>CM067551.1:24220470-25543223 GCA_034509755.1 Anisodus tanguticus
TTAGGGGAAAAAAATTCTGCCCAAAGTTTATAAAAAAATAATCGGAAATTGCCACATCAACGCTGACGTCAGAAGTCTGACGTGCCCCTGCAGGCGTGTGGGGCCCAGTTTCAGAGAAGTGAAGTCTTTAACACTTTGAATTTTTTTCTAAGTGTTGGTAGAATTTGCCCCCGAATATAGGAGGGTATAACTTTGTGTGAATAAGGAGTTACGAGATGTCTAATATATCTAAATTCAATTTCAGTGAGTCTACTTTCCAAATAAAGAAGCCTTTTATCAATCGGAGCTCTGTAAAAATAAGTTACGTAATTTTTAAAAATACGCTACAAGTAGCTCCCAATTTTCTAAGTGTTGGCCAAAAACCTCTCTAATTTTTTCAAGTGTTCGGCCAAGGTATGTCTACTTCTTATCTCATTTCCTTGATTCTCTAAGCTAATAAACAACTAGTAATTGTTCCTACTTGGTTGATTAATTAGTTCTTGACTCCCATTTCCGTTTGTACAAATACTTTCAAGCTTTTATCATTTTGAATTCGTTGGAGCTTCTTTAGCTCAAGTCCCTTGGCTACAATTTCAAACTTGGTAGTCGAAGACCGGAAGGTTCTTATTAGTGAAAAGAGGTCATTCTTTACAGACAAATTCATTTTTCCTTGAGAAAACATCCAAACAAGATCTTTATTTCATTAAGCGCATTTTTGTAACAGATAGCTTTGTCAGCTTTAGCCTAGTAGTATAAATAATACACTTTTCATTTCATTACTTAGCTTTGATGATGTTGAGATGAATACTCTTAAAGAGTGATAGTTAGTATGGTAGCTTACTGTAGTGCTAATTGGTGATTTGGAGTTTATTTGAGCTAATTTTTATTGGGTTTTGTTCTCCTAGTCAAGGAGAAATTATATCCAAAATTTGAGAGAAAAATAAATTGATTTGCTCATAGAATTGATTTTAGGTGTTCATAGAGATCTTTATACCTTCATCTCGAAAAAGAATGTAAAAGGGAGTGTTTGATCCAAAAGTCTTCATGTCAAAGGGTTGAAAAGTTTGTGTGGGACAAAGAAATTAGGGGGAAAAAATTCTGCCCCAAGTTTATAAAAAAATAATCGGAAATTGCCACATCAACGTTGACGTCAGAAGTCTGACGTGCCCCTGAAGGCGTCTAGGGCCCAGTTTCAAAGAAGTGAAGTCTTTAACACTTTGAATTTTTTTTCTAAGTGTTGGCAGACCCGGACTATAGGAGGGTATAACTTTGTGTGAATAAGGAGTTACGAGATGTATAATATACCTAAATTCAATTTCAGGGAGTCTACTTTCCAAATAAAGAAGCCTTTTATCAATCGGAGCTCTGTAAAATTAAGTTACTTGAGTTTTAAAAATACGCTACAAGTAGCTCCCAATTTTCTAAGTGTTGGCCAAAAACTTTTCTAATTTTTTCAAGTGTTCGGCAAAGGTATGTCTACTTCTTATCTCATTTCCTTGATTCTCTAAGCTAATTAACAACTAGTAATTGTTCCTACTTGGTTGATTAATTAGTTCTTGACTCCCATTTCCGTTTGTACAAATTCTTTCAAGCTTTTATCATTTTGAATTCGTTGGAACTTCTTTAGCTCAAGTCCCTTGGCTACAATTTCAAACTTGGTAGTCGAAGACCGGAAGGTGGTTATTAGTGAAAAGAGGCCATTCTTTACAGACAAATTCATTTTTCCTTGAGAAAACATCTAAACAAGGTCCTTATTTCATTAAGCGCATTTTTGTAACAGATAGCTTTGTCAGCTTTAGCCTAGTAGTATAAATAATACACTTTTCATTTCATTACTTAGCTTTGATGATGTTGAGATGAATACTCTTAAAGAGTGATAGTTAGTATGGTAGCTTACTATAGTGCTAATTGGTGATTTGGAGTCTATTTGAGCTAATTTTTATTGGGTTTTGTTCTCCTAGTCAAGGAGGAATTATATCCAAAATTTGAGAGAAAAATAAATTGATTTGCTCATAGAATTGATTTTAGGTGTTCATAGAGATCTTTATACCTTCATCTCGAAGAAGAATGTAAAAGGGAGTGTTTGATCCAAAAGTCTTCATGTCAAAGGGTTGAAAAGTTTGTGTGGGACAAAGAAATTAGGGGAAAAAAATTCTGCCCAAAGTTTATAAAAAAATAATCGGAAATTGCCACATCAACGCTGACGTCAGAAGTCTGACGTGCCCCTGCAGGCGTGTGGGGCCCAGTTTCAGAGAAGTGAAGTCTTTAACACTTTGAATTTTTTTCTAAGTGTTGGTAGAATTTGCCCCCGAATATAGGAGGGTATAACTTTGTGTGAATAAGGAGTTACGAGATGTCTAATATATCTAAATTCAATTTCAGTGAGTCTACTTTCCAAATAAAGAAGCCTTTTATCAATCGGAGCTCTGTAAAAATAAGTTACGTGAGTTTTAAAAATACGCTACAAGTAGCTCCCAATTTTCTAAGTGTTGGCCAAAAACTTCTCTAATTTTTTCAAGTGTTCGGCCAAGGTATGTCTACTTCTTATCTCATTTCCTTGATTCTCTAAGCTAATTAACAACTAGTAATTGTTCCTACTTGGTTGATTAATTAGTTCTTGACTCCCATTTCCGTTTGTACAAATTCTTTCAAGCTTTTATCATTTTGAATTCGTAGGAACTTCTTTGGCTCAAGCCCGTTGGTTACAATTGCAAACTTGGTAGTCGAAGACTGGAAGGTGGTTATTAGTGAAAAGAGGCCATTCTTAAAAGACAAACTCATTTTTCCTTGAGAAAACATCCAAACAATGGCCTTATTTCATTAAGCGCATTTTTGTAACAGATAGCTTTGTCATCTTTAGCCTAGTAGTATAAATAATACACTTTTGATTTCATTACTTAGCTTTGATGATGTTGAGATGAATACTCTTAAAGAGAGATAGTTAGTATGGTAGCTTACTGTAGTGCTAATTGGTGATTTGGAGTTTATTTGAACTAATTTTTATTGGGTTTTGTTCTCCTAGTCAAGGAGGAATTATATCCAAAATTTGAGAGAAAAATAAATTGATTTGGGCATAGAATTGATTTTAGGTGTTCATAGAGATCTTCATACCTTCATCTCGAAGAAGAATGTAAAAGGGAGTGTTTGATCCAAAAGTCTTCAAGTCAAAGGGTTGAAAAGTTTGTGTGTGCCAAAGAAATTAGGAAAAAAAAATTCTGCCCAAAGATTATAAAAAAATAATCGGAAATTGCCACATCACCGCTGACGTCAGAAGTCTGACGTGCCCCTGCAGGCGTGTGGGGCCCAGTTTCAGAGAAGTGAAGTCTTTAATACATTGAATTTTTTTTCTAAGTGTTGCCAGATTTTGGCCCGACTATAGGAGGGTATAACTTTGTGTGAATAAGGAGTTACGGGATGTATGATATATCTAAATTCAATTTCAGTGAGTCTACTTTCCAAATAAAGAAGCCGTTTATCAATTGGAGCTCTGTAAAATAAGTTACGTGCGTTTTAAAATACGCTACAAGTAGCTCCCAATTTTCTATGTGTTGGCCAAAAACTTCTCTAATTTTTTCAAGTGTTCGGCCAAGGTATGTCTACTTCTTATCTCATTTCCTTGATTCTCTAAGCTAATTAACAACTAGTAATTGTTCCTACTTGGTTGATTAATTAGTTCTTGACTCCAATTTCCGGTTGTACAAATTCTTTCAAGCTTTTATCATTTTGAATTCGTTGGAACTTATTTGGCTCAAGTTCCTACGCTACAATTGCAAACTTGCTAGTCGAAGACCGGAAGGTGGTTATTAGTGCATAGAGGCCATTCTTTAAAAACAAATTCATTTTTCCTTGAGAAAACATCCAAACAATGCCCTTATTTCATTAAGCGCATTTTTGTAACAGATAGCTTTGTCATCTTTAGCCTAGTAGTATAAATAATACACTTTTCAGTTCTTTACTTAGCTTTGATGATGTTGAGATGAATACTCTTAAAGAGTGATAGTTAGTATGGTAGCTTAGTGTAGTGCTAATTTAAAGAGTAGTATTAGTGATAGTTGATTATGGTGGATTCATTGTTGGCTGTTGAAACTCTTTTTCCAATGATTTTCATATTGAGTTATTCATTTGGATTACTCATTGTTGGAGATCAAAATAGGTTCTTAGGGTTGATTTCAATTGGGGGGATTTAGGTTTCATATACCTAAGTTTGCCCATTGAATCTAATCTCTTTGTGTCTTGCTTCTATCTCTCTATTCTCATCCTAATTTCTTCAATTCTCATCCTCAATTTCTTGTTATTTTAGTTGCAGCATTTTTGGATTCTCTCTGTGTCGTCCAGAAGCCAGATCGTATCATTTTTGGTGTTTCTTGTTCTTATATTTGAAAAATCCCAAAAAATTGAAAAAATCGAAATTCCAAAAAAATCCAAATATATGTTGTTGTTTTGGTGGATTTGAGGCCAAATTTGAGTTCCCTGATATAAAAAATCTCAAGATTTTAAATTTCGTGGCATATGGAGTTGTATTGAAGATCCTACCATTGAATGACCTTGAAGGTTTGAAACTTGAAAATGGTTTTTAGTGAAGGAAGGTGATATTGATTTCAAAAGTTGGTGGGTTTTGTTTTACTGTTCAAGGGGAAGTTTGGATTTAAAATTTGGTGGAAATTGGAGGTCATTTGGACAAGTATTGAAAAATCCACCGTTGATGGATCTTCAAAGATTGAAGAACACAAAGTGGGTTTGGTGATTTGGAGTTTATTTGAGTTAATTTTTATTGGGTTTTGTTCTCCTAGTCAAGGAAGAATTATATCCAAAATTTGAGAGAGAAATAAATTGATTTGGGCATAGAATTGATTTTAGGTGTTCATAGAGATCTTCATACCTTCATCTCGAAGAAGAATGTAAAAGGGAGTGTTTGATCCAAAAGCCTTCAAGTCAAAGGGTTGAAAAGTTTGTGTGGGCCAAAGAAATTAGGGAAAAAAATTCTGCCCAAAGTTTATAAAAAAATTAATCGTAAATTGCCACATCAACGCTGACGTCAGAAGTTTGACGTGCCCCTGCAGGCGTGTGGGGCCCAGTTTCAGAGAAGTGAAGTCTTTAACACTTAAAATTTTTTTCTAAGTGTTGGCAGATTTTGGCCCGACTATAGGAGGGTATAACTCTGTGTGAATAAGGAGTTACGGGATGTATGATATATCTAAATTCAATTTCAGTGAGTCTACTTTCCAAATAAAGAAGCCGTTTATCAATCGGAGCTCTGTAAAATAAGTTACGTGCGTTTTAAAATTACGCTACAAGTAGTTCACAATTTTCCAAGTGTTGGCCAAACACTTCTCAAATTTTTTCAAGTGTTCGGCCTAGGTATGTCTACTTCTATCTCATTTCCTTGATTCTCTAAGCTAATTAACAACTAGTAATTGTTCCAACTTGGTTGATTAATTAGTTCTTGACTCCCATTTCCGTTTGTCCAAATTCTTTCAAGCTTTTATCATTTTGAATTCGTTGGAACTTATTTGGCTCAAGTCCCTTGGTTACAATTGCAAACTTGGTAGTCGAAGACCGGAAGGTGGTTATTAGTGCAAAGAGGCCATTCTTTAAAGACAAATTCATTTTTCCTTGAGAAAACATCCAAACAAGGCCCTTATTTCATTAAGCGCATTTTTGTAACAGATAGCTTTGTCATCTTTAGCCTAGTAGTATAAATAATACACTTTTCATTTCATCACTTAGCTTTGATGATGTTGAGATGAATACTCTTAAAGAGTGATAGTTAGTATAGTAGCTTAGTGTAGTGCTAATTTAGAGATTAGTATTAGTGATAGTTGATTATGGTGGATTCCATTGTTGGCTGCTGAAACTCTTTTTCCAATGATTTTCATATTGAGTTATTCATTTGGATTACTCATTTTTGGAGATCAAAATAGGTTCTTAGGGTTGATTTCAATTGGGAGGATTTAGATTTCACATGCCTAAGTTTGCCCATTGAATCTAATCTCTTTGGGTCTTGCTTCTATCTCTCTATTCTCATCCTAATTTCTTCAATTCTCATCCCCAATTTTTTGTTATTTTAGTTTAAGCATTTTTGGTGTTTCATTCCGTGTCGTGGAGAAGCCAGATCGTATCATTTGGTGTCAGACCTTAGTTTAGAGTGTTGTTTCTACAATCCTCGATCCTACGTTCTTATATTTGAAAATTACCAAAATATTGAAAAAATTGAAATTCCAAAAAAATCCAAATATTTGTTGTTGTTTTGGTGGATTTGAGACCAAATTTGAGTTCCCTGATATAAAAAATCTCAAGATTTTAAATTCCGTGGCATATGGAGTTGTATTGAAGATTCTACCATTGAATGACCTTGAAGGTTTGAAACTTGAAAATGGTTTTTAGTGAAGGAAGGTGATATTGATTTCAAAAGTTGGTGGGTTTTGTTTTACTGTTCAACGGGAAGTTTGGATTTAAAATTTGGTGGAATTGGAGGTCATTTGGACAAGTATTGAAAAATCCACCGTTGATGAATCTTCAAAGATTGAAGAACACAAAGTGGGTTTGGTGATTTGGAGTTTATTTGAGCTAATTTTTATTGGGTTTTGTTCTCCTAGTCAAGGAGGAATTATATCCAAAATTTGAGAGAGAATTAAATTGATTTGGGCATAGAATTGATATTAGGTGTTCATAGAGATCTTCATACCTTCATCTCGAAGAAGAATGTAAAACGGAGTGTTTGATCCAAAAGCCTTCAAGTCAAAGGGTTGAAAAGTTTGTGTGGGCCAAAGAAATTAGGAAAAAAAAATTCTGCCAAAAGTTTATAAAAAAATTAATCGTAAATTGCCACATCAACGCTGACGTCAGAAGTCTGACGTGCCCCTACAGGCGTGTGGGGCCCAGTTCCAGAGAAGTGAAGTCTTTAACACTTTGAATTTTTTTTCTAAGTGTTGGCAGATTTTGGCCCCATTATAGGAGGGTATAACTCTGTGTGAATAAGAAGTTACGGGATGTATAATATATCTAAATTCAATTTCAGTGAGTCTACTTTCCAAATAAAGAAGCCGTTTATCAATCGGAGCTCTGTAAAATAAGTTACGTCCGTTTTAAAAATACGCTACAAGTAGCTCCCAATTTTCTAAGTGTTGGCCAAAAACTTCTCTAATTTTTTCAAGTGTTCGGCCAAGGTATGTCTACTTCTTATCTCATTTCCTTGATTCTCTAAGCTAATTAACAACTAGTAATTGTTCCTACTTGGTTGATTAATTAGTTCTTGACCCCCATTTCCGTTTGTACAAATTCTTTCAAGCTTTTATCATTTTGAATTCGGTGGAACTTATTTGGCTCAAGTCCCTATGCTACAATTGCAAACTTGGTAGTCGAAGACCGGAAGGTGGTTATTAGTGCAAAGAAGCCATTCTTTTAAGATAAATTCATTTTTCCTAGAGAAAACATCCAAACAAGGCCCTTATTTCATTAAGCGCATTTTTGTAACAGATAGCTTTGTCATCTTTAGCCTAGTAGTATAAATAATACACTTTTCATTTCATCACTTAGCTTTGATGATGTTGAGATGAATACTCTTAAAGAGTGATAGTTAGTATAGTAGCTTAGTGTAGTGCTAATTTAGAGATTAGTATTAGTGATAGTTGATTATGGTGGATTCCATTGTTGGCTGCTGAAACTCTTTTTCCAATGATTTTCATATTGAGTTATTCATTTGGATTACTCATTTTTGGAGATCAAAATAGGTTCTTAGGGTTGATTTCAATTGGGAGGATTTAGATTTCACATGCCTAAGTTTGCCCATTGAATCTAATCTCTTTGGGTCTTGCTTCTATCTCTCTATTCTCATCCTAATTTCTTCAATTCTCATCCTCAATTACTTGTTATTTTAGTTTCAGCATTTTTGGTGTTTCTCTCCGTGTCGTCCAGAAGCCAGATCGTATCATTTTTGGTGTTTCTTGTTCTTATATTTGAAAAATCCCAAACAATTGAAAAAATCGAAATTCCAAAAAAATCCAAATATTTGTTGTTGTTTTGGTGGATTTGAGGCCAAATTTGAGTTCCATGATATAAAAAATCTCAAGATTTTAAATTCCGTGGCATATGGAGTTGTATTGAAGATTCTACCATTAAATGACCTTGAAGGTTTGAAACTTGAAAATGGTTTTTAGTGAAGGAAGGTGATATTGATTTCAAAAGTCGGTGGGTTTTGTTTTACTGTTCAAGGGGAAGTTAGGATTTAAAATTTGGTGGAAATTGGAGGTCATTTGGACAAGTATTGAAAAATCCACCGTTGATGGATCTTCAAAGATTGAAGAACACAAAGTGGGTTTGGTGATTTGGAGTTTATTTGAGCTAATTTTTATTGGGTTTTGTTCTCCTAGTCAAGGAGGAATTATATCAAAAATTTGAGAGAGAAATAAATTGATTTGGGCATAGAATTGATTTTAGGTGTTCATAGAGATCTTCATACCTTCATCTCGAAGAAGAATGTAAAAGGGAGTGTTTGATCCAAAAGTCTCAAGTCAAAGGGTTGAAAAGTTTGTGTGGGCCAAAGAAATTAGGAAAAAAAAATTCGGCCCAAAGTTTATAAAGAATTAATCGTAAATTGCCACATCAACGCTGACGTCAGAAGTCTGACGTGCCCCTGCAGGCGTGTGGGGCCCAGTTTCAGAGAAGTGAATTCTTTAACACTTTGAATTTTTTTTCTAAGTGTTGGCAGATTTTGGCCCGACTATAGGAGTGTATAACTTTGTGTGAATAAGGAGTTACGGGATGTATGATATATCTAAATTCAATTTCAGTGAGTCTACTTTCTAAATAAAGAAGCCGTTTATCATTCGGAGCTCTGTAAAATAAGTTACGTGCGTTTTAAAAATACGCTACAAGTAGCTCCCAATTTTCCAAGTGTTTGCCAAAAACTTCTCTAATTT
This sequence comes from Anisodus tanguticus, assembly GCA_034509755.1. Classification (NCBI taxonomy): domain Eukaryota; kingdom Viridiplantae; phylum Streptophyta; class Magnoliopsida; order Solanales; family Solanaceae; genus Anisodus; species Anisodus tanguticus. The sequence continues at coordinate 24,229,368 of CM067551.1, forward strand.
TTTCAAGTGTTCGGCCAAGGTATGTCTACTTCTTATCTCATTTCCTTGATTCTCTAAGCTAATTAACAACTAGTAATTGTTCCTACTTGGTTGATTAATTAGTTCTTGACTCCCATATCAGTTTCTACAAATTCTTTCAAGCTTTTATCATTTTCAATTCGTTGGAACTTATTTGGCTCAAGTCCCTTGGCTACAATTGCAAACTTGGTAGTCGAAGACCGGAAGCTGGTTATTAGTGCAAAGAGGCCATTCTTTAAAGACAAATTCATTTTTCCTTGAGAAAACATCCAAACAAGGCCCTTATTTCATTAAGCGCATTTTTGTAACAGATAACTTTGTCATCTTTAGCCTAGTAGTATAAATAATACACTTTTCATTTCATCACTTAGCTTTGATGATGTTGAGATGAATACTCTTAAAGAGTGATAGTTAGTATGGTAGCTTAGTGTAGTGCTAATTTAGAGATTAGTATTAGTGATAGTTGATTATGGTGGATTCCATTGTTGGCTGTTGAAACTCTTTTTCCAATGATTTTCATATTGAGCTATTCATTTGGATTACTCATTGTTGGAGATCAAAATAGGTTCTTAGGGTTGATTTCAATTGGGAGGATTTAGGTTTCAGATACCTAAGTTTGCCCATTGAATCTAATCTCTTTGGGTCTTGCTTCTATCTATCTATTCTTATCCCAATTTCTTCTTATTTTAGTTTCAGCATTTTTGGTGTTTCACTCCGTGTCGTCCAGAAGCTAGATCGTATCATTTGGTGTCAGAGCTTAGTCTAGAGTGTTGTTTCTACAATCCTCGATCCTACGTTCTTATATTTGAAAAATCCCAAAAAATTGAAAAAATTGAAATTCCAAAAAAATCCAAATATTTGTTGTTGTTTTGGTGGATTTGAGGCCAAATTTGAGTTCCCTGACATAAAAAATCTCAAGATTTTAAATTCCGTGGCATATGGAGTTGTATTGAAGATTCTACCATTGAATGACCTTGAAGGTTTGAAACTTGAAAATGGTTTTTAGTGAAGGAAGGTGATATTGATTTCAAAAGTCGGTGGGTTTTGTTTTACTGTTCAAGGGGAAGTTAGGATTTAAAATTTGGTGGAAATTGGAGGTCATTTGGACAAGTATTGAAAAATCCACCGTTGATGGATCTTCAAAGATTGAAGAACACAAAGTGGGTTTGGTGATTTGGAGTTTATTTGAGCTAATTTTTATTGGGTTTTGTTCTCCTAGTCAAGGAGGAATTATATCAAAAATTTGAGAGAGAAATAAATTGATTTGGGCATAGAATTGATTTTAGGTGTTCATAGAGATCTTCATACCTTCATCTCGAAGAAGAATGTAAAAGGGAGTGTTTGATCCAAAAGTCTCAAGTCAAAGGGTTGAAAAGTTTGTGTGGGCCAAAGAAATTAGGAAAAAAAAATTCTGCCCAAAGTTTATAAAGAATTAATCGTAAATTGCCACATCAACGCTGACGTCAGAAGTCTGACGTGCCCCTGCAGGCGTGTGGGGCCCAGTTTCAGAGAAGTGAAGTCTTTAACAGTTTGATTTTTTTTTCATAGTGTTGGCAGATTTTGGCCCGACTATAGGAGTGTATAACTTTGTGTGAATAAGGAGTTACGGGATGTATGATATATCTAAATTCAATTTCTGTGAGTCTACTTTCCAAATAAAGAAGCCATTTATAAATCGGAGCTCTGTAAAATAAGTTACGTGTGTTTTAAAAATACGCTACAAGTAGCTCCCAATTTTCCAAGTGTTTGCCAAAAACTTCTCTAATTTTTTCAAGTGTTCGGCCAAGGTATGTCTACTTCTTATCTCATTTCCTTGATTCTCTAAGCTAATTAACAACTAGTAATTGTTCCTACTTGGTCGATTAATTAGTTCTTGACTCCCATATCAGTTTCTACAAATTCTTTCAAGCTTTTATCATTTTCAATTCGTTGGAACTTATTTGGCTCAAGTCCCTTGGCTACAATTGCAAACTTGGTAGTCGAAGATCGGAAGGTGGTTATTAGTGCAAAGAGGCCATTCTTTAAAGACAAATTCATTTTTCCTTGAGAAAACATCCAAACAAGGCCCTTATTTCATTAAGCGCATTTTTGTAACAGATAACTTTGTCATCTTTAGCCTAGTAGTATAAATAATACACTTTTCATTTCATCACTTAGCTTTGATGATGTTGAGATGAATACTCTTAAAGAGTGATAGTTAGTATGGTAGCTTAGTGTAGTGCTAATTTAGAGATTAGTATTAGTGATAGTTGATTATGGTGGATTCCATTGTTGGCTCTTGAAACTCTTTTTCCAATGATTTTCATATTGAGCTATTCATTTGGATTACTCATTGTTGGAGATCAAAATAGGTTCTTAGGGTTGATTTCAATTGGGAGGATTTAGGTTTCATATACCTAAGTTTGCCCATTGAATATAATCTCTTTGGGTCTTGCTTCTATCTCTCTATTCTCATCCTAATTTCTTCAATTCTCATCCCCAATTTCTTGTTATTTTAGTTTCAGCTTTTTTGGTGTTTCACTCCGTGTCGTCCAGAAGCCAGATCGTATCATTTGGTGTCAGACCTTAGTCTAGAGTGTTGTTTCTACAATCCTCGATCCTACGTTCTTATATTTGAAAAATACCAAACTATTGAAAAAATCGAAATTCCAAAAAAATCCAAATATTTGTTGTTGTTTTGGTGGATTTGAGGCCAAATTTGAGTTCCCTGACATAAAAAATCTCAATATTTTAAATTCCGTGGCATATGGAGTTGTATTGAAGATTCTACCATTGAATGACCTTAAAGGTTTGAAACTTGAAAATGGTTTTTAGTGAAGGAAGGTTATATTGATTTCAAAAGTCGGTGGGTTTTGTTTTACTGTTCAAGGGGAAGTTAGGATTTAAAATTTGGTGGAAATTGGAGGTCATTTGGACAAGTATTGAAAAATCCACCGTTGATGGATCTTCAAAGATTGAAGAACACAAAGTGGGTTTGGTGATTTGGAGTTTATTTGAGCTAATTTTTATTGGGTTTTGTTCTCCTAGTCAAGGAGGAATTATATCAAAAATTTGAGAGAGAAATAAATTGATTTGGGCATAGAATTGATTTTAGGTGTTCATAGAGATCTTCATACCTTCATCTCGAAGAAGAATGTAAAAGGGAGTGTTTGATCCAAAAGTCTCAAGTCAAAGGGTTGAAAAGTTTGTGTGGGCCAAAGAAATTAGGAAAAAAAATTCTGCCCAAAGTTTATAAAGAATTAATCGTAAATTGCCACATCAACGCCGACGTCGAAGTCCGACGTGCCCCCGCAGCGTGTGGGGCCCGCTTTCGAGAAAGTGAAGTCTTTAACACTTTGATTTTTTTTCATAGTGTTGGCAGATTTTGGCCCGACTATAGGAGTGTATAACTTTGTGTGAATAAGGAGTTACGGGATGTATGATATATCTAAATTCAATTTCTGTGAGTCTACTTTCCAAATAAAGAAGCCATTTATAAATCGGAGCTCTGTAAAATAAGTTACGTGTGTTTTAAAAATACGCTACAAGTAGCTCCCAATTTTCCAAGTGTTTGCCAAAAACTTCTCTAATTTTTTCAAGTGTTCGGCCTAGGTATGTCTACTTCTTATCTCATTTCCTTGATTCTCTAACCTAATTAACAACTAGTAATTGTTCCTACTTGGTCGATTAATTAGTTCTTGACTCCCATATCCGTTTCTACAAATTCTTTCAAGCTTTTATCATTTTCAATTCGTTGGAACTTATTTGGCTCAAGTCCCTTGGCTACAATTGCAAACTTGGTAGTCGAAGACCGGAAGCTGGTTATTAGTGCAAAGAGGCCATTCTTTAAAGACAAATTCATTTTTCCTTGAGAAAACATCCAAACAAGGCCCTTATTTCATTAAGCGCATTTTTGTAACAGATAACTTTGTCATCTTTAGCCTAGTAGTATAAATAATACACTTTTCATTTCATCACTTAGCTTTGATGATGTTGAGATGAATACTCTTAAAGAGTGATAGTTAGTATGGTAGCTTAGTGTAGTGCTAATTTAGAGATTAGTATTAGTGATAGTTGATTATGGTGGATTCCATTGTTGGCTCATTGAAACTCTTTTTCCAATGATTTTCATATTGAGCTATTCATTTGGATTACTCATTGTTGGAGATCAAAATAGGTTCTTAGGGTTGATTTCAATTGGGAGGATTTAGGTTTCAGATACCTAAGTTTGCCCACTGAATCTAATCTCTTTGGGTCTTGCTTCTATCTATCTATTATCATCCCAATTTCTTCTTATTTTAGTTTCAGCATTTTTGGTGTTTCACTCCGTGTCGTCCAGAAGCTAGATCGTATCATTTGGTGTCAGAGCTTAGTCTAGAGTGTTGTTTCTACAATCCTCGATCCTACGTTCTTATATTTGAAAAATCCCAAAAAATTGAAAAAATCGAAATTCCAAAAAAATCCAAATATTAGTTGTTGTTTTGGTGGATTTGAGGCCAAATTTGAGTTCCCTGATATAAAAAATCTCAAGATTTTAAATTCCGTGGCATATGGAGTTGTATTGAAGATTCTATCATTGAATGACCTTGATGGTTTGAAACTTGAAAATGGTTTTTAGTGAAGGAAGGTGATATTGATTTCAAAAGTTGGTGGGTTTTGTTTTACTGTTCAAGGGAAAGTTTGGATTTAAAATTTGGTGGAAATTGGAGGTCATTTGGACAAGTATTGAAAAATCCGGTCATTTGGACAAGTATTGAAAAATCCACCGTTGATGGATCTTCAAAGATTGAAGAACACAAAGTGGGTTTGGTGATTTGGAGTTTATTTGAGCTAATTTTTATTGGGTTTTGTTCTCCTAGTCAAGGAGGAATTATATCAAAAGTTTGAGAGAGAAATAAATTGATTTGGGCATAGAATTGATTTTAGGTGTTCATAGAGATCTTCATACCTTCATCTCGAAGAAGAATGTAAAAGGGAGTGTTTGATCCAAAAGTGTTCAAGTCAAAGGGTTGAAAAGTTTGTGTGGGCCAAAGAAATTAGGAAAAAAAATTTCTACCCAAAGTTTATAAAGAAGTAATCGTAAATTGCCACATCAACGCTGACGTCAGAAGTCTGACGTGCCCCTGCAGGCGTGTGGGGCCCAGTTTCAGAGAAGTGAAGTCTTTAACACTTTGATTTTTTTTCTTAGTGTTGGCAGATTTTGGCCCAACTATAGGAGTGTATAACTTTGTGTGAATAAGGAGTTATGGGATGTATGATATATCTAAATTCAATTTCAGTGATTCTACTTTCCAAATAAAGAACCGTTTATCAATCGGAGCTCTGTAAAATAAGTTACGTGTGTTTTAAAAATACGCTACAAGTAGCTCCCAATTTTCCAAGTGTTTGCCAAAAACTTCTCTAATTTTTTCAAGTGTTCCGCCAAGGTATGTCTACTCTTATCTCATTTCCTTGATTCTCTAAGCTAACTAACAACTAGTAATTGTTCCTACTTGGTCGATTAATTAGTTCTTGACTCCCATATCCGTTTCTACAAATTCTTTCAAGCTTTTATCATTTTCAATTAGTTGGAACTTATTTGGCGCAAGTCCCTTGGCTACAATTGCAAACTTGGTAGTCGAAGACCGGAAGGTGGTTATTAGTGCAAAGAGGCCATTCTTTAAAGATAAATTCATTTTTCCTTGAGAAAACATCCAAACAAGGCCCTTATTTCATTAAGCTCATTTTTTTAACAGATAACTTTGTCATCTTTAGCCTAGTAGTATAAATAATACACTTTTCATTTCATCACTTAACTTTGATGATGTTGAGATGAAAACTCTTAAAGAGTGATAGTTAGTATGGTAGCTTAGTGTAGTGCTAATTTAGAGATTAGTATTAGTGATAGTTGATTATGGTGGATTCCATTGTTGGCTGTTGAAACTCTTTTTCCAATGATTTTCATATTGAGCTATTCATTTGGATTACTCATTGTTGGAGATCAAAATAGGTTCTTAGGGTTGATTTCAATTGGGAGGATTTAGGTTCCAGATACCTAAGTTTGCCCATTGAATCTAATCTCTTTGGGTCTTGCTTCTATCTATCTATTATCATCCCAATTTCTTCTTATTTTAGTTTCAGCATTTTTGGTGTTTCACTCCGTGTCGTCCAGAAGCTAGATCGTATCATTTGGTGTCAGAGCTTAGTCTAGAGTGTTGTTTCTACAATCCTCGATCCTACGTTCTTATATTTGAAAAATCCCAAAAAATTGAAAAAATAGAAATTCCAAAAAAATCCAAATATTTGATGTTGTTTTGGTGGATTTGAGGCCAAATTTGAGTTCCCTGATATAAAAAATCTCAAGATTTTAAATTCCGTGGCATATGGAGTTGTATTGAAGATTCTACCATTGAATGACCTTGAAGGTTTGAAACTTGAAAATGGTTTTTAGTGAAGGAAGGTGATATTGATTTCAAAAGTTGGTGGGTTTTGTTTTACTGTTCAACGGGAAGTTTGGATTTAAAATTTGGTGGAAATTGGAGGTCATTTGGACAAGTATTGAAAAATCCACCGTTGATGGATCTTCAAAGATTGAAGAACACAAAGTGGGTTTGGTGATTTGGAGTTTATTTGAGCTAATTTTTATTGGGTTTTGTTCTCCTAGCCAAGGAGGAATTATATCAAAAATTTGAGAGAGAAATAAATTGATTTGGGCATAGAATTGATTTTAGGTGTTCATAGAGATCTTCATACCTTCATCTCGAAGAAGAATGTAAAAGGGAGTGTTTGATCCAAAAGTCTCAAGTCAAAGGGTTGAAAAGTTTGTGTGGGCCAAAGAAATTAGGAAAAAAAAATTCTACCCAAAGTTTATAAAGAAGTAATCGTAAATTGCCACATCAACGCTGACGTCAGAAGTCTGACGTGCCCCTGCAGGCGTGTGGGGCCCAGTTTCAGAGAAGTGAAGTCTTTAACACTTTGATTTTTTTTCTTAGTGTTGGCAGATTTTGGCCCGACTATAGGAGTGTATAACTTTGTGTGAATAAGGAGTTACGGGATGTATGATATATCTAAATTCAATTTCAGTGAGTCTACTTTTCAAATAAAGAAGCCGTTTATCAATCGGAGCTCTGTAAAATAAGTTACGTGTGTTTTAAAAATACGCTACAAGTAGCTCCCAATTTTCCAAGTGTTTGCCAAAAACTTCTCTAATTTTTTCAACTGTTCGGCCAAGGTATGTCTACTTCTTATCTCATTTCCTTGATTCTCTAAGCTAACTAACAACTAGTAATTGTTCCTACTTGGTCGATTAATTAGTTTTTGAGTCCCATATCCGTTTCTACAAATTCTTTCAAGCTTTTATCATTTTCAATTCGTTGGAACTTATTTGGCTCAAGTCCCTTGGCTACAATTGCAAACTTGGTAGTCGAAGACCGGAAGGTGGTTATTAGTGCAAAGAGGCCATTCTTTAAAGACAAATTCATTTTTCCTTGAGAAAACATCCAAACAAGGCCCTTATTTCATTAAGCGCATTTTTGTAACAGATAACTTTGTCATCTTTAGCCTAGTAGTATAAATAATACACTTTTCATTTCATCACTTAACGTTGATGATGTTGAGATGAATACTCTTAAAGAGTGATAGTTAGTATGGTAGCTTAGTGTAGTGCTAATTTAGAGATTAGTATTAGTGATAGTTGATTATGGTGGATTCCATTGTTGGCTGTTGAAACTCTTTTTCCAATGATTTTCATATTGAGCTATTCATTTGGATTACTCATTGTTGGAGATCAAAATAGGATCTTAGGGTTGATTTCAATTGGGAGGATTTAGGTTTCATATACCTAAGTTTGCCCATTGAATCTAATCTCTTTGGGTCTTGCTTCTATCTCTCTATTCTCATCCTAATTTCTTCAATTCTCATCCCCAATTTCTTGTTATTTTAGTTTCAGCATTTTTGGTGTTTCACTCCGTGTCGTCCAGAAGCCAGATCGTATCATTTGGTGTCAGACCTTAGTCTAGAGTGTTGTTTCTACAATCCTCGATCCTACGTTCTTATATTTGAAAAATACCAAAATATTGAAAAAATCGAAATTCCAAAAAAATCCAAATATTTGTTGTTGTTTTGGTGGATTTGAGGCCAAATTTGAGTTCCCTGATATAAAAAATCTCAAGATTTTAAATTCCGTGGCATATGGAGTTGTATTGAAGATTCTACCATTGAATGACCTCGATGGTTTGAAACTTGAAAATGGTTTTTAGTGAAGGAAGGTGATATTGATTTCAAAAGTTGGTGGGTTTTGTTTTACTGTTCAAGGAAAAGTTTGGATTTAAAATTTGGTGGAAATTGGAGGACATTTGGACAAGTATTAAAAAATTCACCGTTGATGGATCTTCAAAGATTGAAGAACACAAAGTGGGTTTGGTGATTTGGAGTTTATTTGAGCTAATTTTTATTGGGTTTTGTTCTCCTAGTCAAGGAGGAATTATATCAAAAATTTGAGAGAGAAATAAATTGATTTGGGCATAGAATTGATTTTAGGTGTTCATAGAGATCTTCATACCTTCATCTCGAAGAAGAATGTAAAAGGGAGTGTTTGATCCAAAAGTCTTCAAGTCAAAGAGTTGAAAAGTTTGTGTGGGCCAAAGAAATTAGGAAAAAAAAATCTGCCCAAAGTTTATAAAGAAATAATCGTAAATTGCCACATCAACGCTGACGTCAGAAGTCTGACGTGCCCCTGCAGGCGTGTGGGGCCCAGTTTCAGAGAAGTGAAGTCTTTAACACTTTGATTTTTTTTCTTAGTGTTGGCAGATTTTGGCCCGACTATAGGAGTGTATAACTTTGTGTGAATAAGGAGTTACGGGATGTATGATATATCTAAATTCAATTTCAGTGAGTCTACTTTTCAAATAAAGAAGCCGTTTATCAATCGGAGCTCTGTAAAATAAGTTACGTGTGTTTTAAAAATACGCTACAAGTAGCTCCCAATTTTCCAAGTGTTTGACAAAAACTTCTCTAATTTTTTCAACTGTTCGGCCAAGGTATGTCTACTTCTTATCTCATTTCCTTGATTCTCTCAGCTAATTAACAACTAGTAATTGTTCCTACTTGGTCGATTAATTAGTTTTTGAGTCCCATATCCGTTTCTACAAATTCTTTCAAGCTTTTATCATTTTCAATTCGTTGGAACTTATTTGGCTCAAGTCCCTTGGCTACAATTGCAAACTTGGTAGTCGAAGACCGGAAGGTGGTTATTAGTGCAAAGAGGCCATTCTTTAAAGACAAATTCATTTTTCCTTGAGAAAACATCCAAACAAGGCCCTTATTTCATTAAGCGCATTTTTGTAACAGATAACTTTGTCATCTTTAGCCTAGTAGTATAAATAATACACTTTTCATTTCATCACTTAACGTTGATGATGTTGAGATGAATACTCTTAAAGAGTGATAGTTAGTATGGTAGCTTAGTGTAGTGCTAATTTAGAGATTAGTATTAGTGATAGTTGATTATGGTGGATTCCATTGTTGGCTCTTGAAACTCTTTTTCCAATGATTTTCATATTGAGCTATTCATTTGGATTACTCATTGTTGGAGATCAAAATAGGTTCTTAGGGTTGATTTCAATTGGGAGGATTTAGGTTTCATATACCTAAGTTTGCCCATTGAATCTAATCTCTTTGGGTCTTGCTTCTATCTCTCTATTCTCATCCTAATTTCTTCAATTCTCATCCCCAATTTCTTGTTATTTTAGTTTCAGCATTTTTGGTGTTTCACTCCGTGTCATCCAGAAGCTAGATTGTATCATTTGGTGTCAGACCTTAGTCTAGAGTGTTGTTTCTACAATCCTCGATCCTACGTTCTTATATTTGAAAAATCCCAAAAAATTGAAAAAATCGAAATCTCAAAAAAATCCAAATATTTGTTGTTGTTTTGGTGGATTTGAGGCCAAATTTGAGTTCCCTGATATAAAAAATCTCAAGATTTTAAATTCCGTGGCTTATGGAGTTGTATTGAAGATTCTACCATTGAATGACCTTGAAGGTTTGAAACTTGAAAATGGTTTTTAGTGAAGGAAGGTGATATTGATTTCAAAAGTTGGTGGGTTTTGCTTTACTGTTCAAGGGGAAGTTTGGATTTAAAATTTGGTGGAAATTGGAGGTCATTTGGACAAGTATTGAAAAATCCACCGTTGATGGATCTTCAAAGATTGAAGAACACAAAGTGGGTTTGGTGATTTGGAGTTTATTTGAGCTAATTTTTATTGGGTTTTGTTCTACTAGTCAATGAGGAATTATATCAAAAATTTGAGAGAGAAATAAATTGATTTGGGCATAGAATTGATTTTAGGTGTTCATAGAGATCTTCATACCTTCATCTCGAAGAAGAATGTAAAAGGAGTGTTTGATCCAAAAGTCTCAAGTCAAAGGGTTGAAAAGTTTGTGTGGGCCAAAGAAATTAGGAAAAAAAAATGCTACCCAAAGTTTATAAAGAAGTAATCGTAAATTGCCACATCAACGCTGACGTCAGAAGTCTGACGTGCCCCTGCAGGCGTGTGGGGCCCAGTTTCAGAGAAGTGAAGTCTTTAACACTTTGATTTTTTTTTCTTAGTGTTGGCAGATTTTGGCCCGACTATAGGAGTGTATAACTTGGTGTGAATAAGGAGTTACGGGATGTATGATATATCAAAATTCAATTTCAGTGAGTCTACTTTCCAAATAAAGAAGCCATTTATCCATCGGAGCTCTGTAAAATAAGTTACATGTGCCTTAAAAATACGCTACAAGTAGCTCCCAATTTTCCAAGTGTTGGCCAAAAACTTCTCTAATTTTTCAACTGTTCGGCCAAGGTATGTCTACTTCTTATCTCATTTCCTTGATTCTCTAAGCTAATTAACAACTAGTAATTGTTCCTACTGGGTAGATTAATTAGTTCTTGACTCCCATTTCCGTTTGTACAAATTCTTTCAAGCTTTTATCATTTTCAATTCGTTGGAACTTATTTGGCTCAGGTCCCTTGGCTACAATTGCAAACTTGGTAGTCGAAGACCGGAGGCTGGTTATTAGTGCAAAGAGGCCATTCTTTAAAGACAAATTCATTTTTCCTTGATAAAACATCCAAACAAGGCCCTTATTTCATTAAGCGCATTTTTGTAACGTAGATAACTTTGTCATCTTTAGCCTAGTAGTATAAATAATACACATTTCATTTCATCACTTAGCTTTGATGATGTTGAGATGAATACTCTTAAAGAGTGATAGTTAGTATGGTAGCTTAGTGTAGTGCTAATTTAGAGATTAGTATTAGTGATAGTTGATTATGGTGGATTCCATTGTTGGTGTTGAAACTCTTTTTCCAATGATTTTCATATTGAGCTATTCATTTGGATTACTCATTGTTGGAGATCAAAATAGGTTCTTAGGGTTGATTTCAATTGGGAGGATTTAGGTTTCGTATACCTAAGTTTGCCCATTGAATCTAATCTCTTTGGGTCTTGCTTCTATCTATCTATTCTCATCCCAATTTCTTCTTATTTTAGTTTCAAAGATTTTTGGTGTTTCACTCCGTGTCGTCCGAAGCTTGATCGTATCATTTGGTGTCGAGCTTAGTCTAGAGTGTTGTTTCTACAATCCTCGATCCTACGTTCTTATATTTGAAAAATCCCAAAAAATTGAAAAAATAGAAATTCCAAAAAATCCAAATATTTGATGTTGTTTTGGTGGATTTGAGGCCAAATTTGAGTTCCCCGATATAAAAAATCTCAAGATTTTAAATTCCGTGGCATATGGAGTTGTATTGAAGATTCTACCATTGAATGACCTTGAAGGTTTGAAACTTGAAAATGGTTTTTAGTGAAGGAAGGTGATATTGATTTCAAAAGTTGGTGGGTTTTGTTTACTTGTTCAACGGGAAGTTTGGATTTAAAATTTGGTGGAAATTGGAGGTCATTTGGACAAGTATTGAAAAATCCACCGTTGATGGATCTTCAAAGATTGAAGAACACAAAGTGGGTTTGGTGATTTGGAGTTTATTTGAGCTAATTTTTATTGGGTTTTGTTCTCCTACCAAGGAGGAATTATATCAAAAATTTGAGAGAGAAATAAATTGATTTGGGCATAGAATTGATTTTAGGTGTTCATAGAGATCTTCATACCTTCATCTCGAAGAAGAATGTAAAAGGGAGTGTTTGATCCAAAAGTCTCAAGTCAAAGGGTTGAAAAGTTTGTGTGGGCCAAAGAAATTAGGAAAAAAAAATTCTACCCAAAGTTTATAAAGAAGTAATCGTAAATTGCCACATCAACGCTGACGTCAGAAGTCTGACGTGCCCCTGCAGGCGTGTGGGGCCCAGTTTCAGAGAAGCGAAGTCTTTAACACTTTGATTTTTTTTTCTTAGTGTTGGCAGATTTTGGCCCGACTATAGGAGTGTATAACTTGGTGTGAATAAGGAGTTACGGGATGTATGATATATCTAAATTCAATTTCAGTGAGTCTACTTTCCAAATAAAGAAGCCGTTTATCCATCGGAGCTCTGTAAAATAAGTTACATGTGCCTTAAAAATACGCTTCAAGTAGCTCCCAATTTTCCAAGTGTTTGCCAAAAACTTCTCTAATTTTTTCAAGTGTTCGGCCAAGGTATGTCTACTTCTTATCTCATTTGCTTGATTCTCTAAGCTAACTAACAACTAGTAATTGTTCCTACTTGGTCGATTAATTAGTTCTTGACTCCCATATCCGTTTCTACAAATTCTTTCAAGCTTTTATCATTTTCAATTCGTTGGAACTTATTTGGCGCAAGTCCCTTGGCTACAATTGCAAACTTGGTAGTCGAAGACCGGAAGGTGGTTATTAGTGCAAAGAGGTCATTCTTTTAAGACAAATTCATTTTTCCTTGAGAAAACATCCAAACAAGGCCCTTATTTCATTAAGCGCATTTTTTTAACAGATAACTTTGTCATCTTTAGCCTAGTAGTATAAATAATACACTTTTCATTTCATCACTTAGCTTTGATGATGTTGAGATGAATACTCTTAAAGAGTGATAGTTAGTATGGTAGCTTAGTGTAGTGCTAATTTAGAGATTAGTATTAGTGATAGTTGATTATGGTGGATTCCATTGTTGGCTGTTGAAACTCTTTTTCCAATGATTTTCATATTGAGCTATTCATTTGGATTACTCATTGTTGGAGATCAAAATAGGTTCTTAGGGTTGATTTCAATTGGGAGGATTTAGGTTTCGTATACCTAAGTTTGCGCATTGAATCTAATCTCTTTGGGTCTTGCTTCTATCTATCTATTCTCATCCCAATTTCTTCTTATTTTAGTTTCAGCATTTTTGGTGTTTCACTCCGTGTCGTCCAGAAGCTAGATCGTATCATTTGGTGTCAGAGCTTAGTCTAGAGTGTTGTTTCTACAATCCTCGATCCTACGTTCTTATATTTGAAAAATCCCAAAAAATTGAAAAAATAGAAATTCCAAAAAAATCCAAATATTTTGTTGTTGTTTTGGTGGATTTGAGGCCAAATTTAAGTTCCCTGATATAAAAAATCTCAAGATTTTAAATTCCGTGGCATATGGAGTTGTATTGAAGATTCTACCATTGAATGACCTTGAAGATTTGAAACTTGAAAATGGTTTTTAGTGAAGGAAGGTGATATTGATTTCAAAAGTTGGTGGGTTTTGGTTTACTGTTCAAGGGGAAGTTTGGATTTAAAATTTGGTGGAAATTGGAGGTCATTTGGACAAGTATTGAAAAATCCACCGTTGATGGATCTTCAAAGATTGAAGAACACAAAGTGGGTTTGGTGATTTGGAGTTTATTTGAGCTAATTTTTATTGGGTTTTGTTCTACTAGTCAATGAGGAATTATATCAAAAATTTGAGAGAGAAATAAATTGATTTGGGCATAGAATTGATTTTAGGTGTTCATAGAGATCTTCATACCTTCATCTCGAAGAAGAATGTAAAAGGAGTGTTTGATCCAAAAGTCTCAAGTCAAAGGGTTGAAAAGTTTGTGTGGGCCAAAGAAATTAGGAAAAAAAAATTCTGCCCAAAGTTTATAAAAAAATAATCATAAATTGCCACATCAACGCTGACGTCAGAAGTCTGACGTGCCCCTGCAGGCGTGTGGGGCCCAGTTTCAGAGAAGTGAAGTCTTTAACACTTTGAATTTTTTTTCTTAGTGTTGGCAGATTTTGGCCCGACTATAGGAGTGTATAACTTTGTGTGAATAAGGAGTTACGGGATGTATGATATATCTAAATTCAATTTCAGTGAGTCTACTTTCCAAATAAAGAAGCCGTTTATCAATCGGAGCTCTGTAAAATAAGTTACGTGCGTTTTAAAAATAAGCTACAAGTATTTCACAATTTTCCAAGTGTTGGCCAAAAACGTTTCTAATTTTTTCAAGTGTTCGGCCAAGGTATGTCTACTTCTTATCTCATTTCCTTGACTCTCTAAGCTAATTAACAACTAGTAGTTGTTCCTACTTGGTTGATTAATTAGTTCTTGACTCCCATTTCCGTTTGTACAAATTCTTTCAAGCTTTTATCATTTTGAATTCGTTGGAACTTAGTTGGCTCAAGTCTCTTGGCTACAATTTCAAACTTGGTAGTCGAAGACCGGAAGGTGGTTATTAGTGCAAAGAGGCCATTCTCTAAAGACAAATTCATTTTTCCTTGAGAAAACATCCAAACAAGGCCCTTATTTCATTAAGCGCATTTTTGTAACAGATAGCTTTGTCATCTTTAGCCTAGTAGTATAAATAATACACTTTTCATTTCATCACTTAGCTTTGATGATGTTGAGATGAATACTCTTAAAGAGTGATAGTTAGTATGGTACCTTAATGTAGTGCTAATTTAGAGATTAGTATTAGTGATAGTTGATTATGGTGGATTCCATTGTTGGCTGTTGAAACTCTTTTTCCAATGATTTTCATATTGAGCTATTCATTTGGATTACTCATTGTTGGAGATTAAAATAGGTTCTTAGGGTTGATTTCAATTGGGAGGATTTAGGTTTCATATACCTAAGTTTGCCCATTGAATCTAATCTCTTTGGGTCTTGCTTCTATCTCTCTATTCTCATCCTAATTTCTTCAATTCTCATCCCCAATTTCTTGTTATTTTAGTTTCAGCATTTTTGGTGTTTCACTCCGTGTCGTCCAGAAGCCAGATCGTATCATTTGGTGTCAGAACTTAGTCTAGAGTGTTGTTTCTGCAATCCTCGATCCTACGTTCTTATATTTGAAAAATACCAAAATATTGAAAAAATCGAAATTCCAAAAAATCCAAATATTTGTTGTTGTTTTGGTGGATTTGAGGCCAAATTTGAGTTCCCTGATATAAAAAATCTCAAGATTTTAAATTCCGTGGCATATGGAGTTGTATTGAAGATTCTACCATTGAATGACCTTGAAGGTTTGAAACTTGAAAATGGTTTTTAGTGAAGGAAGGTGATATTGATTTCAAAAGTTGGTGGGTTTTGTTTTACTGTTCAACGGGAAGTTTGGATTTAAAATTTGGTGGAAATTGGAGGTCATTTGGACAAGTATTGAAAAATCCACCGTTGATGGATCTTCAAAGATTGAAGAACACAAAGTGGGTTTGGTGATTTGGAGTTTATTTGAGCTAATTTTTATTGGGTTTTGTTCTCCTAGTCAAGGAGGAATTATATCAAAAATTTGAGAGAGAAATAAATTGATTTGGGCATAGAATTGATTTTACGTGTTCATAGAGTTCTTCATACCTTCATCTCGAAGAAGAATGTAAAAGGGAGTGTTTGATCCAAAAGTCTCAAGTCAAAGGGTTGAAAAGTTTGTGTGGGCCAAAGAAATTAGGAAAAAAAAATTCTGCCCAAAGTTTATAAAGAAATAATCATAAATTGGCACATCAACGCTGACGTCAGAAGTCTGTCGTGCCCCTGCAGGCGTGTGGGGCCCAGTTTCAGAGAAGTGAAGTCTTTAACACTTTGATTTTTTTTTCTTAGTGTTGGCAGATTTTGGCCCGACAATAGGAGTGTATAACTTTATGTGAATAAGGAGTTACGGGATGTATGATATATCTAAATTCAATTTCAGTGAGTCTACTTTCCAAATAAAGAAGTCGTTTATCAATCGGAGCTCTGTAAAATAAGTTACGTGTGTTTTAAAAATACGCTACAAGTACCTCCCAATTTTCCAAGTGTTGGCCAAAAACTTCTCTAATTTTTTCAAGTGTTCGGCCAAGGTATGTCTACTTCTTATTTCATTTCCTTGATTCTCTAAGCTAATGAACAACTAGTAATTGTTCCTACTTGGTCGATTAATTAGTTCTTGACTGCCATTTCCGTTTGTACAAATTCTTTCAAGCTTTTATCATTTTGAATTCGTTGGAACTTATTTGGCTCAAGTCCCTTGGCTACAATTGCAAACTTGGTAGTCGAAGATCGGAAGGTGGTTATTAGTGCAAAGAGGCCATTCTTTAAAGAAAAATTCATTTTTCCTTGAGAAAACATCCAAACAAGGCCCTTATTTCATTAAGCGCATTTTTGTAACAGATAGCTTTGTCATCTTTAGCCTAGTAGTATAAATAATACACTTTTCATTTCATCACTTAGCTTTGATGATGTTGAGATGAATACTCTTAAAGAGTGATAGTTAGTATGGTAGCTTAGTGTAGTGCTAATTTAGAGATTAGTATTAGTGATAGTTGATTATGGTGGATTCCATTTTTGGCTGTTGAAACTCTTTTTCCAATGATTTTCATATTGAGCTATTCATTTGGATTACTCATTGTTGGAGATCAAAATAGGTTCTTAGGGTTGATTTCAATTGGGAGGATTTAGGTTTCAGATACCTAAGTTTGCCCATTGAATCTAATCTCTTTGGGTCTTGCTCCTATCTATCTATTCTCATCCCAATTTCTTCTTATTTTAGTTTCAGCATTTTTGGTGTTTCACTCCGTGTCGTCCAAAAGCTAGATCGTATCATTTGGTGTTAGAGCTTAGTCTAGAGTGTTGTTTCTACAATCCTCCATCCTACGTTCTTATATTTTGAAAAATCCCAAAAAATTGAAAAAATCGAAATTCCAAAAAAATCCAAATATTTGTTGTTGTTTTGGTGGATTTGAGGCCAAATTTGAGTTCCCTGTTATAAAAAATCTCAAGATTTTAAATTCCGTGGCATATGGAGTTGTATTGAAGATTCTACCATTGAATGACCTTGAAGGTTTGAAACTTGAAAATGGGTTTTAGTGAAGGAAGGTGATATTGATTTCAAAAGTTGGTGGGTTTTGTTTTACTGTTCCAGGGGAAGTTTGGATTTAAAATTTGGTGGAAATTGGAGGTCATTTGGACAAGTATTGAAAAATCCACCGTTGATGGATCTTCAAAGATTGAAGAACACAAAGTGGGTTTGGTGATTTGGAGTTTATTTGAGCTAATTTTAATTGGGTTTTGTTCTCCTAGTCAATGAGGAATTATATCAAAAATTTGAGAGAGAAATAAATTGATTTGGGCATAGAATTGATTTTAGGTGTTCATAGAGATCTTCATACCTTCATCTCGAAGAAGAATGTAAAAGGGAGTGTTTGATCCAAAAGTCTTCAAGTCAAAGAGTTGAAAAGTTTGTGTGGGCCAAAGAAATTAGGAAAAAAAAATTCTGCCCAAAGTTTATAATGAAATAATCGTAAATTGGCACATCAACGCTGACGTCAGAAGTCTGTCGTGCCCCTGCAGGCGTGTGGGGCCCAGTTTCAGAGAAGTGAAGTCTTTAACACTTTGATTTTTTTTTCTTAGTGTTGGCAGATTTTGGCCCGACAATAGGAGTGTATAACTTTATGTGAATAAGGAGTTACGGGATGTATGATATATCTAAATTCAATTTCAGTGAGTCTACTTTCCAAATAAAGAAGTCGTTTATCAATCGGAGCTCTGTAAAATAAGTTACGTGTGTTTTAAAAATACGCTACAAGTACCTCCCAATTTTCCAAGTGTTGGCCAAAAACTTCTCTAATTTTTTCAAGTGTTCGACCAAGGTATGTCTACTTCTTATTTCATTTCCTTGATTCTCTAAGCTAATGAACAACTAGTAATTGTTCCTACTTGGTCGATTAATTAGTTCTTGACTGCCATTTCCGTTTGTACAAATTCTTTCAAGCTTTTATCATTTTGAATTCGTTGGAACTTATTTGGCTCAAGTCCCTTGGCTACAATTGCAAACTTGGTAGTCGAAGATCGGAAGGTGGTTATTAGTGCAACGAGGCCATTCTTTAAAGAAAAATTCATTTTTCCTTGAGAAAACATCCAAACCAGGCCCTTATTTCATTAAGCGCATTTTTGTAACAGATAGCTTTGTCATCTTTAGCCTAGTAGTATAAATAATACACTTTTCATTTCATCACTTAGCTTTGATGATGTTGAGATGAATACTCTTAAAGAGTGATAGTTAGTATGGTAGCTTAGTGTAGTGCTAATTTAGAGATTAGTATTAGTGATAGTTGATTATGGTGGATTCCATTTTTGGCTGTTGAAACTCTTTTTCCAATGATTTTCATATTGAGCTATTCATTTGGATTACTCATTGTTGGAGATCAAAATAGGTTCTTAGGGTTGATTTCAATTGGGAGGATTTAGGTTTCAGATACCTAAGTTTGCCCATTGAATCTAATCTCTTTGGGTCTTGCTCCTATCTATCTATTCTCATCCCAATTTCTTCTTATTTTAGTTTCAGCATTTTTGGTGTTTCACTCCGTGTCGTCCAAAATCTAGATCGTATCATTTGGTGTCAGAGCTTAGTCTAGAGTGTTGTTTCTACAATCCTCCATCCTACGTTCTTATATTTGAAAAATCCCAAAAAATTGAAAAAATCAAAATTCCAAAAAAATCCAAATATTTGTTGTTGTTTTGGTGGATTTGAGGCCAAATTTGAGTTCCCTGATATAAAAAATCTCAAGATTTTAAATTCCGTGGCATATGGAGTTTTATTGTATATTCTACCATTGAATGACCTTGAAGGTTTGAAACTTGAAAATGGGTTTTAGTGAAGGAAGGTGATATTGATTTCAAAAGTTGGTGGGTTTTGTTTTACTTGTTCGAGGGAAGTTTGGATTTAAAATTTGGTGGAAATTGGAGGTCATTTGGACAAGTATTGAAAAATCCACCGTTGATGGATCTTCAAAGATTGAAGAACACAAAGTGGGTTTGGTGATTTGGAGTTTATTTGAGCTAATTTTAATTGGGTTTTGTTCTCCTAGTCAATGAGGAATTATATCAAAAATTTGAGAGAGAAATAAATTGATTTGGGCATAGAATTGATTTTAGGTGTTCATAGAGATCTTCATACCTTCATCTCGAAGAAGAATGTAAAAGGGAGTGTTTGATCCAAAAGTCTTCAAGTCAAAGAGTTGAAAAGTTTGTGTGGGCCAAAGAAATTAGGAAAAAAAAATCTGCGCAAAGTTTATAAAGAAATAATCGTAAATTGCCACATCAACGCCGACGTCGAAGTCCGACGTGCCCCTGCGCAGCGTGTGGGGCCCGATTTCCGAGAAGTGAAGTCTTTAACACTTTGATTTTTTTTTCTTAGTGTTGGCAGATTTTGGCCCGACTATAGGAGTGTATAACTTTGTGTGAATATGGAGTTACGGGATGTATGATATATCTAAATTCAATTTCAAAGAGTCTACTTTCCAAATAAAGAAGCCGTTTATCAATCGGAGGTCTGTAAAATAAGTTACGTGTGTTTTAAAAATACTCTACAAGTAGCTCCCAATTTTCCAAGTGTTTGCCAAAAACTTCTCTAATATTTTCAAGTGTTCGGCCAAGGTATGTCTACTTCTTATCTCATTTCCTTGATTCTCTACGCTAATTAACAACTAGTAATTGTTCCTACTTGGTCGATTAATTAGTTCTTGACTCCCATATCCGTTTCTACAAATTCTTTCAAGCTTTTATCATTTACAATTCGTTGGAACTTATTTGGCTCAGGTCCCTTGGCTACAATTGCAAACTTGGTAGTCGAAGACCGGAAGCTGGTTATTAGTGCAAAGAGGCCATTCTTTAAAGACAAATTCATTTTTCCTTGATAAAACATCCAAACAAGGCCCTTATTTTATTAAGCGCATTTTTGTAACAGATAACTTTGTCATCTTTAGCCTAGTAGTATAAATAATACACTTTTCATTTCATCACTTAGCTTTGATGATGTTGAGATGAATACTCTTAAAGAGTGATAGTTAGTATGGTAGCTTAGTGTAGTGCTAATTTAGAGAATAGTATTAGTGATAGTTGATTATGGTGGATTCCATTGTTGGCTGTTGAAACTCTTTTTCCAATGATTTTCATATTGAGCTATTCATTTGGATTACTCATTGTTGGAGATCAAAATAGGTTCTTAGGGTTGATTTCAATTGGGAGGATTTAGGTTTCAGATACCTAAGTTTGCCCATTGAATCTAATCTCTTTGGGTCTTGCTTCTATCTATCTATTCTCCTCCCAATTTCTTCTTATTTTAGTTTCAGCATTTTTGGTGTTTCACTCCGTGTCGTCCAGAAGCTAGATTGTATCATTTGGTGTCAGAGCTTAGTCTAGAGTGTTGTTTCTACAATCCTCGATCCTACGTTCTTATATTTGAAAAATCCCAAAAAATTGAAAAAATCGAAATTCCAAAAAAATCCAAATATTTGATGTTGTTTTGGTGGATTTGAGGCCAAATTTGAGTTCCCTGATATAAAAAATCTCAAGATTTTAAATTCCGTGGCATATGGAGTTGTATTGAAGATTCTACCATTGAATGACCTTGAAGGTTTGAAACTTGAAAATGGTTTTTAGTGAAGGAAGGTGATATTGATTTCAAAAGTTGGTGGGTTTTGCTTTAGTGTTCAAGGGGAAGTTTGGATTTAAAATTTGGTGGAAATTGAAGGTCATTTGGACAAGTATTGAAAAATCCACCGTTGATGGATCTTCAAAGATTGAAGAACACAAAGTGGGTTTGGTGATTTGGAGTTTATTTGAGCTAATTTTTATGGGGTTTTGTTCTCCT
The DNA here is from genome assembly GCA_034509755.1 of Anisodus tanguticus. NCBI lineage: Eukaryota > Viridiplantae > Streptophyta > Magnoliopsida > Solanales > Solanaceae > Anisodus > Anisodus tanguticus. The sequence continues at coordinate 24,250,355 of CM067551.1, forward strand.
ACTCAAGGAGGAATTATATCAAAAATTTGAGAGAGAAATAAATTAATTTGGGCATAGAATTAATTTTAGGTGTTCATAGAGATCTTCATACCTTCATCTCGAAGAAGAATGTAAAAGGGAGTGTTTGATCCAAAAGTCTCACGTCAAAGGGTTGAAAAGTTTGTGTGGACCAAAGAAATTAGGAAAAAAAAATTCTGCCCAAAGTTTATAAAGAAATAATCGTAAATTGCCACATCAACGCTGACGTCAGAAGTCTGACGTGCCCCTGCAGGCGTGTGGGGCCCAGTTTCAGAGAATCGAAGTCTTTAACACTTTGATTTTTTTTTCTTAGTGTTGGCAGATTTTGGCCCGACTATAGGAGTGTATAACTTTGTGTGAATAAGGAGTTACGGGATGTATGATATATTTAAATTCAATTTCAGTGAGTCTACTTTCCAAATGAAGAAGCCGTTTATCAATCGGAGCTCTGTAAAATAAGTTACGTGTGTTTTAAAAATACGCTACAAGTAGCTCCCAATTTTCCAAGTGTTGGCCAAAAACTTCTCTAATTTTTTCAACTGTTCGGCCAAGGTATGTCTACTTCTTATCTCATTTCCTTGACTCTCTAAGCTAATTAACAACTAGTAATTGTTCCTACTGGGTAGATTAATTAGTTCTTGACTGCCATTTCCGTTTGTACAAATTCTTTCAAGCTTTTATCATTTTGAATTCGTTGGAACTTATTTGGCTCAAGTCCCTTGGCTACAATTGCAAACTTGGTAGTCGAAGATCGGAAGGTGGTTATTAGTGCAACGAGGCCATTCTTTAAAGAAAAATTCATTTTTCCTTGAGAAAACATCCAAACCAGGCCCTTATTTCATTAAGCGCATTTTTGTAACAGATAGCTTTGTCATCTTTAGCCTAGTAGTATAAATAATACACTTTTCATTTCATCACTTAGCTTTGATGATGTTGAGATGAATACTCTTAAAGAGTGATAGTTAGTATGGTAGCTTAGTGTAGTGCTAATTTAGAGATTAGTATTAGTGATAGTTGATTATGGTGGATTCCATTTTTGGCTGTTGAAACTCTTTTTCCAATGATTTTCATATTGAGCTATTCATTTGGATTACTCATTGTTGGAGATCAAAATAGGTTCTTAGGGTTGATTTCAATTGGGAGGATTTAGGTTTCAGATACCTAAGTTTGCCCATTGAATCTAATCTCTTTGGGTCTTGCTCCTATCTATCTATTCTCATCCCAATTTCTTCTTATTTTAGTTTCAGCATTTTTGGTGTTTCACTCCGTGTCGTCCAAAAGCTAGATCGTATCATTTGGTGTCAGAGCTTAGTCTAGAGTGTTGTTTCTACAATCCTCCATCCTACGTTCTTATATTTGAAAAATCCCAAAAAATTGAAAAAATCAAAATTCCAAAAAAATCCAAATATTTGTTGTTGTTTTGGTGGATTTGAGGCCAAATTTGAGTTCCCTGATATAAAAAATCTCAAGATTTTAAATTCCGTGGCATATGGAGTTTTATTGTATATTCTACCATTGAATGACCTTGAAGGTTTGAAACTTGAAAATGGGTTTTAGTGAAGGAAGGTGATATTGATTTCAAAAGTTGGTGGGTTTTGTTTTACTGTTCGAGGGGAAGTTTGGATTTAAAATTTGGTGGAAATTGGAGGTCATTTGGACAAGTATTGAAAAATCCACCGTTGATGGATCTTCAAAGATTGAAGAACACAAAGTGGGTTTGGTGATTTGGAGTTTATTTGAGCTAATTTTAATTGGGTTTTGTTCTCCTAGTCAATGAGGAATTATATCAAAAATTTGAGAGAGAAATAAATTGATTTGGGCATAGAATTGATTTTAGGTGTTCATAGAGATCTTCATACCTTCATCTCGAAGAAGAATGTAAAAGGGAGTGTTTGATCCAAAAGTCTTCAAGTCAAAGAGTTGAAAAGTTTGTGTGGGCCAAAGAAATTAGGAAAAAAAAATCTGCGCAAAGTTTATAAAGAAATAATCGTAAATTGCCACATCAACGCTGACGTCAGAAGTCTGACGTGCCCCTGCAGGCGTGTGGGGCCCAGTTTCAGAGAAGTGAAGTCTTTAACACTTTGATTTTTTTTCTTAGTGTTGGCAGATTTTGGCCCGACTATAGGAGTGTATAACTTTGTGTGAATATGGAGTTACGGGATGTATGATATATCTAAATTCAATTTCAGTGAGTCTACTTTCCAAATAAAGAAGCCGTTTATCAATCGGAGGTCTGTAAAATAAGTTACGTGTGTTTTAAAAATACTCTACAAGTAGCTCCCAATTTTCCAAGTGTTTGCCAAAAACTTCTCTAATATTTTCAAGTGTTCGGCCAAGGTATGTCTACTTCTTATCTCATTTCCTTGATTCTCTACGCTAATTAACAACTAGTAATTGTTCCTACTTGGTCGATTAATTAGTTCTTGACTCCCATATCCGTTTCTACAAATTCTTTCAAGCTTTTATCATTTACAATTCGTTGGAACTTATTTGGGTCAGGTCCCTTGGCTACAATTGCAAACTTGGTAGTCGAAGACCGGAAGCTGGTTATTAGTGCAAAGAGGCCATTCTTTAAAGACAAATTCATTTTTCCTTGATAAAACATCCAAACAAGGCCCTTATTTTATTAAGCGCATTTTTGTAACGTATAACTTTGTCATCTTTAGCCTAGTAGTATAAATAATACACTTTTCATTTCATCACTTAGCTTTGATGATGTTGAGATGAATACTCTTAAAGAGTGATAGTTAGTATGGTAGCTTAGTGTAGTGCTAATTTAGAGAATAGTATTAGTGATAGTTGATTATGGTGGATTCCATTGTTGGCTCGTTGAAACTCTTTTTCCAATGATTTTCATATTGAGCTATTCATTTGGATTACTCATTGTTGGAGATCAAAATAGGTTCTTAGGGTTGATTTCAATTGGGAGGATTTAGGTTTCAGATACCTAAGTTTGCCCATTGAATCTAATCTCTTTGGGTCTTGCTTCTATCTATCTATTCTCCTCCCAATTTCTTCTTATTTTAGTTTCAGCATTTTTGGTGTTTCACTCCGTGTCGTCCAGAAGCTAGATTGTATCATTTGGTGTCAGAGCTTAGTCTAGAGTGTTGTTTCTACAATCCTCGATCCTACGTTCTTATATTTGAAAAATCCCAAAAAATTGAAAAAATCGAAATTCCAAAAAATCCAAATATTTGATGTTGTTTTGGTGGATTTGAGGCCAAATTTGAGTTCCCTGATATAAAAAATCTCAAGATTTTAAATTCCGTGGCATATGGAGTTGTATTGAAGATTCTACCATTGAATGACCTTGAAGGTTTGAAACTTGAAAATGGTTTTTAGTGAAGGAAGGTGATATTGATTTCAAAAGTTGGTGGGTTTTGCTTTACTTGTTCAAGGGGAAGTTTGGATTTAAAATTTGGTGGAAATTGAAGGTCATTTGGACAAGTATTGAAAAATCCACCGTTGATGGATCTTCAAAGATTGAAGAACACAAAGTGGGTTTGGTGATTTGGAGTTTATTTGAGCTAATTTTTATGGGGTTTTGTTCTCCTACTCAAGGAGGAATTATATCAAAAATTTGAGAGAGAAATAAATTAATTTGGGCATAGAATTAATTTTAGGTGTTCATAGAGATCTTCATACCTTCATCTCGAAGAAGAATGTAAAAGGGAGTGTTTGATCCAAAAGTCTCACGTCAAAGGGTTGAAAAGTTTGTGTGGACCAAAGAAATTAGGAAAAAAAAATTCTGCCCAAAGTTTATAAAGAAATAATCGTAAATTGCCACATCAACGCTGACGTCAGAAGTCTGACGTGCCCCTGCAGGCGTGTGGGGCCCAGTTTCAGAGAATCGAAGTCTTTAACACTTTGATTTTTTTTTCTTAGTGTTGGCAGATTTTGGCCCGACTATAGGAGTGTATAACTTTGTGTGAATAAGGAGTTACGGGATGTATGATATATTTAAATTCAATTTCAGTGAGTCTACTTTCCAAATGAAGAAGCCGTTTATCAATCGGAGCTCTGTAAAATAAGTTACGTGTGTTTTAAAAATACGCTACAAGTAGCTCCCAATTTTCCAAGTGTTGGCCAAAAACTTCTCTAATTTTTTCAACTGTTCGGCCAAGGTATGTCTACTTCTTATCTCATTTCCTTGACTCTCTAAGCTAATTAACAACTAGTAATTGTTCCTACTGGGTAGATTAATTAGTTCTTGACTCCCATTCCCGTTTGTACAAATTCTTTCAAGCTTTTATCATTTTCAATTCGTTGGAACTTATTTGGCTCATGTCCCTTGGCTACAATTGCAAACTTGGTAGTCGAAGACCGGAAGGTGCTTATTAGTGCAAAGAGGCCATTCTTTAAAGACAAATTCATTTTTCCTTGAGAAAACATCCAAACAAGGCCCTTATTTCATTAAGCGCATTTTTGTAACAGATAGCTTTGTCATCTTTAGCCTAGTAGTATAAATAATACACTTTTCATTTCATCACTTAGCTTTGATGATGTTGAGATGAATACTCTTAAAGAGTGATAGTTAGTATGGTAGCTTAGTGTAGTGCTAATTTAGAGATTAGTATTAGTGATAGTTGATTATGGTGGATTCCATTGTTGGCTGTTGAAACTCTTTTTCCAATGATTTTCATATTGAGCTATTCATTTGGATTACTCATTGTTGGAGATCAAAATAGGTTCTTAGGGTTGATTTCAATTGGGAGGATTTAGGTTTCAGATACCTAAGTTTGCGCATTGAATCTAATCTCTTTGGGTCTTGCTTCTATCTATCTATTCTCATCCCAATTTCTTCTTATTTTAGTTTCAGCATTTTTGGTGTTTCACTCCGTGTCGTCCAGAAGCTAGATCGTATCATTTGGTGTCAGAGCTTAGTCTAGAGTGTTGTTTCTACAATCCTCGATCCTACGTTCTTATATTTGAAAAATCCCAAAAAATTGAAAAAATAGAAATTCCAAAAAAATCCAAATATTTTGTTGTTGTTTTGGTGGATTTGAGGCCAAATTTGAGTTCCCTGATATAAAAAATCTCAAGATTTTAAATTCCGTGGCATATGGAGTTGTATTGAAGATTCTACCATTGAATGACCTTGAAGATTTGAAACTTGAAAATGGTTTTTAGTGAAGGAAGGTGATATTGATTTCAAAAGTTGGTGGGTTTTGGTTTACTGTTCAAGGGGAAGTTTGGATTTAAAATTTGGTGGAAATTGGAGGTCATTTGGACAAGTATTGAAAAATCCACCGTTGATGGATCTTCAAAGATTGAAGAACACAAAGTGGGTTTGGTGATTTGGAGTTTATTTGAGCTAATTTTTATTGGGTTTTGTTCTACTAGTCAATGAGGAATTATATCAAAAATTTGAGAGAGAAATAAATTGATTTGGGCATAGAATTGATTTTAGGTGTTCATAGAGATCTTCATACCTTCATCTCGAAGAAGAATGTAAAAGGAGTGTTTGATCCAAAAGTCTCAAGTCAAAGGGTTGAAAAGTTTGTGTGGGCCAAAGAAATTAGGAAAAAAAAATTCTGCCCAAAGTTTATAAAGAAATAATCGTAAATTGCCACATCAACGCTGACGTCAGAAGTCTGACGTGCCCCTGCAGGCGTGTGGGGCCCAGTTTCAGAGAAGTGAAGTCTTTAAAAATTTTAAATTTTTTTCTTAGTGTTGGCAGATTTTGGCCCGACTATAGGAGTGTATAACTTTGTGTGAATAAGGAGTTACGGGATGTATGATATATCTAAATTCAATTTCAGTGAGTCTACTTTCCAAATAAAGAAGCTGTTTATCAATCGGAGCTCTGTAAAATAAGTTACGTGTGTTTTAAAAATACGCTACAAGTAGCTCCCAATTTTCCAAGTGTTGGCCAAAAACTTCTCTAATTTTTTTAACTGTTCGGCCAAGGTATGTCTACTTCTTATCTCATTTCCTTGATTCTCTAAGCTAATTAACAACTAGTAATTGTTCCTACTGGGTAGATTAATTAGTTCTTGACTCCCATTTCCGTTTGTACAAATTCTTTCAAGCTTTTATCATTTTCAATTCGTTGGAACTTATTTGGCTCAAGTCCCTTGGCTACAATTGCAAACTTGGTAGTCGAAGACCGGAAGTGGTTATTAGTGCAAAGAGGCCATTCTTTAAAGACAAATTCATTTTTCCTTGAGAAAACATCCAAACAAGGCCCTTATTTCATTAAGCGCATTTTTGTAACGATAGCTTTGTCATCTTTAGCCTAGTAGTATAAATAATACACTTTTCATTTCATCACTTAGCTTTGATGATGTTGAGATGAATACTCTTAAAGAGTGATAGTTAGTATGGTAGCTTAGTGTACGCTAATTTAGAGATTATTATTAGTGATTGTTGATTATGGTGGATTCCATTGTTGGTCTGTTGAAACTCTTTTTCCAATGATTTTCATATTGAGCTATTCATTTGGATTACTCATTGTTGGAGATCAAAATAGGTTCTTAGGGTTGATTTCAATTGGGAGGATTTAGGTTTCAGATACCTAAGTTTGCCCATTGAATCTAATCTCTTTGGGTCTTGCTTCTATCTATCTATTCTCATCCCAATTTCTTCTTATTTTAGTTTCAAAGATTGTTGGTGTTTCACTCCGTGTCGTCCAGAAGCCAGATCGTATCATTTGGTGTCAGAGCTTAGTCTAGAGTGTTGTTTCTACAATCCTCGATCCTACGTTCTTATATTTGAAAAATCCCAAAAAATTGAAAAAATCGAAATTCCAAAAAAATCCAAATATTTGTTGTTGTTTTGGTGGATTTGAGGCCAAATTTGAGTTCCCTGATATAAAAAATCTTAAGATTTTAAATTCCGTGGCATAAGGAGTTGTATTGAAGATTCTACCATTGAATGACCTTGAAGGTTTGAAACTTGAAAATGGTTTTTAGTGAAGGAAGGTGATATTGATTTCAAAAGTTGGTGGGTTTTGTTTTATTGTTCAAGGGGAAGTTTGGATTTAAAATTTGGTGGAAATTGGAGGTCATTTGGACAAGTATTGAAAAATCCACCGTTGATGGATCTTCAAAGATTGAAGAACACAAAGTGGGTTTGGTGATTTGGAGTTTATTTGAGCTAATTTTTATGGGGTTTTGTTCTCCTAGTGAAGGAGGAATTATATCAAAAATTTGAGAGAGAAATAAATTGATTTGGGCATAGAATTGATTTTAGGTGTTCATAGAGATCTTCATACCTTCATCTCGAAGAAGAATGTAAAAGGGAGTGTTTGATCCAAAAGTCTCAAGTCAAAGGGTTGAAAAGTTTGTGTGGGCCAAAGAAATTAGGAAAAAAAAATTCTGCCCAAAGTTTATAAAGAAATAATCGTAAATTGCCACATCAATGCTGACGTCAGAAGTCTGACGTGCCCGTGCAGGCGTGTGGGGCCCAGTTTCAGAGAAGTGAAGTCTTTAACACTTTGATATTTTTTTCTTAGTGTTGGCAGATTTTGGCCCGACTATAGGAGTGTATAACTTTGTGTCAATAAGGAGTTACGGGATGTATGATATATCTAAATTCAATTTCAGTGAGTCTACTTTCCAAATAAAGAAGCCGTTTATCATTCGGAGCTCTGTAAAATAAGTTACGTGTGTTTTAAAAATACGCTACAAGTAGCTCCCAATTTTCCAAGTGTTGGCCAAAAACTTCTCTAATTTTTTCAACTGTTCGGCCAAGGTATGTCTACTTCTTATCTCATTTCCTTGATTCTCTAAGCTAATTAACAACAAGTAATTGTTCCTACTTGGTCGATTAATTAGTTCTTGACTCCCATTTCCGTTTGTACAAATTATTTCTAGCTTTTATCATTTTCAATTCGTTGGAACTTATTTGGCTCAAGTCCCTTGGCTACAATTGCAAACTTGGTAGTCGAAGACCGGAAGGTGGTTATTAGTGCAAAGAGGCCATTCTTTAAAGACAAATTCATTTTTCCTTGAGAAAACATCCAAACAAGGCCCTTATTTCATTAAGCGCATTTTTGTAACAGATAGCTTTGTCATCTTTAGCCTAGTAGTATAAATAATACACTTTTCATTTCATCACTTAGCTTTGATGATGTTGAGATGAATACTCTTAAAGAGTGATAGTTAGTATGGTAGCTTAGTGTACTGCTAATTTAGAGATTATTATTAGTGATTGTTGATTATGGTGGATTCCATTGTTGGCTGTTGAAACTCTTTTTCCAATGATTTTCATATTGAGCTATTCATTTGGATTACTCATTGTTGGAGATCAAAATAGGTTCTTAGGGTTGATTTCAATTGGGAGGATTTAGGTTTCAGATACCTAAGTTTGCCCATTGAATCTAATCTCTTTGGGTCTTGCTTCTATCTATCTATTCTCATCCCAATTTCTTCTTATTTTAGTTTCAGCATTGTTGGTGTTTCACTCCGTGTCGTCCAGAAGCCAGATCGTATCATTTGGTGTCAGAGCTTAGTCTAGAGTGTTGTTTCTACAATCCTCGATCCTACGTTCTTATATTTGAAAAATCCCAAAAAATTGAAAAAATCGAAATTCCAAAAAAATCCAAATATTTGTTGTTGTTTTGGTGGATTTGAGGCCAAATTTGAGTTCCCTGATATAAAAAATCTTAAGATTTTAAATTCCGTGGCATAAGGAGTTGTATTGAAGATTCTACCATTGAATGACCTTGAAGGTTTGAAACTTGAAAATGGTTTTTAGTGAAGGAAGGTGATATTGATTTCAAAAGTTGGTGGGTTTTGTTTTATTGTTCAAGGGGAAGTTTGGATTTAAAATTTGGTGGAAATTGGAGGTCATTTGGACATGTATTGAAAAATCCACCGTTGATGGATCTTCAAAGATTGAAGAACACAAAGTGGGTTTGGTGATTTGGAGTTTATTTGAGCTAATTTTTATTGGGTTTTGTTCTCCTAGTGAAGGAGGAATTATATCAAAAATTTGAGAGAGAAATAAATTGATTTGGGCATAGAATTGATTTTAGGTGTTCATAGAGATCTTCATACCTTCATCTCGAAGAAGAATGTAAAAGGGAGTGTTTGATCCAAAAGTCTTCAAGATAAAGGGTTGAAAAGTTTGTGTGGGCCAAAGAAATTAGGAAAAAAAAAATCTGCCCAAAGTTTATAAAAAAATAATCCTAAATTGCCATATCAACGCTGACGTCAGAAGTCTGACGTGCCCCTGCAGGCGTGTGGGGCCCAGTTTCAGAGAAGTGAAGTCTTTAACACTTTGAATTTTTTTTGTAAGTGTTGGAAGATTTTGGCCCGACTATAGGAGGGTATAACTTTGTGTGAATAAGGAGTTACGGGATGTATGATATATCTAAATTCAATTTCAGTGAGTCAACTTTCCAAATAAAAAACCGTTTATCAATCAGAGCTCTGTAAAATAAGTTACGTGCGTTTTAAAAATACGCTACAAGTAGTTCACAATTTTCCAAGTGTTGGCCAAAAACTTCCCTAATTTTTTCAAGTGTTCGGCCAAGGTATGTCTACTTCTTATCTCATTTCCTTGTTTCTCTAAGCTAATTAACAACTAGTAGTTGTTCCTACTTGGTTGATTAATTAGTTCTTGACTCCCATTTCCGTTTGTACAAATTCTTTCAAGCTTTTATCATTTTGGATTCGTTGGAACTTATTTGGCTCAAGTCCCTTGGCTACAATTGCAAACTTGGTAGTCGAAGACCGGAAGGTGGTTATTAGTGCAAAGAGGCCATTCTTTAAAGACAAATTCATTTTTCCTTGAGAAAACATCCAAACAAGGCCCTTATTTCATTAAGCGCATATTTGTAACAGATAGTTTTGTCATCTTTAGCCTAGTAGTATAAATAATACACTTTTCATTTCATCACTTAGCTTTGATGATGTTGAGATGAATACTCTTAAAGAGTGATAGTTAGTATGGTAGCTTAGTGTAGTGCTAATTTAGAGATTAGTATTAGTGATAGTTGATTATGGTGGATTCCATTGTTGGCTCTTGAAACTCTTTTTCCAATGATTTTCATATTGAGCTATTCATTTGGATTACTCATTGTTGGAGATCAAAATAGGTTCTTAGGGTTGATTTCAATTGGGAGGATTTAGGTTTCATATACATAAGTTTGCCCATTGAATCTAATCTCTTTGGGTCTTGCTTCTATCTCTCTATTCTCATCCTAATTTCTTCTATTCTCATCCCCAATTTCTTGTTATTTTAGTTTCAGCATTTTTGGTATTTCACTCCGTGTCGTCCATAAGCCAGATCGTATCATTTGGTGTCAGAGCTTAGTCTAGAGTGTTGTTTCTACAATCATCGATCCTACGTTCTTATATTTGAAAAATCCAAAACAATTGAAAAAATCGAAATTCCAAAAAAATCCAAATATTTGTTGTTGTTTTGGTGGATTTGAGGCCAAATTTGAGTTCCATGATATAAAAAATCGCAAGATTTTAAATTCCGTGGCATATGGAGTTGTATTGAGGATTCTACCATTGAATGACCTTGAAGGTTTGAAACTTGAAAATGGTTTTTAGTGAAGGAAGGTGATATTGATTTCAAAAGTTGGTGGGTTTTGTTTTACTGTTCAAGGGAAAGTTTGGATTTAAAATTTGGTGGAAATTGGAGGTCATTTGGACAAGTATTGAAAAATCCACCGTTGATGGATCTTCAAAGATTGAAGAACACAAAGTGGGTTTGGTGATTTGCAGTTTATTTGAGCTAATTTTTATTGGGTTTTGTTCTCCTAGTCAAGGAGGATTTATATCCAAAATTTGAGAGAGAAATAAATTTATTTGGGAATAGAATTGATTTTAGGTGTTCATAGAGATCTTCATACCTACATCTGGAAGAAGAATGTAAAAGGGAGTGTTTGATCCAAAAGTCTTCAAGTCAAATGGTTGAAAAGTTTGTGTGGGCCAAAGAAATTAGGAAAAAAAAATTCTGCCCAAAGTTTATAAAAAAATAATCATAAATTGCCACATCAACGCTGACGTCAGAAGTCTGACGTGCCCCTGCAGGCGTGTGGGGCCCAGTTTCAGAGAAGTGAAGTCTTTAACACTTTGAATTTTTTTTCTTAGTGTTGGCAGATTTTGGCCCGACTATAGGAGTGTATAACTTTGTGTGAATAAGGAGTTACGGGATGTATGATATATCTAAATTCAATTTCAGTGAGTCTACTTTCCAAATAAAGAAGCCGTTTATCAATCGGAGCTCTGTAAAATAAGTTACGTGCGTTTTAAAAATAAGCTACAAGTATTTCACAATTTTCCAAGTGTTGGCCAAAAACGTTTCTAATTTTTTCAAGTGTTCGGCCAAGGTATGTCTACTTCTTATCTCATTTCCTTGACTCTCTAAGCTAATTAACAACTAGTAGTTGTTCCTACTTGGTTGATTAATTAGTTCTTGACTCCCATTTCCGTTTGTACAAATTCTTTCAAGCTTTTATCATTTTGAATTCGTTGGAACTTATTTGGCTCAAGTCTCTTGGCTACAATTTCAAACTTGGTAGTCGAAGACCGGAAGGTGGTTATTAGTGCAAAGAGGCCATTCTCTAAAGACAAATTCATTTTTCCTTGAGAAAACATCCAAACAAGGCCCTTATTTCATTAAGCGCATTTTTGTAACAGATAGCTTTGTCATCTTTAGCCTAGTAGTATAAATAATACACTTTTCATTTCATCACTTAGCTTTGATGATGTTGAGATGAATACTCTTAAAGAGTGATAGTTAGTATTGTAGCTTAGTGTAGTGTTAATTTAGAGATTAGTATTAGTGATAGTTGATTATGGTGGATTCCATTGTTGGCTGTTGAAACTCTTTTTCCAATGATTTTCATATTGAGCTATTCATTTGGATTACTCATTGTTGGAGATTAAAATAGGTTCTTAGGGTTGATTTCAATTGGGAGGATTTAGGTTTCAGATACCTAAGTTTGCCCATTGAATCTAATCTCTTTGGGTCTTGCTTCTATCTATCTATTCTCATCCCAATTTCTTCTTATTTTAGTTTCAGCATTTTTGGTGTTTCACTCCGTGTCGTCCAGAAGCTAGATCGTATCATTTGGTGTCAGAGCTTAGTCTAGAGTGTTGTTTCTACAATCCTCGATCCTACGTTCTTATATTTGAAAAATCCCAAAAAATTGAAAAAATCGAAATTCCAAAAAAATCCAAATATTTGTTGTTGTTTTGGTGGATTTGAGGCCAAATTTGAGTTCCCTGATATAAAAAATCTCAAGATTTTAAATTCCGTGGCATATGGAGTAGTATTGAAGATTCTACCATTGAATGACCTTGAAGGTTTGAAACTTGAAAATGGTTTTTAGTGAAGGAAGGTGATATTGATTTCAAAAGTTGGTGGGTTTGTTTTATTGTTCAAGGGGAAGTTTGGATTTAAAATTTGGTGGAAATTGGAGGTCATTTGGACATGTATTGAAAAATCCACCGTTGATGGATCTTCAAAGATTGAAGAATACAAAGTGGGTTTGGTGATTTGGAGTTTATTTGAGCTAATTTTTATTGTGTTTTGTTCTCCTAGTCAAGGAGGAATTATATCCAAGATTTGAGAGAGAAATAAATTGATTTGGGCATAGAATTGATTTTAGGTGTTCATAGAGATCTTCATACCTTCATCTCGAAGAAGAATGTAAAAGGGAGTGTTTGATCCAAAAGTCTTCAAGATAAAGGGTTGAAAAGTTTGTGTGGGCCAAAGAAATTAGGAAAAAAAAATCTGCCCAAAGTTTATGAGAAAATAATCGTAAATTGCCATATCAACGCTGACGTCAGAAGTCTGACGTGCCCCTGCAGGCATGTGGGGCCCAGTTTCAGAGAAGTGAAGTCTTTAACACTTTGAATTTTTTTTGTAAGTGTTGGCAGATTTTGGCCCGACTATAGGAGGGTATAACTTTGTGTGAATAAGGAGTTACGGAATGTATGATATATCTAAATTCAATTTCAGTGAGTCTACTTTCCAAATAAAGAAGTCGTTTATCAATTGGAGCTCTGTAAAATAAGTTACGTGCGTTTTAAAAATACGCTACAAGTAGTTCACAATTTTCCAAGTGTTGGCCAAAAACTTCTCTAATTTTTTCAAGTGTTCGGCCAAGGTATGTCTACTTCTTATCTCATTTCCTTGATTCTCTAAGCTAATTAACAACTAGTAGTTGTTCCTACTTGGTTGATTAATTAGTTCTTGACTCCCATTTCCGTTTGTACAAATTCTTTCAAGCTTTTATCATTTTGAATTCGTTGGAACTTATTTGGCTCAAGTCCCTTGGCTACAATTGCAAACTTGGTAGTCGAAGACCGGAAGGTGGTTATTAGTGGAAAGAGGCCATTCTTTAAAGACAAATTCATTTTTCCTTGAGAAAACATCCAAACAAGGCCCTTATTTCATTAACGCAGATTTGTAACAGATAGCTTTGTCATCTTTAGCCTAGTAGTATAAATAATACACTTTTCATTTCATCACATAACTTTGATGATGTTGAGATAAATACTCTTAAAGAGTGATAGTTAGTATGGTAGCTTAGTGTAGTGCTAATTTAGAGATTAGTATTAGTGATAGTTGATTATGGTGGATTCCATTGTTGGCTCTTGAAACTCTTTTTCCAATGATTTTCATATTGAGCTATTCATTTGGATTACTCATTGTTGGAGATCAAAATAGGTTCTTAGGGTTGATTTCAATTGGGTGGATTTAGGTTTCATATACCTAAGTTTGCCCATTGAATCTAATCTCTTTGGGTCTTGCTTCTATCTCTCTATTCTCATCCCAATTTCTTCAATTCTCAACCCCAATTTCTTCATATTTTAGTTTCAGCATTTTTGGTATTTCACTCCGTGTCATCCAGAAGCCAGATCGTATCATTTGGTGTCAGAGCTTAGTCTAGAGTGTTGTTTCTACAATCCTCGATCCTACGTTCTTATATTTGAAAAATCCCAAACAATTGAAAAAATTGAAATTAAAAAAAATTCAAATATTTGTTGTTGTTTTGGTGGATTTGAGGACAAATTTGAGTTCCATGATATAAAAATTCTCAAGATTTTAAATTCCGTGGCATATGGAGTTGTATTGAAGATTCTACCATTGAATGACCTTGAAGGTTTGAAACTTGAAAATGGTTTTTAGTGAAGGAAGGTGATATTGATTTCAAAAGTTGGTGGGTTTTGTTTTACTGTTCAAGGGGAAGTTTGGATTTAAAATTTGGTGGAAATTGGAGGTCATTTGGACAAGTATTGAAAAATCCACCGTTGATGGATCTTCAAAGATTGAAGAACACAAAGTGGGTTTGGTGATTTGGAGTTTATTTGAGCTAATTTTTATTGGGTTTTGTTCTCCTAATCAAGGAGGAATTATATCCAAAATTTGAGAGAGAAATAAATTGATTTGGGCATAGAATTGATTTTAGGTGTTCATAGAGATCTTCATACCTACATCTGGAGGAAGAATGTAAAAGGGAGTGTTTGATCCAAAAGTCTTCAAATCAAATGGTTTAAAAGTTTGTGTGGGCCAAAGAAATTAGGAAAAAAATATTCTGCCCAAAGTTTATAAAAAAATAATCGTAAATTGCCACATCAACACTGACGTCAGAAGTCTGACGTGCCCCTGCAGGCGTGTGGGGACCAGTTTCAGAGAAGTGATGTCTTTAACACTTTGAATTGTTTTTCTAAGTGTTGGTAGATTTTGGCCCGACTATAGGAGGGTATAACTTTGTGTGAATAAGGAGTTACGGGATGTATGATATATCTAAATTCAATTTCAGTGAGTCTACTTCCCAAATAAAGAAGTCGTTTATCAATCGGAGCTCTGTAAAATAATTTACGTCCGTTTTAAAAATACGCTACAAGTAGCTCCCAAATTTCTAAGTGTTGGCCAAAAACTTCTCTAATTTTTTCAAGTGTTCGGCCAAGGTATGTCTACTTCTTATCTCATTTCCTTGATTCTCTAAGCTAATTAACAACTAGTAATTGTTCCTACTTGGTTGATTAATTAGTTCTTGACTCCCATTTCCGTTTGTACAAATTCTTTCAAGCTTTTATCATTTTGAATTCGTTGGAACTTATTTGGATCAAATCCCTTGGATACAATTGCAAACTTGGTAGTCGAAGACCGGAAGGTGGTTATTAGTGCAAAGAGGCCATTCTTTAAAGACAAATTCATTTTTCCTTGAGAAAACATGCAAACAAGGCCCTTATTTCATTAAGCGCATTTTTGTAACAGATAGCATTGTCATCTTTAGCCTAGTAGTATAAATAATACACTTTTCATTTCATCACTTAGCTTTGATGATGTTGAGATGAATACTCTTAAAGAGTGATAGTTAGTATGGTAGCTTAGTGTAGTGCTAATTTAGAGATTAGTATTAGTGATAGTTGATTATGGTGGATTCCATTGTTGGCTATTGAAACTCTTTTTCCAATGATTTTCATATTGAGCTATTCATTTGGATTACTCTTTGTTGGAGATCAAAATAGGTTCTTAGGGTTGATTTCAATTGGGAGGATTTAGGTTTCATATACCTATGTTTGCCCATTGAATCTAATCTCTTTGGGTCTTGCTTTTATCTATCTATTCTCATCCCAATTTCTTCTAATTTTAGTTTCAGCATTTTTGGTGTTTCACTCCGTGTCGTCCAGAAGCCAGATCGTATCATTTGGTGTCAGAGCTTAGTCTAGAGTGTTGTTTCTACAATCCTCAATCCTACGTTCTTTTATTTGAAAAATCCCAAAAAATTGAAAAAATTAAAATTCCAAAAAAATCCAAATATTTGTTGTTGTTTTGGTGGATTTGAGGCCAAATTTGAGTTCCCTGATATAAAAAATCTCAAGATTTTAAATTCCGTGGCATATGGAGTTGTATTGAAGATTCTACCATTGAATGACCTTGAAGGTTTGAAACATGAAAATGGTTTTTAGTGAAGGGAGGTGATATTGATTTCAAAAGTTGGTGGGTTTTGTTTTACTGTTCAAGGGGAAGTTTGGATTTAAAATTTGGTGAAAATTGGAGGTCATTTGGACAAGTATTGAAAAATCCACCGTTGATGGATCTTCAAATATTGAAGAACACAAAGTGGGTTTGGTGATTTGGAGTTTATTTGAGCTAATATTTATTGGGTTTTGTTCTCCTAGTCAAGGAGGAATTATATCCAAAATTTGAGAGAGAAATAAATTGATTTGGGCATAGAATTGATTTTAGGTGTTCATAGAGATCTTCATACCTTCATCTCGAAGAAGAATGTAAAAGGGAGTGTTTGATCCAAAAGTCTTCAAGTCAAAGGGTTGAAAAGTTTGTGTGGGCCAAAGAAATTAGGAAAAAAAAATTCTGCCCAAAGTTTATAAAAAAATAATCGTAAATTGCCACATCAACGCTGACGTCAGAAGTCTGACGTGCCCCTGCAAGCGTGTGGGGCCCAGTTTCAGAGAAGTGAAGTTTTTAACAGTTTTGAATTTTTTTTGTAAGTGTTGGCAGATTTTGCCCCGACTATAGGAGGGTATAACTTTGTGTGAATAAGGAGTTACGGGATGTATGATATATCTAAATTCAATTTCAGTGAGTCTACTTTCCAAATAAAGAAGCCGTTTATCATCCGGAGCTCTGTAAAATAAGTTACGTCCGTTTTAAAAATACGCTACATGTAGTTCACATTTTCCAAGTGTTGGCCAAAAACTTCTCTAATTTTTTCAAGTGTTCGGCCAAGGTATGTCTACTTCTTATCTCATTTCCTTGATTCTCTAAGCTAATTAACAACTAGTAAATGTTCCTACTTGGTGGATTAATTAGTTCTTGACTCCCATTTCCGTTTGTACAAATTCTTTCAAGCTTTTATCATTTTGAATTCGTTGGAACTTATTTGGCTCAAGTCCCTTGGCTACAATTGCAAACTTGGTAGTCGAAGACCGGAAGGTGGTTATTAGTGCAAAGACGTCATTCTCTAAAGACATATTCATTTTTCCTTGAGAAAACATCCAAACAAGGCCCTTATTTCATTAAGCGCATTTTTGTAACAGATAGCTTTGTCATCTTTAGCCTAGTAGTATAAATAATACACTTTTCATTTCATCACTTAGCTTTGATGATGTTGAGATGAATACTCTTAAAGAGTGATAGTTAGTATGGTAGCTTAGTGTAGTGCTAATTTAGAGATTAGTATTAGTGATAGTTGATTATGGTGGATTCAATTGTTGGCTCTTGAAACTCTTTTTCCAATGATTTTCATATTGATCTATTCATTTGGATTACTCATTGTTGGAGATCAAAATAGGTTCTTAGGGTTGATTTCAATTGGGAGGATTTAGGTTTCATATACCTAAGTTTGCCCATTGAATCTAATCTCTTTGGGTCTTGCTTCTATCTCTCTATTGTCATCCTAATTTCTTCAATTCTCATCTCCAATTTCTTCTTATTTTAGTTTCAACATTTTTGGTGTTTCACTCCGTGTCGTCCAGAAGCCAGATCGTATCATTTGGTGTCCGACCTTAGTCTAGAGTGTTGTTTATACAATCCTCGATCCTACGTTCTTATATTTGAAAAATACCAAAATATTGGAAAAATCAAAATTCCAAAAAAATCCAAATATTTGTTGTTGTTTTGGTGGATTTGAGGCCAAATTTGAGTTCCCTGATATAAAAAATCTCAAGATTTTAAATTCCGTGGCATATGGAGTTGTATTGAAGATTCTACCATTGAATGACCTTGAAGGTTTGAAACTTGAAAATGGTTTTTAGTGAAGGAAGGTGATATTGATTTCAAAAGTTGGTGGGTTTCGTTTTACTGTTCAAGGGAAGTTTGGATTTAAAATTTGGTGGAAATTGGAGGTCATTTGGACAAGTATTGAAAAATCCACCGTTGATGGATCTTCAAAGATTGAAGAACACAAAGTGGGTTTGGTGATTTGGAGTTTATTTGAGCTAATTTTTATTGGGTTTTGTTCGCCTAGTCAAGGAGGAATTATATCCAAAATTTGAGAGAGAAATAAATTGATTTGGGCATAGAATTGATTTTAGGTGTTCATAGAGATCTTCATACCTTCATCTCGAAGAAGAATGTAAAAGGAAGTTTTTGATCCAAAAGTCTTCAAGTCAAAGGGTTGAAAAGTTTGTGTGGGCCAAAGAAATTAGGAAAAAAAAATTCTGCCCAAAGTTTATAAAAAAATAATCGTAAATTGCCACATCAACGCTGACGTCAGAAGTCTGACGTGCCCCTGCAGGCGTGTGGGGACTAGTTTCAGAGAAGTGAAGTCTTTAACACTTTGTATTTTTTTAAAAGTGTTGGTAGATTTTGGCGCCGACTATAGGAGGGTATAACTTTGTGTGAATAAGGAGTTACGGGATGTATAATATATCTAAATTCAATTTCAGTGAGTCTATTTCCGAATAACGAAGTCGTTTATCAATCGGAGCTCTGTAAAATAAGTTATGTCCGTTTTAAAAATACTCTACAAGTAGCTCCCAATTTTCTAAGTGTTGGCCAAAAACTTCTCAAATTTTTTCAAGTGTTCGGCCAAGGTATGTCTACTTCTTATCTCATTTCCTTGATTCTCTAAGCTAATTAACAACTATTAAATGTTCCTACATGGTTGATTAATTAGTTCTTGACTCCCATTTCCGTTTGTACAGATTCTTTCAAGCTTTTATCATTTCGAATTCGTTGGAACTTATTTGGCTCAAGTCCCTTGGCTACAATTGCAAACTTGGTAGTCGAAGACCGGAAGGTGGTTATTAGTGCAAAGAGGCCATTCTTTAAAGACAAATTCATTTTTCCTTGAGAAAGAAAACATCCAAACAAGGCCCTTATTTCATTAAGCGCATTTTTGTAACAAATAGCTTTGTCATCTTTAGCCTAATAGTATAAATAATACACTTTTCATTTCATCACCTAGCTTTTATGATGTTGAGATGAATACTCTTAAAGAGTGAAAGTTAGTATGGTAGCTTAGTGTAGTGCTAATTTAGAGATTAGTATTAGTGATAATTAATTATGGTGGATTCCATTGTTGGCTGTTGAAACTCTTTTTCCAATGATTTTCATATTGAGTTATTCATTTGGATTACTCATTGTTAGAGATCAAAATAGGTTCTTAGGGTTGATTTCAATTAGGAGGATTTAGGTTTCATATACCTAAGTTTGCCCATTAAATCTAATCTCTTTGGGTCTTGCTTCTATCTCTCTATTCTCATCCTAATTTCTTCAATTCTCATCCCCAATTTCTTGTTATTTTAGTTTCAGCATTTTTGGTGTTAAACTCCGTGTCGTCCAGAAGCCAGATCATATCATTTGGTGTCAGACCTTAGTTTAGAGTGTTGTTTCTACAATCTCAATCCTACGTTCTGATATTTGAAAAATCCCAAAAAATTGAAAAAATCGAATTTCCAAAAAAATCCAAATATATGTTGTTGTTTTGGTGGATTTGAGGCCAAATTTGAGTTCCCTGGTATAAAAAATCACAAGATTTTAAATTCCGTGGCATATGGAGTTGTATTGAAGATTCTACCATTGAATGACCTTGAAGGTTTGAAACTTGAGAATGGTTTTTAGTGAAGGTAGGTGATATTGATTTCAAAAGTTGGTGGGTTTTGTTTTACTGTTCAAGGGAAGTGTGGATTTAAATTTTGGTGGAAATTGAAGGTCATTTGGACAAGTATTGAAAAATCCACCGTTGATGGATCTTCAAAGATTGAAGAACACAAAGTGGGTTTGGTGATTTGGAGTTTATTTGAGCTAATTTTTATTGGGTTTTGTTCTCCAAGTCAAGAAGGAATTATATCCAAAATTTGAGAGAGAAATAAATTAATTTGGGCATAGAATTGATTTTAGGTGTTCATAGAGATCTTCATACCTTCATCTCGAAGAAGAATGTAAAAGGGAGTGTTTGATCCAAAAGTCTTCATGTCAAAGGGTTGAAAAGTTTGTGTGGGCCAAAGAAATTAGGAAAAAAAAATTCTTCCCAAAGTTTATAAAAAAATAATCATAAATTGCCACATCAACGCTGACGTCAGAAGTCTGACGTGCCCCTGCAGGCGTGTGGGGCCCAGTTTCAGAGAAGTGAAGTCTTTAACACTTTGAATTGTTTTTGTAAGTGTTGGCAGATTTTGGCCGGACTATAGGAGGGTATAACTTTGTGTGAATAAGGAGTTACGGGATGTATGATATATCTAAATTCAATTTCAGTGAGTCTACTTCCCAAATAAAGAAGCCGTTTATCAATCGGAGCTCTGTAAAATATGTTACGTCCGTTTTAAAAATACGCTACAAGTAGCTCCCAAATTTCTAAGTGTTGGCCAAAAACTTCTCTAATTTTTTCAAATGTTCGGCCAAGGTATGTCTACTTCTTATCTCATTTCCTTGATTCTCTAGGCTAATTAACAACTAGTAATTGTTCCTACTTGGTTGATTAATCAGTTCTTGACTCCCATTTCCGTTTGTACAAATTCTTTCAAGCTTTTATCATTTTGAATTCGTTGGAACTTATTTGGATCAAATCCCATGGATACAATTGCAAACTTGGTAGTCGAAGACCGGAAGGTGGTTATTAGTGCAAAGAGGCCATTCTTTAAAGACAAATTCATTTTTCCTTGAGAAAACATGCAAACAAGGCCCTTATTTCATTAAGCGCATTTTTGTAACAGATAGCTTTGTCATCTTTAGCCTAGTAGTATAAATAATACACTTTTCATTTCATCACTTAGCTTTGATGATGTTGAGATGAATACTCTTAAAGAGTGATAGTTAGTATGGTAGCTTAGTGTAGTGCTAATTTAGAGATTAGTATTAGTGATAGTTGATTATGGTGGATTCCATTGTTGGATATTGAAACTCTTTTTCCAATGATTTTCATATTGAGCTATTCATTTGGATTACTCTTTGTTGGAGATCAAAATAGGTTCTTAGGGTTGATTTCAATTGGGAGGATTTAGGTTTCATATACCTATGTTTGCCCATTGAATCTAATCTCTTTGGGTCTTGCTTTTATCTATCTATTCTCATCCCAATTTCTTCTTATTTTAGTTTCAGCATTTTTGGTGTTTCACTCCGTGTCGTCCAGAAGCCAGATCGTATCATTTGGTGTCAGAGTTTAGTCTAGAGTGTTGTTTCTACAATCCTCGATCCTACGTTCTTATATTTGAAAAATCCCAAAAAATTGAAAAAATAGAAATTCCAAAAAAATCCAAATATTTGATGTTGTTTTGGTGGATTTGAGGCCAAATTTGAGTTCCCTGATTTAAAAAATCTCAAGATTTTATATTCCGTCGCATATTGAGTTGTATTGAAGATTCTACCATTGAATGACCTTGAAGGTTTGAAACTTGAAAATGGTTTTTAGTGAAGGTAGGTGATATTGATTTCAAAAGTTGGTGGATTTTGTTGTACTGTTGAAGGGAAGTGTGGATTTAAATTTTGGTGGAAATTGGAGGTCATTTGGACAAGTATTGAAAAATCCACCGTCGATGGATCTTCAAAGATTGAAGAACACAAAGTGGGTTTGGTGATTTGGAGTTTATTTGAGCCAATTTTTATTGGGTTTTGTTCTCCTAGTCAAGGAGGATTATATCCAAAATTTGAGAGAGAAATAAATTGATTTGGGCATAGAATTGATTTTAGGTGTTCATAGAGATCTTCATACCTTCATCTCGAAGAAGAATGTAAAAGGGAGTGTTTGATCCAAAAGTCTTCAAGTCAAAGGGTTGAAAAGTTTGTGTGGGCCAAAGAAATTAGGAAAAAAAAATTCAGCCCAAAGTTTATAAAGAAATAATCGTAAATTGCCACATCAACATTGACGTCAGAAGTCTGACGTGCCCCTGCAGGCGTGTGGGGCCCAGTTTCAGAGAAGTGAAGTCTTTAACACTTTGAATTTTTTTTGTAAGTGTTGGCAGATTTTGGCCCGACTATAGGAGGGTATAACTTTGTGTGAATAAGGAGTTACGGGATGTATGATATATCTAAATTCAATTTCAGTGAGTCTACTTCCCAAATAAAGAAGTCGTTTATCAATCGGAGCTCTGTAAAATAATTTACGTCCGTTTTAAAAATACGCTACAAGTAGCTCCCAAATTTCTAAGTGTTGGCCAAAAACTTCTCTAATTTTTTCAAGTGTTCGGCCAAGGTATGTCTACTTCTTATCTCATTTCCTTGATTCTCTAAGCTAATTAACAACTAGTAATTGTTCCTACTTGGTTGATTAATTAGTTCTTGACTCCCATTTCCGTTTGTACAAATTCTTTCAAGCTTTTATCATTTTGAATTCGTTGGAACTTATTTGGATCAAGACCCTTGGATACAATTGCAAACTTGGTAGTCGAAGACCGGAAAGTGGTTATTAGTGCAAAGAGGCCATTCTTTAAAGACAAATTCATTTTTCCTTGAGAAAACATCCAAACAAGGCCCTTATTTCATTAAGCTCATTTTTGTAACAGATAGCTTTGTCATCTTTAGCCTAGTAGTATAAATAATACACTTTTCATTTCATCAATTAGCTTTGATGATGTTGAGATGAATACTCCTAAAGTGTGATAGTTAGTATGGTAGCTTACTGTAGTGCTAATTTAGAGATTAGTATTAGTGATAGTTGATTATGATGGATTCCATTGTTGGCAGTTGAAACTCTTATTCCAATGATTTTCATATTGAGTTATTCATTTGGATTACCCATTGTTGGAGATCAAAATAGGTTCTTAGGGTTGATTTCCATTGGGAGGATTTAGGTTTCATATGCCTAAGTTTGCCCATTGAATCTAATCTCTTTGGGTCTTGCTTCTATCTCTCTATTCTCATCCTAATTTCTTCAATTCTCATCCCCAATTTCTTGTTATTTTAGTTTCAGCATTTTTGGTGTTTCACTCCGTGTCGTCCAGAAGCCAGATCGTATCATTTGGTGTCAGAGCTTAGTCTAGAGTGTTGTTTCTACAATCCTCAATCCTACGTTCTTATATTTGAAAAATCCCAAAAAATTGAAAAAATAGAAATTCCAAAAAAATCCAAATATTTGTTGTTGGTTTGGTGGATTTGAGGCCAAATTTGAGTTCCCTGATATAAAAAATCTCAAGATTTTAAATTACGTGGCATATGGAGTTGTATTGAAGATTCTACCATTGAATGACCTTGAAGGTTTGAAACTTGAAAATGGTTTTTAGTGAAGGAAGGTGATATTGATTTCAAAAGTTGGTGGGTTTTGTTTTACTATTCAAGGGGAAGTTTGGATTTAAAATTTGGTGGAAATTGGAGGTCATTTGGACAAGTATTGAAAAATCCACCGTCGATGGATCTTCAAAGATTGAAGAACACAAAGTGGGTTTGGTGATTTGGAGTTTATTTGAGCTAATTTTTATTGGGTTTTGTTCTCCTAGTCAAGGAGGAATTATATCCAAAATTTGAGAGAGAAATAAATTGATTTGGGCATAGAATTGATTTTAGGTGTTCATAGAGATCTTCATACCTTCATCTCGAAGAAGAATGTAAAAGGGAGTGTTTGATCCAAAAGTCTTCAAGTCAAAGGGTTGAAAAGTTTGTGTGGGCCAAAGAAATTAGGAAAAAAAAATTCAGCCCAAAGTTTATAAAGAAATAATCATAAATTGCCACATCAACACTGACGTCAGAAGTCTGACGTGCCCCTGCAGGCGTGTGGGGCCCAGTTTCAGAGAAGTGAAGTCTTTAACACTTTGAATTGTTTTTGTAAGTGTTGGTAGATTTTGGCCGGACTATAGGAGGGTATAACTTTGTGTGAATAAGGAGTTACGGGATGTATGATATATCTAAATTCAATTTCAGTGAGTCTACTTTCCAAATAAAGAAGCCGTTTATCAATCGGAGCTGTGTAAAATAAGTTACGTCCGTTTTAAAAATACGCTACAAGTAGCTCCCAATTTTCTAAGTGTTGGCCAAAAACTTCTCTAATTTTTTCAAGTGTTCGGCCAAGGTATGTCTACTTCTTATCTCATTTCCTTGATTCTCTAAGCTAATTAACAACTAGTAATTGTTCCTACTCGGTTGATTAATTAGTTCTTGACTCCCATTTCCGTTTGTACAAATTCATTCAGCTTTTATCATTTTGAATTCGTTGGAACTTATTTGGATCAAGTCCCTTGGATACAATTGCAAACTTGGTAGTCGAAGACCGGAAGGTGGTTATTAGTGCAAAGAGGCCATTCTTTAAAGACAAATTCATTTTTCCTTGAGAAAACATCCAAACAAGGCCCTTATTTCATTAAGCTCATTTTTGTAACAGATAGCTTTGTCATCTTTAGCCTAGTAGTATAAATAATACACTTTTCATTTCATCAATTAGCTTTGATGATGTTGAGATGAATACTCTTAAAGAGTGATAGTTAGTATGGTAGCTTACTGTAGTGCTAATTTAGAGATTAGTACTAGTGATAGTTGATTATGATGGATTCCATTGTTGGCAGTTGAAACTCTTATTCCAATGATTTTCATATTGAGTTATTCATTTGGATTACCCATTGTTGGAGATCAAAATAGGTTCTTAGGGTTGATTTCCATTGGGAGGATTTAGGTTTCATATGCCTAAGTTTGCCCATTGAATCTAATCTCTTTGGGTCTTGCTTCTATCTCTCTATTCTCATCCTAATTTCTTCAATTCTCATCCCCAATTTCTTGTTATTTTAGTTTCAGCATTTTTGGTGTTTCACTCCGTGTCGTCCAGAAGCCAGATCGTATCATTTGGTGTCAGAGCTTAGTCTAGAGTGTTGTTTCTACAATCCTCAATCCTACGTTCTTATATTTGAAAAATCCCAAAAAATTGAAAAAATCGAAATTCCAAAAAAATCCAAATATTTGTTGTTGGTTTGGTGGATTTGAGGCCAAATTTGAGTTCCCTGATATAAAAAATCTCAAGATTTTAAATTCCGTGGCATATGGAGTTGTATTGAAGATTCTACCATTGAATGACCTTGAAGGTTTGAAACTTGAAAATGGTTTTTAGTGAAGGAAGGTGATATTGATTTCAAAAGTTGGTGGGTTTTGTTTTACTTGTTCAAGGGGAAGTTTGGATTTAAAATTTGGTGGAAATTGGAGGTCATTTGGACAAGTATTGAAAAATCCACCGTCGATGGATCTTCAAAGATTGAAGAACACAAAGTGGGTTTGGTGATTTGGAGTTTATTTGAGCTAATTTTTATTGGGTTTTGTTCTCCTAGTCAAGGAGGAATTATATCCAAAATTTGAGAGAGAAATAAATTGATTTGGGCATAGAATTGATTTTAGGTGTTCATAGAGATCTTCATACCTTCATCTCGAAGAAGAATGTAAAAGGGAGTGTTTGATCCAAAAGTCTTCAAGTCAAAGGGTTGAAAAGTTTGTGTGGGCCAAAGAAATTAGGAAAAAAAAATTCTGCCCAAAGTTTATAAAAAAATAATCGAAAATTGCCACATCAACGCTGACGTCAGAAATCTGACGTGCCCCCCGCAGCGTGTGGGGCCCTGTTTCAGAGAAGTGAAGTCTTTAACACTTTGAATTTTTTTTCTAAGTGTTGGCAGATTTTTGCCCGACTATAGGAACGTATAACTTTGTGTGAATAAGGAGTTACGGGATGTATGATATATCTAAATTCAATTTTAGTGAGTCTACTTTCCAAATAAAGAAGCCGTTTATCAATCGGAGCTGTGTAAAATAAGTTACGTCCGTTTTAAAAATACGCTACAAGTAGCTCCCAAATTTCTAAGTGTTGGCCAAAAACTTCTCTAATTTTTTCAAGTGTTCGGCCAAGGTATGTCTACTTCTTATCTCATTTCCTTGATTCTCTAAGCTAATTAACAACTAGTAATTGTTCCTACTCGGTTGATTAATTAGTTCTTGACTCCCATTTCCGTTTGTACAAATTCATTCAGCTTTTATCATTTTGAATTCGTTGGAACTTATTTGGATCAAGTCCCTTGGATACAATTGCAAACTTGGTAGTCGAAGACCGGAAGGTGGTTATTAGTGCAAAGAGGCCATTCTTTAAAGACAAATTCATTTTTCCTTGAGAAAACATCCAAACAAGGCCCTTATTTCATTAAGCTCATTTTTGTAACAGAGATAGCTTTGTCATCTTTAGCCTAGTAGTATAAATAATACACTTTTCATTTCATCAATTAGCTTTGATGATGTTGAGATGAATACTCTTAAAGAGTGATAGTTAGTATGGTAGCTTACTGTAGTGCTAATTTAGAGATTAGTACTAGTGATAGTTGATTATGATGGATTCCATTGTTGGCAGTTGAAACTCTTATTCCAATGATTTTCATATTGAGTTATTCATTTGGATTACCCATTGTTGGAGATCAAAATAGGTTCTTAGGGTTGATTTCAATTGGGAGGATTTAGGTTTCATATGCCTAAGTTTGCCCATTGAATCTAATCTCTTTGGGTCTTGCTTCTATCTCTCTATTCTCATCCTAATTTCTTCAATTCTCATCCCCAATTTCTTGTTATTTTAGTTTCAGCATTTTTGGTGTTTCACTCCGTGTCGTCCAGAAGCCAGATCGTATCATTTGGTGTCAGAGCTTAGTCTAGAGTGTTGTTTCTACAATCCTCAATCCTACGTTCTTATATTTGAAAAATCCCAAAAAATTGAAAAAATCGAAATTCCAAAAAAATCCAAATATTTGTTGTTGGTTTGGTGGATTTGAGGCCAAATTTGAGTTCCCTGATATAAAAAATCTCAAGATTTTAAATTCCGTGGCATATGGAGTTGTATTGAAGATTCTACCATTGAATGACCTTGAAGGTTTGAAACTTGAAAATGGTTTTTAGTGAAGGAAGGTGATATTGATTTCAAAAGTTGGTGGGTTTTGTTTTACTGTTCAAGGGGAAGTTTGGATTTAAAATTTGGTGGAAATTGGAGGTCATTTGGACAAGTATTGAAAAATCCACCGTCGATGGATCTTCAAAGATTGAAGAACACAAAGTGGGTTTGGTGATTTGGAGTTTATTTGAGCTAATTTTTATTGGGTTTTGTTCTCCTAGTCAAGGAGGAATTATATCCAAAATTTGAGAGAGAAATAAATTGATTTGGGCATAGAATTGATTTTAGGTGTTCATAGAGATCTTCATACCTTCATCTCGAAGAAGAATGTAAAAGGGAGTGTTTGATCCAAAAGTCTTCAAGTCAAAGGGTTGAAAAGTTTGTGTGGGCCAAAGAAATTAGGAAAAAAAAATTCTGCCCAAAGTTTATAAAAAAATAATCGTAAATTGCCACATCAACGCTGACGTCAGAAGTCTGACGTGCCCCTGCAGGCGTGTGGGGCCCTGTTTCAGAGAAGTGAAGTCTTTAACACTTTGAATTTTTTTTCCAAGTGTTGGCAGATTTTTGCCCGACTATAGGAGCATATAACTTTGTGTGAATAAGGAGTTACGGGATGTACGATATATCTAAATTCAATTTTAGTGAGTCTACTTTCCAAATAAAGAAGCCGTTTATCAATCGGAGCTGTGTAAAATAAGTTACGTCCGTTTTAAAAATACGCTACAAGTAGCTCCCAAATTTCTAAGTGTTGGCCAAAAACTTCTCTAATTTTTTCAAGTGTTCGGCCAAGGTATGTCTACTTCTTATCTCATTTCCTTGATTCTCTAAGCTAATTAACAACTAGTAATTGTTCCTACTCGGTTGATTAATTAGTTCTTGACTCCCATTTCCGTTTGTACAAATTCTTTCAAGCTTTTATCATTTTGAATTCGTTGGAACAAACATCAATTGAATTCGTTACATCGGAGTCGATCAACACAAACATCAACACTAGTTGGTAGCATTTCAAGCTCACTTGAATTGGCAATAAGACTACTACCACCATTAAAGTCAACTAGTGTATGAGCAATTCCATTATATGACAATGTACTATCATTAGAAGCACAAGTGTACACACCAGGTGGACACAAATGGATATTGTGAGAAGATTCAATTTGGTCATCTAAAGGATAAATGTCACGACCCAAATCGGAGGGCCATGATGGGCACCTGGACCTATCATTGGGTTGCCTTTAGATTTAAATTAATGTATCTTGCTTCTATCCTTCTATTCTCCTCCCAATTTCTTCAATTCTCATCCACAATTTCTTGTTAATTTAGTTTCCGCATTTTTATTGTTTGAATCCATGTCTTCAACAAGTCGGATCGTATCAAGTATCCATGTGTCACTACCAAAACCAAAGGGCCATGACGGGCACCCGGACCTTACTTACCGAGCACCACTAGACATACATTCACTAGATAATTGTAAATAAGCATGGTCCACGAGGGTCATCACGAGGTAACCTACTGACTCACAGAAATAATAAACTGAAAAGGTGTAAGAACAATAGGGTATATATGTATATACATGTTGGACATGACCGTACGAGCCGACAAGGCTACCATAGATGACTATAAAACAAAAACATAGGCCGAGGAGGCCACATAACATCTAACTACATCGTAATTGCCTACAAGCCTCTACTAGAGTACGTGACATCATAAGGTTGGGACAGGGTTCCGTCATACCCATATGCATATTAAAATACCATGCCAAGACTACACCGCAACTCCGGGACAAGTAGAGTGCTCCAATATTAGCTGAATAGGAAACCTACTGTATGGACTGTTGCCCTATCTACCTGATCATGCGGGCATGAAACACAGCGTCCCCCAAACAAAAGGGGAATCAGTACGAATAATGTAACGAGTATGTAAGGCATGAGAAATAGCATAATAAAGGCCTTGAGGTAACATAAGACAAGGAATAATCAACCTGTACAGATGTTACACCCCATACTTTGTATGTCATTGTTATCATAAGTTATCTAACCTAAGCTCGGAGAGGATGAAACCCCACTACATTAGTTAAGGTGAGGATGAAAGCCATCTACATTGATACTTGGAAAGAGATATAATGTCCCATATTTTTGTTCCAAAATATGTACGCCTAAGTTGAGGTTGAAGAATTCACTTAAATGTAAGAAATGAGATTTCGGGTAAATAAAATTAAGTTGCTTGCTTACACGTCCTACTAGCTTGAGTTATTATTTAACACGTGTTGTGATTATTAACAATGGACGAGACACGTGTCTAAATGTTATAAGGTATGCATCATCTACTAACTAAGCAACTAGGTGCATCACCTACTTGCAAAAGCAGATAATGAGTTGTGTGCTTCACCAACTTACTTTATCACCCCCTATTTAATTAGTTGCTACTTGTCATCACATTGAGGAGAAATTAGATGAGTCATAATATATATATATGTCTACACTTCATTTTTCTTGCTGAATCCCTTCACAATAACGTGACCAGCATCTTGATAGCATCAAATAGCTTAGGATGTTTCTCATGAACTTGGGCAGCAACCATAGTTGATATTAGAGTATTCATATACTATTTTGATGTTCTTTTGAGCAAGAAAACATTCCCAGCTTGTTCTTTCACTTGAAGGAGGATTATTTCCACTTTGAGAATTGTTCTTCACCTTGGGAATTCTTTTGAAGTAAGGGGAAAACGTCCAGCAACCTGCAACTTCACTTTTCTCAATTAAATTCTATGTAGCAGCAATGTATTAGTTAGTTATGGAGGCAAGTTTAGTTCTTCATCAAAGATCTAAAGGAGCAGAGTTGTTATTGGCAGTTTCTAGTTGAAACAATGTGGAAATAAAGAGTTCTTGGACAGTTAAGGTAAGAAATCTCCCTCCCTTCATGTGTGTGAGCTTGTGTAGATGTTAGAAGTATTAGTTCCATGAAAACATATGGGGCAGTAACTAGAAGTTGTGGACTAGTGTAGGATACTATTTTATTGGATTGTGGGAGTTGTTTTTGCATTTTTGAAGGGTTGTATGGATGGGATTGGTTAGTGATATTGTTAATATCTTTGTTTGGTGTTGTTTTGAATTTGGAGAAGTGAGGAAATGTAGGGGAAGTGCTGCCCAATTTTTCGTAAAAGAGCTACTAGCTTAGAAACATGTTTTGAGTTCTTCCATGTCAATAACTATAGTTCTACTACCTCGATATAGGTTGAACTATTTCGGGAAGAATCTATTGAGTTGTTAGCAAACAAGGTATGTTAAGGCTAACTCTTCCTTCTTTTGACATGACCCGACCCGTATGTAAACGAACATAATTGAATGTCCGTCCAAAGTAACTCTACTCTTGAAAGCTAGAAATACATATGTCAATCATTCTATTGAAGAAGTTTATTGATTCATGTATATATTGTCTTATTGACTCATAATGAAAGGTTTGTTTATATGTTAGTTCCATAATGTTAATCGGAGGTACAACAACCTTACATCATTCTGATAGACTCAAAGTGTCTTATTATCATTCATGCATTATATACATGTATATACCATGACCTCAAAGGCGTTATATACGCTACTATATCATATGCATATATATGTATATGGGTAAGGGAAAGGGAAGGCGTTATATATGTACCACCCTCTGATTAGTTGGTATATGATGATGATTGTACCCACAGAGGCCGACATGATATGATGGGATGCCCACAGAGGCTTGATGGCATTATATATGCATATATATGTATGACCAGGTGTTATATACGCACATGTATGACACTTACACATATTATGGCCCTTAGAGGCATTCTATACAGGTGGATTCTCTCTTGTCTCATGTTACTTTCATATCTCTATTATGCTATTCTTCATGCCTTACATACTCGGTACATTATTCGTACTAACATCCTTTTTTCCTGGGGGGACATTGAGTTTCATGTCCGCAGATTTAGGTAGACAAGGTAATGGATAACACCAGTAGGTTGCTTATTCAGCTCATATTGGACTACTCTACTTGTTCCAGAGTTGAAGTCTAAGTCTTGGTATGGTATTTTTGATATGCATATGGGTATGGCGGGGCCCTTTCCTAACCTTATGATGTCTCGTACTCCAGTAGAGACTTGTAGACAGTTATGATGTAGTCAGATGTTTTGTGGCCTCCTCGACTTAAGTTTTTATTGTACAGTCACCTATGGTAGCCTTGTCGGCTCGTACGGTCATATCCAGCATCTATGTATGTACAAATATGCCTTGTCAGTCTTGCACCCTTTCAGCTTATTATTTCTATGAGTCAGCAGGTTACCTCATGACAACCCTCGTGTCCCATGCTTATTTATGATTATGTGGTGAATGTATGTTTAGTGGTGCTCGACAAGTAAGGTCTGGGTACCCGTCATGGCCCTCCAGTTTGGGTCATGACAAACTTGGTATCAGAGCAGATTTATCCTAGGGAGTCTGTAAGTCGTGCCTAGTAGGGTCATTTTTATAGGTGTGTTGTGTACCACACTTATAAAGAGGAGGTTAAGAGGCATTTAGGATGGTTACCTCTCTTTCTTGTTCTAGATCGTACATTAGAGCTAATTTATAAGAATCCCACTCCTCATCCGTCTCGTGTTTATGATATCAGCAATGCCAAAGTAAGGAAGAAGGCCTCCGGTATTCACGGGATCAGATGTAAACGCGAACCCATAGAATTTTCTAGATCAGATGCAGCATACCTTGCAGGTAATGGATGCCACCGATAATGAGTCAGTTAAGTTTGCTTCATATATATTGCGGGATATAATGGGCATGGGAGCATTCTAGGGGACCTTATGCCCCACTAACAGGATGGATAGAGTTTTCAGAGGCCTTCTTACAATATTTTCTGTCGGTCAAGCGACGGGCCAGGTAGGACAGATTTCTATGTCTTGAGCAGGGCAATATGAGTGGTTGAGAATATAGCTCATAGTTTAATTCATTGGCCAGATATGCTCTTACGATTATAGTTGAGATGAACGACCGGGTACATAGGTTTGTGACTGCCTTGGAGCCGCACTTGGTCAATGAGTGTACTACGACTTCTCTGAATCTGAATATGGATATTGCTTGCATTCAGGCTTATGCACTGAATCTGGAGGATCATAAGAGACAATATCGGGTAGATGGAGAGCATGATATGGGCCAGCACAAGAGGTCCCGATCCGTAGGTAACATAGGAGAGTTCAGAGGTGGGTCTGGGCCACAGTTTTATAGGTGCCCATCCTACCCAACAGCTAGTGCACCATCACAGTTTTCGAGGTCGAGGGTTGATTGGTTTGCTCAATCTGGACTAGGTCAGAGTTCATGAGCATCATGATCATATTATAGAAGGGATTCTAGTTAGATAATGCCGCCTTTGATTCGATGTGAGTAGTGTGGTAAGGCCTATCTGGGGTTATGCCAACGAGGATTAGATGTGTGCTATTCTTGTGGTAATCCCAGTCATATTATGCGAGATTCCGACAAGAGGCGGGGGTGTTAGAGCCCAACCGTCGGATCTATAATAGCTTTATCATTCAGCACGCCTGTCGAGGCAAGGTCATCATACATCATCTAGTCGAGGAAGAGGTAGGCTGGAGCAACTAGCTTCGGTGGTATCCAGAACCACATTTACGCATTGATGGGTTGATAGGATCAGGATTCTTCACATGATGTTATTACAGGTATATTATCAGTCTTTTCACATAATGTATATGTGTTGTTAGATCCAGGCTCCAATCTATCATATGTCACCCCTTTCATTGCCTGTAAGTTTGATATAGAGCATGAGTTGATAAGAGAGCCATTTTGGTATCTACACTAGTTGGTGAGTCAATAGTAGCTAGACGGGTCTATCAGAATTGTGCAGTGTTAATTTGTAACCATAGATCCTAGCGGATCTGGTAGAGTTAGAAATGGTTGATTTTGATATTATTATGGGCATGGATTGACTGGAATCATGCTATGGTAATGAGGATTGCCGAACAAAGATTGTTAGATTTCTGTTTCTAAGCCAGCCAGTCCTTGAATGGAAGGGTAATACTGTGACGCCAAAGGGTAGGTTTATTTCATACCTTAAGGAAAGAATGATGGTTTCCAGAGGTAGTATATACCATCTTGTTCGGGATAGAGATGTCGATTCTGAACTACCTACCCTTCAATCAATTCTGGTGGTTAATGAGTTTCGTGATGTATTTCTAAATGAACTTCCACGCCTACCTCCCGAGAGGGAGATTGAGTTCGGTATATATGTGTTTCCAAACACTCAGCTGATATCTATCCTTCCTTATAGAATGGCTCCAGCGGAATTGAGAGAATTAAAGTAGCAATTAAAGGATCTGCTTGAGAAAGGCTTCATTAGGCCCAACAGGTTCCTTTTGCCTGGGGGACATTGCGTTTCATGTCCGCAGGTTCAGGTAGATAGAGCAACGGAGTGCACCTGCAGGTTGCTTATTCAGCTCATATTAGACCACTCTACTTGTTCCAGAGTTGCAGTCTAAGTCTTGGTAAGGTATTTTTGATATGCATATGGATATGGCGGGCCTGTCCTGACCTTATGATGTCACGTACTCCAGTAGAGGCTTGTAGACAGTTATGATGTAATCAGATGTTATGTGGCCTCCTCAGCCTATGTTTTTGTTGTATAGTCACCTATGGTAGCCTTGTCAGCTCGTACGGTCATGTCCAACATCTATGTATGTACATATATGCCTTGTCGGTCTTGCACTCTTTTCAGCTTATTATTTCTATGAGTCAACAGGTTACCTCGTGACGGCCCTCGTGGCCCATGCTTATTTACGATTATACGGTGAATGTATGTCTAGTGGTGCTCAACAAATAAGGTTCGGGTGTCCATCATGGCCCTACAATTTGGGTCATGACAACATAATGCCTCTGAGGACCATAATATGCCTAAGTATCATACATATGTGTGTATAATGTGTGGTCCTACATATACATATGCGTATATAATTCCATCAAGCCTCTGTGGGCATAATCATCATTATATACCAGCTGATCAGGTGGTGGTATGTATATAACACCATATCCTTTCCCATACCCCATATACATATCATATAGCATACGCGTATATAACTCCTCCGAGGTCATGGTCTATACATGTATATAATGTATGAATGATACTTAGACACTCTGAGTCTATCAGAGTGATGTAAGGTCATTGCCCATCCGATTAACATTATGGAACTAACATCATCAACATAACTTACTTTGAAGAATCAACAATCCATAAGATAAGATCAATATCATTATATAGAAGTCAGGAACATCAGCCACTAACATATCTAAGAGTGGAGCAGTTATGGATAATATTCGTTTACGTTCGTTACATTCGTTTCATTCTGATCATGCCAAAAAAAAGAATAGTAGCCTTAACATACCTTTGTTGCTAACGACTCCACATACTATCTGTAGTACTCAACTTACATCAAGGTATTAGAACTATGGTTAATGCCATGGAAGAACTCAAACACATTTCTAAGCTAGTAGCTCTGTTACGGAAAATTGGAAGGACTCAACACGCCTTCTGGACCTTCTGGGAGAGTAAGAACTGGTGTCGATGTTAGTCTGTCCTTTAACTCCTAGAAACTCTGCTCATAGGCATCGAACCACTGGAACTTTATGGACTTTTGTGTCAACCTTGTCAATGGTGCTGATATGGTAGAAAATCCTGCTACAAACCTCCTATAATAGCCGGCTAATCCTAAAAAGCAACAACCCTTTGATGGTGTCGTGGGCCTCGGCCAATTTTTCACCGCTTCTACCTTGTGAGTGTCAACTCTTATACTTTCATCTGACACTATATTACCAAGGAAAGCCACTCAATTCAATCAAAACTCACACTTGGAGATCATAACATACAACTTACGATCCTTGAGCGTCTGTAGTACTACCTGCAAGTGATCCACATGCTCTGCCTCCGAGTGAGAATAAACCAGAATATCATGTATAAATACAATCACAAATACACCCAGAAATGGGCGAAACACGTTGTTCATTAGATCCATAAATGTTGATGCCGCGTTTGTAAGCCCGAATGACATTACTAAGAACTCGAAGTGCCCATATCTTGTTCTAAAAGTTGTTTTTAGAATGTCCTTATCCTTGACCCTTAGCTGATGGTACCTTGACCTTAGGTCGATCTTTGAGATACATTTTGCACCACATAACTGATCAAACAAGTCATCAATTCTGGGAAGAGGTACGTGTTCTTAATGGTGACTTTATTCAGTTGCCGATAATCAATAAACATTTGCAACGAGCCACTTTCTTTCATAAAAACAATACCCCACGGGGACATTCTAGGCCTAATGAATCCTTTCTCAAGCAGATCCTTTAATTACTCCTTTAATTCTTTCAATTCAGTTGGAGCAATTCTATAAGGAGGGATATATATTGGCTGAGTGTCTGGCAACACATCTATACCGAACTCAATCTCCATTTCGGGATGAAGGCTTAGAAGTTCATCTGGAAATACATTAATAAACTCATTAACCACCAGAATTGATTGAACAGTAGGTGGTTCAACATTGACATCTCTGGCCCAAACAAGATGGTATATACAACCTCTGGAAATCATCTTTCTAAGGTATGAAATAAACCTACCCTTTGAAGTTGCAGTATTACCCTTTCATTCAAGGACTGGCTTGCCTGGAAACTGAAATCTAACAATCTTTGTTTGACAATCAACATTAGCGTAGCACGATGCCAGCCAATACATGCCCATAATAATATCAAAATCAACCATTTATAACTCTACTAGATCCGCTAGGGTCTGATGGCTACAAATTAACACTGCACAATTCTGATAGATCCGTCTAGCAACTACCGACTCACTAACGGGTGTTGATACCATAAATGGATCTCTTATCAACTCAGGCTCCAGACCAACCATAAAATCAATAAAAGGGGTGACATATGATAGATTGGAGCCTGGATCTAACAATGCATATACATTATGTGAAAAGACTGATAATATACTTGTAATAACATCAGGTGAAGACTCCTGATCCTGTTTACCCATCAATGCGTAAATGCAATTCTAGCTACCACTGAAGTTAGTTTCTCCACCCCTATATCTGCCTCGACTGTCTAATGTCTGATGACCTTGCCATGATAGGCATGCTGATGATGATGAAGTCGCTATAGATCCGGCCAGCTAGGCCCTAATACCTCCGCCTTTTTGTCAGATAATCTCACATAATATGACCGGGATAACCATAAGAATATCACACATCTGATCCTCGTTGGCATGGCCCTGGATGGGCCTTACCACACTGCTCACATCGAGTCAAAAGTGGCCTCATCTGATTAGAATCCCTTCTATAATAGGACCCTGATACTCGTGAACTCTGACCTTGTCTAGATTGAGGAAACCGATCAACCCTCAACCTCAAAAACTGTGATGGTGCACTAGCTGCCGGGTAGGATAGGCGCTTATAAAACTGTGGCCTAGACCCACCTCTGAACTTTCCTATGTCACATATGGACCAAGCCCTCTTGTGCTGGCCCGTATCACGCTCTCGATCTACCCACTATTATCTTTTATGATCCTCCAAATTCTGTGGATAATCTCGAATGCGAGCAATATCCATAGTTGGATTCAGAGAAGTCATAGTACAGTCATTAACCAAGTGCGACCCGAAGACATTAACAATCCTATATACCTAGTCGCTCATCTAAGTTATGATCGTAGGAGCATATCTAGCCAATAAATTAAACTGCAAGCTATATTCCGAAACACTCATATTACCTTGTTGTAAACGTACAAATCTATCCTGCCAGGCCCGTTGGATCTCGATCGGTAGAAAATGTTGTAAGAAAGCCTCTGAAAACTCTCTCCATCCGGCTAGTGGGGCACGAGGTCCCCTAGAATGTTACCATGTATCATACCAGGTCACTGCGACATCCCGCAATCTATAAGAAAAAAACTTTACCAATTCAGTAATGGTGGCATTCATTACCCGCAAAGTACATTGCATCTGATCCAGAAAATTCTGCCAGTCCGCATTCAGGTCTGATCCCGTGAATATCGGAGGGTCTAGGTTGATGAAATACATAGCTCTCACACTAACTGCTCTATCAGAAGGATCGGTAGTCTGACGTTAGGCTCGAGCGGCCACCAATAGAGTCAATAATTGTACAACACTTCGCATATCAAGATCTTCATCCAGAGTATTAGGTGGAGGAACTAGGGGTACTGCAGCCCCACTAAGCTCTTATAGAGGTAGTGGAGTCGGGAATCATGCAGAGGGGTCACTTTGTGCTCCTCAGTTTGGCCCTCACTAGTGAGTAGCACTTGGCTGGTACCCTCGTCCGCAACCATATTCAACGTCCTCTTACTCTGGGACTTCTTCCTTACTATAGGAATTGCTTAAATCATAAACACGAGATGGGTTAGGAGTGGAATGCTTATAACTCAGCTCTACTGCACGATCTAGAACAAGAAGAAAGGTAACCATCCTAAATGCCTCGTAACCTTCTGTTTATAAGTATGGTGCACAACACACACATAAACATGACTCTACTAGGCACGACTTGCAGACTCCCTAGGACAAACCTGCTCTAATACCAAGTTTGTCTCGACCCAAATCGGAGGGCCATGATAGGCACCCAGACCTTACCTGCCAAACACCAATTCACCATATAATCATAAATAAGCATGGGCTATGAGGGCCATCAAGAGGTAAACTGCTGACTCATAGAAATAATAAGCTAAAAAGGTGCAAGACCGACAAGGTATATATGTATATACATAGATGGTGGACATGACCGTACGAGCTGACAAGGCTACCATAGACAACTATATAACAAAAACATAGGCCGAGGAGGCCACATAACATTTGACTGCATCATAATTGCCTACAAACCTCTACTGGAGTATGTGACATCACAAGGTCGGGACAGTTCCCCGCCATACCCATATGTATATTAAAAATACCATGCCAAGACTAGACCGCAACTCTAGGACAACTAGACTGCTCCAATATCAGTTGAACAGGAAACCTACTAGTCTGGACCGTCGCCCGGTCTACCTAAGCCCACGAGCATGAAACACAGCGTCCCCCAAGAAAAAGGGGCGTCAGTACGAATAATGTACCGAGTATGTAAGGCATGAGAAATAAAGGCATGAAGGTAACCTAAGATAAGGAATAATCAAGCTGTACAGAATGACTCTGAGGGCCATAATATGCCTAAGTATCGTACATAATGCCTAGTCATACATAGATATATGCGTATGTAACTTCATCAAACCTCTGTGGGCATCCCATCACATTATATCGGCCTCTGTGGGCATAATCATCATCATACTAGCTGATCAGGTGGTGGTGTGTATATAAAACCATATCCTTTCCCATACCCCATATACATATCATAAAGCATACGCGTATATAACTCTTCTGAGGTCATGGTCTATACATGTATATAATGCATGAATGATACTTAGACACTCTGAGTCTATCAGAGTGATGTAAGGTCATTGCCCATCCGATTAACATTATGGAACTAACATCATCAACATAACTTACTTTGAAGAATCAACAATCCATAAGATAAGATCAATATCATTATATAGAAGTCAAGAATATAAGCCACTAACATATCTAAAAGTGGAGCTATTATGGATATTGTTCATTTACGTTCGCTTGATTCTGATCATGCCAAAAGAAGGAAGAGTAGCCTTAACATACCATTGTTGCTAACGACTCCACATACTTCCAGTAGTACTTCAACCTACATCAACATATTAAAACTATGGTTAATGCCATAGAAGGACTCAAAACACATTTCTAAGCTAGTAGCTCTCTTATG
The DNA here is from genome assembly GCA_034509755.1 of Anisodus tanguticus. Classification (NCBI taxonomy): domain Eukaryota; kingdom Viridiplantae; phylum Streptophyta; class Magnoliopsida; order Solanales; family Solanaceae; genus Anisodus; species Anisodus tanguticus. The sequence continues at coordinate 24,288,928 of CM067551.1, forward strand.
GAAAATCGGGCAACAATTCCCCTATCCTCACTTTCCCAAATTCAAAACAGCACCAAACAACGATATTAACAATATCAATAACCAATCCCATCCATTCAACCCCTTAACAACATAAGAAAAAGTCCGACAATTCAAACAATAGTATAACGAGTGTCAAGCTTGGTTTACGATTAAACAATTATAGCTCTAAAACACTTTTTCTCCTTCCAGAACCTGTTAACTATATTAACCACAATATATTCAATTACTCCTACTGATTTTCATCCATAACAAAACATTGAAACAAAGTCATAATAGTCCAACCATTTTCAGCAACTCAAAACCAATTTTCAGATCATTTCTTCATCAATTCTTACTTCCACAACCTAGTTAAGACACTAATAAGCTTAACCACAACATACTCCATGCAATACTCACATGTGACAATCATATAATAATATGAAACTACTCCAATATAGTCCGTGACAACACAACAACCTTTACTTGATTTTCAGCCCCTATTTCATAAGTTTTTCACCACACAACTAGCCTGGACTTAGACAAGCTTAAATACATGAAGGAGAGAAGTTTCATTAACCTAATTCAAGCACTACAAGGGAAAAAACATGACAGTAGCTTACCTTGGATGAGAATTAATTTCCTTCACTTGGATTCTTCAAGATTGGAGACAATCTTTCAACTTGAATTGAAGAACAAGAAGAGGATTACTTAAGATTCTTAAAGATTTGGGGTTGACCAGTTTAGATGGAGTTTCTCTTCCAATAGAAACTTGAAAAGAAAAGAGAATCACTTGAGGTCTCTTAGGGTTATGGCAAAATCATTTTTTTGGAGAAGGGTTTCTATAGCTGACTTGAGAGTGAAATTGAGAGGGTAATGATGTTCATCGACCCTTAAAAGGGCCTCATGATCGACCAACACTTGCCTTTTTCGGTGGATTAATTTGGGCTCTTCCTTTTAGCAAGTAGGTGACCCACATACTTGTCACATGCTTACTTAATTAATAGGTGTCACATGCTGCCCTTATACACTTAGAGACGTGTCTCATCCTCGTTAATAATCATGACATGTGTTAAGTAGATAAAGTTGGTAGGATGGGTAAGCAAGTAGCTCGAGCAAGTAGGACGGTAATAGGCATGTCTAATATCGTATAACCTCGAAGATAATCCTGATGTCCAGGACTATGAGGACTAACATACGACTAATCTCAACATGCAAAACTACGAGGTGTAATAATATACTAGTGTGTGAGCACTCCTAACAAGAGCATCATCATTACTCAATTGGCCATTAGCCATAATTTGTTCCTCCAAGTTCAATAGAGTGTAAGGATATAGCTTTGTTACCTTTTAGCTCATGCACATAACCTTCGTTACCTTGATCAAGTGTCTTGCCTTGGAGTTCCTCTTTTGAAGATGTTTTGGTTACTTCACTTCCCAAAGAGACTTGGGATTATTTTGAGTGTTCATTTCCATGAGTACCTACAAAAGAACCAGGACAACTAGAAGGAGTAGTATGGTTAGAAATAAGTTGTGACAACTCTCTCACATTACTCTGCACAACCTCTCATTTTTCCACTCTAGAGTTGTCACATGACTCTTTTGTACTCCTCTTAATTTTGTGTCTCTCATGTTCTTTAGATGAGGGATGAGCCCCTAAAATTCCTTTTGAATGTTTAGGATGACCCTTAACTTTAATCTTTCATTTGGCTCCCTGGGAATTATCAACTAACTTTTTCGTATTCACTTCCTTTGCATGGACCTCTTGTTTCTCAACCTTTGCCTTCCTTGCTATTTATAGCGCACGTGAGTAATCATCTTCCACTTCTAAAAGTGTCAACGATATTAGAGTATGCCTTTGGTCTCCTAAAGTGATGGAATACTTGTTAGTCCGTATATTATGGGTAGCTCTTTTTCCAATTCCGCAAGGGTGCCTAAGTAGCAAATAACAAGCTCTCTCATAGGTATAACATCATAAAGTACTTCGATGTAGTACTTGCCAATTTGAAACTTTACCCGAACTTGCTTTAAAACCTTTGATTCAACACAATTCTTCAATCTTAGAAGTCTATAGGGTTGGTAATGGTCTAGAGTTGGCAACTTCAATTGCTCTACCAAGGTATAACTTACCACATTAATGACACTAGCCTTGTTAATGACCATATACCCAATCCTACCTGAAATATTGCACCTTGTGATGAATAGGTTCATTCTTTCTTGCATAAGTTGAGCCATGCAAACTTTATCACATTCATGACGCTCAACAAAATGGTCACCCATAATCAAAACACTCAAACCACCATCACACCAAGGCACTTCATTGTTACCATAGACTTCATGCCTAGTCACACCTTGTTTGACATCTCCTTTTAGCCCACCATTATATTGAGGGTAAGTCGTATTTACATGAGGGTAATAAGCACTATACGTCTTCCTACTAGAAGTAGGCAATGTAAAGCCTCCTCTTCTCATATGACTATCTTCATTCCCATACAACAAACGCATACACACCACCTTGATTAGGATACGATTTAGGATAAGACGTTGAACATGAATGATTGCTATAAGATCTCTCATATTCAAAATATTCAATATCACTATATTCATGTCCCTAACAAGGAATATAATCACAAGAACTATCAATCTCATCATGACTTTCACTCTAATATGATCCTAGGAAGCTCATGTAGGCTAAAACCTATGCTAGATCTTTGGGTGTCCATTTCCATACCACATTCCCTTGGATGAGGAAGATGGGGCCTTTGGAGGCCATTGAAGAGCAAGACACAAGGGTGTGGATGATTTCTTGGAAGGGGATTAAAGATGAAGGCCAAGTCACATAAAGTCGCTAGAAGTGCAATTCATGGTTAAGGAGTGCAATTCATGGTTAAGGAGTGCAATTCATGGATAGGAGTGCAAATTTGAGGCTAGAATTGCAATTCAAGTGAAGAAGGATCAAAGTTGGCTTATTTGTGCAAAGGCCACTTTTGGGTCTTTGTTGTAATAGGGAAAACTGTATAAGCTTGCCTTAGGATATTTTCATTAGCTAGTTTTTGGATGATGAAAGAATACTATTGAAGAGTGATTAGCTTGATAGCTTAGTTTAGTGTAATTACAGTGATTAGGATAGTTCATCATTGGTGGATTGATTATTGGCTATTGAACCTTTATCCATTGATTTCATATTAGAGTTGTTCATTTGTGGATTCAAATTTGTGTCTTTTAATTGAATTTTAGTTATATTTTCTCCCTTGGATTAATTCAATGTTGATTTCATTGTCTTAATCCTTTCTTTCTTCCATTCTTATCCCAATTTCTTCACATCTCCTCTTTGATTTCTAATTTATCTTTTATTTCCATGTTTTGTTGCTTGAATTCGCTTATTCCCAAGTCGGATCTTATCATTTGGTATCGAAGCTTAGGCTAAAGGATTGTTTCTACAATTAATCATAGGTTCTACTATCTTGAAAATCCCAAAACAAATTGGAAAATTGTAAATTAAAAAAATCCAATTTTGTTTTTGATGTTTTGGTGGATTTGAAGTCAAATTCGAGTTCCTTGATATCAAAACCCCTAGATTTCAAATTTTGTGTTATTGGAGTTGTATTGAAAATTCTACCATTTAAGGACCTTGAAGGTTTGAAACATGAAAATGGGTTTTGGTGAAGGAAGGTGATACTGGCTTCAAAAATTGGTGGGTTTTGTTCTACTCATCAAGAGGAGCTTCGATTTTAATTTTGGTGAAATTTGGAGTTGGTTTGAGGTCATTTGGATACGTATTGAAGAATCCACCATTGGAGGACCTTCAAACCTTCAAGAACACAAAGTGGGTTTAACGATTTGGGGTTCAATCGAAGCTAATTTGAATTGGGTTTTGTTCTCCTAGTTAAGGGGAGCATAGATCTGAAATTTGAGAGGAAAACAAGTTGGATTTGAGGTAATTGGGTATTTGAAGTGTTCTTAGCATATTTATATCTTCATAATGAAGAAGACATCAAAAAAGAGGCTTTGATCCAAATTGTTCAAGTCAAAATGATGAAAATGTATAGAGAAATCCAATTGAGACGTGGAGTGCCTTAAAGGAAGTTCGGAGGTGACGTTTTGTCAACCCCTATGGAAAGAAAAACAACACCAAGCATAATCTGAAAGGGTGTCACGATCCAAACCGAAGGGCCATGAAGGGAACCCAGACCTTACTCGCCGAGCACCACTACACATACATTCACCACATAATCGTAAATAAGCATCGGCCACGAGGGTCGTCACGAAGTAACTTGCTGACTCATAGAAATAATAAGTTGAAAAGGTGCAAGGCGGACAAGGCATATATGTACATACATAGATGTTGGACATGACCGTATGAGCTGACAAGGCTACCATAGATGACTATACAACAAAAACATAGGCCGAGGAGGCCATATAATGTTTGCCTACATCATAACTGTCTACAAGCCTCTACTAGACTATGTGACATCATAAGGTTGGGACAGGGCCCCGCCATACCCATATGAATATCAAAAATACCATACCAAGACTTAGACTGCAACTATGAAACAAGTAGAGTGGTCCAATATGAGCTGAATAAGCAACCTACTGGTGATGTCCATCGCCTTATCTACCTGAACCTCCGGACATGAAACGCAGCATCCTCCAAGAAAAAGGGGTGTCAGTACGAATAATGTACCGTGTATGTAAGGCATGAAAATAGCACAATAGATACCTGAGAAACATGAGACAAGAGAGAATCAACCTGCACAGAATGCCTTTGAGGGCCATAATATGCATAGGTATCATACATGTCCGTATATAACACCTATATATATATATAATGCCATCAATCCTCTATAGGCATCCCATCATGTCATATCGACCTTTGTGGGCATAATCATTATTATATACCAGCTGATCAGGTGGTGGTGCGTATATAATGCCATAACCTTTCCCATAGGATATACATATCATATAACATATATAACACTTGTGAGGTCACAGTGTATACATGTATATAATGCATAAATGATACTAAGACACTCTGAGTCTATCTAAGAAAGTCAAGAACTGATACCTCTAACATAGAGCTAAGAGTGGAACCATTATAGATAGTGTTCATTTATGTTCGTTTCATTCTGATCATGCAAAAGGAAGGAAGAGTAGCCTTAACATACTTTTGTTGCTAATAACTCAATAGATATTGTCCATAGTAGTTCAACCTACATCAAGGTATTAGAACAATGATTAATGCCATGGTAGAACTCAAAACATATTTCTAATCTAGTAGCTTTCTTACGGAAAATTGGGCAGCATTTCCCCTACATTTCCTCACTTCCCCAAATTTAAAACAGCACCAAACAACGATATTAACAATATCAATAACCAATCCCATCCATTCATCACCTCAACAACATAAAAAAATTCCAACAATTCAAATAATAGCATAACGAGCAGCAAGCTCGGTTTGTGATTAAAGAACTATAGTTTTATACCGCGTCTTCTCTCCATAATTTATCAAAAATATTAACCACAGTATATTCAATTATCCCTACTGATTTTCAGCCACAATACAACTTTAAAATGACTCCATAACAGTCCCACAAGTTCAACAACTCAAAACTGATTTTCAGATCATTATTTTCATCAATTCTTACTTCCACAACCTACTTAAGACTCCAATAAGCTAAACCAAAACATACTAAAGACAATCCTCACATCTACTAGCCATCTAATAACATAAACCTACTACAGAATAGTTTGTCACACCACGACAACCTCCACCCAATTTCATGTCCATTCTTCACTAGTTTTTCACCAAACAAACTAGCTAGAACTTAGATAAACCTAAATACATGAAGAAGAGAGGATTCACTTACCTAAAATAGATTTTTCAATGGATGAATAAGGAATAAACTTGCCTTGAAGGAGAATCAGTAACCTTAGCTTGGAGTCTTCAATATTAGAGCTAATCTTCCAACTTTAGAGATTTTATTGAGAATTTCCTTAGGGGTTGGACTGACCAGCTTGTGGAGAGAGAGAACTCCAAATTTTTCTCAAGATTTATCTTGAATTATGATGATAATGAAGAGTATCGTTCCCTTAAAAGGGGTCCCTTGGTCGACCTCCACTTTCCCCTTGAGGTGGATTAATTAGAGCCCTTCCTTTTAGTAAGTAGGTGACACACCTACATGTCACCTACTTCCTTAATTAGTAGGCATCATATGTTGCCCTTATTTATTTAGACACGTGTGTCATCCTCGTTTAATAATCACGACATATATTACGTAGCTCAAGCTAGTAGGACATAAGGTAAGTTGGTTAAACAGGCACGTCGGGTGAGCAAACAGCTCATTTTTTTTGCCCAAATCTCATTTCCCACATTTAAGTTCATTAGTCAACCTCAACTTAGTCGTGTATATGTTAAATGAAAATATAGGATGTAACAATAGGCATGTATAATATCGTATAACCTTGAAGATAATCCCAATTTCCAAGACTAGGACAACTAACATATGACGAAACTCAACATACAGAACTACGAGGTGTAACAAAGGGCTAGGAGAAAAGAAAGTTGTCCCCTGTAAAACCAAATGTAATATTGACATGAAGGGTCGTCCTAACCCTTGGAAGGGCATTGTGGGAGCTCATCCCCTTTCTATTGAATATGATAGATACAAAATTGAGAGGAGAAATGGAGAGCCAAGTGACAACTCTAGAGTGGAAAAAGGAGAGGTTGTGTGGAGTGACGTTAAAGAGTTTTCACAACATTATTCTAACCTTTCTATTTCTTTATCTTGACATGAAGACTCTTTTGTAGTTACTCAAAGAGATAAATTACTACGTAAGTCTTCATCTGAAGAACTCCCATGCTTGAAAAAAAGAGTGGAGGTCAAGACCACCCCTCCAATTGGTCAAGTGAGCTTACCGTTGGTAGCTCAAGGTAAAAAAGATCATTTGAATGGACATCGAAGTAAAATAGCTTATCCTTATACTCCCACTTCTTTGAGTGATCTTGCATTCGATTTGAGTATTAAAGATAACTTATCATGCATTGAGTTTAATGATTCTTTACCAATTTTTGATAATGCCATTAATGAGAGTTCTCACACACTAGTTGATCCTTTTGATGACCGAATTGTCTCTTCTTGCGAGATCGATTTGTGGGAGTACATTGTCATGTAATAGAAATGAACAAACACTAGTTGACTTTAATTGTGATGATCATGTTAGTAATTCTTGTGATCTTGACATGCTAAAAACTAGTGTTACTATTTGTATTGATAAACTAACATGTAATGATAATCCACCAATTGAGAGAGTTTGTGATGTGTTCTATGAACCTCAATGTAGTGATGATCTTGACCTAGTTGATGATGTTAAAGAATGTGACTATGACACACCACTCTTATTTGATGCATATGAAGATGAGTCTCTTGATCTTACCTTGTTGACATTCTATGAGAGTCAAGATTATGATAGTGATGTGCATAACTCATATCTTGTGGTGAGAAAGATGTAGCCACATTTGGGGGATACAAAGTCTATGGGAACCCACTATGAGACAATGATCCTCATACTTGGGATGGGAACCTCCTCTTAGGAGGAAATAACATGTTCATTAGGGAGGATTGTTGTGGAAGCGAGGGTGACATTTTGTTGCATATTGATAAATCTTCTTTGTGTGTGTCCCTTGTAGTAGCATAATTGATGTTATTCTTGAACCTAATAGTAATTTTACATTTGGAGACACCATATATGAAATTATTTTATGTGACACTTTTCTTTACTATCTATTTGCATATGATGACACACATGCTTGTGTTAGAGGTGAATCTTATTTTGGGAAGGATTTAAATGGAGTGCATGATTGTGGTATTTAACTCTTTGATCCTTTTGTTTTCTCCCCATTGCATACCCTCATATCACAAGTTTGTGCATCCTTGACATGAGAGTAACGTCTTTGATCATTCATATGAGTTCTTCTTTGTGTTACTACTCGGTATATAAGGTGACTTGGGAAATATCTTTGTCTTTGACCTTGGTGTTATATTCCCTTTCCATGATTTTGTAGTGGATCCACTTTTGGATAGGACTAATGCAATGAATTGGGTTTGGAGTTGGATTGATCTTACTTTAGATCTTGCACTGAGTCGTAAAGAGGGTCGATCTTATTTGAATAACAAGGATCATTTGCACCCATGTTTGCTAGGAACAATGTAGCCTTACATGTTTCATATTTGGAATCCATACCTTATACTTGTGTCATGATATTTGGAGGAATCAACTTTTTGATGCTTCATATGTGGAGATTTTGTTCATAGTAATCATTGATCCGTGGTTGTACCACAAGTTTGCACATCCTTGTGATGAGAAAAAGATTATTGTATTTTGATGATATGATCCTAGAAAGCTCATGGATATTATGGAGGCTAAAACCCGTGCTAAAGCTTTGGGTGTGCATTTCCATACCACATGCCCTTGGATGAGGAAAATGGGGCCTTTGGAGGCCATTGAAGATCAAGCCACAAGGGTGTGGATGATTGCTTGGAAGTGGTTAGAAGTGAAAAGCCACACAAAGTGATTAGAAGTGAAATTCATTGTAAGAAGTGCAATTCATTGGTTAGCAAGAGTATAATTTGACTAGGTTCATGGTGCAAATTCGAGGCTAGGAGTGCAATTCAAATGAAGAAGGGTCCATGTTGGATTATTTGTGCAAAGACCACTTTTGAGCCTTTGTTGTAATAGCAAAAACTATATAAGCTTGCCTTAGGCTATTTTCATTACCTAGCTTTTGGATGATGAAAGAATACTCTTGAAGAGTGATTAGCTTGATAGCTTAGTTTAGTGTAATTGTAGTGATTATGATGGTTCATCATTGGTGGATATTTAACCTTTATCCATTGATTTCATATTAGAGTTGCTTATTTGTGGATTCAAATTTGTGTCTCTAATTGAATTTCAAATAGATATTCTCCCTTGGATTAATTCAATGTTGATTTCATTGTCTTAGTCCTTTCTTTCTTCTATTTTCATCCTAATTTCTTCACTTCTCATATTTGATTTCTAATCTATCTTTTGTTTCCGCATTTTGTAAGAGTTCCTCACCAACGCTCATATTTGCACTCATTTGTGATATTCTAGAGGCACTCTATTGTTCTCACCACTCGTCTTTTTCTTGCTCAATAGATTGTCCTTAAACTCATCAAGAACCTACAATCTCAAACCTACCCAAAATGTATCCAAGCATCGATTCAGAGTGGAAGTTATGTGACACCAAGAACGGACAATCAAACCAAACGGATAAGAGCCAAACAATTCACAATGAAGAAAAAGAGAAAAACACGAAAATAAATGGCTCAAAATGAAATTCGGACTCAAGAACTAATCAACAACTAAGTAAGGTCAATTACTAGTGTTAATGAGTTAAGAAGATCGAAGAAACAAAAGGAAAGTGAAATGGAATGAGATTTAAGTAAGAAATAGTTTCTGACACAAGATGCGAACAACAGGGGCCACAGATTGTGTCTTGCAAATTGCATCCATCAACATAAGCCTTGCGCCCACCCACTACGGTGTAGAGGAGCGTCGTTCGAAGCTTTTTGCGGTGGTTTGGTGTCCCCAAAATGGGTCATGCAACCCTCATTGAATCACAAGTTCTTCCAGTAAGTTTTTCCGAAAATTTGACTCCTCTTCGATTTTGTGCAATTTTTTAAAATTTTGACATTTCCTTGGGCCCACATAACCTAGAAACTTCCTATTTTGGCACTTATAACACTTTTTTAACACTTATCCAAAAAATAATTTTGATCAAACTGATATGATCCGGCTTGTGGAAGACACGGATTCAAACTACAAAATGCAAACTCTAAAATAACAAGAAATTAGGATGAGAATTAAAGAAATTGGAATGAGAAATAGAGGGATAGAAGAAAGACACAAGTATAGAAATCAATAGGCAACCAATTGTATATTAAACTAAAGACCTCCTAATGATTAATCCATAAAAGCACCTATACTATGAAGAAGATCCCACAAGTGCGTGATCTCATGTGAAGATCATGAATAAGTTCAATAGACAACCAAGGAATCCGCCCTAATTGATCTACCACTCTAATCTTAAGCCTAATCACTAGCTAACACTACAAAGTAGCTACCAATAGATTTCCTCTCAATTCATCAATCATCAAAAGTCCTATTCTAAGACTTGAGAACTACTATTTTTAGTGTAGGCTTTATTACAAGCTTGACCCAAAAGTGACCAAAGCATTCAATTATGCAAAGATAGTCAAATGGCTAAGTTGTTCGTCAACACAGTCTGTGGTTCGCAGACCATGTTGCAGGTAATGTCTGTGAACCGCAAATGAAGTCACAGACCATGATAGGCTCCATTCTGAGCTCTTCTTCACACCACGCGATCATCCAAATCTCGTAGGCTCCTTTGTGTGGGCCCTCAAGGGCCTTTAAAGCCTCTTTATGTATCAACACTTATTGTAAAGCTTGGAGTTCCTTGGCTTGTTCTCAGTTGAGTGATTTCTAGTGGTTGGTGCCCCCAGATATCATATCATCCTCCTTTTCTTGAAAAGGATTCATCTCCAAATCTGTACCTTGCAAGACATAGAAGAGAATGAGTAAGCATAACATGCAACCAAGACACTAAATGGCTCACTCTTATGATATAACCATGCATCATAAGGATCTAGAAAGATCATGTATTCAAATAATGCCCAAGACACTTGGCTATTCATGACATGTTGAAAAAAGGATAAATTAAGGAACCCAATGCATTTAGGAAAACAAACAAGCAAGTTCTCATAGATCCTATCAAACAAGAAGCCCATATCTCCCCTTAAGTCAAGAAACTAGTGATCTCCCTCACGGCTAAGTGCAAAATCACAAACAAAACCAACCCAAGTCACACGTCTAATCATTACACTAGCCTACCTCAATGAAGGATCCACCATCAAGTCAACACCGGGGTTAAATACAAAGGTATCCCTCACACTATTTTGCTCACATTCCCCATGTAAGCCCAACATGAACTCAAGTAATAACACTAGGAAAGAATCACATGAGTGATTATAAGTGCTACTACTATACTCATCACACAAGGAAGTTACCTCCATGGTTTTAGAAAGCCCAAGAATAAGCATGAGCCACAAATACATACTGTCTGTGAAGGAGGTACAAGAGGTGACATCATACCAAGTTGTTTCTCCATGAGGTTCCCTCCAATAGTTCTCCTCTTCATGATTCCTCCTTTGATGGAACTTCACAAACAAGTTAATAAAATAATCAAGTTCATCAAGAGAGAGTGTTTTACCTTTAAGCTCATCGATCCTATGCCAAGCTTCGAGTAGCATCTTCTCACCCTTTAGGTTAGAAGATATAGCATAGTCCCTTCAAAGTGTATGCTCATTTTCTTTCATGTCACTCCCCTTCTTTAAAGAGCAATCTTCACTTATAGAAGCCTTTTTCAAATGCGACGTAGGTCCATCAAGTGGGCCACAAACCCTCAAAAAAGACTTTCCGTCATCGGGGAGGCAGTCAACAACCTCAAAGAAACTATATGTCCCATGAGGACCCCTCCTAACATGAAATGCACCCTCAATACAAGCATGGGTGTCATCATAAGCAAACAAGTAGTAAAGAAAGGTGTCTCTTAAAATTACTTCATCTATGGTGATCTCACATGCAGCATTTCTATTGGGTTCAAGGACACATGCAAGCATACTACAATGATTTGGAACACCCAAGGAGGAAGTTGTAATTTGGAAACTAGCACCACCTTCTTTTTCAAAACATTCCTTCACTTAAGAAATTTCATGACACACATCTCCACCACGTCCTTGGTACTCATCACTTGATACAGAACAAGACTAATAGATTCATTTTCATATCCATCAAACAATGGTGGGGTGTCACACTCATTCACATGATCAACTACATTAACATCATACCAATCGAAAGTTCATTAAGCACATCACAAGTTACCTCAATTAGCGGATTAACATTACAATCAAGTTGATCAACACAACTACCCATACTAGTTGGACATAAATTGACCTTGCTAGAAGAATAAATCTGGTCATCAATAGGATCAACTAGTGGGTGAGCAATCTCAACACATGAAAATTCACAAACACTCTTAGTACACATGTCAACACTAGATGGACACAAATCGATCGCATAAGAAGAATTAATTCGGTCATCAAGAGGATCAACTAGTGTTGGAACACCAATATCAACAATATTGTCAATAACCATTAAGGAATCACACTCAACACATGGTAAAGACTCACTATGATCACATAAGGAAAAGCTATCACTCATACTCAAGTCAACAAGATGACCATTCACATGATTTGGAGAGTCGAAATTAGCTATTTTACCTTGAAGCTCACACGCAACATCTTCATCAGTTTCATCTTTAGAACACATTTGTTCATTTTAGAAGTATTCAATGACCTCATGATAGTCCAAAGTTTGAGGTTTATCATTCGATTTGCTTCCAAGAATACTTGCTATTATCAATACCACTAGAAAAGAAATAAAAGTTATATGAGTTAGAATGGGTTTGTAACAACCCTCTCACATCACTCTACACAACCTCTTCTTTTTCCTCTCTAGAGTTGTCACTTTTCTCTCCATTACTCCTCTCAATATTTTCTCTCTCAATTTCATGGCAGTTTGGACAAGTGCTAAGAATTTCTTGAGAAGAAATTGGTGAACCCCTCACTTCTTCTTTCCCTTCAGCTTCACTTGACATATGTATTTACTCCCTCTCTTATTTCTCAATTTTCTCACTTTGGGCTCTCTCCTGGAGCTCCCTCATGCTTCTATAATCTTCAATTACTTGATAGGGCTTTAATGGGGTGAGGATATGCTTTCGATCCTCAAATACAAATGAGTACTTGTTAGTTTTCTCATCATGTTGCACATCCCTATCGAATTGCCATGGTTTCCCAAGAAATACATGACATGATTGCATTGGCACAACATCACACACCACTTCATCTTTGTACTTGCCAATGCTAAATTTGACTCTCACTAGCTTGGAAACCTTCACTTCACTAAACATCATTGAACGGTTGGAGTTTGTACGGGTTATGTTTTGTTGTGGTTTTCATGTGTTAAACCAAAGTAGTTCTCACCACATTTGTGCAAATCCTACCATCAATGATCAAGAAGCACACCTTATCCATTATCTTGCACCTACCATGAAATAGTTTCTCCCGTTGGTCAAACACTTCTTTTGTCATCGTACCCATAATCCTTTGCAATACACAAGATAAGTTTTTCCTCTCCTCCAATCGCCCTTCATCACCATTCAAGGGTTCTTCCTCACATTTATCCCTCGACTCTTCACCCTTACTTCTAACACCACACACTTCATCATCATTGATGTGGTAGCCATTAGGTATAGACAAAATTGATCTCCGATTGGGGAATTCTTTTGCAATATGCCTATTATCTTCATGTTTATAACATTGACTAATAGAAAAGTGAGGGAAGTTAGATTTTGCATTGTTACCTCCCATTTTCTTGTCACCTTCCTTTGCTTGGCAAAATCAATCTTGGTTTGGGAAGCATGAGTAATGGGATTGGGTTTCTCCCAAGTTGGTGATGGTTCCCTTTTATAGGCATAATCATGCAACCTATTTCGATATTCATGCGCATGGTATCTTCCAATACCTCTTTTCCTTCCGACACCTTGATTGACAAAACCTCCATGTCTCTCCCCATGTCTTGGGCCATTCCACCATTCTTTTTTAGTAACTTCCTCAACTATGACATCATAGAAGGGTTTTTAGAAATGGGCTTGGTATGGTTCGGATGGGAATTATAGAGGTGGTACATATGGTGGCACTTGTGGAACACGTTGTGGAGCTACATATGTAGCCATTTGTGGTGGAGACTCATCTAGGAATGGTCGATATAAGTGGGGGTTGGGATGAGGGTTGATTTGCCTCACATTGGTTTGAACATTGGTACTTTAGAAAGTGGGTTATGGGGTGTGTTGGAAAGGGGTAGGGGTAGGTTGAGGAAAGTATAATGTATGTACTTGTTTCGGCTTACGAGTCGATGACATAGTTGGTTCTAGGCTCAACTTTCCTCCTATATTAGATTGTAACGTTCTCCTTCGACTTATATGTTTAACATTTTCCCAACTAGATGCTTACTCCATTCTCCCCTCTATCTCACCCACACGCTCCTTTATTCCACTCATCCCCGTTCTCATCCTTGTAAACTCCCTATGTAGGAGGGACATCAGGTCCTCTCCATCATGATATACCTGCAAAAACTTAACAAACACGTTAGAAGTAACGTTCTTCATGTCGCTCGTATTTGCACTCCACTCACCACACCAGTGTTTTCACTCAACTTTCCACACTCCAGTGTTTTCCAAGGTTGGTAAAGAACATTATCCAATCAATTCACAAGGTCACGTAGCCTATGTGGATGAATAGATTCTTGTTAAATCGAAATAAGGACGACTCAATAAAACTAACGAACGGAGCCAAAGAAATTCAACAAAATAAAATGGAAAAACTTAACAAGAAATAACAAAAATAAAATTAGGACTCAAGAGCTAATTAACAATCAAATAGGTAATTGCTTGATGTTAAATAGTTTAGAGAATCAATGAAGTGAAAAGAAATGGATTTGGAATCGAGAAAGATCACAAAACCTGAAAAAGCACATTCTGCAATGCCAAAGCAGTGTCTGAGGTTCGCAGACACTGTTTGCATTGCCTTATGTGATTAACAAATGCTGCTCAAGGGCTGGCAAACTTCCTATCACAACGTGTTTGGTCTACAAACCGCAAATATTGTCTACGACGATAGATGTGGTTCGCAGATGTTATTTCTCTGCTAAATCATTGATGATGTAAAAGTTGTCTTGGGATCCGTTTGGCTGACTAATTTTTTAATATTTCTTGTACTTTTAATGAATTTGACCCGCTTGAATCAGATTTTTTATATTTTTAGGCCCAAAAACACTTTTCCAATTTTTGTCTTGAGAATTTTGGATCAAATACCAACTCTTTAGTATTCTTCCTCAAGAACTTGATGAACAATTGAAGAAAAATTAAAAATCCAAACTAGTACCAAATCATTTCCAATTTAGCTCAAATTTCAGATCTAACCTCTCCTTGATGAGAACAAAGCCCAATACAAATTGAGACCAATTGTCAACCAAATCAAGAAAACCCAATTGGAGTTCTTCAAGAGCTTTAAATCCAACAATGGTGATTTCTCCAAAAACACCTCCAATTCACTTGAATTTAGGATATGTGATAGATTCAACCTCTAGAAGTTCAAATCTATCAATAGAAACACTCAATTAAAAAAAACTCATTTTTGTGTTTTTTGTGAATTTTTAGATTTTTGTGATTTTTAAAATAAGATGAACCTAGGATTTAAATTTATACAAACAAATCTCTAGTCTAAGCTCTGATACCAAATGGTACGATTCAACTTGTGGAAGACACGAATTCAAACAGCAAAAATACGAAAACTAAAATAACAAGAAATTGGGGGATAAGAATTGAAGAAATTGGGATGAGAATATCGAAGCAAGACACACGAATTGAAATCTAAAGGCAATCCATGGTATATTAAACCAAAGACCTCCAATAGATTGATCAACAAAAGCACCTATGCTATGAAGATGATTCCACAAGTGAGATAACTCATGTGAGAATCATGAACAAGTTCAATAAATAATCATGGAGTCCACTCTAATTGTTCTATCATTCTAATAACCTAACACTAATCAATCTATCACTAAACTAACACTACAAATAGCTACCAAGTGAATTCAACTCAATTCATCAATCATCAAAAGTCCTATTCTAAGTCTTGAGAACTACTATTTATAGTGTATGCTTTATTACAAGCTTGGCCCAAAAGTGACCAAAGCATTCTATTTGCAAGGATAGCCAAATGACTAAGTTATCATCCTCCGGCAAGGTATGCGAAACACACAGCATGTCGCAGGTTGTGCCTGCATTTGGCAGACCAAACACACATGGCACATTATTCAACTCAACACTTGGGCAAGCTCTATGATTTGTAGGTTATGTCACAAACATGACCTATGACTCACAAATAGCATCGCACACTGTGTTGATCTTCCTTCGACTTTGTCTTTACTCTAAGCGATCATCCAAATGATGTATGCTCCTTTGTGTGGGCTCTCAAAGGCCTCTCATGCCTCCTTTTAGATCCACATAGCCTTTAAATCTTAGAGTTCCTCGACTTGTCCTCAGACGAATGTGTTTGAATGAATTATTCTCCTCGATATCATATCAATACTTGTCACATATGATTGGGATATCCTTGGTTCCAAGAACATAGGATTCCATATGAGCAAGAATGCTACAAGTATGTAATGGACAAGAAGGGAAGTTTTCTTTTTCCACCCATACCCCCTAAAAGAAGCAAGTGCAAGTGAATCACTTCCTAGAGTGAGTGGTCCTAATATTTCATGTTTATAGGATTGAGGAAAGCATTGACAAGATAAGAAATGCTCTCTAACCAATGGTTGTTCAACGCTTGGCCAAGGAGCAACCACCACAAGAAGAGAAGGCTATTCCAAATGAAGTCAAATGAAAGATTAAAGTGAAGGGTCATCCTAACCCTTCGAGAGAATATTTGGAGCTCATCCCTATTCTAATGAGCATGAGAGATACAAAAATGAGAGGAGTAAAAGAAGAGTCATGTGACAACTCTAGAGTGTAAAAAAGGAGAGGTTGTAAGGAGTGACATGAGAGAGTTGTCACAACTTATTTCTAACCTTTCTACTTCTTCTAGTTGTCTTGGTCCTTTAGGTACTCATGAGGATAGATGCTCGAAAGAATCCCAAGTTTCTTTGGGAAGTAAAGTAAGCCAAACCTCTTCAGAAGAGAAAATCCAATGCAAGGTACTTGATCGAGGTAAACCCTTTTACTCTATTGAACTTGGAAGAACATGTTGTGTCTTAAGTCAACTGAGTAAGGATGAAGTTTTATCTTGTGTATAGCATAGTGACTCTTTTCTATTTAATGATGATGTCCTTGTTGGGAGTGTTCACACACTAGTTGATCCTTTTGATGACCGAATTAATTCTTCTTGAAAGATCAATTTGTACACCTAGTGTGTACACTTGTGATTCTACACTAGTTGAATTTATTTGTGGTAATCATGTGAGTAAATCTTGTGAGATTGAACTAGTGTTGATAACTATGTTGATTAACTTGATGGTAATGTTAATCCACTATTCCAGGAGTATTGTGATGTGCTTAATGAACTTCTGAATAGTGATGATATTGATATTGGTCATTTGAATGACACCACTCATATTTAACTTATATGACAATGAGTCTTTTGATCTTACTTTGTTGACATATGATGAGGCTCAAAGTTACTATAATGTTGTGTGTCATGTAGAGAGTTATGATAATGTTTTATTTGATAATGACATGATTGTTGATGATGAGGTGCATGGTGTAATGTCTTGTGGTGTGGTATATGTATCCATATTTGGGGGCTACAAAGTCTATGGGAATCCATTTTGGAATGATGATGCCCTTTCCTATGATGAATATCTTCCCTTAGGGGATGATAATCTACTTGTGGGGAAGGAGTGTCTTAAAAAGGAAGGTGAAACTTATTTATAAATTGCTACCTCTTCCTTATGTGTCCAAAATACTAGTAACATGCTTGATCTTGTTCTTGAACCTAATAGTGCTACATTGGAAGACACCATAGATGAAGAAGTTGTTTTGCTTGACACCTTTCTTTGCATATGATGACACTAATGCTTGTGTTAGGGGTGCATCTTATGTTTGGAGGGGTGTTATTGGGGTATATCATTATCTTCTTGATGTGTGTCATATTAAAATTCTTGACCCCTTTTCCTTCTTCCCATTGCATGATATTTGGAGCAACCATGTTCTTAGTGTTTCTTATGGAAGATTGTTCTACCTAAGAATTGTTGATGCTTGGTTATACCACAAGTTTGTGCATCTTTGACATGTTGGTTGTTGTGTTTATTCTTACACTAACCCTCATTCTTTGAGGTCCTTAAAGTATTTATTCCTTATGGTTTTGCAAGGTACGGATTTGAGGTTGAATCATTTTTAAGAAAGAGAGGATGATATGATCATAGGAAGCTCGAGGGTGATTATGAGGACTTGGATTCCTGGAGGAGATCGGCCTCAAACCAATGACGGTCCATGGAGCATTCACAATATATTTGATGAGCTTGAAAGGGTCTCAAATGTGTATCTCCATGCTACACACTCATCGATGATAGAAGGTGAGACTTTGAAGGCCATTAGAGACTCATGTGTGAGGATGGTCAAGTTATGGGAGATAGCGTGGAAGAAATTGAAGACCATCAAGTACTCGAATAAAGGTTTGGGAGATAACATGGATGATACGAGTCTACTTAGGCTATATGTGCAAAGAGATGGTGGTTATTGATTCAAAGAGGACATTATTTGAAGACAAGCCATCATTCTTTTGGAAGACTACCAAACAAGGCCCTTACTTCATTAAGGGTATAATTGTAATAACTTAGTAGTCTTCTTATCTCAAATAGTATAAATACTAACTTTATTATGTCATTATGCAGTTTTTGAGTGATGATGAATATGATAGAGAGTGATTCTCTAATATCTAGAGTTAGGGTAGTTGATACAATCCAAACTCCATTAAGAACTTGCACACAAAGCCGAGTTAGGGAGTTCATGGACTTTTCATCAAGTCATTACTTTGGATGCTTGGAGGGTGCATGGAATCACAATTCACAGAGTATTATCATGAAGATGGAGTCTTTCAAGATCATGATTGCCTTTAAGATATGGGATATAGCTGGGATGAGAGGCTTCAAGACCATCACATTAAAGATATGAAAGATAGCTTGGGAGGTTGTTTGTGCAAAGTAGTTACATATGCCAAAAAGGGCCATTCCTTAAATACAACCCTTCCATCTCTTGAGAAGACTGCCAAACAAGGCTCTTACTTCATTAAAACTAGTATTGTAATAACCATAGTAGTCTTCCTATTCTAGTTAGTATATATACTACTTTAGTTATTTAATTAGGGAGCTTTTGGATGAATTATGAATATTGTTGTTGTTTTCGCTAGAGAGAGACTTGAGACACTTTGGATAAGCTCTTGTTGAATCATTTTTTAGAAAAGGGGGTTGCTTGAGATTGCTTGCAATTCCCTTGAGGTCCACTTCATAGGTTTAGGTGCTTTTGTTTGGTTAATTCAATTGAGGTCATTAGTTTCATATACTTTGGGTTACTTTTGATTCCAACTCTTGTGTCTACCTCTTTATCTTTTAATTTATTGTTGTTCTTTTATCTTCCACAATTTGGTATGTATCAATTGGTATCAGAGCTTGATTGGAGGATTATTCCAACAGTCCTTGTCTTAGGTTTTATTACAAAAAAAAAATTAAAAATTAAATTCAAAAATCAAAAATTATTTTGAATCCTTGATTGTTCGTTGTTTTTGACACTAGATATGCATTTTCTAATGCTATTTTACTATAGATCTAAAGTTTCATGTTATTTGGAGTTGATTTGAGTCATCCACCATTGTTGAGTTGAAGAACTTGAAAAACTTGAAGTTGGGTCTTGAAGAATTCGTGGTTGATTGAGCTTAAAATGTATTGGGGTTGGTTCTCTAACGTGAGAGGAAGCCACATACAAATTTTGGTACCATTTCAAGTTGTTTTGAAGGATCCACCATTGTTGGGTTTGAAGGTTTAAAGAACTTTAAGAACAAGTTGGTTGGTCTTGGAGATTGAGTTAAAATTAAAGACTCAAACCGATTGGGATTTGTTTATCTTGTAATAGAGGCTCAAGATCCGAAGTTTGAGGCAAACGAAATTGAATTGAAACATCTAGAAATTTGAAATTTTAAGGTGTTCTTGAGGATCTTCATATCTTCTTGATTAAGAAGAAGCATAAAGTACAAGTTTGATCCAAAATCCTTGGTAAAAACTTGAGTAAAAGTGTTATAAGACCCAAAAGAGGAAGTTTCTAGGATAAGTGGGCCCAAAGAAATCTAAAAATGTAAAAAACAAATTGCACAAAATCGTAGAGGAATAAAATTTTTAGAAAGGGTTGCAGGAAGAACTTGCGATTGACGCATGGGTTGCATACCTCATTTGCGGGTGGTGAGACCACGCAGACACATACGCAAGATGCTTCTCCACATTGTAGTGAGTGGGTGCAACACCAAAAGAGAGTGTTGCAAATTGTAGGTCACCTGCGACAGGACATGCGCATCACATGTTGTGTCTGTGAACTTCAGTAAAACAACAAACTGTGACAAAAACTTTTTGAGATCTCCAACATCATCTGTGATTTGGAGATTGAACAGCAGACACCGTCTGCGAATCTCAAACCATTTGTAGTGAATAACGGATCGTGCTTTTCAGGTTTTTGACTCAAATCTCATTTCATTTCGATTTCTTTCTAATTTCCTTGATTGTATAAACTAATTAAACTCTAGTAATTGATCCTACTTGAGGTTAATTGGTTCTTGTGTCCTTATTTTTTTTCTTTCGTGCTTTTCTCATTTTTACTTCGTAGTTAATATCTTGGCTCAAGTCCGTTAGATTGTATCTAGTGATTCGTCTTTTATTTAACAAGAATCCACTATGACTTTAAGTAGTAATTGTGCACCTTGGGAACCACCGGATCAAAACAAGAATTAACTTTAGCCGATCAATCGAGTGGTAAAAGGTAAGAGGGTATGAGTTCAATTGAGTGGTGCTAGCCAAGCACAAAGGTGTGTAAACACAAGCGATTGTGAGGTTTACTTTACTACTAACGTTGTTTGTTTGTTTTTGTTGAGTGTCTTAAATAGGTACTTACTTCTCAATGGATTTCAATTCATGTGATGGCAATTTTGATGGTTATAATGATGACAAATATGAGTATGATGATGGAAAATATGGAGGCTCCATGGGCAATAATTATCATGAGAAATACTATTCCGGAGGTGAATACGAAGAGAGTGGTGCTCATGGACCGTATGATGAAGATGGTGAGGTAGAGGAACCTTGTGGTGATTTCAATGATGAACATAAAAATTATGAAGGTTCTCACACTACACACTATGAGTATGGAGATGAATTGAGGTATACTTCTTCCTCACACGTACCTTATGAGTCTTATGATGGTGATCCTCATGACAATGGAAGTTGTGATGAATATGACTATGAAGATAGTAAATTTGCAAATGTTGATTGTGGAAGGTCTTCTAGTATATATTCATATGCCTCGTCTTGTAATACTTCCTATCCTCAACAAAATGGTATGTGTGGGTATGTTGGTACAAGTTGGAGTCATCCTAAGAGAAAGAGAGAATGTGTATCTTCTACTTCTAGAAATATCACGTCTCATGCTTCTTATCCTAATGCAAAGGTATCATGTTCTCGATATTGGAGGTAGGATGGGAGCATCACTAGGTAGTGGAAGTGGAGGGAATTCAATGAGTCGAAGGAAAGTTGAACAAAAGAAACGAATCCTTGAAACCAAGGTGAATGTTTGCGGTTATACGGGGTTCTCCCTTAAGTGATAACGATTGTTACACAAACTTCATCACCCCTCATGCGATTTAATGGTTGAGGATACCTTGTGTGATGAGATGAGATCCTTATTATGATGAGGGAGGATATTGGGTTGATAGGAGTGTGAAGGTATTATTTTCACATGGTGAGTACCAAGAGGAGGTTTGGTGTAATGTGCTTCCCATGGATACTTGTCACATATGTTTTGTAGAACCTTGGTTCCAAAGGCATGGGATCCGTTATGAGAAAGATTGGCATAAGTATGTAGTGGATGAAAGGGGAATATTTCTATTTCCACATGTATGAAAAATGGGAAGTCGTGATGGATGGAATCTTTGCTAGCTACTCTATTCACAAGGAAGGAAAGTGGAATTGGCTCTTAGAACATTTGAACGGAGGCTTGGCAACTATTTGGAGCTCTTTCAGATAGAGACTTGGGATGCATTAAAGGAGGACTTGAGGGACTATTATCCCGGGCCACATGAAACGTGTTATAGGACAAAAGACAATTCCCAAAAGAAGAAGCCAAAGGAAGGAAAACCAAATATCCTTGTGAAATCAATCAGGCTTTTCCACACGAAGGGGAGATTACCATACCATACCATATGGAGAAAAGGCAAAATGCTCCTTGTAAGACCAAGAGGTCTAATGAACTTGAGAGACAAAAGATAGAGAGGAGTAAGGGAGTGCAAAGTGGAAAATTACGAATGAAAAAAGGAGAGGATGTACAGAGTGATGTGAGGGAGTTGCCACAAAATCAATCTAAGCTCTCTATTTCTTCAACTTGTTTTGAAATTTTTTTTGTAGGTACTCAAGGAAGTGAATTGCAAAAAGAGTCTTTACGTGAAGAACTCCCGTGCTTGAAAGAGGGAATGGAGGACAAAACCATCCCTTCGATTGGTCAAATGAGCTTAACATTGGATGCTCAAGGTAAATAAGGTTCTTCGTGTGAACTTCAAGGTACAATATCTAAACTCAACACTTCAAACTCTTTGGATGATCAAGTTTGTGATGTGAGTGTGAGTAGTAGCTCGTCTTGGTGTGAGCTTAATGATCCATTATCCTGTATTGATAATGTCATTGTTGAGTATCCATACACTAGTTGATCCTTTTGATGACCAAATTGAGTCTTCTTGCAAGATCGATTTGGCGTCCACCTTGTGTTGGCACTTGTGATTTGAATGATAGTATATTATCATGTGATAAGGATGATCAAATACTAGTTGACTTTAATTATGGTAATCATGTTAATCAATCTTTTGAGCTTGGCATGCTACAAACTAGTGTTGATATTATGTGTTAATCAACTTGATTGTAATATTAATCCACTATTCAATAAATCTTGTGATGTGCTCAATGAACCTCCGATTAGTGATGATGTTAGTAAAGTTTCTCATTTGAATGAATGTGATATCCCATCCTTGTATGTTGCATATAAAAATGAGTCTCTTGGTCTTATCTTTGTGTTAAGTGATGAGACTCCCATTTGTGATGGTGATGTGTGTCATGTGGATAGTCATGTAAATGAAGATACTTTGAAAGATGACATTTGTCTTTTTGAGAATGAAATTACATACTTTGACTTATCATTGTTCATTGATTATTCTCTCTTTAAAGATAATGTCTTATTTGATGATAACATGACTAATGAGAGTGAAGTGCCTAGTGGAATGTATTGTAATGTTGAAAGCGTAGTCACTTTTGGGGACTACATGGTATTTGAAAACCAGGTATGGAATGATGACATTATTCCCTATGATGGAGAACTTTCCTTGGAAATGATAACACACTTGTGGGGAAGGAGTGTTTTGAAAAGGAAGGTGATACTTGTTTGCAAATTATTAACTCTTCCTTGGGTGCTCCGAATCTTAGTAGCATGCTTGACCTTGTACTTGAATTTAGTAGTGAAGCTACATGTGAGGACACCATAAATGAGGTTGGTTTGTGTGACACCACTCTTTACTATATATTTGCATATGATGACACTAATGCTTGTGTTAGGGATGCATCTTATGCTGAGAGGGAATCCAATGGGGTAGAAAGTGATTTTCTTGGCCAAGATGTGTGGATATTATTCCCTTTTGACCCCAGTGATATTTTAAATTTGTATGACTTGGTCATAGTAGTATCACTTTGAAATTGAGGATCATTTGTGTTTCATGTCTATTAGAACCAATGGTATACTGCCTACTTGATATTTTGAAATTATTGGTTCCTCTATGATATCCTCATTTCATGTTCTTTGGGATTGCCACGTTCTTATTGCTCTATCTATGTGAGAGCTTGTTCTTCATAATAATGGTTGATACTTGGTTATATCACAAGTGTATTCATACTTGGCATGTTAGTAGAGTAGGATGCTCTAACACTAACCCTCATCCTTTGAGGACCTCGTTATTGCTTGTCTTCCATGTGGTTTTGCAAGGTATAGATTCGAGGATGAATCCTTTTCAAGAAGAGGTGAATGATACAATCCAAACTCCATCAAGAACTTGCACACAAAGCCGAGCTAGGGAGTTCATGCACTTTTCATCAAGTGATTACTTTGGATGCTTGGAGGGCGCATGGAATCACAATTCACAGAGTATTATCATGAAGATGGAGTCTTTGAAGATCACGACGGCCTTCCAGATATGGGAGATAGCTTAGATGAGAGGCTTCAAGACCATCACATTTAAGATATGGAAGATAGCTTGGGAGATTATTTGTGCAAAGTGGTTACGTATGCCAAAAGAGGGCCATTCCTTAAATGCAATCCTTCCATCTCTTGAGAAGACTACCAAATAAGGCCCTTACTTCATTAACGGAAGTATTGTAATAGCCATAGTAGTCTTTCTATTCTAGTTAGTATAAATACTACTTTAGTTATTTGATTACAGAGCTTTTGGATGAATTATGAATATTGTTGTTGTGTTTTTCTAGAGAGAGTCTTTGGATAAGCTCTTGTTGAATCTTGTTTTAGAAAAGGGGGTTGCTTGGGATTGCTTGCACTTCCTTTGAGGTCCACTTCATAGGTTTAGGTGCTTTTGTTTGGTTAATTCAACAGAGGTCCTTAGTTTCATATACTTTAGGTTGTTTTTGATTCCAGCTCTTGTGTCCACCTCTTTATCATTCAATTTATTGTTGTTTATTTTATATTCCGTGATTCGTTATGTATCAGTAGTACTCCTAGTGAGTGTAGAATTAGTATAGGATTAGCCTTAACCTCTTCACTTGAACCTCTATTTGAATGTAACCAAGTTGATAATTTAAGCATGAGTTCAAGTCTCTTCTCCCTTGGTTTGTGATCATTTCTTGATTTCAATCCTTTGTTTTCTTCTATTCTCACCTATATTTAACAACATCCCGTAAGAATTTGGGCATGTCTCATACGTAAGTCTCATAAGAATTTGATTCGTTAAGTAAGTCTCATAAGAATTTGGGGCTAAACGAATCAAAGAAATTAAGTTCATCCAAACTCGGGAAAAAGTAGGCAGAATTCTGGATAGGATTTTGGCCCATATTTATGGGTGTATATCTTCAAGTGTATAAGGAGTTATGGGGCTCATAACCTATGTATATTCAAGTTCATCAAGTCTACTTTCTAACTCCACAAACCGTTCGTCAATTGGATCTCCGTACAAATATTTATGTTTGTTTTAAGATAACGCTGCAAGAAGCTCCCTAAGGGACCCACTTAGGCGGTAGACACTTATCCTTTTGTATTTAAAACGGTGGAATGTCTTTGGAACCTTATTTCTCACCATTTAAGATCCTAAACATCTCCCAAATACTCCCAAGACATCTCCCTATCATCTAAGTAAAGTTCCACAAGAAATCAAAGTGGTTTATCTCTTTGAGATCATAGAAGTGTAAGAGGAAGCTTGTTCATCTCTTGTGGTGGTGAGATTGAGGTTACTTCAAGCTGAAGTAAGGTTAAGGGGGCTGTTTTTCGTGCATCTAAGGTAAGACTCACCCTTTTCTTCATATATAAGAGTTTAATAGTCTTTGAAGTGTTGTTTGAATAAGAACTTGTGAAATAAAGTTTGAAAGTTGTAAGCTGAGGTGCTTGTCGCGTATGGACTGTTTTGAGGCATTTGTGAGCTATGTTTTTGGCTGGAAATTTATGGAGTAGCTTGAGTATGATGTTGTTAACATTGTTCTTGTGTTGTTAATGTTGTGTTTCTGGATTTGGAAGAAAAGATAAGGTGGAGACACATCCTTGTTAGAACAGACCTTGTAGCTTATTGGTTGTTGTGCCATGTTGGGCTACGTATGAAGCTGATTTTTTAGCTATGTCATTACTGATTTATAGCGGCGAGAACTTATACATGTATTGTTGATAGAGTTCCATGTCTTAGAGGGAGGGAAGAGTGTGGTATGATGTTTATAAGTCGAGCTTGCCGCTCATTATACTATTGTTTGAATTGTCGGATTTTTTCTTACGTTGTTGAGGGGCTGAATGGATGGGATTGGTCATTGATATAGTTAATATCGTTGTTTGGTACTGTTTTGATTTAGAGAAGTAATGGAATGTAGGGGTGCTACCCGATTTTCCATAAGAGAACTACTAGCTTAGAAATGTGTTTTGATGTAGATTGAAGTACTACAGGCTTATGTGGAGTCATTAGCAACAAAGGTGTGTTAAGGCTACTCTTCCTTCTTTTGACATGATCGGAATGAAACGAATGTAAAACGAACAATATCCATAAGTGCTCCACTCTTAGATATGTTGAGGATGATATTCTTGACTTCTATATAATGATAGTAATCTTATCTTATGGCTTGTTGATTCTTCAAAGTAAGTTATGTTGATGATGTTACTTCCATAATGTTAATAGGAGGTGTGACGACCTTACGTCACTCCGATAGACTCAGAGTATCTTAGTATCATTCATACATTATATATATGTATATACCATGACCTAATATATGCATTATATACGCTTGCTATATCATATGTATATGGGGTATAGGAAAGGTTATGGTGTTATATACGCACCACCACCTGATCACTTGGTATATGATGATGATTATGCCCACAGAGGTCGATATGATATGATGGAATGCCCACAGAGGCTTGATGGCGTTATATACACATATGTATATGTATGATTAGGAATTATGTACGCATATGTACGATACTTAGGCATATTATGGCCCTCATAGGCATTCTGTATAGGTTGATTACTTCTAGGTTACCTTCATGCCTCTATTATGCTATTTTTCATGCCTTACATACTCGGTACATTATTCGTACTGACGCCCCTTTTGCCTGGGGGATGCTGCATTTCATGGCGTAGGTTCAGGTAGACATGGTGATGGACCACACCAGTAGGTTGCCTATTCATCTCATATTGGACCACTCTACTTATTCTAGAGTTGCAGTCTAGTCTTGGTACGATATTTTTGATAAGCATATGGGTATGGCAGGGCCCTATCCTGACCTTATGATGTCACGTACTCCAGTAGAGGCTTGTAGACAGTTATGATGCAGTCAAACATTATGTAGCCTCATCGGCTTATGTTTTTGTTTTATAGTCATCTATGGTAGCCTTGTCGGATCATATGGTTATGTCCAGCATCTATGTAGTACATACAAGCCTTGTTCGTCTTACACATTTTCAGCTTATTATTTCTATGAGTCAGGAGGTTACCTCATGACGGTCCTCGTGGCCCATGCTTATTTACGATTATATGATGAATGTATGTCTAGTGGTGCTCGGAAAGTAAGGCCCGAGTGCCCGTCATGGCCCTCCGGTTTGGGTTGTGAAAAACTTGGTATCAGAGTAGGTCGTGTCTTAGGGGCACCACATTTATAAACATGAGGCTACGGGGCTTTTAGGATTGGTTACCCTTCTTTCTGATTCCAGATCGTGCAACAGAGTTGAGTCATATGAACTCGATTTCCATCAAACACTCGTAGAAAGTAAATGAAAGATCCTTATATGCACTAGAGGTGCGAGTATTATGCTAAATTTTCAAAGCATGAGCATTTGTCTCATTCATATATATATATATATAAGGTAATGAAAGCCTAAAAATATAAAGTGCTAGTTTTAAAATGCAAAGAAAGTAAAGCTAAAGAGGTACAAGTGTCTGAATAGAAAAGATTGTAAAATGGTTGGCATTCAGAAAGAACGAGATAAGCGTTGTTATCCCACTTCCAACAGTGTAGAATTATAGTGAGTAGTATCTACTCCATATCATGATTTACAGACGTCGATTGGCATTGTTTTAGAAAGAAGTGAGATCTCGGGATCTAATAATGGTTGGTGTAATCCTTAGTGTTGGACATATTGTTAGAACTGAATGGCGGTACGAAAGCATAGTATGGATATGCCGATATTATCTCTTTGGAGGATATATATATACATGATGTAACTGGGAACTGCTAGTCGGATACGACTCGTCAAGAATCTTGAAGTTCCGAGGGCCATGTATTGAAATATTTGTACACGAGGAAATATTCCCCTTAGTAAGACTCCTATTTGAAGTAAAGAATGAACATTAGGTGCCTAGAGAATAAGGCTAGTCGAAGAGGAAAAAGTTAAAGAATGTTTCATTGGAGTTGTCCATAATAAGATAAGAAGCAATGATATTAGCAAAAGATTGTCAGAAAGACAAGTAGGGCACACGAGTAGATATAAGAATCGACCATGGAGTTGTAAGATCAAGTATGGTACTACGACATGTACGTAGATTAGTAAAAGGAAGGGAAAAAGGAAGTAAATACTGAGTTGTGAAGAGGAATATGTTATGAGACTAAGTCTCCATTACAACATTTGAATTGACAGACATCAACACAATCTATCAATCAGATGATTTAGCTCCCTAAATCATGAAGTATCGATATTGGAAAGTACGCTAAGCCTAACTATAAAAAATGAGTTAGAAACTCGAGAGTTATTATAACAACAAGTATTACAAAAATCGCAAGATAAGTAATTAGTCAGTAAGGGACTTAATTGCAGAAGTTACCTTTGAAGGTTATGAAAAATAGAATCCCCCTAAGACTAATGTCTTGAGTAAATGATGAAATTTTCCGAGATCGAGCATATCAGCTGTGAATACGGGGCATTCTATCCATGTAAGTGATTCAGTTGTCTCTGGTAAGAGAGACCTGTTCTAAGACAAGTTGTAAGTTAGTAAGGTTTATAGAATTGCGAAAGATATTGAGGTAACGATATGACTTCTCTGGAATAAAATTCTTGATCACAAGTGTGGACATCCTCCCCAAAGGGAGATATTATGATAACAATATTGAAACATAATCACATGTTGATGTAGTGAGTGAGTAAGTGAGAAGGGTTACAACAAAGAGTTTCAAGATGAATAAGATTGTGTTATCCATAATCTATGAATGCGTTGTGAATATGGAATGGTGTGCAAGTATGAATGTTAAGGAAGTAACAGTAGCAACCTCTTGGCTAGAGGTGCTAATCGATAGTAAGAGCGCCCAATATATGAGGATTAGAGAAGAATAGTATGAAGTATAAACAGATAGAAATATATAGACCCAAGAGGGGTTATTCAGAACTAATGAATGAAAGGTAAGTCAAGAGGCCAGATGAGTCATTAGACGATATAGTAGGTATACATTGCAGAATGGATCTTGTGCCTAGAATTTTAATTTCACAAGTCAATGATCGTCACCCTCAACATCTATTTTAGACAGGAGTAATGATAAATAAGATAGAGTGTGCACCAGTTCAAAAGTTAAAGAGGTCATGATGCCTAAGAATAATGCAAGCATTTAAAAGTTGTGTACATAATTGATATTATCAGAATAAGGATGGAAGTGAAAGTGATTAAGAATAATTGTGGGTAGTTTAAAAGTGCCTAAGATCCTACAAGGATAATAATAAGCTTGCAGCTTAATATGAACGAGAAGTTCAGTCTGAAAGTATATTGATAAAAGTTGTTAGCTAAGAACGAGGGAGGATAATTTACTCCGAGCATAGTGGTTTAAAGTGTGGGTTACAAGAAAAAAAGGTTGACCAATAATGCCATTCCTTCAGAATATGGATATGTATCCAATAATAAAGCACGTCAATAACATATTATTAACTACGCTAGTTGAATAACGAATCAAATCAGAATCCAAAATGATACTTGAGGGTATGTATTTAAGAACTCCAGGAAAGCGGAGACCGAGGTGAGTTGATATATTTGTAATGTGCATATTTAGAATGAATAAGGAAATGAGATCATCTATGCTTAAGAACGGTTGGGAAAGCCAAAGAAATTTTTTGACCCATGACTTAGGATTGGCAATAGTAAGCACACAATTGAGATATGGTGTGACATCTTTTATAACTATCAGAACCTCCAACTTATCTTCAAAAACAAATAGCTGAATATGGGATGAATTTTCCCCATTAATAGTAAAAGTGTCTGCTAGGGCGAACCATGATAGTATAGAGATACATGAGTCCTCTTAGTAAAGATGAGCTAAGATGATATAGTTGAGTAGGGTCCTCCTCAAGAGAGAAACCACTAAAAACCTACATTATAACATAAGTGTATCCCACAAAATTGGTAAAGAAGCATTGAACTAAGATAACAACAAAGTTACCATTCATAACTATTACCCTTAGTGGTAAAAGTGAAGGAGTAGCAGTATGCAGATTCTGTCCCCATATAGTTTAAAGAGAAAGTTCAGCAGCATAAGGTGACAACCTTCAGGGCAACATAAGATGAGATTTATGTATGACTTGGTTTACCTAAATATTGAGAAGAGAGTAAGTTAGCCAAAGAGCTCCGCCAATGGGAGTTCGATTAATGGACTCTAATGAGGGTAGAGTTAGGATTCAAAATGTAATAAGAGGTAAACAAACAATAATACAAGGATCTGGAGTTAGTGATATTGAAAGAGGAAATTCTATGGCAAAAGAAGCAATGTTTGAGCTTAAAGGGAGATGAAGTTCCCCACTGTAGCAGTTGATTGTGCGCCCCAAATATAGCTGGTCTACGGGGAAAGATTGTAACGGAGGAACATTAGTCCCTCTATTCTACTCATCCTGGTTCAACAAAGATATACCATGATATCAAGGATATACATATATATGGGGAGGATTACATAAAGAAGGGCATTGCCGAGTTGGTGGCACAGTGTCCCAACTGCTAGAAAGTAAAGATAGAGCATCAAGGGCCCAGTACAAAGAATAGAGATCTCGACTTGAAAGTGAGAGGTGGTTAATATAAAGTTCATTATGGTTTACCCCAATCTTATTAAAAATATGACTCCATATGAGTGATGATCGATAGAATTACAAATTTGACCCATTTCTTGCAAGACAGAGCCATTCACATGGTCGAGGATTGTGAAAGTTGTATATTAATTAGACTGTGTGACTTCTTGATATTCTAATGTCACTATTTCAGTTAGAGGAGCTCTGTTTTCAGTAAACTTTTGCTATCCTTCCATAGAGGTTTGGGAATATGAGAGAACCCTAGTGTAGTTTTCACCCAGACATATAGCCAGAAGATTCAGACACTCGAAGATACGCTGGCACATATACTAGATTTCAAATAGAATTGGGATGATCATTTACCCCTCAATGAGTTTTCATATATCAATAGTTATCATTCCAGTAACAAGGTAGTCCTTATAAGGCCTTGTATGGCTGGGAATGTAGATCTCCTATCGATTAATTCAACATAGGAGGATCAGAGTTACTTAAACCTATTTTGGTCCACCAGGATGTAGAAAAATTTGACTTACAGTCGCCAGACTTCAATTATGGATGTGCGACGCCAAGATCTAGAGTTTGTGTAAATGATTGTGTCTTCAAGAGGATATCGTCAATATTGAGATTTTGTAAGAAAGGTAAGCTTAGCCCAAATGTACATTGGGTCGTACAGAATTGTTTGAGAAATAGGCCAAGTGGGCTACGAGTTAGAGTTCCTCCGAATTGGAGTCTATGCGCCTAGTCTTTTATGTATCTATATTACGGAAGTGTTTATAATTAAAGGATCTTCGAGTTCAAAACTTCCAGCATAAATCAGAGATATCGACGTATGTATATGATGTAAGCTACAACTTCTTGAAGTTTTAATATACTTTATGGTTTTATGGAGCAAAAAGTTGTTGTTGATTGATTTTAGCCATGTGAGATATGTATATTGTATTTTTGAGCTGCGTGCAGATTTGGAATAGTTAGTATTACAGAGGAGACTCTGTCAAAATTCTCAGAAACGTTGATACGAGTTAGTTCCCTCAGGTATAACCCTACATTTGAGGATAAATGTTTCTAAGGGGGGAGGATGTTAAATCCCGTAATTTTACATGCTAAGTTATGTCATGAGTAAGTTGACATAAGCTCGGAAAATGAGATCATCTTTGAAATTATAAATGAGTTAAGGTGAAAATGACTCTGAGGTGTTATGACACCTCTACAAGGTTAAGGAAGGTTTTAAAACAAGTGTTAAGTAAGTCTCATAAGAATTCGGGGCTAAACGAATCGATGAAAGTAAGTTCGTCCAAACTCTTGAAAAAGTAGGCAAAATTCTGGATAGGATTTTGGCCCAACTTTCTTGGTGTATATATTGTAGTGTATAAGGATTTATGGGACTCATAAATTATATATATTCAAGTTCAGTGAGTTTACTTTCTAACGCAATAAACTGTTCGTCAATCGGATCTCCGTACAAACATTTATGTGTATTTTAAGATAATGCTGCAAGCAGCTACCTAAGGGACCCACTTAGGCGGTAGACACTTATCCTTTTGTATTTACAATGGTGGAACGTCTTTGGGGCATTATTTCTCACCATTTAAGATCCTAAGCATCTCCCAAATACTCACAAGATATCTCCCTATCATCTAAGTAAAGTTCCACAAGAAATCAAAGTGGTTTATCCATTGGAGGTCATAGAAGTGTAAGAGGAAGCTTGTTCATCTCTTGTGGTAGTGAGATTGAGGTTACTTCAAGCTGAAGTAATGTTAAGGGGGCTGTTTTTTTCGTGCAGCTAAGGTAAGACTCACCATTTTCTTCATATATAAGAGTTTAATAGTCTTTGAAGTGTTGTTTGATTAAGAACATGTGAAATAAAGTTTGAAAGTTGTAAGCTGAGGTGCTTGTGGCGTAAGGACTATTTTAAGGAGTTTGTGAGCTATGTTTTTGGCTGGAAATTTATGGAGTAGCTTGAGTATGATTGTTATTGTGTTGTTGATGTTGTGTTGCTGGATTTGGAAGAAAAGATAAGGTAGAGACTTGTTGTTTCCTAGTTAGAACCGAGCTTGTAGCTTGTTGGTTGTTGTGCCATGTTGGGCTACGTATGAAGCTGATTTGTTAGCTATGTCCTTACTGATTTATAGTGGTGGGAACTTATACATGTATTGTAGATAGAGTTCTATGTCTTAGAAGGAAGGAGGAGTGTGGTATGATGTTGTAAGCCGAGCCTGCCGCTCATTATACTATTGTTTGAATTGTCATTATTTTTCTTACGTTGTTGAGGGGCTGAATGGATGGGATTGGTCATTGATATTGTTAATATCATTGTTTGGTGCTGTTTTGTATTGGGGAAGTAAGGTAATGTAGGGGAAGTAAGGCCCGGGTGCCCGTCATGGCCCTCCGGTTTGGGTTGTGACATATTTCTCCTATCCAATTTATCTTACTTTGTGTTGTTTAATTCCGCGTTTTTTCCTAATTCGATTCATATCATCTATATAACCAAGAACTCTAATTGATTAACCACAAGCACCAAACTTCTTAAGGTGACCTCAAGGAAAATAAAATCCCCAAGCAACCAACCTTCTCAACAAAGTATTCAAACCTTCCACATGCTGACAAACTCTCAAAAGAGTATCAAATATCATTCATCAAAATAATCTCAATTGAAAACAATCTATCTAATGAAATAAATTAAAGTAGTATTTATACTAACTAGAAAAGAAAGACTACTTTGGCTATTACAATAATACCCTTAATGAAGTAACGGCCTTGTTTGGTTGGTAGTCTTCTAAAAAGATGAAAAAGGCCTTCTTCTTCCTACTTCTTCCAAATGAGGCCTATACTTCCATTTTAGCACATTGTTGAGCTGCATGCCTTCATTCCCAGCACCTTGTAAG
Organism: Anisodus tanguticus; assembly: GCA_034509755.1. Classification (NCBI taxonomy): domain Eukaryota; kingdom Viridiplantae; phylum Streptophyta; class Magnoliopsida; order Solanales; family Solanaceae; genus Anisodus; species Anisodus tanguticus. Next base: position 24,322,549 of record CM067551.1, read on the forward strand.
CCTCCAAAGTATTGATCCCTAGCTCGGCTTGGTGTGCATGTTTTTGATAAAGGTCAGCTTGTATCAGAGACAAAATATTGAGAGAAGTAAGAGAGAGCAAAGTGGCAACTCAAGGGTGAAAAAAGGAGAGGATGTGCGGAGTGATGTGAGGGAGTTTCCACACAATCAAACAAACATTGCTACATCTTCATCCTATTGTAAAGAAACTTTTGTAGGTACTCATGAAAATGAACTTCTAAAGGAGTCTTCACGTGAAGAACTCCTGTGCTTGGAAGAGAAAATGGAGGACAAGACCAATTTTTCACTTGGTCAAGTAAACCTACAAGTTGTTGGTCAAGGTAAAGAAGATTCTTCGTGTGAACTTCAAAGTACAATAGCTAAACTCAACATTTCCAACTATTTGAATGAACAAGTTTGTGATGTGAGTGTGTGTAGTAGCTTGTCTTTGTGTGAGCTTAATGATTCTTTGCCATGTATTGATAATGTCATTGTTGAGAGTATACTCTACGATATCAGGGGGCTCAATTTCTCAAACTTCTCCAAGGCATTGCACTAGAATCTGAGATAAGGACTTCCAAGATTTAAGAGCCATGTTCATGAAGAATGAAGCCATGGAAGCACTTGAAGAGAGCCATTGGAGTGCCTTCAAGCTATGTGAGATAGCATGGAGGAAGATTACAAGAGTCCAAGAGCCCAAGGCCCAAAGCATGCCTCTTAAAGAAGCCCAAATGTTGATGTCTGTCTACAATTGCATGCTTGGGTAGTCAAAGACCAAAAGGTGGTTATTTATGCAAATATGACATTCTTTAAAGACAAAGCCATCTTTCCTTGAGAAGACATCCAAACAAGGCCCTTATTTCATTATGGCCATTTTTGTAATAGATAGATTTGTCTTCTTAGGCCTAGTAGTATAAATACCACACTTGTCATTTCACTCTACTTAGCTTTGATGATGTTTAGATGAATACTTTTAAAGAGTGATAGTTATTATGGTAGCTTAGTGTAGTTATAATTTAGAGTTTAGTATTAGTGATAGTTGATTAAGGTGGATTTCCATTGTTGGCTATTGAAACCCTTTCCTTTGATCTTCATATTGCGTTGTTCATTTGTGGATTCAGTTGGATTACTCTTTGTTGGAGATCAAATAGTTCTTAGGGTTGATTCCAATTTGGAGGATTTAGGTTTCATATATCTAATTTTCCCATAGAATCATTACTCTTTGGGTCATGCTTCTATCCCTCTATTCTTATCTAAGTGTTGGCAGATTTTGGCCCGACTTTAGGAGGGTATATCTTCATGTCTATAAGGAGTTACGGGATGCATATTATATCTAAATTCAAGTTCATTGAGTCTACTTGTGAAATCAACAAGCTGTTAATAAATCAGAGCTCTTTAGAATACGTTACGTGCATTTTAGAAAGACGCTGCAAGCAACTCCCAATTTTCTATGTGTTGGCCAAAAACTTCTCTAATTTTTTCCAAGTGTTTGGCCAAGGTTTGTCTACTTCTTATCTCATTTCCTTGACTCTCTAATATAATTAACAACTAGTAATTGTTCCTAATTGGTTGATCAATTAGTTCTTGAGTCTCATTTCCTTTCGTACCAATTCTTTCAAGCTTTTATCGTTTTGAATTCGTTGAAACTTCTTTGGCTCAAGTCCCTTAGTTTAATCGAGTTGTCCGTCTTTCAATTAATAAGAATCTCTTATTCCACAAAGAATTAGCAACCTTGTGAATTGATTTGGATAAGAGGTTCGTTGCCAACTTTGGAAGGACACTAGAGTGTGGTAAGAATTGAGTGCAATTACGAGTGATGTGAGGAGCTTTTACAACTAACTTGTTTGCTCATTTTTTAGGTGCAAGAAGAGGAGTCATAAGGGAAAATATGCATTTAGTACTTTGATAAATACAATGAATGGTGCTTCTTATCCTAGAACAAGTGTGTCATATTTTTAATATGGCTATGATGTTGAAGGTAGGAGGGTAGCATCGATAGGCAATGGAAGTAGAGGAAATACCATGTTCCAAGGAGGAAATGACTCGAAGAGATGGATTCTTAAAATGAAGGTTAGTGCCTTTGGTTGTGAGGGTTACTATCTTGTGCTTGATGATAATAGTCATGGAAACTACATTACACCTCAATCGGTTGAATGGTTGAAGATACCTTGTGTGATAAGATGAAAATCTTACTATGATCAAAGAGGGTACTTGGTTTATAGGAGTGTGAAGGTATTCATTACACATGGTGAGTACCAAGATGAGGTTTGGTGTGATGTGCTTCCCAAGGATACTTGTCACATATGTTTGAAATCCTTATTTCCAAGAACATAGGACTCCATATGAGCAAGAGTGGTACAAATGCATAGTCCATGCTAGAGGGAAATTTCTATTTCCACCCATGCATACTAATTCGAGCAAATGCAAGTAAGCAACATCCCAACATAGAGTGGCCAACATTGTGCACAAAATCTAGTGAAGAATATTACTGATGGATATAAGGAGGGGGTGATGTTGGTTAAGTCGGCCGGGTGTGGATGATAAACGGGTTGACCCAAAAATGAAACGCAAGTAGGGGTTCTCGGTTTGGACGGATAGGGTGGTGTTTGATGGTGGATTCAGGGGGAGTTGGATTTAGGTATTTAAGGAGGGTGTTAGAGACACTTTTAGGGTTGTAGTGATGGTGGGGGTTCACCGGTTTGATGACGGAGGATGTCGGAACTGGACTGAAACAATGAGGTCGTCGGCAAGGTGTATTATGCGGACTGTTTGGTGAAAGGAATGAGATGGTTTGGTTGAGGGATAGACACGGAATGCAACGTACAAACCGGAGGACACAAACCAAGTGTTGGTTGGTACGTTTTGGGTTATGTTTTTGGTTATTGTGGCTGTAGTGAAATGCGGTCGATATGGTAAGGATAATGACAAGGGGTTTTTAATGCCTAAGTCGACACCTTAATGAGGGTGACCAATTTAACAAGGACTAGAACGGGGTTGCTAAGTAAAATCTCGAATACTAACCAAGTAAGGTTGGTTGGCCGGAAACCTTAAGATAGACCCTAAGCTTAGGCTAGGTTGGATCACACAAGTTCCAACGTTCGCTTACCACCAAGGGGGTTCCTCAAGCTTGGGTTTAGTTAAGTCACAAAGTCTTAACCAAACTCACACCGAAGGGAAACCTTAGTTTGGGTTCAACTAAGTCACACAGCCTTAGCTAAACTTACACCAAGGGCTTGGCTCACACAAGAACCGACTAAGAGTAGACGATTTGCAAATGAGTAAACACTAAAGTTTTACTATCAATCAACTATGATTATTTACAAGTCCTAAGGGTCCTATTTATAGTAGTTAATGGACCCTTCTACAAGACAAACTAAAGACACAAACTACTAGTACAATTTCGGCCAAGTGGGGAAAGGGTTTGGGTTTTCTTGTTGGCCAAGAGGCTTCTCGACTTTGGTGTGATCAACGGGAAAAGGTTTGGCTTTTCTTGGAGACAAAGTTGAGCTCAAACTCTTTCACACCTCTTTGTGGAGTCCAAGTTGGAGAGGGGATGGATTGGTCCTTTCAAGACTTCATCTTGTTGGAACTAGTTTGGAAGCTTCCATTCTTTGTGCTTGGTTGACAAGTCATTTCGGCCAACTCTTGGCATTCTCTTTGTTCGACTTTCTTGTCTTCAAATTTAGTCCTTGAAGTCTCCATCTTCTAGATGTATCTTGTCCTTTCCATGGTGTTGACCCAATCATCCTTTGTCTTTGCCAACTTGGCTTGGACAACCTTCACACGGATTTGGTCTTCTCGGCTTTGCCTCCCTCCTTCTTATTGCATAGTTTCTTAATTGTGTCCTAAGGGAAGCTAAGGGTTATTTATATGTTACATCATGTCCTAAGCTAAGAGCTAAAAGTTAAGCTAAAAATAAAAGAAAATAACACGCTAAAAGAAAACATGGTCTCTGCCAAGGCCTATATACAAAGCCGAATAAAACATGGAACTGCAATCCAATTCCACTCCATATCCCATGCCATTTGATGCATATTATCTTCGGAAGATCTACCTTCCTTGGGATGCCAATCTTACCACCTCGAGGATCAAATGGACACCTTGAGTTCACAAGGATTTTTCCATCAATCTCCACTTCTTTGAAAGAATTCGTCCTCGAATTCGTGCCGTCTAGGGGTGAAATATTTTTCTCAAGTGTTGATCTAAAATTTTCACCTCTAGATAAGTCAGGAAGTTTTATTTTGTGGATGCCTGACTCGAAATTTTCCAAATAAGGTTCCGAATATACGACACGCGGTTTTGAACAATGATGTCCGCATAGCGTCGCAGATTCCATATAGTATAATGCTTGGCCATAATTAGAACATTGGTCGGGTGCTCCATTCAAATTTGTTCTAGAGTAAAAAAATTCACTAACTCTAGTTTCATGTTGGACATCCAATGGCTCTTTACGGCTAGGCATCGTTAGGACCGAGGCTTACCAAATACTAAAGAAATGAGCACTCCACATTGGCCACGGGGACTTGCACCTTATAGTGAGATTGTATGCCAATGGGTCGTTGATGTACACCTTCCAATCTTCATCATGCCTTGGTACCACTAAGACATATGCCATGTCGGAGCTAAGGTACCCTCGGTCGTCCACGCCTTGCCTTCCACATCCATAGACTCGGTGTGTAGGTAACGAACCTCTGAAAATAAATCAAGATCGAGTTCATTATCTTCCTTTGGTAATATTTCGGATGTGTTGTTCGTTGGGAATTCCATGTCGGCATCTTCTTCTATGCGGCTTTGCTCATATAATGGATTTGCAAATAAGGTACCACCCATTTCCTCAACTTGGCACAAGGGGTTGGTAAAGAAGGTCCACCCACGGGATGCTTCTTCATGCTCATGGCTAGGGGCTTGACATGGAATAAGGTCCTCTTGAATATGTGGCTTGGTTGTTGTCGTCGGAACATCATATGGAGAAAGGGGACTCCAAGAGCTATCTCACAAAGAATATCAACATCATTGTTTGATGGTAGCTCGGGGAATGACATCTCCCAAATTCTTGTTTTGGCATCCATAGTTTTGGTACGTAGACAATGAACTCCTTGAAAATAAATCAAGGTCAAGTTCACCATCTTTCGTTGGTGGTGTTCCGGATGCAATGCCATTTGAAAGTTCCCCTCCATCGATACTTTCCACCATGACTTCTACAACGTTCTCCTTTTCCTTGCATGCCCATGAGTCCATAGGATTCCCCATCTTGGATTCCTCTTCTCTCCCTTGTGCTTCTAGTAAGAGGGTTTCGCCTTCGCGCTTCTTGGCGCGTCGGACTTTCATGTCCTTCACTTCACTAGGTGACATTGGCACCAACCAGATCTTCTTATTATCTTTTGGAAAGGAATAAGAGTTCCTTCCTTCATCACGTTGTGCCTTAGTGTCAAGTTGCCATGGTTGGCCCAATAAAATATGACATGCATCCATAGGAAGGACGTCACACCATATTTCATCTTCATATTTTCCAATACGAAAGCTAACAAGAGTTTGTGTTATGATTCTTAGTCTTTCGTCTTGGTTCACCTATTGAATGTCATATGGCCTTGAGTGGTTGCGGGTGGGCAAATTTAACTTGTGTATAATCTCTTCGGAAGCCAAGTTGGCACAACTTTTCTCATCTATAATCACGTAGCACACTCTATCATTCACTTTGCATCGAGTGTGAAAGAGTTGTTCATTTTTCGGCTCCTCGTATGCATTAAGTTGAATGCTTAGAACATGTTGGTGATTTGAGTTTTCGCACACCTATCTCCCTCCATATGCTCTTTACCATACAATGGATTAATTTGGGAGGTACTGCCCTTTCCTTCAACATGATACAATGAGTTTGAGCAAAAGGTACGGCTTTGTTCTTCCTCTCTTGATTTCGGTTTTCCCCATAGAAAAGGGATTCCCCAAATCGTGGAAATCATTCTTTTCATATCTTGGATTGATTTGCACAATCCTTGGCTTAGCACTTTTATTCTCGGCATGCCTCAAAAAAAGTTCTCAATAGTTGTTGCTTTTTTTCCGCAACTATTTTGGATAAGGCCCTTCTAAGTTCGTTGCTTATTTTCTCCATAGCGTCAAAGCGTGGGATGGGATGTCCAAGATTTGATACCAATCTGATGGATATAAGGAGGGGGTGATGTTGGTTAAGTCGGCCGGGTGTGGATGACAAACGGGTTGACCCAAAAATGAAACGCAAGTAGGGGTTCTCGGTTTGGACGGATAGGGTGGTGTTTGATGGTGGAATTCAGGGGGAGTTGGATTTAGGTATTTAAGGAGGGTGTTAGAGACACTTTTAGGGTTGTAGTGATGGTGGGGGTTCACCGGTTTGATGACGGAGGATGTCGGAACTCGGACTCGAAACAATGAGGTCGTCGGCAAGGTGTATATATGCGGACTGTTTGGTGAAAGGAATGAGATGGTTTGGTTGAGGGATAGACACGGAATGCAACGTACAAAAACCGGAGGACACAAACCAAGTGTTGGTTGGTACGTTTTGGGTTATGTTTTTGGTTATTGTGGGCTGTAGTGAAATGCGGTCGATATGGTAAGGATAATGACAAGGGGTTTTTAATGCCTAAGTCGACACCTTAATGAGGGTGACCAATTTAACAAGGACTAGAACGGGGTTGCTAAGTAAAATCTCGAATACTAACCAAGTAAGGTTGGCCGGAAACCTTAAGATAGACCCTAAGCTTAGGCTAGGTTGGATCACACAAGTTCCAACGTTCGCTTACCACCAAGGGGGTTCCTCAAGCTTGGGTTTAGTTAAGTCACAAAGTCTTAACCAAACTCACACCGAAGGGAAACCTTAGTTTGGGTTCAACTAAGTCACACAAGTCTTAGCTAAACTTACACCAAGGGCTTGGCTCACACAAGAACCGACTAAGAGTAGACGATTTGCAAATGAGTAAACACTAAAGTTTTACTATCAATCAACTATGATTATTTACAAGTCCTAAGGGTCCTATTTATAGTAGTTAATGGACCCTTCTACAAGACAAACTAAAGACACAAACTACTAGTAGTACAATTTCGGCCAAGTGGGGAAAGGGTTTGGGTTTTCTTGTTGGCCAAGAGGCTTCTCGACTTTGGTGTGATCAACGGGAAAAGGTTTGGCTTTTCTTGGAGACAAAGTTGAGCTCAAACTCTTTCACACCTCTTTGTGGAGTCCAAGTTGAAGAGGGGATGGATTGGTCCTTTCAAGACTTCATCTTGTTGGAACTAGTTTGGAAGCTTCCATTCTTTGTGCTTGGTTGACAAGTCATTTCGGCCAACTCTTGGCATTCTCTTTGTTCGACTTTCTTGTCTTCAAATTTAGTCCTTGAAGTCTCCATCTTCTAGATGTATCTTGTCCTTTCCATGGTGTTGACCCAATCGTCCTTTGTCTTTGCCAACTTGGCTTGGACAACCTTCACACGGATTTGGTCTTCTCGGCTTTGCCTCCCTCCTTCTTATTGCATAGTTTCTTAATTGCGTCCTAAGGGAAGCTAAGGGTTATTTATATGTTACATCATGTCCTAAGCTAAGAGCTAAAAGTTAAGCTAAAAATAAAAGAAAATAACACGCTAAAAGAAAACATGGTCTCTCGCCAAGGCCTATATACAAAGCCGAATAAAACATGGAACCGCAATCCAATTCCACTCCATATCCCATGCCATTTGATGCATATTATCTTCGGAAGATCTACCTTCCTTGGGATGCCAATCTTACCACCTCGAGGATCAAATGGACACCTTGAGTTCACAAGGATTTTTCCATCAATCTCCACTTCTTTGAAAGAATTCGTCCTCGAATTCGTGCCGTCTAGGGGTGAAATATTTTTCTCAAGTATTGATCTAAAATTTTCACCTCTAGATAAGTCAGGACGTTTTATTTTGTGGATGCCTGACTCGAAATTTTCCAAATAAGGTTCCGAATATACGACACGCGGTTTTGAACAATGATGTCCGCATAGCGTCGCAGATTCCATATAGTATAATGCTTGGCCATAATTAGAACATTGGTCGGGTGCTCCATTCAAATTTGTTCTAAGGTAAAAAAATTCACTAACTCTAGTTTCATGTTGGACATCCAATGGCTCTTTACGGCTAGGCATCGTTAGGACCGAGGCTTACCAAATACTAAAGAAATGAGCACTCCACATTGGCCACGGGGACTTGCACCTTATAGTGAGATTGTATGCCAATGGGTCGTTGATGTACACCTTCCAATCTTCATCATGCCTTGGTACCACTAAGACATATGCCATGTCGGAGCTAAGGTACCCTCGGTCGTCCACGCCTTGCCTTCCACATCCATAGACTCGGTGTGTAGGTAACGAACCTCATGAAAAGAAATCAAGATCGAGTTCATTATCTTCCTTTGGTAATATTTCGGATGTGTTGTTCGTTGGGAATTCCATGTCGGCATCTTCTTCTATGCGGCTTTGCTCATATAATGGATTTGCAAATAAGGTACCACCCATTTCCTCAACTTGGCACAAGGGGTTGGTAAAGAAGGTCCACCCACGGGATGCTTCTTCATGCTCATGGCTAGGGGCTTGACATGGAATAAGGTCCTCTTGAATATGTGGCTTGGTTGTGGTCGTCGGAACATCATATGGAGAAAGGGGACTCCAAGAGCTATCTCACAAAGAATATCAACATCATTGTTTGATGGTAGCTCGGGGAATGACATCTCCCAATTCTTGTACTTGGCATCCATAGTTTTGGTACGTAGACAATGAACTCCTTGAAAATAAATCAAGGTCAAGTGCACCATCTTTCGTTGGCGGTGTTCCGGATGCAATGCCATTTGAAAGTTCCCCTCCATCGATACTTTCCACCATGACTTCTACAACGTTCTCCTTTTCCTTGCATGCCCATGAGTCCATAGGATTCCCCATCTTGGATTCCTCTTCTCTCCCTTGTGCTTCTAGTAAGAGGGTTTCGCCTTCGCGCTTCTTGGCGCGTCGGACTTTCATGTCCTTCACTTCACTAGGTGACATTGGCACCAACCAGATCTTCTTATTATCTTTTTGGAAAGGAATAAGAGTTCCTTCCTTCATCACGTTGTGCCTTAGTGTCAAGTTGCCATGGTTGGCCCAATAAAATATGACATGCATCCATAGGAAGGACGTCACACCATATTTCATCTTCATATTTTCCAATACGAAAGCTAACAAGAGTTTGTGTTATGATTCTTAGTCTTTCGTCTTGGTTCACCTATTGAATGTCATATGGCCTTGAGTGGTTGCGGGTGGGCAAATTTAACTTGTGTATAATCTCTTCGGAAGCCAAGTTGGCACAACTTTTCTCATCTATAATCACGTAGCACACTCTATCATTCACTTTGCATCGAGTGTGAAAGAGTTGTTCATTTTTCGGCTCCTCGTATGCATTAAGTTGAATGCTTAGAACATGTTGGTGATTTGAGTTTTCGCACACCTATCTCCCTCCATATGCTCTTTACCATACAATGGATTAATTTGGGAGGTACTGCCCTTTCCTTCAACATGATACAATGAGTTTGAGCAAAAGGTACGGCTTGTTCTTCCTCCTTTGATTTCGGTTTTCCCCATAGAAAAGGGATTCCCCAAATCGTGGAAATCATTCTTTTCATATCTTGGATTGATTTGCACAATCCTTGGCTTAGCACTTTTATTCTCGGCATGCCTCAAAAGTCCCTTCTCAATAGTTGCACTTTTTCCGCAACTATTTTGGATAAGGCCCTTCTAAGTTCGTTGCTTATTTTCTCCATAGCGTCAAAGCGTGGGATGGGATGTCCAAGATTTGATACCAATCTGATGGATATAAGGAGGGGGTGATGTTGGTTAAGTCGGCCGGGTGTGGATGACAAACGGGTTGACCCAAAAATGAAACGCAAGTAGGGGTTCTCGGTTTGGACGGATAGGGTGGTGTTTGATGGTGAATTCAGGGGGAGTTGGATTTAGGTATTTAAGGAGGGTGTTAGAGACACTTTTAGGGTTGTAGTGATGGTGGGGGTTCACCAGTTTGATGACGGAGGATGTCGGAACTGACTGAAACAATGAGGTCGTCGGCAAGGTGTATTATGCGGACTGTTTGGTGAAAGGAATGAGATGGTTTGGTTGAGGGATAGACACGGAATGCAACGTACAAACCGGAGGACACAAACCAAGTGTTGGTGGGTACGTTTTGGGTTATGTTTTTGGTTATTGTGGCTGTAGTGAAATGCGGTCGATATGGTAAGGATAATGACAAGGGGTTTTTAATGCCTAAGTCGACACCTTAATGAGGGTGACCAATTTAACAAGGACTAGAACGGGGTTGCTAAGTAAAATCTCGAATACTAACCAAGTAAGGTTGGCCGGAAACCTTAAGATAGACCCTAAGCTTAGGCTAGGTTGGATCACACAAGTTCCAACGTTCGCTTACCACCAAGGGGGTTCCTCAAGCTTGGGTTTAGTTAAGTCACAAAGTCTTAACCAAACTCACACCGAAGGGAAACCTTAGTTTGGGTTCAACTAAGTCACACAGCCTTAGCTAAACTTACACCAAGGGCTTGCTTGGCTCACACAAGAACCGACTAAGAGTAGACGATTTGCAAATGAGTAAACACTAAAGTTTTACTATCAATCAACTATGATTATTTACAAGTCCTAAGGGTCCTATTTATAGTAGTTAATGGACCCTTCTACAAGACAAACTAAAGACACAAACTACTAGTACAATTTCGGCCAAGTGGGGAAAGGGTTTGGGTTTTCTTGTTGGCCAAGAGGCTTCTCGACTTTGGTGTGATCAACGGGAAAAGGTTTGGCTTTTCTTGGAGACAAAGTTGAGCTCAAACTCTTTCACACCTCTTTGTGGAGTCCAAGTTGAAGAGGGGATGGATTGGTCCTTTCAAGACTTCATCTTGTTGGAACTAGTTTGGAAGCTTCCATTCTTTGTGCTTGGTTGACAAGTCATTTCGGCCAACTCTTGGCATTCTCTTTGTTCGACTTTCTTGTCTTCAAATTTAGTCCTTGAAGTCTCCATCTTCTAGATGTATCTTGTCCTTTCCATGGTGTTGACCCAATCGTCCTTTGTCTTTGCCAACTTGGCTTGGACAACCTTCACACGGATTTGGTCTTCTCGGCTTTGCCTCCCTCCTTCTTATTGCATAGTTTCTTAATTGCGTCCTAAGGGAAGCTAAGGGTTATTTATATGTTACATCATGTCCTAAGCTAAGAGCTAAAAGTTAAGCTAAAAATAAAAGAAAATAACACGCTAAAAGAAAACATGGTCTCTGCCAAGGCCTATATACAAAGCCGAATAAAACATGGAACTGCAATCCAATTCCACTCCATATCCCATGCCATTTGATGCATATTATCTTCGGAAGATCTACCTTCCTTGGGATGCCAATCTTACCACCTCGAGGATCAAATGGACACCTTGAGTTCACAAGGATTTTTCCATCAATCTCCACTTCTTTGAAAGAATTCGTCCTCGAATTCGTGCCGTCTAGGGGTGAAATATTTTTTTCTCAAGTATTGATCTAAAATTTTCACCTCTAGATAAGTCGACGAAGTTTTATTTTGTGGATGCCTCGACTCGAAATTTTCCAAATAAGGTTCCGAATATACGACACGCGGTTTTGAACAATGATGTCCGCATAGCGTCGCGCATTCCATATAGTATAATGCTTGGCCATAATTAGAACATTGGTCGGGTGCTCCATTCAAATTTGTTCTAGAGTAAAAAAATTCACTAACTCTAGTTTCATGTTGGACATCCAATGGCTCTTTACGGCTAGGCATCGTTAGGACCGAGGCTTACCAAATACTAAAGAAATGAGCACTCCACATTGGCCACGGGGACTTGCACCTTATAGTGAGATTGTATGCCAATGGGTCGTTGATGTACACCTTCCAATCTTCATCATGCCTTGGTACCACTAAGACATATGCCATGTCGGAGCTAAGGTACCCTCGGTCGTCCACGCCTTGCCTTCCACATCCATAGACTCGGTGTGTAGGTAACGAACCTCATGAAAAGAAATCAAGATCGAGTTCATTATCTTCCTTTCGGATGTGTTGTTCGTTGGGAATTCCATGTCGGCATCTTCTTCTATGCGGCTTTGCTCATATAATGGATTTGCAAATAAGGTACCACCCATTTCCTCAACTTGGCACAAGGGGTTGGTAAAGAAGGTCCACCCACGGGATGCTTCTTCATGCTCATGGCTAGGGGCTTGACATGGAATAAGGTCCTCTTGAATATGTGGCTTGGTTGTGGTCGTCGGAACATCATATGGAGAAAGGGGACTCCAAGAGCTATCTCACAAAGAATATCAACATCATTGTTTGATGGTAGCTCGGGGAATGACATCTCCCAATTCTTGTACTTGGCATCCATAGTTTTGGTACGTAGACAATGAACTCCTTGAAAATAAATCAAGGTCAAGTGCACCATCTTTCGTTGGCGGTGTTCCGGATGCAATGCCATTTGAAAGTTCCCCTCCATCGATACTTTCCACCATGACTTCTACAACGTTCTCCTTTTCCTTGCATGCAGTCCATAGGATTCCCCATCTTGGATTCCTCTTCTCTCCCTTGTGCTTCTAGTAAGAGGGTTTCGCCTTCGCGCTTCTTGGCGCGTCGGACTTTCATGTCCTTCACTTCACTAGGTGACATTGGCACCAACCAGATCTTCTTATTATCTTTTGGAAAGGAATAAGAGTTCCTTCCTTCATCACGTTGTGCCTTAGTGTCAAGTTGCCATGGTTGGCCCAATAAAATATGACATGCATCCATAGGAAGGACGTCACACCATATTTCATCTTCATATTTTCCAATACGAAAGCTAACAAGAGTTTGTGTTATGATTCTTAGTCTTTCGTCTTGGTTCACCTATTGAATGTCATATGGCCTTGAGTGGTTGCGGGTGGGCAAATTTAACTTGTGTATAATCTCTTCGGAAGCCAAGTTGGCACAACTTTTCTCATCTATAATCACGTAGCACACTCTATCATTCACTTTGCATCGAGTGTGAAAGAGTTGTTCATTTTTCGGCTCCTCGTATGCATTAAGTTGAATGCTTAGAACATGTTGGTGATTTGAGTTTTCGCACACCTATCTCCCTCCATATGCTCTTTACCATACAATGGATTAATTTGGGAGGTACTGCCCTTTCCTTCAACATGATACAATGAGTTTGAGCAAAAGGTACGGCTTTGTTCTTCCTCCTTGATTTCGGTTTTCCCCATAGAAAAGGGATTCCCAAAATCGTGGAAATCATTCTTTTCATATCTTGGATTGATTTGCACAATCCTTGGCTTAGCACTTTTATTCTCGGCATGCCTCAAAAAGTCCCTTCTCAATAGTTGCACTTTTTCCGCAACTATTTTGGATAAGGCCCTTCTAAGTTCGTTGCTTATTTTCTCCATAGCGTCAAAGCGTGGGATGGGATGTCCAAGATTTGATACCAATCTGATGGATATAAGGAGGGGGTGATGTTGGTTAAGTCGGCCGGGTGTGGATGACAAACGGGTTGACCCAAAAATGAAACGCAAGTAGGGGTTCTCGGTTTGGACGGATAGGGTGGTGTTTGATGGTGAATTCAGGGAATTCAGGGGGAGTTGGATTTAGGTATTTAAGGAGGGTGTTAGAGACACTTTTAGGGTTGTAGTGATGGTGGGGGTTCACCAGTTTGATGACGGAGGATGTCGGAACTGGACTGAAACAATGAGGTCGTCGGCAAGGTGTATTATGCGGACTGTTTGGTGAAAGGAATGAGATGGTTTGGTTGAGGGATAGACACGGAATGCAACGTACAAACCGGAGGACACAAACCAAGTGTTGGTGGGTACGTTTTGGGTTATGTTTTTGGTTATTGTGGCTGTAGTGAAATGCGGTCGATATGGTAAGGATAATGACAAGGGGTTTTTAATGCCTAAGTCGACACCTTAATGAGGGTGACCAATTTAACAAGGACTAGAACGGGGTTGCTAAGTAAAATCTCGAATACTAACCAAGTAAGGTTGGCCGGAAACCTTAAGATAGACCCTAAGCTTAGGCTAGGTTGGATCACACAAGTTCCAACGTTCGCTTACCACCAAGGGGGTTCCTCAAGCTTGGGTTTAGTTAAGTCACAAAGTCTTAACCAAACTCACACCGAAGGGAAACCTTAGTTTGGGTTCAACTAAGTCACACAGTCTTAGCTAAACTTACACCAAGGGCTTGGCTCACACAAGAACCGACTAAGAGTAGACGATTTGCAAATGAGTAAACACTAAAGTTTTACTATCAATCAACTATGATTATTTACAAGTCCTAAGGGTCCTATTTATAGTAGTTAATGGACCCTTCTACAAGACAAACTAAAGACACAAACTACTAGTACAATTTCGGCCAAGTGGGGAAAGGGTTTGGGTTTTCTTGTTGGCCAAGAGGCTTCTCGACTTTGGTGTGATCAACGGGAAAAGGTTTGGCTTTTCTTGGAGACAAAGTTGAGCTCAAACTCTTTCACACCTCTTTGTGGAGTCCAAGTTGAAGAGGGGATGGATTGGATTGGTCCTTTCAAGACTTCATCTTGTTGGAACTAGTTTGGAAGCTTCCATTCTTTGTGCTTGGTTGACAAGTCATTTCGGCCAACTCTTGGCATTCTCTTTGTTCGACTTTCTTGTCTTCAAATTTAGTCCTTGAAGTCTCCATCTTCTAGATGTATCTTGTCCTTTCCATGGTGTTGACCCAATCGTCCTTTGTCTTTGCCAACTTGGCTTGGACAACCTTCACACGGATTTGGTCTTCTCGGCTTTGCCTCCCTCCTTCTTATTGCATAGTTTCTTAATTGCGTCCTAAGGGAAGCTAAGGGTTATTTATATGTTACATCATGTCCTAAGCTAAGAGCTAAAAGTTAAGCTAAAAATAAAAGAAAATAACACGCTAAAAGAAAACATGGTCTCTGCCAAGGCCTATATACAAAGCCGAATAAAACATGGAACTGCAATCCAATTCCACTCCATATCCCATGCCATTTGATGCATATTATCTTCGGAAGATCTACCTTCCTTGGGATGCCAATCTTACCACCTCGAGGATCAAATGGACACCTTGAGTTCACAAGGATTTTTCCATCAATCTCCACTTCTTTGAAAGAATTCGTCCTCGAATTCGTGCCGTCTAGGGGTGAAATATTTTTCTCAAGTATTGATCTAAAATTTTCACCTCTAGATAAGTCAGGACGTTTTATTTTGTGGATGCCTGACTCGAAATTTTCCAAATAAGGTTCCGAATATACGACACGCGGTTTTGAACAATGATGTCCGCATAGCGTCGCAGATTCCATATAGTATAATGCTTGGCCATAATTAGAACATTGGTCGGGTGCTCCATTCAAATTTGTTCTAGAGTAAAAAAATTCACTAACTCTAGTTTCATGTTGGACATCCAATGGCTCTTTACGGCTAGGCATCGTTAGGACCGAGGCTTACCAAATACTAAAGAAATGAGCACTCCACATTGGCCACGGGGACTTGCACCTTATAGTGAGATTGTATGCCAATGGGTCGTTGATGTACACCTTCCAATCTTCATCATGCCTTGGTACCACTAAGACATATGCCATGTCGGAGCTAAGGTACCCTCGGTCGTCCACGCCTTGCCTTCCACATCCATAGACTCGGTGTGTAGGTAACGAACCTCATGAAAAGAAATCAAGATCGAGTTCATTATCTTCCTTTGGTAATATTTCGGATGTGTTGTTCGTTGGGAATTCCATGTCGGCATCTTCTTCTATGCGGCTTTGCTCATATAATGGATTTGCAAATAAGGTACCACCCATTTCCTCAACTTGGCACAAGGGGTTGGTAAAGAAGGTCCACCCACGGGATGCTTCTTCATGCTCATGGCTAGGGGCTTGACATGGAATAAGGTCCTCTTGAATATGTGGCTTGGTTGTGGTCGTCGGAACATCATATGGAGAAAGGGGACTCCAAGAGCTATCTCACAAAGAATATCAACATCATTGTTTGATGGTAGCTCGGGGAATGACATCTCCCAATTCTTGTACTTGGCATCCATAGTTTTGGTACGTAGACAATGAACTCCTTGAAAATAAATCAAGGTCAAGTGCACCATCTTTCGTTGGCGGTGTTCCGGATGCAATGCCATTTGAAAGTTCCCCTCCATCGATACTTTCCACCATGACTTCTACAACGTTCTCCTTTTCCTTGCATGCCCATGAGTCCATAGGATTCCCCATCTTGGATTCCTCTTCTCTCCCTTGTGCTTCTAGTAAGAGGGTTTCGCCTTCGCGCTTCTTGGCGCGTCGGACTTTCATGTCCTTCACTTCACTAGGTGACATTGGCACCAACCAGATCTTCTTATTATCTTTTGGAAAGGAATAAGAGTTCCTTCCTTCATCACGTTGTGCCTTAGTGTCAAGTTGCCATGGTTGGCCCAATAAAATATGACATGCATCCATAGGAAGGACGTCACACCATATTTCATCTTCATATTTTCCAATACGAAAGCTAACAAGAGTTTGTGTTATGATTCTTAGTCTTTCGTCTTGGTTCACCTATTGAATGTCATATGGCCTTGAGTGGTTGCGGGTGGGCAAATTTAACTTGTGTATAATCTCTTCGGAAGCCAAGTTGGCACAACTTTTCTCATCTATAATCACGTAGCACACTCTATCATTCACTTTGCATCGAGTGTGAAAGAGTTGTTCATTTTTCGGCTCCTCGTATGCATTAAGTTGAATGCTTAGAACATGTTGGTGATTTGAGTTTTCGCACACCTATCTCCCTCCATATGCTCTTTACCATACAATGGATTAATTTGGGAGGTACTGCCCTTTCCTTCAACATGATACAATGAGTTTGAGCAAAAGGTACGGCTTTGTTCTTCCTCCTTGATTTCGGTTTTCCCCATAGAAAAGGGATTCCCCAAATCGTGGAAATCATTCTTTTCATATCTTGGATTGATTTGCACAATCCTTGGCTTAGCACTTTTATTCTCGGCATGCCTCAAAAAGTCCCTTCTCAATAGTTGCACTTTTTCCGCAACTATTTTGGATAAGGCCCTTCTAAGTTCGTTGCTTATTTTCTCCATAGCGTCAAAGCGTGGGATGGGATGTCCAAGATTTGATACCAATCTGATGGATATAAGGAGGGGGTGATGTTGGTTAAGTCGGCCGGGTGTGGATGACAAACGGGTTGACCCAAAAATGAAACGCAAGTAGGGGTTCTCGGTTTGGACGGATAGGGTGGTGTTTGATGGTGAATTCAGGGGGAGTTGGATTTAGGTATTTAAGGAGGGTGTTAGAGACACTTTTAGGGTTGTAGTGATGGTGGGGGTTCACCAGTTTGATGACGGAGGATGTCGGAACTGGACTGAAACAATGAGGTCGTCGGCAAGGTGTATTATGCGGACTGTTTGGTGAAAGGAATGAGATGGTTTGGTTGAGGGATAGACACGGAATGCAACGTACAAACCGGAGGACACAAACCAAGTGTTGGTGGGTACGTTTTGGGTTATGTTTTTGGTTATTGTGGCTGTAGTGAAATGCGGTCGATATGGTAAGGATAATGACAAGGGGTTTTTAATGCCTAAGTCGACACCTTAATGAGGGTGACCAATTTAACAAGGACTAGAACGGGGTTGCTAAGTAAAATCTCGAATACTAACCAAGTAAGGTTGGCCGGAAACCTTAAGATAGACCCTAAGCTTAGGCTAGGTTGGATCACACAAGTTCCAACGTTCGCTTACCACCAAGGGGGTTCCTCAAGCTTGGGTTTAGTTAAGTCACAAAGTCTTAACCAAACTCACACCGAAGGGAAACCTTAGTTTGGGTTCAACTAAGTCACACAGCCTTAGCTAAACTTACACCAAGGGCTTGGCTCACACAAGAACCGACTAAGAGTAGACGATTTGCAAATGAGTAAACACTAAAGTTTTACTATCAATCAACTATGATTATTTACAAGTCCTAAGGGTCCTATTTATAGTAGTTAATGGACCCTTCTACAAGACAAACTAAAGACACAAACTACTAGTACAATTTCGGCCAAGTGGGGAAAGGGTTTGGGTTTTCTTGTTGGCCAAGAGGCTTCTCGACTTTGGTGTGATCAACGGGAAAAGGTTTGGCTTTTCTTGGAGACAAAGTTGAGCTCAAACTCTTTCACACCTCTTTGTGGAGTCCAAGTTGAAGAGGGGATGGATTGGTCCTTTCAAGACTTCATCTTGTTGGAACTAGTTTGGAAGCTTCCATTCTTTGTGCTTGGTTGACAAGTCATTTCGGCCAACTCTTGGCATTCTCTTTGTTCGACTTTCTTGTCTTCAAATTTAGTCCTTGAAGTCTCCATCTTCTAGATGTATCTTGTCCTTTCCATGGTGTTGACCCAATCGTCCTTTGTCTTTGCCAACTTGGCTTGGACAACCTTCACACGGATTTGGTCTTCTCGGCTTTGCCTCCCTCCTTCTTATTGCATAGTTTCTTAATTGCGTCCTAAGGGAAGCTAAGGGTTATTTATATGTTACATCATGTCCTAAGCTAAGAGCTAAAAGTTAAGCTAAAAATAAAAGAAAATAACACGCTAAAAGAAAACATGGTCTCTGCCAAGGCCTATATACAAAGCCGAATAAAACATGGAACTGCAATCCAATTCCACTCCATATCCCATGCCATTTGATGCATATTATCTTCGGAAGATCTACCTTCCTTGGGATGCCAATCTTACCACCTCGAGGATCAAATGGACACCTTGAGTTCACAAGGATTTTTCCATCAATCTCCACTTCTTTGAAAGAATTCGTCCTCGAATTCGTGCCGTCTAGGGGTGAAATATTTTTCTCAAGTATTGATCTAAAATTTTCACCTCTAGATAAGTCAGGACGTTTTATTTTGTGGATGCCTGACTCGAAATTTTCCAAATAAGGTTCCGAATATACGACACGCGGTTTTGAACAATGATGTCCGCATAGCGTCGCAGATTCCATATAGTATAATGCTTGGCCATAATTAGAACATTGGTCGGGTGCTCCATTCAAATTTGTTCTAGAGTAAAAAAAAATTCACTAACTCTAGTTTCATGTTGGACATCCAATGGCTCTTTACGGCTAGGCATCGTTAGGACCAAGGCTTACCAAATACTAAAGAAATGAGCACTCCACATTGGCCACGGGGACTTGCACCTTATAGTGAGATTGTATGCCAATGGGTCGTTGATGTACACCTTCCAATCTTCATCATGCCTTGGTACCACTAAGACATATGCCATGTCGGAGCTAAGGTACCCTCGGTCGTCCACGCCTTGCCTTCCACATCCATAGACTCGGTGTGTAGGTAACGAACCTCATGAAAAGAAATCAAGATCGAGTTCATTATCTTCCTTTGGTAATATTTCGGATGTGTTGTTCGTTGGGAATTCCATGTCGGCATCTTCTTCTATGCGGCTTTGCTCATATAATGGATTTGCAAATAAGGTACCACCCATTTCCTCAACTTGGCACAAGGGGTTGGTAAAGAAGGTCCACCCACGGGATGCTTCTTCATGCTCATGGCTAGGGCTTGACATGGAATAAGGTCCTCTTGAATATGTGGCTTGGTTGTGGTCGTCGGAACATCATATGGAGAAAGGGGACTCCAAGAGCTATCTCACAAAGAATATCAACATCATTGTTTGATGGTAGCTCGGGGAATGACATCTCCCAATTCTTGTACTTGGCATCCATAGTTTTGGTACGTAGACAATGAACTCCTTGAAAATAAATCAAGGTCAAGTGCACCATCTTTCGTTGGCGGTGTTCCGATGCAATGCCATTTGAAAGTTCCCCTCCATCGATACTTTCCACCATGACTTCTACAACGTTCTCCTTTTCCTTGCATGCCCATGAGTCCATAGGATTCCCCATCTTGGATTCCTCTTCTCTCCCTTGTGCTTCTAGTAAGAGGGTTTCGCCTTCGCGCTTCTTGGCGCGTCGGACTTTCATGTCCTTCACTTCACTAGGTGACATTGGCACCAACCAGATCTTCTTATTATCTTTTGGAAAGGAATAAGAGTTCCTTCCTTCATCACGTTGTGCCTTAGTGTCAAGTTGCCATGGTTGGCCCAATAAAATATGACATGCATCCATAGGAAGGACGTCACACCATATTTCATCTTCATATTTTCCAATACGAAAGCTAACAAGAGTTTGTGTTATGATTCTTAGTCTTTCGTCTTGGTTCACCTATTGAATGTCATATGGCCTTGAGTGGTTGCGGGTGGGCAAATTTAACTTGTGTATAATCTCTTCGGAAGCCAAGTTGGCACAACTTTTCTCATCTATAATCACGTAGCACACTCTATCATTCACTTTGCATCGAGTGTGAAAGAGTTGTTCATTTTTCGGCTCGTATGCATTAAGTTGAATGCTTAGAACATGTTGGTGATTTGAGTTTTCGCACACCTATCTCCCTCCATATGCTCTTTACCATACAATGGATTAATTTGGGAGGTACTGCCCTTTCCTTCAACATGATACAATGAGTTTGAGCAAAAGGTACGGCTTTGTTCTTCCTCCTTGATTTCGGTTTTCCCCATAGAAAAGGGATTCCCAGAATCGTGGAAATCATTCTTTTCATATCTTGGATTGATTTGCACAATCCTTGGCTTAGCACTTTTATTCTCGGCATGCCTCAAAAAGTCCCTTCTCAATAGTTGCACTTTTTCCGCAACTATTTTGGATAAGGCCCTTCTAAGTTCGTTGCTTATTTTCTCCATAGCGTCAAAGCGTGGGATGGGATGTCCAAGATTTGATACCAATCTGATGGATATAAGGAGGGGGGTGATGTTGGTTAAGTCGGCCGGGTGTGGATGACAAACGGGTTGACCCAAAAATGAAACGCAAGTAGGGGTTCTCGGTTTGGACGGATAGGGTGGTGTTTGATGGTGAATTCAGGGGGAGTTGGATTTAGGTATTTAAGGAGGGTGTTAGAGACACTTTTAGGGTTGTAGTGATGGTGGGGGTTCACCAGTTTGATGACGGAGGATGTCGGAACTGGACTGAAACAATGAGGTCGTCGGCAAGGTGTATTATGCGGACTGTTTGGTGAAAGGAATGAGATGGTTTGGTTGAGGGATAGACACGGAATGCAACGTACAAACCGGAGGACACAAACCAAGTGTTGGTGGGTACGTTTTGGGTTATGTTTTTGGTTATTGTGGCTGTAGTGAAATGCGGTCGATATGGTAAGGATAATGACAAGGGGTTTTTAATGCCTAAGTCGACACCTTAATGAGGGTGACCAATTTAACAAGGACTAGAACGGGGTTGCTAAGTAAAATCTCGAATACTAACCAAGTAAGGTTGGCCGGAAACCTTAAGATAGACCCTAAGCTTAGGCTAGGTTGGATCACACAAGTTCCAACGTTCGCTTACCACCAAGGGGGGGTTCCTCAAGCTTGGGTTTAGTTAAGTCACAAAGTCTTAACCAAACTCACACCGAAGGGAAACCTTAGTTTGGGTTCAACTAAGTCACACAGTCTTAGCTAAACTTACACCAAGGGCTTGGCTCACACAACGAACCGACTAAGAGTAGACGATTTGCAAATGAGTAAACACTAAAGTTTTACTATCAATCAACTATGATTATTTACAAGTCCTAAGGGTCCTATTTATAGTAGTTAATGGACCCTTCTACAAGACAAACTAAAGACACAAACTACTAGTACAATTTCGGCCAAGTGGGGAAAGGGTTTGGGTTTTCTTGTTGGCCAAGAGGCTTCTCGACTTTGGTGTGATCAACGGGAAAAGGTTTGGCTTTTCTTGGAGACAAAGTTGAGCTCAAACTCTTTCACACCTCTTTGTGGAGTCCAAGTTGAAGAGGGGATGGATTGGTCCTTTCAAGACTTCATCTTGTTGGAACTAGTTTGGAAGCTTCCATTCTTTGTGCTTGGTTGACAAGTCATTTCGGCCAACTCTTGGCATTCTCTTTGTTCGACTTTCTTGTCTTCAAATTTAGTCCTTGAAGTCTCCATCTTCTAGATGTATCTTGTCCTTTCCATGGTGTTGACCCAATCGTCCTTTGTCTTTGCCAACTTGGCTTGGACAACCTTCACACGGATTTGGTCTTCTCGGCTTTGCCTCCTCCTTCTTATTGCATAGTTTCTTAATTGCGTCCTAAGGGAAGCTAAGGGTTATTTATATGTTACATCATGTCCTAAGCTAAGAGCTAAAAGTTAAGCTAAAAATAAAAGAAAATAACACGCTAAAAGAAAACATGGTCTCTGCCAAGGCCTATATACAAAGCCGAATAAAACATGGAACTGCAATCCAATTCCACTCCATATCCCATGCCATTTGATGCATATTATCTTCGGAAGATCTACCTTCCTTGGGATGCCAATCTTACCACCTCGAGGATCAAATGGACACCTTGAGTTCACAAGGATTTTTCCATCAATCTCCACTTCTTTGAAAGAATTCGTCCTCGAATTCGTGCCGTCTAGGGGTGAAATATTTTTCTCAAGTATTGATCTAAAATTTTCACCTCTAGATAAGTCAGGACGTTTTATTTTGTGGATGCCTGACTCGAAATTTTCCAAATAAGGTTCCGAATATACGACACGCGGTTTTGAACAATGATGTCCGCATAGCGTCGCAGATTCCATATAGTATAATGCTTGGCCATAATTAGAACATTGGTCGGGTGCTCCATTCAAATTTGTTCTAGAGTAAAAAAATTCACTAACTCTAGTTTCATGTTGGACATCCAATGGCTCTTTACGGCTAGGCATCGTTAGGACCGAGGCTTACCAAATACTAAAGAAATGAGCACTCCACATTGGCCACGGGGACTTGCACCTTATAGTGAGATTGTATGCCAATGGGTCGTTGATGTACACCTTCCAATCTTCATCATGCCTTGGTACCACTAAGACATATGCCATGTCGGAGCTAAGGTACCCTCGGTCGTCCACGCCTTGCCTTCCACATCCATAGACTCGGTGTGTAGGTAACGAACCTCATGAAAAGAAATCAAGATCGAGTTCATTATCTTCCTTTGGTAATATTTCGGATGTGTTGTTCGTTGGGAATTCCATGTCGGCATCTTCTTCTATGCGGCTTTGCTCATATAATGGATTTGCAAATAAGGTACCACCCATTTCCTCAACTTGGCACAAGGGGTTGGTAAAGAAGGTCCACCCACGGGATGCTTCTTCATGCTCATGGCTAGGGGCTTGACATGGAATAAGGTCCTCTTGAATATGTGGCTTGGTTGTGGTCGTCGGAACATCATATGGAGAAAGGGGACTCCAAGAGCTATCTCACAAAGAATATCAACATCATTGTTTGATGGTAGCTCGGGGAATGACATCTCCCAATTCTTGTACTTGGCATCCATAGTTTTGGTACGTAGACAATGAACTCCTTGAAAATAAATCAAGGTCAAGTGCACCATCTTTCGTTGGCGGTGTTCCGGATGCAATGCCATTTGAAAGTTCCCCTCCATCGATACTTTCCACCATGACTTCTACAACGTTCTCCTTTTCCTTGCATGCCCATGAGTCCATATATTCCCCATCTTGGATTCCTCTTCTCTCCCTTGTGCTTCTAGTAAGAGGGTTTCGCCTTCGCGCTTCTTGGCGCGTCGGACTTTCATGTCCTTCACTTCACTAGGTGACATTGGCACCAACCAGATCTTCTTATTATCTTTTGGAAAGGAATAAGAGTTCCTTCCTTCATCACGTTGTGCCTTAGTGTCAAGTTGCCATGGTTGGCCCAATAAAATATGACATGCATCCATAGGAAGGACGTCACACCATATTTCATCTTCATATTTTCCAATACGAAAGCTAACAAGAGTTTGTGTTATGATTCTTAGTCTTTCGTCTTGGTTCACCTATTGAATGTCATATGGCCTTGAGTGGTTGCGGGTGGGCAAATTTAACTTGTGTATAATCTCTTCGGAAGCCAAGTTGGCACAACTTTTCTCATCTATAATCACGTAGCACACTCTATCATTCACTTTGCATCGAGTGTGAAAGAGTTGTTCATTTTTCGGCTCCTCGTATGCATTAAGTTGAATGCTTAGAACATGTTGGTGATTTGAGTTTTCGCACACCTATCTCCCTCCATATGCTCTTTACCATACAATGGATTAATTTGGGAGGTACTGCCCTTTCCTTCAACATGATACAATGAGTTTGAGCAAAAGGTACGGCTTTGTTCTTCCTCCTTGATTTCGGTTTTCCCCATAGAAAAGGGATTCCCAAAATCGTGGAAATCATTCTTTTCATATCTTGGATTGATTTGCACAATCCTTGGCTTAGCACTTTTATTCTCGGCATGCCTCAAAAAGTCCCTTCTCAATAGTTGCACTTTTTCCGCAACTATTTTGGATAAGGCCCTTCTAAGTTCGTTGCTTATTTTCTCCATAGCGTCAAAGCGTGGGATGGGATGTCCAAGATTTGATACCAATCTGATGGATATAAGGAGGGGGTGATGTTGGTTAAGTCGGCCGGGTGTGGATGACAAACGGGTTGACCCAAAAATGAAACGCAAGCAAACGTAGTAGGGTTCTCGGTTTGGACGGATAGGGTGGTGTTTGATGGTGAATTCAGGGGGAGTTGGATTTAGGTATTTAAGGAGGGTGTTAGAGACACTTTTAGGGTTGTAGTGATGGTGGGGGTTCACCAGTTTGATGACGGAGGATGTCGGAACTGGACTGAAACAATGAGGTCGTCGGCAAGGTGTATTATGCGGCGGACTGTTTGGTGAAAGGAATGAGATGGTTTGGTTGAGGGATAGACACGGAATGCAACGTACAAACCGGAGGACACAAACCAAGTGTTGGTGGGTACGTTTTGGGTTATGTTTTTGGTTATTGTGGCTGTAGTGAAATGCGGTCGATATGGTAAGGATAATGACAAGGGGTTTTTAATGCCTAAGTCGACACCTTAATGAGGGTGACCAATTTAACAAGGACTAGAACGGGGTTGCTAAGTAAAATCTCGAATACTAACCAAGTAAGGTTGGCCGGAAACCTTAAGATAGACCCTAAGCTTAGGGCTAGGTTGGATCACACAAGTTCCAACGTTCGCTTACCACCAAGGGGTTCCTCAAGCTTGGGTTTAGTTAAGTCACAAAGTCTTAACCAAACTCACACCGAAGGGGGAAACCTTAGTTTGGGTTCAACTAAGTCACACAGTCTTAGCTAAACTTACACCAAGGGCTTGGCTCACACAAGAACCGACTAAGAGTAGACGATTTGCAAATGAGTAAACACTAAAGTTTTACTATCAATCAACTATGATTATTTACAAGTCCTAAGGGTCCTATTTATAGTAGTTAATGGACCCTTCTACAAGACAAACTAAAGACACAAACTACTAGTACAATTTCGGCCAAGTGGGGAAAGGGTTTGGGTTTTCTTGTTGGCCAAGAGGCTTCTCGACTTTGGTGTGATCAACGGGAAAAGGTTTGGCTTTTCTTGGAGACAAAGTTGAGCTCAAACTCTTTCACACCTCTTTGTGGAGTCCAAGTTGAAGAGGGGATGGATTGGTCCTTTAAGACTTCATCTTGTTGGAACTAGTTTGGAAGCTTCCATTCTTTGTGCTTGGTTGACAAGTCATTTCGGCCAACTCTTGGCATTCTCTTTGTTCGACTTTCTTGTCTTCAAATTTAGTCCTTGAAGTCTCCATCTTCTAGATGTATCTTGTCCTTTCCATGGTGTTGACCCAATCGTCCTTTGTCTTTGCCAACTTGGCTTGGACAACCTTCACACGGATTTGGTCTTCTCGGCTTTGCCTCCCTCCTTCTTATTGCATAGTTTCTTAATTGCGTCCTAAGGGAAGCTAAGGGTTATTTATATGTTACATCATGTCCTAAGCTAAGAGCTAAAAGTTAAGCTAAAAATAAAAGAAAATAACACGCTAAAAGAAAACATGGTCTCTGCCAAGGCCTATATACAAAGCCGAATAAAACATGGAACTGCAATCCAATTCCACTCCATATCCCATGCCATTTGATGCATATTATCTTCGGAAGATCTACCTTCCTTGGGATGCAATCTTACCACCTCGAGGATCAAATGGACACCTTGAGTTCACAAGGATTTTTCCATCAATCTCCACTTCTTTGAAAGAATTCGTCCTCGAATTCGTGCCGTCTAGGGGTGAAATATTTTTCTCAAGTATTGATCTAAAATTTTCACCTCTAGATAAGTCAGGACGTTTTATTTTGTGGATGCCTCGACTCGAAATTTTCCAAATAAGGTTCCGAATATACGACACGCGGTTTTGAACAATGATGTCCGCATAGCGTCGCATTCCATATAGTATAATGCTTGGCCATAATTAGAACATTGGTCGGGTGCTCCATTCAAATTTGTTCTAGAGTAAAAAAATTCACTAACTCTAGTTTCATGTTGGACATCCAATGGCTCTTTACGGCTAGGCATCGTTAGGACCGAGGCTTACCAAATACTAAAGAAATGAGCACTCCACATTGGCCACGGGGACTTGCACCTTATAGTGAGATTGTATGCCAATGGGTCGTTGATGTACACCTTCCAATCTTCATCATGCCTTGGTACCACTAAGACATATGCCATGTCGGAGCTAAGGTACCCTCGGTCGTCCACGCCTTGCCTTCCACATCCATAGACTCGGTGTGTAGGTAACGAACCTCATGAAAAGAAATCAAGATCGAGTTCATTATCTTCCTTTGGTAATATTTCGGATGTGTTGTTCGTTGGGAATTCCATGTCGGCATCTTCTTCTATGCGGCTTTGCTCATATAATGGATTTGCAAATAAGGTACCACCCATTTCCTCAACTTGGCACAAGGGGTTGGTAAAGAAGGTCCACCCACGGGATGCTTCTTCATGCTCATGGCTAGGGGCTTGACATGGAATAAGGTCCTCTTGAATATGTGGCTTGGTTGTGGTCGTCGGAACATCATATGGAGAAAGGGGACTCCAAGAGCTATCTCACAAAGAATATCAACATCATTGTTTGATGGTAGCTCGGGGAATGACATCTCCCAATTCTTGTACTTGGCATCCATAGTTTTGGTACGTAGACAATGAACTCCTTGAAAATAAATCAAGGTCAAGTGCACCATCTTTCGTTGGCGGTGTTCCGGATGCAATGCCATTTGAAAGTTCCCCTCCATCGATACTTTCCACCATGACTTCTACAACGTTCTCCTTTTCCTTGCATGCCCATGAGTCCATAGGATTCCCCATCTTGGATTCCTCTTCTCTCCCTTGTGCTTCTAGTAAGAGGGTTTCGCCTTCGCGCTTCTTGGCGCGTCGGACTTTCATGTCCTTCACTTCACTAGGTGACATTGGCACCAACCAGATCTTCTTATTATCTTTTGGAAAGGAATAAGAGTTCCTTCCTTCATCACGTTGTGCCTTAGTGTCAAGTTGCCATGGTTGGCCCAATAAAATATGACATGCATCCATAGGAAGGACGTCACACCATATTTCATCTTCATATTTTCCAATACGAAAGCTAACAAGAGTTTGTGTTATGATTCTTAGTCTTTCGTCTTGGTTCACCTATTGAATGTGTATGGCCTTGAGTGGTTGCGGGTGGGCAAATTTAACTTGTGTATAATCTCTTCGGAAGCCAAGTTGGCACAACTTTTCTCATCTATAATCACGTAGCACACTCTATCATTCACTTTGCATCGAGTGTGAAAGAGTTGTTCATTTTTCGGCTCCTCGTATGCATTAAGTTGAATGCTTAGAACATGTTGGTGATTTGAGTTTTCGCACACCTATCTCCCTCCATATGCTCTTTACCATACAATGGATTAATTTGGGAGGTACTGCCCTTTCCTTCAACATGATACAATGAGTTTGAGCAAAAGGTACGGCTTTGTTCTTCCTCCTTGATTTCGGTTTTCCCCATAGAAAAGGGATTCCCAGAATCGTGGAAATCATTCTTTTCATATCTTGGATTGATTTGCACAATCCTTGGCTTAGCACTTTTATTCTCGGCATGCCTCAAAAAGTCCCTTCTCAATAGTTGCACTTTTTCCGCAACTATTTTGGATAAGGCCCTTCTAAGTTCGTTGCTTATTTTCTCCATAGCGTCAAAGCGTGGGATGGGATGTCCAAGATTTGATACCAATCTGATGGATATAAGGAGGGGGTGATGTTGGTTAAGTCGGCCGGGTGTGGATGACAAACGGGTTGACCCAAAAATGAAACGCAAGTAGGGGTTCTCGGTTTGGACGGATAGGGTGGTGTTTGATGGTGAATTCAGGGGGAGTTGGATTTAGGTATTTAAGGAGGGTGTTAGAGACACTTTTAGGGTTGTAGTGATGGTGGGGGTTCACCAGTTTGATGACGGAGGATGTCGGAACTGGACTGAAACAATGAGGTCGTCGGCAAGGTGTATTATGCGGACTGTTTGGTGAAAGGAATGAGATGGTTTGGTTGAGGGATAGACACGGAATGCAACGTACAAACCGGAGGACACAAACCAAGTGTTGGTGGGTACGTTTTGGGTTATGTTTTTGGTTATTGTGGCTGTAGTGAAATGCGGTCGATATGGTAAGGATAATGACAAGGGGTTTTTAATGCCTAAGTCGACACCTTAATGAGGGTGACCAATTTAACAAGGACTAGAACGGGGTTGCTAAGTAAAATCTCGAATACTAACCAAGTAAGGTTGGCCGGAAACCTTAAGATAGACCCTAAGCTTAGGCTAGGTTGGATCACACAAGTTCCAACGTTCGCTTACCACCAAGGGGGTTCCTCAAGCTTGGGTTTAGTTAAGTCACAAAGTCTTAACCAAACTCACACCGAAGGGAAACCTTAGTTTGGGTTCAACTAAGTCACACAAGTCTTAGCTAAACTTACACCAAGGGCTTGGCTCACACAAGAACCGACTAAGAGTAGACGATTTGCAAATGAGTAAACACTAAAGTTTTACTATCAATCAACTATGATTATTTACAAGTCCTAAGGGTCCTATTTATAGTAGTTAATGGACCCTTCTACAAGACAAACTAAAGACACAAACTACTAGTACAATTTCGGCCAAGTGGGGAAAGGGTTTGGGTTTTCTTGTTGGCCAAGAGGCTTCTCGACTTTGGTGTGATCAACGGGAAAAGGTTTGGCTTTTCTTGGAGACAAAGTTGAGCTCAAACTCTTTCACACCTCTTTGTGGAGTCCAAGTTGAAGAGGGGATGGATTGGTCCTTTCAAGACTTCATCTTGTTGGAACTAGTTTGGAAGCTTCCATTCTTTGTGCTTGGTTGACAAGTCATTTCGGCCAACTCTTGGCATTCTCTTTGTTCGACTTTCTTGTCTTCAAATTTAGTCCTTGAAGTCTCCATCTTCTAGATGTATCTTGTCCTTTCCATGGTGTTGACCCAATCGTCCTTTGTCTTTGCCAACTTGGCTTGGACAACCTTCACACGGATTTGGTCTTCTCGGCTTTGCCTCCCTCCTTCTTATTGCATAGTTTCTTAATTGCGTCCTAAGGGAAGCTAAGGGTTATTTATATGTTACATCATGTCCTAAGCTAAGAGCTAAAAGTTAGCTAAAAATAAAAGAAAATAACACGCTAAAAGAAAACATGGTCTCTCGCCAAGGCCTATATACAAAGCCGAATAAAACATGGAACTGCAATCCAATTCCACTCCATATCCCATGCCATTTGATGCATATTATCTTCGGAAGATCTACCTTCCTTGGGATGCCAATCTTACCACCTCGAGGATCAAATGGACACCTTGAGTTCACAAGGATTTTTCCATCAATCTCCACTTCTTTGAAAGAATTCGTCCTCGAATTCGTGCCGTCTAGGGGTGAAATATTTTTCTCAAGTATTGATCTAAAATTTTCACCTCTAGATAAGTCAGGACGTTTTATTTTGTGGATGCCTGACTCGAAATTTTCCAAATAAGGTTCCGAATATACGACACGCGGTTTTGAACAATGATGTCCGCATAGCGTCGCAGATTCCATATAGTATAATGCTTGGCCATAATTAGAACATTGGTCGGGTGCTCCATTCAAATTTGTTCTAGAGTAAAAAAATTCACTAACTCTAGTTTCATGTTGGACATCCAATGGCTCTTTACGGCTAGGCATCGTTAGGACCGAGGCTTACCAAATACTAAAGAAATGAGCACTCCACATTGGCCACGGGGACTTGCACCTTATAGTGAGATTGTATGCCAATGGGTCGTTGATGTACACCTTCCAATCTTCATCATGCCTTGGTACCACTAAGACATATGCCATGTCGGAGCTAAGGTACCCTCGGTCGTCCACGCCTTGCCTTCCACATCCATAGACTCGGTGTGTAGGTAACGAACCTCATGAAAAGAAATCAAGATCGAGTTCATTATCTTCCTTTGGTAATATTTCGGATGTGTTGTTCGTTGGGAATTCCATGTCGGCATCTTCTTCTATGCGGCTTTGCTCATATAATGGATTTGCAAATAAGGTACCACCCATTTCCTCAACTTGGCACAAGGGGTTGGTAAAGAAGGTCCACCCACGGGATGCTTCTTCATGCTCATGGCTAGGGGCTTGACATGGAATAAGGTCCTCTTGAATATGTGGCTTGGTTGTGGTCGTCGGAACATCATATGGAGAAAGGGGACTCCAAGAGCTATCTCACAAAGAATATCAACATCATTGTTTGATGGTAGCTCGGGGAATGACATCTCCCAATTCTTGTACTTGGCATCCATAGTTTTGGTACGTAGACAATGAACTCCTTGAAAATAAATCAAGGTCAAGTGCACCATCTTTCGTTGGCGGTGTTCCGGATGCAATGCCATTTGAAAGTTCCCCTCCATCGATACTTTCCACCATGACTTCTACAACGTTCTCCTTTTCCTTGCATGCCCATGAGTCCATAGGATTCCCCATCTTGGATTCCTCTTCTCTCCCTTGTGCTTCTAGTAAGAGGGTTTCGCCTTCGCGCTTCTTGGCGCGTCGGACTTTCATGTCCTTCACTTCACTAGGTGACATTGGCACCAACCATCATCACGTTGTGCCTTAGTGTCAAGTTGCCATGGTTGGCCCAATAAAATATGACATGCATCCATAGGAAGGACGTCACACCATATTTCATCTTCATATTTTCCAATACGAAAGCTAACAAGAGTTTGTGTTATGATTCTTAGTCTTTCGTCTTGGTTCACCTATTGAATGTCATATGGCCTTGAGTGGTTGCGGGTGGGCAAATTTAACTTGTGTATAATCTCTTCGGAAGCCAAGTTGGCACAACTTTTCTCATCTATAATCACGTAGCACACTCTATCATTCACTTTGCATCGAGTGTGAAAGAGTTGTTCATTTTTCGGCTCCTCGTATGCATTAAGTTGAATGCTTAGAACATGTTGGTGATTTGAGTTTTCGCACACCTATCTCCCTCCATATGCTCTTTACCATACAATGGATTAATTTGGGAGGTACTGCCCTTTCCTTCAACATGATACAATGAGTTTGAGCAAAAGGTACGGCTTTGTTCTTCCTCTTGATTTCGGTTTTCCCCATAGAAAAGGGATTCCCAGAATCGTGGAAATCATTCTTTTCATATCTTGGATTGATTTGCACAATCCTTGGCTTAGCACTTTTATTCTCGGCATGCCTCAAAAAGTCCCTTCTCAATAGTTGCACTTTTTCCGCAACTATTTTGGATAAGGCCCTTCTAAGTTCGTTGCTTATTTTCTCCATAGCGTCAAAGCGTGGGATGGGATGTCCAAGATTTGATACCAATCTGATGGATATAAGGAGGGGGGTGATGTTGGTTAAGTCGGCCGGGTGTGGATGACAAACGGGTTGACCCAAAAATGAAACGCAAGTAGGGGTTCTCGGTTTGGACGGATAGGGTGGTGTTTGATGGTGAATTCAGGGGGAGTTGGATTTAGGTATTTAAGGAGGGTGTTAGAGACACTTTTAGGGTTGTAGTGATGGTGGGGGTTCACCAGTTTGATGACGGAGGATGTCGGAACTGGACTGAAACAATGAGGTCGTCGGCAAGGTGTATTATGCGGACTGTTTGGTGAAAGGAATGAGATGGTTTGGTTGAGGGATAGACACGGAATGCAACGTACAAACCGGAGGACACAAACCAAGTGTTGGTGGGTACGTTTTGGGTTATGTTTTTGGTTATTGTGGCTGTAGTGAAATGCGGTCGATATGGTAAGGATAATGACAAGGGGTTTTTAATGCCTAAGTCGACACCTTAATGAGGGTGACCAATTTAACAAGGACTAGAACGGGGTTGCTAAGTAAAATCTCGAATACTAACCAAGTAAGGTTGGCCGGAAACCTTAAGATAGACCCTAAGCTTAGGCTAGGTTGGATCACACAAGTTCCAACGTTCGCTTACCACCAAGGGGGTTCCTCAAGCTTGGGTTTAGTTAAGTCACAAAGTCTTAACCAAACTCACACCGAAGGGAAACCTTAGTTTGGGTTCAACTAAGTCACACAGTCTTAGCTAAACTTACACCAAGGGCTTGGCTCACACACCCGACTAAGAGTAGACGATTTGCAAATGAGTAAACACTAAAGTTTTACTATCAATCAACTATGATTATTTACAAGTCCTAAGGGTCCTATTTATAGTAGTTAATGGACCCTTCTACAAGACAAACTAAAGACACAAACTACTAGTACAATTTCGGCCAAGTGGGGAAAGGGTTTGGGTTTTCTTGTTGGCCAAGAGGCTTCTCGACTTTGGTGTGATCAACGGGAAAAGGTTTGGCTTTTCTTGGAGACAAAGTTGAGCTCAAACTCTTTCACACCTCTTTGTGGAGTCCAAGTTGAAGAGGGGATGGATTGGTCCTTTCAAGACTTCATCTTGTTGGAACTAGTTTGGAAGCTTCCATTCTTTGTGCTTGGTTGACAAGTCATTTCGGCCAACTCTTGGCATTCTCTTTGTTCGACTTTCTTGTCTTCAAATTTAGTCCTTGAAGTCTCCATCTTCTAGATGTATCTTGTCCTTTCCATGGTGTTGACCCAATCGTCCTTTGTCTTTGCCAACTTGGCTTGGACAACCTTCACACGGATTTTGTCTTCTCGGCTTTGCCTCCCTCCTTCTTATTGCATAGTTTCTTAATTGCGTCCTAAGGGAAGCTAAGGGTTATTTATATGTTACATCATGTCCTAAGCTAAGAGCTAAAAGTTAAGCTAAAAATAAAAGAAAATAACACGCTAAAAGAAAACATGGTCTCTCGCCAAGGCCTATATACAAAGCCGAATAAAACATGGAACTGCAATCCAATTCCACTCCATATCCCATGCCATTTGATGCATATTATCTTCGGAAGATCTACCTTCCTTGGGATGCCAATCTTACCACCTCGAGGATCAAATGGACACCTTGAGTTCACAAGGATTTTTCCATCAATCTCCACTTCTTTGAAAGAATTCGTCCTCGAATTCGTGCCGTCTAGGGGGGTGAAATATTTTTCTCAAGTATTGATCTAAAATTTTCACCTCTAGATAAGTCGTCGACGTTTTTTTTGTTTTGGATGCCTGACTCGAAATTTTCCAAATAAGGTTCCGAATATACGACACGCGGTTTTGAACAATGATGTCCGCATAGCGTCGCAGATTCCATATAGTATAATGCTTGGCCATAATTAGAACATTGGTCGGGTGCTCCATTCAAATTTGTTCTAGAGTAAAAAAATTCACTAACTCTAGTTTCATGTTGGACATCCAATGGCTCTTTACGGCTAGGCATCGTTAGGACCGAGGCTTACCAAATACTAAAGAAATGAGCACTCCACATTGGCCACGGGGACTTGCACCTTATAGTGAGATTGTATGCCAATGGGTCGTTGATGTACACCTTCCAATCTTCATCATGCCTTGGTACCACTAAGACATATGCCATGTCGGAGCTAAGGTACCCTCGGTCGTCCACGCCTTGCCTTCCACATCCATAGACTCGGTGTGTAGGTAACGAACCTCATGAAAAGAAATCAAGATCGAGTTCATTATCTTCCTTTGGTTGGTATATTTCGGATGTGTTGTTCGTTGGGAATTCCATGTCGGCATCTTCTTCTATGCGGCTTTGCTCATATAATGGATTTGCAAATAAGGTACCACCCATTTCCTCAACTTGGCACAAGGGGTTGGTAAAGAAGGTCCACCCACGGGATGCTTCTTCATGCTCATGGCTAGGGGCTTGACATGGAATAAGGTCCTCTTGAATATGTGGCTTGGTTGTGGTCGTCGGAACATCATATGGAGAAAGGGGACTCCAAGAGCTATCTCACAAAGAATATCAACATCATTGTTTGATGGTAGCTCGGGGAATGACATCTCCCAATTCTTGTACTTGGCATCCATAGTTTTGGTACGTAGACAATGAACTCCTTGAAAATAAATCAAGGTCAAGTGCACCATCTTTCGTTGGCGGTGTTCCGGATGCAATGCCATTTGAAAGTTCCCCTCCATCGATACTTTCCACCATGACTTCTACAACGTTCTCCTTTTCCTTGCATGCCCATGAGTCCATAGGATTCCCCATCTTGGATTCCTCTTCTCTCCCTTGTGCTTCTAGTAAGAGGGTTTCGCCTTCGCGCTTCTTGGCGCGTCGGACTTTCATGTCCTTCACTTCACTAGGTGACATTGGCACCAACCAGATCTTCTTATTATCTTTTGGAAAGGAATAAGAGTTCCTTCCTTCATCACGTTGTGCCTTAGTGTCAAGTTGCCATGGTTGGCCCAATAAAATATGACATGCATCCATAGGAAGGACGTCACACCATATTTCATCTTCATATTTTCCAATACGAAAGCTAACAAGAGTTTGTGTTATGATTCTTAGTCTTTCGTCTTGGTTCACCTATTGAATGTCATATGGCCTTGAGTGGTTGCGGGTGGGCAAATTTAACTTGTGTATAATCTCTTCGGAAGCCAAGTTGGCACAACTTTTCTCATCTATAATCACGTAGCACACTCTATCATTCACTTTGCATCGAGTGTGAAAGAGTTGTTCATTTTTCGGCTCTCGTATGCATTAAGTTGAATGCTTAGAACATGTTGGTGATTTGAGTTTTCGCACACCTATCTCCCTCCATATGCTCTTTACCATACAATGGATTAATTTGGGAGGTACTGCCCTTTCCTTCAACATGATACAATGAGTTTGAGCAAAAGGTACGGCTTTGTTCTTCCTTCTTCCTCTCGATTTCACCTTGATTTCGGTTTTCCCCATAGAAAAGGGATTCCCCAAATCGTGGAAATCATTCTTTTCATATCTTGGATTGATTTGCACAATCCTTGGCTTAGCACTTTTATTCTCGGCATGCCTCAAAAAGTCCCTTCTCAATAGTTGCACTTTTTCCGCAACTATTTTGGATAAGGCCCTTCTAAGTTCGTTGCTTATTTTCTCCATAGCGTCAAAGCGTGGGATGGGATTAACGAACCTCATGAAAAGAAATCAAGATCGAGTTCATTATCTTCCTTTGGAATATTTCGGATGTTTGTTCGTTGGGAATTCCATGTCGGCATCTTCTTCTATGCGGCTTTGCTCATATAATGGATTTGCAAATAAGGTACCACCCATTTCCTCAACTTGGCACAAGGGGTTGGTAAAGAAGGTCCACCCACGGGATGCTTCTTCATGCTCATGGCTAGGGGCTTGACATGGAATAAGGTCCTCTTGAATATGTGGCTTGGTTGTGGTCGTCGGAACATCATATGGAGAAAGGGGACTCCAAGAGCTATCTCACAAAGAATATCAACATCATTGTTTGATGGTAGCTCGGGGAATGACATCTCCCAATTCTTGTACTTGGCATCCATAGTTTTGGTACGTAGACAATGAACTCCTTGAAAATAAATCAAGGTCAAGTGCACCATCTTTCGTTGGCGGTGTTCCGGATGCAATGCCATTTGAAAGTTCCCCTCCATCGATACTTTCCACCATGACTTCTACAACGTTCTCCTTTTCCTTGCATGCCCATGAGTCCATAGGATTCCCCATCTTGGATTCCTCTTCTCTCCCTTGTGCTTCTAGTAAGAGGGTTTCGCCTTCGCGCTTCTTGGCGCGTCGGACTTTCATGTCCTTCACTTCACTAGGTGACATTGGCACCAACCAGATCTTCTTATTATCTTTTGGAAAGGAATAAGAGTTCCTTCCTTCATCACGTTGTGCCTTAGTGTCAAGTTGCCATGGTTGGCCCAATAAAATATGACATGCATCCATAGGAAGGACGTCACACCATATTTCATCTTCATATTTTCCAATACGAAAGCTAACAAGAGTTTGTGTTATGATTCTTAGTCTTTCGTCTTGGTTCACCTATTGAATGTCATATGGCCTTGAGTGGTTGCGGGTGGGCAAATTTAACTTGTGTATAATCTCTTCGGAAGCCAAGTTGGCACAACTTTTCTCATCTATAATCACGTAGCACACTCTATCATTCACTTTGCATCGAGTGTGAAAGAGTTGTTCATTTTTCGGCTCCTCGTATGCATTAAGTTGAATGCTTAGAACATGTTGGTGATTTGAGTTTTCGCACACCTATCTCCCTCCATATGCTCTTTACCATACAATGGATTAATTTGGGAGGTACTGCCCTTTCCTTCAACATGATACAATGAGTTTGAGCAAAAGGTACGGCTTTGTTCTTCCTCTCGGTACACCTTGATTTCGGTTTTCCCCTATATAAAAGGGATTCCCCAAATCGTGGAAATCTTCTTTTCATATCTTGGATTGATTTGCACAATCCTTGGCTTAGCACTTTTATTCTCGGCATGCCTCAAAAGTCCCTTCTCAATAGTTGCACTTTTTCCGCAACTATTTTGGATAAGGCCTTCTAAGTTCGTTGCTTATTTTCCATAGCGTCAAAGCGTGGGACGGGATGTCCAAAATTTTCACCTCTAGATAAGTCGGAGACGTTTTATTTTGTGGATGCCTGACTCGAAATTTTCCAAATAAGGTTCCGAATATACGACACGCGGTTTTGAACAATGATGTCCGCGTAGCGTCGCAGATTCCATATAGTATAATGCTTGGCCATAATTAGAACATTGGTCGGGTGCTCCATTCAAATTTGTTCTAGAGTAAAAAAATTCACTAACTCTAGTTTCATGTTGGACATCCAATGGCTCTTTACGGCTAGGCATCGTTAGGACCGAGGCTTACCAAATACTAAAGAAATGAGCACTCCACATTGGCCACGGGGACTTGCACCTTATAGTGAGATTGTATGCCAATGGGTCGTTGATGTACACCTTCCAATCTTCATCATGCCTTGGTACCACTAAG
This sequence comes from Anisodus tanguticus, assembly GCA_034509755.1. NCBI lineage: Eukaryota > Viridiplantae > Streptophyta > Magnoliopsida > Solanales > Solanaceae > Anisodus > Anisodus tanguticus. The sequence goes on from CM067551.1 coordinate 24,359,784, forward strand.
ACATATGCCATGTCGGAGCTAAGGTACCCTCGGTCGTCCACGCCTTGCCTTCCACATCCATAGACTCGGTGTGTAGGTAACGAACCTCTTGAAAATAAATCAAGATCGAGTTCATTATCTTCCTTTGGTAATATTTCGGATGTGTTGTTCATTGGGAATTCCATTTCGGCATCTTCTTCTATGCGGCTTTGCTCATATAATGGATTTCCAAATAAGGTACCACCCATTTTCTCAACTTGGCACAAGGGTTGGTAAAGAAGGTCCACCCACGGGATGCTTCTTCATGCTCATGGCTAGGGGCTTGACATGGAATAAGGTCCTCTTGAATATGTGGCTTGGTTGTTGTCGTCGGAACATCATATGGAGAAAGGGGACTCCAAGAGCTATCTCACAAAGAATATCAACATCATTGTTTGATGGTAGCTCGGGGAATGACATCTCCCAATTCTTGTTCTTGGCATCCATAGTTTTGGTAAGTAGACAATGAACTCCTTGAAAATAAATCAAGGTCAAGTTCACCATCTTTCGTTGGTGGTGTTCCGGATGCAATGCCATTCGAAAGTTCCCCTCCATCGATACTTTCCACCATGACTTCCACAAGGTTCTCCTTTTCCTTGCATGCCCATGAGTCCATAGGATTCCCCATCTTGGATTCCTCTTCTCTCCCTTGTGCTTCTAGTAAGAGGGTTTCGCCTTCGCGCTTCTTGGCGCGTCGGACTTTCATGTCCTTCACTTCACTAGGTGACATTGGCACCAACCAGATCTTCTTATTATCTTTTGGAAAGGAATAAGAGTTCCTTCCTTCATCACGTTGTGCCTTAGTGTCAAGTTGCCATGGTTGGCCCAATAAAATATGACATGCATCCATAGGAAGGACGTCACACCATATTTCATCTTCATATTTTCCAATACGAAAGCTAACAAGAGTTTGTGTTATGATTCTTAGCCTTTCGTCTTGGTTCACCCATTGAATGTCATATGGCCTTGAGTGGTTGCGGGTGGGCAAATTTAACTTGTGTATAATCTCTTCGGAAGCCAAGTTGGCACAACTTTTCTCATCTATAATCACGTAGCACACTCTATCATTCACTTTGCATCGAGTGTGAAAGAGTTGTTCATTTTTCGGCTCCTCGTATGCATTAAGTTGAATGCTTAGAACATGTTGGTGATTTGAGTTTTTAACACCTATCTCCCTCCATATGCTCTTTACCATACAATGGATTAATTTGGGAGAGTAAAAGCCCTTTCCTTCAACATGATACAATGAGTTTGAGCAAAGGGTACGGCTTTGTTCTTCTCTCGCACCTTGATTTCGGTTTTCCCCATAGAAAAGGGATTCCCCAAATCGTGGAAATCTTTGTTTTCATATCTTGGATTGATTTGCACAATTATCTTGGCTTAGCATTTTATTCCTTGGGATGCCTCAAAAGTCCCTTCTCAATAGTTGCACTTTTTCCGCAAATTTTGGATAAGGCCTTCTAAGTTCGTTGCTTATTTTCTCCATAGCGTCAAACCGTCTTTGAAAGAATTCGTCCACGAATTCGTAGGGGGGGTGAAATATTTTTCTCAAGTATTGATCTAAAATTTTCACCTCTAGATAAGTCAGGACGTTTTATTTTGTGGATGCCTGACTCGAAATTTTCCAAATAAGGTTCCGAATATACGACACGCGGTTTTGAACAATGATGTCCGCGTAGCGTCGCAGATTCCATATAGTATAATGCTTGGCCATAATTAGAACATTGGTCGGGTGCTCCATTCAAATTTGTTCTAGAGTAAAAAAATTCACTAACTCTAGTTTCATGTTGGACATCCAATGGCTCTTTACGGCTAGGCATCGTTAGGACCGAGGCTTACCAAATACTAAAGAAATGAGCACTCCACATTGGCCACGGGGACTTGCACCTTATAGTGAGATTGTATGCCAATGGGTCGTTGATGTACACCTTCCAATCTTCATCATGCCTTGGTACCACTAAGACATATGCCATGTCGGAGCTAAGGTACCCTCGGTCGTCCACGCCTTGCCTTCCACATCCATAGACTCGGTGTGTAGGTAACGAACCTCATGAAAATAAATCAAGATCGAGTTCATTATCTTCCTTTGGTAATATTTCGGATGTGTTGTTCGTTGGGAATTCCATGTCGGCATCTTCTTCTATGCGGCTTTGCTCATATAATGGATTTGCAAATAAGGTACCACCCATTTCCTCAACTTGGCACAAGGGGTTGGTAAAGAAGGTCCACCCACGGGATGCTTCTTCATGCTCATGGCTAGGGGCTTGACATGGAATAAGGTCCTCTTGAATATGTGGCTTGGTTGTGGTCGTCGGAACATCATATGGAGAAAGGGGACTCCAAGAGCTATCTCACAAAGAATATCAACATCATTGTTTGATGGTAGCTCGGGGAATGACATCTCCCAATTCTTGTACTTGGCATCCATAGTTTTGGTACGTAGACAATGAACTCCTTGAAAATAAATCAAGGTCAAGTTCACCATCTTTCGTTGGCGGTGTTCCGGATGCAATGCCATTTGAAAGTTCCCCTCCATCGATACTTTCCACCATGACTTCTACAACGTTCTCCTTTTCCTTGCATGCCCATGAGTCCATAGGATTCCCCATCTTGGATTCCTCTTCTCTCCCTTGTGCTTCTAGTAAGAGGGTTTCGCCTTCGCGCTTCTTGGCGCGTCGGACTTTCATGTCCTTCACTTCACTAGGTGACATTGGCACCAACCAGATCTTCTTATTATCTTTTGGAAAGGAATAAGAGTTCCTTCCTTCATCACGTTGTGCCTTAGTGTCAAGTTGCCATGGTTGGCCCAATAAAATATGACATGCATCCATAGGAAGGACGTCACACCATATTTCATCTTCATATTTTCCAATACGAAAGCTAACAAGAGTTTGTGTTATGATTCTTAGTCTTTCGTCTTGGTTCACCTATTGAATGTCATATGGCCTTGAGTGGTTGCGGGTGGGCAAATTTAACTTGTGTATAATCTCTTCGGAAGCCAAGTTGGCACAACTTTTCTCATCTATAATCACGTAGCACACTCTATCATTCACTTTGCATCGAGTGTGAAAGAGTTGTTCGGGTGAAATATTTTTCTCAAGTATTGATCTAAAATTTTCACCTCTAGATAAGTCGAAGTTTTATTTTGTGGATGCCTGACTCGAAATTTTCCAAATAAGGTTCCGAATAACGACACGCGGTTTTGAACAATGATGTCCGCATAGCGTCGCAGATTCCATATAGTATAATGCTTGGCCATAATTAGAACATTGGTCGGGTGCTCCATTCAAATTTGTTCTAGAGTAAAAAAATTCACTAACTCTAGTTTCATGTTGGACATCCAATGGCTCTTTACGGCTAGGCATCGTTAGGACCGAGGCTTACCAAATACTAAAGAAATGAGCACTCCACATTGGCCACGGGGACTTGCACCTTATAGTGAGATTGTATGCCAATGGGTCGTTGATGTACACCTTCCAATCTTCATCATGCCTTGGTACCACTAAGACATATGCCATGTCGGAGCTAAGGTACCCTCGGTCGTCCACGCCTTGCCTTCCACATCCATAGACTCGGTGTGTAGGTAACGAACCTCATGAAAAGAAATCAAGATCGAGTTCATTATCTTCCTTTGGTAATATTTCGGATGTGTTGTTCGTTGGGAATTCCATGTCGGCATCTTCTTCTAGCGCGCTTTGCTCATATAATGGATTTGCAAATAAGGTACCACCCATTTCCTCAACTTGGCACAAGGGGTTGGTAAAGAAGGTCCACCCACGGGATGCTTCTTCATGCTCATGGCTAGGGGCTTGACATGGAATAAGGTCCTCTTGAATATGTGGCTTGGTTGTGGTCGTCGGAACATCATATGGAGAAAGGGGACTCCAAGAGCTATCTCACAAAGAATATCAACATCATTGTTTGATGGTAGCTCGGGGAATGACATCTCCCAATTCTTGTACTTGGCATCCATAGTTTTGGTACGTAGACAATGAACTCCTTGAAAATAAATCAAGGTCAAGTGCACCATCTTTCGTTGGCGGTGTTCCGGATGCAATGCCATTTGAAAGTTCCCCTCCATCGATACTTTCCACCATGACTTCTACAACGTTCTCCTTTTCCTTGCATGCCCATGAGTCCATAGGATTCCCCATCTTGGATTCCTCTTCTCTCCCTTGTGCTTCTAGTAAGAGGGTTTCGCCTTCGCGCTTCTTGGCGCGTCGGACTTTCATGTCCTTCACTTCACTAGGTGACATTGGCACCAACCAGATCTTCTTATTATCTTTTGGAAAGGAATAAGAGTTCCTTCCTTCATCACGTTGTGCCTTAGTGTCAAGTTGCCATGGTTGGCCCAATAAAATATGACATGCATCCATAGGAAGGACGTCACACCATATTTCATCTTCATATTTTCCAATACGAAAGCTAACAAGAGTTTGTGTTATGATTCTTAGTCTTTCGTCTTGGTTCACCTATTGAATGTCATATGGCCTTGAGTGGTTGCGGGTGGGCAAATTTAACTTGTGTATAATCTCTTCGGAAGCCAAGTTGGCACAACTTTTCTCATCTATAATCACGTAGCACACTCTATCATTCACTTTGCATCGAGTGTGAAAGAGTTGTTCATTTTTCGGCTCCTCGTATGCATTAAGTTGAATGCTTAGAACATGTTGGTGATTTGAGTTTTCGCACACCTATCTCCCTCCATATGCTATGCTCTTTACCATACAATGGATTAATTTGGGAGGTACTGCCCTTTCCTTCAACATGATACAATGAGTTTGAGCAAAAGGTACGGCTTTGTTCTTCCTCTCGGTACACCTTGATTTCGGTTTTCCCCATAGAAAAGGGATTCCCCGAATCGTGGAAATCATTCTTTTCATATCTTGGATTGATTTGCACAATCCTTGGCTTAGCACTTTTATTCTCGGCATGCCTCAAAAAGTCCCTTCTCAATAGTTGCACTTTTTCCGCAACTATTTTGGATAAGGCCCTTCTAAGTTCGTTGCTTATTTTCTCCATAGCGTCAAAGCGTGGGATGGGATGTCCAAGATTTGATACCAATCTGATGGATATAAGGAGGGGGGGTGATGTTGGTTAAGTCGGCCGGGTGTGGATGACAAACGGGTTGACCCAAAAATGAAACGCAAGTAGGGGTTCTCGGTTTGGACGGATAGGGTGGTGTTTGATGGTGGTGATAGGGGGGAGTTGGATTTAGGTATTTAAGGAGGGTGTTAGAGACACTTTTAGGGTTGTAGTGATGGTGGGGGTTCACCAGTTTGATGACGGAGGATGTCGGAACTGGACTGAAACAATGAGGTCGTCGGCAAGGTGTATTATGCGGACTGTTTGGTGAAAGGAATGAGATGGTTTGGTTGAGGGATAGACACGGAATGCAACGTACAAACCGGAGGACACAAACCAAGTGTTGGTGGGTACGTTTTGGGTTATGTTTTTGGTTATTGTGGCTGTAGTGAAATGCGGTCGATATGGTAAGGATAATGACAAGGGGTTTTTAATGCCTAAGTCGACACCTTAATGAGGGTGACCAATTTAACAAGGACTAGAACGGGGTTGCTAAGTAAAATCTCGAATACTAACCAAGTAAGGTTGGCCGGAAACCTTAAGATAGACCCTAAGCTTAGGCTAGGTTGGATCACACAAGTTCCAACGTTCGCTTACCACCAAGGGGGTTCTCAAGCTTGGGTTTAGTTAAGTCACAAAGTCTTAACCAAACTCACACCGAAGGGAAACCTTAGTTTGGGTTCAACTAAGTCACACAGCTTAGCTAAACTTACACCAAGGGCTTGGCTCACACAAGAACCGACTAAGAGTAGACGATTTGCAAATGAGTAAACACTAAAGTTTTACTATCAATCAACTATGATTATTTACAAGTCCTAAGGGTCCTATTTATAGTAGTTAATGGACCCTTCTACAAGACAAACTAAAGACACAAACTACTAGTACAATTTCGGCCAAGTGGGGAAAGGGTTTGGGTTTTCTTGTTGGCCAAGAGGCTTCTCGACTTTGGTGTGATCAATGGGAAAAGGTTTGGCTTTTCTTGGAGACAAAGTTGAGCTCAAACTCTTTCACACCTCTTTGTGGAGTCCAAGTTGAAGAGGGGATGGATTGGTCCTTTCAAGACTTCATCTTGTTGGAACTAGTTTGGAAGCTTCCATTCTTTGTGCTTGGTTGACAAGTCATTTCGGCCAACTCTTGGCATTCTCTTTGTTCGACTTTCTTGTCTTCAAATTTAGTCCTTGAAGTCTCCATCTTCTAGATGTATCTTGTCCTTTCCATGGTGTTGACCCAATCATCCTTTGTCTTTGCCAACTTGGCTTGGACAACCTTCACACGGTTTGGTCTTCTCGGCTTTGCCTCCCTCTTTCTTATTGCATAGTTTCTTAATTGTGTCCTAAGGGAAGCTAAGGGTTATTTATATGTTACATCATGTCCTAAGCTAAGAGCTAAAAGTTAAGCTAAAAATAAAAGAAAATAACACGCTAAAAGAAAACATGGTCTCTGCCAAGGCCTATATACAAAGCCGAATAAAACATGGAACTGCAATCCAATTCCACTCCATATCCCATGCCATTTGATGCATATTATCTTCGGAAGATCTACCTTCCTTGGGATGCCAATCTTACCACCTCGAGGATCAAATGGACACCTTGAGTTCACAAGGATTTTTCCATCAATCTCCACTTCTTTGAAAGAATTCGTCCTCGAATTCGTGCCGTCTAGGGGTGAAATATTTTTCTCAAGTATTGATCTAAAATTTTCACCTCTAGATAAGTCAGGAAGTTTTATTTTGTGGATGCCTCGACTCGAAATTTTCCAAATAAGGTTCCGAATATACGACACGCGGTTTTGAACAATGATGTCCGCATAGCGTCGCAGATTCCATATAGTATAATGCTTGGCCATAATTAGAACATTGGTCGGGTGCTCCATTCAAATTTGTTCTAGAGTAAAAAAATTCACTAACTCTAGTTTCATGTTGGACATCCAATGGCTCTTTACGGCTAGGCATCGTTAGGACCGAGGCTTACCAAATACTAAAGAAATGAGCACTCCACATTGGCCACGGGGACTTGCACCTTATAGTGAGATTGTAGGCCAATGGGTCGTTGATGTACACCTTCCAATCTTCATCATGCCTTGGTACCACTAAGACATATGCCATGTCGGAGCAAGGTACCCTCGGTCGTCCACGCCTTGCCTTCCACATCCATAGACTCGGTGTGTAGGTAACGAACCTCTTGAAAATAAATCAAGATCGAGTTCATTATCTTCCTTTGGTAATATTTCGGATGTGTTGTTCGTTGGGAATTCCATGTCGGCATCTTCTTCTATGCGGCTTTGCTCATATAATGGATTTGCAAATAAAGGTACCACCCATTTCCTCAACTTGGCACAAGGGGTTGGTAAAGAAGGTCCACCCACGGGATGCTTCTTCATGCTCATGGCTAGGGGCTTGACATGGAATAAGGTCCTCTTGAATATGTGGCTTGGTTGTTGTCGTCGGAACATCATATGGAGAAAGGGGACTCCAAGAGCTATCTCACAAAGAATATCAACATCATTGTTTGATGGTAGCTCGGGGAATGACATCTCCCAATTCTTGTACTTGGCATCCATAGTTTTGGTAAGTAGACAATGAACTCCTTGAAAATAAATCAAGGTCAAGTGCACCATCTTTCGTTGGTGGTGTTCCGGATGCAATGCCATTTGAAAGTTCCCCTCCATCGATACTTTCCACCATGACTTCTACAACGTTCTCCTTTTCCTTGCATGCCCATGAGTCCATAGGATTCCCCATCTTGGATTCCTCTTCTCTCCCTTGTGCTTCTAGTAAGAGGGTTTCGCCTTCGCGCTTCTTGGCGCGTCGGACTTTCATGTCCTTCACTTCACTAGGTGACATTGGCACCAACCAGATCTTCTTATTATCTTTTGGAAAGGAATAAGAGTTCCTTCCTTCATCACGTTGTGCCTTAGTGTCAAGTTGCCATGGTTGGCCCAATAAAATATGACATGCATCCATAGGAAGGACGTCACACCATATTTCATCTTCATATTTTCCAATACGAAAGCTAACAAGAGTTTGTGTTATGATTCTTAGTCTTTCGTCTTGGTTCACCCATTGAATGTCATATGGCCTTGAGTGGTTGCGGGTGGGCAAATTTAACTTGTGTATAATCTCTTCGGAAGCCAAGTTGGCACAACTTTTCTCATCTATAATCACGTAGCACACTCTATCATTCACTTTGCATCGAGTGTGAAAGAGTTGTTCATTTTTCGGCTCCTCGTATGCATTAAGTTGAATGCTTAGAACATGTTGGTGATTTGAGTTTTCGCACACCTATCTCCCTCCATATGCTCTTTACCATACAATGGATTAATTTGGGAGGTACTGCCCTTTCCTTCAACATGATACAATGAGTTTGAGCAAAGGGTACGGCTTTGTTCTTCCTCTCTTGCTACACCTTGAATTCGGTTTTCCCCATAGAAAAGGGATTCCCCAAATCGTGGAAATCTTTGTTTTCATATCTTGGATTGATTTGCACAACCCTTGGCTTAGCACTTTTATTCTCGGCATGCCTCAAAAAGTCCCTTCTCAATAGTTGCACTTTTTCCGCAACTATTTTGGATAAGGCCCTTCTAAGTTCGTTGCTTATTTTCTCCATAGCGTCAAAGCGTGGGATGGGATGTCCAAGATTTGATACCAATCTGATGGATATAAGGAGGGGGTGATGTTGGTTAAGTCGGCCGGGTGTGGATGACAAACGGGTTGACCCAAAAATGAAACGCAAGTAGGGGTTCTCGGTTTGGACGGATAGGGTGGTGTTTGATGGTGGATTCAGGGGGAGTTGGATTTAGGTATTTAAGGAGGGTGTTAGAGACACTTTTAGGGTTGTAGTGATGGTGGGGGTTCACCGGTTTGATGACGGAGGATGTCGGAACTGGATCGAAACAATGAGGTCGTCGGCAAGGTGTATTATGCGGACTGTTTGGTGAAAGGAATGAGATGGTTTGGATGAGGGATAGACACGGAATGCAACGTACAAACCGGAGGACACAAACCAAGTGTTGGTTGGTACGTTTTGGGTTATGTTTTTGGTTATTGTGGCTGTAGTGAAATGCGGTCGATATGGTAAGGATAATGACAAGGGGTTTTTAATGCCTAAGTCGACACCTTAATGAGGGTGACCAATTTAACAAGGACTAGAACGGGGTTGCTAAGTAAAATCTCGAATACTAACCAAGTAAGGTTGGCCGGAAACCTTAAGATAGACCCTAAGCTTAGGCTAGGTTGGATCACACAAGTTCCAACGTTCGCTTACCACCAAGGGGGTTCCTCAAGCTTGGGTTTAGTTAAGTCACAAAGTCTTAACCAAACTCACACCGAAGGGAAACCTTAGTTTGGGTTCAACTAAGTCACACAGTCTTAGCTAAACTTACACCAAGGGCTTGGCTCACACAAGAACCGACTAAGAGTAGACGATTTGCAAATGAGTAAACACTCAAGTTTTTCTATCAATCAACTATGATTATTTACAAGTCCTAAGGGTCCTATTTATAGTAGTTAATGGACCCTTCTACAAGACAAACTAAAGACACAAACTACTAGTACAATTTCGGCCAAGTGGGGAAAGGGTTTGGGTTTTCTTGTTGGCCAAGAGGCTTCTCGACTTTGGTGTGATCAATGGGAAAAGGTTTGGCTTTTCTTGGAGACAAAGTTGAGCTCAAACTCTTTCACACCTCTTTGTGGAGTCCAAGTTGAAGAGGGGATGGATTGGTCCTTTCAAGACTTCATCTTGTTGGAACTAGTTTGGAAGCTTCCATTCTTTGTGCTTGGTTGACAAGTCATTTCGGCCAACTCTTGGCATTCTCTTTGTACGACTTTCTTGTCTTCAAATTTAGTCCTTGAAGTCTCCATCTTCTAGATGTATCTTGTCCTTTCCATGGTGTTGACCCAATCATCCTTTGTCTTTGCCAACTTGGCTTGGACAACCTTCACACGGTTTTGGTCTTCTCGGCTTTGCCTCCCTCTTTCTTATTGCATAGTTTCTTAATTGTGTCCTAAGGGAAGCTAAGGGTTATTTATATGTTACATCATGTCCTAAGCTAAGAGCTAAAACTTAAGCTAAAAATAAAAGAAAATAACACGCTAAAAGAAAACATGGTCTCTGCCAAGGCCTATATACAAAGCCGAATAAAACATGGAACTGCAATCCAATTCCACTCCATATCCCATGCCATTTGATGCATATTATCTTCGGAAGATCTACCTTCCTTGGGATGCCAATCTTACCACCTCGAGGATCAAATGGACACCTTGAGTTCACAAGGATTTTTCCATCAATCTCCCTTCTTTGAAAGAATTCGTCCTCGAATTCGTGCCGTCTAGGGGTGAAATTTTTTTCTCAAGTGTTGATCTAAAATTTTCACCTCTAGATAAGTCAGGAAGTTTTATTTTGTGGATGCCTGACTCGAAATTTTCCAAATAAGGTTCCGAATATACGACACGCGGTTTTGAACAATGATGTCCGCATAGCGTCGCATTTCCATATAGTATAATGCTTGGCCATAATTAGAACATTGGTCGGTGCTCCATTCAAATTTGTTCTAGAGTAAAAAAATTCACTAACTCTAGTTTCATGTTGGACATCCAATGGCTCTTTACTACGCTAGCTAGGCATCGTTAGGACCGAGGCTTACCAAATACTAAAGAAATGAGCACTCCACATTGGCCACGGGGACTTGCACCTTATAGTGAGATTGTAGGCCAATTGGTCGTTGATGTACACCTTCCAATCTTCATCATGCCTTGGTACCACTAAGACATATGCCATGTCGGAGCTAAGGTACCCTCGGTCGTCCACGCCTTGCCTTCCACATCCATAGACTCGGTGTGTAGGTAACGAACCTCTTGAAAATAAATCAAGATCGAGTTCATTATCTTCCTTTGGTAATATTTCGGATGTGTTGTTCGTTGGGAATTCCATGTCGGCATCTTCTTCTATGCGGCTTTGCTCATATAATGGATTTGCAAAGAAGGTACCACCCATTTCCTCAACTTGGCACAAGGGGTTGGTAAAGAAGGTCCACCCACGGGATGCTTCTTCATGCTCATGGCTAGGGGCTTGACATGGAATAAGGTCCTCTTGAATATGTGGCTTGGTTGTTGTCGTCGGAACATCATATGGAGAAAGGGGACTCCAAGAGCTATCTCACAAAGAATATCAACATCATTGTTTAATGGTTGCTCGGGGGATGACATCTCCCAATTCTTTTTATTGGCATCCATAGTTTTGGTAAGTAGACAATGAACTCCTTGAAAATAAATCAAGGTCAAGTTCACCATCTTTCGTTGGTGGTGTTCCGGATGCAATGCCATTCGAAAGTTCCCCTCTATCGATAATTTCCACCATGACTTCCGCAACGTTCTCCTTTTGCTTTCTTGCCCATGAGTCCATAGGATTCCCCATCTTGGATTCCTCTTCTCTCCCTTATGCTTTTCTAGTAAGAGGGTTTCGGCTTCGCGCTTCTTGGCGCGTCGGACTTTCATGTCCTTCACTTCACTAGGTGACATTGGCACCAACCAGATCTTCTTATTAACTTTTGGAAAGGAATAAGAGTTCCTTCCTTCATCACGTTGTGCCTTAGTGTCAAGTTGCCAAGGTTGGCCCAATAAAATATGACATGCGGATATAGGAAGGACGTCACACCATATTTCATCTTCATATTTTCCAATACGAAAGCTAACAAGAGTTTGTGTTATGATTCTTAGCCTTTCGTCTTGGTTCACCCATTGAATGTCATATGGCCTTGAGTGGTTGCGGGTGGGCAAATTTAACTTGTGTATAATCTCTTCGGAAGCCAAGTTGGCACAACTTTTCTCATCTATAATCACGTAGCACACTCTATCATTCACTTTGCATCGAGTGTGAAAGAGTTGTTCATTTTTCGGCTCCTCGTATGCATTAAGTTGAATGCTTAGAACATGTTGGTGATTTGAGTTTTCGCACACCTATCTCCCTCCATATGCTCTTTACCATACAATGGATTAATTTGGGAGGTACTGCCCTTTCCTTCAACATGATACAATGAGTTTGAGCAAAGGGTACGACTTTGTTCTTCCTCTCGCTACACCTTGATTTCGGTTTTCCCCATAGAAAAGGGATTCCCCAAATCATGGAAATCTTTTTTTTTTCATATCTTGGATTGATTTGCACAACCCTTGGCTTAGCACTTTTATTCCCGGCATGCCTCGAAAAGTCCCTTCTCAATAGTTGCACTTTTTCCGCAACTATTTTGGATAAGGCCCTTCTAAGTTCGTTGCTTATTTTCTCCATAGCGTCAAAGCGTGGGACGGGATGTCCAAGCTTTGATACCAATCTGATGGATATAAGGAGGGGGGTGATGTTGGTTAAGTCGGCCGGGTGTGGATGACAAACGGGTTGACCCAAAAATGAAACGCAAGTAGGGGTTCTCGGTTTGGACGGATAGGGTGGTGTTTGATGGTGGATTCAGGGATTCAGGGGGGAGTTGGATTTAGGTATTTAAGGAGGGTGTTAGAGACACTTTTAGGGTTGTAGTGATGGTGGGGGTTCACCGGTTTGATGACGGAGGATGTCGGAACTGGACTGAAACAATGAGGTCGTCGGCAAGGTGTATTATGCGGACTGTTTGGTGAAAGGAATGAGATGGTTTGGATGAGGGATAGACACGGAATGCAACGTACAAACCGGAGGACACAAACCAAGTGTTGGTTGGTACGTTTTGGGTTATGTTTTTGGTTATTGTGGCTGTAGTGAAATGCGGTCGATATGGTAAGGATAATGACAAGGGGTTTTTAATGCCTAAGTCGACACCTTAATGAGGGTGACCAATTTAACAAGGACTAGAACGGGGTTGCTAAGTAAAATCTCCCGAATACTAACCAAGTAAGGTTGGTCGGAAACCTTAAGATAGACCCTAAGCTTAGGCTAGGTTGGATCACACAAGTTCCAACGTTCGCTTACCACCAAGGGGGTTCCTCAAGCTTGGGTTTAGTTAAGTCACAATGTCTTAACCAAACTCACACCAATGGGAAACCTTAGTTTGGGTTCAACTAAGTCACACAGTCTTAGCTAAACTTACACCAAGGGCTTGGCTCACACAAGAACCGACTAAGAGTAGACGATTTGCAAATGAGTAAACACTCAAGTTTTTCTATCAATCAACTATGATTATTTACAAGTCCTAAGGGTCCTATTTATAGTAGTTAATGGACCCTTCTACAAGACAAACTAAAGACACAAACTACTAGTACAATTTCGGCCAAGTGGGGAAAGGGTTTGGGTTTTCTTGTTGGCCAAGAGGCTTCTCGACTTTGGTGTGATCAATGGGAAAAGGTTTGGCTTTTCTTGGAGACAAAGTTGAGCTCAAACTCTTTCACACCTCTTTGTGGAGTCCAAGTTGAAGAGGGGATGGATTGGTCCTTTCAAGACTTCATCTTGTTGGAACTAGTTTGGAAGCTTCCATTCTTTGTGCTTGGTTGACAAGTCATTTCGGCCAACTCTTGGCATTCTCTTTGTACGACTTTCTTGTCTTCAAATTTAGTCCTTGAAGTCTCCATCTTCTAGATGTATCTTGTCCTTTCCATGGTGTTGACCCAATCATCCTTTGTCTTTGCCAACTTGGCTTGGACAACCTTCACACGGTTTTGGTCTTCTCGCTTTGCCTCCCTCTTTCGTATTGCATAGTTTCTTAATTGTGTCCTAAGGGAAGCTAAGGGTTATTTATATGTTACATCATGTCCTAAGCTAAGAGCTAAAACTTAAGCTAAAAATAAAAGAAAATAACACGCTAAAAGAAAACATGGTCTCTGCCAAGGCCTATATACAAAGCCGAATAAAACATGGAACTGCAATCCAATTCCACTCCATATCCCATGCCATTTGATGCATATTATCTTCGGAAGATCTACCTTCCTTGGGATGCCAATCTTACCACCTCGAGGATCAAATGGACACCTTGAGTTCACAAGGATTTTTCCATCAATCTCCCCTTCTTTGAAAGAATTCGTCCTCGAATTCGTGCCGTCTAGGGGTGAAATTTTTTTCTCAAGTGTTGATCTAAAATTTTCACCTCTAGATAAGTCAGGAAGTTTTATTTTGTGGATGCCTGACTCGAAATTTTCCAAATAAGGTTCCGAATATACGACACGCGGTTTTGAACAATGATGTCCGCATAGCGTCGCAGATTCCATATAGTATAATGCTTGGCCATAATTAGAACATTGGTCTGGTGCTCCATTCAAATTTGTTCTAGAGTAAAAAAATTCACTAACTCTAGTTTCATGTTGGACATCCAATGGCTCTTTACGGCTAGGCATCGTTAGGACCGAGGCTTACCAAATACTAAAGAAATGAGCACTCCACATTGGCCACGGGGACTTGCACCTTATAGTGAGATTGTAGGCCAATGGGTCGTTGATGTACACCTGCCAATCTTCATCATGCCTTGGTACCACTAAGACATATGCCATGTCGGAGCTAAGGTACCCTCGGTCATCCACGCCTTGCCTTCCACATCCATAGACTCGGTGTGTAGGTAACGAACCTCTTGAAAATAAATCAAGATCGAGTTCATTATCTTCCTTTGGTAATATTTCGGATGTGTTGTTCTTTGGGAATTCCATGTCGGCATCTTCTTCTATGCGGCTTTGCTCATATAATGGATTTGCAAAGAAGGTACCACCCATTTCCTCAACTTGGCACAAGGGGTTGGTAAAGAAGGTCCACCCACGGGATGCTTCTTCATGCTCATGGCTAGGGGCTTGACATGGAATAAGGTCCTCTTGAATATGTGGCTTGGTTGTTGTCGTCGGAACATCATATGGAGAAAGGGGACTCCAAGAGCTATCTCACAAAGAATATCAACATCATTGTTTAATGGTTGCTCGGGGGATGACATCTCCCAATTCTTTTTATTGGCATCCATAGTTTTGGTAAGTAGACAATGAACTCCTTGAAAATAAATCAAGGTCAAGTTCACCATCTTTCGTTGGTGGTGTTCCGGATGCAATGCCATTCGAAAGTTCCCCTCTATCGATAATTTCCACCATGACTTCCGCAACGTTCTCCTTTTGCTTTCTTGCCCATGAGTCCATAGGATTCCCCATCTTGGATTCCTCTTCTCTCCCTTATGCTTTTCTAGTAAGAGGGTTTCGGCTTCGCGTTCTTGGCGCGCGTCGGACTTTCATGTCCTTCACTTCACTAGGTGACATTGGCACCAACCAGATCTTCTTATTAACTTTTGGAAAGGAATAAGAGTTCCTTCCTTCATCACGTTGTGCCTTAGTGTCAAGTTGCCAAGGTTGGCCCAATAAAATATGACATGCGGATATAGGAAGGACGTCACACCATATTTCATCTTCATATTTTCCAATACGAAAGCTAACAAGAGTTTGTGTTATGATTCTTAGCCTTTCGTCTTGGTTCACCCATTGAATGTCATATGGCCTTGAGTGGTTGCGGGTGGGCAAATTTAACTTGTGTATAATCTCTTCGGAAGCCAAGTTGTCACAACTTTTCTCATCTATAATCACGTAGCACACTCTATCATTCACTTTGCATCGGGTGTGAAAGAGTTGTTCATTTTTTGGCTCCTCGTATGCATTAAGTTGAATGCTTAGAACATGTTGGTGATTTGAGTTTTCGCACACCTATCTCCCTCCATATGCTCTTTACCATACAATGGATTAATTTGGGAGGTACTGCCCTTTCCTTCAACATGATACAATGAGTTTGAGCAAAGGGTACGACTTTGTTCTTCCTCTCGCTACACCTTGATTTCGGTTTTCCCCATAGAAGAGGGATTCCCCAAATCATGGAAATCTTTGTTTTCATATCTTGGATTGATTTGCACAGCCCTTGGCTTAGCACTTTTATTCCCGGCATGCCTCGAAAAGTCCCTTCTCAATAGTTGCACTTTTTCCGCAACTATTTTGGATAAGGCCCTTCTAAGTTCGTTGCTTATTTTCTCCATAGCGTCAAAGTGTGGGACGGGATGTCCAAGCTTTGATACCAATCTGATGGATATAAGGAGGGGGTGATGTTGGTTAAGTCGGCCGGGTGTGGATGACAAACGGGTTGACCCAAAAATGAAACGCAAGTAGGGGTTCTCGGTTTGGACGGATAGGGTGGTGTTTGATGGTGGATTCAGGTGAGTTGGATTTAGGTATTTAAGGAGGGTGTTAGAGACACTTTTAGGGTTGTAGTGATGGTGGGGGTTCACCGGTTTGATGACGGAGGATGTCGGAACTGGACTGAAACAATGAGGTCGTCGGCAAGGTGTATTATGCGGACTGTTTGGTGAAAGGAATGAGATGGTTTGGATGAGGGATAGACACGGAATGCAACGTACAAACCGGAGGACACAAACCAAGTGTTGGTTGGTACGTTTTGGGTTATGTTTTTGGCTATTGTGGCTGTAGTGAAATGCGGTCGATATGGTAAGGATAATGACAAGGGGTTTTTAATGCCTAAGTCGACACCTTAATGAGGGTGACCAATTTAACAAGGACTAGAACGGGGTTGCTAAGTAAAATCCGAATACTAACCAAGTAAGGTTGGCCGGAAACCTTAAGATAGACCCTAAGCTTAGGCTAGGTTGGATCACACAAGTTCCAACGTTCGCTTACCACCAAGGGGGTTCCTCAAGCTTGGGTTTGGGTTTAGTTAAGTCACAAAGTCTTAACCAAACTCACACCGAAGGGAAACCTTAGTTTGGGTTCAACTAAGTCACACAGTCTTAGCTAAACTTACACCAAGGGCTTGGCTCACACAAGAACCGACTAAGAGTAGACGATTTGCAAATGAGTAAACACTCAAGTTTTTCTATCAATCAACTATGATTATTTACAAGTCCTAAGGGTCCTATTTATAGTAGTTAATGGACCCTTCTACAAGACAAACTAAAGACACAAACTACTAGTACAATTTCGGCCAAGTGGGGAAAGGGTTTGGGTTTTCTTGTTGGCCAAGAGGCTTCTCGACTTTGGTGTGATCAATGGGAAAAGGTTTGGCTTTTCTTGGAGACAAAGTTGAGCTCAAACTCTTTCACACCTCTTTGTGGAGTCCAAGTTGAAGAGGGGATGGATTGGTCCTTTCAAGACTTCATCTTGTTGGAACTAGTTTGGAAGCTTCCATTCTTTGTGCTTGGTTGACAAGTCATTTCGGCCAACTCTTGGCATTCTCTTTGTACGACTTTCTTGTCTTCAAATTTAGTCCTTGAAGTCTCCATCTTCTAGATGTATCTTGTCCTTTCCATGGTGTTGACCCAATCATCCTTTGTCTTTGCCAACTTGGCTTGGACAACCTTCACACGGTTTTGGTCTTCTCGGCTTTGCCTCCCTCTTTCGTATTGCATAGTTTCTTAATTGTGTCCTAAGGGAAGCTAAGGGTTATTTATATGTTACATCATGTCCTAAGCTAAGAGCTAAAACTTAAGCTAAAAATAAAAGAAAATAACACGCTAAAAGAAAACATAGTCTCTGCCAAGGCCTATATACAAAGCCGAATAAAACATGGAACTGCAATCCAATTCCACTCCATATCCCATGCCATTTGATGCATATTATCTTCGGAAGATCTACCTTCCTTGGGATGCCAATATTACCACCTCGAGGATCAAATGGACACCTTGAGTTCACAAGGATCTTTCCATCAATCTCCCCTTCTTTGAAAGAATTCGTCCTCGAATTCGTGCCGTCTAGGGGTGAAATTTTTTTATCAAGTGTTGATCTAAAATTTTCACCTCTAGATAAGTCAGGAAGTTTTATTTTGTGGATGCCTGACTCGAAATTTTCCAAATAAGGTTCCGAATATAGGACACGCGGTTTTGAACAATGATGTCCGCATAGCGTCGCAGATTCCATATAGTATAATGCTTGGCCATAATTAGAACATTGGTCTGGTGCTCCATTCAGATTTGTTCTAGAGTAAAAAAATTCACTAACTCTAGTTTCATGTTGGACATCCAATGGCTCTTTACGGCTAGGCATCGTTAGGACCGAGGCTTACCAAATACTAAAGAAATGAGCACTCCACATTGGCCACGGGGACTTGCACCTTATAGTGAGATTGTAGGCCAATGGGTCGTTGATGTACACCTTCCAATCTTCATCATGCCTTGGTACCACTAAGACATATGCCATGTCGGAGCTAAGGTACCCTCGGTCATCCACGCCTTGCCTTCCACATCCATAGACTCGGTGTGTAGGTAACGAACCTCTTGAAAATAAATCAAGATCGAGTTCATTATCTTCCTTTGGTAATATTTCGGATGTGTTGTTCTTTGGGAATTCCATGTCGGCATCTTCTTCTATGCGGCTTTGCTCATATAATGGATTTGCAAAGAAGGTACCACCCATTTCCTCAACTTGGCACAAGGGGTTGGTAAAGAAGGTCCACCCACGGGATGCTTCTTCATGCTCATGGCTAGGGGCTTGACATGGAATAAGGTCCTCTTGAATATGTGGCTTGGTTGTTGTCGTCGGAACATCATATGGAGAAAGGGGACTCCAAGAGCTATCTCACAAAGAATATCAACATCATTGTTTAATGGTTGCTCGGGGGATGACATCTCCCAATTCTTTTTATTGGCATCCATAGTTTTGGTAAGTAGACAATGAACTCCTTGAAAATAAATCAAGGTCAAGTTCACCATCTTTCGTTGGTGGTGTTCCGGATGCAATGCCATTCGAAAGTTCCCCTCTATCGATACTTTCCACCATGACTTCCAACGTTCTCCTTTTCCTTGCATGCCCATGAGTCCATAGGATTCCCCATCTTGGATTCCTCTTCTCTCCCTTATGCTTTTCTAGTAAGAGGGTTTCGGCTTCGCGCTTCTTGGCGCGTCGGACTTTCATGTCCTTCACTTCACTAGGTGACATTGGCACCAACCAGATCTTCTTATTAACTTTTGGAAAGGAATAAGAGTTCCTTCCTTCATCACGTTGTGCCTTAGTGTCAAGTTGCCAAGGTTGGCCCAATAAAATATGACATGCGGATATAGGAAGGACGTCACACCATATTTCATCTTCATATTTTCCAATACGAAAGCTAACAAGAGTTTGTGTTATGATTCTTAGCCTTTCGTCTTGGTTCACCCATTGAATGTCATATGGCCTTGAGTGGTTGCGGGTGGGCAAATTTAACTTGTGTATAATAATCTCTTCAGCCAAGTTGTCACAACTTTTCTCATCTATAATCACGTAGCACACTCTATCATTCACTTTGCATCGGGTGTGAAAGAGTTGTTCATTTTTTGGCTCCTCGTATGCATTAAGTTGAATGCTTAGAACATGTTGGTGATTTGAGTTTTCGCACACCTATCTCCCTCCATATGCTCTTTACCATACAATGGATTAATTTGGGAGGTACTGCCCTTTCCTTCAACATGATACAATGAGTTTGAGCAAAGGGTACGACTTTGTTCTTCCTCTCGCTACACCTTGATTTCGGTTTTCCCCATAGAAGAGGGATTCCCCAAATCATGGAAATCTTTGTTTTCATATCTTGGATTGATTTGCACAGCCCTTGGCTTAGCACTTTTATTCCCGGCATGCCTCGAAAAGTCCCTTCTCAATAGTTGCACTTTTTCCGCAACTATTTTGGATAAGGCCCTTCTAAGTTCGTTGCTTATTTTCTCCATAGCGTCAAAGTGTGGGACGGGATGTCCAAGCTTTGATACCAATCTGATGGATATAAGGAGGGGGTGATGTTGGTTAAGTCGGCCGGGTGTGGATGACAAACGGGTTGACCCAAAAATGAAACGCAAGTAGGGGTTCTCGGTTTGGACGGATAGGGTGGTGTTTGATGGTGGATTCAGGGGGAGTTGGATTTAGGTATTTAAGGAGGGTGTTAGAGACACTTTTAGGGTTGTAGTGATGGTGGGGGTTCACCGGTTTGATGACGGAGGATGTCGGAACTGGACTGAAACAATGAGGTCGTCGGCAAGGTGTATATTATGCGGACTGTTTGGTGAAAGGAATGAGATGGTTTGGATGAGGGATAGACACGGAATGCAACGTACAAATCGGAGGACACAAACCAAGTGTTGGTTGGTACGTTTTGGGTTATGTTTTTGGCTATTGTGGCTGTAGTGAAATGCGGTCGATATGGTAAGGATAATGACAAGGGGTTTTTAATGCCTAAGTCGACACCTTAATGAGGGTGACCAATTTAACAAGGACTAGAACGGGGTTGCTAAGTAAAATCCCGAATACTAACCAAGTAAGGTTGGCCGGAAACCTTAAGATAGACCCTAAGCTTAGGCTAGGTTGGATCACACAAGTTCCAACGTTCGCTTACCACCAAGGGGGTTCCTCAAGCTTGGGTTTAGTTAAGTCACAAAGTCTTAACCAAACTCACACCGAAGGGAAACCTTAGTTTGGGTTCAACTAAGTCACACAGCTTAGCTAAACTTACACCAAGGGCTTGGCTCACACAAGAACCGACTAAGAGTAGACGATTTGCAAATGAGTAAACACTCAAGTTTTTCTATCAATCAACTATGATTATTTACAAGTCCTAAGGGTCCTATTTATAGTAGTTAATGGACCCTTCTACAAGACAAACTAAAGACACAAACTACTAGTACAATTTCGGCCAAGTGGGGAAAGGGTTTGGGTTTTCTTGTTGGCCAAGAGGCTTCTCGACTTTGGTGTGATCAATGGGAAGGTTTGGCTTTTCTTGGAGACAAAGTTGAGCTCAAACTCTTTCACACCTCTTTGTGGAGTCCAAGTTGAAGAGGGGATGGATTGGTCCTTTCAAGACTTCATCTTGTTGGAACTAGTTTGGAAGCTTCCATTCTTTGTGCTTGGTTGACAAGTCATTTCGGCCAACTCTTGGCATTCTCTTTGTACGACTTTCTTGTCTTCAAATTTAGTCCTTGAAGTCTCCATCTTCTAGATGTATCTTGTCCTTTCCATGGTGTTGACCCAATCATCCTTTGTCTTTGCCAACTTGGCTTGGACAACCTTCACACGGTTTTGGTCTTCTCGGCTTTGCCTCCCTCTTTCTTATTGCATAGTTTCTTAATTGTGTCCTAAGGGAAGCTAAGGGTTATTTATATGTTACATCATGTCCTAAGCTAAGAGCTAAAACTTAAGCTAAAAATAAAAGAAAATAACACGCTAAAAGAAAACATGGTCTCTGCCAAGGCCTATATACAAAGCCGAATAAAACATGGAACTGCAATCCAATTCCACTCCATATCCCATGCCATTTGATGCATATTATCTTCGGAAGATCTACCTTCCTTGGGATGCCAATCTTACCACCTCGAGGATCAAATGGACACCTTGAGTTCACAAGGATTTTTCCATCAATCTCCCTTCTTTGAAAGAATTCGTCCTCGAATTCGTGCCGTCTAGGGGTGAAATTTTTTTTCTCAAGTGTTGATCTAAAATTTTCACCTCTAGATAAGTCAGGAAGTTTTATTTTGTGGATGCCTGACTCGAAATTTTCCAAATAAGGTTCCGAATATACGACACGCGGTTTTGAACAATGATGTCCGCATAGCGTCGCAGATTCCATATAGTATAATGCTTGGCCATAATTAGAACATTGGTCTGGTGCTCCATTCAAATTTGTTCTAGAGTAAAAAAATTCACTAACTCTAGTTTCATGTTGGACATCCAATGGCTCTTTACGGCTAGGCATCGTTAGGACCGAGGCTTACCAAATACTAAAGAAATGAGCACTCCACATTGGCCACGGGGACTTGCACCTTATAGTGAGATTGTAGGCCAATTGGTCGTTGATGTACACCTTCCAATCTTCATCATGCCTTGGTACCACTAAGACATATGCCATGTCGGAGCTAAGGTACCCTCGGTCGTCCACGCCTTGCCTTCCACATCCATAGACTCGGTGTGTAGGTAACGAACCTCTTGAAAATAAATCAAGATCGAGTTCATTATCTTCCTTTGGTAATATTTCGGATGTGTTGTTCGTTGGGAATTCCATTTCGGCATCTTCTTCTATGCGGCTTTGCTCATATAATGGATTTGCAAATAAGGTACCACCCATTTCCTCAACTTGGCACAAGGGGTTGGTAAAGAAGGTCCACCCACGGGATGCTTCTTCATGCTCATGGCTAGGGGCTTGACATGGAATAAGGTCCTCTTGAATATGTGGCTTGGTTGTTGTCGTCGGAACATCATATGGAGAAAGGGGACTCCAAGAGCTATCTCACAAAGAATATCAACATCATTGTTTGATGGTAGCTCGGGGATGACATCTCCCAATTCTTGTACTTGGCATCCATAGTTTTGGTAAGTAGACAATGAACTCCTTGAAAATAAATCAAGGTCAAGTTCACCATCTTTCGTTGGTGGTGTTCCGGATGCAATGCCATTTGAAAGTTCCCCTCCATCGATACTTTCCACCATGACTTCCGCAACGTTCTCCTTTTCTTTGCATGCCCATGAGTCCATAGGATTCCCCATCTTGGATTCCTCTTCTCTCCCTTGTGCTTCTAGTAAGAGGGTTTCGCCTTCGCGCTTCTTGGCGCGTCGGACTTTCATGTCCTTCACTTCACTAGGTGACATTGGCACCAACCAGATCTTCTTATTATCTTTTGGAAAGGAATAAGAGTTCCTTCCTTCATCACGTTGTGCCTTAGTGTCAAGTTGCCATGGTTGGCCCAATAAAATATGACATGCATCCATAGGAAGGACGTCACACCATATTTCATCTTCATATTTTCCAATACGAAAGCTAACAAGAGTTTGTGTTATGATTCTTAGTCTTTCGTCTTGGTTCACCCATTGAATGTCATATGGCCTTGAGTGGTTGCGGGTGGGCAAATTTAACTTGTGTATAATCTCTTCGGAAGCCAAGTTGGCACAACTTTTCTCATCTATAATCACGTAGCACACTCTATCATTCACTTTGCATCGAGTGTGAAAGAGTTGTTCATTTTTCGGCTCCTCGTATGCATTAAGTTGAATGCTTAGAACATGTTGGTGATTTGAGTTTTCGCACACCTATCTCCCTCCATATGCTCTTTACCATACAATGGATTAATTTGGGAGGTACTGCCCTTTCCTTCAACATGATACAATGAGTTTGAGCAAAAGGTACGGCTTTGTTCTTCCTCTCGGTACACCTTGATTTCGGTTTTCCCCATAGAAAAGGGATTCCCCAAATCGTGGAAATCATTCTTTTCATATCTTGGATTGATTTGCACAATCCTTGGCTTAGCACTTTTATTCTCGGCATGCCTCAAAAAGTCCCTTCTCAATAGTTGCACTTTTTCCGCAACTATTTTGGATAAGGCCCTTCTAAGTTCGTTGCTTATTTTCTCCATAGCGTCAAAGCGTGGGATGGGATGTCCAAGATTTGATACCAATCTGATGGATATAAGGAGGGGGGTGATGTTGGTTAAGTCGGCCGGGTGTGGATGACAAACGGGTTGACCCAAAAATGAAACGCAAGTAGGGGTTCTCGGTTTGGACGGATAGGGTGGTGTTTGATGGTGAATTCAGGGGGAGTTGGATTTAGGTATTTAAGGAGGGTGTTAGAGACACTTTTAGGGTTGTAGTGATGGTGGGGGTTCACCAGTTTGATGACGGAGGATGTCGGAACTGGACTGAAACAATGAGGTCGTCGGCAAGGTGTATTATGCGGACTGTTTGGTGAAAGGAATGAGATGGTTTGGTTGAGGGATAGACACGGAATGCAACGTACAAACCGGAGGACACAAACCAAGTGTTGGTTGGTACGTTTTGGGTTATGTTTTTGGTTATTGTGGCTGTAGTGAAATGCGGTCGATATGGTAAGGATAATGACAAGGGGTTTTTAATGCCTAAGTCGACACCTTAATGAGGGTGACCAATTTAACAAGGACTAGAACGGGGTTGCTAAGTAAAATCTCGAATACTAACCAAGTAAGGTTGGCCGGAAACCTTAAGATAGACCCTAAGCTTAGGCTAGGTTGGATCACACAAGTTCCAACGTTCGCTTACCACCAAGGGGGTTCCTCAAGCTTGGGTTTAGTTAAGTCACAAAGTCTTAACCAAACTCACACCGAAGGGAAACCTTAGTTTGGGTTCAACTAAGTCACACAGTCTTAGCTAAACTTACACCAAGGGCTTGGCTCACACAAGAACCGACTAAGAGTAGACGATTTGCAAATGAGTAAACACTAAAGTTTTACTATCAATCAACTATGATTATTTACAAGTCCTAAGGGTCCTATTTATAGTAGTTAATGGACCCTTCTACAAGACAAACTAAAGACACAAACTACTAGTACAATTTCGGCCAAGTGGGGAAAGGGTTTGGGTTTTCTTGTTGGCCAAGAGGCTTCTCGACTTTGGTGTGATCAACGGGAAAAGGTTTGGCTTTTCTTGGAGACAAAGTTGAGCTCAAACTCTTTCACACCTCTTTGTGGAGTCCAAGTTGAAGAGGGGATGGATTGGTCCTTTCAAGACTTCATCTTGTTGGAACTAGTTTGGAAGCTTCCATTCTTTGTGCTTGGTTGACAAGTCATTTCGGCCAACTCTTGGCATTCTCTTTGTTCGACTTTCTTGTCTTCAAATTTAGTCCTTGAAGTCTCCATCTTCTAGATGTATCTTGTCCTTTCCATGGTGTTGACCCAATCGTCCTTTGTCTTTGCCAACTTGGCTTGGACAACCTTCACACGGATTTGGTCTTCTCTCTTTTGCCTCCCTCCTTCTTATTGCATAGTTTCTTAATTGCGTCCTAAGGGAAGCTAAGGGTTATTTATATGTTACATCATGTCCTAAGCTAAGAGCTAAAAGTTAAGCTAAAAATAAAAGAAAATAACACGCTAAAAGAAAACATGGTCTCTGCCAAGGCCTATATACAAAGCCGAATAAAACATGGAACCGCAATCCAATTCCACTCCATATCCCATGCCATTTGATGCATATTATCTTCGGAAGATCTACCTTCCTTGGGATGCCAATCTTACCACCTCGAGGATCAAATGGACACCTTGAGTTCACAAGGATTTTTCCATCAATCTCCACTTCTTTGAAAGAATTCGTCCTCGAATTCGTGCCGTCTAGGGGTGAAATATTTTTCTCAAGTATTGATCTAAAATTTTCACCTCTAGATAAGTCAGGAAGTTTTATTTTGTGGATGCCTCGACTCGAAATTTTCCAAATAAAGAATCAACCTGCACAGAATGCCTCTCAAGTCCATAATATACATAAGTATCATATATGTGCGTATATATAATGCGTGGTCATACATATATGTGCGTATATATAATGCGTGGTCATACATATATATGCGTATATAACGCCATCAAGCCTTTGGGGCCATCCCATCATATCATATTGGCCTCTATGGGCATAATCATCATCATATAATAGCTGATCAAGTGGTGGTATGTATATAATGCCATAACCTTTCCCATACCCCATGTACATATCTTATAGTAGCGTATATAATGCCTAAAGGGTCATGGTGTATACATGTATATAATGCATGAATGATACTAAGACACTTTGAGTCTATCGGAGTGACGTAAGGTCGTTGCACCTCCGATTAATATTATGGAACTAACATCATCAACATAACTTACTTTGAATAATAAACAAGCCATAAGATAAGATCACTATCATTATATAGAAGTCAAGAACATTAGCCTCTAACATATCTAAGAGTGGAGCCATTATGGATATTGTTCATTTACGTTCGTTTCATTCCGATCATACCAAAAGAAGGAAGAGTAGCCTTAACATACCTTTGTTGCTTACTTAACCACACGATGTCGGTTCAGCCGATTAGCATTCATTCTACAACAAATGATAAGGGACCATTACTAATCTTACAGAAGCTAGAATTCAACACAAATGAGCGACTAGCTTGTCTATGAAACTTTGGACAGCACTTCCCCTTATTATTTTCTCTTTCCTCAAATCAAAAAACAAGACCAATATATCAAGAATGTTAGAAAACATATTAAATCAGAATCCAACCTTATATCCATCACAATAGATCACCAAAACAGTCCACACCATCTCCCACAACAACCAAGTGCTAAGTTGCACTTTTCCATCTATACAACTTAGCTAGAACTTGAATACACTTTAATAATGACAGCCACAACATACTCAGGTTATACATACTGATTTTAATCCATAACACACTATCAAACAAATGACCTACACCACTTCTACAATACCTTTAATGAACAGTAGGTGGTTTAACCTTGGAGGAGAGGGGCTTCCTTGGGATGTTTTGTATAGATGACATTTGAGAGCTTAGGAGAGAATACCAAACACCTGAAAATCATTTCATACCATGGAAAGGAATGAAACATAAATCCCTTTTCCCACTTAGAACCTTAATAGAAAAAATGGGGTTGTTTGGGGTGAAAGAGAGAGTTGCTGAACTTTCTTTGGATGAAGATGGGTGAGAATGGAAAGATTTAGGCCTTATCTTACTGTTGCACCAATGGGCCTCTATTTATATTTTAATTTGGGCCACAAAACAACCTTTTAATTTGGGCCACCTATTGCCTTTTAATTTGGGCCTCTCATTTCAAGTAGGTGTATACTTGTCACTTGCTAGCTTCATTAGTAGATGATACATGCTGGACCTTTTCTCTGAACAAGTGTCATGTCCTTATATATACATCACGATGAGTGTTATGTAGATCAAGCTAGTAAGACGTGTAAGCAAGCAGCTCAAGCAAGTAGGACGGGTAAGCAAGCAGATCAATTTTATTTTCCTGAAATCTCATTCCTCATATTTAAGTGCATTCGTCAACCTCAACTTAGTCGTGTATATGTTGAATGGAAGTACGGGAAGTAACAATAGGCATGTCTAATATTGTATAACCTCGAAGATAATCCTGATGTCCAAGACTAGGAGGAATAACATATGACGAATCTCAATATACAGAACTACGAGGTGTAACATTCCTCCCCCCTTAGAAATATTCATCCTTGATTGTGGGGCGTACACAATATACAATCAATCTCTTTTTTCCTCCTCCCATGTCATCTCTTCTACATTCTTATTTTGCTACAAAACTTTCACGGAGGCTACTTCTTTAGTCCTTAGCTTGCGGACTTGTCGATCTATGATAGAAATAGGAACCTCTTCATATGATGAGTCCTCTGTAACTTTCACATAATCAATTGGTACAATCCGAGAAGGATCCCCAACACACACTCTCAACATTGAAATATGGAAGACCGGATGCACAAACTCTAACTCGGAAGGCAGGTCCAATTCATAAGCCACTTCCCTTCTTCCCAAATCTCATTACACTTACACCCTTCATAGGAGAAATCTTCAAGAAGGCCCAATCATCCTCTTGGAACTCTAAGTCCCGCCGTCGCACATCTGAATACGACTCTGAGCAGTTAACAACCATTCTTGGATAAGCTTCACCTTCTCTATGGCTTGGTGCACTAGGTTAGGCCCAAATAATTATGATTCCCCTACTTCAAACCATCGATAGGAGATCTACATTTCCGTCAATACAAAGCTTCAAATGGATCCATTTTGATACTAGAATGATAATTGTTATTGTACGCAAATTCAATAAGGGGAATATGATCATCCCAACTTCCATTGAAGTCCAATACACAAGCTCGTAGCATGAATTCGAGCGTTTGAATCGTACGCTCGGCTTGTCCGTCTGTCTGAGAGAGGAAAGCTATGTTAAGATTAACTTGAGTGCTCAATCCTTTTTAAAATGATCTCCAGAAATTAGCTGTGAATTGCGCACCTCAGTATGATATAATAGAAATAGGCACACCATGAAGGCGAACAATCTTTGTAACGTATAACTTCGCGTAGTCCTCAGTCGTATAGGTACTTTTGACCTCCAGGAAATGAGCTGATTTGGTCAGTCTATCAATAATCACCTAAATAGAATCAAACTTATGATAAGAGCGAGTTAACCCATAATGAAATCCATAGTAATCATCTCCCATTTTCATATCGGGATCTCAATATTCTAAGTCAAGCCGCCAGGCTTTTTGTGCTCTACTTTTACTTGTTGACAATTAGGACATTGAGCTATAAAATCCGCAATGCTCCTGTTCATGTCGTTCCACCAATACATACCTTTGAGATCATTATACATCTTAGTAGATCCAGGGTGAATGGAACATCGTGAGCAATGGACCTCCATCATAATCTTGTCTCGTAAATCCCACTATATTAGGGACACACAAACAGATCTGGTGCATGAGAACCCCATTTCCGTCAATCTCAAAGGTTGTGGTCTTCTTTTGTTGAATACTCTCTATGATATTTCCTAAAATGGGGTCTTCCCACTGACGTTCATTAACTTCCAATATGAGGGACGACTCTGATGTATTTAA
This sequence comes from Anisodus tanguticus, assembly GCA_034509755.1. Classification (NCBI taxonomy): domain Eukaryota; kingdom Viridiplantae; phylum Streptophyta; class Magnoliopsida; order Solanales; family Solanaceae; genus Anisodus; species Anisodus tanguticus. The sequence goes on from CM067551.1 coordinate 24,388,183, forward strand.
AATCACAAAGCCACCATCTTCCGAACCCATTAATTGGACTCCCAACCTAGCTACCTGATGGATCTCTCTTATCAACTCTTTCCTCTCTTCCCGCACCACATCGAGCTGACCATAGACTTGCGACTAAGAGCGTCCGCTACAACATTAGCTTTACCAAGATGGAATATGTCAACATCATAATCCTTCAACAATTCAAGCCATCTTCTTTTTATCAAGTTCAACTCTTTCTGCTGAAATATATATAGTAGACTCTTATGATCCGTAAAAATGTCTACATGAACACCATACAAATAGTGTCGCCAAATTTTCAGTGCATAGACCACCGAAGCTAACTCCAAATCGCGCGTCGGATAGTTCTTCTTATGTTTCCTCAACTGCCTTGAAGCATAGGCAATCACCTTACCATGTTACATCAGCACACATCATAAACCCATTCCCGAGGCATCACATTACACAACATAGCCTTCTGAACCCTCTGGGAGAGTAAGAACTGGTGCCGATGTTAGTCTATCCTTGAACTCCTAGAAACTCTACTCACAGGCGTCAGACCACTGGAACTTTATGGCCTTTTGTGTCAACCTTGTCAATGGTGCTGATATGGTAGAAAATCCTACTACAAACCTCGTTTAATAACCAGTTAAGCCTAAAAAGCTACGAACCTCTGATGGAGTCGTGGGCCTCAGCCAATTCTTCACTGCTTCTACCTTTTGAGTGTCAACTCTTATACCTTTATCTAACACTATATGACTAAGGAAAGCCACTCAATTCAACCAACTTAGAGAGATTAACATACAACTTATGATCCTGGAGTGTTTGTTGTACTACCCGCAAGTGATCGACATGATCCGCCTCCGAGTGAGAATAAACTAGAATATCATCTATAACTACTATCACAAATACATACAGAAATGGGTGAAACACTCTATACATTAGATCCATAAATGTTGCTGGCGCGTTTGTGAGCTCGAATGACATTACTAAGAACTCGAAGTTCCCATACCTTGTTCTGAAAGCCGTTTTCGGAATGTCCTTCTCCTTTACCCTTAGCTAATGGAACCCTAACCTTAGGTCGATCTTTGAGAAACATTTTGCACCCTTTAACTGATCAAACAAGTTATCAATCCTGGGAAGAGGGTACTTGTTGTTAATAGTGACTTTATTTAGATGTCTATGGTCAATACACATTCGTAATGAGCCATCTTTCTTTCGTACAAACAATACCGGCGCACCCCAAGGGAATATGTTGGGCCTAATGAAGCCTTTCTCAACCAGATCTGTTAATTGCTCCTTTAATTCTTTCAATTCAGCTGGAGCCATTCTATAAGGAGGAATAGATATCAGCTGAGTGTCTCAAAACACATCTCTACCGAACTCAATCTCCCTCTCGGGAGAAAGGCCTGGAAGTTCGTCTGGAAATACATCAAGAAACTCATTAACCACCAGAATTGATTAAAGAGTAGGTGGTTCAGCATGGGCATCTCTGGCCCGAACAAGATGGTATATACAACCTCTAGAATCATCTTTCTGGCCTTAAGGTATGAAATAAACCTACCCTTTAGCATCGCATTATTACCCTTCCATTCAAGGACTGGCTCGCCCGGAAACTGAAATCTAACAATCTTTGTTCGGCAATCAACATTAGCATAACAAGATGTCATTCAATCCATGCCCATAATAATATCAAAATCAACTATTTCTAACTCTACCAGATCTACTAGGGTCTGATGGTTACAAACTAACACTGCACAATTCCTATAGACCCGTATAGCAACTACCGACTCACCCACTGTTGTAGTTACCTCAAATGGCTCTTTTATCAACTCAGGCTCCATACCAAACTTACAGGCAATGAAAGGGGTGACATATGATAGATTGGAGCCTGGATCTAACAACGCATAAACATTATGTGAACAAACTAATAATATACCTGTAATAACATCAGGTGAAGACTCCTGATCCTGGCGACCCATTAATACGTAAATGCAGTTCTAGCTACCACTGAATCTAGTTTCTCTGCCCCTACCTCTGCCTCGACTGGCTGACATTTGATGACCTTTCCCTAACAGGCGTGCTGAAGATGATGAAGCTCCTATAGATCTGGCCGGTTGGACCCTCACACCTCCGCCTCTTATCGGACATTCCTGTATAATATGATCGAGATAACCACAAGAATAGCATACATCTGATCCTCTTTGGCAAGGCCCCGGATATGCCTTACCACACTGCTCACATCGAGGTAAAGGTAGCCTCATTTGACTAGAATCCCTTCTATAATAGGACCCTGATGTTTGTGAACTCTGACCTGGTCCAGATTAAGCAAACTAATCAACCCTCAACCTCGAAAATGGTGATGGTGCACTAGCTGCCGGGTCGGATGGGCGCCTACAAAATTGTTGCCTAGGCCAACCTTTGAACTCTCTTATGTCACCTACGGACCGAGCCCTCTTATGCTGGCCCCTATCACATTCTCAATCTACCAGCTATTGTCTCTTACGATCCTCCAGATTCTATCCATAAGCGTGAATGAGAGCAATATCCATATTCGAATTCAGAGAAGCCGTAGTACACTCATGAACCAAGTGTACTACAGATTCAGAGTAGTCGTAGTACACTCTGAACTCTCCTAAGCCATTAACACATCTATGTACCTGGTCACTCGTATCAGCTACGATCGTAGGAGCATATTTGGCCAATGAATTAAAATACAAGTTATATTCCCGGACACTCATATTACCCTTCTCAAGATGTAAAAATCTATCATGTCTGGCTCGTCGGAGCTCGACCGACATAAAATGTTTTAAGAAGGCCTCTAAAAACTCTATCCATCCTGCTGGTGGGGCACGAGATCCCCTAGAATTCTCCCATGTCTCATACCAGGTCACCACGACATCCTGCAATTCTATAAGAAGTAAACGTGAGACGAAAAGGACCAGTAGGGTCTAGAAAATTATGCGGGTCTGCATTCAGGTCTAATCCCGTGAATATCAGAGGGTCCAGATTGATGAAATCCCAAGCTCTCGCACTAACTGCTCTATCAGAATGACCAGTAGTTTGACGTTGAGCCTGGGCAGCCACCAATCGAGTCAATAACTGTACAACACTTCGCATATCAAGATCCTCATCTGGAGTATCAGACAGAGGAACTGAGGGTACTGCAGCCCCACTAAGCTCTTCTAGAAGTGGTGGAGTTGGGGAATCATATGGAGGAGTCACATTCTGGGCCTCACTCTGGCCCTCACTAGTGGGTGGCACTCGACTAGTACCCTCGTCCGCAACCGTATTCAATGCCCTCTTACTGTGGGACTTCTTTCTTACTGTAGGCATTGCTGAAATTCCTAAATATGAGACGGATTAGGAGTGGAATGCTTATAACTCAGCTCTACTTCACGATATAGAACAAGAATGAAAGGTAACCATCTTAAATGCCTCGTAACCTTTTTTTTATAAGTGTGATACATGACACACCCATAAACAAGACACTACTAGGCACGGCTTGTAGACACTCTAGGACAAACCTACGCTGATACCAAGTTTGTCACGACCTAGACCGGAGGGCCATGATTGGCATCCAGACTTGACTTGCTGAGCACCACTAGACATACATTAATCACATATACATAAATAAAATAATAAACTTAAAAGGTACAAGACCGACAAGGTATATAGGTATATACATAGATGTTGGACATGACCATACGAGCTGACAAGGCTACCATAGATGACTATACAACAAAAACATAGGTCGAGGAGGACATATAACATTTTACTGTATCATAACTATCTACAAGCCTCTACTAGAGTACGTGACATCATAACATCGGGACAGGACCCTGCCCTACCCATATGCTTATCACAAATATCATACCAAGACTAGACTGTAACTCTGGAACAAGTAGAGTGGTCCAATATGAGCTGAATAGGCAACCTACTGGTGCGGTTCATCGCCCTATATACATGAACTTGTGGGCATGAAACAAAGCGTCCCCCAGGCAAAAGGGGCATCGGTACGAATAATGTACCGAGTTGTAAGGTATGAAATAGCACAATGGAGACCTAAGTAACATGAGACAAGAGAGAATCAACCTGCACATAATGCCTTTGAGGGCCATAATATGCATAAGTATCATACATATGCGTATATATAATGCCTGGTCATACATATATATACGTATATAACACCATCAAGCCTCTGTGGGCATCCCATCATATCACATCAGCCTCTGTGGGCATAATCATCATCATATACCAACTGATCAGGTGGTGGTGCATATATAATGTCATAAAATTTCCCATACCCCATATACATATCATATAGTAACGTATATAATGCAAGTGAGGTCATAGTGTATACATGTACATAATGCATGAATGATACTAATACACTTTGAGTCTATTGGAGTGACGTAAGGTCGTTACATCTCCGATTAAAATTATGGAACTAACATCATCAACATAACTTACTTTGAAGAATAAACAAGCCAAAAGATAAGATCACTATCATTATATAAAAGTCAAGAACATCAGCCTCTAACATTTCTAAGAGTGGAGCCTTTATGGATATTGTTCATTTATGTTCGTTTCATTCCGATCATACCAAAAAAGGAAGAGTATCCTTAAATGTAACTTATTTCAGGCCATTCCTTCACAAGTTCTTATTTTCACAACTTAGCTAAGACTCCAATCAACTCAAACACAAGAAGAAGAGAAGATGTGTTACCTTATACAGCAAGAAGAAACCCTAGAGATTGCTCACAACTTAGCAACAACGTCAAACAAATGACCTCCACCACTTCTACAATACTTTTAATGAAGAGTAAGTGGTTTAACCTTGGAGGAGAGGGACTGCCTTGGGATGTTTTGTATAGACAACATTTGAGAGCATAGGAGAGAAGATCAAACACCTAAAAATCATGTCATACCATGGAAAAGAATGAAACTTAAAGCCCCTTTTCCCACTTAGAACCCTAATAGAAAAAAGGGGTTGTTTGGGGTGAAAGGGAGAGAGAGAGTTGCTAAAAATTCTTTGGATGAAGATGGGTGAGAATGGCCATATTTGGGCCTTATCTTACTCTTTCCGCAATGGGCCTCTCTTTATCTTTTAATTTGGGCTACAAAATAGCCCTTTAATTTAGGCCACCCATTGCCTTTTAATTTGGACCTCTCATTTCAAGTAGGTGGATCACCTACTTGTCACTTGCTAACTTCATTTGTAGATGATACATGTTAGTCCTTTACTCTTCACAAGTGTCGTGCCCTTACATAATAATCACGACGAGTGTTAAGTAGCTCAAGCTAGTAGGACGTGTAAGCAAACAACTCAAGAAAGTAAGACGGGTAAGCAAGCAGATCAATTTTATTTGCCTGAAATCTCATGCCACACATTTAAGTGCATTTGTCAACCTCAACTTAGTCGTGTATATGTTGAATTGAAGTACGGGACGTAACAATAGGAATGTCTAATATCATATAACCTCGAAGATAATCCTGATGTCCAAGACTAGGAGGACTAACATATGACGAATCTCAACATACAGAACTACGAGGTGTAACAACACACTTTCAATAGCCATATGATCATTAAACAAGACATTATCTTTAAATAGAGAAGGATCAATGCACAATGTGGAATCAAAGCATGCAATTCCATTCTTAAAAAGACAAATGTCTCCCTTCAAAGTACTTTCATTCATATGACTATCCATAAGACACATATCACCATGACAAACATGAGTCCTATCACATATCATTAAAGCAAGATCAAGAGACTCATTTTGACATGAAAGAAACAAAGGTGAGGTGTCACGTTCTTTCAAGTGAACAACTACATCATCATCATCACTAACAAAAAGTTCATTAAGAAAATCACAAGATTCCTCAAGTAATGAATTAACATTACAAGCAAGTTGATCAACACTAGTTGGTAGCATGTCTTCACGCGATTTACTAACATGATTACCATATGACAATGTATTATCATTCAAATCACAAGTGCCAACACTAGGTGGACACAAATCGATCTTGCAAGAAGAATCAATTCGGTCATCAAAAGGATCAACTAGTTTATGAGCACTTTTATCAATTGACAATATGCTATCATTCAAATCAAAAGTGTCAACACTAGGTGGACACAAATTGACCTTGCAAGAAATATCAATTCGGTCATCAAAAGGATCAACTAGTGTAGAAGCACTTTCAACAATGACATTATCAACACATGGTAAAGAATCAATAATCTCACACAAAGACAAGCTACTACCCATACTCACATCACAAACATGTTCATCCAAAGAGTTGGAAGTGTTGAGTTCAGCTATTGTACCTTGACATTCACATGGAAAGTCTTCTTTAACACAAGCTACAAATGGAGAGTTCACTTGACCAATAAAAAAGATGGTCTTATCCTCCATGCACTCTTTCAAGAATGAGAGTTCTTCATGGGAAGACTCATTTAGCAATTCACTTCCTTGAGTACCTACAAAAAAATCTCCTTCACAAGATGAAGACCTAGAAATGTTAGGTTGAATTTGTGGCAACTCCATCACATCACTCCACACATCCTCTCATTTTTCCTCTCGTGAGTGCACTCCCTTACTTCTATCAATCTTTTGTCTCTTAGGTTCATTAGACCTCTGGGTTCCACATGAAGTCTTTTTCTTTTATACCAAGTGGAAGGGTACGATAATCTCCCCTTCTTGTGGAAGGCCATGAATGGTTTCACAAGGAGCATTTTGCTTCCCTTCATTTAGCTTCTTCGCTTGAGAATTATCCTTGGTTCTATTCTTTTGGTAATTGACCTTGGTCATATATCCCTTTTCATGCAGCTCGGGATAATGGTACCTCAAGTTCCTCTTCAATGCATCCCAAGTCTCAATTGGAATTCCCATCTTCCTTGCTCTTTTGCTATTGTACTCCCAATATTTGGCAAGCTTCCCTTCAAAAGTTCTAAGAGCCAAGTCCATCTCCCTTCTTTGTGAATAGTTGTAGCTAGCAAAGATTTAATTCATTGCGAGTTCCCATTTGTCATACTCTTTGCCACTAGCTTCCATAGACAAGGTCAGCCATTTCACATTAGGTTCTCTAACCATCACACTTGGAAGCTTCTTAGGTGGTATAAGTGGAAATAGAAGTTGCCCCGTTTATCCGCAACGTAATTATACCAATTGAGATCATAAGCAATCTTCAAACCAAGAATATCCCAAATACAAGTCCCATGCTCCCCCGAGAAGTATTATACACCACACTTCTTTTTTATAGTTCCCATAAGAGCAGGATACATTCACCATATTGACTAAATCTCTCTTTTTGTCATTATAAGGATCTTTTCTCCGAGTCTGATGTATTCCTAGACGGAGTGCAGCTTGAGGAGAAATATAGCAACCACGATTGCGATCATTAATTTCAAGGTGAACTACTCATTCATTATGTACTTCCACCAACACTGAATGGACTTTTCCATTAGGCTCTATTCTCATGTTACCTTTCGATTGAGTTATTCACACAACTCTTTGTGGATGGTTTGTGAGGTATGGTCTCTTGCCTCTAGACTAAGATCATTTTATGGGACCACTTGAGGATGGGCAAGTGAAACCACCACCAGCAAACATAGCATAGCCATAAGTTAGCTTCTCTTGACCTTGAGATTCACATTTGTCATAAGAACTTGATACTTCACTATCATCATACTTGGCCAATGCCTTCCTCACTACGTTCATCACAAGAAGAGTAAGGGTTGTACGTTGAAGTACCTTCAAGGTCATGATGGTCATCATAAGTCTCTTTCGAGTCATTAGCCTCCACATAGGACCCATGAGTACTCCTTGCCTCATGTTTATCATTGTAATTACCATAGTCGTATTCATAGGCCTCATTAGAAGCACTACACTCTTCATTGTAGTCATAGTTCTCATCGTTATAGCCATATTCCTCATTATTACAAACATCAAAGTTACTGTCACATGAATAGTAATCCATGGTTACCTATTAAGAACAATCAACAAAACAAGCAAACACGTTAAGTTAGTGAAAATAAATCTCACAATCACTCAATTGTGTGCACCTTTGATTGCCTCACAAATTGCCTCGGCCAATGAGTGTACCTTATTTAATTCTAATTAGTCACAAGGGATTTAGTTGCTACTCTTGGCCGGAATAGATTATTGTTTGACTCGATGAAGGAACAATTCGACTCAAACTAATGGACTTAAATGAAGAAGTTAACTACAAAATAAATTGATAAAAGAAAAAAAAATAGCACGAAAGAAAATACGGACACAAGAACTAATTAATGATCAAATATGTCAATTACTTGATGTTAAATAGTTTGGAGAATCAAAGAAGTGAAAAGAAATGGATTTGGAACGGAATGAGAACACAAAACCTGAAAAAGCGCGACCCGCCAAACCTGTGCACGGTCTGCAGACCGCAGATGCTGTTTGCTGTTGAGTATGCGAATCGCAGATATAGCCAAAATTTGGGCAAAGTTTTTTTTCTTGGTTTGCGCCTCATCTACAAATCGCAGATAATGTCTGTGACATCATCTAAGGTTCGCAGAAGGTGCTCCACAACCCAAAATATTTATTACGTCACTACTTTTTTGGGGATCCGTTTGGCTGACCTTCTTTTGATATTCCTTGTATTTGGATTGCCATCATCTAAGGTTCGTAGATGGTGCTCCACAGCCCAAAATGTTTATTACGTCACTACTTTTTTGGGGATCCGTTTGGCTGACCTTCTTTTGATATTCTTTGTATTTGGATTGCCTCGGACCCACTTTTTAAGATATTTTACTATTTTTGACCCAACAAACATTTTTTCAACTTTTTCTTCTAAAATTTTGGTTCAAATGCCGCTTTGGGTGTCTTCTTCCTCTTGAAGATATGAACAATCTCAAGAACACCCAACCAATTTCAAAAACCCAACTATACTCAAAACAACTTCAAATTAGCTCAAATTTCGGATCTAAGTTCTCTTTGGTGTGGAGAACAAAGCCCAATAGATTTCAAGCATCAATTTAATGCTCTTCAACAAGACCCACTTATGTTCTTCAAAAACTTGAAGGTCCTTCAAATTTCGGATTCCAACTCCTTAACACTTAGAGATGAAAAACTAACAACATTTAAGCCCAAACAACCTTGAACTCTTCAAGACCCACAAGCTTGTTCTTCAAGCTTCAAGCTCAACAGTGGTAGATAACTCAATATGACTTAGATTGACTTGAAACTTTGGATTAGACTAAAAATACTAGAAAACAAGAATCTAGTGTCAAAACAACAAAGTAAACACAAAATATTAGAGCAACACTTTAATCAAGCCCTGATACCATTTTATACAATATAAATTGCGGAAGATAAAACAAATAAAAAGAAATTAAACATAAAGAGGTAGACTCAAGAAATGGAATCAAAAGCAACCCAGAGTATATGAAACAATGGACCTCAATTGAATATCCAAGACAAGCACCTAAACCAATTAGGATGACCTCATGTGAACCAATGTCCCAAGCAACCAATCCTCTCAATCAAGGTTCAATCCAATGGATTCAACAAGCCCTCAAATCTCTCGAACTCGCAAAGGAGTATACAATATCTCAATTCAACATAAACTAAGTCTTCCAAATGAAATAACTACTACTTATACTAGATAGGAAAATAAGACTAATGAACTATTACAATTATACCCATAATGTAAGGGTCATGTTTAGCTATTCTTTTGATGAAATCTCCAATTTAAGGAATGGATTTTTTTGTATGCATAGTCACACATTCACTCATATCCATTCCTTCCTACCAAGCAATCTTCCACACTCGGAATCCTCGGGATTGCACTAAAGTATGTTCTTGGACGTCCATCCTCATGTGCAACCCTCGTGAAGATTGGAGCTCATGGCCTCAAACTCCACATATGTGATCTTGAGGCAACTTGGAGTCCATCTACAACTCTCAAAACTCTTAATGGAGTATCAAAATATCTCAATTCAACATAATCTAAGTTATGATATGACCTAATCTTCATGTTTATAGTCTTAAGCTAAGTTATTAGACAAATGATCCAAAAGTGACACCTTTGGATTGCAAAAGTAACCTAAAGTGCTGAGTTGTCGTCATCTGCGATTCACAGGCATCATTTGTGGCACCATATACGATTCGCATGCGTTTCTCTTTTGCCTCTTTGGGTTGTCAGCTTTTACATTTGATTTGCCGCTCACTGACAGCATATGTGGCATCATGTGCGGTTCGCATATGATGTCATCCTTGACATTCTTGGACTTTTCACATCTCCATGCAATCATCCACACTCGAAATCCTCGAGATTGCACTAAAGTATGCTCTCAGATGTCCACCTCCATATGCAACCCTCGTGAAGCCTAGAGCTCATTGTCTTGACTCCACATAGATGATCATGAGGCATCTTGGATTTCATAATTCTCCCCTTCTTGAAAAGAATTTGTCGTGAAATCTAAACCTTACAAAACCATAGGGGAAACAAGCAACAACAAGGTCCTCAAAGGATGAGGGTTAGTGTTAAAGTATCCTACTATACTAACATGCCAAGTATGCACACACTTGTGATATAACCAAGTATCAACCATTATCATGAAGAACAAGCTCTCACGTAGAGCACTAAGAACTTGGCTATCCCAAGGAACCTGAAATGAGGCTATCATAGAGGAACCAATGATTTTAAAATACCAAGTAGATTATATAACATTAATTCTAATAGACATGATATAAAAATGATTATCAATTTCAATGTGATACCAACATTATCAGGGTCAAAAGGGAAAAACACCAACACATCTTGAATAAGAACAAAACCACATCCCCCATTAATATCCTCTCCATCATAAGATACACCCCAAACAAAAGCATGATTGTTATCATAAGCAAACAAGTAGTAGATGAAGCTGCCTGGCAATGTAAAATCAAGTAGAAAATCCTTAGAGAATACATATGCCTCCATACACAAAATGAGACCTCACAAGAAGACAATTTAGTAAGAAAAGTATCTAACGAAGCAATATCATCAATATAACTCTCCTCACTAGTATTTTTATCAAAGTACGGATCAAATCCATAGAGGTCACTTAATTCAAGCCTAGCATGCATATCACTATCATAGATAGGTGGAGAATGATACAAAGGCTCACAATTAAGTTCATTAGGGGAAATGTATTGACTAGTTGGGTTCCTTAAACAATCAAGCAATTCAATTTCCCGCTTAACTATAGATGCCTCTTCTTTTCATTCCTTAAGAACATCATGACATTCCACCCCTACGATTGAATTACAATCCCTCAAGACGAGGCTTCCATTTAAGGGAAGGGTGTCAATCTTCTATAGTGGGTTCCCATAGATCTTGTAGCCCCCAAAGTTGGCTACATTCTCAACCTCACAAAACATGCCACTATGCACATCCTCTTCGATAGTCATGTCATTATCAAATAAGATATTATCTTTAATGACAAAGCAATCAATCAATGATGAAGAATTTAAACATGTAAGGTCTACATAACTATCCATATGACACACATCACCACTACAATCTTGGGACTCATCACTTGACACAAAGACAATAACAAGAGACTCATTTTAACATTTATCAAACAACGGTGAGGTGTCACACTCATTCAAATGATCAACTACAACCCCATCTTCACTAATCGAATATTTATTAATCACATCATAAAATTTCTCGACTAGTGGACTAATAATACACTCAAGTTGATCACATTATAATATATTTACATTCAAAGCACAAGTGTCAAAACTAGGTGGACACAAATCGATCTTGCAAGAAGAATCAATTCGGTTATCCAGAGGATCAACTAGTATAGAAGCACTTTCAACAATGAAATTCATCACATGGTAAAGAATCACTATGCTCGCACAAAGACAAGCTACTACTCACACTCACATCACAAACTTGTTCATTCAAAGAGTTGGAAGTGTTGAGTTTATCTATTGTCCTTGAAGTTTGCACGAAGAATCTTCTTTACCTTGGCCAACAACTTGTAAATTCACTTGACCAAGTGGAAATGTGGTCTTGGCCTCCGTTCTCTCTTCCAAGCACGGGTGTTCTTCACGTGAAGACTCCTTTAGAAGTTCATTTTTATGAGTACCTACAAAATATTCTTCATAATAAGATGAAGTGTAGAAAGGTTAGTTTGATTGTGTGGAAACTCCCTCAATTCACTCTGAACATCCTCTTCTTTTTCCACTCTTCAATTGCAACTTTGCATGTCACGACCCACACTAGAGGGCCATGACGGACACCCGGACCTTACTTGACGAGCACCACTTTGCATGTCACGACCCAAACTGATCAACTGGTATATGTTGATTCCTCTGAGGGACATAATATGTATAAGTATCGTACATGTGTGTATATAATGCCTGGTCCAACATATACATATGCATATATAATGCCATCAAGCCTCTGTGAGTATCCCATCATATCATATCAGCGGCCTCTATGGGAATAATCATCATCATATACCAGTTGATCAGGTGGTGGTGCGTACATAGCGCCATAAACTTTCTCATACCCCATATATATATAGCATATAACATACGCGTATATAACGCCTGTGAGTTGATGGTATATACATGTATATAATGCATGAATGATATTAAGACACTATGAGTCTATCGGAGTGACGTAAGGTCGTTGCCCCTCTGATTAACATTATGGAACTAACATCATCAACATAACTTACTTTTGAAGAATCAACAAGCCATAAGATAAGATCATTATCATTATATAGAAGTCAAGAACATCAGCCACTAACATATCTAAGAGTGGAGCCGTTATGGATATTGTTCGTTTACATTTGTTTCATTCTGATCATGCCAAAAGAAGGAAGAGTAGCCTTAACATACCTTTGTTTCTAACAAATCCACTTATTTCCTGTAGTACTTCAACCTACATCAAGGTATTAGAACTATGGTTAATGAAATAGAAGGACTCAAAACACATTTCTAAGCTAGTAGCTCTCTTACGGAAAATCGGGCAGCACTTCCCCTACATTTCCTCACTTCCCCAAATTCAAAACAGCACCAAACAATGATATTAACAATATTAATAACAAATCCCATCCATTCAGCTCCATCAACAATGTAAGAAAATTTCCGACAATTAAAATAATAGTATAACGAGCGGCAAGCTTGGTTTACAATTAAAAAATTATAGCTCTAAAACCCCTTTTCTCCTTCCAGAACTTGTTAATAACATATCCACTTACTCCTACTGATTTTCAGACACAACCCAATATTAAAACAAAGTCATAACAGTCCAACAATTTCCACCCAATTTTAAACGCCTACTTCACAAGTTCTTCACCAAACAATCTAGTCAGAACTTAGATAAACTCTAATACATGAAGAAGGGAGGATTTTCTCTCCTAAATCAGATCTTGTAGGGATGAAACAACCTTTCCATGGACGACCATCAACATGCGTCACTTCAGGTCCTTCAATATTAGAGATAACCCTTTAACATGAATTAAAAGAAGAAGAAGATTACTTAGAGATTTAGGGTTTTGGAGCTGGTTATTTTGGGAGAATTTCGTGGCTCCTCTTAAGTCCTACTACTTGGGAAATTATGAGGAGACATGAAGAGGATCAGCCCCTAAAAAGATCCTCTTGGCTGACCCACACATGTCTTTTTATGTGCCCTAATTTTGGCCTTTCCTTTTAGCAAGTAGGTTACACCTACTCGCTTAATTAATGGTTGTCATATGATGCACTTAATTATTTACACATGTATCCCATCCTCGTTTAACAATCACGACAAGTGTTAAGTAGCTCAAGCTAGTAGGATAGAAGGTAAGTTGGTAAAGCATGCACGTCGGGTAAGCAAGTAACTCATTTATTTTTTTTATATGCCGAAATCTTATTTCCCATGTTTCAGAGCATTCATCAACCTCAACTTAGTCATTTATATCTTGAATAGAAGTACGGGATGTAACAATAGGCATGTCTAATATCGTATAACCTTGATGATATTGCTGATGTCCAAGACTAGGAGGACTAACATACGACGAATCTCAATATACAAAACTACAAGGTGTAACATTGCACTCCCTTGCTCCTCTCAATATTTTGTATCCCAAGATCATTAGATTTCATGGTTCCACAAGGAATCTCTTCTTCTTCACCATATGGAATGGTACGGTAATCTCCCCTTCATGTGGAAAAACCCGATTGATTTCACAAAGAGCATTTGGTTATACTTCCTTTGGCTTCTTCTTTTGGGAATAATCTTTGGTACTATAACCTTTTTCATGTGGCCCGGGATAATAGCGCCTCAAGTCCTCATTTAATGCATCCCAAGTCTCTAACTCATAGCGCTCCCAATATAGTTGGCAAGACTCCATTCAAAAGTTCTAAGAGCCACTTCTACTTTCCTTCCTTGTGAATAGTAGTAGCTAACAAAGATTCCATCCATCACGACTTTCCATTTTTCATATTCTTCTCCAATAGCTTCTATAGTAAAAGTAGTAGGCCATTTCACATTGGGTTCTCATGCCCTTACACTTGGAGGTTTCCTAGAAGGTACATGTGGAAATAGAAATCTGCCTCTTTCATCCACTACATACCTATGCCAATCTTGCTCATAAGAAACTCCATGGTCTTCAAACCAAGAATATCCCTAACACAAGTCGCATGCTCCTGCGGAAAGTATTATACTCCACACTTCATCTTGATAGTTCCCATAAGAGAAGAATACATTCACCATATTGACCAAATATCTCCTTTTGCAATAATAAAGGTCTTCTCTCCAGTCCGATGTAATCCTAGTCAGAGTACGGCTTGAGGAGAAATATAGTGACCACGACGGCGGTCACTAATTGCAAGGCAAACTCCACAATCATTATGTACTTTCACCAACATTGAATGTACTCTTCCGTTAGGCTCAATTCTCATGTTGCCCTTCGGTTGAGCTCTTCTCACAACACTTTGAGGATTGTTAATGAGGTATGGTCTCATGCCTCCATAATAAGATCGTTTGATGGTACCTCTTGATACAATATAAATTGCGAAATTGAAAAGAAACAAGATAAAAGGAAGACACAGAATTGGATTGAAAACAACCCAAAGTATATTAAACCTTGGATATTAATTGATTAACCAAATCAAGCACTCAACCTATGAGATGTACCACAAGGGAATTGAATTCCCAAGCAACCCAAATTTCTAAACACAAGTTCAATCAAAAGCTTCAACAAGCTCTCAACACTCGAACTCTCAAAGAGTAGCATAAAACAATAGTCAATTCTAAGCAAATGAAATGTCTAAGGGTCCTATTTATAGTCTAAGACTAATTTATTACACAAGAGGTCCAAAAGTGACACCCTTGGACTGCAAACATAGCCAAAAATGCCACCATGTCAGTGTTTGTTGTTGACATGCGAATCACAG
The DNA here is from genome assembly GCA_034509755.1 of Anisodus tanguticus. NCBI lineage: Eukaryota > Viridiplantae > Streptophyta > Magnoliopsida > Solanales > Solanaceae > Anisodus > Anisodus tanguticus. The sequence continues at coordinate 24,403,602 of CM067551.1, forward strand.
GCACTGTTTGTCGCATGATCTGTGATTCGCAGGTTATGTCCTTCAACGAAATCATCATTTGCTGCTTCTGAGCATGGCATGCGATTCACAGGTCCCACCTATGGCACCACCTGCGATTCACATATGGTATTTTCAGCACCATTTGTTGTCTTTTCACCTTCATATGCTATCATAAACACTTGGAAGCCTCAGGATGGTGCTAGCATATGCTCAAGGATGTCTATCTTCATGAATAGGCCTTATAATGCTTGAAGTTCACAGACTTGACTCCTCATGAATGGTCTTGATGGACGGGCCAATAAAACCACCACCGGCAAACATAGCATGGCTATAAGTCGGCTTCTCTTGAACTTGAGATTCACCTTCGTCATAAGCACTTGACACTTCACTATCATCATACTCAAGGCCAATACTTTCATCACAACGTTCATCATAAGAAGAGTAAGAGTTATACATTGAAGTACCTTCAAGGTCATGATGGTCATCATAAGGCTCTTCCAGGTCATTAGCCTCCACATCGGACCTAGGAGTACTCATTGCCTCATGTTCATCATTGTAATGATTATAGTCGTATTCACAACCCTCATTAGAAGCACTACACTATTCATTATAGCCATAACCCTCGTCGTTATAGCCATATTCCTCATCATTACAATCATCAAAGTCGCCATCACATGAATCATAATCCATGGTCACCTATTTAAAATAATGAACAAATTAAGCAAACATGTTAAGTTGGTAAAAATAAATCTCACAATCACTCAATTGTGCGCACCTTTGACTGCCTCACAAATTGACTCGACTAATCATTGTACCTTGTTTAATCCGACTAGTCACAAGGGATTTAGTTTCTACTTTTGGTTTGAATAGATTATGGTTTGACTCGATGAAGGACGATATGACTCAAACTAACGGACTTGAATCAAGAAGTTAACTACAAAGTAAAATAAGAAAAGAACGAAATGAAAATAGCATGAAAGAAAAATATAGACAGAAGAACTAATTAACAATTAAATAGGTCAATTATTTGATGCTAAATTGTTTGGAGAATCGAAGAAATGGATTCATAATTGAATTGAAATCACAAAACCTGAAAAGCGTGATCTGCTCTTGATTTGTGATTCAACAGTGGTACAAAAGCATGATCTATAATTCAATAATGGTACAAAAGCATGATTTGATCTTGATCTACGATTCACAGATGATGTCTTGAATTTTCCCAAATTTCTATGGCAGTCTGTGATTCAAGTGAGGTTCACAGGCGTGGTTTGCGGCGTAACCTACGATTTGCATGTTGTGACTATTTTCAAAAACGCTGGTGACGTCAAAAATCCTTGGGACCCATTTGGTTGACCACTTTTTGAATATACTCTGCAATTTTAACGAATCGGATCCACTTTTCTTGGATTTTTGCTATTTTTGGGCCCAAAAACACTTTATCAACTTTTGCCTTAGGGTTTTTGGATCAAACACCACATTTTGGCCTTCTTGTTCACAAGAACTTGATGAACAATATGAACACTTCAAAATTCCAACTAGTATCAAATCAACTCCGAATTTGATCAAATTTTAGATCTAGCTTCCTCTCAACAAGCAGAACAAAGTCCAATAGTTTTCGTAATCAATTGAACACATCACCAAGACCCATTTGGTGTTCTTCAAGTTTGAAGGTCCTCCAATGGTGATTTCAATAAAAACACCTCCAAATCACTTGAAAATTTGATAAGTGATATATTCAACATCTAGGAGCCCAAATCTACCAATAGAATCACTCAATTCCAATAACAAATCAATTGTTTTTGTAAATTTTCAGATTTTTGTGATTTTTCAAATTAGATGATCCTAGGATTGAGAATTGTAGAAACAAAACTCTAGCTTAAACTCTGATACCAATTGATACAATATTAACTGCGGAAGATAAAAGAACAACAATAAATTGAAAGATAAAGAGGTAGACACAAGAGATGGAATCAAAAGCAACCCAAAGTATATTAAACTAAGGACCTCAATTAAATTTACCATACAAAAGCTCTTAAATATATTAGGATAATCTCAAGGGAACCGATGTCCCAAGCAACCAATCCTCTCTAACAAAGGTTCAATCAATGGCTTCAATAAGCCCTCAACTCTCAAAACTCTAAATAGAGTATCAAAACATCTCAATTCAACTTAATCTAAATAATGAAATGATATGATATCGGGAAGCACAAATCACTCTAAAAATATCCAATTGGGAGCAAGTCAAGGAAATCCAAGCTTTGCAAGCTATGTTGATGCAAAGGGAGGCATGCGACATTTGGATGATCGCTTGGAGGAAGAAGATTCGGAAAGCAGGCTGTCACCGTTTGTGTCTGTGAATCTGCGACATGGTCTGCATTTCACAGACTGTGTTGACGGGATGTATTTTTCCAATTTTCTCTAATTTTGCAAATTGAAACTTTGGTCACTTTTGGGCCAAACTTGTAATAAGGCATATTATAAATAAGACCCTTAGTCTTATTTTACATTTATCTTGAATGATGTTGATGAACTCTAAATAGTTGTTAGTATTGAAGTTGTTATGATAGCCTTAGTCAATAGCTTAGTTAGTATTGTAATTGTGAGGTTGTCATGAACCTTGTTTGTTATTTGCACTTGAGGATTGCTCACTAGTGGAATCAAACCTTCATAGATTAGGTATTGTTGCAATTCATGCCATTGATGATACGATTCGACTTAGGACAAATGCAGAATTAAAAAAGACAAAGTAAGATACATTTGATAGAAGAAATATAGATGAGAATAGAATAAAGAAGGGATTGAAATCAAGTAATTGATTACAAACTAAGGGAGAAGAGACTTGAACTCATGCTTGAATTACCAACTTGGATATATTCAAAGAGAGGTTCAATTGAAGAGATTAAGACTAACCATACATGAATCCCTACACTCACTAGGAGCGTTACACTACACTACAATCTAGAACCTAGATACTAGAGAATCACTCTCAATCAATATTCATCAAAATTAAGTAATAAAATGAAAAATATAGTATTTATACTACTTCGGCAAAGAAGACTACTAAGCTATTACAATGATGCCCTTAATGAAGTAAGGGCCTTGTTTGGGTGTTTTTCTCAAGGAATGATGGCTTCTTTAAAGAATGGCCTCATTGCATAAATAACCATCTGCCAATCTTGACATATTCATCGAATCCCATGCTTCTCTTCTTCAACTAAGTTGAATACCTCAAGGATCTCCAAGGCCTCTCATTGTATGAATACGACTCGTATGGCTTGGAGACCCTCGGCATTGTCTCGAGTGAAAGAACTTGTGTGAGTCGTGTCTTGTTCCTTCCAGGCTATTTCCCATCGCTTGGTCATCTTCACACATAAGTCTTCAATGGCCTTCAAAGGATCATCTTTCAACATCAAAGGGTGTGTGGTATGAAAATACCCGTTTGAGGCCCCTTGAAGCTCATCAAATGTGGAGAATATGCTCTATGGATCATCATTGGCTTGAAGCCGAGCTCCACCATGAAACCTATCTCTCATAATCACCCTCGCACATCATGTATCGTATCATCCTCCCCTTCTTGAAAATAATCCATCCTCAAATTCGAACCTTGCAGGAGCCAAGAAAAGATAAACGAAAACATGGTCCTCAAAGCATGAGGTTTAGCACAAAAGGCAATAATCATATATGTTCACTCCAAGTAGGGATAGACTTGTGGTACAACCACACATCAATGGCTAGCAAGAACAAACTCCGCACATATGAGGTTTCAAGAAGTTGATTCCTCCAATCATGAAATGAGGATAAAGCAAAGAAACCAATGGAGTCAAAATACAAAACATGCATCGCTACATTGGTTCTAGGTGACATGAAACACATTTGATCCTCATCACTCAAACAAAAACATTCCCAAGGTAGTACCTTGTCCAAGTCTTATAAAGCCTCCTCGGGGTCAAAAGGAAGAGTTATGCACACATCTTGGTCAAGAACACAATTATCTCCCCTATAAGAACCCCCTTCAACATAAGATTCACCCAAAATACAAATACGAGCGTCATCATATGCAAATAGGTAGTAAAGAAAGGTGTCACTCAAAACAACTTCTTTATCTATAGTATCCTAAAATGTAGCTTCACTATTGGGTTCAAGAACAAGATCAATCATGCTACTGCAATTTTGGTCACATAAAGAAGAATTAGCAATTGGTAAACAAGTTTCACCTATCCTTTTCCAACACTCCTTCCCCGCATGTGTATTATCATTTCATAAATGATGATCTTCATCATAGAGAAGAGCATATTTCTTACACATTGGATTTTGATAGACTTTGTAACCCCCAAATGTGGCGACATCGACCTCACCACACGACAAGTAACCATACACATCATCATTAACAATTATGTCATTATCAAATAAAATATTATCCTTACAGAAAGAATAATCAACTAAAGTTGGTGAATGAAGACACCTAAGTTCTCTCTCAAAAGGATCAATGTCATGGTTCTCTACATGGCACATAACACTATCATAACCTCGAGCCTCCTCAAAAGTTAACAAAGTAAGATCAAAGGGCTTATTTTTCATATGTGTCAAATATGGGAGGTGTGTCATACTCATTCAAAAGATTAACTTTATCAATATCATCACTAATCGGAGGTTCATTAAGCACATCACAAGGTTCCTCAAATAGTGGATTAACATTACAATCAAGTCAATCAACACTAGTTGGTAGCATATCAAGTTTACAAGATTTACTGATATGATTACCACAAATAAAGTCAACTAGTGTAGTATCACAAGTGTACACACTAGGTGGACACAAATTGATCTTGCAAGAAGAATCAATTCAGTCATCAAAAGGATCAACTAGTGTATGAGCACTCCTAACAAATGCACCATCATTATTTACCAAAGAGCCACTATGCTCCACACAAGATAAAACTTCATCCTTACTCAATTGGCTATTAGTCACAACATGTTCCTACAAGTTCAATAGAGTATAAGGATTATCTTTGTTACCTTGTACTCATGTACATAGCCCTCGTTACCTCGATCAAGTGCCTTGCATTGACTTTCCTCTTTTAAAGAGGTTTGGGTTACTTAACTTCCCAAAGACTTGGGATTCTTTCGAGTGTTCATCCTCATGAGTACCTACAAAAGAACCAAGACAACTAGAAGAAGTAGAAAGGATAGAAGAATTAGAAAGAAGTTGTGACAACTCCCTCACGTCACTACGCACATCCTCTCAGTTTTCCACTCTAGAGTTGTCACATGGCTCTCCCTTACTCCTCTTAATTTTGTATCTCTCTTGTTCATTAGAAGAGGGATGAGCTCCAAAAATTCATTTCGAAAGGTTAGGATGTCCCTTCACTTCAATCTTCAATTTCGCTTCATTTGGGATAGCCTTCTCATCTTGTGTTGGTTGCGCCTTGGTCAAGCATTGAGCAACTATTTGTTGGAGAGCATTTCTTATCCTCTCAAAATATGAATTATCAAGCTCACTCCCCCTAGGCGGTGGGGTAGTCACATTTGCTTCCCATTCTCTACCTTTTTCCCTCCTTGCTATTTCTAACATGCATGAGTAATCATCTTTCGCTTGCTACTGTGTCAAGTGTTGGAGAATATGTCTTTGGCCTCCCAAGGTGAAGGTATACTTGTTAGTCCTTATGTCACGTATAGCACTCCTATCAATTTTCCTAGGACACCCAAGTAACAAATGACAAGCTCTCATAGGTAAGACATCACAAAGTACATCATCGTGGCACTTTCCAATTTGAAACTTTACCCAAGCTTGCTTTGAAACATTTCATTCAATACACTCCTTCAATCTTAGAACTCTATAGGTTTGATAATGGTCTTTAGTTGGCAACTTCAATTTCTCTACCAAGGTGGAACTTACCACATTAATGACACTATCCTCATCAATGACCATAGACCCAATCCTACCTTTAATCTTGCACCCTGCGATTAATAGGTTCTTTCTTTCGTGCATAAGTTGAGTCATGCACACTTCATTACATTCTTGACGCTTAACAAAATAATCACCCATAATCACGACACTCAACCCACCATCACACCAAGGCACCTCATTGCTACCATCAACTTCACAATTAGTGACAACTTGATGAACATTCCCTTTAACCAAATAACCTCCATATCTAGAGTAAGCTGCATTTGCATGCGGGTAATAAGCACTAAAAGTCTCCCCACTATAAGTAGGCAAGGTATACCCTTTGTTCCTCATATGGTTAGTTTCATTTCTCCCATCAAACACATACATACCATCTTGATTAGGATACAACATATGATAAGATGATGAATATGAATACTTGCTATAAGGTCTCTCATAGCCAACATATTCAAGATCACTACCTTCATCGACATACCCCTCACAAGGCATATAAGCGTAAGAATTATCAAGTTCACCACGACTTTCACTCCCATAAAATTCAATACCAACAAGTTTATAAGGGACATGTGTAAATGCGTTGTACCACACATTGTTTTCATAGTCATGGTGTATAGCATGAGAACCTTCATCTTCATATTAGTTATCCTCACACAGTTCTCCTACTCCTCCATCTTCATCATAAGGTCCATGAGAACCATTGACCTCATAGTCATCCCCGGAGTAGTAGTACCCTCCACCATATTGTTCATAGCCATATTGACTATCATTGATTCCATAAGCTCCGTCATTATTATGGTAATAAACTCAGTCACTAGAGTCATAGCCTCTCATATTATCATCACAAGAACCAAAAGAGATAGATGACATGTTTCTTTATAACTCCTATTCGTGTACCTACAAAATGAGCGAACAAGGTTAGTAATAAGAGTTCCTCACTAACGCTCGTATTTGCACTCGATTTTGCTTGGCTAGCACCACTCAATTGTTCTCACTACTCTTGCTTTTTCCCCTCTCAATAGATTATCCTTAAGCTCGTCAAGAACCTACAATCTTAAATTATAACCTAGTAGTATCCAAGAACCGATTGGGAGTGGAAGTTATGTGACACCAAGAATGGACAATCAAAGCAAACGGACAAGATCCAAACAATTCACAATGAAATAAAAGAGAAAGGCACGAAAAGAATTGGCACAAAATGAAATTGAACTTAAGAACTAATTAACAATCAAATAGGTCACTTACTTGATGTTAAATAGTTTAGAGAATTAAAGAAGTGAAAATAAATGGAATCAGAAAAATTTTGGAACTCAAAATGTATATCAGCCTAGTCTGCGAGGCTGAGGTCCAGTCTACGACTCGCAGTCCTGTTCTACGAGCAATTCTGTGGCTCATAGATGGTCACCTCAAGTGTCCAACACACTGGAGAAATCTGCGAACCCCTGGGACTCTTCTACGGTCCACAGAGTTGTTTTGCGATACGCAGAGCTATTCTGCGTCTCATAGTTTGGATTGTAGGTGCATTACTCAGAACACCAACTTACTGGATAAAATTGCGATGTGGAGGACCATTTTGCTACCGCAAAGTCTGTTATGTGATGCAATGAGCGGCTCACGGAATGGGAAAACATAGCAATAAGTTGATGACGTCAAATCTTTATGGGATCCATGCACATCGACTTTTTTTGGTATTTATGAATTCTTGGATCCCCTTTGGCCCACTTAACCTTGAATTTGCTTCTTTTTGTCCAACAAACACTTTTCTAAATTTGCACTTGGAGTTTTAGATCAAACACTACTTTTTACCCTCTTCTTCACCAAGAACAATGAAGAACAAGCATGACATTGATGAACAACTAAAATTCCAACTATACTCCAATCAACTCCGAATTGCTTCAAATTTCAGATCTATCCTCTCCTTGATGTAGAAAACAAAGCCCAAGTTCAGATCCAATTACTTCTTAAAACTACAAGACCCACTTGAGTGTTCTTTAAATATTGAAGGTCTTCAATGGTGAATTGTGCAAACCACCTTGTAATGCTTCCAAACTTCATATTTTGAGTCTCTAACACTAGATAATCAAAGCCTAATAACTTTGGAGCTTTAATTTTTGTTCAATCTTCAAGATCCAATTCAAGTTCAACAACGATGGTTTCTCTAAACACCTCCAAATGCCTTGAAAGATTTGACCTCTAGAAAAACAAATCTACACGCAATTTCATTCAAATAAATCAACAACACAATTTTTTTTGGTATTTTCAAATTTTGTAATTTTTTGTGAATTTTCAAATAAGAAGAACCTAGGATTGATATTTGTAGAAACAAATCTCTAGCCTAATATCTGATACCAAATTATACGATTCGACTTAGGAAAAACATGGAATTAAATAACACAAATCAAGATAGATTTGATAGAAGAAATATAGACGAGAATAGAAGAAAGAATGGATTGAAATCAAGTAATTGATCACAAACCAAGGGAGATGAGACTTCAACTCATGCTTGAGTTACCAACTTGGATACATTCAAAGAGAGGTTCAATTGAGGAGATTAAGGCTAAACCTACACGAATCCCTACAGTCACTAGGAGCACTACACTACACTACAATCTAGAACCTACATACTAGAGAATCACTCTCAATCAATATTCATCAAAACTAAGTAACGAAATGAAAAATATAGTATTTATAGTACTTATGCTAAGATGACTACTAAGCTACTACAATTATGCCCTTAATGAACTAAGGGCCTTGTTTGGGTGGTCTTCTCAAGGAATGATAGCTTGTTTAAAGAATGGTGTCTTTGCATAAATAATCACCTTCCAGTCTTGACATATTCATTCAATCCCATGATTCTCTTCTTCAACTAAGTTGAATCCCTCAAGGATATCCAAGGCATCTCCTTGTATGAACACGACTCGTATGGCTTGGAGCTCCTTGGCATATTCTCGGGTGAATGAACTTGTGTGAGTCGTGTCTTGTTCCTTCCATGATATTTTCCATAGCTTTATCATATTCACATATAGGTCTTCAATGGCCTTCAAAGGCTCATTTTCATCATCAAGGGGTGTGAGGTGTGAAGATACCCGTTTAAGGCTCCTTGAAGCTCCTCAAATGTGGTGAACATGCTCCATGGATCATCATTGACTTGAAGCTGAGCTCCACCATGAAACCTAGATCTCATAATCACCTTTGCGCCATCCCGTATTATATCAATTGAGGTCTTTAATTTGATACATAATTGGTTGCTTTAGTAACTACTCTTGTGTATAATCTTCTATCCTTTAATTTCCTGTATTTGATTCGATTTCATAGAGTTTTACTTTTAGAAATCGTATCATTTAGTATCAGAGTTTAGACTAGTGATTTGTTTCTACAATTCTCAATCCTAGGTTCTTCTTATTTGAAAAATCACAAAAATGTGAAAATTTTGAGAAGTCCTAAAAAATGAATTGTTGTTGGATTTGAGCGTGGTAGTTGATAGATTTGAGTTCCTAGAGGTTGAATCTATTACATACCTGAAATTCAAATGATTTGGAGTTGTTTGGAAGCATTCACCATTGTTGAGCTTGAAGGTCTTGAAGAACCCCAATTGGGTCTTGGTGAATTAGTATCCAATTGATTCCAAAAACTATTGGACTTTGTTCTGCTTGTTGAGAGGAAGCTAGATCTTTAATTTGAGCTAAATTGGAGTTGATTTAGTACTACGTGGGATTTTGAATTGTTCATCAAGTTCTTGTGAAGAAGAAGACCAAAAAGTTGGTGTTTGATCCAAAAACCCTAAGGAAAAATTTGGAAAAGTGCTTTTGGGAGCAAAAATAGCAAAAATTGGATTCAAGTGGGTCTAAGTCGTTAAAAGTACAAAAATAATCAAAAGAGGTTAGCCAAATGGGCCCCAATGAAAAAGTGACATCATCAGCGATTGGCTGCGGAACACGATCTGCGAACCGCAAGTGAGGCTGCATACCCCACCCGTGGTCCGCAGGTGATCCACAAACTAAGGAAGACACTTTGTCAAACTTTTGGGAAATTTCTGCGACCATATATTCAACCGCAGACAACACCTATGGTTCGCAGACCGTGCACAGGTCTAGTGGATCACACTTTTTCAGTTTTTGTGATCTTTTCCGATTCCGAATCCATTTCTTTTCACTTCTTTGATTCTCTAAACTATTTAACATCAAGTAATTACCTATTTGATTGTTAATTAGTTCTTGAGTCCCAATTTTTCATTTTGTGCTAATTCTTCTATTTTTTCTTTTTTATTTCGTTGAACTTCTTTGACTGCTTCTGTTAGATTTTGATTCGTACGTGCTTATATTTAACAAGAATCCATTCATCTACTATGATAAACAAGCCTTGTGTAGTGATTGTAGGTTCATTACAACCTTAAAAAAGTGCTTGAGTGACGTGAGGGAGTAGGCATAAAGAGTAACGTGAGAGCTTTAACTTATAATGTGTTTATTGTATTGTGTAGGTACTATGTCAACTACTAGAGGACAAACCCAAGAAGGGGAGGAACTAATGGCTTTTATAGCTAGGGAATTGGCGAGGATGAATGCGGAAATTATGGTTATGAGTGTAAGGATGGAGACGATGGGTACAAGTATGGATAGTATGGAGCAAACAAGTAGGTTGGGCACTCTCCAATCGATTAGGGGAGATGCATGTTGGTAATGAATCAAGTCGAAACCCCAACACTACACCTACTATAACCCCGGGACAATTTTAAGCCTTGTGCTATCCTCATACTATCCAAATCCCATCAACCTCAATTCCCCCTTCTACTCACCTAAATATTGACACTTTAAGTCAAGCAGGGAAAACCAATTCCCAGACGCAACCACAAACCTATCTGCCCTATCAAGATTGGCATCTACCACAAGTGACCCTGAGAGCCACCCAATCTATCAATCCCCAAATGAACCTATATGCACAAACATTACAAAACTTCACCCCATAATATTTCCACACTAATACCAAAATCCCCTTTTTGAAGGAGTTGAAGAGAATGAAAGGTGGTGGAAGGACCCATGGGTTGGAGGGAGACATGGGAATGATGCTAATAGGAGATGAGGTGGGGAGGAGGTAGAGGTTGACCATTTGATGAATGCGATAGATAAACTTCAAGCTTCATGAGGGTTGCGCATGAAAATGGACATTAAGAGCATATATTAGTGCAATCACGAGGATTCTGAATGTGGATGATTGTATGGGAAGATAAAAAGGAAATGAATGGTGAAGAGAACACCATCTGTGAATCGCAGATTTTGTCACATATTGAGTTTGCGGACCACAGATGAAGCCAGAACATCGTAGAAGCTGAAGAAACTGAAGGGCATGACCTGCAAATCGCAAATCATGCCGTAGACCACGTCTTCTGCGATCACAGGTTAAGAGCAGACTGCGACAAGCAGGCATTTTAGCTATTTTTGCAATCCAAGAGTGTCACTTTTGGGCCTCTTGTGTAATAATTTAGTCCTAGACTATAAATAAGGCACTTAGGCCATTTAATTAGTTTGATTATTTTGACTATTGATATTGTGATACTCTATTAAGAGTTTGAGAGATGAGGGCTTGTTGAAGCCATTAATTGTGCCTTTGTTTTGAGAGGATTGGTTTCTAGGGACAATAGTTCCCTATTGGTCATCCTAAGAGATTTGGTTCTTGTTTGTCTAATCAATTGTGAGTTTTCGCTAATCTAGAGCCTTAGTTCTCAATTATTGTCTTCTTGGGTCAATCTATCCTTGAATTCCTTGTATTTCCTTTCCACAATTAATAATGTATCACCTCGAGATTGCACTAAAGTATGCTTTCTATTGTCCATCCTCATATGCAACCCTCGTGAAGCTTGAAGATCATGGTCATGACTCCATATAGATGATATTGAGGCGACTAGGATTGCATCAAGTATGGAGAAAACAAGTAGGTTGGGCACTCCCCCAAACGGTTGGTGGAAATGCAATTGTTGGTAATGAATCAAGTCAGAACCCCAACACTTCATCTACTTTAACCCCGGGAGAATTTCATGCCTTGTGTTATCCCAACATTAGAAACATCCCATCAACCTCAATTCCCCCTTCTACTCACCCAAATGTTGATGCCTCTAGGCAAGCGGGGTAAACTAATTCCCACACCCAACCACAATTCTATCCACCCTACCAAGATGGAAATCTACCACAAGTGGCCCCGAGAACCACCCAACCCAACAATCCCCAAATGAACCTATATTCCCCAACACTACAAAACATCACCCCATAACCATTTCCATAACATTTCCAAAATCCCCCTTTTGAAGAAGGAGTTGATGAGAATTAAAGGTAGTGGGAGAAACCACGGGTTAGACGGAGACAAGGAAATGATGCTAATAGGGGACGAGGTGGAAGAGGAGGTAGAGGTAGACTCTTTGGTAAACGGGGTAGATGCAAAGTCAATATGTCCGGGCATGATGGAAAGGTCATGACGACCGAGCAAGATGGTAAGGTCGGGAAGATAGGGGTTACAAAGAGTGCAACTTACATACTATCAAAGTGGAACTTCCTAAGTTCAAGGGTAGAAGTGATCGAGAGGAGTTCCTAGAGTGGAAGTTGCAAAGTAAGAGGATCTTCCTCACGAAAGTTGTGACATCTTTATTTGTCATTCTTGTACTCATATTGCAAGGAGTACCTCGCACTAATGTTAGTGATAGGGACTCCACCTTTCTTATTTCCTTGCGGAAGAGTCTTTAGGGTACACTTGGTGCCAAGGTCATGGTCTCTACTTCATATCACCCCCACAAGGAGAGACAACCTGAGGTAGTGAATAAGACTCTTGGGAGCATAATTCGGTGTGTGATTATGGGGAAAACAACTTCTTGGGAGGACCATATGCTTTTTATTAATGTTATTTGTAATAGGTTTCCCCACTCCTCTATTTGCATGACCCCATTTGATACTTGTTATGGTGATGCATCTCATGTAGCCTCTTTGCTTGTTAGGAACACTTCGGATTACTCATGTGAATCTTTTCTTGTGTTCTTATATATCTCAATTTTGGGTTTACATGCAGAGTGTATGCATGATAACTTAGGGGATATCCATATCTTTGACCTCAGTGTTATATTCCCTTGTGATAAATTGATAGTCTTTTAATGTTTGGGTAGGACTAGTGCGAGTAATGCAATCTTCAATTGGTTTGTCCTTGTTTTACAACTCGAATTTATTCATGAGACCATCAATTGTTGCTTGATAAATGAGGATTAAATGTGCTTTATGTTTTCTGGAATCAATGTACTTTCACTTGATTGTCAATTTGAATCCTTCGGTATCTTTAATTCATCATCATTTCATGATAGTTGGAGGTATCAAATTCTTGACGCCTCATATGTGGAAATCTTGTTTGTGCTGATCATTAATACGTTGTTGTACCTCAAATATACGCATCCTTGGCATGCTAATGAGGTTATTATTGATTTTACTAACCCTCATTCTTTGAGGGCCATGTTTGTGTATGTCTCTCCTTGGTTTTTGCAAGGTTCAGATTCGAGGACGAATTCTTTTCAAGAAGGGAGGATAATATGATATCGGGAAGATGTGGTATTTTTGGCCTTGTATGACTTCTCTTCTTTCAAATCCGCTTCAACTTTGGTTGCATCATGAAGTGCTTCTTCAAGCGTGGTATAGTTCGAAGCTTCATGGGTTCGGAGATATCATAATTCAAACTGTCCATAAATCGGCTAATTGTGTAGTTCAAGTGCCCTTCGATTTTAGATTTCAACCTCAAGTTCTCAAACTCATCGAAGTATTATTTAATACTCTTACTACCTTGCCTCAACATGTACACCCTCTTGAGAACACTTTGATAATAATCGGGCGTCATATATCTTGCTTTCATGAGCTCAATCAATTCTTGCCAAGTCGGAATATCGAATATGTATTTTTGAGATCGCTCTCGCTTCTTGGATTCCTACCAAATAGATGCATATCCCTCAAATTATGTAAGGGCATAATTCATTTTTAATACATTCGAAATGTTGTTGGTGAGGAAGATCCTCTCACTTTGCAACTTCCATTCTAGGAACTCCTCCGGATCACTCCCACCCTTGAACTTAGGAAGCTCCACCTTGATGGTATGTAAGTTGCACTTTTGGTACCCTATCTTCCCGACCTTGCCATATTTCTCGGTCATCTTGACCTTTCTATCGTGCCTGGTCATCTTGACCTTACCATCTACCCCATTTGTCAAAGGATCTACCTATACCTCATCGCCCACCTTGTCCCGAATAAGCATCATTTCCATGTCTCCCTCCAACCCGTGGTTCCTCCCACCACCTTTTATTCTCCTCAACTCCTTCTTCAAATGGGGATTTCGGTAATGCTATGGAAATAGTTCTGGGGTGATGTTTTGTAGTGTTGGTTCATATAGGTTCGTTTGGGGATTGTTGGGTTGGGTGGCTCTCGAGGCCACTTATAGTAGATGTCCATATTGATAGGGTGGATAGAATTATGGTCGGGTGTGGGAATTGGTTCTCCCCGCTTGACTCGAGGCATCCACATTTGGGTGAGTAGAAGGGGGAATTGAGGTTGATGGGATGTTGCTAGTGTGGGGATAGCACAAGGCTTGAAATTATCCCAGGCTTAAAGAAGGTGAAGTGTTGGGGTTCCTACTTGATTCATTACCAACAGTTGTATCTCCACCAATCGATTGGGGAGTGCCCAACCTACTTGTTTTCTCCTTACTAGCCATCCTATTACCCATCGTTTCCATCCTTGAACTCATAGCCATCATTTTCGAGTTCATTCTCACCAATTCTGTAGCTATAAAATCCACTGGTTCCTCCCCTTCTTGGGGTTGTCCTCCGGTGGTCGACATGGTACCTACAAAATGCAACGAACATGGTAGAAGTAAAAGCCCTCATGGTACTCTTTATGCCTACTCACTCCTCACGTCATTCAAGCACTTTTGCAAGGTTGTAATGAATATACGTTCGATAAATCACACAAGGTTTGATTAGCCTGTGGAGAAATAGAATCTATTTAGATAGAAAGACGTATGATAAAAATCTAACGGACGAAGTCAAAGAAGTTCAACGAAATAAAACGGTAAAACATAGAAGTATTAGCACGAAATGAAAATGAGATTTAAGAACTAATTAACAATCAAATAGGTTTATTACTTGATATTAAATAGTTTGAAGAATTAAAAAAGTGAAAAGAAATGGATTCGGAATTAGAAAGAGATCACAAAACCTGAAAAGCGAGATCCACTAAACCTATGTGTAGTCTGCGATTCACATACGTTGTCTACGATACCACCTGCGGTTCGCAGATAGTGTCTTTGAGTTTCTGCACTTTCTGTCTAGGTTTGAGGTTGAAGTACAGTTCGCAGGTCCCGTCTGCGGTGTGGTATGCGAATCGCAGATGATGAATGAAGCTCAAATCGCTGATAATGTCAAAATTCTTGGGATCCATTTGGGTTGACCTTCTTTTGATTATTCCTTGTACTTTTAACGACTTGGACCCAGTTGGTTCAAATTTTTGCTATTTTGGGGATCAAAAACACTTTTCCTAAATTTTCCTAAGGGTTTTATGATCAAACACCACCTTTTTGGTCTTCTTCTTCACAAGAAGTTGATGAACAACAAGAACACTTCAAATTTTTACTAGTACCAAATCAACTCCAATTTAGATCAAATTTCAGATCTAGCTTCCTCTCAACAAGGAGAACAAAGCCCAATGGTTTTTTTGAATCAAATAGATACTAATTCACTAAGACCCAATTGGTGTTCTTCAAGGTTGAAGGTCCTCCAATGGTATTTTTGCTCAAATCAACCCCAAATCATTGAATTTTGGATATGTCGTAGATTCAACCTCTGGGAGTTCAAATCTATCAATAGAAACACTCAATTCAAACAACAACTAAATTTGTTTTTGTGAATTTTTGGAATTTTCAGATTTTTGTGATGTTTCAAATAAGAAGAACCTAGGATTGAGAATTGTAGAAATGATACAAGACAAACTCCATCAAGAACTTGCACACAATGGTGATCTAGGGAGTTCATGTATTTTTCATCAAGTCATTACTTTGGATGCTTGAAGGGTGCATGTAATCACAATTCATGGAGCATTATCATGAAGATGGAGTCTTTGAAGATCATGGGAGGTAAACATAGGAAGGCCTTCAAGATATGGGAGATAGCTTGGATGGAAGGCCTTCAAGATATGGGAGATAGCTTGGATGGAAGGCTTCAAGACCATCACATTCAAGATATGGAATATAGCATGGGAGGTTATTTGTGAAAAGTGGTTACTTATGCCAAAAAGGAGCCATTTCATAAATGCAACCCTTCCATCTCTTGAGAAGACTACCAAATAAGGCCCTTACTTCATTAAGAGAATTATTGTAATAGCCATAGTAGTATTCTTTACTTAGTTAGTATATATACTACTTTAGTTTATTTCATCAGTAGCTATTGTTGAATATTGATATTGTGATACTCATTTGAGAGATTGAGGGCTTGTTGAAGCCATTGATTGGACCTTGTTTTGAGAGGATAGGTTTCTTGGGACATTGGTTCCCTTGAGTTCTTTCTAATAGGTCTAGGTGCTTGTTCTTGGATATTTAATTGAGGTCCATAGTTTCATATATTTTGGGTTGCTTTTGATTCCATTTCTTGTGTCTACCTCTTTATCTTTGATTTCTTGTTGTTTTTGTTATCTTTCACATTTAATATTGTATCAATTGGTATCAGGGCCTAGAATAGATTTGTTCAATCAAATCTAGTCTTGGGATTTGATTTTAAAAAAAAATCTGAAAATTGAAAATCAAAAAAATCATTTGAATCATTGTTTTGTTGTTTTTGTTTGGCACTATATTTGAATTATGTAGTGTTATTTGAGTTTAGATATGAACTTTCAAGTTATTTGAAGCTTACTTGAGTAATCCACCATTGTTGGATTAAAGAACTTGAAGTTGGGTCTTGAAGAATTCGTGGCTTGTTGAGCATAAAAGTATTGGAGTTTGTTCTCTAACTTGAGAGAAAGGCACATACAAAATTTGGGACCATTTTATGTTGTTTTGAAGGATCCACCATTGTTGGGTTTGAAGTTTTGAAGAACTTGAAGAACAAGTTGGTGGGTCTTGGAGATTGAGTTAAAATTGAAGGATTGGGATTTGTTTATCTAGTAATGGAGGCTCAAGATACGAAGTTTGAAGGCAAACGGAAATGAATTGAAGAATCTAGAACTTTGAAATTTCAAGGTGTTCTTGAGGATCTTTATATCTTCTTGGTGATGAAGAAACAAAAAGTACAATTTTGATCCAAAACATGTTACACCTCGTAGTTTTGTATGTTGAGTTTCAACGTAGGTTAGTCCTCCTAGCCTTGGACATCTGGATTATCTTCGAGGTTATACAATAATAGACATTTCTATTTTTATATCCCGTACTTCCATTCAACATATACACAACTAAGTTAAGGTTGACGAATGCTCTAAAACGTGAGAAATGAGATTTTGGGCAAATAAAAATGAGCTGCTTGCTTACCCGATGTGTCTGCTTCACCAACTTACCTTCCGTTCTATTTGCTTGAGCTACTTAATATGTATCTTAACTACAAAGTAAGGATGAGACATGTGTTAAATTCAACGTATCAGCAAGTGACACCTATTTAATTAAGCACGTAGGTGACAAGTAGGTGCATCACCTTCTTGCTTAAAAGGAAAGGCCAAGATTAATCCCCCCAAAAGGGGTAAATTGAGGGAAGTCAAGGGGAGATATGGGTAGATTCTCTCATAATTCTTTCATAATTTCCAGAGAAAAACCCAGGCAACTCCTCTCCCAAAAGGTCCATCAAAGCCTAAGTGATTTCGAAGGTTACAAGTGATTCTAGTGCCAAAGAAAACACGGACTGCTTGCTAGTTTCTATTCCTCTTTCTTGTAGCTGCACTGGAGGTTGTTTTCAGGTGAAGAGGACCTAGGTTTCGTGAGTTCTACTCAGCACAAGGTAATTTTATGCTTCCCTTTCCCTTAGCTAAGCTTCTACGAGTTGTATCTCGATCGGAAAGACGAGAAATTGTGAGATTCCAATGAGTAGTATGTAGTTTGTTGTTTTGCCACTGCTGGCTTGTTGTGAACTTGTTTTTAAGTTAAATTAATGGATGGTTTACATGAGAAGAGGCTCAATTATGTACTATTGGTTTTGGTGCTCGATTTGAAAGAAAAGACAAGTCGGAAACGTGTTTTAATAATCTAAAAAATTAGTTCTGAGTTGCTGAACTTGTGGGACCGTTATGGGGTCGTTTTAAAGTGGTATTGTTGCTGAAAATTAGTAGGGATAATTGAATATGTTGTGTTTAATTTTGTTGATAAATTATGGAAAGAAGAAGGGGTTTAAAACTATAGTTGTTTAATCACAAACAAAGTTTGCCGCTCGTTGTACTATTGTTTGAATTGTCGAAATTTTTCTTATGTTGTTGAGGGGCTGAATAGATCGGATTGGTTATTGATATTGTTTATATCAATTTTTGGTGCAGTTTTGAATTTGGGGAAGTGAGGAAATGTAGGGAAGTGCTGCCAGATTTTTTCGTAAGAGAACTACTAGCTTAGAAATGTGTTTCGAGTCCTTCCATGGCATTAACTATAGTTCTAATACCTTGATGTAGGTTGAAGAACTATGGGTAGTATGTGGAGTCGTTAGCAACAAAGGTATGTTAAGGCTACTCTTCCTTCTTTTGGCATGATCAGAATGAAATGAACGTAAATGAACAATATCCATAACGGCTCCACTCTTTGATATGTTAGAGGCTAATGTTCTTGACTTTCTCCAATAGACATAGAGTTTCTTAGTATCATTCATGAATTATATACATATATATACTATCACCTCATAGGTGTTATATATACGCGTATGCTATATGATATATATATGGGGTATGGGAAAGGTTATGGCATTATATACGCATTACCACCTGATGCTACTGGTATATGTGATTATGCCCACAGAGATTGATATGATATGATGGGATGCCTACAGAGGCTTGATGGCATTATATACGCATATGTATATGTATGACTAGGCATTATGTATTCATGTATGATACTTAGGCATATTATGCCCCTCAGAGGAATTTTGTACATGTTGTTGTATCTTGTCTTAGGTTACCTTCACGACTTTATTATGCTACTCTTCATGCCTTACATACTGGGTACATTATTCATACTGATGCCTCTTTTGCCTAGGGGACACTGTGTTTCATGCCCGCAGGCGACGGTCTGCACCAGTAGGTTGCCTGTTTAGCTGATATTAGAGCACTCCACTTATCCTAGAGTTGTGGTCTAGTCTTGGTACGATATTTTTGATATGCATATGGGTATGGAGGGCCCTATCCCGACCTTATGATTTCACGTACTCCAGTAGAGGCTTGTAGATAGTTATGATGCAGTCAGATGTTATGTGGCCTCATTGGCCTATGTTTTTGTTGTATAGTCATCTATGGTAGCCTTATCGGCTCGTACGGTCATGTCCAACATCTACATATATATATTTATGCCCTGTCGGTCTAATACCTTTTTAGCTTATTATTTCTATAAGTCAGTAGGTTACCCTGTGATGTCCCTCGTGACCCATGATTATGTGGTGAATGTATGTCTAGTGGTGCTCAGAAAGTATGGTTCGGGTGCCAGTCATGACCTTCCGTTTTGGGTCGTGACAAATTTGGTATCAGAGCGGATTTGTCCTAGGGATTCAACAAGTCATGCCTAGAAGAATCTTGTTTATGGGTGTGTTGTGCACCACACTTATAAACAGGAGGTTACGAGGCATTTAGGATGGTTACCTTTCCTTCTTGTTCTAGATCGTGCAATAGAGCTGAGTTATAAGCATTCCACTCCTAATCCGTCTCGTGTTTATGACTTCAGCAATGCCTATATCAAGGAAAAAGTCCTAGAGTAAGATGGCATTGACTACGATTGCGGATGAGGGTACCAGCCGAATGCCACCCTCTAGTAAGGGTCGGAGTGAGGCCCACAGTATGACTCCTCCGTATGATTAACCGACTCCACCACCTCTAGATGAGCTTAGTAGGGCTGTAGTACCCTCAGTTCCTCCACCTGATACTCTGGATAGAGCAGTTAGTGCGAGAGCTCGGGATTTCATCAACCTAGACCCTCCGATATTCATATGATTAGACCTGAATGCGAACCCGCAGAACTTTCTGGATCAGAGCGGCATACCTTGAGGGTAAAGGATGCCACCGATACTGAATCAGTAAAGTTTTTTTTATACATTGTGAGATGTCGCGGTGACCTGGTATGAGATATAGGAGCATTCTAGGGGACCTCATGCCCTACCAGCAGGATGGAGAGAGTTTTCAAGGGCTTTCTTACAGCATTTTCTGCCGTTCGAGCTCCGACGGGCCAGGAAGGATAGATTTGTATGTCTTGAGCAGGGTAATATGAGTGTTTGAGATTATAGTTTGCAGTTTAATTCATTGGCCAGATATTCTCCTACGGTCATAGCTGAGATGAGTGACCGTGTACATAGGTTTGTTAATGGATTGGGGCCGCACTTGGTTAATGAGTGTACTACGGCTTCTCTGAATTTGGATATGGATATTGGTCGCATTTAGGCATATGCACAGAATCTAGAGGATCGTAAGAGACAACAATGAGTAGATTGAGAGTCTGTTAGCGGCTAACACAATAGGGCCCGGTCCGTACGTGACATAGGATAGTTAAGAGGTGGGTTTAGGCCACAGTTTTATAGGCGCCCATCATACCCAGCAGCTAGTACACCATCACATTTTTTGAGGTCGAGGGTTGATCGGTTTGCTCAAACTAGACTAGTTCAATGTTCACGAGATCAAGGTCCTATTATAGAGGGGATTCTAGTCAGATGAGGCCACCTTTGACTCGATATGAGCAGTGTGGTTAGCCCTATCCGGGGCCATGCCAATGAGGATCAGAGGTGTGTTACTCTTGTGGTTATCTCGATCATATCATGCGAGAGTGTCCGACAAGAGGTGGAGGTGTTAGGGCCCAGCTAGTCAGATTTGTAGCAGTTTCATTATCTTCAACATGCCCGTCAGGGAAAGGTCATCAGACATCAGCCAGTCGAGGCAGAGGTAGGGGTGGAGCAACTACATTCGATGGTAGCCAGAATCGCATTTAGCGATTGATGGGTCTACAGGATCAGGATTCTTTACCTAATGTTATTATAGGTATACTATCAGTCTTTTCACATAATGTATATACGTTGTTAGATCCATGCTCCAATCAAGCATATGTCACCCCTTTCATTGCTTGTAGTTTGGTATGGAGCATGAGTTTATAAGAGAGCCATTTGTGGTATCTACACTAGTTGGTGAGTCGGTAGTTAGTAGACGGGTCTATCGGGATTGTGTAGTGTTAATTTGTAGCCATCAGACCCTAGCGAAATTGGTAGAGTTAGAAATGGTTGATTTTGTTATTATTATGAGCATAGATTGGCTAGCGTCATGATATGCTAATGTGTATTGTCAAAAAAGATTGTTAGATTTCACTTTCCATACGAGCCAATCTTTAAATGGATGGGTAATACCAAGAAAGATGATTTCCAGAGGTTGTATCTACCATCTTGTTCGGGCCAGAGATGTTGATGTTGAACCACCTACTCTTCAATTATTTCGGTGGTTAATGAGTTTCTTGATGTATTTGCAGATGAACTTCCACGCCTTCCTTCCGAAAGGGAGATTGAGTTGGGGATAGATGTGTTGCCAGACACTCAGCTGATATCTATCCCTCCTTATAGAATGGCTCCAACTGAATTGAAAAAATTGAAGGAGCAATTAAAGGATCTGCTTGAGAAAGGCTTCATTAGGTCCAGTATATCCCCTTGGGGTGCACTGGTATTTTTTGTACGAAAGAAATATGGCTCATTGCGAATGTGTATTAACTATCGGTAGCTGAATAAAGTCACTATTAAGAACAAGTACCCTCTTCTCAGAATTGATGACTTGTTTGATCAGTTACAGGGTGAAAAATATTTCTCAAAGATCGACCTAAGGTCAGGGTACCATCAGCTAAGGTTTAAGGAGCAGGACATTCGAAAAACGGCTTTCAGAACAAGGTATGGGCACTTCATGTTCTTAGTAATGTCATTCGGGCTCACAAACGCGCCAGCAACATTTATGGATGTAATGAACAACGTGTTTCGCCCATTTCTGGATGTATTTGTGATAGTATTAATAGATGATATTCTAGTTAATTCTCACTCGGAGGCGGAGCATGTAGATCACTTGCGGGTAGTACTACAAACACTCCAAGATCATAAATTGTATGCTAAGCTCTCCAAGTGTGAGTTTTGGTTGAATCCAGTGGATTTCCTTGGTTGTATAGTGTCAGATGAAGGTATAAGAGTTGACACTCAGAAGGTAGAAGTGGTGAAGAATTGGCCGAGGCTCATGACTCCAACAGAGGTTTATAGCTTTTTAGGCTTAGCCGTATATTATAGGAGGCTTGTAGCAGGATTTTCTACCATATCAGCACCATTGACAAGGTTGACACAAAAGGCCATAAAGTTCCAATGGCTTGATGCCCTGAGCAGAGTTTCCAGGAGTTAAAGGATAGACTAACATCGACACCAGTACTTACTCTCCTAGAGGGTCCAGAAGGTGATTGTTTATGATTCAAGGAAATTGAGGAAACATGAGAAGAATTATCCGACGCACAATTTGGAGTTAGCCACGGTGGTCTATGCACTAAAAATCTGGCGAAACTACTTGTATGGTGTTCATGTAGACATTTTCATGGATCATAAGAGTATGCAGTATATATTTAAGCAGAAAGAGTTGAACTTAAAACAAAGAAGGTGGCTTGAATTGTTGAAGGATTATGATGTGGACATCTTATACCATCCCAGTAAAGCTAATGTTGTAGTAGATACGCTTAGTCGCAAGTCTATGATCAGCTCGATGCTAGTGCGGGCCGAGAGGAAAGAGTTGATAAGAGAGCTCCATCAGTTAGCTAGGTTGGGAGTCCAATTAATGGGTTTAGAAGATGGTGGCTTTATATGGACGGAAATGTAGATCTCCTATCGGATGGTTTGAAGTAGGTGAATCATAATTATTTGGGCCCGACCTAGTGCACCAAGCCATAGAGAAGGTGAAGCTTATCCAAGAACGACTGTTAACCGCTCAGAGTCATCAAAAGTCGTATTCAAATGTGCGACGGCGGGAATTAGAGTTCCAAGTGGATGATTGGGTCATCTTGAAGATTTCTCCTATGAAAGGTGTAATTAGATTTGAAAAAAAGGGAAAGCTCAGCCCAATGTATATTGGGTCATATCGCATAATTTGACGAATATGACAAATGGCTTACGAATTGGACATGCCTCCCGAGTTAGATTTTGTTCATCTGGTCTTCCATGTTTCTATGTTGAGAGCGTGTGTTGGGGATCCTTATCGGATTGTACCGACTGACGATGTGAAGGTTACAGAGGACTTATCATATGAAGAGATTCCTATTGCTATCTTAGATCGACAAGTCCGCAAGCTAAGGACTAAGGAAGTAGCCTCCGTAAAAGTTCTATAGTGAAATAAGAATGTTGAAGAGATGACGTGGGAGGCGGATGAGGAGATGAAGTATAAGTATCCTCACTTATTTTAGACTAAAGCCGATGTTCCGAGTGAAGAATAGTCTAACCAAGGGTTGACGTATTCATACCTGAGGTGAGTTCCCACTTCAGATTGTTATCTTTGATATTTGATGGTCACATGAGTTCGGTGATATGAATATGTTATTGTATGGCCGTATGAGGAAAGTTTGGATATCTTCTACTTGTTGACAGGGTTCGGATACTCCCATTTATAGGGGAGATTCGGTCAAAAAAATTGGAAAACCTTGAGGATTAATTGATCCCTTATGTATACTTTCCATTCGAGGACGAATGTTCTAAGGGGGGAAAGATGTTACACCTCATAGTTTTGTATGTTGAGATTCGTCGTATGTTAGTCCTCCTAGCCTTGGACATCATCATTATCTTCAAGGTTATACAATATTAGACATACCTATTTTTACATCCCATACTTCCATTAAACATATACACGACTAAGTTAAGGTTGACGAATGCTGTGAGACGTGAGAAATGAAATTTTGGGCAAATAAAAACGAGTTGCTTGCTTACCCGACATGCCTGCATCACCAACTTACCTTATGTCCTACTTGCTTGAGCTACTTGATACGTATTTTAACTACGAAGTAAGGATGAGACACGTGTTAAATTCAACAGACCAGGAAGTGACACCTATTAAATTAAGTAAGTAGGTGACAAGTAGGTGGATCACCTACTTTCTTAAAAGGAAAGGCCAAGATTAATCCCCTAAAAGAGGCAGATTGAGGGCAGCCAATGAGCCCTTTATATAGGCTGATTCTCTCATAATTCCATCATAATTTCCATAGAAAAACCCCTGCAACTCCTCCCAAAAGTTCCATCAAACCCAAAGTGATTTCGAAGGTTACAAGTGATTCTAGTGCCGAAGAAAACCCGGACTGCTTGCTAGTTTCTATTCCTCTTTCTTGCAGTTGTGTTAGAGGTTGTTTTCAAGTGAAGAGGAAATATGTTTCGTGGGTTCAACTCAGTCCAAGGTAATTTTATGCTTCCATTTCCCTTATCTAAGCTTATACGAGTTGTAGCTCGATCTGAAAGACTAGAACTTGCGAGTTTTGAAAGAGTAGTATGTTGTTTGTTATTTTGCCAGTGTTGTCTTGTTGTGAAATTGTTTTTAAGTTAACTTCATGGCTGGTTTATATGACAAGAGGCTAAATTATGTCCTATTGGTTGTGGTGCTCGATTTGAAAGAAAAGACAAGTAGGAAACGTATTTTAATAATCTGAAAAATTAGTTCTGAGTTGCGGAACTTGTGGGACTGTTATGGGGTCATTTTAAAGTGGTATTGTGGCTGAAAATCAATAGGGATAATTGAATATGTTGTACTATTGTTTCAATTATCAGAATTTTTCTTATGTTGTTGAGGGGCTGAATGGATGGGATTGGTTATTGATATTGTTAATATTGTTGTTTGGTGCTGTTTTGAATTTGGGGAAGTGAGGAAATGTAGGGGAAGTGCTGCCCGATTTTCCATAAGAGAACTACTAGCTTAGATATGTGTTTTAAGTCCTTCAATGGCATTAACTATAGTTCTAATACCTTGATGTTATAGGTTGAAGTACTACATACATTATGTGGAGTCGTTAACAACAAAGGTATGTTAAGGCTACTCTTCTTTCTTTTGGCATGATCAAAATGAAACGAACGACGGCTCCACTCTTAGATATGTTAGAGGCTAATGTTCTTGATTTTCACCGATAGACTCAAAGTGTCTTAGTAACATTCATGCATTATATACATGTATATACAATAACATCACAGGTGTTATCTACGCGTACACTATATGATATATATATTGAGTATGGGAAAGGTTATGGCATTATATACACACCACCACCTGATCAACTGGTATATGACGATGATTATGCCCATAGAGGCGGAGATGATAGGATGGGATGCCCACAGAGGCTTGATGGCGTTATATACGCATATGTATATCTATGACCAGGCATTATGTACGCACATGTACGATACTTAAGCATATTATGGCCCTCAGAGGCATTTTGTATAGGTTGGTTATTTCTTGTCTTAGGTTACCTCCATGCCTTTATTATGCTATTTTTCATGTCTTACATACTCGGTACATTATTCGTACTGACGCCCCTTTTTCCTAGGGAACGATTCCAATTATTTTTTTAATTGTATTCTTTTTATTCAAGAAGTTTGACCCCCCTCTAATTTTTTTGTTTTCTTTATTTGATTTGCATTTTCTTGCTGCATGTCATGCCCGCTGGCTCAGGTAGACAAGGTGACGGTCCGCACTAGTAGGTTGCCTGTTCAGCTGATATTGGAGCACTCCACTTGTCCTGAAGTTGCGTTCTAGTCTTGGTACGGTATTTTTGATATGCATATGGGTATGGCGGGCCCTGTCCTGATCTTATGATTTCACGTACTCCTCGGCGTATGTTTTTGTTGCATAGTCATCTATGGTATCCTTGTCGGCTCATACGGTCATGTCTAGCATCTATGTATATACATATATGCCCTGTCGGTCTTGCACCTTTTCAGCTTATTATTTCTATGAGTCAACATGTTACCTCATGATGGCCCTTATGGCTCAGTCTTATTTACGATTATATGGTAAATGTATGTCTAGTGGTGCTCGGCAAGTAAGATCCGGGTGCCCGTTATGGCCTTTCGATTTGGGTCGTGACAAAACCCTTGGTAAAACGTGGGCCAAAAGTGTTATTTTACCCAAAAGACAAAGTTTCTAGGATAAGTGGGCCCAAAGAAATCTCAATATTCAAAAAAAACATTGCACAAAATCGAACAGGAATCAAATTTTTGGAAAGGGTTGCAGGTAGAGTTTGCGTCTCATATGCGGGTGAATTGCTCATTTGCGGGAGGTCAGACTTCATCACAAAGGTCCGTACAACGCTACTATACATCTTAGTGGCTGGGCGTAATGCTAAAGTCGACGGCTGCGAGTCACAGGTCACCTGCGACATGACCTGCGAATCACAGGTTGTGACTGCGAACTACAGACAAATAACAAACTGTGACAAACTACTTGAGATCTCCAACATCATCTGTGATTGGTAGATTGAACCGCAGGTTTTTATTTCTTCTTCATTTCTTTGATTATCTAAACTAATTAAACTCTAGTAATTTATCCTACTTGAGGTTAATTGGTTCTTGTGTCCTTATTTTTCTTTCGTGCTATTTCTTTTTGTGCCTTTTCCCATTTTTACTTCATAGTTAATTTCTTGGATCAAGTCCATTAGTTTGTATCGAGTCATCCGTCTTTCATTTAACAAGAATCCACTCCGGCCTTAAGTAGTAATTATGTACCTTGGGAACCACCGAATCGAAACAAGAATCAACATTAGCCGACCAATCGAGTGGTAAAAGGCAAGAGTGTGTAAGTTCATTTGAGTGGTGCTAGCCAAGCTCAAAATAGTGTAAACACGAGCATGGTGAGGTTTCTTTACTACTAATATGTTTGGTAAGTGTTCTTTGCAGGTACTTCTCCATGAATTTCGATTCATGTGATGGTGATTTTGATGGTTATAATGATGACGAATGTGAGTATAATGATGGAAATTACGGAGGCTCCATGGGCAATAATGATCATGAGCAATACTATTTCGGAGGTTCTTACACTACACACTATGAGTATAGAGATGACTTGGGGTATACATCTTCCTCACACGTACCTTATGAGTCTTATGATGGCGATCCTAATGAAAATGGAAGTTGTGATGAATATGACTATGAAGATAGTGGACTTGCAAAATATTGATTATGGAATATTCATGTTCATTACCTCGTAATATTCCTATCCTAAGAAGAATGGTATGCGTGGGAATTTGGGTACAAATTGGAGTCGTCATATGACAATGAACTTGTGTGTAACTTCTACTTCTAGAAATACCATGTCTCATGCTTCTTATTCTAATTCAAAAGTATCATGTTCTCAATATGGAATTAATATTAGAGGTAGGATGGGAGTATCACTAAGAAGTGGAAGTGAGGGAAGTTCAATAATTCAAAGGGAGGTTGATCCAAAGAGGTGAATTATTGACACCAAGGTGAATGTTTGAGGGAAGTTCAATAATTCAAAGGGAAGTTGATCCAAAGAGGTGAATTATTGACACCAAGGTGAATGTTTGTGCTTTTGCAGGATTCTCTATACTTGATGACGATTGTTACACAAACTTCATAACCGCTCATAAAGTTTAATAGTTGAGGATACCTTATGTGATGAGACGGGATCCTTATTATGATGAGGTAAGATATTGGGTTGATAGGAGAGTGAGGGTATTCATTTCACATGCTGAGTACCAAGAGAAGGTTTGGTGTGATGTGCTTCCCATGGATACTTATCACATATGTTTTGGAGAACCTTGGTTCAAAAGGCATGGATCCCTTATGAGCAAAATTTGCATAGGTATGTAGTGGATGAAAGGGGAATACTTCTATTTCCATATGTACCTCCTAGGAAACCTCCAAATGTAAGGGTGCAAGAACCCAATGTGAAATGGCCTACCTTGACTATGGAAGATAGTGGAGAAGAATATGAAAAATGGGAAGTCGTGATGGATGGAATATTTGCTAGCTACCACTATTCACAAGGAAGGAAAGTGGAATTGGCTCTTAGAACTTTTGAACAAAGGCTTGACAACTATTGGGAGCACTTTGAGATAGAGACTTGGGATGCATTAAAGGAGGACTTGAGGCACTATTACCCCGGTCCACATGAAAGGTGTTATAGGACCAAAGACAATTCCCAAAAGAAGAAGCTAAAGGAAGGAAAATCAAATGATCCCTGTGAAATCAATTGGGGTTTTCCACATGAAGTGTAGATTACCGTACCATACCATGTGGAGAAAAGGTAAAATGCTCATTGTAGGACGGAGAGGTCTAATGAACTTGAAAGACAAAAGATAGAGAGGAGTAAGGGAGTGCAAAGTGGAAACTCATGAATGGAAAAAAGAGAGGACGTGTGGAGTGATGTGAGGGAGTTTCCACAAACTCAATATAACCTCACCAACGATCCACAAAAGGTGAATGTTTGTGGTTATACTGGGTTCTCCCTTATACTTGATGACGATTGTTACACAAACTTCATCACCCCTCATGCGGTTTAATGGTTGAGGATACCTTATGTGATAAGACGGGATCCTTATTATGATGAAGGGGGATATTGGGTTGATAGGAGAGTGAAGGTATTCATTTCACATGCTGACTAGAAATGGGAGGTTTAGTGTGATGTGCTTCCCATAGATACTTGTCACATATATTTGGGAGACCCTTGGTACCAATGACATGGGATCCCTTGTGAGCAAGATTGGCATACGTATGTAGTGGATGAAAGGGGAATATTTCTATTACCACATGTACCTCCTAGGAAACCTCCAAGTGTAAGGGTTCGAAAACCCAATGTGAAATGGCCTACCTTGACTATGGAAGCTAGTGGAGAAGAATATGAAAAATGGGAAGTCGTGATGGATGGAATCTTTGCTAGCTACCACTATTCACAAGGAAGGAAAGTGGAATTGGCTCTTAGAACTTTTGAACGGAGGCTTTCCAACTATTGAGAATACTTTGAGATAGAGACTTGGGATGCATTAAAAGAGGACTTGAGGTGTCATTATACCGGGCCACATGAAAAGGGGTATAGGACCAAAGACAATTCCTAAAAGAAGAAGCCAAAGAAAGGAAAACCAAATGCTCCTTGAGAAATCAATCGGGTTTTTCCATACAAAAGGGAGATTACTGTACCATACCATGTGGAAAAAAGGCAAAATGCTCATTGAAAGACCATAATGTTTAATGAACTTGAGAGACAAAAGATAGAGAGGAGTAAGGCAGTGCAAAGTGGTAACTCACGAGTGGAAAAAGGAGAGGATGTGCGGAATGATGTGAGGGAGTTGCCACAAAATCAATCTAAACTTTATATTTCTTCATGTTGTTGTGAAGAATATTTTGTAGGTATTCAAGAAAGCGAATTGAAAAAGGAGTCTTCACGTAAAGAACTCCAATGATTGAAAGAGGGAATGGAGGACAAGACCATTCCTTCGATTGGTCAAATAAGCTTACTATTGGTAGCTCAAGGTAAAGAAGGTTCTTCATGTGAACTTCAAGGTACAATAGCTAAAATCAACACTTCCACCTCTTTGAATGTACAAATTTTTGATGTGAGTGTGAGTAGTAGTTGTCTTGGTGTGATCTTAATGATTCTTTGTCGTGTATTGATAATGTCACAATTGAGAGTGTCCATACACTAGTTGATCTTTTGATGACCAAATTGATTCTTCTTACAAGATCGATTTATGTCCACCTTGTGTTGGTACTTGTGATTTGAATGATAGTACGTTATGATGTGATAAGGATGATCAAACACTAGTTGACTTTAATTATGGCAATCAATCTTTTGAACTTTACATGCTACCAACTAGTTATTGATATTTGTGTTGATCAACTTGATTGTAATGTTAATCCACTATTCGAGGAATCTTGTGTTGTGCTCAGTGAACCCCCGATTAGTGATGATGTTTTTAAAGTTGGTCATTTGAATGAATATGATATCCCATCCTTGTATGTTTCATATAAAAATGAGTCTCTTGGTCTTATCTTTGTGTCAAGTGATGAGACTTTCATTTGTGATGGTGATGTATGTCATGTGGATAGTCATGAGAATGAAGGTACTTTGAAAAATGACATTTTCCTTTTTGAGAATGAAATTACATGCTTTGACTCATAGTGGAATGTATTGTAATATTGAAAGTGTAGCCACTTTTCGGGACTATATGGTATTTGAAAACCCACTATGGAATGATGACTCTCTTTCCTATGATTGAGAACTTCCCTTGGGAAATGATAATACACTTGTGGAGAAGGGATGTTTTTAAAATGAAGGTGATACTTGTTTGCAAATTGTTAACTCTTCCTTGTGTGTTCCAAATCTTAGTAACATGCTTGATCTTGTACTTGAATTTAATAGTGAAGCTAGATGTGAGGACACCATAGATGAAGTTGTTTTGTGTGACACCTTTCTTTACTATATATTCTTATATGATGATACTCATTCTTGTGTTGGGGTGCATCTTATATTGAGATGATATCTAATGGTGTAGATTGTGGTTTTCTGGGCCAATATGTGTGGATATTCTTCCCTTTTGACCCCGATGATGTTTTAAATTTGTATGACTTGGTCATAGTACTACCTTTGGGGTAGTCTCACTTTGAAATTAAGGATCATTTGTGTGTCATGTCTATTAGAACCAATGTCATATTGCCTACATGGTATTTTGGAACCATTGGTTCCTCTATGATATCCTCATTTCATGTTCTTTGGGATAGCCAAGTTATTAGTGCTTTAGGTGAGAGCTTGTTCTTCATAATAATGGTTAATACTTGGTTATATCACAAGTGTGTGCATACTTGGCATGTTAGTTAAGTAGGCTACTCTAACACTAACCCTCATCCTTTGAGGACGTTGTTCCTTGTCTTCCCTATGGTTTTGCAAGGCTTATATTCGAGGACGAATCATTTTAAAGAAGGGGAGAATGATACAAGCCAAACTCCATCAAGAACCTGCACACAAAGCTGATCTAGGGAGTTCATGGACTTTTCATCAAGTCATTACTTTGGATGCTTGGAGGGTGCATGGAATCACAATTCATGGAGCATTATCATGAATATGGAGTCTTTGAAGATCATGGGAGGTCAACATATGATGACCTTCTATATATGAGAGATAGCTTGGATGGGCTTCAAGACCATCACATTCAAGATATGGAAGATATCTTGGGAGGTTATTTGTGAAAAGTGGTATTTATGCCAAAAATGGGTCATTCCATAAATGCAACCCTTCCATCTCTTGAGAAGACTACCAAACAAGCCCTTACTTCATTAAGGGTATTATTGTAATAGTCATAGTAGTCTTATATGTTTAGTTAGTATATATACTACTTTAGTTTATTTCATTAGTAACTTTTGATGAATTATGAATATTGTTTTTGTTTTCTCTAGAGAGAGACTTGGGAGGCTTTGGATAAGCTATTGTTGAATCTTTTTTGGAAAAGAAGGTTGCTTAGGATTGCTTGCAATTCCTTTGAGGTCCACTTCATAGGTTTAGGTGTTTTTTTTTTTGTTAATTCAATTGAGGTCCTTGCTTTTTATTCCAACTCTTGTGGCTGCCTCTTTAACTTTCAATTTATTATAATTTCTTTTATCTTCCGCAATTTGGTATGTATCAAAAAAAAATCTCTAGTCTAAGCTCTAATACCAAATGATACGATTCCTAAAGGAGAAACTCTAAGAAATCGAATCGAATGCGGAAATTAAAAGGATAGAAAAATAAACACGAGAGTAGTTATCCAAAGCAACCAATGATATGTTAAATCAAATTCCTCAATGGCATAAACTACAAAAGCACCTAATCTACATGATTTTGAATGATTCCACTAGTGAGCAATGCTCAAGTGTGAATCACAAGCAAGATACAAAGCAACCTCACAATTACAGTAAATTATGCAAGGGACTAAGAACTAGAGATAACCTATCACTACAATACTAATCTCTCAAAGAGTTTTCATCATCAAAATAAGTTAAGTGTAAAATAAGAGTAAGGGTCATATTTATATTATGCCTTATTACAAGCTTGGCCAAAAAGTGACCAAAGCCTTTAATTTGAAAAGTAGTGACTAGATGAAAAGTGATACGATTCCAAAAAGCAAAACTCTAAGAAATCGATTCGAATGCGAAAATTAAAAGCATATGAGATTAAACACAAGAGTAGATATCCAAAGCAACCAATGATGTATTAAATCAAAGACCTCAATGGCATGAACTACAAAAGCACCTAATCTATGAAGGTTTAAATGATTCCACTAGTGAGAAATACTCAAGTGTGAATCACAAGCAAGATCCAACACAACCAAGAAATTACACTAAATTAAGCTAAGAACTAGAACTAGAGATAACCTATCACTACAACACTAATTCTCTCAAGGATTTTCATCATAAAAAACATGATAAAGGTAAAATGAGGCTAAGTATCCTATTTATACCCTTCCCTATTACAAACTTGGTCCAAAAGTGACCAAACCCTCAACTTAACACGAAATATCCAAAATAAGCTAAAGTCACCCGTTAGCACCATCTGCGAATTACAGATGGTTTCACAGGGTATGCTCTACGGTTGACCTACTGTGACAACTCAATTCTCGGGCTCTTCTTCCTCCCATGTGATCCTCCAAATGGTGTCTACTTGTGTCCACATCCCTTGAAGTGCTTCCAAGGTTCCTTTTTGCATGAACATTGCTTGCATAGCTTGGAGTTCCTTGGCTTGACTCCAAGTAAAGGTTCTTGAGCTTAGAGTTCCTTGGCTTGACAACAAGTAAAGGGTCTTGAGCTTGGAGTGGTCCCCATTATTATATCATCCTCCCCTTCTTGGAAAGGATTCATTCTCGAATCCATAGGCTCACCTATAACACAAGAAGACAAGTCACTCACATTGAAAATAACATGGATGTTATATTCACTTGGAAAGTCAATTTTGTAGTCATTCTCATTGATATTCTCAAGGAATTTGTAGGGACCATCATCGGGTTGGAAGTCCACCTTCTTCCTTCCATGGTTTTGTCTCTTGACCACCTTAGTGTTGATCTTCTTTATGTTCTCCTTCACCTTGGCATGAACCTTTATCATCTCGACCACCCTTTGTTTTGCATCTAAGCTCACAACAACATCACTAGACAAAGGGTTAAGGTTAAAGGCACCAAAGGGTTAAAACCATAACACATTTCAAATAGAGGCATGTCAATAGATGAGTGGAGTGAACTATTGTAAGAAAATTCAATCAAAGGCAATCGGTCCTCCCAAGAAGTGGGATTTCCTCTAATCATATACCTAAGCATGCTCCCAAGAGTCCTATTCACTACTTCGGTTTGCCCATCCATTTGAGGGTGATAAGAAGTAGAGAGCAAAATCTTTATACCAAGTGTACCCCAAAGACTCTTCCAAAAATGACTAAGAAATTTGAAGACCCTATCACTAACAATAGTGCGAGGTACTCCATGCAATCTAAGCACATTAGCAACAAACAAGGATGCTACATGAGAAACATCACCACATTTTATGGCATGGTATAATATGAGACATTTTAGAGAACCTATCTACCACCACAAAAATGTAATCATGACCCCTTTTAGTTCTTGGAAGACCCATCACAAAATCCATAGAAATGCCTATCCAAGGACCAATAGAAGTAGGAAGAGGAGCATACAAACCTTAAGGCCTAGTCTTTGATTTAGCTTGCTTGCACTCAAAACATTGCCCACAGAGTTTCTCCACATCATGTTTCATCTTGGACCAATATAATTGTTCAAATCTAGCTTCCTCTTAACAAGGAGAACAAAGCGCAATAGTTTTTGAAATTTATTAAACACCAATTTACTAAACCTACTTGCTTGTTCTTCAAAGAACCTTCAAGTTCAGTAATGGTGATTTCTCCAATTCAAATTTTCAACTACTCCAATTCTAACTCAATTAGCTCCCAAATTTCAGATCTAGCCTCTCCTTGATATAGACAACAAAGCCCAATACAAATTGAGATCAATTTCCCACAAAATCAATGAAACTCAATTGGAGTTCTTCAAGTTCTTCAAAAGCTTCAATGCTCAACAATGGTGAATTCTTCAATTTGGCTTGGAATTCTTCCAAACTTCAAATTTTGAGTCTCTACTAGTACATAACGCACAATAACTTTGGAGCATTAATTCTTGTTCAATCATCAAGACCCAATTAAAATTCTTCATAACCTCTAAGTGCAACAATGGTGATTTCTCCAAACACCTCCAAATTGCTTCAAACTTTAGATATATGTGGATTTGAACTCTAGGAACTCAAATCTACACTCAATTTCACTCAAGTCAATCAAAAAACACCAATATTTTTGGAATTTTCAAATTTTTCAGATTTTTGTGAATTTTCAAATAAGAAAAAACTAGGATTGAGAATTGTAGAAACAAAATTCTCTAGCCTAAGCTCTGATACCAAATTATACGATCTGGCTTATGAAAGACACAGATTCAAACAACAAAAATGTGAAAACTAAAATAACAAGAAATTTGGGATGAGAATGAATAAACTGGGGATGAAAATAGAGGGATAGAAGCAAGACACGAGAATTGAAATCAATTGGCAACCAAAGGTATATTAAACCAAATTCCTCTAAAGATTAATCAATAAAAGCACATATACTATAAAGATGATTCCACAAGTGAGTGATCTCATTTGAGAATCATGAACAAGTTCAATAGACAACCAAATGATCCACCATAGTTGTACTATCACTCTAATTACTACACTAATCACTAGCTAACACTACAAAGTAGGTAGCAAGAGTTTTACTCTCAATTCATCAATCATCAAAAGTCCTATTATAAGCCTTGAAAACTACTATTTATAGTATTAGGAAATATTACAAACTAGGCCCAAAAGTGATCATAGTCTCAAATTGCAAAAGGAGCCAAAATGGCTAATTGGCCATCCGCCGACATAATGTGCGAAATGCTCATGGTGATGCAAGTTGTGCCTGTATTTCACAGATAAAATGCACAGACTGCCTTTTCTCCTCCCTTGAGCATGTTGTGTGAAATGCATGGCGGGCCGCAGGTCACACCTGCAACTCACACTTTATCCACAACTGTGACAGCTTCAATTCCGGACTCCTCTGCACTCCAAGTGATCATGCAAATTTCATGTGCCCTCTTATGTGGGCCCTTAAAGGTCTCCAAATCCTCTTATTGAATCCACATAGCTTGTAAATCTTGGAGTTCCTTGGCTTGTCCTTGAGCGAAGGCTTTTGAATGGTTTGTGCTCCCCGATATCATATCATCCTCCCCTTCTTGAAAATGATTAGTCCTCGAATCCGAATCTTGCAAAAACCAAGGAAAGATACATACAAACATGGGCCTCATAGAATGAGGGTTAGAAAAATCAATAATAATCTCATTAGCAGTCCAAGAATGCCCAAATTTGTGATATAACCATGCATCAATAAGCACCATGGTAAAATTATCCACATAAGAGGCATCAAGAAGTTGAGTCCTCCCAATATCATGAAATGAAGATAAGGTAAAGAGACCACTAGATGCAAAATGATAAGCATGTACTACATTGGCTCTAGAAAACATGAAGCTCATTCGATCCTCATTTCTCATACAAGACCCATCAAACAAGTTTATTATATCTCCGGGGTCAAAAGGGTAAGCAAATCTTTTAGGAACACTCATAAACACGTATGTCAAGGACTCTAGTAGTTTCAGTAGGGTGTAGCCAAAAGGTATTGCAAGAATATGCACCTTGGATTTGGAAAACTCAACAATACATGTACTCGTAAAATAACTATATGTACCATTAGGACCCTTCCCAACATAAAATGCACCCTCAATCTTATAAGTGTCATCATAAACAAACAAGTAGTAAAGAAAGGTGTCTCTTAAAATTACTTCATATATGGTGATCTCACATGTAGCATTCCTATTAAGTTCTAGAACACAAGGATTTGGTACACCGAAGGAGAAAGTAGTAAGTTGAAAACAAGCATCACCTTTTTTTCCAAAACATTCCTTCATATAAGAATTTAATGACACACACATCTACCACATCCTTGGATATCATCATTTGACACAAGGTGATATGATACGGAATGGCGCGGGGGTGATTATGATAGCTATGATTCATGGTGGAGCATGGCTTGAAGACAATGATAATTCATGGAGCATATTGACCACATTTGAGGAGCTTCAAGAGGCGTTAAACGGATATCTTCACACCTTACACCCCTTCATGATGTAGGGTTAACCTTTAAAGTCCATTAAACACCTATGTGTGAAGATGATCAAGCTATAGGAAATAGCATTGAACGAATAAGACACGGCTCACACAAGTTCCTTCAACCGAGACTATGCTGAGGATCTCCAAGCCATACGAGTCATGTTCATACAAGGAGAGGCCTTGGACATCCTTGAGGGATTCAACTTAGTTGAAGAAGAGAAGCATGGGATTGGATGAATATGTCAAGATCGGAAGGTGGTTATTTATGTAAAGAAGCCATCATTCCTTAAGAAGACCACCCAAACAAGGCTCTTACTTCATTAAGGGCATAATTGTAATAGCTTAGTAGTCTTCTTAGCCTAAGTAGTGTAAATACTACATTTGTTATTTCATTACTTAGTTTTGATGAATATTGATTAAGAGTGATTCTCTAGTATCTAGGTTCTAGATTGTAGTGTAGTGTAGTGCTACGAGTGAGTGTAGGGATTAGTGTAGGGTTAGCCTTAATCTCTTCAATTGAACCTCTATTTGAATGTATCCAAGTTGATAATTCAAGCATGAATTCAAGTCTCTTCTCCTTTAATTTGTGATCAATTACTTGATTTCAATTCCTTCTTTATTTTATTCCCATCTATATTTCTTCTATCAAATCTATCTTACTTTGTGTTGCTTAATTTCGCATTTTTTCTAAGTCAAATCATATCATTTGGTATCAGAGCTTACACTAGAGTTTTGTTTCTACAATTCTCAATCCTATGTTCTTCTATTTTGAAAATCCCAAAAACCAAAATCTAAAAATTTGCAAATTCCCCAAAAGTTACGTAATTTGTTGTTAGAGTTTCATTGTCCTATTCAGAAAGCGACCTTGGTTTATTGTGATAATGTTAGTGCTATCTACCTTTCTGGTAATCCGGTTCAGCACCAGAACACTAAACATATCAAGATGGACATTCACTTTGTTCGCGAAAAGGTTGTTCGTGGTCAAGTACACGTCTGCCATGTCCCTTCCAAATATCAGATTGCAGACATCATTACAAAGGGTCTTCCCTCGGTCCTTTTTGAAGATTTTAGGGACAGTCTCAGCATTCGACGACCGCACGCTATGACTGCGGGGATGTGTTAAATATACATCCGATATACACAATATATCGGATGGGTTACAGTAAGCAGGCCCACTATATGGGCTGAGTTTGTATATAATGTGTATATTAGTGTTATACCTTAATTAGTCTTGTACCTTAATTAGTATTGTACACTTACCATAATTGTTGAGTTAGTCTCCAAATAGAATAAGGTTTTAGGAGTAGAATAGGAATAGGATTTTCCTATTATGGAAATATGTAAAGTGTATATATTGTCTTTCAATTAATGAAAATAATCAAGGGATTATTTCTTTCAGTTATAACTAGCTTATGGCGAACATGCCTTTCATATTGTATCCAGTAATTTCTTTCTTCTAATAATTTTCTTTTTTCTTCTTGCAACTCCATTTTATTTAGAACTACTTTCACTTTCTGAGTTTTGGTTAATAAAGTTAACATTTCCTAATTCTGATTCACTTTCCTCATCAGTTTGACTGATATAAAAGTCTTCATATTCATACCATTTATCATTATCTTCTTTTATTTGTTGTAGACTCATTATAAATTGTGTTGTATTTATATATTTTACACCTTTTTTCTTTAGCTTTGGACATTTATTAGCATAATGTCATTTTTCATTACAATTCCAGCATTTACATTCTTTAAGTTTTTTCCTCTTCTAATGGTTTTATATATTTTATTTTCCTAAATTTTCTCTTCCTAAATTTTATCTTATATTTAAATTTTTTCCTAGTTTCAGGGGTATTTCTATATTTTTTAAACCTGTTTTATCTATAAGGTTTGTAATAAGGTATGTGCCGTTGTTTGTCGTAATTATTATATATTTTAAATCTCTTTTGTTGACATCTCTTATTTTTATGACTTATCTTATATTTCTTTTCTTTCCTTTTATCATCACATCCAAATACTAGTCTTCTTTCCGTAAATCCACATATTTCTCTTAATCCTAATTTCTTATCTTTTAAATTTTTTGTTGCATTCTATATTCTTCACATTTTCGCATAAGTATGCTCTTAGTACTCTTATTCGTGTTTTCTTTTGGTTCTAGTTGGGTATATTCTCTTGATAATTCAGTATTATATGGTGTTGGTAGGTGATCATAATAAAGTTGTTGATGTATTAAACCTTCTTTTGGTAAGAATCTTGCTTCATAAAAGAATTTGTTAAAACTTATCGTATATTCTGGTAATTTATTAACCTTACAACATTTCATGTTATTTAGATTCATTATAATTTCAGTCTTTCTTTATGCAAATATGTTTTCTCTTGCTACTAACCATTTTCTCCCAAAAATTCTCTTTTTAGTACAATATCAAATATCATTAGCATAGATTTTCAATGTCTTTCATGGCTAAATACTTCTCCTGTTAATTGGTATGCTATAGATTCCATCCAATATTCTACTTTTCCAATTAATGTTTTAGATACTGAGTCATAAATATAATCTAGATTGTCATATATAGAGTTCATTAATGCTATATATATTCCAAGATTCCAATCATTTATTTTTCTTCTTATTTCTTGTTAATCATAAACATTGTCTAAATCTAGGAATATCCATTAAAGTTTACACCTTATGACATTGATCCTACAAATTCTTTAAAATCAGCTTGTTGTCCTATTGGTATGTGTTCTAGTAATCTAGTACGCTCTCTTGTTGTATTTCTAAATTTGGGTCTATTAGTACTTCTTCAGGATAGTCATTAGTATCTTCATTTATTATATCATCTGTTTCTACTTCTGTTTATATAGGTCTATTAAATTCATCTTCTACATCACTTTCAGGTTCGTCTTCTATGACTGCATTTATACTTATTATTTTTTTGTAAAGCTTCTATTATTTGGTTGTTTTCTTTTACTATCTCTGAGTTTTCTTCTTCTTCTATGAATTCTGCTACTTGTATCTCTTGATTAATTAATTCAATATTACTATCTTTGTATGTATCACTATCAGTTTTTCATTACTAGTTGTACTTTCATCACTTGTTCTAATAATTTTTCTTACTTTCTTTTTCTCTTTTAACCTTGTCATCAACACCCTAAGGATATGTAATTCTTCTTTTAATTCTTCAAGTTCTTGTTTTACTTCATTTAATTCTTCTCTTGTTTGTTTTAGTTCTACCTTAATTTCCTTTAGTATTTTCTTTGTATATTTAAACTTATGTTTATACTTTTTATATTTACTTAACCATTCTTCATTATTATGTGATCTTAATTTTTTATTTTCTATTTTTAATTCACATATTTGTTGTTCTTATTTATCTAATTTCAGGTATAAGTATTTGGTGGTTTTTTTTTGTGTCATTTAAGTAGATATTTTCACCTTTTAGATTGTTATTATTATTTGGTGTAGTTTTAAGGTCTTTTTTCTTTATAGGTTCATAGTTGTATCTTTTTTCTCTATTATATCTTTTCCATGGTTTTTAAGAAATGTAATTACATTATGTTCTTGATTTTTCATTAAAATTGTCTTTTTTATTTATAAAATTAACAATGAAGGAATTGAAGTAAATGACCAAGGAAAAATAAGATTTATAAATAAGATATGAATATACAAAGAAAAATAATAAAGAAAAAAAAAACTAAAAGCAATAAAAATAGCTTTATCATAAGAGATATTTTCTCTACTTAAATACCTACAATACAGTGCGAAAGAATTAAAATTAGAAAATGATATAAAACAATTGGAACAACAATGTGATAAATTTTATAAAATAGGATAGATATGGGAAACGGATGGAAGAAAAAAATAAATAATCCTGACTAACCCTAAGGAAAAAATTAATGTGTTATGAGAAGAAATAATAGTAAAAGAACAAATGAAAAATACATTAGTAATAATGGATGAAATAAAGGAAAACCAAACACAAATGCAACAAGTGATAAGAGAAGAGTTGACAAAACTATGGAATACATCTGAGATACCAACATTTAAATAATATTAGAAAAACTTAACATATTAGTAGCAGATATGAATAAAGGTAAAGAAGTAATAGAAAGAAATGAAACTAGCAAGTCAAATAGGAAAAGTAGTTAGTACCACAACTAAACAACCAGAAATTGTACCAATAGATGGTTGGAAAAGAAGTAAAGAACTTATAATGATAGATATAAGCGAAATAAAACCGATGTTATCAGAATCAATAGGAAAAACATTAGATAGTCTAGCAATATTAAATAAAAAGGGACAATTTTAATGGAAAATCAAGAACATAGTGTGATAACATTTCTAAAAAATCATGGAAAAGATATAATAGAAAAAGAAAGATACAAATATGAACCTATAAAGAAGAAAGAACTTAAAACTAAACCAAATAATAGTAATAGCAATTCAAAAGGTGAAAACATCTACTTAAATGATACAGAAAAAACCATCGAGTATTTATACCTGAGATTAGATAAACAGGACCAACAAATATGTGAACTAAGGACAAAAAATGTTAAATTAAAATCACATAACAATGAAGAATGGTTAAGTAAATATAAAAAGTATAAACATAAGTTTAAAGATACAAAGAAAATACTAAAGGAAACAAAAGTAGAGTTAAAACAAACAAAAGAAGAACTAAATGAAGTGAAACAAGAATTGGAAGAATTAAGAGAAGAATTACATATCATTAGAGAACAAATGACAAGGTTAAAAGCAAAAAGAAAGTAAGAAGAAGTAAAAGAACAAGTGATGAAAGTACAACTAGTAATGAAAAAACTAATAGTGACACAGACAAAGATAGCAATATTGAATTAACTAACCAAAAAATACAAGTAGCAGGATTCATAGAAGAAGTAGAAGAAGAAAACTCAGAAATAGCAAAAGAAAATGATGAGATAATAAAAGCTTTAAAAAAATGAAAAATGTAAATGCAGTTATAGAAGAAGAACCTGAAAGCGATGTACAAGATGAATTTAACAGACATATAGAAATAGAAATAGAAACAGACGATATAATAAATGAAGATGCTAATGATTCTCATGAAGAAGAATTAGTAGACCCTAATTTAGAAATAATAACAAGAAAATGAACAATATTACCAGAACACATACTAGTAGGACAACAAGCTGAATTTAAAGAATTTGTAGGATCAATGTCATAAGGTGTAAACTTTAATGGATATTTCCTAGATTTAGACAATGTTTATGATGAACAAGAAATATGAAGTCTATAAATGATTGGAATCTTGGAATGTATATAGCATTAATGAACTCTACACATACTGACAACCTAGATTACATTTATGACTTGATATCTAAAACATTAATTGGAAAAGTAGCATATTGGATGGAATCTATAGCATACCAATTAATAGGAGAAGTATTTAGCCATGAAAGACATTGAAAATCTATGCTAATGATATTTGATATTGTACTAAAAAGAGAATTTTTGGGAGAAAATGGTTAGTAGCAAGAGAAAACATATTTGCATAAAGAAAGACTGAAATTATAATGAATCTAAATAACATGAAATGTTGTAAGATTAATAAATTACCAGAAGATACGATAAGTTTTAGCAAATTCTTTTATGAAGCAAGATTCTTACCACAAGAAGGTTTAATAAATCAACAACTTTATTATGACCACCTACCAACACCATATAATACTGAATTATCAAAAGAATATACCCAATTAGAACCAAAAGAAAACGCATTAGGAGAAAGAATAAGAGTACTAAGAGCATACTTGATGCGAAAATGTGAAGAATATAGAATGCAACAAAAAATTTAAAATGATAAGAAATTAGGATTAAGAGAAATATGTGGATTTACGGAAAGAAGACTAGTATTTGGATATGATGATAAAAGGAAAGAAAGGAAATATAAGAAAAGTCATAAAAATAAGAGATATCAACAAAAGAGATTTAAAAGATATAATAATTACGATAAACAACGGCACGGACCTTATTACAAACCTTATAGGAAAAAGAGGTTTAAAAATATAGAAATACCTTGCGACTAGGAAAAAGAGGTTTAAAAATATAGAAATACCTTGCGACTAGGAAAAAATTTAAATATAAGAGAAAATTTAGGAAAAGAAAATATATAAAACCATTAGAAGAGGAAAAACTTAAAGAATGTAAATGTTGAATTGCAATGAAAAATGACATTATGCTAATAAATGTCAAAGCTAAAGAAAAATGGTGTAAAATATATAAATACAACACAATTTATAATGAGTCTACTACAACAGAAAAATAAGATAATGAAAAATGGTATGAATATGAAGACTTTTATGTCACTCAAACGGATGAAGAAAGTGAAATAGAATTAGAAAATGTTAACTTTATTAACCAATTCTCAGATAGTGAAGATAGTTCCGAATAAAATGGAATTACAAGAAGAGAAAAGAAAATTATTAGAGGAGAGAAATTACTGGATACAATGTGAAAGGCAGGTGCGCCATAAGCTTATTACAACTGCGACTACTAGTAAAACAGGAAATAAATACTATCATGATAGATACAAAAACCTTACTAAGAACCTTAATATAATAAGACAAAGATTGAGTGAGATAAGATGGCAAGAAATATTATTAGAAGTGAGAGAAATAGAACAAGATGAAGATACTCAACGAAGATTAAGCGAAATAGATATAGAACAAAATAGAAATACCTAACTAAATGGTAGAAATTTATATAGAAGTTCATATAGAAAATAAGTCTAATAAGATGATAAAACAAAAAATCTTCATAGATAGTGGAGCAGACTTATGTCTGGCAAAGAAAAAAGTTCTAGAATCACACAGACGGAAAAGATCTAAGATACATAGAACAAGAGTATCATGCTTTAACGAACAAGCAAAAGAATTAGATATAATAGCATAAAATAGAGAATCGTGTTAGGAAAAACAATATTTAGACTACCAGTAATACACCAACTAAATCATATGAAACAACAAGTATTGTTATGAAGCAATTTCCTAGACTACTTTAAAACACAAGTTATAAATAATAATACTTTTAGCTTACAAACGCCTTGTAATAGGTGGATAATAATAAAGAGAGTACTACCAATACACACATTAAGAATATGTAACTAAGATCAGATAGGAATAATAACCTACAGTTATTGAGAGAAAAATATCTCAATATATTAAAAATAAATTTTGGAGAAAATCCAATGCAACTATAGGAGAAAGAAAGGCTATAACTGAAATTAAGTTAATAAATCCCAATGATATAGTTAGATCTAAACCTATTAGATATAGCCCAACAGATCAGAAAGAATTTGAAACCCAGATAAAAGAATTATTAGAATTAAAAATGATACAAGAAAGTAAAAGTCTGCATAGTAGCCCAACCTTTTTAGTAAGAAAACATAGTGAACAAAAACGAGAAAAAGCCAGAATGATAATTGATTATAGAGAGTTAAATAAAAAGATAATATTTGACGGATATTTCTTACCATATAAAAGAAACCTTATTAATAGACTAGGAAATAAAAAATGAATTAGTAAATTTGATTGTAAAAGTGGATTTTGACAAATAAAACTAACAAATGAATCAAAATCTTTAACAGCCTTCAGTGCCCCTCAAGGACACTACGAATGGAATGTATTACCCTTTGTATTAAAGAATGCACTACAATATTTCAAAGAATCCAGAAAATTAACAGAATTTTGTATAGTATATGTCGATGACATATTAATATATAGTGATAATCTAGAAGACCATATAAAACATCTAGAAGAATTTATAAAAACTATAAGACAACATGGAATATTA
The DNA here is from genome assembly GCA_034509755.1 of Anisodus tanguticus. Classification (NCBI taxonomy): domain Eukaryota; kingdom Viridiplantae; phylum Streptophyta; class Magnoliopsida; order Solanales; family Solanaceae; genus Anisodus; species Anisodus tanguticus. Next base: position 24,447,734 of record CM067551.1, read on the forward strand.
TTATCTGAAAATAAATCTGAAATTTCTAAGAATAATATTGAATATTTAAGATACATTATAGATAATGAATGATTACAATTACAAGAACACATTGTAACAAAAATAGAGAATTTCAAAGATAAATTAGAAAGTAAAAAAAAAGTACAACAATTTCTAGGAGTAGTAAATTATGCTTCAGACCATATAAAGGATTTACCATTCTTAAGAAAGTCATTGCAAGAATTAACTAGAAAAAGTATAACCTTTGAATGGAAGGAAGAACATACTAAAGATATAAATGAGATCAAGAAAAAAGTAAAACCTTTGCCAAAACATAGAATATCAACAGAACTAGATCAACTAGAACTTTTTACTGATGCTAGTGACGTAGGATGGGGAGAAGTCCTCATAGCTTATGATAAAGATGATATAGATAAAGAAAAACCACTGATTTGTGGACATGGAGGTGGAACATAGAAGCCAAATAAGAAAAAATCATCATATTAATGAAAAAGAACTATTAGCAGTAAAATTTAGAATAAAGAGATTTCATTATCACTTATTACCAGTAAAATTTATTGTTAGGACTGATAACACACAGGTAAAAGCCTTTATTACAAACAAAATAGACCCTTTACCATAACTAAATAAAAGAAGAAAGTGGCAATCATTCTTTTGTTGTTACGATTTTATTGTAAAAAATATATCTGGAACTAAGAATATTCTAGCTGATTTTCTTAGCAGGTACAATGATGTCAACCAGTAGTGAAAAATTTGAAGAATATATTACCAGTGTTACAAAAATCATCAAACAAAACCATGAAACCATTACAACCAAAATGCAAGAAAACGCACATCTGGTAGACCAACTGACAGAAGCCTTTCGAGACTTCAAAAACCTACAAAATCTAAAAAACCCTCTATCTACTACAGAAAAACCAAAAACGTTTACATCCAAGCTTGCAACCATGCCATCCACTATACTATCTCCCATAACAACCTCATCTTCTCAAATGCCAACAACAGTATCAATGAGTGACAAACTGAAATTTGCACCTGTATATTACAGCTTACGAACAAATAAATAAATTTTATGATTATAAATCTAACACACATATTTTACGAAGTGCAAAACTTAGTAAATACCCAAGATTTTTATGTAGTGAAAAATCTAACCCTGATATAGTTTCTAAACTATTTACTTATGATTTTATAGATAAAATAATAGTAGATGAAACTTTTTACAATATTTCTAAACTACCTCTTGTTATAATAGATTATGTTAAAGCAATGATAGAATCATTCGGAAAAGGTATCTATGGTATACAACTATTTGATGCCTCAACCGATTTAACTGGAAAACCTATTATAATATGTCAATTGTTTAAAACTGGAAAAAATAGCAACATCAATGGAGATGATGTAGATCTCAAGATGAAAATACCATGTAACCTGGAAAAATTACAAGGATGGCTGAGTGTCAAAAGAGCCATTGGACTATTAACACTAAAGTAAAAAATAGAAGACATGTTAAAAGCAAGAAAAGCATGCATCATTGGAACCTCCAAAGGTGGAGAAGTTGAAGAAATTATTACCCTATTCTATAACAACGACATACTATCCTAGGACACTATACAACTTACAAACATGTATGACCGGATTATAGGTATGAAACACAACTATTCCAGTACAACTATGGAACAATACAAGTTTTTTTAACAATCCAAAGAAAAAGATCGGTTATCAACATAAAAATGATGCCAATATTACTCATACTACTATGAAAAAGAAGGATCCTCTAATCCTTTCACATGAAACGACCCAATGTAGTATAACTACAAAAAGCCACAATGTAACAATTTGATACGGACCAATGTAGTCTAACTATAGCAAGCCCATATATTATCATATACTACTGAAAGAGATATCGTTCATATTCTATAGAAGTATCTACTAAAAAAATTGAAACGATATCGTTCCTATTCTATAGGAGTATCAAATTCTTCAAATAAAATTATGAAAAGATTTTTTTTTGTCTTATTAGGCAAAGAAAATAGCTTGCAAGATATTTGTGGAAGAAAGCGACCGGCCTCAACAAATTGCAAAAGTCGTCGGACCCACAAAGAATCAATGACAAGGATGATAGCTGACAACATTGAAAAAATGGCAACAAAGACAAACAACTTTGAAGAAAAATCTGCAAATTACTATTTTCTTTTATACTTTTGTAACTAACTACTATTTGCTTTTAGACTTTTGAAGCATAGCAATAATGTAATAAATCAAAGAGGTTATCTATATAAAGAGCCTCATTGTAACTTTTGAATACAACAACTTCAAATTTTTGATATATTTTCTCTTATGTATAGCTAAACCCCATTTTAGTCTATAATCTATATCAATAACAATATCATAATACCAGAGAAATATTAATTTGAAATTTTATACTTAGAACCATACTAGTCCATAAAACACCATCTCTTAAAGAAATTTTAAGAAAGAGTCTGTCGAGCAACTCCCAGTACCTAGGCTATTTATCCTATCGAATTCAGTGAAGAAAAAGGGAGGCATAGCCAAGGTGGGTTGAGTATCTCCGGTGATCTTAAAAATTCTGCTAAGAGGTATGTTTTCAGACTATATGTTTCTAATTATGATCTTGATAAGTATAAGTCTCTGCAATTACGATGTTAAATATTGATAGAAGGTTATAGACTTTTATATAAAAAATAAATTTGAGTTGATATTAAACACTTCCATACTACATGCTTGTTATTTGAAAAACTTAGATAGAACTTTGTTAGTATACCATCTATATTCCTATCCTCTTTAGGGTTGTTAGATGATGATAAGATCCGCCCGTAAATTGTTTGTTTGAAAATAGCATGCTATAAATGTGGAAGCAATTCAAAAATAGTTTACATGTAATCTACACAACTAGTAATAATGATATACATTAAACATAAACCGATATACCTATTGAATCCTGAACAAAAGTCGATAATGATATGACCCTCCAGTTCTACGGTCTTCTGTTGTGTTACCCGAATAATTTCTAGATTTATTTAGTACTTGTGTGGGCAAGTACGTTTTTCTCTCTCTTAGAAATTGTAGTCTTAAAGAATGGAAGAAATGCCCTTTATATATAGAAAAGCTTTAGAGTCTTAAAACGGTTCTCACAAAACCATAACGGTTTTTCAACCATAATGGTTCTCCTACCGTAACATTTTTCCAACCGTAAGCATTTTCAAAACATAATTGTTTTGTCTTTTCCTCCAAGAAAACTAAATTCAGTAAATCCTAATCATTCAAGCACAACAGGGACCACAAAATTAATTAACGGGGCTCCCTATTATGACATTAATTTGTTTCTTATTAAATTAATTCTACTATAATAAATTACAAATTATTTCACTAAAAATCATAATTGTCCAACTCCGTTAAATTTCAAATTCTTCTATTAAAACTTTATTTAACTCTCCATGTTAAGATTATATATACCAATAAATTGAATTAAATTACTGACATATTAATTTATTGAATAATTCCTTTAGACTTTTGCTTATCTTATTCCATGTGTTTGATATAAATCCACCTGCAGTGTTTACATATGAAAATTTATAAGTTTTCACAAAGAGGTATCATGAATGTCTAGACCTAGACATGGATTCCACAACTATCTATTATTTCACAAATGCATATTGTCATCATCCAATTTTCCATGCTTATTGACCCATAAAAAAATCTCACCTTTTAATAAATCAAAATAATGAACAACATTCATTGCTCATAATAATTATATTAAGATTAAAAGTATAAGTACATTTAATGAACAAGAGAGTTTATTTTATATAATCGGTATAAAATACTTATCTCCGCTTGGTATGTTCAATACAATCAAAATGTACTAGCGCTAGAAGTTGGAATTGTATCATTCCCATAATCAAGATAAATTATATTTAATCTTGTACTACAATTATTCTGATTGTTTGTCCAATTTTCATCTTAAATTGTGAACATAAACTTTATAACTTATAAGAACTAATGATTTAATCTTCCATGTATAATATAAAACTGTATACACCAAATCATTTTCTATATAACTAAAGGACACATAGACGAATAAATGATTTATTTAAAATAAAATTATATCAAATAATTATTCCATAAACAATACTACGACAAAACACATGGTTTATACTATATCCTAACAATCTCCCACTTAGACTCATAACCATGTGTCTACAACTTTAACACATATTCCCTCTATATGCTTATCAAAAGTCTTTTGTGGCAAGCTCTTTGTAAATGGGTCTGCCAGGTTATTCTTTGACGCGATCTTCTTAACTATCACATCACCTCTCTGCACTATCTCTCAAATCAAGTGGTATTTATGCTCAATATGCATAACCCTTATATGGATTCGTGGTTCCTTTGAATTTGCAACCACACCACTATTAACACAATAAAGTGTAATTGGTGCTTGTATCGAGGGAACAACATCCAATTCTTTCAGAAAGTTTTCAAGCCATACCACCTCATTGGTCGCCTTAGAGGCTGGCACATATTTGGCTTCCATGGTGGAATCACCAACACAAGATTACTTGATACTCCTCCAACATATGGCTCCACCTTCCAAGGTAAATGCATTTCCTGAGGTAGATTTTCTAGAATCCTTAGCTGACTGGAAATTTAAATCAGTATACCGAATTGGCACATGATCATCCAAATGGTAGACTAACATATAATTCCTAGTCCTTTTCAGGTACTTGATTATATGATTAACTGCAATCCAATTTTCTCACCCACGATTAGATAAAATCTGCTAACCATGCCTACGATAATGCAAATATCAGGTCTAGTACATAACATTGCATACATCAGACTCCCTACAGCGGATGCATAAGGGACCATCTTCATCTTTTCTATTTCTTCATCACTCTTAGGAGATTGAACTTTGGATAGAGCGATTACATGCCTAAAAGGTAGAAATCATTTCTTATAATCTTGTATGCTAAATCTAGCGAGAATAGTATCAATATAAAGCGCCTGAGATAAGCTTATTATTATCTTGTAACACCTCGTACCTCCAAAATAAGCCTTGCTTATGATGCAGGGGTTTAGGAAACCAAAATTGGGAGTTGAAAGTTGAAAAACAGTTTCAGTTCTGTAGATCAGATTTTATGCCAAGATTGATGGACCGTAGAATATTTTACAGACCATCGAAAGGAATTGTCAATTCTGTTTTTGAAATTGACGGTGTAGAGTAAATTTGATGGACCATAGAAGATTATACGGGCCATCCTTTTTTACCATCTCAAACCTCTCAAGTTTTAAAGTCACTGGAAATTTGTATTTTTATCTCTTTTAAAAATATGGTCTAATTATACAGATCGTACAATTATTAACGGTCCAGAAGTAGAACGTAAAAATATTGATGGACCATCAAATTCTTCCAACAGGAAACAGTATAAATACGAGACTTAGTTCTAAAAATCTATTTTCACAATCCCCAAGACTTAGAATGAAGGTTCTTTCTTTCCAACTTTCTCTTACGTCAAGGTATGCTCTCTCACGTGATTCTAACATAATCTCCATAAATACTAAATAAAAACTCATTGTTCTTAACAGGGTTTTCAGGATAAACCCAACTTAAGGCTCAAGGTTCAATCTTTGGAGTTCTTCTTTAAAGTTCAAATTTTTAAGACAAGACTAGGAGAAATGAGGTATGTAGAGCTTCTATCTACGTGTGAGAACATCATTGTTCTTTCCCATGCCACAGTTATACATGAAACCATGAATTTCCATAACCTAGAGTTTTTACTCAAGTTCATGATAACCCTATATATGTGTACAATTATATTTCATGTTATATCTTGACTTCATTAATTATATTCATGATATGTTATTGTGACTATTATGAAGTTGTTTGTAATCCATGGTGCATGCTTTGATTTCCATGAGTTCTTAAATACGAGTTATGGTCATTATCATTTAGTTTCATGAAGTCATATATGTTTCTCATGATTTATACAAGTTATATTTTGTATTTGTTCACATGCTAAATTATAAATTTACAAGTTATATTTACAAGTTATTTCATGAAATTCATAGGCTTTCAAGCCAACTATTTTCAAGTACATGTTTTTGGAGTTGCACAGATTATCGAGAAGGCTTAGACAACCTGAAACTACATATGCCAATGTAGGATAAGGATCAATCCGCCAAAGGACGATACCTTCTAATTACCCCTTGTGGGATTATTGGATCCATCATGTTCATCGTACTCCGGTAAGGTACGAGATGACTTAGCTGATCAGGCAGAGATCATACTCCACTTTTACGCATAGTGGTTCATGTTGGTCTTGTTAATACTCTCCCACAGATATACAAATATACAATTTATAGATTTTACACATGTTATTATGTTCATGTTTATGTTCAGTTTTTGTTTTAGTTTCATGTTCCTATTATATTATGTGTCTACTTATTCCTTCAGTTGCTTTACATACTGTACAATTAAAATGTACTAAGGTCCCTTTTGCATAGGGCTTGCACTTCACGGTGCAAGTACTGAGTTTTAGAGAGACGGATCTGCTCAGAAAGATTGGTTCACTATCAGTTATTTGGTGAGCCACATCTCATTTGGAGTGCCCGTTTAGTTTTTTCATAATTATGGTTTATCAGTAGAGGTATGCTAGGGCCTTGTCCTGATAAATAGTTTTGTAGACTCATATTTCAGAGGTTTCATAGACTAGACCAGTATCATGTCATGTCATTCATGTTAGTATTATTTTCAGACTTATCATGTTTTACTTAGATAATTTCGCGATTATATTTTTAGACTACTATTTTAGTAAATGTTTTACATGTTTTAAACCATTATCATTGCATGCTTTTGATGCCCATAATGATAAGCAAACCATGTGGTTCGCTCGGTCACATGCAGTCAGGAATTGAGTATTATGTTTCGCCCAAGCCATGGTTCTAGTGACTTAGGGAGTCTATGACACTGTGTCCAGTGGGGTCACTTTTATGTGTGTGAGGGCCCCACACATGTAAACAGTTGACCACTAAGACATCTAGGATTGTCTCACTTCTTTCATACTCTAGATCGTGTAGTTAGAGCTATACCTGCAGGATATCCTTCTAACTCATGCATATTATGTATTTAAGAAAATGCTTGCAAAAAGAAAATCAGCTACAACCAAGAGGGCTGCTGCTAATGCTACTCGTGAGGAAAATGCTTAGGCTTAGGGAGACAATTTGGGTACAGCACCACTCGATACCACAAGGCCTACAGAGGTCCCAGTTTCGTCACCCAGTTCTACTGATTCGGATGTTAGGGGTGCTATTCATCTGCTCACCCAGCTTGTGGCTGCTCAATCCCAATGTCAGAGAACGACTCCAAGCATGGGAAGTAATGGAGAGTCATCTAGTTTCAGGACTCGAGAATTTCTGTGTATGGACCCTCTAATATTTGCAGGGTCTTGTACAAAAGAAGATCTATAGAATTACATTGATGGGCTTCAGAAAATTTTACGTATTATGCATGTTAATAAGGTAGAGGCAACAGAGTTTAGAGCTTATCAATTGTAGGATGTTGCCAAAATCTGGTATGAATCACGGGAACAGTCCCACGAGGAAGATGCAACTCTAGCAACTTAGGATAAGTTTGTTGATGCATATATTGAGCATTTCCTGTCAATAGAGGTCATGGACGCAAATGCTGTAGAATTTGAAAAGCTCAAGAAGAACGGAAGTAGTGTGCAGGAATACTATCTCCACTTTATTTCTTTGGCAAAGTATGCTCCGCATATTGTTCTAGACATGAGGGCCAGATTTAGGCACTTTGTGTATGGTCTTGATCCCCATTTATATGATGTAGCTAATATTATAGCTCAGAACAAGAAAATGACTATTACAAAGATGGTTGCTTGCGTACAGGGTAATAAGAGCAGGTTAAAGGAAGAGGAAGCCTTGCTGAAAAAGAAAGACAAGAAATTCAATAAGAGAGCCTAGTCTTCAGGTCACTTCCATCATTGAGGAGATAGAGGTAGACATTTCTTCAAAAACAGCTCATCAAGACCTGCTCCATCTTCAGCCAGTGCTCCAGCCCTAAGGTTCCTGAATGATAACAAGAGGCAGAACTTCAAAGCATCAGGTTCTTAATCACAAGATAGTGTGGGCCAAAGTTCTTTTAGTAATCCAGTTTGTCGTAAGTGTGGTAAGAGGCACCCAGGAAAAAGTCGCCTGGGTATGGATATCTATTTTGGGTGTGTCTAGCACAGTCACTTTCTGCGAGACTGCCCATCAGTGAGGCAGAGTGCGGAAGGTAATGTGGCTCAGTCTAAAAATTTAGCAGTTCCTCAAAATTCTTTGGCCCAATCAAGGCGCGATCCAACTAAATCTAGTAACACACGCGGAGATTCAAACCGTTTTTATGCGCTATCAAGTCATTAGGATATATAGGCCCGTACATATGTGTTCATAGGTATATTAACTATTTTAAGTTTTGACATTTATGCCCTCTTGGATCTTGGATCCACTCTGTCATATGTAACATTTTTTGTTGCTAAGAAATTTGGGATATAACCAGAAAAGTTGCATGAACTATTTGAAGTATCCACCCAAGTTGGCGAGTCAGTTATAGCCAGACAGGTATATAGGGGTTACTCAGTTAAAGTATATCACCGAATTACCATAGTTGATCTAGTAGAGTTAGAAATGATAGACTTTAATGTGATCATGGATATAAATTGGTTGTCTTGATTTATTCCACAGTAGGTTGTAGAACCAAAATTATTAGTTTCAAATTCCTCGATGAACCAGTCATAGAATGCAAGGGTAATGTAGTAGCACACATGGGTAGGTTTATTTCCTTTCTTAAATCCAGGAAGATGATATTTACCATCTAGTTTGGGTTAGGGATGCAGATACCCATACCCCTAACTCTTCAGTCTGTACTATTTGTTAATGAGTTTCCAGAGGTCTTTCAAGAAGATCTTCCCGGAGTACCTTGCGACAGGGAGATTGACTTTGGAATTGATCTACTTCCCGACACTAAACTAATATCTATTCCTCCATACAGAATGGCTCCATCAAGGTTAAGAGAACTAAAATCCCAGTTAAAGGATCTCATTGATAAGGGATTCATTAGACCAAGTGTCTCACCATGGGGTGCACTAGTCTTATTTGTTCAGAATAAAGATGTGCCTTTGCATATATGCATTAACTATCGGCAGTTGAACAAGGTCACCATTAAGAACAAATATCCTCTTCCCCGAATCGATGATATATTCTATCAAATTCAAGGTGCTCAGTGTTATTCCAAGATTGACCTCAGATTAGGGTACCATCAGATTAAGGTTAAGGAAGTTGATATTCTAAAAATCACCTTCAGAACTTGTTATGGTCAAATTTAAATTTTGTGTCATGTCATTCGGGTTGACGAATTCCCAGCTGCTTTCATGGATCTTATGAACAGGGTCTTCAAGAGTTATCTCGATCTTTTCATCATTGTCTTCATTGATGACATCTTAGTCTATTCCCGTAGAAAGGCTAATCATGCAGAACATCTTTGAATTGTATTGTGGACACTCCAAGACTACAAGCTCTATGAAAAATTATCCAACTGTGAGTTTTGGCATAACTCAGTGGCATTCTTATGGCATGTGATTTTAGGCGAAGATGTCCAGGTTGATTTTTTTAGAAAAAAAAATGCTATTAAGAATTGGCCCAGACCCACTTCTGTTTCTGATATTCGGAGTTTCTTGGGTTTGGCATTCTATTACAGGTGCTTCGTAGAAGGTTTCTCTTCCATCTCATCTTCATTTACCAGATTGGCTCGGAAGTAAGTCAAATTTCAGTGGTCAGATGACTATGAGCGTAGTTTTGAAGAATTGAAAACGAGACTGACTTCTGCTCCATTTAACATTACCAGAGGGAACTGAGGGGTTCGTAGTATATTGTGATTCTTCAGGAATTTGTCTTGCGTGTGTTTTAATGCAACATGGTAAGGTTATAGCTTATGCATCCAGATAACTTAAACCTCATAAAAAGAATTATCCAACTCATGACTTAGAATTGGCAGCCGTGATTTTTGCACTAAAGATATGGTGTTATTATTTGTATGGAGTTCACGTTGATATTTTCAAAGATCAGAAGATCCTTCAGTATATTTTCAAGCAGCGGGAGTTGAATCTCAGGTAGAGGAGATGGCTCAAATTGACAAAGGATTATGATATAGATGTTCTCTACCATCTAGGGAAAGTGAATGTGGTAGCAGATACTCTTAGTAGGTGATTCATTGGAAGTTTAGCTCATGTTGAAGAAGATAGGAGAATCATGACGAATGAGATTAATCAACTAGCTAGTCTAGGAGTTCGACTCATGGACTCCGGGGATGGTGGTATTGTTGTTCAGAATAAGTCTGAATCCTCCTTAGTAGCTGAAGTGAAGGAAAAGAAATTTAGTTATCCCCACTTGTTGCAGCTAAGAGATACGATTAACAAGCATAAGATAATGAGTTTTGAACAAGGGGGAGATGATGGTACTTTGAGGTACTGAGGTAGGTTATGTGTTCCAGATATGGACGGACTCATAGAGAGAATTATGGCAGAAAAGCATAATTCCAGGTATTCCATTCACCCAGGTTCTACAAAGATGTATTATGATCTTAAAGAAATTTATTAGTGGAATGATATGAAGAGGAATATGGCAGATTTTGTAGGCAAGTATTCGAATTGTCAGCAGGTGAAAGACGAGCACTAGAGGCCTGGTGGGGGTGACTCAGAATATTGATATTCCTGTTTGGATATGGGAGATGATAATCATGGACTTCATAACAGATCTACCTCGCTAAGCCCAAAGGTATATTCAATTTGAGTGATTGTGGATCTACTAGCTAAATCAGCTCACTTCTTGCTAGTCAAGACCACAGATTCAACAGAGGATTATGCTAAGTTGTATATCCGAGAAATTATCAGGCTTCATAGGACCTCAGTGTCTATTATTTCAGATCGTGGTGCCCAGTTCACAACGCACTTTTGGAAGTCTTTCTAGAAAGGATTGGGTACTAAGGTAAATCTCAGCACAACTTTTCACCCACAGATAAATGGTCAGGAAGAGCGTACTATTCAGACTCTTGAGGATATGTTGAGGGCATGTGTTCTCGATTTTAATGGTAATTGGGATGATCACCTTCCTCTTATTGAATTTGCTTACAATAACAATTATCATGCTAGTATCCAGATAGAACCGTTCGAAGCTCTGTATGAGCGACAATGTAGATCACCAATTGGTTGGTTTAAAGTCGGTGAAGAAGAGTTGTTAGGACCAGACTTGGTCTATGAGGCTTTATAGAAAGTTAAGTTAATTCACGAGCATTTGAAAAAAAACTCAGAGTTGCCAAAAGTCCTATTTGGACGTGAGGCGTAGAGACTTGTAGTTTCAATATGATGATTGGGTATTTATGAAAGTTTCACCTATGAAAGGTGTCATGAGATTTGGAAAGAAAGGGAAGCTCAGTCCTAAATATATCGGACCTTACAAGATCTTGATGAGAGTTGGTCAGGTGGCTTATGAACTTGAATTACCACAAGACTTAGATATTGTTCATCCAATGTTCCATGTTTCCATCATGAGGAAGTGTGTGGGAGACCCGTCGTTAGTTATTCCTACCGACTCTATTACAGTTAAGGATGGGTTGACCTATGAGGAGATCCCTGTGGCAATTTTGGATCGTCAGATTCGAAAGTTGAGAACTAATGAAGTTGCCGCAATGAAAGTATTGTGGAGAAGTCAGAATGTTGATGAGGCTACATAGGAAGACGAAGAAGACTTAAAGTCCAGATATCCGCACTTATTTGAGGAGTAAGCAGAAGATCAAGGTATTTACCTTTAGTATTCATGTCATGTCCCTTGCGTATCCATGTCTCATATTTCACATCCATGTATTCAGTACTCATGTCCTATGTTCATGCTTTCATGTAATCATGTCATTCAGTCTCATGTTTCATATCATGTTTCTCCACGTTCATGTACTCATGCCATATCTAGGTCTTGTTTTTAACCATGACCCATTATTCGAGGATGAATGATCCAAAGAGGGAGATATCTTAACACCTCGTACCTCCAAACTAAGTCTTATTTATGATTTCAGGGTTTAGGAAACCAAAATGGGGAGTTTAAATTTCAAAACCTAGTTTTAGTTCTGCAAATCAGATTTTACGACAGGATTGACGGGCCGTAGAATATTTTACGGACTGTCTAAAAGAACCATCGATTCTATTTTTGGAATTAATGGTTTATGCTCGAGGTTATTCTTCTTTTGGTATTCTTCTTGACATTATATCTTGGAATGAAAATTGTTCAGATGTTGGTTGTTCTTATTTTGGTGATCCTTGTCTTAATTGTGGAGGACCCCACTTGTGGCCACATTGTGATAATATTTTCGGGAACGGGTTGTGTGCACCTCCCCAATCCTTCGAGTGGAATATTTTATAGTATATGTGGTGGTCAAGATGGCCATTAGAATGGTTTTCCCAACTCTTATTCCCCATCCCCGAACCCCTATTATGATTCTCCTATTATTTGTGATGTTGACATGAGTAATGAATTGGAAGATGCGAAAAATCTTGCTCGATTCAATAATTTCATAAAATAGATGCTTGAGATGAGAACAATAATAAGAGAGCGCTCTAATGAACAATGGAAAGCCATATAGAGGATTTGTTCTAAACTCGCAGAGCTACAAGGCCAGACAAAAACTTGTAATGATCTGCTAGTTACAGGATTAGCCAATACCCAAGACGAACCTCAAATAGAAGAAGAGAGTGAGTTCCGACAGGAAAATAACTTTGAAGAAACAGAGATAGTGAGACAATCCTGTCTTGAGGAACAAGCTCAACAAATAAAATTTCATGGGTTTCTTCGTGATGGTCTTACAAACATAGTGACACAATTGCTAGAAGGAAGAAAAGAGCTCAAACAAGAGATTGACCAATTTGACTCAGATATCCATGACCGGCAGGCTCAATTAAATAAAATAGTTGAGGTGTCTGATGCCCAACCACTAATTGTTGTGGATACTGGTCAATTTATGGAGTAGAAAGAGGAGTACCAGCTAATGTACTAGAACTTTATTGATGATGCCGATGTTGAGGGAGTATACATCAGTGATGATGTAAAAAATAATGCAATTTTGGAGTTGGGGCGTGTTTGCCCTCATTTTAAACATTCTTCTACATTATGTTATGTTGGTGACATGGAAATTGAGCCTTACAAGACTTTGGAGAGGTGTATAGATGAGGAACAAGGCTCCTACATTCTAAAATTTGTCATGCCAAAGAGAAAAAACGACATTCCACACTTAAGGGCCCAGAAGTTTAAGATGCGACACATAATGCTTGGGTCCTTTAATTTCACATCACCGCCCCAGGAACGTGACTGAAAATTTGATGCAAAATTGAGGGCGCAATTCATATCCTCAAAGTGCAAGGAAAAGTGGTAAAAGTGACGATGTCGTGCTGCGACATTAAATCAAGCACTTGTTAGAGGCAACCCAACTTATATTTTATTTTTATTTTATTTTATTTTTATAGTGTTACGTTTTGAAGGAGAGACTTGGAGTAACTGGTAAAGTTGGTGCCATGTGACCAGGAGGTCATGGGTTTAAGCCGTGGAAACAACCTCTGACATAAATGCAAGGTAAGGCTGCGTACAACAGACCCTTGTGGTCCGGGGCTTCCCGGACGCGGCATAGTGGGAGCTTACTGCACTGGGCTACCCTTTTTAGTGTTACGTTTTGTTTTGTTTTTGTTTTATAGATTAGGGGAAGTCTAAGTACCCGAAGTTTAAGCTAAGGATCATGTTTGAGCTTAAGTGTGGGGTCATCCCGACCCTTGATGTTGAGGATCATGTTGCTAGCTAGGCCATGGAGGGTCTCATAGAGTATTTCTCACCCATTTTTTAATTTTTTCTCTTTTATACATGCATTGAGGACAACATATATTTTAAAGTGTAGGGTTGGGTACTTTAGATACTAATGAGGTCGAGGATGATTGTTCCATAGGAATTTGTTTTAGGAGTCTTAGAGTCTAAAAAACAGAAAAATGAAAATTTCAAAAAGATTTTGTTTCTTTTCTTTTCTTTAGTAGTTTCTTAAGTCCCTCACTAGTGGCATACATCACCCGCCCCCTTGGGTTTTCTTATAGCCTCGATTATTTCCCGAGGGGGGACCTTTGAACCGGGTATTAGTTTTTATTTTTACGAAATCATTGAACCAAAATCCCAAAGCCAGTCAAATGCTAGGTACTCGGGTTAGGTGAAATACGATAATGAGAAATTCTCTGTGTTTAAAATTAGAAGCATGCTCAGTAAAAAGAGAGAAAATAACCTTCCTTGATACACTTAGGCTCGTATTCATGAATCTTAGATGACCCATTTTAGCTTAATTTTAATTATCTTATGATTGCCTGATTTGAGGACTGATATGGATCCATCTTGAGTTAATTATCTGCCATGTGTGTGCAAGGTATTTTTAAGTACTCCGTGCTCTGTATTGATGTCTAGAACATGCCTGATGTGTTCGCAAACCAAGCTGAAGTTGTTGATCGAGGAAGTGATAGAGGCCTTCTTTGTTAGCCGGATATTTTCCTAAATAGCCTGCCTTTGAATAATCTCCCTAGTCAGCCCCGTTAAGCCTTTAGACTTTTTCTTTGGTAACTACTGATAAGCCTACTCCCCAAGCCCTAGAACGAATTTTCTCTCTTCCCAACATTCTCCTACATCAAGGTAAGTCTCTCTCACGGGATCCTGCACTGAATTTAGCATACCCCAGAGTTGTAACCATAACTTTGCGACAATTTTGTAATACCAACTTTAATGTCACTTGTTGATCAATATCAGAAATAACTTCTACTTTTATTCCTTCTGCCACAAAATACCATATCTTACCATTACAGTTGCAATTTGGCAAATTCATCCCCAACCTCCTTCTATATCTTTGAATATATCTTGCATCTTGAAAATGCTCCATCAATGCTATAAGAACAAACGTATGATTTTTATTCAACATTTGCACTTTGCCTTCCGATTATTAACTGATTTGATATTCCATAATAATGTCTTGATCATCATTGATTAGCTTTGGATGATATCCCCTCCTTGGTAATACCCTTGATAGCAATACTTTACCTCCATTCGTGACTGTATTTGTTGATTTCATATTCATTACTTTTGCTTGCTGACCATCTCCTCCAATTTTATAGCTTTTCTTCCTTATCTTAGATCTCTTTACATTGTCTTTTGGTGTAATATCTGCCTATCTTATTACTTCATTCATCTTCTGCATAATATCCTCTTCTTCCACTTTTCCAATTCAGAACTCTGAAGATGTTCTTTAGTTGGAAAAGAGTCTGAGGTGCTGTGCAAACTGTTAACGTCATGAGAAACCAAAGCATGTAACTCCTTATTAGGAGATGGTTTTCTTTGCACTGTCATTACACTGATATTTTCCTTCTAAACTAGCATGAGATCTTCTAATGGCTCTTTATCCATATCTGCATGTTCTTTAGAAGGAAAAGTACCAATAACTACATTTTCATCTCTTAAGCACTCCTCTGAAACTTCATTGTTAGTCTCCTTGTATTTCTCCTGCACATTAGATGCATCCTCCTATTTGATCTGTTCTTCTTCCATGTTATAGTTTTTATCACTTGACAAGTCTTCATATATCACCCCTTCATTCATTGACATAACATGCTCATTACTATCAGATGATGAGGAATAGTATCAGTTGTACTACTAGCTTGAAAATTAACATCTACAGTTAGAGGCACTTCATCTTTATCCCTTTCTACCAAAGAATCTCGATGAAAGATAACACTTTCATCATTGAATTCCATACCACCACTCTAATCACCAACATTAGTAACAATATCTGACATACCTCCACTAGTAATTTCCTTTTCAAAACAACCATCTTTTACTGACTCAACAAGAATAGCTTCTGAAACATTATCTATTTTTACACTATTCCATTCATCCTCATTCTTCTCTATATCAATCTTGATTGTATTATTAGCACCCTTATGAACATCATTCACTATCTTACCAAGATCAGCTGCTGAGAAATTTTCTTTTTCTACATTGATCAAAGAACTTTCATCCCTAGTCTCAGCAGGAACAACTGCTGAAATAATATCCTTTTCTACACTAGTCCCTTCATCATCATTCTCCTCAACAACAATCTTCACCTTATCCATAACAAAAGTATTCTTGACACATTCTACGGTTACCAAAACATCACCTATGGGGTGATTTTCAGAAGTAGAAACATTCTAAATATCATTTATCTACTTCTTGATGACCTGATTATCAGGTAGGTCCATTTGAAGCTTGTAAGTCATACTAATAATCCTTCAATTTCTCCTTACTGATATATTTTTCATTGACTTTGTCATGTACTAACTTATTAATCTCACTTCATGTACTATCCTCCTCATTGATGCTAGAAAGCCCCTCAAATTTGTTATTACAAACTGTCATTAGTTCTTTTTCCTTAGCTTTATTATGATTTTGTCCCTCTTTATTTACATTTGTATTAGGGTAAGTAACCACCTTCCCACTAGATAACACTTTGGAAGATATTTCTGCATATATCTACCCTTATATCTCCCTTGTCTTTCATACTTCTGTGCATGCTCCTGTTTGGACTCCTCCAGCTTATCCTCAACACCCTGCTCTTCATTTACTTGATCAATACTTGTTGATGCTTTATTCAACTCTGGTTGTAATACCCGACATTCCTCATTTACTTGATCAATACTTGTTGATGCTTTATTCAACTCTGGTTGTAATACCCGACATTCCTCATTGGCATGTCCTTGCAACATGCATTTAGTACAATATTTAGACATAAAATCATACTGAATCTTCACTTTCACCTCTCTTGTCTCGTTTGACACTTCATCTTCAATCTCCATCATCACAAATTTTGGAAAGTCTGATAACAAGTCCACATGAACTTTAACCCCTGCACAATTTGGCCTTGTTTTGTTAATAGTAGCCAAATCTAGTTGCAAGGGTTTTCCTATAGTAGAAGCTAGAGTAAACAACGTCTCCTTCATAAAGAATGTTGGCAATAAATTTGGAATGGATATCCAGGCCATTGCAATAGAGGTTTCATCATCAATCTTGAATTAGAATCATAAATAAGAGGCCTCATTTGATAAGAATAACCATCATTCGACTTAAACCAAAAAGCACTTGTAGAGGATATTTTGATGAAATTCTCCAGTAAGGTACATCGTATCAAAACATGTCAATTTATAAAAAAATACTACTTGACATCTACCCTTCGCCCCACATTGTTGAGGAATAATCTCTCAACTCTTTAAGTTTAGGCCACCCGTATGAAAACTTGACAACAATGGCACACTGCAAATTTTTAATGACCTCCATTTTTTATACTTTTGTCGTCGTCAACTTCACATAAGGAATATCCTCAATGTAGCTAACCTTCTTCATTGGAATTGGATAACATGCTATCGTAGGAGTTGACTCTTTCACGTTAAGCACTGTATGGACATAGTTGGAGGTAGGGTTAGCGACAACCATCGGAGCAGAGGAAGTAGAGGCGGGTGTTTGCGTGGAAGGTAATGCTGGGAAATCATCTTTGAGGATGAGAGCCAAAGGCTGGCCAACCGCCATCAACATTGCTATTAATGACTATTCTAGGTTAAGGGTTTGCATGGGAGAGGAGAGATAAGAGAGCATTTTTTTAATTGAGGTGACCTTATTTTATTTAGTGATTAATCATTAAGTTCTTATCTTAGTGTAATCTTTTAATTGAGGAAATGGTGGCTTAGTTCCATGCTAAAGATAAGAGGGTGAGAACTGAATTGATTTATTGTCACGACCCCTTTTAAGAATTGTGGTGGCACCTAAGCCTCCCCACCGGTAGGCAAACCACTCCCAACTGAGTAACATTATGTATAAGAAAGAAATGCGGAAAGATAACGAAGTACTTAAATAAACTATCGATCATAATATGAAAATGCAAAACATAATATAAAGACTTAGTCCTTCAAACATACAAAAAACATCCAAAACCAACCCCGGGCCCACGGTTTCAAAATCCAAACTTTAATACTCAAAAGGTATGAACATATACTAGGTAGTCATATTCTTAAGCTAATTAGAAACCTAAGCTAAATTGGACCTTCAATTGCATGATTTAAGGAAAAGGCCCAATTTACAAACCCTAGATTGTCCCCCAAATTGAAAAAGGTTTCCTTATACATATTAAATACTAGTAAATGATCATCTATCATAAATCAATACTTATTCACGATATCAATATAAACTAATTCCTATTACACCTTCAAATCCAAGGTTCATCCTCTCTTATTCTAACATAGAAACTAGAACTCATTTTTCCCAATTCATAATCTATACCAAGATTAGAGATCTTAAAATAAGAACTATAATCACAAAGGGTGAAGAATTTCACCTCTAATGAAGAATTTCACCACAACCTTCAAGAAATCCCCCTTAGGCAGCTCTAGGACCGAGATAAAGTGTTTTGGGGAAACTGATTCGACCTAGGGCATTTATGAAACTATCCGGAGTAGTGATTTCCACTCCTGCCAAATTGACATCGTAGGTGCGGTCTCACTTCTCCGAAAAAGAGCTCGTTTAGGTAAAGTCACTTGACACCTCGCCTCAGCGCAGAAGTGGACAACTATTTGCAGAGGTGCCTTTCTTTGCAGGGGAGGAAACTCAAAAATTCTCAAGTACTGTATCTTCGATCCAAGCTCCGCAGAGGCAAACACACAGGGCGGACAAACCTCCGTTGGTGCAAACACCAGACACCAGCAATATGGGATTTTTCTCAAACATCCACCAAACACCCGAAACACTCCCGAGACCCCTCGCACACAAACCAGACATGCTACCCCAAGGTAAATGGCACTACAAACTCGCTCAGGTCCTCAGATTTTTCATTTAACTGAGCTAAGACATACATTTCTAAAGAATCACCCAAAATAACTAAATATCACAATTTTACAAATAGTGTCACGAAGTACATATGATTACCTCGAAAAGTAAGAAATGACTCGACTAAGTCATAAGTGACTCTCGGGAACTAGAGGAAGTGACGGAACCCAGAAATGAACCTATATACTCAAAAGTCGGCTTTGAGTCAAACTAATCAACTCTAAGATTCTTAATTTGGATTTTTCTTCCGAAACTCCCATAAATGAACCCCGAGTTTCGTGCCATCCATCCCCGCAAATCACAAAACCCACATAGAGTCTACGGGAAGGGTAATTTACTCAATTAAGGGTCTTGAGCTAAAAATGATCAGACGAGTCGTTAAATTTATTAATGCTAATACTATAAACTAGTGTTATATTATATTAGAGAATGATGTTTAATTGATCAATTTCGTAATAGAATCCCTTTTGGGAATTTGGGATGATTCTTTTTTTAAATAATATCTACTGGGCTTTTTAGGCCTAGGGCTAATTTTATATATTTTTTCAAAGCAGCTTGCACAAGAGGTCTTTACAAACTGGCCAAGAGGCTGAGAAATACAAGAAATAAACTAATGAGAAACTTAGGATGGATATCATATCCTAAGTTGATACTAAAAAGTGCTAAATAATAAAGAATAAATTTAACTAATGCAAAATCAAACTTGTGTCTAATCAAATGAAAATAACAACTGTTAGTGCATCTTCTTTCTAAGTATATCCTGTAGTTGCTGCCAAATATGAACTCCATATCACCAAAAGTATCCATACACACTCTATGCATTGTCTTTCCATCATGTGATTGAGCACATACTACTAATACAACACATTGATAGGTTGACACTACACAAAGCAAATATGATATTTTAGTCTTCTGTATTTTTGGCTTCTACAAAAAACCAGCATCTGTAGCTCTTGTGGACCAAATAATATCCCTAGTCTATACCCTTAGTGTATTATTTTTCCAACAATGTTGAGTCTGTACCTTGTCCTAAGATGCAGTCCAACTTCTGAAGTTTGTGTGTGTGATGGCAGTGTAACAATACCAAGTTTCATCTGTAGGTCTCATATTGGTTGTAGGATAATGGTACCATCTCCTTTCTTTGTGTGTCATCTCATTTCCAAGCATTGGATCAATGTCACACAATATTGTTGGAAATTTAATAAATGTGAAAATAAATATATCCCATTAATTTATGACTCGAAAAATTGGGCCCGCACGTCGGAAACGTCGTTTCCACACACGTGCACACGTAGTGCCAAGTATCGCAAATTTTATTTGTGAAAGTAATATTGGTACGTATGTAATACGTTTGAGACATAGAATTATGGACGGTTATTGGCCAAATGACAAAGTATTCCACGTTGGTAAAAGAAGGAAGAAGTGTACAAAGTGTAAAATGAAACGAGTCGGAAATCGCCGTGAAGGGCCGCGGCGCCACACCGTCGGAGCCGCGGCGCCTCCCAGACAGCGCTGCAGCGCAAATTGGCTGGCCAATCACAGGAGCCGCGGCGCCGCGGTGCTAATTTACAGCGCCGTGGCACTTCGGAGGCAGAATGCTACGACGAAAAGTTGGAAAAATCTGACGTTTGGGCTGGTTTTGGAGAATTGATTCTCCATTACTTGGCACATGAATTCAGCCATTATTTGGCTGAATGTAACCCCTCAATCAAGTGCAATTACATGGCTATTGAAGGCCATTAGTTGGCTAGTTGAGGGGTCTTCTACTTACACTATAAATTGAGGCATTTGGCTCAATTGAAACACAGTACACTCAACACTTCGAAAATACTCCAGAATTTTCAGAGTTAATATTTTTCCTCTCTAGCAAAGTTACTATACTCAAAGTTCTTCAAGAGTAACACTTGAGTTTCCTTTGCTCACTTGTTAAAGTTGTTGTTGTATCTTGGGAGACTATTGCTCAACACCATAAAAGGAGATATACGGGGCAATCTTGTCTTAAAGACAGAGTGTCATCACTCGACTCAGCAAATCACACAAGCAGTTTGTAAGGTTTTGATTTCCAGTTCTATTGTAATAGTTTGTTTATCCTTTCTACTATTGTAATAGTTACTTACTTCCCGTTCCCTACAACAATTGTATCCAAACAAATATTCCATACATGCTCAAAACCTGTGATCTAGTGTCCCAAGTCTGTACCCTTAGTGCACCAGTTAGCCAACACAAATGTGGTTGCAGCTCACGTCATGACCTGCTTCTGTATGTCAGATTGCCTTCATATTTGTATTTGTAAACACATGCAAAATAGTAAGCCATGTGATCCACCAGTAGCACTATTAACATGTCATTTCCTGTGGAAGGATCTATGTAAAAGTTGTAAACACTATCCTTAAGCCATGTGATCCACCAGTAGCACTATTAACATGTCATTTCCTGTGGAAGGATCTATGTAAAAGTTGTAAACACTATCCTTAAGCCATGTATTCACCAATTCATTTCTCAGTAGATTAAGATCATTAGTGAAAACTTCTGCACATCCTATCAGTTCAAAAAGCATTGCAGGTCTGCACTGTGTATTTCTGAAAAAATAAGGCACAACATTACTAGATATCAATATACTCACTTCCTTAAGGGCATGAGTATGAAGATAACACTGTATTGTTATCCTATTCTGCATATTTCCCCCATAACCTGCTAACATAGTGGCTGTGTAATTCCATAAGTCCAGTAGCCAAAAATTGTGACTTGCCTTTTGTGTTTTGCTTATGAACATGAATTCCCTACATCATATAGCATAATCAAAATTTCCTGCAAAAAAGCACACAACATCAGATAAACCTGCTTCCATAATACTCTCCTCCCATAGATTTGAGTATATGGATAGCCTTGCAATATAAGTTGTGTCCTTCCAGTAGGTATCTCTGCAGAGTTCCAAGTCCAAATCTTGCAAGAATAAGGCAATTATATGCAATCTTCATCATTTGTGTTCTTTGAAAATCCCAACTGTTGTAGTTTCCTCTAGCCATCTCATACAAGGATATGCACACTTCTCACCTATTGTCATGGTTACAGTAGAATGAGCAAATTTTGCTAATACCACACACTGTAACATAATAGATAGGTCATGTGTAGCTTTGTAAAACTGTTGAACCAAAACCAAAAATGTGAAGAGGATATTCTTTTGCCCAGATCACCTATCATAACAATATCTAATCAATAATAAGCATTTAAAAAGTGCCAATCCAGTACCAAATCATTTCCTACTGCTCTAGGATCAGTGATACACTAAAAAACCAGGCCAAACGTAATTTTCATGTGATGCATAATTGTGGTTGTGTACATGTCATCTTCTGTGCCAAATCCATCTACCAGTAGTAGTATTCCTCCATGAGCATGTATATAGAATTAATCCATTCCATATCATCTCCTGTGACTACAGAATCAATGAAACAGTATAATCCTACATCAAAGTTCAGCTGTTGCACTAGATCATATTCTTGTTGACAAAAATCAATAGTGTAGTTGCTAAAACCTGCAGATCTACTAGAACTATTGATCCATGTATGATATTCTCCATATGAACCTGCAATACTACACACATAGTTAGTTAAAAAAGTTATCACTACACTCTCCTCCCATAGGACTTGAGTGTAATGATAGGATGATCTTCTCAGCACCCTTTCCAACTGCATCAACTCCATGAATATCTCCTATAAGTCCTGATTCTCAAATAAGGACACTGCATCTTATTACTATTGAGAATTTTCCTCCCCTTTGAATCCAAGTCTGCAAATGAACTAACCACCATCTCACCATGATCAAGGGCATAATTGGCAAGGTGATCAGCCAATTAGTTTCCTTCCCTCATAATATGCAGAACCTGAACATTTGCATTATCTATAATCTCCAAGATCTATTCAATAGCCATGACAATATTCCAAGGATACTTCCATACTCTATCTAAAATATTCTTCAAGAGAAGTGAATTAGTTTCAAGAATGAAGGAGTAAACATGTTGTGAGACACAATATCTGGCTGCTTCCAGTAAAGCCATACCTTCAGATTTAGTCTTAGTAGTATTGTCCTCCATTTTTTTAGCCTTAGAAAACACCAAGTCTCCTATTGAATTTCTCACATAAAATGCATAACAGTTTCTACCAGGGTTGCCCCTAGTTGCACCATCAGTATTGCATTTCGAAACATTCTCATGAGGCAACCATCACATGACTTGTGTAGTCTGCAATTTTGGGACAAATTTCTCTAGGATCTGCAAAATGTCATGCCACATGTGAGGGACAACTTTGATACATGGCTTCTCAACTTAATTAATTGTTGGATCAAGCTTGAATCTTGATAAATGACCCTTCTTATAGTCACCTTATTCTTATGCAAATCACCATTCATTTTCTTCCACAACTCCAACAAAATTATTGATGGGACAACATAGTAAATAGGTTTCATCCTAGAAAGAACATTAGTAGTCCACCATTTGGTTATAACTTGATGTAAGTGCGTGCCTTCAATATTGATCCCTGCAGCTGCACAAAAATAAGACCAAGTGCTTTGGGCAGTAGCACATCTGAGGAAAATATGAGGGACAGTTTCTTGTGTTGGAGATGCACAACACATGCACATAGAAGGCATATGGAATCGCCAGCTCCTTACAACATCACCCAAAGGCACCTTGAAATGCCACACTCTCCACATCAACAATTCAATCTTGTATGGCCAGCCCTTTACCCAAATCTTTCTGTATACCTCTTTGTTTTCACCTTTACTTCTGATATATTCCCATGAAAACCTCACTGAAAACTCACCATTGGCTTCAAGCATCCACCATGGTTTGTTATGTTCATCACCCTAGCAGGAGGTTGCACTTCATTAAGAATATAGTCAGCAAACTCCTCATGTAAATTGTTTCAAATAGCAGGAACATAGCATCTCCCTTTTGTCACTACATCAGAAACATTGTAAATCTCTTAATATAAAATAAAAATCAATAGGAGTAAGAAAGTAAAGAGGACCAAGGCCAGTCCAAGTATCAAACCAGAACAAAGCAGAACCTATCCTAAGTTGTCACCATATTTGGTGATCAACTAAGTCTCTAGCCTGCAGCATTTTCCTCCAAACATCAGAACCCTCCTTCCTTGGTGCAAGGATAGAATTGTTCTTATTAAGGTACTTGTTGCTCATGAATTTCCCCAGAGAGAGTTTTATTCTGAAGTTCCACTAAAGCTTAGTAAAAAAGTCCATGGAGAGTTTAGAATTTAGGGCTTTTTGCCTAAATTTGAAATTGAGGATCCAATCAGGCTTAATTATCAAATTAACTTGAGATTATGACTATTTAGTATGTTATTAGGCTATTTGGATAATAAAGTTCGTATTTTTTCATTGTGGGTCTGGGGTTCCTTTTTAGTTTAAGTTGGGAATTTTAGTTGTAAATACCGATATGGGTACCATTAGACTCGTACTCTCATATAGTTAATGTAGTTGATAATATTAGGATAGTGAGGAGGCGCAATGGAAGGGGAAAGCTATTGCGTGATTCGTCGGCTCTAAAATATGTAAGTTGAGACTTACTAGACTCTGATTATGTAACGACCCACCTGGTCATTTTTAGCTAAAGACGTATAATTGACTATTTTACCCTTCACATAGACTCTATGTGTGGTTTGTGATGCATGGTGATGGGTGGCATAGATATCGAGGTTTATTTATGTAAGTTTTGGAAGACAAAACCTAAATAAGAATCTTAGAGTTGGTTAGTTTGACACAAAGTTGACTTTTGAGTGTATACGTTCATTTCTGGGTTTTGTCGCTTCTGAAAGTTCTGTAAGGTCATTTATGACTTCGTAGAGTCATTGGTTTGCTTCCTGAGACAATCAGATGTATTTTGTGTCCTTATATGTGAAATTTGGATATTTGGTTATTTTAGGCAATTCTTTAGATAAGTATGTCGTAGCTCGATTAAATGGGAAATCTGAAAGAGCAAGTGAGTTCGTAGCACTGTTTACCTTGGGAAGGCATGTTTGGTTTATGTCCAGGTGGTCTCGAAAGTGTTATGGGTGTTTGGTGGAGGATTTGGAAAAATCCTCTAGTTGTTGGTTCTGGTGTGCCGCACCAATGACTATTGGGTTGCTTCTGCAGGCCCGTCTCTGTGGAGGTTGGCTCTCAGATATGGTCCTTGTAATGTTTTGATGTTCCGCCACTACGAGGGTTACCTCACAGAGGCGGTGGCATCTTTGCATAGATTCTCTCGCACCAGCAGCTATGCAGGATTTTTTTTGGTTTCGCCTAGGCGGACTTCTTCTGCTGTGGTAAGGCCGCCCGGGAATCAGGTCCGCCAGTGTGGGATCACTGTGTTAGGAATAATCTTAAATGCCCTAAATCCATTCACTTTTCCAAAACATATCATCTCAGTTCTTGAGCTTACTTAGGGAGGATTTTCTTGGGGAATTCATTTGGATTATCTCTTAAGGTATAATTTCACCGTTATGTTCATTGTTGTCTTTTAAATATTAGTTTAGACCTTATTTGGGGAAGAAGGGATGTGATACATATAAAGAGGGGATTGTATGGTTAGGTGGGTTGGAGTTGGATTGGGACCGGGTGAATACGAAAATGGGGGTCAAATGGAGGTTGACGGGTTTTCAGGAAGTGTGTGTTTGGTGGGGGAAGGGGGGGTGTGCGGGTGAATTTGAACGGGTTTAGGCCAAGGCGTTTAGAGGGGTGAAATAGACACGTTGTAGGTTATGTTGGTGGTTGGGTGGTGGTAAGGTGGCGGAAACTAGTCAGGAGGTAAGGTTGGCGGAATAGGGGTGCGATCGGGACGGTGGGGAATTGGTTGGCAGTTTCGGGTGTTTATGGGAGGAGTCGATTGACGACCTTTTGGGTATGAGTTGGGGAAGAGTTGTAGTGTATTGGGGTTCAAGGAATTAGGCAGTTTGGACAAGGATGGGGCACGAAATTGATAAACAAATTTGTGTGCGAGTAAAGTAATCTAGGCCGAGAAGACCTTAAATGTATTTGTAACAAGTAACCGGATAAAACATTGGCTAGGGTATAGTTAGATCACAAAAGTTCTAACTTGACTTACACTGGGAATTAGGACCACAAAAGGACCAAGGGGTAGCCCATAAAGGGACCTGGGTTTGGACCACAAAAGGACTAAGGGTTGGACCACAAAAGGTCCGACTAAGATAACAACACAAAAGTTGAAAACTTATCAAGTTCGAGTAAACTCAAATATATTTCATAAAGTATCATTGTCCCGTTACATCAATTATGTCTCCTATTTATACTAGTTCTAGACATTCTAGAAGAGGAAACAAGAAAGACACAAACATGTATCTTGGCCGAATGGGGGAGATGCTTGACCAACCCTTCATGTTCTCTAGGCCACCCTTTTGTGTCATCCATGTATCTCGGCCAAATGGGGGAGATGCTAAAACAACCCTTCATGTTCTCTAGGCCACCCTTTTGTGTCATCCATGTATCTCGGCCGAATGGGGGAGATGCTACCCCAACCCTTCATGTTCTTTAGGCCAACCTTTTGTGTCATCCATATAGATAATGCATGAACTAGCTAGTTCATGAATTACCTCCTTGGGAGACGTTGGAAGCTTCTCTTTGTAGATGGTTCTCGGCTTAGTCATCCTATTTTATTACAAGGCCTAGTAATTAAGCTAAAAGAGAAACTAGTAATTAAGCTATAAATTAAAAGCAAGCTAAAAGATGGTCTCGACCAAGACCTACATAAAAGCCGAAAATTAATGTCACTTGGCTGGGATCTTCAAGTCTTTTCTTCAATTCCACTCCATACTCCATTCCACGTTAGGCATTTCACCATAGGATGGTTAGCAATCTTCGGCACTCCTAGCAAATCACCTCACGGCTCATGTTAGAAACTTAAGTTCACGGCCTTCTATTCAGCATACTCCCCTTCTTTAATAGAATTTGCCCTCAAATTCTCGCCATCTAAGTATGATGATAAGTCTCCAACATTAAACGTTGAACTAATACCTCTATATTCGTCCTGAAGTTATACCTTGTAGGAGTTTCCCCCAACCTTGCCAATATCTTGAAAGGACCATCCACCCTTGGCATTAGCTTGTTCTTCCTCATGTTAGGAAATCTTTCCTTCCTTAGGTGTAGCCAAACCAAATCTCTGGGCTAGAATTGTGGTTGAGTCCTTGACTTGTTCGCATCCATTTTTTACTTGGAGGAGGCCTTCTGAATTTATGCTCGGATTTAATCATGTAACTTCTTGAAGACCTCAATGCGATCTTTAGCCGTGAAGCTAAGGATTTCTTTCTTTGGGATTGGAATTAGATTAATAGGTAAAAATAGGATAGTGCCATAAACAATTTCAAATGGACCTTTACCCGTTGTACGAGATTAACTCAGATTATAAGCAAATTCCTCGTGTTCCAACTTGATGTCCCAATTCTTGGTGGTCTTGCTCACCAATCCTCTCAATAGTGTGCCAAGAGTTCTACTAGTCACTTCTATTTGGCCATCCGTTTGAGGATGATGGGAGGTACTAAATAGCAACTTGGTACCAAGAATTCTCTATAATGTTTTTCAGAAATAACTTAGGAACTTCACATCCTTATCAGACACAATAGTCTTAGGAACGTAATGCAATCTTACCACTTCCTTCAAGTACAATTCCGCAGTCTTGTGACAAGCAATGAAGTGAGCCATCTTCGAGAATCTGTCCACAACCACCATGATAGAGTCCTTGCTCCGTTGTGTTTTTAGTAAGCCGAGGATGAAATCTAAGCTCACACCTTCCCATAGTTGCTCCGGAATCGGTAAAGGAGTATATAATCCTTTGTAGAATAAACTTTTAGCCTTTTGACAAGTGGAACACCTACTTACCACTCCATTTACATCTTTATCTATCTGTGGCCAGTAAAAGTGTTCTTGTAGAATCTCCAAAGTCTTCACTACCCCGAAATGTCCAGCTAGTCCACCCGAATGCACTTCATGTACAAGTAATTCTCTCATGGAACATTTGGGCACACACAATTTGTTTCATTTGAAAAGGAAACCTTCTACTATGGAATAAGAACCATGAACTCCATTATTACATTCTATCATTACGTCTTTGAACTCGGGATCTCATTCAGAGAATTCCTTTATCACTTCAAATCCCACAAGTTTTTGTTCAAGCATGGTCAACATTACGTGCCTCCGGAAAAGTGCATCCGCCACTATGTTAGACTTGACATCTTTGTGCCTTCTAGAGAATGTGAAAGTTTGCAAGTACGCCACCCACTTAGCATGCCTTGGATTCAACTTTCTTTGCCATGTAAATACTTCAAGGATTCATAATCCGCATATAAGACAAAAGGTTTTTGCCTCAAATTAAGTTCCCATTAGACCAAGGATCTCACAATAGCATAAAATTCCTTGTCATAAGTAGAATAATTGAGTCCTGCACCACCCAATTTTTCACTGAAGAAAGCAATAAGGCGCTTATCTTGAATAAAGATGCCACCAATACCAACTGGAGCATCACATTCAACCTCAAATAGTTTCTCAAAGTTCGGAATAGCTAGAACCGGTGCTTCACACAACCCTCCCTTCAAGGTTTCAAAATCTCTTTGTGCTCCTTGGGACGATTTAAACTCACTTTTCTTCATTAGTTCAGTGATAGGGGCAATAATGGTACTAAATCTCGAATGAAACGACGATACCAATATGCCAAACTATGGAAACTTCTTACCTTACTTACATTCGTAGGCTCGGGCCAACTTCGGATAGCTTCCACCTTGGATGTGTCCACATGAATGCCCTCGGATGATACAATGTACCCTAAGAATGGGACACTAGTAATCATAAAAGCACACTTCTCTAACTTGCCATACAACTTTACTTCTCTTAACTTCTCAAATATAGCTTCTAGATGCGACAAGTGAGATTCCCTATCTTGACTATAAATCAAGATATCATCTAAGTAAACCACAATAATAAATACCCATGAACGATCGTAGCACCTCGTGCATGAGCCTCATGAAAGAGCTGGGAGCATTACACAATTCAAATGGCATCACAAGCCACTCGTACAAGCCATACTTGGTTTTGAAAGTCGCCTTCCATTCATCTCCATCTCGTATCCTCATTTGATAGTAGCAACTCCTCAAATCTATCTTGGAGAACAAATTCGCCCCAGTCAATTCATCCAAAAGATCATCTAATCTCGGCATATGAAACCTATACTTCATGGTGTTGTTATTGACCGCTCGGCTATCGATACACATGCACCAAGTTCCATCTTTCTTTGGCACCAACAGGGCGGGTACCGCACATGGACTAAGGCTTTCTCGGACAAATCCTTTGTCTAATAATTCTTGCACTTGTCTTTGAAATTCCTTGGCCTCTTCCGGAATACATCTATAGGCTGGACGATTAGGTAATGAACTTCTCGGAATAAAATCAATAGCATGTTCAATACCTCTTATTGGTGGTAATCCGGGTGCAAGGTCATCCGAAAATACATCTTCAAATTTATTCAAGAGTTCTTTTAAGTCGGCATCCTCAATCGCATATCCCACAAGACTTTTCTTATCCTTGCACTTCAATTCATATATGAGACTCCCCTTCTTCAACTCCTCTTCGATCTCCCGCACATCAAGCAAGAGGGTCTCGGATTTCTCCTTGCGGTTCTTGGCAATTTGGATCTTCATTTTCTTCACCTCACTAGGTGACAATGGTACCAACCAAATATTTTTACCATCCTTTGGAAAAGAATAGACATTCTTTTCTCAATCATGTTGCACTTTTCTATCAAATTTCCATGGCTGACCCAATAAAATATGACAAGTATGCATAGGTAGGATGTCACACCATATCTCATCTTCATACTTACCAACCCGAAAAGTAACAACAACTTGTTTCATTACCTTTAGCCTTTCGTCTTCGTTCACCCATTGGAGAGAATATGGTTTAGGATGGTTGCGTGTAGGCAATTTCAATTTGTCCACCATTTCTACGGAGGCCATGTTGGCACAACTTCCTCCATCAATGATCATATTATATACCTTGTCTTTTACCTTGCATCGAGTGTAAAATAGTTGCTCTATTTGTGTCTCCTCATGTTCTTCAAGTTGAACAGTCAACACACATTGGATTACTGAACTTCCACCCTCATTTGCAAGATGTTTCTAGGGCCTCATTGACTTCGTGTTCCTCAATAACAAAGGAATCCCTACACTCTTGATATTCTTCACTTTCATGCCTTGGAATATTTTGTACAACCTCCTCCACGGACTCAACATAAAAAATCATAGCACGCTTCACAAACTCTATTCTCAAGAGTTGCATTTGTTCTGCAATAAGTTCACTTATGGTCCTCCGAAGTTCTTCATTCATATTATCCATAGAATCAAGGTGTGGGATGGAAAAGCCTTGCTCTAATACCAAACTGATGTATATAAGAAGGGAATTATATGGTTAGGTGGGTCGGAGTTGGATTGGCACCAGGTGGATACAAAAATAGGGGTCAAATAGAGGTTGGTGGGTTTTCAGGCAGTGTGTGTTTGGTGGGGGGTGTGCGGGTGAATTTGGAGGGTGTTGGGCTAAGGCATTTGGAGGGGATGAACTAGAAATGTTGTAAGTTATATTGGTGGTTGGGTGGTGGTAAGGTTGCGGAAACTAATTGGGACAGTAAGGTTGGCCGAATAGGGGTGTGATCGGGACGGTGGGAAATTGGTTGGGGGTTTTGGGTATTTGTGGGAGGAGTCGGTTGATAACATTTTGGGTGTGAGTTGGGAAAGTGTTGGAGTGTATTGGGGTGTAAGGAATTAGGCAGTTTGGACAAGTATGGGGCACGAAATTGATAAACAAATTAGTGTGCGGGTAAGGTAATGTAGGCCGAGAAGACCTTCAATGTGTTTGTAACAAGTAACCAGATAGAACCTGAGCTTGGGTATAGTTAGATCACAAAATTTCTAACTAGACTTACACTAAGGGTTTGGACCATAAAAGTACCAAGGGGTGGCCCACAAAAGGCCCGGGGTTTGGACCACAAAAGGTCTGACTAAGATAACCACACAAAAGTTAAAAACATATGAAGTTTGAGTAAACTCAAATATATTTCATAAAATATCAATGTCCCCTTACATCAATTACATATCCTATTTATACTAGTTCTAGACCTTCTAGATGAAGAAACAAGAAAGACACAACATGTATCTTGTATCTTGGCCGAATGGGGGAGATGCGACCAACCCTTCATGTTCACTAGGCCACTCTTTTGTGTCATCCATGTATCTCGGCCGAATGGGGGAGATGCTCGAACAACCCTTCATGTTCTTTAGGACATCCTTTTGTGTCATCCATGTATCTCGGCTGAATGGGGGAGATTCTCGACCAATCCTTCATGTTCTCTAGGACAACCTTTTGTGTCATTCATGTAGATAAGTGCATTAACTAGCTACTTCATGAATTACCTCATTGGGAGACATTGGAAGCTTCTCTTTCTAGATGGTTCTTGGCTTAGTCGTCCTATTTTATTACAAGGCCTAGTAATTAATCTAAAAGGGAAACTAGTAATTAAGCTAGAAATTAAAACAAGCTAAAAGATGGTCTCGGCCAAGACCTACAAAAAGCCAAAAATTAATGTCACTTGGCTTGGATCTTCAAGTCTTTTCTTCAATTCCACTCCGTACTCCATTCCACGTTAGGCATGTAACCATAGGATGGTTAGCAATCTTCGGCACTTCTAGCAAACACCTCGCGGCTCATGTTGTAAACTTAAGTTCACGACCTTATTTTCATCAGGATGTGAGCATAAAGGGTAGAATAAGAGACTTAAACCTTAGATTTGTGGTTGGAATATGGATAAGATAATCATTATTTTATGAATAAGTATTGAGTTATGATAAAGTATCACATTGTAGCATTTAATTTGAATATAAAAACTCTTTTTGATTTGGGGGAACTTCTAGAGTTCATAAATTGGGGGTTTTCTTTAATTATGTAATTGAAGGTCTTAATGAGCTTAGGTTTCTAATTAACTTAAGGATATAATTATCTAGTATATGATTATGCTTTTGGGTAATAAAGTTTGAATCTTCATACCATAGACCTGGGTCGGTTTTGGAAGTCTTGGTATGTTTAAGGCTTATGTCCTTGTATTATGTGTAAGATTTATATTAACTTATAGTATTATGTTAGACTTCGATTACCACGAGGCGCTCCAGAAGGGCAAGGCTTGTATGGAGAGTTGACAGTTTGTGACTCCTATTCGGCCTAGAGGTAGGCGTGCTTGGGGGTCCCACTCAAATAGTTATGATGAACGTTTGAGTGGGTACCAGTGTTAAATTGTAATGATTGGTTATTTGGGGAATCAACCTTAAGCTGGTTCCGACTGCTGATTGATTGGGCTTATCACCATTATGTGGGTTCGTCGCTATATTTTCTATTGTTGTGCTTATTCATCACACATGCTTTGATATGATATCCTGATTGTACTTGGATTATATGTTATTGAATTCTTGAAAATATGTGATATTCATCTATATGCTTGGTTGCATATCATTACATATTGATTTCTTGCATTGAATTGTCATTTTCATTTATATATTCATAGTTATGATGATATTGACATTGGAGTTGTATGAAAATGTTATGGGTCCAATAGACTGGGAAGGTAAGAACACTTATGAGATTATTGGCAAAATTGAGATGATAGTATTACGGATGTATCGGGTTGCACACCGCAACAGGTATGATGATACGTAGGGGAACGAGTTGCACGCCTGGAACAGTTATTTCACCCAAGAGCTAGGCTCCATTGAAATTTTTTGGAGGCATATATGGACTTCACGGGTCCCCCATCAGTGTGCAGGTCATAGCATTTGAATGCATGTATACGAGATATGAAATGTACCTGGCATATGCATTGCATTCATATCATACATTCATCTTGCATTAATTAATTATGGTTTGGTAGTGTGATATGGATTGGTTATTGGAAATTGGGTGATAGTATGATTGAATGGATTTGAATGATTGGATTGGACTGGATTGGTGGTCATGATTGACATGTTCTTTGTGAAAATGGAGTTGTGTGGTTACACCTCTATAAGTCTGAGTGCTCGCTGTTGAACTATGTTGTGGTCAGTGGATTTTATTGACAGAGCTATCATGTTGATCATAGAGAACTGGATAACTCTTGTATTGCTTGATAATTGATAACATTATTTGATAGAGTCTAGTACAGATGTGGTTGGGATGTTGTTGTGGTAGTTAAATGACTTGTATATTATGCATGTGTAGATCTCCTTCCTATTCAAGGATTAACGACGTAAACTTCTACTTGGAGTATAATGACTACGTTAAATGAACAATATGTGTCCTGTCCTTACTTTTATAGAACTGCAATTAAGCGCAGGGGTTAGGTGGATTAAAAAGCTAATGTTGTTATGATTAGGCTAATCATGATACCCCGTGAAGAGAACTATGAACTAGGATGAACCGATCTTAATTGGTTATTTGATAACTTGGGTTATGGTCATTGAACTCTTCTGTAATTGTGGTGACTTATATGATTATGAAACCTTATATGAACAAGTGACTTGTTGATTACGTGAACTATAATATGAACAATGTGACTTATTTATTGAACTGTCTAGTATAGGATTATTTGGTGTCAACTTGGTATTTATCTCTTTTTGCGTATCTTCCATCGTTGTCAGCCTATGATGCCTACAGGGGTATGTCGTCTACTCATACTACTCTTGCTGCATTCTTTTTGAATGAAGATATAACTCCTTATACCAGTTCGGGACCTCGAGCTGAGTCCGAACTGGTCGATCATAAATACTCAGGGTGAGGATGCTACCTTCGGACATGCCTTGAATGCTCTTATCTCTTTCTTTTCTTTTATTGATTCGAGAGACATATTCAGACAATCAGACTATGATGTTTAGTATTTGTCTTATGTTGCCCCTTTTATTAAAACATGTATCCGGTTTGGAGCTCTTGTATTAATGACCAGATCTATGGGGGATGTATTATGATCATCAGACTTTTTTCTACTTTTATATTACGATAGACAGATTTATTAAGTATTTTATTAATTTTGTATTTCTTACTTATATTTGTATTGTTTAAATGGGGAGTGGTTCCCCTACCGGTGGAGATGTGTAGGTGTCATCACGATTCCTAAAAAGGGTAGTGACAATTTGTTGGTATGTTGTATGTTAATTAATGGAAGTAATGGGGTATTGGGGGTCCCGTACTAGTGAGGTGTCGAGTACTTGTACGGGTACCGGTGAACATAACTTGTGTAATTAATGAACTTAGTATGATATGCATGACCTAGATTATGTGTTTAACCTTTGGATCGTGAGTGCAGCGCATAAATTAGCTTAGGTTTGGTATGATTGCTGATTATTTGGGCTTGTAGTCATGTTTGATATCTTATCATTGATTGACTTGTCATGCATTCATATCACGATCCAAATCTAACACTTAGGCCGCGACAGGGCACCTGACGAGCTTCTACCCATGAGGAGAACCCTCTAAGATAAACATGAGAATAATAAAAGGTAAAGAAGAAGAATATACAAGGTCTCATAATATAAGTTGAGTGCGGAAGCTAAATTAAATATTGTGTCTTCCCATAAATCCCATAAAATATCTAAGTCATGGAACTACTAGTATGAATACAAAATTACGAGACGCAACTCGGAATACTACTAAATCAACTAAAGAAGAAGAGGCCGCCATGATCTAATGGTGGCTCAACTCGACTGAACTAGACTTAAGAAAGATGGAATAATCAAGTGTCGACTACCTAGGACAAGTCTTAGAAATCCCTGATAATGCATAAAAGCATTTAAACATTAAAAGTATATTAAATATATACAAATACTGAAGCTGAAGGTGAAATCATGAAGTATAAACAAGCAACACATTAAATACACTAAAAGGGTAGCCTGGTGCGCTAAGCTCCCGCTATGCGCAGGGGCCAGGGAAGGGCCAGACCATAAGAGTCTGTTATACGCAGTCTTACCTTATATTTCTGTCAGAGGTTGTTTTCACAACTTGAACGCATTAAATACACTAAAGCTGAATTATGCTCATGGGACACAATACGTATTTGTCCATGTCTTACCCCATCTTCCGGAGTAGGAATTATTTACCCACAATCTTACCCGGGTCACTTATAATTCTGGCATCTACCCCTAACTAAACCCAATGGGGACTGCTAGAGTATGCTCCTCTAAAGATATGATAAAGTGGAACAAATATCCAATCAATACCAATTCAAAACATAACATGTATAGCAAGTTACTATTTAATTGAAATTACACTAAAGGACTCATACGGTCATTACTTCAGACACTTGGAAATTATCTACTTTAGGTCATGCTTTCCCACTCACACAAACTAAATGGTTTAAATACATACATACAACACAAACCATATGCTTTTTATGAAAAGCAAATAAACTAAGAGTTTAAGCATCACTTTCCTTATAACCGGAATGCAACCTCTCTTGAAATGCCAAATTCTCTTCAAACAACCTCCAATAGCCTCAATCTATTCAATAACATAAATCTTTTAGGTTTAGAACTAAATGTCAACATTCTATACCTTCATTTCATAATTCTTTTTAAAAGTAGAAATTATATCTCAATACCTTTAATAAATAATTATATATATATATATATATATATATATATTCTCAAAATAATAGTATATTGTATAAAGAAAGAAAGAAGGAAAGAAATAAAGGAAATCAAGAATATAGTACTATGTTGTACGAACTTGTAGAAAGAATATAATTTTTCTTTTAAACTTTGGAAACCAAATTTTATATCCAAATCCACAATTCTTCATCATTGCTATCATCATGTGGTCCCTCTATTCATTAGGGTAGTCATTAGCTCCCAATAAAATCTTGCCACCATTATTATAATAGTCCAAACATCTCTGCAATATAATAAATGCTAAAATTAAAAATACTATGTATCTGAAGCTTTTTTTAAACTTGTGGATAAAAACTTAAAGCAATTGAAGAATGCTCTATTTTCTTCTGTTTTCACTCTTCCCCTCTAAGATATATTACGTGTAGCAACTAAAGTAGTGGGCCTGGCCCACTTATTCACTTAACTAATTCTTCATATTAAATATTATATCTTATAAATATATATACCTATATATTATGAATATAATTAACACCCGCTACGATATGTAACTCGTGTAAGTTATTTAATTACAATAAAAGGAATACTCCAAATTCACTTTCAAAAATTTAAATCAGGTTGTTATATTTCATCACTCTACATCTCCTCTAAATACTTGAAAAAAACCTGATAGTATTGATTGTACATGTTGTTGCATAGTATACTCATATCTACATTATACATACATATTATATTGACATTTAAATTATTGAGATAATACTGAAAGGGGCATGAAAGCCGAATTATTGGATATGATACATGATATAAATGACTAGTCTTTGCTACGTTACAAAATCTGACAACAAAAAAGAATAAGAGCAAAAAGATTATATAGAAGATCGTGTATCAATATTTGTATGCATTCATTTTCTTTGCTTTAAATTGTAGCTAATCATAGAAAATATGTACTATTTCTCCTAAAGTATTATCGGACCTCCGATATCATTTACACCCATGATTTCTCTTTAAATTGGCGGGGAAACATATTAAATTTAGAAATATTAACTACTTTTGATCTTAAAAATCAGACGTTTTGACAAACTAGATTTAGTTCAAAATATTTAAGGTTTAACAAAAAAGCAAGAAGTCATATATCTCTTACTATTTCAATTAATGGAGTATATAACAAGTTAGATATTTAAAGAGTTCGAATACCCTTTATTTCACTCTCCTCAAACTTTTGATAGTTGTAAATTCGGGAACAAAAGAAGAGGATATTTAATGCTTTTATAATTTTCTATATCAACACTAATTTTGGACAAAATTCTATTTACACTAAAAAGATTTATAGTGCACACAAATAAGTTAGTATTACCAATTGTTGAATTGTCAATTCATTAGTTGAAGGACCACATAAGATAGGAGGAGCATGCAATAATAAATGTGACTCATTCCCAAAAAACGAAACGTGAAAACTAGAAGCAAATTATACTGCTCGTATATGTAGTACTTGAGTCCACTCCAGTTTGATTCCGAACATGTGGCATTTATTGATTTTAGTGGATCTGATTAATTCTCTCCATTCTACTTCTCTCTCCTCATCCACACTCTATAGTTAACCCCTGACTGATACAAAGGTGATAAACTTTGTGTTGCTGAAGTGGTCGAAAATCCAAAGTGAATCTTTTTTTAAGGCTAATTTTTTTATTTGCAACATACTTTCTGTTGGGCAATCTTGAAACTGTGCGAAGTAATGATAAAAATAGACTAATAGAGAGAAGAGAAAATATTCTAAAAAGCTTCTGCCATTTTGAAATGAGAATTTGGAAGAAAAATATTTGCTTCTGAAAATTTGAAATATTACAAATCACCGTATCGACCTTGAAAAGTTAATTTTGCACACTTAGCTATGAAATATTAAAAATTACTATATTGGCCTTGAAAATTTAATTTTGCTTCTAAAAATACTTGGCTATGAATTATTTCAAGAATAT
The DNA here is from genome assembly GCA_034509755.1 of Anisodus tanguticus. NCBI lineage: Eukaryota > Viridiplantae > Streptophyta > Magnoliopsida > Solanales > Solanaceae > Anisodus > Anisodus tanguticus. The sequence goes on from CM067551.1 coordinate 24,485,355, forward strand.
TTTCGTATGTACCAGACTATTGTTTTCTAATTGATAAATTATCTTCTTCATGGTTATATTGTTGTTGATTGTGGCCTTGCCGACCTTGTTATAAATATATATATATATATATATTTGCTTCATATTGTTATATACTGATCCCCAATACGTTTGTCATTCTGAGGTCTTGTCGGCCCAGACGGTTATATGTTCATGTTAATACACGGGTGGTAGCTCGGGCCGTTCAAGCATAGGGTGCCGGCCACACCCCCAAGTTCGGGGTGTGACAATTATTTCCTGGTTAACATCCTTATTTCTTCCTAAATAGGCCTGACCAAAGTCTCGAGTTCTATTAATCAGGTATAAGCCATCATGCAATCTACCACTGCCAAGCTTCTTTCCCGTTTGAAGGTCCTGAAAAACATAAAAATCAAGAAAGAACTTGACACTAAAATTTAGTGTTTTGGTGATGGCCCTAACAGATGACAGGTTAACAAAAAACTTGGGAACATGAAAAATGGATGATAATGTAATATCAGGGGTACAAATGACATAACTTGTTCCAGAGACAGGGGTTATGGAGCCATTGACTATTCTGACATAATCCCCCTTGGGACTAGGAGAGTAGTTTTGAAGGCCTTTGAGTGTGTCATGTGTCTATTCGCACCAGAATAAATAATCTAAGAATTAAGTTGGGTATTAAAAGCAATACCTGACTGCACATAATTGAAACTGGCAACATTAGAAGAGTCAAAGTTTCTTAGAAGACAGCAAAGATGTTGAACTTCATCCAAGGACAAAGTCTCTCCTAGTATATCTGGATGTCTCCACATTTTTTGCAATATTAGACTGACCCCTCTAGTCGGTCTACAATGTAGTTTGCAACATGTGTCTCTTGTATGCTTTGATCTACCACAATAATCACAATACAAGTGATCTTTATCAATAGTGATTGCCTTTGGTTGCTCATAAGACGCAACTAACCTAGACTTCTCAATTGGTGTTGAATAAAGCATGAGTCCTCGGTGACACTCTTCCTATTGAACATAGAAATATGCATCTTGAGAAGGAAAAGGAATCTTAGAGAACTTGAACCCTGATCTGATCGTACTATTAGTTCAAACACGCCTGAAAATAATAAACCCTTTCCTTTTCAACCAGTCATTGAAAGAGAATTGCATCATTGGTACTCTTCGCTTGGAGATCCTGATAGTAGTCAATTACGTGCCATAACCCAGTTAGCTCGGAATAATAACCAGTGATAGTCAACTCACCTTCCTTAGTGGTATGAATTTTGTTTTGAATTTTGATGATCTAGGGATCATTTTCCTTACGAGAGTAAGTGTTCTTAGTTGAATTCCAATTTTTTTCATCAGTGTCAAGTAATAAATACTGTTTAAAATTTCGAAGGTGCATAGTATTCAACAGCCATATCATAATAAGGGAGTTATCAGAATCCCATTGACCAAAACCAGCATCACTCACAATGGGTTCTTTCTTTTCTCCAGTAATATAACCAAACAACTTTCTACACTTAATAAAGAGCAAACAAGATCTTGACCAAGAAAGATATGAACCAGCCTCAGCCAATTTAACCGCACTGATTTGTGAAAGACAATTATTATCTGCTCCTTTTGTGTCTCCCATAGTTTGAACCAACAAAGATCTAAAAAACATTTAGACGTGCTCCAAGAAAGAAATACCTCACTAACATATGCCGAGGGTCAATAAAAAAATCTGAACATGAAAAGTTATGGGAAAAGTCGTCGGAGCTTCGAAACAATGGTTGTAGGTGAAAACAAATACATAGGTGGGGTCGGGACAACCTAGCAATATCCGAGAAAGAACAGATCTAGAAATCTATCACCGGAAACACTATATATCTTCGCTAGAATACTTTTTTCATGCCGAAAAAATATTTTTAGTGATAAAAAAATGACAAAAAATAGGAAGGTAAGCGCACAATAGGCTAGCGAAGCCAACCAAGAACATAAAACATGAAACAAATGCCGGAAAGTGGTCTACTCGCTGGAGAGTGGATATGATTCATCGTCGGCCTCGAAGTTCTAACAGGTGCGTGGCGGTGCATGGAGCTGAGTATGCCAGAGAGGTTTTTGGGGTTTTGGTCACGGAGAGCAGACGAACACTGTGGTGGTGTTATTTTACCCAAAAATGGTCTATGTCGTGGATAGCCGCTAGGAGGGAGAGAAACTCTACCTCAAAAAAGGAACCCTTGTGATCTAGAGGGAGATAACTCACCTCAAAAGACAACAATGACTCTGATACCATGAAGATTTTAATAATAAAGGATTTTTGTATTTCTGAATGAATACACAACTCATGAGAATTGGTACTCATACAATGAGCCCTAAGACTAAATAAGGAAAGATAATATTACACAATCAATTCCTAATCAATTATATTATGATAATATATTCCTATAATTAAGCTATTAATATTAATCAACATATTTTATTTTAATTATAATTTAATATTTTGATTATTCTTCTTGACATGACATCTTGGAACGAAAATGGGTCAAATATTTGTTGTCCTAATTTTGGTGATCCTTGTGTGATATTTGGAGGACACCATTTGTGGCCACACTGTCATAATATTATCAAGGGCGAGTTATGTGCACCATCTCAATCTTGTAATTTTTGCAGGAGCAATTGAACAAGTTGTCCTAAGTGTTGTTATCCTACCCCAAGCCCATATTATGATGATTTTAATAATGTTTATGTTTTTTATAGTATGGGTCTTTACAGGAAATTAATAGAGAAATATGGGGTCTTCAAGATGATCTTACGAACATGTTAATACAACTAAAAGAAGGCAGAACTGAGCTCAGTCAATAGATTGACCAATCTGGATTTTATATCTATAACCTATACGCTAAATTAAATAAAAAGGTTGAGGTGTCTGATGCCCAAACACTAATTATTGTGGATACTGGTCAATTTATGGAGAAGAAAGAGGAGTACCAACCATTCGACCAGAACTTTATTGATGATGATGATGCTGATGATGTGTACAAAACTAAAGGTGTCAAAAGTAATCGGGTTTTAGAGTTGGGGCGTGTTGGACCTCATTTAAAACACTTTTCGACGTTGCATTTAGTTGGTGACATGAAAATTGAGCCTTCCAAATTGATGAATATGTGTATATATGAAGAACAAGAACCCTATATCCTAAAATTTCTCATGCCGAAGATACAATATGATAAGATGCGGCATCTACTACTTGGTTAATTTATTTTCACACCACCACCCCAAAAGCGTGATAGAAAATTTGATACAAAATTGGGGGTGAAATTCATATCCTCAAGGTAGTGGGAAAAGTAGTAAAAGTGATGGTGTTGTGTCGTGATGTTAACTAAGACGCTTATTGGGAGGCAACCCAACATGATTATTTTAGATTTTTATTTTTATAGTGTCACATTTTGTTTTATTTTTCTTTTACAGATTAGGAAAAGTCTGAGTACCCAAACTTAAAGTGAAGGATCATGTGTGGGCTTAAGTGTGGGGTCGTGTTGACCCTTGATATTGAGGATTATGTTACAAGCTAGGCTCTAGAGGGTAGGGAGTATTTCTCATCGTTGTTTTAATATTTTCTCTGTTAATATTCTTCATTATGTTTATGTATTGAGGACAAAGCATTATTTAAGTGTGGGGTGAGAAAATACCTTCTGTTTAGTCATAGTAGTAGTTAATAATCCCGTTCGGGTTTTATTTTTTGTTCTTTTCCTAGGGATGTTACTTGAACCGAGAAATTTTTTAATAGTTACGATTAGTTTTTTTAAATGCAAAAATTAGGGGCACAATTCATATCCTCAAGGTGGAGGAGAATGTAGTGAAAGTGATGGTTTCATGCCGTGATGTTAACTAAGATGCTTATTGGGAGGTGACCCGATGTGTAATAATTTTAGATTTTTATTTTTATAATGTCAATTTTTGTTTTGTTTTATTTTTACAGCTTAGGGGAAGTCTGAGTACCTGAAGTTGAAGTTGAGGAGCATGTTTGTGCTTAAGTGTAGGGTCGTGCTGATCCTTGATGTAGAGGATTATGTTGCTAGCTAGGCCCTAGAGGGTCTTAGGGAGTATCTTTCACCCTTGTTTTAATTTTTTTTCTCTGCTATTGTTCTTCATTATGTTATGCATTGAGGACAAAGCATTGTTTAAGTTTGGGGGTGGGAAAATACCTTTTGTTTAGTCGTTGTAGTAGTAATAATCCCTCTCAGTTTTTGTTTTTGATTCTTTTCCGAGGGATGTTACTTGAGCCAGAATATTTTAAAATTTTCAGGATTAGTTTTTATTTTTATTTTCATATTTTAAGTAGTAAATGAGAGAGAAAAAGACCTTTTGAGTTGTTTCATACTGCCATATTTAGGCCTGAGCTTAAGTCGTACTTTCCCGTGAGTGCTTGAGAGTTTTGTTAGTCTTAGAGTTAAATTGATCCATCTTTATTGAATCTTGTTCCATGGGAGAAGATGATTTCTTTCATATATTTCATACTTTGCATCTTAGTCTAGAACTTGCCTTGCATTTTATTGAAGCGAAATAAAATTGTTGCTCTATTTAGAAGATGATGATAGAATTTCATTGATATATTTTGTGAATTTTTAGCCTTTTCAGAGATTGTACCATTAGTTAGTCCTTTGAGCCTGTAGCCTTCATTTGTTAGTCGTATTTTCGCCTTGACCCATTTGTTGAATTCCTAGTTTTTGCACTATGCTTCCTTGAGCATTGTAGGTTAGACAGTGATATTGATTGGTAAATCAGAAGAAAGGATGGTCAAGTGTAAAAGCTAACCAATGATAGCTGCAACATGGTGGAAATGACCTCTTAGAAAGAATGAAAAAGACCAAAGATAATGATAAAAATTTAAAAATTCTTGATATGAGGGATTACTAGTGGAAATAATTGATGAAGAGAGTTCTGAAAAATAAATTAAAGAGAAAAAAATAATGAGAGATGAAGTCTAAAAGTTTAAAGTGCTTATGGAAGCATAAGTCACTATCATATAGTTGTCCTACCCGTCCCCTAGCCAATGTTATAACCTGTTGTAATGACCTATCTGATTGTTTTTAGCTAAACACCCTTATTTGACTATTTTACCCTTCCTGTAGACTCTATGTGGGTTTTGTGATGCGTGGGATGGGTGACATGGATTCTGAGGTCCATTTATGTGTGTTTCAGATGAAAAATCCTAAATAAGAACCTTAGAGTTAGATATTTTGACTCAGGGGTGACTTTTGAGTAGATGGATACTTTTCCGGATTCCGTGGCTTTCAGTAGTTCCGGATGGTTATTTATGACTCAATAGAGTTATTGGTTCGCTTCTCGAGACAATCATATATATTTTGTGGCCTTATTTGTAAAATTGAGATATTTGGCTATTTTGGATGATTCTTTAGAAAAGTATGTCTTAGCTCAGTTAAATGGGAAATATGAGGGTATGAGTGAGTTCGTAGCAATGTTTACCTTATGAGAGCATGTCTACTTTGTGTCCGGGGGGTCTCGGGAGTTTTTTGGGTGTTTGGTAGAAGTTTGAGTTGAAAAACATAGTGCTGGTGTTTGGTGTCCGCTTCTGTAGGGCCGCCTCTGCAGGGGTTGGCTCGCAGATGCGGCCCCGGTAATGTTTTGAGTTTCTGCCATTGCGGAGTTTTACTCGTAGAGGCAGTGGCGCCTTTACGGTGATTATCTCGCACCTGCGGCTATGCGGGAATTATAGTATTCTGCCTCAACGAACTTTTTCTGTTGTGGCGTGGTCGCCTCTTCGGGTGCGATTCCTCCGGTGCAGGATCACTGTGTTAGAAAGATTCTTAAATGCCCAAATTCATTTCACTCTCCCAAATTATCATACCTCGAATCTTGACCTTGCTTGGGGAAGGTTTCTTGAGGAGTTCCATTTGTGTCATTTTTTAAGGTATAATTTCACCCCTTATGATTACTATTGTCTTTTGATTACCAGTTTAGATTTTAAATTGGGGAAGAAGTATGTAAGCTTTCATGGGAGATTAAAAGAGGTTGAACCTTTGATTTAAGGGTAATATGGATTACATGATCATTATTTTATGAATAAGTTTTTATCTATGATAGATAATCATGTTGTGGAGTTTAATTTGATTACAGAAACCCATTTTGATTTGGGAGAAATTTTAGGGTTCATAAATTGAGGATTTTCTTAAATTATGCAATTAAGGGACCAAATAAATATAGGTTTCTAATTAACTTAAGGATGTGGTCACCTAGTATGTGTTTATGCTTTTATGGTAAGAATGTTTGGATCTTGATGATGTGGGCATGTGGTTTTTTTGAAAGTTGTGGTATGTTTAAGGACTATATCAGGGTATTATGTATTATTTTTATATAACGTATAGTATATGTGTGTTAGACTTCAATTAACACAAGGCGCTCTAGAAGGGCAAGGCTTGCGTGGAGGGTTGACAGTTCGAGGCTCTTGTTCGACCCAGAGGTAAGCTACAGTTACTTTCACTAGACTCCAATATATGTACGTAAATAGTTATAAATATTGAGGGGGTATTTGGCGTGTTTTGGAGTCCCACTCAAACGGTTGTTATGAACATTTGAGTGGGTACCAGTGTTGAACTGTGATGATGGGTGATTTGAGGAATCGGCCTTAAGCTAGTTTCGACTGCTAATGGATTGGGCTTGTAGCCATTATGTGGGCTCGTCGCCATATTTGCTATTTTTGTGCTTATTCATCACACATTTTGATATTATATCTTGATTTTACTTGGATCACACATTATTGAATTCTTGAAAGCATGTGATATTCATCTCTATACTTGGGTTGCATCTCATTACATCATGATTCTTGTCTTGTATTGTTATTTGCATTCATACACTCATGGTTCTGATGGTATTGATATTGGAGTGGTATGAAAATGCGGTGGGTCGGACGCCTGGGTTCATCAGTAAACACCCTGCTCCAGTGTCCATAAAAGCAAATAACGTGGATTGGTTTATCCCAGCTTTCCAAGAGATCGGGAAGGTAAGAACACTTATGAGATTATGGTAATCTTAAGATGATGATGATAATGATACACAGTAGAATGGGTTGCACGCCTACAATAAGTTATTCAGCCAAGAGCGGTCTCGGTTGAGAATTTTCGGAGGCATATATGGACTTCGCAGGTCCCTCATGGGTATGTAGTTCATAGAATTTGAATTCCAGTAAACATGAGATGGAAAAGGTACCTAGCATATGTATTGCATTCATATCATACATACTTCATTGCATTGCTATTCTGTTGATGAACTAAGTGCTGGATTGGTAATTGTGACTTGGTTGATTTCTAGATAAATGAGAATTTAGAATTGATCATTAAGTACTTGAATACTGCTATTGAACTCATCTGGAATTGGATAACTCTTATGAATATGATGTTGTATGTGAATAAAGTGGCTCATTGATTTAAGTGAGCTTTTACATGAACTACGTGACTTATTTGGATTATTGAACTGTCTACTATAGGATCTATGTGATGTCAACTCGGTATTTATTCATTTTTGCGTATTATCCATCATTTTCGGCCTATGATGCCAACGGGGGTATATTTTTGTATTCATATTCCACTTGTTGCATTCTATTTGGATGCAGATACAACTTATTTTACTAGTTCGGGACCTCGAGGCTAAGTCCGAGTAGGTTGACTTCCGGCATTCAAGGTGAGGATGCTACTTCCATCATGCCCCGGGATGCTCACATATCTATTTTTGTCTTTACTTGATTCGACAGACATATTTGGACATTTAAACTATGTTATTCAGCATTCAGCTTATGTTTCCATCATTTCAGACTTGTGTCGGTATTAGTGCTCTTGTATTATTGATCAGATCATTTAGGGGTTGTAGTTTGATTTTTAGACTTATGTTCTATCTCCTCCTCTAGCATAGCATCTTGAGGCTCAATAACCAGCTTAGGAGAAGAAGATCTAGAATGAGCCTGACCAACTCTCCATGCTCCGCCCTGAGTTGGTGTGGCTACTCTGGCTCTACCTCATCCCCGAGCACGACCTCTACCGCGACCGCGCACCACTAGAGCCGGTCCTGGTGCATCCTCCCTTGCTGCGTCGGCATGAGCTCTCACAATCTCTGAGAGTATAAAAACAAAGGTTAGATACCAATTTGATTCAACTTAGCATGAAAGGAATGACGAAGTGAAATCTCCTAAATGTCACATAGCCTCTCAAAGTTATTTACGGACATCTCCGCACCGATCCACAAGACTCTACGAGACATTGCTCTTATATTTAATATTGTTTAACCTAGGGCTCTGATACCAACTTCTGTCACGAACCTTTTTTACGAATTCGGTAGCACCTACATAATCCAACCAGTAGGTGAACCACTCCCAATCATTCTCAAGATATGATATAAACAAAAGAGGAAGAAATACAAAAACTATAAGCATTGTCTCATAATATTGCGCGGAAGAAACAATAAGGCTTATACATCCAAAAACACCCCCAAGTAATCTAGTCTGGGCATACAAGAGCACTAACAATATGATGCATGTCTGAAAAAATGGGCACGCAGGCCAAAACTGAATACATAGTCTGAAACATGTCTCTTAAGTATGAACACAAGACAATAAATAGAGATAGAGTATCCAAGGGTATACTGGAGGAAGCATCCTTACTCTAAACACTGAGGATCAACAACTCTGACTCAGCTATGTGTTCCTACGGAGGTGGAAGGTACTAAGTCTGCATCCAAAAAGAATGCAGCAAGTGTAGCATATGTACACAACGTACCCTTGTAGACATCATAGGCCAACAACAATGGAAGATACATAATCAGAGACAAACACCAAGTTCACCAAATAATCTTATACTAACAATCCAATAAACCAAGTACGTTACATAGTCAACATGTTGTTCATAGAGTTCAACAGTATATCATGTACCAAGTAGCATGTATAATCCTTTCAATTTCAGAATACAACTAAGGTATTCACAATCCCTCAATGACAATTTCAATCATAGTTATCAATGATATGACATAAGTATGAATGATATGAATACAATGCATATGGAAGGTATATTTCTCAACCTAGTATATAGTACATCAAGGTTTAATTATGATCTGTACACCCATGGGGGACCCGCGAAGTCCATATACCACTCCTAGCTACCTAGAATTCCACACATGAATCTGACTAGAAACCATGACTCATTTATTGAGTCTCAATCATGTTGCAGGAATGCAACTCCGCTCCCCGCATTTCAGTAACATCTCAAGTGCCATAATCTCATAGTATTCTTACCTATCTGGCCACTTGGACCACAACATATCCATACCACTCTCACATCAATATCACAGAACTATGAGTGTATGAATGCAATAACAATGTAAGGAAAGATATCATGATATAATAAGATGCAATCAAGAATAGATATGATAAACCACATACTTTCAAGAATTCAATAACACGTAGGCAAATTCAAGCCAGAATCAATAAATCATAACGAAAGCATGTGTGATGAGTAAACAAACAATGGCAAACATGGAGACAAGCCTAAATAAACAGCGGTCGGAACTAGCATGAGGTTGATCTCTCAAATCTATCCATCATCACAGTTCAAAATTGGTACCCACTCAAACGTTCATCACAGTTAGCTAAGTGGGACTCTCAAACACGCCCAATACCTGTCAATATTTATAATTAATTACGTACTTCTATTGGAGTCTCGAAAAGCTAAATCGTAGACTATCTCAAAGCCAAACAAGAGCACTACACAATCAAACCTTGGAGAGAGCCTTTCCCTTCCTTTGTGCCTCGTGATAATCGAAGACTATTCATGTATATTACACTGTTAATATAGAGCTAACACAACATAAAGCAAGACTTTAAATACCCATCCCGGGACCACTCTATCAAGACACAAACTTTAATACCCAATAACCAAGATTACATACTAGGTAGTCACATCCTTAAGTTTATTGGAGATATATACACAATTGGACCCTCAATTGGACAATAATCAAAAAGCTTAATTTGAAACCCTAAAAATTTCCCCCAATTTGGAATAAACTTCTACAACTAAATTAAGCCGTAAAACATGATAATCTCACATAATCCAACACTAATTCATAATAATACAAGTAAATTAATCCATAAACCTCCATTAATCATTCACATAACTCTCTTAATCTCACAAACATGCATAACTCATCTTCCCCAACCTATATCATACTACATCACCATTAATGAAGAACTTAGAAGTATAAACTTAATCCACAAAGGAAGAATCACTTACCCCAAGGTTGAAATTGCTCCTAGGGTTCTGAAAATGCTCAAAGGCAACTCTAGTCTCGAGGTTTTCTATTTTGGGAAAGGAATTTTCTAACCTAAGGAATTTATAGGAGTATGGTATAGTACTTCTGCCGCGGTAGAATCGACTCCGCTAGAGCAGAACCACTACGGTAGACCAAACCTTCACTGGAGCAGTGTCACTTGACACTTGAACCATTACCTCGGTGGGCACGACTCTGCGGCAGCTGACTCTCCCCTATGGACAAATCCTCCATCTTGATGGAACTCCCCATCTCCTAAGTTTTTGCTTCGGCAAGCAAACCTCTTGTCGAGGCGGACTCGCCAGAGCGGACACTGGTGCTACCACAGCGGACACCAGATACCAACAATGGGAAAAATAACCAAATCTCCTATCTAACACCCGAAACACTTCTGAGACCTCCCGAACACAATCCAGACATGCTCGTATAAGCTAAATAGTGTTATGAACTAGCTCATACCCTCGAGTTTCCCATTTAACTGAGCTAAGGCATACTTTTCTAAAGAACCATCCGGGACAAATCAGAATTAAAACTTTACCAATAAGGCTACAAAATACATCAATTGTATCGGAAAGCAAACCAATGACATGACTAAGTCATAAATGACCCTTCAGAACTACCAAACACAAGTAACATGGAAATGAACACCTTTAGACAAAAGTCAACTTTGAGTCAAACTATCTAACTCTAAGTTTCTAGTTTTTGAGTTTTTCATCTTAAATTAATAACAATGAACCTTGGGATCCATGCCACCTATCCCCGCACATCACAAACCCCACACAGAGTCTACGGAAAGGGTCAAACAAGAAACTAAGGGTATTTAGCTAAAAACAACCGGACATATCATTACATATACAGTACAACATATATCACACCGGCCTTACACAACCATCTATCTAGAAATCAAAAGGGTTAGCCATAACTCACCTCACTGTCAAGTCCCGTAGTCTTGGCTGTGTCTGTCACATCTACTAATAATATTTCCTATACAAGGTATACAAGGTAAGCTTCATCACTATAAGATAGGAATAGAGAAATCATGTCACATGAGTATCAATATAACCTTTTAGCTGGAATCAACAAGGATACCTACATTTCATGTCACTCTCAATTCCTCAAATCATCTCTTTTAACCTATCATTTCTTTTAAATCAATGTCTATCTCTTTAGTCCGTAACTTTTGGACTCGACGATTAGGAATAGTAACTGAGATATCTTTGTAAGATAAATTCTCTATATTTCGAACATCCTCAATTAATAATATATGAAATTAATCTCCTATATCAATACGTGGATGACTAATAAACTTTCTTTAACTTCTAGAGGTAACCGAAGTTCATAGGCCACCTAGCTAGATCTCTGAGTGATATGGTTCCATATACCAAGGGATAAGTTGGCTTTGCTAGTTGAATCCCATTACAATTTTATGTGCATAAAATCTTTAACAATATTTAATCAGAAATGGCATTCTTTGGGCCTTGATGTCACACAACAGCAAGTGAGTCCTCGCAATCCTGAATTATTAACATTTCCGCTGATGAAACTTTATTCCTTATACCATTTTGGTGGGTTAACATCGGCCTGGACACTGCCATTTTCTCACATTGAATCAATCGGTAGAAGATCTACACCTTTGTCCATATAAGGTCTCACAAGGGTCCATCTAGAAGATAATATAATTATTGCTATGATATGTAACTCTTTGTGGGGTAAGGGATCCTCTTACTCTCTATTAAAACCTATCTTATCTACCTGCAATATGTCATGGAGCGTTTAAATTATGCGCCAAACATGACCACTCTTCCAGATAAAACAATAACAGGATTTCTCCATGCCCCCAAACCTTTCTAGAGAAATCTCTAGACGTTCACAGGAACTAATCCCCTTTACAAGAGAAAATAGACACTAGAATGTCTTGAAATCGTATGGTATTCTCCATATATTTTACGTACATAATCGTCAGCTGGGTGGATAGCCTAATGCTAACAACACATGGGTTAACCTTGTAAATCTGTTGACCATCAACTATTTGGGTAACACTTCTGATAAGATCAGGCTGAGATCATACTGAACATTATCCTTAACTATCCTTCTATTTCCTTGTCGGGAACTCCATTCTCTGTATTGGCCCTCCGGTCCTTGATATTTTGTCTTTGCCTGCTGACTATTGGGTCATTATGCTAAAATTTGGCAATGCTCCTTACCACATCATCATGCCAAAACATATTTCTCATATCATGGTACACTTTTGTCAAGCTATGGTGAGTATAATGACGGGAATAATACACATTTTCTTTAATCTTGGGAATCGGAGAGCTCCGTCTCCCTTAACTCAAATATTGGCTTCCTTTACAGTGGGACTTTCTCTCTCGATAATCTTAACACTAGGGTCTCATACTGTTATTTTCTTACCCTTGCCAATGGGGTGACGTTAGTAACTTCTACACTATAACTCTATTACCATTCAAGCCCTTAAATGTACCAACTACTAAAGCTCTTTTGGTTACCTTTCTCATTTCTTAGTCTCTCGATAGGCTACTATGCCATCTAGGCTCACCTTTACTTACTTATTAATCCCAAAAATTATTACTCTCTTTAAGAAGACTTATGGGTCTCTGTATTATTGCGACTCATCTTGGAGGGCGCATTCACCATTAATATGAGAAACTCATCTCAATTTCGGCTACTGTCACCTAGAAGGGAGTACTGGAGGTTCTTATAGTTATAAAAGATATCACGTTATACTTCTAATGCGTACTCACCGCTACCGACCCTAAGTCATAGGTCTGCAATTCTTCTTGCTCTTTAAGCGTAAACAAACTCATTTCCTTATCCATTTTGAACATTTGTAATATAATGCATTGATTTATCAACTTCTATCATCCATGAGTTCCTTATATACTTGGCCTTAAGTTTTAGACTAGGTTATAACCTTGGTCCTTTATTCAACCAACACATCAAACAATAGTTATTGACATACTTCATTATTGGATATATACCTATGCTTAAACTACTATATTAGGTGTCTTGGCTAACATCTTCAACCAATATACTTTCAACATTATTGTTGTCACATATCCATATCAGATCTTGGCATCTTTGATTGCTCACCATTATTCCTCTTGCCTTCATACTCTCGTCCTGACAGTACCAATTTTGAGTGCATTCTTAATTGCTTGTATCCATTTTCTAAGAATTCATAGTCTTTTAACTTGATTCTCTTTATGCTGGCCCTTTTTGTCATTATCTTCCATCGTAAGTATTTTTTTAGAGTGGTAATCATTTACTGGTGAGGTTAAAACTTCAGATTCCAAAACCATCTCTTACTGTAAAATTTTGTATCGACTAATGGCTCTTGCAGCCTCCTATATTATCTTCCATATTAACCCAATTTACCTATTTTCATTCAATAATCCTTAACCCCTTTTGAGTTTATGTGCCTTTGTCTTCATTTACGGTTCATTATTTTCCCTTATGAGCCTTATATATTTGGCGGATTTTACTATTGCTTAATTCATTTATTTAGGAGGTCACTATGTTTTCTTTCTTAGCGTTAATACTTACATCTCATTTCATAGCCATAACACATTCACCAAATCTTGATAACACAATCTGGTTCATCTTAAAACTCTTTGTGTCATACCCCACCTTGGGGGAGGGCGACACCTAGTGCCTGAGCAGCCCAAGCGTACCACTTGTGCATCATAACCTGAACATATAGCTTCTTAGGCTAACAAGGCCTTAGAAAGACAATCATAAAGAAGATCTAGATATGACAACCTGTAACAACTAACAGCCCAAACAAATATATACATCTATAAGAAGGTCGACAAGGCCAAAGCAAAAGTAATAACAACTAGAAAGGAGGCTGACAAGGACGTAAAAATGTATATACAATGACCACCAGTCTGCAAGCCTATAAATTTATTACATCAAGTCATCAGATCAAGACAGGACCCCGCCATACCCAAATTAACTATGAACATAAGAAATATAGCCTACTACTCTCTAAAAAGCAACTTTGAAAGAAGAGGAGTGTGATGAACAACTGTTGAATTGAGGAACCTATTGTGGAGGTGCGTCTTTTTGTCTACCTGCACCTGCGAGCATGAAACACAGAACCCCATCAAAGGGGACGTCAGTACAAAATAATGTACTGAATATGTAAGGCATAAATAAACGTAAATAAGGGCATCAATAATCATAGGAAAATAAAAGATACAACATGTAACTCAGAAGTGTCACTATTGTCCATACTGAATCTAAATATGATATAGTCACTTATATAACATTGTAGGCCTCTGTGGGCAATATCTTCTATATAGTATATCGCGTATTTAATGACGTAGGCCTATATGGGCAATATTATCAATATCATACTTGTATAAGCTGCGTATATAACGCCATAAGCCGCTGAGTGCAACATATATACATAGTGAACACATATGAAGAACATAAAGAATATGGAATACGGTTTAAACTCATTGGAGTAACGTAAGGCTCTTACACCTCCAACTATCCTTTTGCGGATAACATACCATTTTCCTTTTCCATATTATCCAATAAGAAGGACTAAACATACTATTCTTAGCTTTAGGAAACCAACAAGGAGCATTGTTTCATCGATATAAAGGTGATACTTTAGAATGCGAAAACAAATCCCGACAAGGGACAAATAAGGTACAACAATAAATTTATAAGATAGAACACAGGTATCCTTTTTATAAATTAGGAATCGAGTCTTTATTGAGTGGCACTCTGTAGTTATTGTTTTTATGCCGATCATGCCAAAAGAAAGAAGAGTAAGCCCTAAATACCTTATCACTATAGATATATGGATCCCACGAGTCCTTGTATGCCCTACGAATGATTATCTACAGAAAAATTGCTATCAACAACGGATTCATATGTTACAAGAAGATTCACTTAAACATTTCATCGAACACCTTACGTGCATAGTGTTTGTAAGATGTCACTTAACCTATACATATACCAACACCACAACCTTCATTACTACCTTTTCTCCATCTCCTTAACTCAATCAACAACCCAAAAACATCATACTACACTTTTATATTACATAAAACTATCCAACAATAACCTACTTAATTTTCAAGGTTCAAAAGAACTTGTTCTTCGAGAATTCTTCGTAATCATACTTCATCTACTTGTATAATTCTAAGAGTAAGAAGAGAGGGATAAAATTTACATTCAACAGAAAATCTTCCCAATGCAAAGGTTACTTCACCTCCAAGGATCTTTCAGAAATAAACACAACAAGGAGAAAGCCGATTCTACGATAACCACGAGATTCCTTACGTCAGATTTGCGTAGTTTGCCTTTGATTTCACCTTAGTTCACGTGAGACCTCTTAGAGAGAGTATAGGAGCTCTTTAGGGTTATGTAAATAAAATAAAATGAGGTCTTGGTTGAATTGGGTATATTTATAGGAGGATTGAAAAGTTGGCACCAAACCTAACCGTATAAAGGTTTGCAAACCGCAAACTGTGCATGTGAATCGCAGGTTGGGTCACAGACCTTGCCAGGAACTTACAAATTCCTGTGACAAGTTTCTTCACCATCTGCTTTTCACAGACATGGTCTGCGATTTGAAGATCATGCTCTACAATTTGCAGAGTGCTCTGGGAGGTGGCATTTTGTCAATTTTTCATCAAAACTTACTTCCGTCAATCCGATAATCCTTAAACCTTTCCAAAACATACTCGACATTTCTGTAAAACTTTATTGTCCTCTTGAAAGGGTCCTACCATCTTCTACCCTAAGTCATAAAACACTACGGTAACAACGACACATGAAAACAAGAGGTGTAACATATTGTCATAATCTTCTTGTCTTTTTATTAAACCATAAGGTGAGTTCTGTAATTCTTGATCGTACTATATCCTTGTAAGAGGAGAACCATTTTCTAAGCTTAGTGATTTCCATCCTGAAAAGTCATATTGTTATCTCAACTCCTTCCATACTTCTGCAATCTTTTAACAACTTACCATTTGCTTCCAATACAATTCCCTGTTACTAGGGATTACTAAACCATTTACACAGATAGAATGTCATGTATTCATAACTGACATACTCAGTCTCAATAGATTTTTTTTGTCTTCTAGTTAAAACATTAATCTTAATGGCTTCTTTATTAATAACCTTTGAGGATTACCACTTTCTTTTGTAGTTTGTTCTCTTACTGTCTGATTTCTTACCTTGCAACTTCTCAAAATATTTTATTACAATAATCTCTCGAGGTTCCAACTCTTATTTTGTCTAACTGACGAAACTTTCCAATATCTATATTGCCTAATACAAGGAGCTAAATCATCCGATCAGTACATTCAGTTGAAATTTAGTTGTTCAAATCTAATGGTAGATATTCTCATACACATTAATCTTCAAAACTCAACACTTACTTCTTCTTATCTTTTGGTTTACTTGGCCACCAACTCATCATATCCCATATATATATAATTTCTTATTCCTTTATCCGCTTTGTCTTCTAGGCACTTACTAATCCTACTTTACCTTAGATAGAAACCTTTCTGGTGAAACATTTACCTTACACACAAGGAGTTCAACACTTGGCCCCTAATTCTTCAAGATCTTCAAAGGCCATATCCAATTACAAATTCTTGGGTATACCACGTATATATCTTCTAAAGGGTATCTTTGACATAACTATACTATTTGTCCATCTGCCCATGTTAGGGGTTGTTCTCACCTTTACTAGAACCCAAGACCTTGCTTCTTTCTAAACCACATCTATTGATAAATCCAAAATCAGGATAGGTAATTCTTACTATCGTTCTACCATCACTAAAGGTGGAATGACAATACTTACATCATTTTATCTGAATATTGGTCTCCTTGCACTCTTCTACATCCCGACACTGTGTATCCCCCGCACTTTACTCCCTTAAAATTCTAAAACCAACACTTCACCTTTCTATGCTTTACGTTCCCTTCCCTGAAGGTGCGTTAGACAAAAACTAACATTCTAAAATATTTTTATAATACTCACACTTCTGGTGTATCAACAATCTAGTAAGGGTCTTTCATTTACTTACTACAAATATGAAGAGCCATCCTAATACTCACACTTCTGGTAGTTGACGTCACTTGAAGTGCATAAAGTACGAGATAGACTCAAATTCTTACAAGTCAGCTCTACTGCACAATCTAGATTATGAAAGCAAGGTAACCATCCTAAATGTCTGATAGCCTTCTGTTTATAAGAGTGGTATGCTAACACACCCAGAGACAAGATTCTACTAGACACGGCTTATAGACATCCCTAGACTAACCTGCTCTGATACCATGTTTGTCACACCCCAACCGTTGGGGGTGTGCCCGACACCCGGTGCCTTATGGCCTGAGCGTACCAAATCTCATTCATACCCTGGATACACATGTATTTGAGTCAATAAGGCCTCAGAATAACTCTCATATGATAATAAAGACATCATAATGTATAGAAGGAGAAGAGCCTAACACACATATATGTTTATATATTTGAAGAAGGTTGTCAAGGCCACAATACATATCAACAGCTAGTAGAGAGGTCGTCAAGGCCATACACGACTTCAATACTCAGGATGACTATCTACAAGCCTCTAAAGAGTACATGAACATTATTTATGAAAAATCATACCAACTCCGGGTAGCACCTTTGAAAAAGTATAGAGCTCTGACATCATCGTTAAGCTGAGGTCCTACTAGAAATGAGTGTCGTACCGTATATCTGTACCTGCGGTCACAAACGCAGCGACCCAGTAAGTTGATGTTAGTACAAAAAATATACTGAATATGTAAGGCAACAAAATATTAATAGATACAGTAATGGAAATGAGGATAAGGAAGAAACAACTTGTAACTCTGAATGCCACTAGAGACCATGATATGCATAAGTATAATATAATCGCGTATATAACATCATAAGCCTCTGTGGGAAATACCATATGTATAATATATCACGTATATAATGATGTAGGCCTCTGTGGGCAAATATAAGTACATATACATATATTTGAGAACCCTCCAATAAACATAGGATTTTCTTTGAATCTGTCAGAGTGACGCAAGGTCGTTGTACCTCTAACTATCCTTAAACGAATAACATATAATCTTACATTTACATAAGAAGCAATACAACAGACCATTTCTAGCTTTCTGGGAAATCAACAAAGAACCATACTATATAAATATTGAAGAAATGAAATACAATACGAAAACTACTCCCGATAAGAGATACCATAGAGTGTGGAAAATATTCCCGGCAAGGGATAAGCGAGATCATGAAATCATTATCAAGAGTAAAGAGTAACCATGTTGTGAATAGTCAAGAATATGATCTTCTTTTATAGACGTTTCAATACATATCATTATTTCTATGATCATGCTAAAATGAATGAAATGGTAATCCTTACATACCTTGTCGTCTTAGCTATACGGATCACACGAGCCATCGTACGCTCTATGACTGATTATCTACATTACAAATGATTGGTATCAATGATGGAGTCATGACTCATAAGAAAACTCATTTAGACATTTCATTGAATACTTAGAATGCATAAAGCTCTATCTTGTTCTTTAATGGCAAATCAATACTTATACAACACTACTAGCTCTTCTTCTCTACTCACATCACAACCAATATCATAAACAAATGTAATTAATAATTTCTAGCCATGGTAGACCATAAAGACCAACTCAAAACAACACAACATTCTCAAATAACAAGACTACACTTTAAACATCTATAGCATCTACCTTGAGATTTTTCCACTTCCATAAATTAACCAAGATAAGGTTTAACTCAAGAACAAGCAAGAGAACACTTTACTTACCTCACAAAAATTTAAACTTGAAATACAAGCTTTACTCAGCTCACCATAATCCTCCACTCCACAACAACACCATAGAATTGTCCTTTTATACTTGCACAAGGTTTTGAAGTTAGATTCTACTCAAATCACTTGAGATATGTTCTTGGACCTTAAAAACTTGTTAAAGGACTCATATGGAGATGTAAGGACTTAACTTGGTCGAGAAAATAAGAGGCATGAGGGCTAAGTTAAATTTATAAGGTTTTATGCCAGCCACCACCTCGATTCTGCAGTCTGCTTTGCGCCTTGCAGAACCACTCTACGATCTCAGAGTGGGCGCAGAATTGCCGAGAAAAATTCAACTTCTCTATCTCCTTCTGAGATCAATAGTGTGGCCTACAGACCAGTTTTGCAGTCTGCAGAATGCGCTACCAAAATCTCGCTTTGTCAATATTCGTCGAAACTTATTTCATTTGATCTTATTTCTCTCAAACTTCTCCAAAAATTTCTTAATACTCTGATAAACCTTTTCTAGTCTCATGGAGGGGTCTCACTCTCCCCGTACCTATGTAGGCTAACTTGCAATGACAATGACACCAAAGTATGCGGTGTAACATATAGGAGATCTGGTAAAACTCTAATATTTCATTCCTTATCGTGCGTACTTGATTCTAATGGTTTTAAGAGTTTCTTTGTTTGACTCTCTCTCATATGGTGAGGACACATTTAGATGCAGTTGAAGATCAAGAGCCCACACCTATGCTCATACCCACTGTCGGGATTGTTGCTTGAGGGAGGGGTAGGGGATGTGGTATAGGTCGAGGCCTGTACTATGGATTTAAGTCTAGATCCAGAGGATATTCCAAAGAAAGGATCAGTGATGGTGTATGAGGTTGGACCCACCCACGTACCAGAGTAATTTATTAGTACTCCTCTTCTTTAGGGCACTATGGCATGTATTCTGAGCGTCTTTGAGGATTGGACATTGATAGATAGGTTACTCCAGAGGGTTCTCATGCTAGGGTTAAAGGTCATACTCCCGATCAAATGGTTGTTGTAGGGTATAGGACTCTAGAGGCATATCTAGTTGCTGTTGTGGCTCCTCAATTTTCGGGTTTTCCAACTCAGGGCATTGTTATTCGACTAGTTGTTCCTCCCACTATGACCATAGATGAAGAGACAGGATATATTTGAAAATATGAAGCCATAATAATATGATGGACATCCTAAAAATGATGGTTATAAGTTTCTTGTGAATTTCAATGAGAGGTTGCATAATTTGGGGTTGGTTGAGTCCAACAATGTTGATTTGTTAGGGGCTCATCTTATCCATTTCGAGTTACAGCGACATAGGTGGCAGCTTTGAGAGGTACTTTTCAGACAGTGGTGGATGTCGTAGAAGTATTAAGTTTATAAGCATCAAAAGTTTGGGGATAGATCAGACAAGAAGCCCCGTAGCTCAGGCAGTTATGGAGGTACCTTATCTGGAGGTAGGGGTCATCGGCCCCACCTCAACATGTCATTTCAGGTAGTGTTGCAGACTTTGACCGGTGGTTATTTGGGTCGTAGTTGTCATAGTTTGGGATAAGGTTCTAAATGTTCTTATTCCCGAGTTAGATAACGAGGTGGTCATTCAGGATATTCGAGCTTTTTTGAGCAGCCTATGTCCCATAGTGTATATTATGAGTGTGGAGATATGGGACACTTTGTGAGGGACTTCCCCAGATTTAGATAGAGAGGATAGCTCTCTAGTTCTTAGGGTTCTATATCTAGAGAAGAAACACAGCTGGCTAGAGGCGGTGCACAGAGTGGAAAAGGCGGTTCTCACTCAAGTAGAGGTTGTTATCAGGCAGCCATAGTTGTAGTCGCATAGGTTCATAAGCCTAAAGTAGTCGTGCTCAATGCTATTCATTTCCGGGTAGACCATATGAAGAGTCTTCTAACTCAGTCATTATAGGTACTATTTCAGTTTATCATCGGCCGGCTATAGCATTATTTGATCCAAGCTCTACATACTTTTATGTGTATTTATTTTTCTTCGGGTCTTGGTTTAACATGTGAGTTTCATGACTTCCCTATTAGTATTTCTACTCATTTTCAAGATTCTTAATGGTGGATCGGATGTATCTATCGTATGTTGTGACTTTGATAGGGTATGACACTTGGGCTGACTTGATAATTCTATACATAGTAGATTTCGACATTATTCTAGGCATGAATTGGTTGTCTCCTTATCATGCGATCTTGGACTATCATTCCAAGACAATTATGTTAGCCACGCCGGGGATTCCTAGGTTAGATTGGAATGGTGCTACTAGTCATGTGCCGAAGAAGGTGGTATCTTATCTTAAGGTTAGGCGGATGGTTGAGAAAGGTATTTGGTGTATGTTCGGAATACTAGTGTTGATAATCCTTCTCTTGAGTTAGTGCTTGTATTGCGGGAGTTTCCTGAGGTGTGTCTGATAAATTTATCGAGTGTTCTGCCATATAGTGATATTAATTTCTATTTTGATTTGGAGGGCACTAAGCGCATTTCTATTCCGCCATTTCAGAGAGCGCCAATAGAGTTGAAGGATATGTTGAGTAAGGGGCTCATTTGACCTAGTGTATCGCCTTAAGGTGTTCCAGTGTTGTTTGTGAAGAAAAAGTATGGGTATATGCATACGTGTATGACTACCAACAGTTGAACAAGGTCAGAATTAAGAAGAAGTACCCACTCTTTGTATTGATGACCTATTTGATCAGTTTCAGGGTGCATCGGTCTTCTCTAAGATCCATTTGAGGTCCAAAAATCACCAGTTGAAGATTAGGGCGGAGGATATCCCTAATACCGCTTTTCTGGACTCGCTATGGTCATTATGAGTTTTTGGTCATGTCTTTCAGACTGACTAATTCCCCATTTATAACATCCAAATCTACTCTATTAATTAGAAGTGTACACGGTCGTATGCAATATAATTTACATAATTATGACCCGGGGTCGAATCCCTCAAAGAACATGTAAGGCTTGCTGAGAGAGAAATTATGTCTAATGCGAAAATGTAAACTAACCTAGAAAGCAAGTAACATGATCAATGGCCACAACCATGGATACAAAGGAAACTACTCTCAAGTAACGATCCAATGTATTTCATGATTTACAAATAATGGCGAATTTGTGTTACTTAGCCTCGGATAATGACTCTAAATTAGCTTCTTCTGAAGACTAACTAGACTACCTAATTCAATATCCCTACAGCAATTAGGATCATTAAGAACACCCGAATATGGCTACAAATGGTGTCGCCTATCCTTAGGTCGATTCCATTAGATGAGGGTTAATGCCCAAAATTTTGTGAATTAATCTTTCCCAATCCCGATTTTGCCTCTTTCGAGTTTAAACCATAGTAAATGGGCGAGTCCTAGAGTTAGCTATTCCCTTAATAAACATTAAAGAACAAGAATAATTAAAGAAACAATAAACTCACTTCATTAAGAGTAAAATCATTCAATACATAAGCAAAACTAGAGTTTAAATCGAAACTTTAATCAAGAATATTTCCATAACAAGATTCAAGTGAGGAAAAAATTACTACACACTTAAATATTCATTACTATTACATCCCAACCTTGGGGGATGTGGCCAGCACAAGGCGCCCTAAGGCCCGAGCGTACCAACTTACCTGAATAGAGACATAATCACCTGCACTCAGAAAAGGCCCAAACTATCAATATATATATAACAAGGCCGACATGAATACAATATGTCTACTGGAAAGGCTGGCAAGGCCACACACAAACCATAATACACGGCTATCTACAAGCCTCTAAAGAGTATAATGACAACAACTGGTCGGGAAAGGGCCCCACCATACCCAACTATATACATATGCATATCTATCAGCTCACTACACAACTCCAAAAGAAAGGAATATGACAAACTCCAGCTGAGTCAAATCCTACTATGAGGAAATCATCTTTATCTATATTAGTACATACGGGCATGCAACGCAGTGTCCCTAAGGGACATCTGTACGAAAGATGTACTGACTATGTAAGGTTGAAGCTTTAAATAAGTATAATGTTGTAAATAAAGCATAAGCCGAAACGGTAACTGAATATACAACTATAAGGTAAAACCATGAAAATACAACCCGTACTCTGAGTGCCTCTAGGGATAAAATATGCATATTCTATTTAAAGTTCTTTTGTATATATATATAAGTATATATATATATATATATATATATATACGCCACATATCGGGCTACTTTGTTCTCTTTAAGCTGCTTCCTGGGGCTATCATCGTCAATTATCCAACTGTAGTGGTGTGCACATATAAGTGCCTACCCGGCCGATTATAGCGCGGTGCGGTGTCGTAAAATAGATACATATTCATATAATACATGTCATGACTCAGAAGGGCCTTATGAATCTGGTCAAAGTGACTCATGGTCGTTATCCTCTGACTATTGTTATGTATCTGTATCTGGATCGATGGATTAAGAGTCAATAAGAGTTATAAGAAGACATAAGGTTCAAGTAACTATCAAGTCAGGAAAATGCTTCCGAAGCAGAACAACAAGAGTTATAAATTATAACAATATGATACGAAAGTAATTGCAAGCTTAAACTTTAAGAGTAGAATTCCTTTTGAAGGGACGTCGCAATGGTTATGCTTATTTGTCGATCATTCCAAAAAGAATAAAAGAGTAAGCCTTAACATACCTTGTCCTTGACACTACAATCGTTCTACAAGTCCTTGCACTTCATACGGATGATTATCTATATCATAAAAAAGGTTTATATCAATATCGAATCTAAATTCCATAGAAAACACATTCGATGTTCTTTGACAACCGTTAGCATATATGATTATTTAGGCTTCTCTTATACGGGAAATTTATGTAATTCAATTCACAACCCTTTAACCCACATTTTCCTTAATACATAACATACACAATCAGTTCAATTATCCAATTCAACTCATACTTAGAGTAAAACATCCCAACAACTCGTACTACGAAGATTTCATAAGTTTACGAGTGTTGATTAAGAAAATCCTTTCACAACTTGCTCCAAATCATCAATTAATCATAAATATAAGTAGATGAGGATAAAACTTACCTTAGAACACCAATCCTCCTAAAATAGTAGGTTATCTTGCCTTCAAGATTTCCCAACATTGATTCCTCAAGGAGGGGGTAATTCTTGTGGTAATCAATGGGTTTATTGCGTTAATCTTATGTGATTTTCCTTGGATTTGAGCTTAGGACAGTAGGGTACGTTGGAGACGGTTTTGAAAGAATTTTAGAACTGCTTTTAGATGAAATGAGGTTCCCAAATCGTAAAACCCCATTTAACCCCGAGAAAATTTATGCGCCACCGCAAAGGACGGTTCATTTAAAAGAGAGCACAAGCAACGTTTGAGGATCATGCTTAGAATTCTGAAGGAGAAGCAACATTATGCCAAGTTTTTGAAGTATGATTTTGGCTCAGTTCTGTGGCATTTTTGGGCCATGTGGTGACTAGGTATGGTATTATGGTGTATCCTAGGAAGATATAGGTAGTTCATGATTAGTTTAGACCTACTTCAGTTATTGAGATTCAGAATTTTGTTGGCCTTGCTAGTTACTGTTGGCATTTTGTTGAGGGGTTTTTGTTACACCTCCTATTTTCGTGCGTTGTCACTATCGTATCGTATCCAACATAGGCTCAGATATTGTAGAACCCCTCCAAGAGGTTTACCAATGTTTACGGATGTACTGAGTAAGTTTCAGAATGTTTAAGACTCATCGAATTAACGAAAGTAGGTTTCGCCAAAAGTTCATAAATACGTCGCCTCTCGTAGCCCTCTGCGAATCGAAGGCCACAACTTGTGACTTACAGGAAGTGTCCGCGAGTCACAGGACCTATCTCAGGACAGGTCGGTGGCCACTTTTCTCCCTCCTATAAATAGATCCCTCTACGACTTTGAGCTCATTTTCCCTCATTTTATTAACCCTAAATGACCCTAAACTTTCTCTAATAACCCTCTCATCATCCAAGACAAGCTAATTCGATGTAAAGAATCTCGTGGACATCGTAGAATTGTCTTTCTCTTCATCATATTGATCTTTAGAGAATTCTTAGTCGTGAAGCATGCTCTATTCTGGAGTGATTCTTGAGTCTAAAGGTAAGTTCCATCTCATCCATCATGTTCTTAAGATTATACAAGAGGTTGAGGATTAGTTGTTGAAGGAAATTCCATAGAACTTGAACTTGTGAACTTGAAGCTAGGATAAATTATTGTTGGGTTATTTTGGTAAAGTTATTAAGTTGTGAAAGTAGTGAATTCTTGTTGTATGTGTTGTGGGATTGAGGGAAGTGTGTTTGGAATATTATGGTGTTGATGAATAAGTTTCCATTTGTAGATAAACACAAGAACTCTGTGCTCTTAAATTGTTCGACAAAAATGTCTAAATGAACTTTCTCATAAAATATGAATTCGATATTGATACAAATCATTCGTATAATATAGATAATTGTCTATAGAACGTGTGAGGGCTCGTGGAACTTAAATAACTTCGACAATAAGGTATGTAGGGCTATCTTCTTTCTTTGGAATAGTTTGATACAATCGTTTATGAAAGATGACACCTTCTTGTTGAATTCTGATGTGCATGTCTCCTTTGCTATTGAAATAACTAATATCCCATGATTTTTTGTGGTTGGGAGAAATTTCCCGTATCTCATAAGTCTGTTGGTATTGATTAGAGATTGAAGAACGTAGCTCCAATAATGATAGTCGGAGGATAACGATCATAGATTATTCCGATCCTGATTATGAGTTCCTTGAGGTTATCTTACATTGCACCTATACGTACATATCTATTTTCTTACCGAGCCATGCTATAGTCGAGCGGGCGGGCACTTATATATGCATATCCTTAATCAGCTGGGCAGATATTATCGAGTCCTATATGGCCGGGTACGTTATGATGAGATGGCCCCATAGAGAGGCTTGATTTTACTTTCATGTATATATTCATTGTTATGCCCTCAGTGTCATTTTTTGAGTTTCAAATTGACTTTTGTACTCTCCTTTTACATTACATTACTTATTTATATGTTTTACTTGCCTTACATATTTATTACATTCTTTCGTATTGACATCCTTTTTCGGGGCGCTATGTTTTATGCCTACATGTACTGATAGACAGGCCGAATAACCTCCTCAGTAGGGTACCTATTTTCAATTTTTGGTAGTCGCACTCCACTTCTCCGGAGTTGTTGTAAAGAGTTGATAGGTATTGTTGTATATATTTCTAGTGTATTATGTAAGGCAGGGACCTATCCCGACTAGTTGACATATTGTAGCACTCCTAGAGGTAGGCAGACTAATGATTAGTGTATAGTCATTTTGATTGGCCTTGTCGGCCTTCTTGTTAGTTGTTGATGAACTTGTAGCCTTGTCAGCCTCAGTTATGTATGTTATTATTAGGCTTCTTCTGCATGCAGGGTGTTGTTATATTTTTTTCTTGTTATTTTTACTTGGTAACCTTGTCGGCCCAAGTATTGTGTCATGTAATTCAGGTGTTATAGTCAGTTCACTCGGCCCTTAGGGTGCCGAGTGCCAACCATACCCCCCTCCCAAGGTTAGGGTTTGATAAACTTGGTATCAGAGCTAATTTATCCTAGGGAGTATGTAAGTTGTGTGTAGTAGAGTCTTGTTTATGGATGTATTGTAAATCATACTTATAAATAGGAGGCTATAGGACATTTAGGATGGTTACCTTTTTTTGACCTAGATCGTGCGATAGAGCAGAGTCGTAAGTGTTCAACACCTAATCTTTATCTTGTTTACAGTTTCAGCGATGCTTATTACTAGAAGACAGACGGCCATTCAGAGACTAGATGAGGAGATGGGGGAGGGTACCAATCAGGTGCCACCCGCTAATATAGATCAACATGAGCCTCAGAATAAGTTTGACTCTCAGGATTCCGGAGCAGCACCACCACCACCTAATGAGCATAGGGGAGCTGATGTACACCCAGTTCCTCTCCAGGTTGCTCCTGATTAGGATTTAGATTTGCGGAGTGATGTACAACTGTTAACTCGACTAGTGTGTTAGGCCCGGTATCAGACCCATGGTCCATCTGATAGAGCAGTCAACGCGATAGTTTGGGATTTCATCAACCTAGACCCTTCAGTATCCACAAGGACAGATCCAAATGTGGATCTACAGAGCTTTCTGGACAAGATGCAGCAGACCTTATGGGTTATGCATGCCACCAATGCTGAGTCGGTAGAGATTGCTTCTTATAGATTGTAGGATTTTGTTATGACTTTGTATGAGACCTGGGAGCAGTCACCACTACGATGGAGAGAACTTTCTGAGGCATTATTGCAGTAGTATTTGCATGTTGACCTTCGTCGAGATAGGCAAGACAGGTTTCTACATTTTGAGTAAGGTAATATGAGCGTTTGGGAGTATAGTTTGCAGTTTAACTTCTTGGCCATGTATGCTCCTACAATTTTAGCTAATGAGTAACCGGGTATATCAATTTGTGGGTGGTTTGGGACCACAATTGGTTAATGAATGCACTATGGATTCTTTGAATTTGAATATGGATATCGCTCGCATTCAGGCCTACACATAAAATTTAGAGGACTGTAAGAGGCAACAGCTGGTTAATGGAGAGCGGGATAGGGGTCAACATAAGAGAGCCCAATCTACGGGATATAAGAGACTTCAAAAGTAGTTTCAAGCAATAGTTTTCTAGGCGCCCATCTTATCCGACAGTTAGTGCACCATCGCAGTTCTAGGGCCTGTGTCGTGATCTAACTACTTATTCTAGCCAGGTTTAGAGTTCACGGACATCAGGCTCGTATTATAGAAGTGAGTCTAATCAGATGAGACCTTTGTTTCCTTATTTTGATCTGTGTGGTAGATATCATTCTGGGCAATTTTGTCAGGGTTTAGTTGTGTTCTATTCATGTGGGCAGCCCAGTCATTTTATACAATTTAGTCCGATGAGAGGTAGGTGGTATGGTGCAACGGACCCGATCTATAACTACTTCTTCTTCATCTGTAGGTGCTAATAGAGGTAGAGGTAGAGGTAGAGGAAGGGATGGACCGTCTAGCTTAGACGGTCATCAGAATCACATTTATACATTGTCGGGTCGAGAGGACATAGAGTAGTCTCCGTATGTGGTTACATATATATTACACTTTTTTTCCCTTGTTGTGTAAGCCTTGATATATATAGGTTCTACTATGTCGTATATTATTCATTTTGTGGCTGACAAGTGTGGTAAAGAACTTGAATTATTACAGTAAGTCGTTTGAAGTGTCTACGCCCGTGGGTGAGTCTGTGATCATTATAGGGGGATATCGGTGTTGTACGTGATGATTTATGATCTTCACATTTTTGCTGACTTTGGCGATGGTTGATTTTGATTTTATTATGGGTATGGACTGGCTGGCTTCTTGTTATGTTAACGTGGATTGCTGGACAAAAATTGTTCGCTTTAATTTTTCAAGCGAGCCCATTATTGAATGGAAGGGCAATGTTGTAGCGCCTAAAGGGATGTTTTTATACATTAAGGCTTGGAAGATGATTTCAAAGGGATATATATGTCATTTAGTGTGAGTACAGGATACAGAGGCAAAGCCTCCAACCCTTCAGTCAGTCCCTATTGTTAATGAACCTCCTAACGTATTTCTAATGAACTTCCTGGCATTCCTCTCAAAAGGGAAATTGATTTCGCTATCGATGTTCTTCCTAATTCCCAACCTATATCTATTCCTATGTATAGGATGGCCCCTACTAAATTAAAGGAATCGAAAGTACAGCTGAAGGATTTGTTAGAGAATGGCTTTATCAGGCCCAATACTTCACCTTGAGGCGTACTCGTATTGTTTGTCCGTAAGAAGTATGATTCGTTAAGGATATGTATTGATTACTGTCAGCTGAATAAAGTTACTATTAAAAATAAATATACACTCCCCAGGATCGATGACCTATTTGATCTATTGTAGGGAGCAAAACATTTTTAATAATTGATCTCAATTCTCGGTAGCACCAGTTGAGGGTAAAGGAGAGAGATATTCTGAAGACCACTTTCATGACCATCTATGGCCACTATGAGTTTATCATATGATGTTCAGTCTTACCAATATACTAGCGGCTTTTATAGATTTGATGAATCAAGTTTTCAAGTCATTCCTTGATATCTTTGTGATTGTTTTTATTAATGATATTCTGGTGTATTCTCGATCCGAAGAAGTGCACATAGATCATTTACGAGCAGTATTACAGATGCTTCAAGATCGTAAGTTGTATGCTAAATTTTCTAAATGCGAGTTCTAGTTGAACTTGATGTCCTTTCTCACGCATATATTAACAGATTAGGGCATTAAAGATTATAGTCAGAAGATCGAGGCAATGAAGAATTGATCGAGGCCCACAACTCCTACTGAAGTGCGTACTTTCTTGGATTTAGCTAGTTATTATCGGAGGCTCGTAGAGAATTTCTCTTACATTGCTGCTCCATTTACAAAGTTGACGTATAAGGCGGCTAAGTTTCAGTGGTTGGATACTTGCGAAAAGAGTTTTCAGGAGTTTAAGAGTAGATTAACATCAACACTTGTTCTGGCACTTCCTGTAGGATCAAAAAATTATGTTGTGTATTTGATGCCTCCAAAGTTGGGTTGGACTGTGTTTTGATGCAGCACGGCAAAGTTTTACATATACTTCAAGACAACTGATGAAGCACGAGTAGAATTACATGACTCATGATCTTGTGTTGGCAACAATTATATTTTCTCTGAAGATATGACGCCACTATTTATATGGAGTTCATGTTGATTTTCTTATAGATCATAAGAGCTTATAATATATATTCAGGCAGAAAGAGTTGAATTTGAGACAACGGAGATGGCTTGAGTTGCTAAAAGACTATGATGTTGATATCTTGTACCATCATGAGAAGGAAAACATTGTAGCTGATGCGTTGAGTCATAAGTTTATGGGTAACTTGAGGCATAAGGGAGTTGACAAGTTGGAGATGACTAATCTGTATTTAAGTGTGCCATTGCTTGATGCATGTGATGGGGGCGCTATAGTCCAGAATTCCGCTGAATCATCTTTAGTGGCCGAATTAAATGTGCGGTAGTTCGATGATCCAAAGTTGGTCAGAATAAGAGAAGGAATTACATATCAGAAGAAGTAGTTGTTCGAGCTATCAGACGATGGAGTTATTAAACATAAGAGAAGGTTATATGTACCTGATATTGGGGGACTTCGAGGACGAATCATGGCGGAGATTCACCAGTCCAGGTATTCTATTCATCCTGGTTCTACTAAAATTTATCAAGACCTTCAGCAGATATACTAGTGGAATGATATGAAGAAAATATTGCAGAAGTCATAGCTCAATGCCTAAATTTTCAGTAAGTTAAGGTTGAGCACCAGAAATGTGGAGGGTTGCTTCAAAATATTTGAGACTCCGATGTGGAAATGGGAAAAAATCAACATGGATTTCATTACAAGATTACCTAGTTCTCATTGGAAGTTCGATTCTATTTGGGTTATAGTGGATAGAATTACAAAGTCAGCTCATTTTCTACCTCTCATAACTACCTATTCACCTAAGGATTACGCCAAGTTATATATCAGAGAGATAGTCCGACTTCATAGAGTTCTAGTTTCTATTATATCTGACAGAGGTGTCCAGTTTACAGCTAACTTCTAAAGGTCCTTCCAGAAAGATTTGAGTACTCAGATTAGCCTTAGCACAGTTTTCAGATGCTCGAGGATATATTACGAGCTTGTGTTTTGGACTTCAAAGAGAGATTGGAAGATCATATGTTGCTCATTGAGTTATCCTATAATAACAACTATTATACCAGCATCAAGATGGCACCATATGAAGCCCTATATGGATGGAAGTGCAGATGTCCTATTAGCTGACTCAATGTTGGTGAAATAAAGTTATTGGGGCCTAATTTGGTACAATAGCAGTAAAGAAGGTGAATCTACTTCAGGAGCAATTTTTGAGGGCTCAGAGTCGACAAAAATCCTACTCGGATAACTAGTGCCGAGACTTAGAGTTTTCTGTTGGAGATTGGGTGTTCTAAAGGTATCGCCTATGAAAGGCATGATGAGGTTCAGCAAGAAAGGCAAGCTTAGCCCCAGGTACGTCGGACCATATCCGATCATACAGAGAATCGACCAAGTGACTTACAAGCTTGAGTTATTCCCAGAGTTAGAAGTAGTTCATCTAGTATTCCACATAGTGTTTGGGTTATCCCTCTCGCATCATCCCAATTGAGGATGTCCATGTCATAAAAGATCTATTATATGAGGAAATCCCTATTCTTATCCTAGATCGCCAAGTCCGTAAGTTATGAACTAAATAAGTAGCTTCAGTTAAGGTACTTTGCAGGAATAATAACGTGGAGAAAATGACATGGGAGGCCCAGGAGGATATGAAGTCCAGATACCCTCATTTGTGTCAGACTTCAGGCTTATATCGATTGTGTAATATGATTCTTTTTTTCCTATTCTATCTATTGAGCTTAATCTATACATCTTATTTAGGTGATATTGTTGAGACATATATGGCAGGTGTAGTCCGATTTCACCAGATGACAGTTGAGGTGAGTATAGCTAACCCTTTTGATTTTTGCTTAAATAAACGGTCGTGTGGGCCTGATATGATGTGTTATGTTATTCTATAGCCCTGTATGGCATTGGATATGTGTTTGGTCTACTTGGTAGGTTTTGATAATCTTGTTTACAAAGGAAACTTTGCTGAAATTTTCAGAAATCTTAGGAGTTAGAAAATTTCTCAACATTCGAGGATGAGTTCTTCAGGGGGGAAGGATGTTACACTTCGCGTTTTTGTGCATCGTTGCTATTGTATCATAGCCAACATAGGCTAAGAGATTGAAGGTACAATCTAAGAGGTTTATGAAGGTTTACGGATGTACCGAGTAAGTTATGGGAAGGTTTAAGACTCATCGGATCAATGAAAGTAGGTTTCAACGAAAGTTCTTCAATACGTCACCTCCCAGAGCCCTCTGTGAATAGCGGGAAACAACCTACGACTCACACAAAGTTTCTGTGAGATGCAGAGGTGTCTCAAGAATTGACAAAGTATTTTAGATCTCGGGGGACATGTCTTGTGAGAAACAAGAAGGTCCTGCGAGTCGTAAGATTTGTCTCTGGACAGGTCGGTGGCCACTTTTCTCCCTCCTATAAATATATCCCTCTACGACTTTGAGCTTATTTTCCCTCATTTTCTTAACCCTAAATTACCCTAAACTCTTTAATAAGCCTCTCATGGTCCAAGACTAAGATCAAAGGAAAACCAAGCTAATCTGATGTAAGGAATCCCATGAACATCGTAGAATTGTCTTTCTCTTCGTCATATTGATCCTTCGAGAATTATTAGCCATGAAGAAAGATCTGTTATGGAGTGATTATTTTGTCTAAAGGTATGTTTCATCTCTTCCATCATGTTCTTAAGATTATACAAGAGGTTGAGGATTGGTTGTTGAAGGAAATTCCATAGAACTTGAACTTGTGAACTTGTCGCTAGGATAACTTGTTGTTGGGCTGTTATGGTGATGTTATGGAGTTGTGGAAGTTGTTAATTCTTGTTGTATGTGTTGTGGGTTTGAGGAATTGTGTTTAGAATATTATAATATTGATATGCATAAGTTTCCATTTGTAGAGAAACACAAGAACTCTATGCTCTTAAGTTGTTTGACAAAATGTCTAAATGAACTTTCTTATGAGATACGAATCTGATATTGATAATAATCATTTGTATAATGTATATAATCGTCTATAGAATGTGATATGGCCCATGGAACTTAAATAGCCTTGACGATAAGGTATGTTGGGGTATCTTCTTTCTTTAGCATGGTTTGATACAATTATTTCTGAAAGACAACACATTCTTGTTGAATTGTGTTGTGCATGTGTCCTTTGCTATTGAAATAACTCATATCCTATGATTGTCCGTGGTCGGGAGAAATTTCTCATATCTCATAAGTCTATTGGTATTGATTAGAGATTGAAGAACGTAGTGCCAATAGAGATAGTCGAAGGATAACGACCATATGTCACTCCAACCTTGATTATGAGTTCCTTCAGGTTATCTTGCATTGTACCTATACATACATATCTATTTTCTTACCTAGCCACGTTATTGTCAGCCGAGAACGCACTTATATGTACATACCACTAATTAGCTGGGCATATATTACTGAGTCCTATATGGACGAGTACATTATGATGAGATGGCCCCATAGAGAGGCTTGATACTAAAATATATGGACCCATAGAGAGGTTTGATTTTACTTTCATACATATATTCATTATTATGTCTGCATATGCCCTCAATATCCTTTTCTGAGTTTCAGGTTGACTTTTGTACTCTTATCTTATATTACATTCCTTATTTATATGTGTTTACCTGCCTTACATATTCATTACATTCTTTTATACCGATGTCCCTTTCTGAGGCCCTGTGTATCATGCCCACAGGTACAGATAGACAGGCTAATGTACCTTCTTAGTAGAGTACCTATTTTTAACTGTTGGTAGTCACACTCTACTTCTACAGAGTTGTTTTACAAAGTCGATAGGTAGTTTTGTATATATTTCTAGTATTTTATGTATGGTGGGGCCCTGTCCTGACCAGTTGATATATTGTAACACTCTTAGAGGCTTGCAGACTAGTTATTAGTGTATATTAATTCTGATTGGCCTTGTCGGCCTTCTTATTAGTTGTTGATGCACTTGTTACGACCTTATGGGCCTCAGTTATGTATATATGTTATTGTTCGGCTTCTTCCGCTTGCAGGTTGTTGTTACATTTTTATCTTGTTAGTGTTACTCGATGGCCTTATCAGCTGAACTGAAGTTTTGTGTCATGAAATTTAGGTACAATAGTTGGTTCACTTGGGCCTTAGGGTGCCGAGTGTTGGCCACACCCCCCATGGATAGGATGTGATAGTTTTCATCTATCGCATCTCTCCTGACCAGATTGACTAAGAAGAACGTACCTTTCCAACGGTCGAATGAGTGCAAGGAGAGCTTTCAAAAGCTCAAGACTTTGTTGGTATAGCCCTAATCTTGACTTTTTCCATGGAGGGAGAGGGATTTACTATATAATGTGATGCTTCACGATTGTCCTTAGTTGCGTTCTAATGCAGAAAAAGAAATTTATAGCAACTACCGCACTCATGACTTGGAATTGGCGACAGTAGTGTGTTTGCATTGAATATTTGGAGGCACTATCCTTTATCAGAGGGATCTCAATTTGAGGTAGAGGAGGTAGTTAGAGATGCTCAAGCCTTATGACATGACTAACCATTATTAATCGGGAAAGGCCAATGTAGTGGCGGATGCTTTAAGTGGAAAGATGGTGATCATGGGTAGCCTAGCATCATTGCATGTAGGGGAGAAGAAACCTTTGGCCATGGATGTTTAGTCTTTGGAAAATAATATGATGAGACTTGATATTTCTGACCCTAGCAAGGTTCTAGCTTGTGTGGAGGGACGGTCTTCATTATTGGAGGAGATTAGGGCTCGACAGTTTAATGATTCCAAGTTGTGCAAGATTCGGGACAAAGTGTTGAAAGGAAAGGCAAGAGAAGAAATTATTGATGATGAGGGAGTGTTGCGAATGAATGGTCGCATATGTATTCCCTAAGTGAGGGATTTGACTAGATTGATCATGGAAGAGGCTCACAGTTAGAGATACTCTATTAATCCAAGGGCTGCGAAGATGTACTAACATTTAAGAGAGCATTATTAGTGGTGTAGTATGAAGATGGGCATTCCGGGATTCATATCTCGATGTTTGAATTGTCAACACGTGAAGTATGAGCACTAAAAGCCTGGTGGGTTTTACTTAGAGGATGCCTATACTCGAGTGGAAATGGGAGAGGATTAGTATGGACTTTGTGGTAGGGTTACCACACACTTTGAGGAAGGTATAATGCCATTTGGGTGATTGTGGTTCGGTTGACCAAGTCGCCTCACTTTGTACCGGTTCAGACTACTTACAATTCAGAGAAGTTGTCTAGGATCTACATCCGAGAGATAATTTGGTTGCACGGGGTGTCCTTTTCTATCATTTCGAATTGAGGCACGCAGTTTACATCCAACTTTTGGAGAGCTATGCAGAAGGAGTTCGGTACTCAGGTGGAGCTTTGTACAACATTTCACCCTCAGACGGATGGTCAGTTTGAGTGGACTATTCAGGTCCTTCAGGATATGTTATTGGCCTGTGTGATTGATCTTGGTGGTCATTGGGATTAGTTCTTACCTTTGGTTGAGTTTGCTTACAACAATGGTTATCATTCGAGCATTGAGATGGCGTCTTTTGAGGCATTGTATGGTAGGAGGTGTCATTCTCCTGTTGATGGGTTGTTCCTTTGAGGTTAGACCTTAAGGTACATACATGTTGCAGGATTTCTGGACAAGGTAAAGTTAATTCAGGAGAGACTTCTCATGGCTCAGAGTAGGCAAAAGAGTTATGCGGATTGAAAGAGTCATGACTTAGAATTCATATTTGGTGAGCGGGTTCTGTTGAAGGTTTCACCCATGAAGGGTGTTGATACGATTTGACTTGGGAGAATATGAAATTAAACAACACAAACAAGATAGAATAAATTGATAGATGAGATAGAAGAAACAAAGGATAGAAATCAAGGAAATGATCACAATATAAGAAAGAATAGACTTGACATGCTTGAATTACCAAGTTGGATAGATTCCGAGAGAGGTCCAATTAAAGAGGATAAGGAATAATCCCTACACTAATCTCTACCTAAAGCTACACTACAAACTAGATACTAAGAGATTCACTCTCATTCTATATTCATCAAAACTAACCAAGAATAATCCTGCAAATGAAACCTTAAGAGCTTGGCTACTCGAAATAACATGCAACAGGGAGAAAGCAAAGGGATCAATAATTTTAACATCACAATCATGCACTCCCTTTAAGTCTTTTGAAACATAAGATATGCTCCCCTCACAAGTGCGAGAATCATCAAATGCAAATAGATAGTAGATAAAGGAGGTACGCAAAAGAACTTCATCTATAAGGTCCTCACAAGTAAGATCATAATTAGACTCAAGAACATATTCAAGCATATGTTTACAAGTTGGAACACACAATTAAGAAGTGTCAATATGCAAGCAAGAGACACCCTCTTTCCCAAAACAGTCCTTCCCCACGAATATACTATATTCCCAAAAATGAGGTTCCTATCTCAAGAAGAAGTTTCATCATATGTAAATAGATAGTAAAGAAAGATGTCATGCAAAACAACATCTTCATCTATGGTGTCTTCATTGTAGCCTCAATATTAGGTTCAAGAACAAGATCAAGCATTCTACGATTTTGAACACACAAGGAAGAAGTTGCAATTCGTAAACAAGTTTCACCTTTTTTTAGAAACTCTTTCCCGCAAGTATATTATCATCACCTAAGGGAAGATTTTCATCGTAGGGAAGAACGTCATCAATCCATAGTGGATTCCCATAGACGTTGTAGCCCCCAAATGTAGCTACATCTTCCACACGACAAAACATGTAACCATGCACATCATTATTAGAAATCATGTCATTATCAAACAAAACATTATCCCTAAGGAGAGAATAATCATGACTCTCTACATTGTATACAACACTACCATAACATTGGGTCTCATTAAATGTCAACAAGGTAAGATCAAGGGACTCATCTTCAAATGTATAAAATTAGGGTGATGTGTCATATTACAATTCTTTCACCTTATCAACTATGCCAAAATCATCACTAAATTGAGGTTCATAGAATATATCACAGACTTCCTCCCATTTCTAAAATAAATGAATTTATTAATATCAATCTAATTAAACCACACTTCCCTCAATTAGTGGACGATCTTTACATACAAGTTGATTCACATGAGTATCATCACTAGTTGGTAGCATTTCAAGCTCACAACAATTGGCAACATAACTACCACAAATAAAATCAACTAGTGTATGATCATTTTGATTACATGATAATGTATTATCATTAGAATCACAAGTGTCAATACTAAGTGGACACAAATTGATCTCACAAGAAGAATCAATCTGGTCATCAAAGGGATCAACTAGTGTGTGAACACTCCCAAAAAGGATAGCACCATTACTTAAGAAAGAGCCATTATTTTCCACAGAACACAAAACTTCATCCTTACTCAATTGACTATTAGTTATACCATGTTCCTCCAAGTTAAATAGAGTGTAAGGATTAACTTTGTTACCTTATAATTCATGCACATGACCCCGGTTACCTTGATCAATCTCTTTGCATTGGCTTTCCTCTTTGGAGGAGGTTTGGGTTACTTCGCTTCTCAAAGAAACTTGGGGTTCTTTTGAATGATCATTCTCATGAGTACCTGCAATAGGAACAAGACAACTAGAAGAAGTAGAAAGGTTAGAAGGGTTGGGATATGTAGGCGAACTCAATACAAGAGATTTCATCATATTCCAACAAAATCATTCCGGAAATTCTTTTACAAACAACTTATTAAAAGTTTATTTGATTCGAACTATAAGCGGCATGAAGTCTCATACATGTTGAGATATGTAGGAAACACGGTACCAAGGTACGATTGTAATTAATTAACTGTTTAAATTAAAAGGGAATAAATTAATTATACTTCCCTTAAATTGAAAAGTTCAATTTTATTAAATTAAGTGTCAATCATATCTTAAGTTTTACAATAATTTATCTTTAATTTCAAATTACTTTTCCAAATTGGCTAGAATTTAAATGTTTTGATCAAATTTTTTCGCATTAACTCTGGTTACAATTGAAATAATTGTGGTTAGTTAGTAATTTAAATTATAGTTATACTTTGCAACAATGACCATTCTTGATTTGAATCCATTTGTCTTTTGATTTGGGTCAAGACCCCTTTAAACCGGCCAGACCCGATCCAAAAGGATATTGATCCAGCCGACGAAGCTTCTAAAGTAGAAAAGACCCTATTCTCTTGTCATTTTTGCAAAGGCAAGGATGAGAGGCCAAACCCTAGTAGCCCTTACCCTCCTTTCTCTCTCCGCTGCCATCAAGGTTGCCAGAAATGGAAAAATGGTAGTCGATGCCGCTTTACTCAATCATTGCTCATCTATTTTGGGCAATAACAATTAATACTCAATCATTGCTCCCTCCCTTTCCTCTGATTTTGCTACAAGACTTTAAATTATTTTATCCCATTTTGATTTTGAATACTCAATTTTGATTCATTCTCACGAATTGGAGGGTTTTTTTCCCTCCAAACACACGAGTCCCACATCGTTCTGAGCTTGCTAAACCCTATTTCTTAGGTTCTATATAAAAGACCCCTAATGCAATGTTTTAATGTCACGACCCATTTCGGGCATCGTGGTGGCATCTACACTTTCCCACCGATAGGCGAACCACTTTCCCAAATAATACTTATAATATAAGAACAAGCAAAAATAAGAGAATAATTATAAAAGTTTTTTGATAATATTATAGGTAAAATAACCAAAATCCAAAAATATAAATATTACAACCCAATGATCTAGTATGTAATACAAGAGCACTATTACTGATAAATAAAGAGTTTGATAGTATGAAAAATATCTCCCGGACACAAATAAAAGATATGAGTAATAAGAGAGCATCAAGGGCATGCTGAATGATGGCATGCTCACCCCGAACAAAACAATTATTGTATGTAGATGTATGATATGAATGCAAATGCAATGTATCTTTTAATAACCTAGTAACACACGTTCAAATTCTATGAATCATGACACATGGAGCACCCGCGCCATCCATATACCGCTCTTAGACAGCCAAAATTCAGCACACGAATATGACTAGAGCCCAGACCCATTTTTTAGCTATAACCATCATATTCAGCATCTTAACGTTTCTAACCATCTCATAAGTATATCCTTACCTTTTCGATCTCATTGGACCCACAATATTTCCATACCACTCCACTTTTTATATCAATAGAACCACGAGTGTATGAATGCAACAACTATAAGGCAAGTAATCAAGATGTATGAGATGAATCATATATTTTATCACATGCTTCAAAATTCAATATCACATAGGGTCAAGTATTCAGTCTTTCATATCAGAAGCAAATGTGATGAATAATGTCACGTCCAAAATCGGGGGGCGTGGGAACCTACCCCTTTCCCACTCGGTAGGCAAAACTGTCCCTTAATCGCAACTCAATCAATGATAAAGTAGAACCCAACCAGCAAATATACATAATAAGTCTAGGATAGATAAGGAAACAGTGCGGAAGTAATACAACAATCTCAAGGAATCTTGTCTAAGGTCGTACAAGAGCCACTACTACATAACTATAAGTCTGAATACCAATACATAGTCTGCAAAGTAAACTACTATCTCAGAATAGCATAATAAGACAAGTAGATAAGGAGAGACATCCGGGCTACGGATCCATCCATGTGCTCACCCTAGATGCTCATCAACAAGCCTTGGGAATCAGACACCGGGAGAGGAAGTAGACCATGTGACATACTCTGCACTTATAAAAGAATGTAGCAAGGTAGTATCAATACAAAAACTATGTATCGGTAAGTATCATAAGTAGACAACAGTTATATTTATATATAAAGTAAAATAGTGAATGCTAGGCATGCTTACAATCAGATATAAACACAACACAGTCCAAGAATAGCATCACAACAACAAAAATACCAAGTCCGAATTCAATAAGTATGAATATATGAATATGAATGCATATGCAATGCAATGCAATGATACACACATGCTCCGAGCGGAATACCTCCATGCCTCGATAGTCATGAACCATAGGGGACCCGCGAAGTCTATGTACCTATTGCGGTGAATAACCCAATCCAATATATATTGCGAAACGTGCAACCTGGTCAAATGTATGTTGTGGAACATGCAACCCGGTCCAATACATATTGTGGAATGTGCATCCCTATCCAATATATATATATATATATATATATATATATATATATAAATGTGTGTGTGTGTGTGTTTCAAATACGTAACTCATTCCAAATGTATTATCATGAATGTATGAATGATAATAGTGATAATGAGAATGTATAAAGTCAATCGTGCCACGTATTGACACATAACATTATGTCAAGAATGAATATATCCTTCCTCTATACATGGTGAAGTCTAGTATCATACACGAGGCGACGAGTCACTAGATCCAAAACAGCAACAACCCACAATCAAGCAACAATACCAACCTAAGTATTCCATTCCAACTTCATACCCGAAGGTGTAACATGCTTTCTCCAAAAATCACTACTTCTCAATATTCTTCGGTAACCGAAGTCTAACCATAAAGTAAGACGTAACCTACCTTAGCCAAACAGGAGCTACGACCTCTTAATACAAGTCCTCCTGAGGAAATATCAAACGGTCGTAGTTCAAACACGCTAATGAAGTTCCTATGTTACCACACACATTCAATCAAAACATAAGGACCAATTCTACATTACACATGATTCTAATGATATTAAACATGTCTTGTAAGGAATTGGGGTCAAAAGTAAATCTAAAACCTTATCCCAGACATCAAAGGTCAAAATGGTAAATTTTTTGAGAAAATGAGTTCAATATTATCAAAATTGTGTTCTATGGGTTGGTACGAATCTAATAACATCCATATTGCTATACTTTAGTCCGAAACACAAAAAGTGACCCCCACCCACAAGGGAAAAATCATAAATTTAAGTTAGAAACATGTTACACATGATCTAAATAGTCATAATTCAAAGTTTCATGAAATTCTAACCCCAATTGTGCATACCATTTTATGACTTTGTCAAAATCCTCTTTGTGTCAAAACCCATAAATCAAATATTTGCAAAATCAGGATTGAAATCGAAATTTATGTTAGAAATATTTTACCCAAGGTTTAAACAATCCAAAACCTAGAATTTACTCAAATCCAACCATAATTAATTGAAAGAAACTCAAATTTAAACTTAGAGTTTAAAACTCTCAATTTTTCCCACCAAACACGGATAAAATCGATAACCAACAGAAATAATCTTAAAGAAACGTCAAAATAAAGGTTGGATACTTACTCCCTAGTTGAGACGAGAACAACGCCGCAAATATTACCTCAATCAGAGCTCTAGAACTCAAGTTATGTGCAAAATACTAAATGGACGCAGTCTGATTTTTAATACATAGTCATTTCCTCTCTGGCGGACCAATTTCCGTCCCAGTGGATCCGCCGGCGCCCGGAAGTCCTCCCCGGCGGACACCAGAAACCAGCAATTTTTTCCGAAACTAAAATGGGTTTAATTCCCACATACGGTGTCAGAATTCGACGATTCAAGTTGCTACGGATCACAAATTTTGATACGCATCTATTCCAACAATCAAAACTCAATTCAAACATCAAATGACTATAATGGTATATTGAAGCATCGAACGCTAGCGACTTATGCCAATGACTTAAACACCTAAACTTGAACAAACGAAGTCCAAATCCAATTTCGAAAGTTCCTACAAGTCACAAATGATCATACGAAGCTGCCCGAACTCTCAAAACACCCAAATGGATTCGTTTTGACCCGATGTTGACCATGGTAAACTCCAAATCATCTCACAAACTAGTTTCTCAACCAACCACCGTAATCACATCCGAACCTCTCGGGAAAAAAACCATTGACTCGACTAGTTCATAAATCACGTTCCGGAGCTAATGAAATCGACAAAACTTCAAAAAAAATGCATTTTCCCCCGATGTTGACTTTGGTCAAACTTCTTCATTTCTTAACTTAAGGATTTCCAAAATATACTTTTCCTTAACCAAAACTCCTTCGAAAGTCTCAGGAACTTCTCCACCCATCCCCGCAAGTCAAATACACTTTAACGATGCTAGGGGAAGGGTCAACAAGGGTAAAAGAGTAAAATGCCTAAATGACCAAATGGGTCGTTACATCAAATACCAATTAAACAAATGTTCATCCTCGAACGGAAAAATGAATGTACGAAAGGCGATGAGTTATCAAGGAATATCCATCATATCAAGAAATATACTGGTAGTACCTCTTGTTTACTGTATAATTCAAACTGCAATTAACTTAGCTCAACAACTCAAGTCTCAATTCCTTCATAACTAAAATTTCTTTCACAACTGATTCTCAAATGTAAGAACTGACTAAGTTCAAATTCCCTGATTTGATCACCATGGTACCTCTTTGTGCGTCTAATTGAATCCGCAATTATCACCATAATCCGTTATTGTTGCCACAACAAAAATAGTCTGATTCTACTAGCCTTACTTCTCAACTATCAAGGTTGTCATTGCACAAAGTCCCTTAGAAACACATACATATACGTCACAAGTCCAATTTTTCTTAAATCTCCAACTCACCATACTATAAGCATACCTACCGATTACCTTACCATGCTAAATCCGTAGAAAATAAAATGATCACACTATAGACTTCCCATAACCATTTGTACCTGTTCAATACATCGCCAAGTGCCCGTGTAAACCATTAGAACTGTCTGAATCATTGCCATCCGAAAATATCATAAATCCTACTTGCAAATTTCAATGAGAACCGGTAGCACTGTTATACCACCATTCTGAATTGAAATATATCGAACCCCTGTCGGTGGTTTACTAAAACACTATAAGTCCTTCAGGTAACATAAAAATGGGCCACCTGATCCTAAATGAACAAATTTGACTCAGAATAAAATGCCAAATCTCTAAATCATCCATAGTAATCCGAACTGATTCCATACATAACTGATAGGCTTCCCATAAGCATGCGGTGACCTATTCCATCCCCTTTTGTCATGAGTAATCAGTCATGTGCCATCACCCACTACTCCAAAAGTTGGATTCCATCCAAGTCATCAACTTAGTACCGAAGATCTGTACATTTGATTATAATCTTCATGTTTCTCAACTTCCACACGATACTCAAGTCTGATAGGACCCCATGAACTCTAAATACATCAAATCCTTTTTGTACTTTCTCTTAACTCGCCAACAACTTTGAACATTTCGACGTAAAGCCTGCGGTCTCATTTACTCCACCCATTGAGTCTCTAATAGTAAGACCTCACTA
The DNA here is from genome assembly GCA_034509755.1 of Anisodus tanguticus. Classification (NCBI taxonomy): domain Eukaryota; kingdom Viridiplantae; phylum Streptophyta; class Magnoliopsida; order Solanales; family Solanaceae; genus Anisodus; species Anisodus tanguticus. The sequence continues at coordinate 24,528,631 of CM067551.1, forward strand.
TCCTTTATCAATCCAGAAGGCATCAAACCTTGTAACCCTCGCTCCTTACCAAATCCTAACATATCTACTATACGATCCATGCACCTTACCTCCAAGTCTTTACTCCCCGAAATACTCACATGTGCTATTAATCCACAACGCTTCAACATAGTCTACCACCAGTCGCTAATCACAAACCCCATGTAACATTCATCATTACACTTAGTTAATTATCATAAACCTACTCTTATGAGCATAATAATAATTTCACCCGATCTGAAAGGTGCAAAACTAAAGCCACCATAACCCACACTTAACCCAAGATTTTTCGTTGCTTTGAATAAGATTCTCCCCTTTCTCGAAGAGATACCTTACTCGTTCCAAATTATCTTAATTTCTCAATTCACACATTTCATTCAAATCATAACCACCACTAATGACTGATCACTTCTCAAACCTGCTAATATTCTCATATCATTTCGTCAAAGTACCCTTGCCAAAAATCCCTAACCAAAATAATTCTTATTCTATATTAGTTCATAAGTTCACTAACCTGATCATCGATATCTGAAAAGCTTTTCACCACTTGTATTAGTCAGACCGTCATCACCATGTTACCGTAAATAACCCAATTGACCAACACCTTATTCGATAGTCCTTAAATAATGCTCACTCGCGAAGAACGAACCCTTACCTTACTTTGCCGAACCATACACACCCAACTAACCGTGCAATTTTTCCCTGTCCTTCGGTCAACTCCGAAGTCATTATACCAGTAATTATAGAACTTCTCAAGTATTAACCTTTACATACCAATGCCCATAAATCTTCTCCAAAAACTAGATGCAACACCCGATAATCCTTCAAATATACCTTCATACTTGTCCAGCGCAAGAGTTATTCCTATTAGTCGATAACTGGCTCCCATTAGCCTATGATGAGTCTAACGTACCAACACATATACAACTTTTACACTCACTCAATACTAAATAACTGTGAAATAACTCACAAATCAACAATCTCTTGGTTTCAACAATCCCCTATAATCACTAACCTCGAAAATGCCAAGTGAGCCCACAAACACATTTTTTAGGTAAAGAAATGTGATTGTCTATTCCATTAAGCTTCACTTATAAGTTACACTGCCACCTGATTTCGATTAGATAACCATTTCCTGAAGAACTCACAACCACTAATTTTACTCATCTATCATAATACTATTAAATCGAAGCCAACCCAACATTTCATAGCCTATACGACATCCGCCCGCGTACACCTTGCAACTTATCCTAACAAGCACGTCAAATACCAATTTTTGCCTTCATACAATGGAGATTGATTCATCCAAATTCTTTCTCTTACATCTCTAAATTGTCATTCCTACTTTCCAAAGATACCACCAAACTGAAGAGTCACAAACATAACCCTAATCAACCGTACCATCAAATCATTGCTGGAAACTAAACTTGGTCACACGCCCGTATCATGGTAGCACAATTCATACCCTACCACGCGACATCGTATCGAACCACTCACGTATGAATTTTAGAGTGTGTTACCACCATCGGTGATATAGTACGAAGAAGAAGTTCATATACCAATTTGATTCAACTTAGCACGAAAGGAATGAAGAAATTGAAGTTTCCTAAATGTCTCATAGCCTCTCGTAGATAAGAATTGAGCTCATCATTATGATCTGCAAGACTCTACTAGACATTCTATTGTACTTACAGATCGGGTAATCTAGGGCTCTGATACCAACTTACGACGTCGCAAATCAAGGAACGTGCGAGCACCTATCCCTTTCCCACTCGGTAGGCAAACTCATCCCTTAATTACAACTCAATCAATGATAAAGTAGAAACCAACAAGCAAATATACATAATAAGTCTATGATAGATAAGAAAACAATATGGTAGTAATACAATAATCCCAAGGAATCTGGTCTAAGGTCGTACAAGAGCCACTACTACACAACTAAAAGTCTAATTACTAATACATAGTCTGGAAAGTAAACTACTATCTTAGAATAGCAAAATAAGATAAGTAGATAAAGAGAGACATCTGGGCTATGGATCTATCCATGTGCTCACCCTAGATGCTCGTTAGCAAGCCTCGGGAATCAGTCACGAGGAGAGGAAGTGGATCATGTCATGTACTCTGCACTCATAAAAGAATGCAACAAGGTAGTATCAGTACAAAAACTATGTACCGGTAAGTATCATAGGCCAACAACAGTTATATAACATATATAAAGTAAGAGACTGAAATATAGGTATGCTCACAATCAGATATAAACACAACACAGTCCAAGAATAGCATCACAACTACAAATACCAAGTTCGAATCCAATAAGTATAAATATGAGAATATGAATGCATATGCAACGCAATGATACACACACGCTCCGAGCAGAATACCTCTACGCCTCAATAGTCATGACTCATGAGGGACCCGTAAAGTCCATGTACTTACTGCGACATACGATTGATCCAATATATGTTGTGAAATATGCAACCCGGTCCAATATAAGTTTCGGAATGTGCAACCCGGTCTAATATATATATATATATATATATATATATATATATATATATATATATATATATATATATATATATATATATATATATATATATATATGTTGTGGCACGCAACCCGTTCCAAATGTATGATCATGAATGTATGAATAATAATAATGTCAATGAGAATATATCAAGTCAATTTTGCCACGCATGGACACATAACATCATGTCAAGAATGAATTAATCCTTTCTTTTATATACGGTCAAGTCTAGTATCATACACGTGGCGATGAGCCACTAGATCCAATACGGCAATAACCCACAATCAAAATTAAATCTAAAACCTTGTCCCGGAAACCAAGGGTCAAAATGGTAATTTTATTGAGAAAATGAGTTCAATATTATCAAAATTGTGTTCTACAGGTTATACAAATCTAACAACACTCATAATTCTATACTTTAGTCCGAAACCCAAAAAGTGACCTGACTCAGGCCCACAAGGGAAAAATTGAAAATTTAAGTTAGAAACACGTTACCCATACTCTAAACAGTCATAATCCAAAGTTTTATGAAATTCTAACCCTAATCATGTCTCTAATTTTATGACTTTGTCAAAATGATCTTCCTGTCAAAACCCATAAACCGAATATTTGCAAAATCTTGATTGAAATCAAAATTTATGTTAGAAATAGTTTACCCAAGGTATAAACAAGACAAAAACCTAGAATTTACTCAAATCCAACCATAACTAATTGAAGGAAACTTAAATTTCAACATAGGGTTTAAAATCCCTAATTTTTTCCAACCAAAAATGGATAAAATCGATAACCAACGGAAATAATCATAAAGAAACGTCAAAATAAAGGTTGGATACTTACCCCCTAGTTGAAACGAGAACAACGCCGTGCAAAATTACCTCAATCGGTGCTCTAGAACTCAAGTTATGTGCAAAATACTAAATGGACGCAGTCTGAATTTTAATACACAATCATTTCCTCTTCGGCGGACCAATTTCCACCCCGGCGGACCCACCGACGCCCAAAAGTTCGCCCTGGCGGACACCAGAAACCAGCAATATTTCACGAAACTAAAATGGGCATAACACCCTCATACGGTGTCGGAATTCGACCATTCAAGTTGCTACGGATCAAAATTTTCAATATGTATCTATTCCAACAACTGAAACTCAATTCCAGCATCAAATGACTGTATTGGTATATTGAAGCGTTGAAGGCTAGCGACTTATGCCAAATACTCAAACACCTAAACTTGACCAAACAAAGTCCAAATCCAATTACAAAAGTTCCTACAAGTCACAAATGATTATATGAAGCTGCTCAAACTATCAAAACACCCAAACAGATATGTATTGCCCTGACTGTGGTCAACTCCAAATAGCATATGAACCTTTTGAGAATTGAGCCAATGACTCGACGAGTTCATAAATCGCATTTCGGAGCTAATTCAATCGACAAAACTTTGAAAAATATACATTTGCCCCCGATGTTGACTTTTTTCAAACTTCTTCATTTTTTAACTTAAAGTTTTCAAAAATATCTTTTCCTTAACCAAACCTTCTCTGAAAGTCTCAGAAATCGCTCCACCCATCCCCGCAAGTCGAATACACACTAATGATGCTACAGGAAGGGTCAACATGGGTAAAAGGGTAAAATGCCTAAATGACCAAACTAGTCATTACAAATAAACTTACAATTATCAATTAATGGTGACAAGCCCAAATAATGGCAACAATCCCACAGAGCAGCAGTTGAAATAAACCCTATGGTTGATTCCCCAAATCACCCATCAACTCAGTTCAACAATGGTACCCACCAAAACATTCATCGCAATCTCTTAGATGGTACCCCCAAACACGCCTAATACCCCTCAATATACATAGCAAATACGTACTTCTATCGGAGTCTATAAAAGATAAATTGTAGCCTACTTCAAAGTCGAGCAGGTGCCACAAACTTCAATCCTCTGCTCAGGCCTTGCCCTTACAAAGTGCCTCATAATACTCGTAGTCTAATGTTTCTTCCAAACACACACGCAAGTATACATGGTCGCCAAGTAATATATAGACTTGTAAGAGTCAGATGTCAAACCCATAGAGACTTATGATTAACGATTGTAAAAGATTTCACTATCACTACTAATTATGCAAGTATGAAAGAGGATGTTTGTTTGTTTATAACTAATGCAGAAAAGGAAATAACTAACTAATTTATGCGAACAGTTTGCTAGAATGTTTGTAAGACTTGAATTTTTCACAAGGAGATAAGTATTCCAGGGTTGTGGTTGTTTTACCAATCTTATTGCATCATTTAAGTAACTAACTGTAGCATATTTATTCACGATTGCTAATTAATTGGATTATTAATCGTGCAGCATTCTCCCGAACTACTACTCGCCGATTGAAAATAGTTCGCCGCCTATATTCCTATGGAATTGACCTAAGAAGGCAATTCGCGGTATCTAATTGAATGTGGTGTCTAGGTATATTTCTAACCTAGCCACTAATCCTTACCCTACTTTAGGGATAATCATAACACACTCTCCTTACTGCTTCTGTAATCTAATAACGTCTTTCTCAAGCACGTATATTAAATAGCAAATAGAACTCGATTGTTGTGCAGGTAATCAAGCAATTAAGAACAGAAGCAAGGAAACAATCGTATATGAATAAACTACTAAGGTTTAAATACTTATAAAATGTCAACAATCATGGTTATACCACAACTCCAGAATTTAGAGAGTTTAGCTACTCATATTCATATTACAATAACTAGAATTCATGTTCAATCTATGATAAGATGAATGGAATCAAGAAAAGGAATAAAGCCTATGAAGAAATAGCTTTACTAGTGCCTCCTCTGTGATAAAAATGTCCGAACTCCTCATGAAATGAATTATGGTTGTATTTATAGTCCCTAAACAAGATCGTCTTGACACCTACTTTTACCATCCAATAGTTTTCTTTAATTATTCAGAGTTCCCGGGTCACAAACAGAGTAAAATACCTTTTTCATAAGACGAATATGATTTTACAAAAAAATTCCGAGATTATTTTGTCATTTCATTTGACAAAATACCACTTGGTATATATATATATATTGTATATCATGTCCTAATTTTATGTAATTTTGACCGTTAATTATAATTTTGGAATTTTAACCGACAATTGAATGTAATTGCTTTAAAAGAATTTTCAAAATTAAAGAATTAGTGTTCCACTCTATCAGAATCGGGAAATTATTTAATTAAATATGATAAAGGAATTATACCTCAATTTCAAGTCATGTCTTAATTCAAAAAGACTTCTGCATGATTTTGATTTCCTATTTTTTAACTAGTATCAAATTTAGACTTAAAATGAAGCTTTTATTTTAATTAGGTTGTTTATGAAATTGTTCGATCATTTTCTAAAATTTAAAACATGACCACATTTGTGAAATGTGGCCATGATTAATTTTAAATCACAAATATATTGTGTTGTTTTCATTTTTAATTTAATGTGGCTGAGACCAAGGCCAAAAGGCCCAAAGACTCGGCCCAAACAAATCGCTAAACAAGGCAAGTGATAAAAATCTCAAGCCTTCGTCATTTTCAACCATAGTCGCAGAGGCTCGTCACCTTCATTGCCAAGAATGACAATTGTGCTTGTAAGATGGCTTTTCGCAATTGTTGCCCATCCAAATTGGGCAAGGGCTATAGTCACCCCACCATACCCAATACCCCAAACGAGGTGAGGTTTACCTCCTCTTTGTACTTTTTCTGCAAGCATTAATTGATTTTTTCGGATTTACGATTCAAACTCTTGCTTTGATTGGTTGAGAATTCTATTGGATGGAATTCCCCCCCCCCCCCCCCCCCCAATTTGAGTCCTCCCACATTGAACTCGACGGATTTGCTAGGGTTTCATCTTACCCAATAAATACAGACCTTTTTGCTACAACTTAAGGGTCTAAAATTCGATTATTAAGCATTCACATTGATTGAAAGCTTTGATTGAGTTTAAATTGGTTAATTCGACTTAAGTTGGAATCCAAACCATTTTAGGAAACCCATAATTAGCCTCCATTTTCTAAAACCTGTGTTTTTTTATGTGTGTGTGTCAGTTTGAGGTGCGGAGAAGGAAGAACAAGCTTGCCCTTTGACCTTTCGGCTGCCTCCATACAAGTTGCTTCTTTTTCTAGGGAAGTGGGCCCTCGGCTATTGAGAGGACTCCTATTGTCTTTATTTTATTTACTGGAGTTTCTTGTTCCCGCGCCCCCTGGTACCGAGACCCCCGGTAATCTCTTGCAGGGCGCACAAGGCCCGGTCTTACCTCATGCAGTTTCTTCTTTCTTGTTGGCTTGGCGGTGCTTTCCTTCCACTCTGGAGAGAAGACAGAAAAATGATGTTTCCCCGTTTTCCGTCCGTCGTGTATTCCCCCTTATGTCTTCTATAAGAATGAGAGGGATGGGCTCTCCGCTAACACTTTTTCAGATATTCCCCCTTCCAAGGATGCTTTCTCGAGTAGTCTTTTCCAATTCCTGATAGGATGCATGTGAACTTGAGTCTGCCCTTCTCCCAAGAGTGGAAGAAAAGGCTACCGACTTGGCCTACTTTGACTACGCTATTCTTTTTATCTCTGAAGTTCGAAGTCTTCTCTGCTCTTAATAGAGAGCGCAGTTCCAGCAGAATCTTAATCAGACTCTCGCTCGTACCTAATCAATGTCGAAAAGCCTACCTAGATAGGGATAGACCACCCAACCTGTGAACCAAAGCTCCACTCATAAAGAAGGAAGGTCGTTAAGGTCTTTGACAGGGTTGTATTTTAGGTTGAAATGGGATGGTGTTCAAACTCCCGAAATGCATTCTAGACAGCGGGCCCTCCCCTTTCGACCGGATCGACTCGGGGAAGGGTCAATCTCCGGAGGAGCATGTTTCACGACCACTCATTCGTCCCGACCAAATAGTAGAATCTCTCTCTCAGCAATTCTTTTCTTCGCTCATCAACTCGTCTCGACGAGAGGCCAAAAGCAGGAAAAAACACACCTTAGTCTTAGTTCCAGATCCATAGTTTTCATACTTCCCTTTGAGCGTTAATCGAAGTCCTTGCACCCATTGCATCTTCGAATACAATTTCGAACGAGAACCCGCGATTGATCATATAGGGTCTTCAAAGCCCTTTCTGTCTCTTCAGAAGGGGTTAAATATTGGATTTAAAAGCAAGCCTTGGAATTTTGAGCAGTTTGACGAGGATCGACATGAGGGAAGCTTATTCCCATTTCCATCCACCACAGGAAGAGTCCGAAAACACCTTCTTCCTTTTGATTACAAGATTTCCGGGATACCGCACCTAAGACCCGGCGGAAAGATTTCGTTGATGGAGTCGCCACGGGGAGTTAGCACGCGAGCCTCAAGCTGGATTTGTAGAAGCTTTCAAGATCGGATTGGAATCTCGGATCGTTGATCACTAATCGCGAGTTGCGCCATCGGCATAGCCTCTCGACCATATCCATTACCGACCTCGTATTCACTTACTATACTTGGAACGGAAGAGTTGCAAGCTGTCGGCGCCTAGGAAGATCCTCATTTGGTAAAGCATAGGGTACCACACTGCGACACGCCGGTCGCCACCCCCTCGCTCTTTCTTTGTCTCTATACGAATTATTGGATCCCATTACTTGTACTTGAACTAATCTATTTGCATTCAATCTTTATTCTATGATCCCTCGAGGGAAGATTTGTGCCTCCTAGGCGGGAACCGAGGGTCCTTAGTTTTCTCTAACGACGAGATAAGGGGAAATAGCAACTATGAACCTTGTTAACAAAGCGCCTCCCGACACCGACATATTCTCGAAGCTAAATATGTCGTCCTGTCTTCCCCGTCTTAGCAAACTCCTCCCCTTTCGTCATATATATGGAGATTCTGAAGCCATTTCCATCTTGTATGTACTTCAATCAAAATAAGTAGTCAAAAAGCCACGTTTCCGGACCCACTAATGGTAGGTAGCACACCTTGCAAATAAGGGGTCCGGAAACCGAAGTTTTTCATTTCACTATCGTCATGCAAGAAGGCATTCACATATGGCAGAGCCCTATTGACCAATTACCATAGCACTCTCCCTAGCCAGTCCATTGTCGAAAACATTCCGCATCGCATCTCATGGTGATAGTTCTACGCCGCCTCTTCTCCTTAATAGACAAGGACATGTGGTTCATTGCTATAGATCTTTTTCAAGCAATTATTTTATCCACTGCGAATAAAGCTTTCTCTTATCTAGTAAGGCTCAATGTATGAATGAATTGATAGACTATATATCACCTCCCTACCATACTACTCGAAAGGAAACGTAGCGAAAGCGGGTGCTTGAGCGAGTGAGTGTGTAGTACGGTTTATAAAGGGAAAGAAACCTCTCCAACGCGGAAAGGGAATCGGACCGACTTCGCCCCTTAGCGACCCTCTCGCAATAGGCCTACCATTGACCATTTCTCCCGACCGATGACGGATCTATTCTCTTCTTCTCTCTCTATGGCTCACTTCACCCACACTCTCGTCCCTACCCAAGCAAGAGCTACTCTAGCTTCTCCTGTATCCAACAACACCCGGTCGAGCATACCTTACCCATCCTTCGGGCACACGTCCCCCGAGCCGAGGCTTTCTCAAGAAAGGTATCAATCCGGACTTTGGGCGCGGAGGGAAAGCACTAAGGTTTCGGATATGAACTAACATTCGAAGGATCCAAAGTCAAATAGCCTTAGTCCTTCTGTACTTCCCTACTATTCCCTATTCTCTAATCTAAAAAATCGAATATAAAGAGAATAAAGGGAGGACTTTTCAAAGGAGAGTAGCGAAGCAACTTCCGTAGCTGTTATAAAGAATCAATACCGAGCTCCGAGTTTGCTTTTGGCGCTAAGGACTTGATTACGCTTGGCTTCTCCATCTATTTCCGGTGGATCTCGCTTTCTTGTCTTGACTTGGGCTTGCGCCTTTGTCCGTTCGTATGGCGTAAAAGTCGTTTCAATCGGGGGAAGATCCGATGAATGACCTTTAAGGATTTCACGAGACGGAATGAATAGATAGACCGATGACATGTCCAATGCCAACCTCTACCAAAGGGGAATTTAAACGATGTTGCTTGCTAATAGGGATTCGCTAAACCTAAGATCAAGAGCTCGGGAACAAAGAATGGTGGAATACTTTGACTTTCAAATAGATGAAGATGCCTCTTTGGTGAAGACACGGATTGGGGGCATGCGAATCTCTCTTTTCTCTATTGAACTATGGAAAGCACTTATAGTAGTGACACGAATTCACCACTACTTATGACTTTGCCAATGGGGCGCTAACCCGTTCGGTTGTTATGACCGGCAAGAATCGGGGTTATTTCGTCTTGCTTGTGCGCTTTGGTCCTTCTTATAGAGACTATCCTTTGCATCGGTTCGATCCATCCAAGGTTTCTTCAACCAAACCCATAGACTATAAGGAAAAGATAGAACCTTGCCCGGCAACGATGGCGAATCAATAGCGAGATGGTCTTGGAAAGAACCTTTCATTCGATGCTTCGATTCAACTTCCGGACAACCAAGCAAGGGTCCGAAGGAGGCCAAGGCAAGTGCCATAGATTTCGCGAAGTTTCAAGTAGACTAGAAAAAGGGAGCTGCTGCTGCCGGTATTGGAAATGTTTTCGGTTCCAACATTCTCGTTGCGAGAAATCATTCATTGGCAAAACAATTATTTGGTTATGCTATTTTGGGATTTGCTTTAACCGAAGCTATTACCTTGTTTTCCTTAATGATGGCCTTCTTAATCCTCCTTGTCTTTTAGAAAAAAAAAAAAAAGAGTGGAAGCGGGCTAGTCCCCGAAAATGCCCGGTACTTTAGCGTTGGGGACAAGTAAGATTATTATCTGGTTTATCCGCCATCGTTATCACAAATTGAATATCCTTTTAATGTGCCAGCCCTAGCCCGTCTTGCTCTTCCAATTCCATTTCGAGAGTCATCATAGCTCTTTTGGACTTATACATGCAGCACCCTTTTCTCTTTCGGCATAGACCCTTCTTCCTCCTTGCGATGCAATGGCAATGTCAGGGAGGGCGAGAGAAGCGGAGCACGTATGGGTGGTATGAAATCCATAAGCGGAGGCATGGGTCTTTCTCACGAAGATGAGAAGCCTAGAGATGAGTCTATTCCAAATTGACTGAAAAATCTGGGGTAGGAAGTTTGATGACAGGTGATAAGGTGAGGAAAAGCGAAGTCAAGCCTGACCTAAGAAAAGACTGGTTCTCAACCACAGCAGAATGAGGTTTTTTTCTTTACCGATACCTATTTTTGCGTCTTTCTTTCGGAAACTTATGAGATGCTATTTTTCCGGGGAGTCCGACTCTTCAATCGAAAAAAAGACGATCGTGTGCGAGTCGGCTGGGAAAACACAAGCTTAACACGTCTTTCTTTATCTTTTTCATATCTGAATGTCTTTGTCGAGTTGGTTGGCATCATTCGCTCCTTTCTGTCTTTTCATTGTCCGGCCGAATAGATACGCACTAACCCACCCGAAATAAGGTAAAAGCCTTCTTTCCAACCCTTTGTACGAGACTCTTTTCTTCATACAAATGCTCGTAGGCGAAAGAGACCTTCCTTTGCTCCTATCGGCGGGATCAGCCAGTGTCCCCGTGTGTAAGGCCCTTTCTGAAAGAGGTTGAATAGTTCCTGTCCCATTCATACTAATGTTGGCTTATGTGCTATGTCTAGAGGCTGGTGATTCCTACCCAGTATCGGAATTGGATTGGATATTTCCTCGGTTTCCGAGAAGGGTTTTAATGGCGACCGGACTCCTCTTCTCTGGAAGTCTAATGGTTTGGGGGACATCGATTCCCTGGATTTTCTGGCTTCCCTTTCCCTTCAACCAGCCACTCTTTTAGTTCCCAAAATATATATAATCCGAATCCTTTTAAGCGCCTTATCACGAAAGTGACCAAGCAAGCGAGATGATGATGGTTCACCGGTAAGCTAGCAAGCTTACGAAATGAAGGAAGAGGAGACCCTTCTATTATAAGTTGAAAGCGAAGTCGATAGTCCTCGTATTGGTAATTATTATACGCTAAAAGTCTATATAAGATATAGAAGGCAAAATAGGAGAAAATCAAATAAATAAAGAAAAAGAAGAAGGCCCTCTCCAACTTTATAGTCAAGCAAGTGGCTTTCACTCCTCTCTTTCCTTATAGTCAAGAGAGTTGCTTCCATCCTTTCCTTCCTTACAATCAAGCAAGCGGCTTTCACTCCTCTCCTTCCTTATAGTAAAGGCGAGTGTCTTAAGGCTCCTTTCCTTCCCCATGTGGAAGAAGTGTACACACAGGGGGCCTACAACCTCAACCTCAGTATGAAAAGCATGACGGAATCGACGGTGGTCAATCTTCCTTCTTCTTTGGCATCTCGATTGGGGAGCATGAAAACAAGACTGGAAGAGGGCTTAGGTATCAACGTCCTTAGCCTGCATTGATCAATATCAATAAGAATAGCAGTCGTATAGGTATAGGTTAGCGCTTCCTTGCTTGCATCCTTTCCTCTCTTTCAACATGAAATAGATATAGATATGAATAAGAGATATTGAAAATAATAAAACCTAATGGTTCCTGTCCTGAAACGAAGGTTGCGAAGAAAGAACCGCCGCCCGTTATCATGCTCAATCGGTAATAAGTTGGCTTCACCTCCGGGGATCGGTCCCGGCTTGTGAAGGGAGAGGACTCGTGGGCGAAAGCTACTCTGTTATCTTGCTTTCCTCATTCGCATGAGAGACAGACACATTGTGCACTCAAGATGATGAATGCCACAAGAGAGATAGAAGAAAGAAGATCTATCTCGATTCTATCTCTATCTTTAGACATCTCATCTCTATAATAGAGATAATAATGGGTGGAGAATCCTTGTGTATTCTACTTGGTATAGAATCTTTGTGGAAGGCGGGAAACTTCCGTCTAGCGGTCATGGGAAAGCCAAAACTTGTATATAATAAGTCAATACGGGTCGGTCGAAACTCTTTCTTAGTGAAGTGGGAAGACAAAGACCGAATCGACGGGCACGAAGAAGAAGTGGTTTCATCCGACCGGTGAGATAATTCAATTTCTAGTCAGCTAACTGAGAATCCAATAGAGAAAATGGCTTTTCTAATGATTTCTCGATAGAACGATTTCTTGTGAGCCACGAAAGAGATAATCCAAGTCATAAGTATGAACCACTCAATGGAGAATCTTAGGCCAATAAGCTACGACTACAAAACGAATTGGATCGGGTTCAGCGCTTGAAAGCTATCGAAGAAGAGTCAATTCAATGCTCAAGTCAAAGGGGGGAGTCCACTTATTCAATAGAAGAGAAGCCTATATCTGCCGACCCTACTTCACTTCCTTATAGTGCCTTGCCTACTGTCTTTGAATAATGCTTCATTCCAGGGCGTAAAAGAAAGCTTAGTATAGCAATTGAATTGACCTTTTATACTGAGGACGACCTATGAGATGGTTTGAACCGGTTCTCAAACCTACTATTATACGAACAGTCTTCTTCGGCTAAGGCTGGCAAATCCAACTATTTTTTGTGAAAAAGAGATCTCGGATCAAGGGCTATCGACCCGACAGTGCTCCGTTGGTCCATTTAGTGGATCCTTCCCCCAAAAACAAGATCATATTGAGCAGCAACTTCGAGGAAGATAGCATTGGGACATGATATTACCTATGTATGGTGACGGGTGTCATTCCGAGTCCGTCCGGGTGGGCTCAAGCTAAAGAAGGAGAAGAGAGTTAGCTTTCGCCGAGTGAGCCCGAACAGGAGCGGACGCACACTAGATCGAGCAAGTTTAGCTGGCCCAATGGCGCGGACACCTACTAGGATGAGGCATAGCGGGAATTGAACCCACATCTCGTTGAGTCGCTCCGGCAAAGCACCCCTTTCGGAAGCTCAATTTGTAGGACCGGGGAGAACACTCGCGGGCGTGCGGGCGTTTTGAGAGAGCGCAAAACTCTAACTTGAGTAAGTGCCAGCCAGGAAAAAGGGTTAGCCTAAAGTGGTGGTCTATCCAAAGGGTGAACGTGCAACGGTTGGATTCGACACGCTCTTAGAATAGGCGTTCCAATCCAAACGCCTATCCCAACACGGAGAGTTTATCCACTACATCTACATAAGGAATAGTCTATTCCAATATTTCTTATCCTTAAAATATCATATATGCACCGCTGCTGATCCTTTCTAAATCCAAAGCTTCAACCGAGCATACGTCCGCCGCGGGAACAGGGCGAACGAAAATTGACTTTTATTAGTTGTCTTTCCCGTTGGAAGGTGGGGGCGCCTTGCACGTCTTGGAAAAATCATGCTTTGTATCTCGAAGTTATTGGCCCATGGTCCTCGGTGAGGAAAGGACCTAAAATAGAGAAGAGGGCCGATAGGAAGTTAAAAGCAATTCTTATTTCTGCTTTCTCGTAAACCCGATGTGAGGGGGCCCACCGGGATGTCCATAATTGAAGCATTTTTCTTCATCGACCGTCGGTTTTTTACTAGGTGGCCGATGTCTTTGATGCTTTGGTTTTCGCAGGAAAGGGTAAGGGTTCCAAACAACGCGTGTGAGCTTTGATGAAGACTTGCATCACTATTCGTTTCCTCGTGGCTCGATTTCTCATTTGCTTCTTCCTTTGGGCATGAAGTGTTTGGTGAGGCCTTTCTTCGCTTTGTTGAAAAGCTAGCCCTTGCTCAAAGATCTTTTTTATTTAACACTAGAGGGATCTTAAAAAACCGATGGAATGTGATCTCATAGGCAATTTCCTATGAGGGTGGACCCCAAAGATCATCAGTAGAAGAAAGGGGAAACTCAATCATGAAACCGAATTTCCAAGCGGAAGGATGAGAAAAAAAAATCCACTATTGACAAAAATCTTTCCTTCTTTTTTAGCAAGGGTGTCAGCCGCAAGTATGAGGGGACATTCCCCATCATAGAGAAAGTAGGACAAGTTGCCTAAACACTTCAGCTTCTTTCCAAGCTAAAGATCCACCCTGTCTTCCATGTGGGGTGTCTAAAGACATACCATCCAGACATGGAAGATCCTACAAGAGGCGTTCCCAAGAGGCCACCTGAAAGGATGACGACTTCCTTGTCGAAGGAAGTGGAATATGTGATGGCGGAATGCAAAGTTCATCGACGTGGTGTCCCAACTTAAACTTTTGACTTGGTAAAGTAGAAGGGTCTACCGAAGCAGGAAAGCTCTAGGGTTTTGCTAACCAGTGTGAAGTTGAGTTCTATCTTTCCTTAGTTCATGCAAGGCTAACCTTAGGGTTTTTGCTTTCTCGGAAAAACCTCTTACCGATGGTTGTTCGCTACGGCCTTTAAGTCTCGCCTAGCCTCTCCCGCCGTTCTCCAGGAAACTAGCGACTCGCAGTGTTCAGCCGCTTCTCTAGGAGATAGGAGATGTGCCGCTGACTAGGTTCAGGACACAACCATCATCCGAACCGTCTGCTACCAAGTCCATGGGTTGGAACCCATAACAAACGAAAAAGCACTTCGCCGGTCGACGAATGCATGCTCCGGTTGTAGCAAAGTGTTGAATGAACGATCGATTTGGAACCAAACCGGGTAACTTTAAAGGTGGTCCCGATGTTTGATTCGAAGAACCGACGGTTCTATTGGTGACCCATTCAAAAGAAGCTGGCCGCTTTGACTTTGATTAGCCAATCGAGTGCGGAGGGTGCTGTGCTCCTCTTCATTTGTTCCCGTTAACGACCACAAAACCCAACACTGCTCATTCTCGCTACTTGTCCACTTGCCCTTTTTTACTACTTTGACTAGCACCCGGCAAAGGAATGATTTTTTCCCAAAGCCGACTTCCTTTATCGAGCGGCTCTCTCTCGTTGACGATAAAAGCGATGGTCCGGCTAGGTCATCGAAATAAGCGGTCATTTTTCTCGGTCCTAATCCTAATAAATACCACGTGAAGCGCGTGATCACCCGATTCCTAATGCGTTAATTATCTTTTATATATAATAACTTATCGACGTCGACCCCCTTCTACTCCGGCTAATGGAAAAATGCCTTTGAATGGTCGTAATCGTCGACAACCCAACCGACGTCCACCATAGGCTCGGCGAGCTGTCCTCCTAGATTTCCCGATGGTAATGCCGGGCGTTTTCGATCGACGACTCTTGATGCCAAGAAGGAGACCAACTAGACGAGACAGACCATTGTTCATAGGTTGGTTATAAGCCCGGAGATGGAATCTGATTCTTCCCCTTTGAGAGGGATTCTCGTACCAACCATCGGAAGAAGAACTCGGTTACTCATCTTGGATCGGATTGGATTAATAGCTTTGTGATGATCTACGAACGAGCCTTATATTTGATTTATACTATACTTCTTCAAGTCTCCGTCATCCCGATCTCTCTTTCCGGATTTGCCTGTCCAAAGAAAATAGAACCTCTTCTAGTTCAAGGTTGAAATCCTCAAACCAATCAAAATCAGATTTCTAGTTCACTATTCTTATGATAAGAAGTTATGTCTCATTCATGTGATGAGAAAGTCGAGAATGAAAATTAGCAAATTTCACATCTACGGCGATTCGTGCCCCAAATCATTTAGACTTATGAAACTAAGCGGGCGGGGAAGGTGTGACCCCTCCCCCATTGAACAAAGGGGATCAGTAGGGCGGGCTCACTCACATACTGGATAGGTGACTCGGAATTCTAGTGCTAGTTCTGTTCCCTCGGGCAAAAGAAAGCACAAATCTATTACAATCTTAGTAGAGAACAGAGGAGGAATAAAAATGTTGGTTCTTCATTCTGTCCTTGACCTATGATATGATCAATGGCTTAATCCATCCACTGGACCACCTGGAATTCTTAATTAAACCTTTACCCGAAAAAGGAAATTGGATTTTCTTAAACAATCTTCTTTTCTTAGATTAAGATATCATCAGACCGGTAAGTTTAAGAAGGAATGCATTGATTTTGTGATTCCTTCTTTTCGCTCTTCGCTTAGCTACACAGGCTTACAGATGCCCATGTCCTTCATGGATCTAGGAGTTCATACGAATAATGGCTAGCGGGATTTCGCATTCAATCGGAGTTGCCTTAGTTAGTTTCCGAAGGGAAGGTACTCTTCACTATATATAGTGGTTTATGCCCTTATTTGGCTTCAAGAAGCATTAGAATCCCTTATTTCACTTGCGGGGCAATCAAGGAATAGAAGCTACCATCCTAGGGGGAGGATCTATTATCTCTCTACCCAGCTCCTCGTCTAGCAGCCAAGAACAAGAGAGCTACAACACTCAGGTTGTTGAATGATTTAGGATCAGATGAGAAAACCAACCCGCTCAATAAGATAAGTTAATCGGAGTTCCCGGAAGGAGGTCCCACCATTTACTTGACTCTTAGAATCTTTGTTGGTTTTGGGGAACGGGGATCAACTTCCAGGACAGGAAAGGGCGATCAATCTATTTATTTGACTGAACCTAGTTCACGAGAAAGAGTCCTAGGGATAGACCCCTTTGTTTTACATCGAGAAGAAATCAATAGAATCGTCTAACGAATCGTCTGATACTAGATGAAGAGGTACCCCGGAAATCAGGAATAGAGGAGGCACATGCCTGCCATTAGAAGAAACCAAAGGCAATTACTTCATCTTTGAATAGGTAGCCCGGTTAACCGGACAAGCCGGAGGGACTTCCGCCATACGAAAGGAAAGACCCGGGACCCGTACTCCCCAACTTGGGAACTCGGCTTATAGCGAAGGGAAGGAGCCGCTTTTTATGCGACACTACTATGGTGAAGAGTGAACCGAGACTCTTTTTATTGAGATTTCCCCCTGGTTTCTTCTTCATTAAAGTCTTAATTCAAGTAAGGACAAGTCCTTATCATCCCGATCGGGATAGACGGGCCTCGCGTGGGTCGACACCTCGGGCTCTCTTTCGCTTTTGTCCGTCTACAAGCGGAAGGCGTTAATGAAAATGTTCAAGTAAAATAGCCATCAAATGCGAATTGATGTTGAGTTGGAGTCCCTACGGCGGTACTTCTATTATCGGATGAGGCGGAGAATCGAACCCGGAGATCAACCCCAAGGACCGATCGGGGAGCAAGGATTGGATTGGAGACGCATGACTTGATTCCTCTTCTTCCACCGAGTGCTCGGGTGATAGAAAGTGGGTTGTCGGCAAGCGTGACGAGAGGGCGAGGTTCAAAGGACGAAAGGCTTAGGGTGGATACCTAGGCACCCGAGAGAGGAGGAAGGGCGTAGTAATCGACGAAATGCTTCGGGGGTTGAAAATCGGCATAGATCCGGAGATTCCCGAATAGGGCAACCTTTCGAACCGTTGTTGAATCCATGGGCGAGCACGAGAGAACCGGGCGAACCGAAAGATCTTAGTAGCCGAGAGAAAAAGAAAGCAAAAGCGATTCCCGTAGTAGCGGCGGGCGAAATGGGAGTTGCCTAAACCGTGAAAACGGGGTTGTGGGAGAGCAATACAAGCGTCGTGCAGCTAGGCGAAGCAGCCCGAATGCTGCACCCTAGATGGCGAAATCCAGTAGCCTAAAGCATCACTAGCTTAGGCTCGACCCGAGTAGGATGGGGTACGTGGAATCCCGTGTGAATCGGCAAGGACCACCTTGCAAGGCTAAATACTCTGGGTGACCGATAGTGAAGTAGTACCGTGAGGGTAAAGAACCCCGGGAGTGAAATAGAACATGAAAGCGTAAGCTCCCAAGCGATGGGAGGATCCGGGGCTCGACCGCGTGCACATTAAAGAATGAGCCGGCGACTCATAGGCGGTGGCTTGGTTAAGGGAACCCACCGGAGCCGTAGCGAAAGCGAGTCTTTATAGGGCAATTGTCACTTCTTATAGACCCGAACACCGGGTGATCTATCCATGACCAGGATGAAGCTTGGGTGAAACTAAGTGGAGGTCCGACCGACCGATGTTGAAGAATCGGCGGGTGAGTTGTGGTTAGGGGTGAAATGCCACTCGCACCCGAGCTAGCTGGTTCTCCCCGAAATGCGTTGAGGCGCGGCGATTGACCGGACATCTAGGGGTAAAGCACGGTTTCGGTGCGGGCCGCGAGAGCGGTACCAAATCGAGGCAAACTCTAATACTAGATATGACCTCAAAATAACAGGGGGGCAAGGTCGGCTAGTGAGATGATGGGGGATAAGCTTCATCGTCAAGAGGGAAAGAGCCCGGATCACCGCTAAGGCCCCTAAATGACCGCTCGGTGATAAAGGAGGTAGGGGTGCAAAGACACCGGGAGGTTTGCCTAGAAGCGACCACCCTTGAAAGAGTGCGTAATAGCTCATCGATCGAGCGCTCTTGCGGCGAAGATGAACGGGGCTAAGCAATCTGCCGAAGCTGTGGGATGTCAAAATACATCGGCAGGGATATTTGAATTCGTGTCCACTCTTTCCAGTATTTTCCAAAAAACAGCAATTAGGAATAGAGAATATATATCAAAGAAAGGTCTAACTGTTGGAATCATTTTTTCCATTGCTATTTGATACATTTCGGTCATTAACATTAGTGAATTAGGTGAAATTGCGGAAAGAGAGGGATTCGAACCCTCGGTAAACAAAAGCCTACATAGCAATTCCAATGCTACACCTTAAACCACTCGGCCATCTCTCCTACATAATGATTATGACCCAAAAACCGAGTGAATAGCGAGTCAGTCATAATCAATTATTGGTTGGATAGGTACGACCAATCCATTCTAACTAGAAAAATAGAGAATTTTGCATTCCCGGAGTTTTCTTTTTTTGAATATCCTCCTTCCTTGGATTAGTACTGGGACGCATATATCAAAAGCTCGGTGTGAAATTTGAATGAGATATATCTTTCTTTTTTCAAATTCAAAATGTTCATAATTGAGGTTACACAAAATCGGAGCCAGAAAAGGAAAAAGTGGAATCTGGAAAAGTCTTCTCTAAGGGTAATGTAATTGAGTGAAATTCATTTTGTATCGTACAAGAAAGGAATTCCTTTTGTGTATCTGCTCCCGATAAAAAAAAATAAGGTACTCTATTCCATTACATACATGGATCGGGTTGAAAAACCAAACCCAGTCTCTCTTGGAATCCTGAATATGACAAAAAATAATGAATTGTACTAATCCACATATGTCTCTCTCCCATCAATTGGTATTAGTTGAAGTAATGAAAAAAATCCCCTTTTATGAGAAATGCGAAACAAAAAAGAAAAAAAAAAGATCCGGAATGAAATTATGCTCCCTGTCCCCCTTTCACAAAAAATGGACAGATGAATTGATATATTTATTGAATCCGTCGGGATTGACGGGGCTCGAACCCGCAGCTTCCTCCTTGACATGGCGGTGCTATGACCGATTGAACTACAATCCCAGGAAAATTAGGTGTACAACCTAAAATCAATTTAGATTCGAACCATTTAGTTTCGCTGTGTTCTAAGAGAGAGACGAATGATATACTTTATTATTATTATTATCTAATTATATATAATTATTATGAAAATAAAATGTAGTAGACTCATAGTGGGCTAATTCATGAATTGAATCAAATGGGGCCTTTTAATTTCACAAATTTGAACAACATTAAACTAAAGAGTCACGCTCTTTAAACGCCCTATAAGAAGAAGAAAGAGGCTTAAGTCATCGCTTCCAATCCGATAAAGGGCTTTTTTCTTTTCCACGAAAATCCATCCCAACAATTGTTGCAGAGGATATAAATATGAATATGAAAAAAAAAGGTAACCGCCTAGAGAGTCATTTTTTCGTTTTTAAGTGGAATGTTCATTATTATAATAAGTAGTCGATTAGGAGAACTGCTATCTCACTACAGAGTAAACTCTTCCTCATCTTTCATTATTCATCTTTTATGTCCTGGGACATAGATATTCGTCATACCCCCTTCTATTATGAATCGCCAAAGTCTTCCTACTTCTCCATTGTTACAATTAGATCCGAAAAATGAGAAAGAAATCAAAATGGACCTGAATTGAATCATGACTATATAAGCTATTCTGATATGTTGAGATTAAATATAGATTTCATTCGTGGAAGCGGACCTTTGATTTCCTTGGACCACGTAAGAATTCGTCGTCCGATTGAATCTGCTTTTTCCTGGATGCTCTATAGGAATCCATCGCTATTCCTTTCCTCCACCGATAAAGGTTCATCCCGAGTCACAAGAAATTCACTAAAAGAAGTGAGCTTTTAGGGTAGGTTAACCAGGTGTTGATCCTGAGGTTTTCTATTTTCGTGATATGCCGCATAGTCATAGGCTTTGCCGAAGTTTTTGCTTGTATAGTAAGGCAAGCCTAGATGAAAGTTTATGGATAAATGCTCAGCCGTCAAGACCTATTACGTCTGCACGCATCCCCTATTTAGTGGGCCTAGTGCAGGAGGGCTGCTATGCTACTGCGGGACGAGGCTCGCTTCTATAATTTTTGGAAAAAAGAAGCTAACTCGACTTTATGAATGTTAGTGAAAGATAACACCCAATTTCCGATGCTTTTAAGCCCCCTTTCCAACCAGTCAAGTGGTTGAACGCCCCTTAGCGGGAAAATTCTATAACCCAAGTTTCGGGCATCAAAAAATTCTTCGCTAAAATAGACGCCTACGAATTTACCTCTTGGGAAGGTTAAAGCATTATGTCTATCCTTATAGGGTAAGAAGGCTTTCTCTATTGTAGAGAGAACACAATACAAAAGCCTCAATAAAGCCAAAGATCCACACAATACAAAAGCCTCAATAAAATCCTGGGCCAAGTTATTTAGCACGGCGGGAAGGAGAAGGTAGGAATCCCTTATACGGAACAATAATTTCTTTTTTTCATTTCCACGATAGACTTTTCACTCGTACATTTTATGCTTCCTCATCACCGTTTGGAAGGAGTACTTGCCGATCTGAGAAGTAAAAGCTCTCGTTACTATAATTCCATCGTATCATGAAAAGTGTTGGAAATAGACCGTTCGAATTTCTTTTCATCTGATACCACAGCCGCTAAACGCTCTATCTATAAAGTCGAGCATCATACGTTCACTTCGTTTTTTGAAATCTGATATTGAGAAATCGTTATCTTTACTGAAATATGTTTCAATATAATATTCAGACTTGGAAGCAAGATCTTCACCCGGCTTAACCACTAAGAACCCCACTGCGCAAGGAACATGAACATCGTCGTGGAGAGCAGACTCTATATCGGCAACAATGAATGGGCTCCTTTTTCTTTTCTTAATTGCTTTCAGTGCGGGTATATGATCAGGACGACGACTCTTCTTACCCATAGCTACCACTTCTACAGGTTCATCACTCATTGTCCCGCCATCCGTTAATTCATCACAAAGTTGCTTCCAAATTTCCTCTAGGCTAAAAAGGTGGACTTCACGGTCTTCAACCCTTTCGAAGAGATAGATTCAAACCCCTACTCGGTCTAGATGTCCCTCTTCATATTTTATTTCTCAGCCTTTTCATAGACTTGTTTCAAAATTGCATTATATACACGAAGCGGGGGTACTTCTGCGTTATCGGTCTTTACTAAAATTGCATTTCCTGCTGTAAAGTCGGCTCGTTCATTATTTGTATGTATCAGACCATAATGGATAGTGAATTTAATAGAACGAAATCCGCTATTGTATGCATATTTCATTAACAGTATCATTATCGCTAATGAGATAACTTCAATTTCGACACATTTAAGGTAAGGTTTTTTAAAGCGGAATTCTGCTATTCTTATTGACTCAAGGGGGCTATGATATTTTTCCTCAGCGATCAACTTGTAGAGAAATCCAGACTGGAACTATTGATGATTCTACGTTAGCTCTAAAGTAAGGAGACCACTTAAAAAGCCTCATCGGATAAGAAAAGATATACCAGATAGAGCGCAACCAAGTCCATTTTTGAATGAGAAGGCTAAATCATCACCTTATTTGAGGAAGTAGCCATGGAATATTGGGTCTGTATGGCTTCCTGGGGTCGAAAGATCTTCCTTCAGCCTTTCAAGTATGCTGCTGCTTTAGCGCGAATGAAACCATTTCTCAAAAGAAAAAGGAATCCTCCTCTTGAGGTTGGTAACCTAGCCCAAAGCCATGCTCATGGGAAAAAAGTATGGGGAAATTAAAAGAGACCTTGATGTCTTCGCCCTAAGCGCATGCCAGGAAACTCATTCCTCTCATGATTTCCATGACACGAATCTTACTCTAAGGATCGAAATAAAAGGTAAAATACTCCTTACTCGTAATTAAACCCACTAATCATCATATATTTTTTACCATGTTCGATTTGTAGAATGGGGATATTCGAATTCGGTCCTTCTGACATATCTGCATCCCCATGTATATTAAGAGTCTTTCCAACGAGGAACTTCACTATCGTATAGTTGACTAGACTCGAATGCCCTCTTAGCAATAGCATCCGTAACTGCAGCTATTGAGTCTGCTGTGGGAATAAGCGCCGCAGAATAGGCAGTTATTGACTCCCTCTTGACAGCTTGCTTATGTTAGAGCTATTGTGTCACTGTCCTTCTCTACTTTCTCTGCCGATACCGAAGAGGGTAACTAACCTCTTGACTAAGGGCTTGTTTTGTTTACAGAGTGAAAAAAGGAAACTTGTCAACTAGACTTAGCGGAATGTCCAGGGGAAAACCGGTCGTTAAGATAGAGTTGGTGTCGGTAGCAGTTCTTGCTTAGCGGGATCAGGTCACCAATCGGTGACATAGTTTAAGAATGAATATCCGTAACTCCCATTCCAGTACTTAAACTAACAAAATGGAATAAACAATCAAGACCTGGCTCAAGGCTAACCCCTCCACACTCAGGGTCAGGAACGGGAAAAAGAAGAATGAGTAGGACAGGCTCGAGGTCAATTCTTTCTTTTAGGAGAGATCCCACCCCCTTATTTAGCGCTTGTTCGTTCTATAAGACTTCCTTCTCGTTCTCGGTGAAGGAATCGGAGCTACTATAGAATCAGCATCTTACTCTTTAACGGCAAGCTCGGCAACGAGAAGTTTTCCTCTGCTGGAAAGTAGTCCTTCACGGATATGGGAGCTTACTCCGCTGTTGCTGGTTTAGTAAGCTAAGCATTTCCATCCTTTATGATTATGAAAAAGGAATGGATAGAGAGGAAGGCTCCAGGGTTTCTTTCTCTTGGTGTCAACATAGGAATGGGAGCAGAATGGATGCCTTTTTCCCTTGTTGAATCAGCCAAGTCAGTAGCCTTTCTTTTATGCGGGATTGCCTGTTGATGCAAGGAATAAGGGCTGGCTTGATGCCAAGAAGAAGCTGGTGGAGGAATAACGGCAGCGAAATCATCTGTTGCACAGTAGTACGTATTAGGCAAATGGGATTTTGCTTTCCTAGGCTGAGGAGCGTAGTCAGAGGTATTTGGTGTGCGAATGCTTGACTTAGAGCTTGAACTAGGGGCAATCCAGCAACCATTTCAACTGGATACCATCAAGAGGGCAAGAGAGGAGGAGCCAATGAAATTCTTTCGGAGTTCTTCCCCGCTTAGGATAATAAAGGGAAGTAGGGATATTCCGATTCCTTCGCTTTTGGTGTGATTGAAGCTAGACATGATTTTTTGACAGGTTTATGACCTATGTTCTGGTACCTGGGTACCTGTCCTACGACTAAAGCACAGATTATCTGGTCAGTATATATGACCAATCAAGATCAGAGGAGCGGGTAGAATCAGGATTGTGAATGCCCATTTCGGGATAAGGAATGGGCCTAGCGTCCTTGACTGGAAATCTTTCCCTTTGTCTGCTGCTCTAAACCTGGCTGTAAGCCTAGCATGGAGAGTGGAAAATAGGTTACACGAATCAAAATCCTATTCCCTGGCACTTCTGTTAGCGAAGGCTGCAGGCTAAAAATCAGCCCCATTTTCTCTTTCTTGGGGAATTGCTAGTTCATGACGAAAGCCCTTTTTGGTTCGGGACTGGGCTAAAGCGCCTTTACATTACAATAGGCTTAAGTGCATGTATTTACTGGGGCTAATCAGCCTTTTTTGGCTAGTTCCCCATTAGTTGACTGCAACTCTTTGAATTGAAGGAGTAGAATTGGGAATTAGCTTGCTGCTCTTACTGGATTTCCTGCCATGCCTACTCTATATCTATAATGTATCCACCAAAGAAGATGAATAAGCGGAATAAGAGGAATAGAGGTGCGCAGCAGATACCTTAAAGTATTCTAACCCCCTTTGGGGTTTGAAGAACCTTTGTTGATTCGGCCTATTTCCCTTATACTAGAAAGGCTCGCCCGAAATCTAACTTTCAATTGCCAATTTTCACGCCAGGAACCGCTTCGCCCCTAACTTTGTTCTATTCTATTTGCCTTCTCCTTTATTTCCATAAATGCGGCTAGATCTTTTGCTAACGGTTGTACGACCAACAACCAACGTAAGATATTTCTGAATCGTGGTCAGAAGCTAGCTCTATATTGTATTGTATAGGAGATTGTACAACCGACGTTCTCTCTTTCTGAATGCTGGTCAGAATAAAAATTATACAGCTTGGGTGAACTCTTTTGCATGGGAAAGCCTGTCAAAGTCTAACTTTTTGGTTGGACTGGAAGTGTAGGGTTCGGCTAAGCCTGCTCTTCCTAGCTCTACTCTATGAGACTTGCCTGTCAAAGGCTAACTCTCTTTGGGTTAGGGTTCCAAATTGAAGTATTCTATAAGACAAATGCTGGTAGCAGTGGAAAGCGAGGAGTTTCACGACTCAGAAAAGGACTCGAGCCTTCCCAATGCCAATGAGAGAGCGGTCTCTGGAAGCAGAAATGCGACATTTCAAACCCCTCGTGATAGATTTCCCTTCAAGGGGGTAAACGTGCCATAAAAGGCCTTTTTGTGGACTCTTCCAAATCGTTGGATCGGATCATAGGGTTGAGGACCTCTTCAAACGAATCTTTCTATTTCCTCTTAATGCCTAGATCCGCTGTCTCTTGAAGCCTTTGTAGCTGTTCCTGGACTTTGGCTAGGTCCACCAGAAAGAGAAGTTGTTGGCAAAAGCCTGGGTTAGGTGTGAAAGGTATTCGGTTGCCACCAGCTCTTAAGCACACCCATTGGCATGGGATCGAAAGACTTCCTGTTTCGTAAATGTGTCCATAACTTTCTCATGGATCTAATTTGGATGAATACATAGGAAGCCCAGAGACCTCATTTTGCATTGTGCGGCTTCCTTAATTGCACTAGCGCACTAGACCGGTAAGAGAACAGAAAGGATTCTCTCTTGACTACGGCACCTGCGGTGAGCCTCTCGCCCGAAAGAAGGTCACCTTCACAAACGCCCGTAATCCAACTAACCGAAAGAGGTCTATCTCTTCCACCTTCGCCGTAACTTCACTTACTGAACTTACCGAAACTCGCTACCGTAACAGCACAGAAAGAGTTATTTGCCTTAAAGGTATTCGTTCCTTCTATAGGCTTAACGCACGGTATGAGTTCTCTGCTTTCACTAGCCTATCCAAGATCAAAAAAGCCAAAACCTTCGAAGCTAGACTTGACTCAAGAGCTGGTACGTAGTCGCTATAGCTTTGCTATTGGACTGACTGTACTCGCTTACCTTAAAACATACTGAATCAATCAAGCATTTCACCGTACGAGCAGAGTGAGATGGTTTTGTTTTGATTGAGGAAAAAACCTGAAACCGGGTCTAAGCTCTTTGCTTAGACTAAGAGCACCACGGAAATGAAAGACTATCTATCCCCAACCGCTTTACTTTTACCACCTTCTCACACTAATAAAAGGCCTTACAGAACATTCCTCAAAGAAGGGAGTGAGAAGATATTCCAATGGGCACCCGAAAGTAAACTGGCACCTTCAACAAGCGTCGGCCCGGCTTTCAGGTCACTTGCGAAGGGAACAAAGCTTAGGGCTCAAAGAAGTCCTCTCATCCTGAGGTGAGGGTGGGATGCCTATCGAATTAAGAAAATATGGAAAAGGCTATCTACATCCAATTCAAAGTTTCTTGCATTTTCCGATGTAGTTGGCGACAAGAGCTTCTTATGAGCCTGAATGTCATCTTTACCTTAAAGCTGCTTAAGATTGTTAAACAACACTATTTGACTTGATGCGCTGAGAGTGATGAAAAAGAATTTTCGGGGTAATGGAGACCAGGAAAGAGGGAAGCTTCAGTCAGCCTTAAGGCATGGAATCGTCATTCTCCTTAGCTTTTTTCGTTGAGGTAAGGTATAAGGTAAGGCCTGCAAGTTCGTTCCTTGAAGTATTTTCCTCTTAGTTTAAGCTCTTGGATGATATAATCCATCTAATCAAAAGGAAGGAAGGATAGACAGTCCAGCAGGTGTATAAGGATGAAGTGAAGATGAAGTAAGGCTGGCTTGGGCGCCTCTGGAATTATGAAATCCTCTTCTAGGCATGTTTCCGATACTATACTAGTGAAAGAAGTTCCTTGCCCTTTGTTTTGCTAGTGGGGTGGTGCAAACTTCCTTCTTTATGCTCATAGGCTTAACCAACCTAGAGCACGGTGTGCTTGTATACCAGTAGGCTATTACGACACACCGGAGACCTTCGGCCATAAGACTTTAGGCGCAAGGACGCAACTATTATATGACCACTTACGCATTGATACGTGAATACGATGGGATACGACCGCCCGTAATGGCTTTCCGTTGGTATGTAGTTGGATCGATGCTTCGCCTCATCCGTGCTCCTTGGAAACCTTGACTCTTCAATAAATTAGATTCATCAACACTTAAGAAAAGTGGTACATTCTCTTTGCCTTACCGTCTTTTCTCAGCGGATCAGCCACATAGTCCGAAGTAAGGTTAGTGACGGGAACTTAGCTATCTTTTGGTCAGGTTTTCTGGGGTTGCTTTCTCTACTAGAATAGGTCCCGAACGCCTCACTTCTCTTACTTTCGGTGCTTATCTTCAATTAGAATATGGTTACCCGCCCTAAGCAAGATCGATTTAGCAGGCCAATTCACACATCTTCCGCAAAGTACCAACGCCAGCCCTATGAGCTAACTTTCTATTTGATGGCAAAGAGCAATCGGCCCTGTAAAAGTCACATCTTTGACTAATATACACGGGCTTCTGAGAGGATTTTTGGTTCAAGCCAAGAGGAATCTATTTAGCAGTCCATACCAGGTAGATTTAGGAGTGACTAGCAGTGAATGCCCGGTAGCAAAGGTGCGAAGCAGACTCGTCTTAACTTCACTTGACTTCGGTTTCCCCTGGAAATGATAAAATAAGCTTTTCTTCCTCTTAGCGACTATGAGCTCATAGGGAGCTGGAATGAACTTGGTTAGCTATTTGAAGTTAGTGCTCCATGAGTGTATAGCGAACCTAATGTTCTTATTTACTTGTTGGACAGGTTTGAGTGTGGATGGCAAGTGAGTGCCGGCAAGTGAGTGCTTTACAAAGAGATATTGGGATCCATCCTTGTCAACAGGAGAAGGGAATAGGCCTTGAGGGTAATGTCGGAGCCTCTGCCTAGCCCACACCAAGGCGAGGCACCAAGGCGAGGCACGTCTTTTCCTAGGTTAAATCTTCTTCTTTCTTTCCTTTCTATCCCTTTCCTATCTCGGGGAATGAGCACACCTTCAACTAGTCACCAGTGCCCAGATTTTCTGTCTCTACCAGCTCATAACCTCGCTCCTGACTATTCATATTCACAGCTTATTCATAATCAAGGCTTTAACCTCCTAATCAGGGAGTGGAATTCTATGCTCCCCTCGGAAAACTCCATTGCTTTGACCATCCTCAATGACCTGAGGATGCTTCTAGCCTTCAAAGAAGACCAATTGACCACTACTACTATAATGGAGAAAGGACAATCTGCCTTCTAACCCGAGGTCCAGGTATTCTGGCCCAGAGAGAGAGCGTGCCAAAGCCCGATGAATAGACAGGGGATGGACAGTCCTCCCGTTTAGGGAAGAGGAAGGGGGAAGTCCTTGGCATTCCTGCCTTTCTGTCAAAAAAATAATAAACATAGAAGAGAAAAAGACTGGCGCCCTCCCGGGGGTCTAGCCGGTGAAGGCCAACTTAAGTACTGACCTGGCTTACTTAACAACATAGGCTTGCATAGGAAAGGCCTAGCCCTTGGAGCCATACCACCAAGAAGAAGATCAAGGGAATCTCTACCATCAGGCTTCGCATCTGAGGTTGAGGTCGAGCCTCTCTTTTCAGTAGAAGTTGAGCTCGTCGGATCTGCGCCCGTGACGTGAGTGATCCTTAACCCCGCCCCTTCTTATTGCTATTTGTGACATCGAGTGCTTAAGTGAGATCGGTGGTCCGGCGAGTCCTTGGACGCCGGCCCTTATAGTCTAGTCTATTCGGACCTCTACTAGGGCTAGAGCTAGCCGGAAAAAGAAAAAAAAAAGACTTAGCCAAAAAGAAGTACATAATAAGAAAATGCTCCACGCTCTACCTTCCGTCCTCCTTAAACTAGGCTTTCTTGCATAGTAGCCTACCTTTGGTCTCGGGTTCGCTACTTGCTAGCCTAGAGCCGACCATGGCTATGATCAAGAAGTCTCCGCAGCAAATTCGAGTTTCGGGGTCGCCAAAGCATTGAGAGATGGAAGGAATGCTCTTCCGTCTAACCGCAATGCTTGTCCGGCCTCTCCACCAAATTGAGAAATTATGAGAGAAATTCATCCTTCGTTAAAGAAATTTACCCACCAAAACAACTTCCTTTATTTCTAGTTCTCCCCGTCAAGTTGAAGAAGACTCGCCCCGAGTCGTTAGTGCTTTCTTCACCATAATAAGGAGAAAGATCGAAAGATTGAAAGTTTCGAAACCTCATACTCACTGGTAGTTCAATCTTGTAGGCATTTTCACCAATGCGTTTGAGAACTTTGAATGGTCCATCAACTCTAGGCTTGAGCTTAGCAAATTCTCCTCGCGGGAAAGGCTCCTTTCGAAGATGAACCTAGACCGGATCACCTTCTTTGAACTCGAGAAAACATGCGATGCTTGTTAGCTTGAGCTTGATACTTCTCATTTTGCTTAGCAATTTTCTCGCTCATGCAACTTCTTCATTTTATTCACCCAGCATCTCCACTAAAGTTGTGAGTAGCTGGAAGTGGAGCTAAGTCCGAGGACTCTCGGGATTTTGGCCATAAATAGCTTAAAAAGGACTCAAACCGGTAGTTTGGCTAGTGGACCGATTGTAAGCAAATTCTATTTAAGCTAAAAGCAAGTCCTATTGCCGAATATTTGCACCCCCAAAGCTCCGTAAAAGAATCCCCAAAATCCTATTAACAACCTCGGTTTGGCCATCTTTGTTTGTGGGTGACAAGTTGAGCTAAATTGAAAACGAGTTCTAAGCTTTCTCCAAAGTGTGCACAAAAAGTGACTCATGAGCTTGGAATCCCGATCGAAGTGATAGTTAGTTCTAGGAATGCCATGGAGCCGAGCAATCTCTCGAAAGTCGAGGTCACAAGACAAGTAGGTTGTTCGAAGCCTTTGTACATTACAATTGAAAACCACGATAGGGGCAAGAAAGGAAATCTTCCCATTGAGTCACCCACCTTCTATCGTGTCCGATTTCAATCATTCTTAACCTCACACCTCTATGGCGAGAAAGTAGAAGCACGGAAAGACAAAGAAAGGCTTGTATAACAAGCTATTCGGGGGCTCATACAACGAGAGAGAAGGGCCCACTACGAAGAAGATAGTCCCTACCCTAGACACATTGAAGCTAAAAGAGATTCCCGATCTTGTATTATATTGATGTTTGACATCATGGCACTAGTCAGAAGAATATAGTCGACTTACTCTAACAAGAAGACCGGTTACGAGAAGAGATAGAGCGGCAAAGGAAGCAGGGGATATTTATTCCATTTACATCTTATTGCTATTATGTTTTTTTTACTACCTATGAGACTGACTCCCTATTCCTATGGGTCGAGTGAGCTCTTCCCGTAGGAAGTTTCATTCCTAACTGCTCAAGCCTTGAGATCTGTCTTTTGAAGCCCTCTCAAACGAGAGCTTTTTTTCGATCAAAGAGAAAGGATTCGGGAACTGTTCACAGTTCAAAATTCCTTCGCCTGCATAGAAATGATAGGAACTTCACCAAGGCTACGCCCGGCAGGTCAAACATCTTGCTTTTCACCCTGAAAGATTCCTTCGAGAGGGCTATAGTTTCATCGTTAGATCCCGGTATTGATTTAATAGGCGACATTTCTATCTTACACTTGACCGGTATAAATCTTATGGTAGACTCCGTGGATATAGCACCATTCATCTTCATTATTTAGCAAGGTTGGATCGCAAATTCGATAAATGAAACTCTACTAACCCCAATACGAGATCAATATCGGTCTTTCGACCCGGCCCTCTAGTCCAAAAGGGTTCAAATTCCCGCCTATGTCGGCTCGACACGCTTGTTGGCTCGATTAGGATCATCGAACATCCCGAACGATTCTCTTGAAAAGCTTGACTTGCAAGCGGAGAATGACGAGTCTCACCCACTTTTTGGGCCGGCTTCGTGATTTTATGCTCGGAAAATGCTCATGTATCGCTGGGCCCCCTTTCTTTTATCAAAATCAAGCGTAACCAGAGAACAATCGAAAAGATTCTGGCAATATATGAGAACGATTCATCACCATCTTCGCGTATTAAAATAAGAATATCCCATTCAAGTCATCGAGTGACTTAAAACAGCATATTCGGAATTGGGATCTCTCTCGCAATGGATGGTTGATGTGCTCTTGAAGCTAGCCTTTATTCTTTTTGGAAGTCATGCAAGATTATGGGGGGCGGACCCGCTTTGAGTTCGCTTCCTATTTGGCTTGACTTTTCCTTCTTCCGATGGTTGCTCCTATAACTCGGGCTTGAAGCTTCTATTAGCGTTGAGGTGAGATATGAGATAGTGTATATAGAGTCCTATCCAGTGGTAATCCTTCATCATTTCCAATTTCTTAGCCGATAGGTGAACCATTGAGTCTTGGTTCAGCTTCTTTTTAACTTCACTTAACGAGTCAATGATTGTTGTTGAGCCCATTTATTCGGGTCACCTCTTAGAAACGAAATCTGTCTGGCTCTCCTACCCGGTTCCAATACGTTCACTGAGATATCGCGTGGTTAAAATTCCCGAAAGTGTATGTTGACAGCTTCAGCCAATTCGATTCATTCTATTCCCAAAGGCGAATCCTAACCGAAGCAAATTAGCCCCGGTTCTCTCTTTAGTGTTCGCGTATCTGCCCTCTCTCGGCTAGATCTTGGTCCAGCCTACTACGAGGATCCCGTATCCAGCAACCCAACCTATACAAAGGGCATCAAAGCCCCTTGACTAGGTTGGAGCTATAAAGATTACCTTATTTATTATTATTAAAAAGGAAAGGGCCTTTTCCGCTGGTGCGCAGGAGCGCACTTCCATTTTCCCTTTACTAGTAGGGGGTCCCGTGGTTCCTATGCCGCCGCGTTTCTCGGTCCTTTTCTTTTAGTGCTTCGACCGAAGCGATAGCTTCTATCTAGTTCGATAGATAAGATGGTCGCGCTCCAACTCACTCAAGAATGGGACGACAAGTGGTCCGCCGGCAAGCTCGTTCGATCTTGGACGCGGACATTGGAATCTGAAGCACCACCACGAATGCTACCACGCTTCCGCCTACGGTGCGGTAAGGCACCACCCCGTTGTGCCGCGGCCAACTCCGGCGTGTCGGCTTAGTTATCCTCATCAAACCACTTACTTGATGTCTAGCTTCCCAACCGTGTAGACGGTTCCTTTTCCCCCAAATCAATGAAAAAGGGAGATGTAAGTTGATTCTTCCGAAGAACCGGAAGCGAAGCGCTATGCCGGGGTGGGGGGGCAGAAAAAGAAATTACTCCGAAGAAAAAAATAGGGGTTCCCAATGCTTCTCCACTCTCAACGAGATGCGCCAACCTCGGGATGCTTTACTCCTAACCCCACAAGGTTCCGAGACGGAGCTTAACCTGAGTCTCGGTTAAGAACGGCGATGCTATAAGTTTCACACGGCGCACGATTCCATGGATAGTTTCATTCGAGATCGTGATGGAGGACATAGCTTACGATCATCGGCTTTTATCATGCCACTAGGCATTTGATTAAGACATTGCACAATGATCCGAACACTTTGTCGCATCTCTTCGATACGAATACGGTAATTATCATAGCGATCTCCTCTCGGTACCTACGGTATGTCGGATCCAATTGGTCATGAACATCGTAAGGTGCTGCTTTTCGCAAATCCCGATACCCCGGAACCTCTTAACATTACACCACCGAATCCCCAATCCTTTGCTTGCTTTGTGCGATGACGGTACCAATATCCACTAATCGTTGTTTCCGGATACGGTTGCCGGTTGACATCTCTTCTAATTCGTCGATACGAGAAGCAAATTGTTGTGTGAATGAATCAATATCTATACATAAGACAAGAGGCAGATCTTATGCCACTCCACCTGGTCGTATAAAACTGGCATGCATCCTGGCTCCCGAGACTCTTTCATAGAATTCCAACAATTTCTCCCGCTCCTCAAAAGCCCACAGGAACGGAGTTGATGCTCCTACATCCATAGCATGAGTAGTTAAAGCAAGTGAATGATTTGAAATTCGAGTTATTTCACGGAATAACACTCGTATATATTGAGCTCGTAATGGTACCTCGCAATTCAAAAGTCTCTCTACGGCTAAAGAATGAGCGTGTTCTTGGGCCATCATAGAAACATAGATAGGGTCGACGACGGAACGAAGAATGAAACTTTACAACAGCTTTTTCATAGACGTTCACTTGCATCACATACACATGTGCTCACTGAATAAGGGACGAGCGGAACGGCTTCGGTATCGGTAAGCATTCCCCCGCCGGGCTCAATTTGGGCTTTCCGGTCTCGTTCCCTTTAATTGCACGAGATAAGGAAAATGAGATATCAAACAGAAGGCAATGACGGTGAGGGAAAGGCAAGTAGTCGAAGCGTGAAGCATAGGAAAGAGCGATGAAGACCAAGAGCGATGCGCAAAGCAAATGGTTGAAGCATGGCAAGGGGAGAATACTTTGAATGAATGTTGAATGGGAACCGGCATAGGAACTGCGCTGCGGCGGATCTTTGCCTAGAACCGAAGCCGACCTTTAGCTAGCCGACCATGTGCCGAAGTCTATCTTTGGAATTTCAATAGGTCAAGCAAGTCCGCCGGCAAGCCCGTAGGCTATTGGCTTCTTTCTATATCCCCGTTCGGGAAAGCTATTGATTCCATTACCGAACCAAACAAGATTATTCCCTTAGTTCTACCTACCACCCTTTCGTTTAAGGGGCGGCGTCTATTGAGAGTGGATTTCGGTGTTTAGATATTTCAAGCATAAGTAGTAGTTGAACCAAAGCATAATGAAAAAGCTAGCAAAAGGCGGACCCGAGTCGGATTCGGCCAAATAAACGGAATGGCAAGCTTCATTACCATTCGAAAAATCCCATCGGTTCGAAACTCAATCCTAAACTTCGAAGTGGCAAATAGCGAAAAGAGAAAGTCTAACTTAGGCCTCGAGGCTTGAGAAGGGTCATCGTTCCCGGCTGTCCCATGTTTGTTATATCTCTGCAGGGGGAGCCCAACCCCGCTAACACCGTGTTTTAGGGTTACAACGAGCTGGCCTTTGAGAGACTAAGTTGAGAATAGTGCTCGCTATCTTTCCAGCTTACTTATCTAGGATCAAGGGCTCTTTACTAATAGAATATCATATGGGATACTTCCTTGAAGAAAGCCGTACTACCATCAGCTTTCAAGTAGATAAAGAAGTGTTGGCTAGTGACATCAGCTATTGGCTATTGGCCT
This sequence comes from Anisodus tanguticus, assembly GCA_034509755.1. NCBI lineage: Eukaryota > Viridiplantae > Streptophyta > Magnoliopsida > Solanales > Solanaceae > Anisodus > Anisodus tanguticus. Next base: position 24,562,860 of record CM067551.1, read on the forward strand.
TTGTGAAAGCTCCTCCTCAATATGTTTAATCCCTTTCCAAGCCTTCCTCTTCGTCAATGATTATGGGTCGCTCCTGCCCTTTACCCAAAGAGTACAAGAATGGCAATCCACCTATTGGTGTGTTGCTACCCTCAACCGACCTGATCGTCCCAATCTGGTTGTCCTCACTAAGAACAGATCCACAATCTCTTATCTAATGAATATGAAATTGCTATATAATATTCCTTTGCCTAGCTGCCCATTGCTAGAACTTCCAGCGCGTTGGTGGTTGGTGTGGTAAGGCAAACAACTCCTCTTTCCGAAGAAGAGTGCTCTGCCCGAACTATCTTAAACTAAAGCTCTCTAGGTTAGCTATAGGTAAAGTTCTCCCGAGCCGGAGACACAGCCGCTACTCCTTCGAAAAGCGGGAATCCGCAAGGAAGGATAGGACACGAGAATAAAGACCTAAAGTAGTTCATCGGATGAGACCGAGAACCGAAAGATGTCATCAAAGAGCGAGAGGGACTAACTAGACGGCTGTCAACCAGCTCTGAAGGTTGCAAAGCCTTTAGAGTGCCCCTAAACGGAAGGAAGGAAATATATTTCGAAATCTTTCCTAGCTACCGGGGAAGGGGAGAGGAGAACATAAGTAACCATCAAACTATAGAACCTCACCTCAAACAAAGGCCCTCGGAAGAGCCTAAAGTAGAGAAACCTACAAATAAAAGAATACATGTCAAAAGCTTCACCTCGGTAAACCTATGGAATAAAGATCGTCGAGCCACCGATAACTCCCAGGGTTCACTAAAACAGGGGATACTCCGTAAAAGACTATTGAGTGACCTGTCGAGCTAATCTGACACCAAGTGGGCCGCACCTCTAAGGACTCAATATGAAAGAGAAAGGTGTTCCTTTAAGCCCTAAAGTCGTCCGCTTTCTCACCGGTCGCAGAAAGTCTATTAAGAAAAAGGCTTTCCTAAATTTTCATGGCATCCAGATCGGGATACCCCAGCATGACGAAGACTGGCCCCTTTGTTTCGGGGTACCACCGTTGGCACGGAGCATGGGAAGGACGCGCGGCGATTACCCCGAAAACCTTTGCTTGCTTGGAGGCATCCGGAGGCTCACGCAAAGCACAACCGGCGAGCGAGAGCCAAGCCCAACCATTACGGTCGGGAGACGCGTGGGCGTGACGTCCTGGAAGCGGACATGTTAAGCATATCGCTTTTCACATATCACTTATCCCGGTCACCCCTTCCATCCAGAGAAGGTAAGTTCAAAGCCTAATTATTTCCTTTTCTACTTATTCACATCCTCACTCGAATAACACAAAAGCCTTCGAACTTACAGCCACTACCCCAAACATCTTTCTATGACACCCTGCCCGATATCGTCACGAGTAAGCCCCTTTTTTTTTCTATTTTTCAATCGCCTTTGTTTATTGTGAATCCGTTCGACATATATGCCTTCACTCGGGCCTCAAAAAAGCAGAGAAATGTTGAAGTGACGTCCAAGCCCGTGGTCGCAATGCCGCCTCCACGCAAGCCCTCGGTCACCGAGCCGACCTCATCCGCTCGGAAGGACACAACCTTGGCCAGCCTTCTGAGTTCTACCCCCGCTACCACAAATATCACAGTCCATACACCGCTCGAGGGTACCTCCACTCCCCAACTGAGCAAAATGGAGCAAATTCGGTTGAGGCCCGGGAGATGAGGGAAAGGAGAGAGAAGAAAAGGGAAGGTTCTGCCGAGACTCAAGTCCCCATGCCGAGCTCCCCGAACTCGAAGTGGAAGGAGAAGAGCTTCGAGTGAATTTTTTTTTTGCTCTTCGACAAATTTCCTAACAAGTCACTTAAAGCTTTGCCCTTTGCTTTGCCCCGTCTTTGTCTTCCTCCGTTGCCCCCACCCAATAGCCAATAGGGCGAAAAAGGTTGCGATCAATTGCCCTTCCCGTTATCATCAAACAAAAGACTACCATACATGCCGCCGGCAAGCTACCCTCGCCTACCTCATCTATAGGCATTTCTATCCGCCGCGCGCGAGATCAGATCGACTACTCTACTACCATCATTCCGAAGGTTTTTTTATTCAAAAGGACGGAGAATGAATAGCTTATTCATAATCTTATAGGCCCCGCACCGCTTCATTCAATTGCTCTATCATAAAGAAAGGGAAGGAAATATTTTTTTGATCAATCGCCTGAACCTGCCTTTCTTTCCTTGCTAGGAGGGGTGGCCCAATCACTAATAGATCTCTCAATGGGAGCCTCATTCTGTCTAGTAGTTGTTTATGCTCATTAAGTTAACTACTAAATATATTTAGTCAAGATTGAGGGTTGTTTGTGTTCATTAGGTTAATATTCAGCATGTTTTAGTTAGTTGGAATCACTATGTGTGTTCATAACTATGATTGTTAGCATATTTTTAGGCCACTATAGGCACTTATTGTGATACTATAAGCATGATTAGATAGGTGGAATGTTCATCAGGTTAGTTCAAGAGCTTGTTTAATCACGTATAGATTGTTTTAGTTGATTTAATACTCAGTCTTGTCAATTTTAAGCGTTCTCGCCTGTGTGTGAGTTGTTTAAGTGATGTTATGATGATTTAGGTGTTCATTTTAAGTTTGTCAGGCAGTTTGTGGTAGCTTAGTGTTTTGTGTTTGTGTGTACACTTAGAATCAGCATGTAGGTTGACAAAAATGCTTAGGGTTATTTATTGATAACACTATGTTGGTCTTTTGTATGCTCTGTACTTAGGATTACTTAATGAGAAGACTATGTTGGTTACTTAATCGGCATTTTGGCCATATACGTGTGACGTGTTTAAGTCATAGAATTCCTAGTGTATCTAAATCAGTTGATTTAAGTCATGTATGAGTTTTCCTGAGTCTATATGAAGATCCATATATTTGTTGTCCATGACTGTATTTAGTTGGTGTAGATTGTCTAGACCTCAAAAACTATATAAAGACACATTAAGGGTGTTTTATTAGCTGATTTAATAAGGGTATGATTTAAGTCTGTGAATATAATGTTGATATAGGTATAGGGTTATTAGACTACTTTTGGTATGTTTCTTGATTATTGAAGGCCTATTAAGTTAGTTTAAAGTGAAAATATATGTCAAATGATGTGTTTGATGTTGCATGATATCCAGGGTAGATATGTCACTTGTTTTTGCTTCTATCACGTTATAATAGCCTACTGTATGCCATGTTGTGTCTTGGTTTGGCCCAGAAACTAGATATATGAGCTATGACCTTCATGCTATATACCATGCCTATTTATTGAATTTCTTAGTAACTATTTTCTCACTAAGGCATTAAGGAATATGCTATCCTGCATTCTCCCCATGTGTTCATATCACCCTTCCCTTTGGCATGCTCCCCATTGTTTCTGGTGTGTTCTAATGTGCCTGAATAGTAATCCTCTATAGTTATCTCTACCTACTTTATGTTTGAATGATATACATGTCATGTTTGCACCTAGCTTAGTTTATATACATGCTAAACCTCTAGGAGTCTTTGGGTTTAATAGGGGATGGTGTTACTGTAATAACAAGTGGTTTGGGGTTTGATACATTGTTTGCTGAACGATACTGCATCTATCTACTTGTAACTTTATCCTTTAGGATCAATACAGATTAGTTGAAGGATATGAGATCCAAATGACCCTTTGAAATCTGTTAAGTTAAAATGAAGTGTGGATGAGCTGAAAACTATATGCCTTAGCTTAGCATTAAGTATGTGTGTTTGGATTTTGCCTCATTTGTCTTAAATATAAGCTTAATCTCCCTGATATAGGTAAGAAACACATGAGTTCTTTATATGATGTTGTTTGCTCATTCTTCTTCCTTAATTAAGGCTTAGTTGAACATGTGTAAGTAAAATCTCTAAGTTGGATAACCTGCTATGTATGTGTAGTCAATATATGCCTATCTTAAAGATTCTCTTCTTTGTCCCATGAAAATGTACACCTTTGTGTGATTTAGTGATTCAGCCTTAGTTTTATGCTTTGTGTTGCTTGTTATGGTTTCACTTGCCATGTCTAATTCTAAACCATGTCTATCTAATTTACCTAGTTTTTAACTCACATGTGATATTAGATTTAATAAGGCATTAGGCTTGGATTGGTTATTTGCTTTAGCTTTAGGTTTGTTCCATCCGAAGGCATCATGTCGAATTTCAAAACTTATTCAAAATCTAAAAAAATAATGGATTAAGAGGACTTTTTAGACTAAAAATGAATTGCGTTTGGATATGAAAATCGGAAATAAATAACTGATTTTAAGGAATTGAGTTTAAAACTGTTCTTGGGTTTTAAGTTCATGACTTGGACTTTGGAATTTAACTGGGCTAAATGTTAACATTTGAAGGATCCTAAATGGGTCTGAGTGACAAAAACAGATTATTGATATGTTGATTCAAAATGGACTGAAATTGACACCTTGTTTAAGTCAAAACACGGGCTAAGCCCAATTAGATAACTGATTTGACTTTAAAAAAACTATCTTGGACTTGAGTTAAAATGAGGGTTTGGGAATATATGATATGATTTAACTTTGGGGGATATAGTATACAAAAGGGAATAAAAATCATTTTGTGTTACTTTTATTTCAAAACCAACTTGTCATTTTAAATGGAATTACACTATTTTCAAAACGTGAAAATGATCTTAAAGATGCACGTGTAAATTAGTCAAACATTAGTTAGATTAAATGTGGAGTTCTACTCAAATTCACATTTAAGTGTTCTTAGTCCAAAAATGAAATTGACTAAACTACCATGTGCATACTATTTTTGGCGGAAGTTTAACTCTTTGTTTTAAAACAAAACCTTGAGTTTAAATGGATGAAATGACAAGTTACTTTGCAGATTTTTAACACCTTAAGCAATTTAAATCATTTTAAAGCATGTTATAGAACCCGTAGGTCCACGGTATTCTACGAATCCTTAATACCGGGGTGCTAACACCTTCTCCAGGGGATCACCATAACCCTTAGCTTCACTCTAGTTTAGATAGGATTTTTCAATGATTTTGAATAAACTCTTTCACACTGATTTTTCTAATTTACCTACAAATTAGGTGGAAACTCTAAAACATATTATCCGTGTTAGATCACCATCCAAATTCTTAGTAGCTCTTATGTGGTCACTCGTGTAAAAGCTAACCGTAACAGATGGCGACTCTGCTGGGGATAAACCTAGGTTCTAACCATAAGGGTTCTAATATAACATTCTTTTAAATGATATGAATTGCTTATGTGTTTAAATACCGCAATTATAACTCCCATTCATGCATTCATCTTTTGCCAAATGGCATGCACACACACTTTCATATGTGCACAAAGGTTCAAGTTGGTACGCGGTCTTTCCTTGTAACACATAAACGACAGAGTTGGTACGCGGTCGTTCCAACAGTCGACAATGGTTCATCCTGGGTTGTCCGCTCTGGTTTCTAAAGTCATTTGCTAAACCACTCAAGTACAACTAGGATAGAGCGAAGCCAAATCCCTTGAACTAGCGCATACTGACTTAGACAGGTTTGGGTATCTCAAACCTTCCTAGACCTAATAGGCGACTCCCTCGGGTCCTGGCGGTCTCCCACCCGATGGCACTGCATCTAACTACTTGCTATGTGGAAGCATCTAATATGCCTTATGTGCTTAACCATTTCTCCTTGGAGGGTGAGGGGGGAAACTAACAGTGTTCTATTTTTAGATGCCTACAAACTTGAAATTTCACATGGGTACCGAAGCACCCGAGATGCTAAAATTTTGTTGGTCATGGCTAAGGGCCCCACAACAAAATGAAGTAATGAATTGTCTAGGACACCTACCCTCTCTTATGACCATGAAAGGAAATACCGATCTCTTAGAAGTCCTTATTGGGTATTGGGATAACGAGAGAATGGTCTTAGGTGTGTTGACTTTGAGATAACCCCGACCCTAGAAGAGATCCGAAACTGTATAGACAACGTAGGTACCTGTATGAGGCAGAGAAAGAAACCTAACCGCAACCTTCCAGTGCCCCATAGCGCCAATTGGATATTCGGCCCGACCGTAACCTTTAGGAACCTCAATACCCCATTCGAGTCTACCCAGGGTTTGTAGCACACTCCGTAGAGTTTCACTCCTTCGCTTCTTTGGAATCTATCCGACCCCTAACCTTCTCCATATGCCTCTTAGGAATGATAGTACTTCCCAAAGACCGTTACTAATCCATAGATACTTGGGTCACCTTCGTCACCTATGCTATCTTTTATGGCATAACCACTAACCGGGAAACCAAATGCTATGAACTAGTCCCAGTCATACTGTCCGACATTTATCGAGCCTTAGGTCAATGTCAAACCTGCATAGCTACTTCCAAGGTTGTAACCTCTTAGTCCAATGGTGGATCATTAAGCACCTCCACAAAACCGAGGTTCCTCATACGAGACCCTAAGCATAGAAAAGATGACGTCCTAGTCACTTATTCAAACTTCGAGACCCAATATAAAGAAGGGTGGGCTTTCAACTTTTCTAGGCTCCAAGAAGATAATATTCAGTGGAAATTTCCTGACTTCATATCTGAGACCATATCTATGAGAGTAGAAAATTCCCTTTCCTACCACTTATGGGGATCAGGGGAATCCGACCATACATACCTCTTAGGGTCCTAAGACAGTTCGGAAGGAAACATATAATCCCCTAAATAGGAAATATGGGGGAATATATGGTTGAATATGAGGGCGACAAGATCAAAGGAGTTGCCGACATCATCCGAGAGTGGAATGGCCTAATCAAGTGGGGTCCAGAGACTTTACCCAATAATCTTCTTCGTCCAGGCCATGATGAAGACTATGTAGACTGGCTGAGAGAACATTTGCAAGGTACCCTAGCACCGGGGCCCAACCTCTAATAGTTTAGACAAGATTGGGATTTGAAGGCCGAGATCAAAACCCGTTGCATTCAGAGACAAGTGGATGATCAAGATGCCAAGTATTTGGAGAAGATACATTATGACCAGACTGTCATAGCCAGCTTGACCGATGAGGTAGAATTCACTCACTAGTATCTTGAGGACTTAGACACTCGTATGAATGAGGTTATGGATGGCGCTGCACAAATGACCCTCACAGAGAAGGGTCAGTGGGTTAGTTCATTTTTGGTATCTACTCATCTAAGGATCCAGTCCACCCTTCGAACGACCAAGAGAGCTCGGACTGACAAAGCTTCATCATCAGCCACTGGAGGAGACTTCTTCTGATTTTACTGCTTTTCATTTATTCTTTGTAACCCCATCAGGGAAGATATTATTATTAATGAAATGATTATGGGTCAATGCTTTATTAACATTTGGCATATTTATGCTTCAAACGATTAGAAAGTCTTGGAGTAACGAGGTATAGGAACACAAATATTATAACTGCTTATGTGTTGTTGTGATATAAACTGCTTATGTGTTTTCATGTATTCCGTCTAAACTCTTGATTGGTCTCACATTTCGCACACCAACCCAAAAGCAAAATAAAAGAATACCAAAGCTGACTAATTTCACCTCCTCTAAAGGTTGATTTTCTACCAATGGAAACTCCCGATAGCCAAAGTGCCACATCACCCGTCATCCACTTGGTTAGCGATGAAGAGATCGAGTAGTCACTTCGGGCAAAGATTCGCAGGATAGACGCAAAGATTGAGTTGGCAAGAGCTAAGATGAAGAAAGTTGACTACAAGACCGACTTGGATAGGGCCAAGATGTAAGACGTTGACGACATTTTGGCGTTCGTGGAGAAACTAACCAAAAATTCCTTGAGGGAAAACCACAATACTAGAACCTCCCTAAAGAGGTCAAGACTATGGTGGACGACTATGTCCCTCTGACGCACCTACCTGAGGATGACCCAATACCATATGGGGATACAAGTGGGGTACCCGAATGAATCACCCGTCATCAATAGGCTGATAATCAATACGGGACGCCATAAAGGCCTCTCCATAGATCATATCCAATGTGGTTGGCGATTGGCCTTAAAGCCCATGGTTCTCATTTTTGAGTTACATCAAGAGAAGTGCAAAGTATCGAGGTCTTCCATAGGATAAAATCTGATTGGCACACACTAGCTCCCATATCCTATAGAATTATGCATCTCTTTTTGCTCACAAAAGGTGCATGTACCATAGAAGTCAACCTGGGCAAGCCTTCAGACTGATTGACGAGAAAGTCATTCGCAACCTATGGGGGCCACACTCCTCCTGGTCTACAAATCTATTATGCTAGGTAAAGGAATCACCATAGACACACGGCTATGGCACTACGACTTCACTACCTTTGAGGATTCATACGCCGATATTTTCTCACTCTTGGTTCGGACCGGAAAGGTTTGCCTACAGACCACCTGGAAAATCTTTGCAAGCACTTCAAGGACGAAGATATGCTTGTACCATTTAGGGGCTCCAGGGCATGACATCGAAGAGTGTGAAGCTTTTAAGTTTGCGTTGGAGCATTTGGTTAACATTAGCCAGATTTAACCCATGATATAAGTCCACTTTTAGAAGAGCTACCAGGAAATGCGCGGTCATAAGGATGACCATTTTCTATCTTTCAATCAAAGGTATCCCCTCCCACTTTTTTGTAAATGAAACCACGCCCGACCTGATGTCTCGATGAGGGATACGTGGGAAGCCCATATCGAGCCCGGTCAGGGTAAGATTAAGATATGGGTAGAAGAAATTAGGATATAATTTCTATATAACCCGAACTACGAAAGGGCCTGATTTCCTGAGGAGAGATACGTAGGCAATGTATATAAGACTCGACCCTTATATTATATAAATTATAATCCCCTTATTTATAGGGTAGTTTCTGGTTCAACGACGACATTATGGAAAATCAACCACAAACCTTCAAACTGAAACCCTAAAAGCTCAAATTGACCAAAATGACCAAAATACCCCAGGGATGGAAAAATCAATCATGAGTTCTGATCGAATACATGAGTCTACGTGTTTTGTTTGCAACTTATGTGTGATTTCTTGTATTTATAATTTCTGACTAACATACTAACGTCGTTTGCTTTTGAGTTGTTTTTTTTCTTATAGAAAAAGGTCGATCTATTACGATACACTGGCATACTTCACCAGATCTAAAATCACGACAATATCCCTAAACTAAGAAAATCAAGCAAACATGATTGGTACCCCAAGGACACTCGTAACAAGAATGCTCTTATTGAAGACGTTGTGCCTCAAGACCTCTAGAATGCCTTGCACTCCGAGGACGTGATCACCTTGTTGTTCAAGAAAGTCATCGACCTCCAAGAATAGGTCATTAGAAATAAAGTCATTAACGCTGCCAGAGAAGCAGCTTCTACAGAGGCAAGAAGGCCTTCACCACCTTTTCTATCTCTAAACTCACCCATTACTGAACACTTTCCAAATTCCCATACTGGGGCCTCTTACCAAACAACACCTCTAGTAAATTCCACCCACATAGCTGGGACCTCCCAATCTGCACCTACTTTTCATGCACCACCAGCTTATGTTAACCCTAGCATCCACTAAAACACCACTACACATGTTACCCCCAGAGCTACGAGCACTCTCAAAAGTCACATAGCGTACCTCACTATGTACTTCCATATTATAATCACTCCCATCAACTCCTCGCCAGAATTGGAGCACTACGAGGAGACAGAAAAGGCATGGAGGTCTTAATAGGACTGAAGGGATAGAGAGATGGAACAGAAAATGATGGATCTATTCGAAAAGGCTAACAAGGGCTCCCGCAAAGCGATGGGATTGAGATACGATGACTTATGCATACATCCAGAATCTGTCGGTGTCGGTGGTAAGCCATACTACTATATACATGCCCCTACAAGTATTTTATACGTACGTACATACATGAAAATGCATACTAGCCTTCTATGTACCTATCATAATACATAAGATTGTTACTTTCTTAATTAGCATTGTGGGACTGTCATTATAATGATAATATACCCTTCCTCTTGTATTCTTTTGTGAGAATTAACAAGGTAACATACATCATTTTTATCCTTCATAAAACTAACCGAATGAAATCAATGACCATGGAATCCTCTCATGAATGAAGAACAAACATAACCCTTTAGCAGACATTTTATTATACATCGACACTTCAGTAAACATGCCAAGAAAAGAAGAAATTAGTCTTAAATACCTTTAACGTCCTCATTTGCAAGCTACAAGATATAGTCGATTATTCACGTCAATCTACAATAATAATCAAAAACCATTTCTTAGTTATGAAGCTAGATTCCGATATGAAAAGAGCGGAAAACTTATTCTAGATTAATTAGGACAGCACATCTGCCAACCCTCTCACTTTCTTCATACTTCAACAATTAAGATCCATCCATCCTACATACCAACAACCATCTACCAATACTTTACTGGATTATCTATAAATTAACACTATCAATCATCAAGCAATAAAAGCCAATAGAATCTACCGACCACTATAAAGTCCGACAACGAGTACTCAAACTTATAAAGGTGTAACCACACGACCCAATTCACATAGAACAAGACAATAGTGGCAATTAAACTGATCTAATATAATCAATCTAATCATCCAAATCCATTTAATCATGTAATCACCTAATTTCCAATAACCAATCCATATCACGTTACCAAACAACAAGTGACCAAAGTGTGAATGAATGTATGAATTATATGAATGCAATGCATATGCCCGATACCTTGTATCTACAGTATACTCGCATTCAAATTCTATGAAATGCACACCCATGAGGGACCCGCAAAGTCCATATACTCCTTTGGAATTTCTCAACGGAGCCTAGTTCTTGGTTGTAATAACTATTGCAGGTGTGCAACTCATTCCCCTGTGTATCATCATCAACTCAATGTTGCTAATTATCTCATACGTGTTCTTACCTTCCTATCTCTTGGACCTACATCATTTTCATACCACTCTCATATCAATATCATCAGTACCATGAGTGTATGAATGTAAATGATAATACAAGGAAATAATTAGTATGTAATGAGATGCAACCAAGTATAAGATATGAATATCACATGCTTTCAGGAATTCAAATACATATAATTCAAGTATAATCAAGATATCATATCGACAAGATGTGTGATGAATAAAAACAGCAATAGCAAATATGACGACAAGCCCGATCAACAACAGTTAGAATTAGCTTAAGGTTGATTCCCCAAATCACCCATCATTACAATTCACAACTGGTACCCACCCAAGCATTCATCACAACCGCTTAAGTGGTACCACAAAAAATTCCCAATACCCCTCAACATTTATAACTATTTACGTACTTCTATCGGAGTCTAATAAGGAGAAAACATAGCCTACCTCAAAATCGAGAAAGAGCTCTGAACCATCAACCCTCTGCACACGCCTTTCCCTTTTGAAGTATCTTATAGTAATCGTAGTCTAACAAGCTAGACTCTAGGTTAATAATTTATCTAATATACACACAAGGACTTAGTCCTTAAACAAACTAACATACACCCAAAGTATACCTCGAGCCCACGGTACCCAAATTCGAACTTTATTTTTAGAAAAGGACAATAACATACTAAATAATCATATACTTATGTTAATTTGAAAACTAAACCCGATTGGTCTCTCAATTTCAAGATTAGACAACAAACCCCTATTCCAAACCCTAGGTTTCCCCCAAATTGAAAAGGGGTTCGATTAACAAATTAAATACAAAAGCATGCCCACCTACCATTAATCAACACTAGACACATAGTCAAAATGATGTAAACCCGATTGTGGAGACTACAATGTTCATTTCCAAAGGCAGGGTGGTGTAAATCTGGTCAAAGAGACTGCAGTATTCATCTTCAGAGTTAAGAGGATGTAAATCTGGTCAAAGAGACTGTACTTATTGTCTTTAGCATCATAATGATGTAAACTCGGTCAATGAAGTTGCAATATTTGCACTAAGAATCAAGACGATGTAAATCCAGTCGAAGGGACTGCAGTATTCATCTCCAAAGTCAAAGTGATATAAATTCGGTCAGGAGGCTGCAGTGTTCACACTAAGGGTTAGAATGATGTAAATCGGATTAGAGAAAATGTAGTATCAATTTTTTAGTTCAACACGACATGCAAGAAATCTACTCAGTGAAGCATCCATACAAACTCTGTCGAGAGGGACATTCATGCATACTACCGAGAAGGTCATTCATACACGAGCTAGACGATGTTGAATATGGCATCCACTCAAGTCAACAGAGTCAGAAAGCCTGACAATGTCGGATGTGGCATCTGCTCAAGCAATATTCAACCAACAAAGTCAAATGATCCAAATGGTATTGGAGGTGTCACTTGCTCAGAACAATCACCTAGGAGGTTACAACAAAAAATCCGCATAAGTATAATAAATATAAATAATCAACACGCAGGTCCCAGCACATGGAAATAGTTCAAAGCTACCAGAGGCGGGAAGTAAGCAAACCAAATCCAGACATATGCGGAGCAGATATGGAACATGTTCTTCACCAGTCGGTCAAAGCTATGTACCAAAGAGAGTTAAGCTATCTGTACATGAGCTTAAACATCACTTAGTACCGATATTACTCGCAAAACATGAGGATTTTTGTTTTTAATACCCGTAATCATTTGGGCATACACCGAAAAGGTTAAAGGGATTCTCCCATAAGGGATACCCTTTTTGGGCCATCGAGTCGAACTATAAGTGACCTGATTTCCAAAAACTGTGAATGTAGGCTACTCAATCTCCGAAGATCGGTCAACATTTCAACAAAATCATTTCGGCATTTATTGGTTTGATATTTTTGCTTTATCGGCTTTCTAGTAGCCTAGTTGAGTCAAACTATAAGTGGCCTGAATTTTCATGCACCTTGATATATGTAGGAAACCCAGAGACCGGGGTCCAACCATAACATTCAAATTTGCATAAAATGAGAAGTACTTTCCAATTGGTCGGCTAAAAACTAGGTCATTCAAATATCATTGTTCAGGGATAGTCTTGCCATCCCCGAACAATGAAGGGGCATTTTTTGACACCTAATTTTTACCCTCTAATAATCCTACTTAATTATTCAAGATTTCCGAGTCACATATGGAGTGAAATATACTCTTTACAAGACAAATATAATTTTACAAAATTATTCCAGAAATATTTTATAATTTCATTTGAAAAAATTTCATATGGGATATTTATTGTATGTCATCTGATCATTAACTATGATTTTTGAATTTTAACAGATAATTACAAGTTTATTTGCTTTAAAATTCTCAATTTAAAGAAACTAATATTCTACTCCGTCAAAATTGTGAAATTGTCTAGTTAAATACAACAACGAAATTACATCTCAATTTTAAGTGTGTTCTAAAATTTAAAAGATTTTTTTTGCATGATTTAAATATTTCCAACTCCGATTAGTGTCAAATTTAGGCTTAAAACGAAGTTCTTGACCTAATTGAGCTATATTTGAGATTGTTTGGCCATGTTTTAATTTATAAAATGGCCACATTTGGAAAATATGACCATATTTTATATAAATCTTTAAAATTGAGTTGGCACATCTGCCATTCAATTGTTAAGTTGGTCGAGCCCAAGACCAAAGGTCCAAGACCTGGCCTAGACCCACACCTTTAGGCGTGAAAGAGGGAAAAAGCCCTTCCCCTTTTCCATTTCCATGATTGAGTCCCAAACCCTAGCCGTCTGAAGCTCTCTCTGCCAAATCGCCATTTATGGCAAGGTCAGTGTGTACGAGGTTGGGCATCATTTGTTGTTTGTCCCAACTGGGTAAGGGCATTAATTGACCTTACTCTTCTCTCATCCCATGTCATCGTAACCCCACCCCCACAGGTGAGGTTCGCCCCTCTGTCTCATTTTACTTTATTTGTTATGCCTTTTATTGCTTGTCTGATTCTTATTTGAATTCATAATTCTCATTGGTTAAGAGAACCTGGATTGGAGGGGAGTCATTGACATGGTAACTGCTGCTAAAGAAACAAAAATATAAGGAAGAGGAAAATAGAAAAAGCAATCCAAGAGATCTAATTTCCTCAAGAGATATTAATGAATTAATTGAAGACCTTGCTAAGGTTCCATGAGTTCTATATATTGAGACCTCAGTTCTCATTTTTTTAAGGGTCCGGAACTTGATTTTTGGCATTCACATTGTTTGAGAGCCATAATCGAGTTTAAATCGACTAATTGTACTTAAGTTGGGACCTTCCCTTTGGTGGAACCCATAATTAGTATAATTGGTCATTACAAACTAAAATGAATTCCTTTTTGTGTGTTCTGAAATTTTGGAGGTTCAGAGTTGAGAATTCAAGACCCTTCGACCTTTCGGTTACCTCCACACAAGGTAAATTTCTCTCATTTAAGTCTCTTTTAAAAATTTCTACTATTTCCTATGTTTTTATATGATTATTGTCATGATTAGTTGAATAAAATGCTTAATAGGTTAGTTTAAGACTAATTTTGGTGATGTATACATTGTTTGAACAAAATAACATCTACATATGTTAGTTAAGAACCTATATTAGCTAATATGCAGACTAGTTGTGCTTGAAATAGTGTTAACATGCTAGTTTAGAGGTTTGATTAATTATGATGAAACTGACTTGGGTTGGTATATGATGGTTTGAGATGTTGTAATAGCTTAAAGCAGTATGTGTGAATAAGGATAAGGATAAAATGATAGTTTGGGACTTGTTAAGCATGTGTGGACTGTTTTAGCTAATTTAAAACTCAAATTGTTTAAGTTCAAGACCTACTCAATCCATGTGATATTATTAAATGGTTTAAAGTATCTTAATGTGTTGGTTTAAGACTCATTTCCAGTCAGACATAGACTGTTTTAACAAATAAATTTCTCTCATTAACAAATCATCAGTAATGAGTTGCAGAGCTAATGCAACCTCTATACATCTCTTGTTCAACACCTTCAAGCAACTTTCACACGTGTCAAATCTTCAAAAAAATATGGACAAAAGTTCCTTATATATAACAGGAGTAACAACTTAGTTCAGAGAGCAAATGTTAGAAGCCTTGCATCTTAGCCTCGGTGACTTACCATTCAAGTACTTAGGAGTCCCTCTCTCAACAGGAAGTTCTCTATTCATAAATGTTTGCCTCCAGTCAAAAGAATGATCATAGGATTAAATGTTGATCCTCAAAGTTTCTATCCTACAGTGGTCAATTGCAACTGGTAAAAAGAGCGCGCTCTTTGAAATGCAAACATATTGGGCACAAATTTTCTTGTTACCTAAGAAGATCACTGTTATGGTCACTACTGTTTGTAGGACATTTCTTTGGACTGAAAGCAATAATTGCTCCAAAAAAGCTTTGGTAGTATGGGAAAATATCTTCAAACTAAAAATAACTTGTGGCTTAAATGTTATTCACATTCTTACATAGATAGGACAACAATATGTAAGTTTGTTTGAGTTGTGATACAAAATAAGGATAAACTATTGACGGATTGAGTACATATGCTTTATTTCAAAGTTAATGACAGTAGAACTATGATTCACCTAAGAAACCTTGTTAGCTACTCAGGAACGTTCTTGATGCAAGAAGTTAGTTGCCAAGAGCTAGTGATATGAACTCTCGAGCTACAGGCTATGACAATCAACAGGAAATTCAACATCAAGAAAGGATACCTCTCATGATGCCTCAATACCAAAAAGTTAAGTGGAGTAAGTTGGCACTGGTGAAAGGACTGATTCCAAGACACCATTTCATATTATGGATGGCTCTGCATAGAAGATTATCAATTGTGTATAAAGTTATCAAATGGGGAATCATTATACAAACTGAGTGTAGTGTTATGTGATACTCAATTAGAGGAGACTTTTGATCATCTCTTTGTTGCTTACCCATTTTCACAACGTATATGGTATGATCTATTGAGTTGGTTGGGCATTCAGAGGCCAATAGGGGATTAAAATCAAGAGGTTCAATAGATTTTACAAAGTAAATGTAATAATTAAACAAGAGCTTAAATCATGGGATCTGTTTTGTTGCTTCATTATACCATATTTGGGTGAAACGCAATAGTAGAAGGTTTTCCAGTTAGTCCAATGTTATATTGCAAAGACTCAAGGATATCGCTATTTAATTGCAAATTATAAGGAGGATCTATATCAATTGAGTACATTGTTGCAACAGTTGAGGGATATGTTGGAACAGGTGAGTAAGTTGTTGCAACAACGTCATCAATTGTTTGATTTGTTGCAACAAGCTTTCCTATTTGTTCCAACAGATTTCTCAGTTGTTGCAATAATTTACTCAGTTGTTTGACATTTACCAACAAATCGAGAATTTGTAACAACATATTAGAAAGCTATTGCGATAAATTCTAAAAACAGTTGTTTGATTGTTTCCAACAGTTGCTAAAGTTGTTGAAACATGTAATGAATCTATTGCAACATCTAAAACAACTATTTTATTATTACCAACAGATTAGGAATTTGTTGCAACGGCTTTGTGACTTATTTGAAACTACTAAACATAATGTGAAAAACTTAAATACATACTTAAAACTGTTTGATTTTTATCAACAGTTGCTAAAGCTGTTGCAAGTTGCAATAGATAATGAATCTGTTGCAACTTGCAACAGATAATGAATTTGTTGCAACAGATTGAGAATCTATTGCAATAATTTTGACTTGTTTGAAACTACTGAACGTAATGTCAACAACTTAAATACATATTTAACATAAAATATATTGGTACTCAACATATAATAAAATTACATAATTTCATCAGCATCTACCATAATTCACCAACAACGTCAAATAGAAACTTAAAAGAAATTGTACCTAGGGCTCCAACATCTTAACATTCACACCGTAACCCATCTCCACTACATCCGCCACAGAGTTGTCGTTCAATAGAGTGTTGGGAGTTACCACGCTAGCGCCGGTAAGCAACTTCTCAATAAAATCCAGTGAATACGAACTTCATGCCTTGTTAGAGTCATTGTGGGGGACAACTTTTTTCCAATCAAACTTCTATGGTTCGTTGAGCAACTTTTCAAGAAAGTGTTCAAGCATGTCACTCTGCTTCAGTAGCTCAAGCCATAATTCTAAGATGGGTTGGATGTGAAAAAAGAAAGCATTATCTTGGTAAACTGGAAGGTTGCAATCATAAATATTTATCACTCCCTCTTCAATCTTGAACTCGAGAGTGACAAAATGTATGACAGCTATATTTATGAAAGTTAGGACCCTTTTTGCACCAACCCACGGGCAGCCACCTAGGTAGGGTTTACTACCAAAACAATACTGAGAACCTCATCATCCCGTACAAATTCGGCAAGACTTTTCTTTTATAGAACAACACCCGACATTGTACTCTCTTCAGTCAACTCCTTGTACCTCTTAGCAATATTATTGTAGAAGTATAGGTCCAAGATTCTATCAGTGGTATCATAGTGCTTAGGGAAATTGATTTGCCTCACACACATTAGGGGTGGAATTTCATCTACAAACTGTAATAAAAATATCAAAACCCTTAGTCACTTGTTGCAATAACTAGTTAACTTGTTGCAACAAATTCAACAAAAACATAACTTGTTACAACAGCTCACTGAATTAGATAGATATATTCAAGTATTGTTGAAATTTTTAGTGTCCAACCACCACTTCTGCATGGTTGTCATAAATATGAAGTTATTGAGTACAACTTACGTACACTCTTTTTGGCATTGAGCAATGAAACAAGCTTTTTCTTCTTTTAGGCATTCGTATTATTGTAAATATCTACTTTTTAGCGCAGCTGGTCCAACATTAGCAAGTGGAGTATTATATGGATTATGTGGAGTAGCAGATTTCCTTGATCTAATATTAGAAAGTGCCCTCGTAATTTCTCTACCCTTCTTCGTAACCTCAATAGAAGAGAGCTCTAAAAGCGTCTTGGATGAATTGACACCCCTCTTAGACATCAAACTATTGATACCTAAATTTATGTATTTTTGAGCTTGCATCAACTCCTCAACCTTCTTAATCAACTCATCCATATTCTTCTTGCGAGTTTTGCATTCACAAGCACATGAAGGAACCTAAAGGGTACCGACACCAAAGATGAAAATCTACCAAGTGGAGTATATCCACCGAGTGGAGTGTATCAATCAACTCCACCACCACCATAATTGTGATGACCATTGTCATCATCGTTTTTCATCGGCAAGATCTACCACAACATTATCAACAACACCAACACCGACACAAACACCATCACCATCACCAACACCACCATCAACCCTTATAGCACCACTGCCAACTACCCTAGTTGATTCCCTTATGATAGTTGTCACTCTAGCAAATTCTTCTTTGAACTGATCAATCAATTTGTTAGGCATGGATTCTAAGGGCACAGAGGTAACAAGGCATGGCATCTCCAACTCTCGTATTCTTGGGACAATTCACATGTGCACAACCTACAATACGAAAGTAGATAAATTAAAATGGTAGCAAATCATGAAAATCAACACCTATGTAAAAGAAGTAATCATATCTATTACAACAAGTGTCATACTTTTTGGACATTTTCCAACAGATTCAGAAGTTGTTGCAATAGATTATTATACTTATTGTAGAAACTAGTTACATGTTACTGTAATAGATTCAGAGGTTGTTGCAACAGATTATTATACTTATTGTAGAAACTAGTTACATGTTGTTGAGAAAATTTTCAACGTCAGATCTTCAAGAAAATTCTTCTCTTTGTAGTTCTTTCCCATAAAATCCACCAAATCTACATCAATATTACCTTTTCCACGTTTTCCATTTCTTGGCTGGCTTGGGTGTCCGGGCTGGCTTCTTTAATGTAACGACAGGAAGAGGCTGAGAAGGAGCATGACATCTCAGAAATTCATGAAACAAAATGATATTTTACATGACCTACTGTCTATCTTAAGTAGTACCAAATTTTCACCTAAGGATAGAACATGTTACTCTACATGTTCTAAGCTAGAGCTTTGCGGAATAAAAATAATGAACAGTAAAGTAAAAGACATAACACTTTTATATGGAAATCACCGGGCTCACAAACGTAGTAAAAACCATGCCTACACCTCTGTAGGATTTATCCCCTACTCCACTACAGCGGTAAGCCTCTACAAATTCAAGTTACAAACTTTTTAACCTAGGAACTACACTCTAATTCCTATCTTACTAATCGACCCCGACTAGCAAGCAACCTTCAAGTTAAATTCTAACTTGAAGTTGAAATTACAATGTCTTGTATCTAACTGTGTTCTTCTACTATAGCGGATAAATATACAACTCAATAAACAAACGTAATACATAAACTCTGGAACACAACTTCATCAATCTTCTTCAATGTATTAGGGCGGCATTTCTTGAATCAGAACTTTCGATAAGCATAGAAAGTTTTCTCTCAATATATTCTAATTTCTCTCTTTGATTACTCGAAGTTCTTCATAGTAAGACTTGATATTTATAGCTTTAGAACTTCATCACTATGGCTAACCTAAACCCTGCTTGATATGGTCCATCAAGGTAGAATAGGGTTTGAGGTTGATTGAGATTCTTACACCTACTTGCATATTTAGTTTCCTTGTAGGACTCTGAAATATCTCGATAAGTATGGTGAGAAATACTGATAAATATTATACTTAATCCTGCCGCCTTGCACGCCAAGGCTTTTCCATAAAGATACAATCCTAGTCACTGTAGGATTTGTATGGAACATGTTGGGGGACCTGGTTCAACCACTTGGTACTCTAGCTTCAGAGTCTTCTCAGGTCGAACATGTTCACATACTTTTTCCATAGATCTCCTCTTGTACACACAGTATCTAATGCTGACCTGCTTCTGAGATGTTGGATGGAATATGTTGACAAACCTTTTTTATTCCACTTCTGCCCTGATTGTTACACCCCGTATTTTGCGCTCGTATGCATCGTAAGTAAAGTAACACAAGCCCGAGGAGGCTAATATCCTATAAGTGGATGATATTGATTTTAAGAAAGCTCTAAGTAAGTTTCGAGAAAGTTTAGACTAATCAGATAGAAAGAAATATGTTTTGATGAAGCTCGCTGAAGTAAGTAGGTTGTTGTTACACCCCGTACTTCATACATCATTGTCATCATAAGTTATTTAATGTAAGCTTGAGGAAAGTTGAATCCCTCCACATTGGTTAAGGTGAATGAGACTTGGAAACAAAGGATGTAAGGTCTCATATTTTCGTTCAAATTTGTACGTCGAAGTTGAAGTTGACGAATGCACTTAAACGTGAGAAATGGGATTTTGGGAAAATAAAATTGAGTTGCTTGCTTACTCGTCCTACTTTATTAAGCTACTTGACACATGTATTAATTATTAAGTAAGGACGTGACACGTGTCGAAATAAGAAGGACCAGAAGGTGCCACCCAATGATAAAGCAAGTAGTTGAAAAAGAGGTGCATCACCTACTTGCTAAAGGAAAGGTCACAAGTATCATAAAGGGAGAGACCTTGTTGGACGACTAAGAACCCATCATTATCTCATCTCTCCTCTCATATCTTCAAGCTTACAACCTAAGGAATGCTATGGAAGAGCTCTCTCTCAAATTAGCCCGAACCCTAAGTGAATTCAAGTGTTGCGAAGAGATTTGAGTGCCAAAACTTCTAAGGTGATTGTTAGTTCCTCTTTATGATTCTTGTGATGGATTATAAGGTTAATTAAAGGTGAAAAAGGCTCAATACAAGGTTTTCTAAGTGTATCATCAGCTTTTCCTTCTGTCTCTCACACATGTTTTATCTATTATGCTTACAGTTTCAGTTCAACTTTTAGTTTATCAGTCTCCTTACATATTTAGTACATCTATTCTTATTGACGTCCCTTTGCCGGGGGTACTGCATTTCATGCGTATAGGTTCTGAGAGACATCTAGATAGGCCTCCACCGTAGGCACTACAGAGTTCGGTAAATTGGTAAGCTCCATGTCATTCAGAGTTGCCAGGTATAGAGTCGGTATTCCTATTGAGTTATTTACAGTTTTGATGGGTAGGTCGGGGCCCTGTCCTGACTTGTCATTCTATGTAGGCTTGTAGATATGTCAAGTGTAGTCTAGTATGTATAGTACAGCCTTGTAGGACTGAATATTGTTCAAAGGTTATGTTGGCCTTATTTGTGTTGTTATTGTAAATTACATGGTGGTCTTAATAGCCCGCTTATGTATATACCCTTGTATTGATGAGCTAGATGGATCCAGTTTTAATTCATATAGACTTGGCAGCTTCTAGAATCTTACCTTCGGATGCGATTACGCTTTGTCATCCACAGTATGAGCTATGTATGTTCAGAGATACAGATGGGTACGCTCGGGAAAGTAAGGCACCGGATGTCGGCTATGCCCCTCCAATTTGGGTGTGACACTAATCTTGTTCATTCACTTTATACCATATTTGCCCTTTGATAGACCAACTGTATGGACCTGGTTCATTCTCCATGTGCATTCTCTTTGTCAGTCATCAAAACTACCACTTGCGAATGTCAACAAATTCCCCATTTTAAGGATGAAAAACTCACTCTTGTGATGCCACTATATAACCCTATGCAAAACATCTCATAGCCAAAAAGATTTGACAGAACACCACTGGATGAACAAGGTTAGCACACATGGTTATAAATATTACACAGTTTCTTCCCCCTTTTGGAATCATTAAAAGTGACTGCATTGCTGAAAATCCAAATATGAATATAATAATATTAAAGTCATGGCTACTGAGGATATCACATATACGACACCATAGAATTAGTAACTCAAGTAAGTCCATAGAAAAACATTCAAATCAACAGATGAGGCACATATTTAATAAAAAAAGACAGCCCGGTGCACTAAGCTCCCGCGATGCACGTGGTATGGGGAAGGGTCGAACTACAAGGGTCTATTGTACGTAGCCTTACATTCCATTTCTACAAGAGGTTGTTTCCACGACTTTAACTCGTGACCTCCAGGTCACATGGAAGCAACTTTACCAGTTACTCCAATATTATTTAATAAGAACTGCAATATTATTTCATTAACCTCATAAAGTACAGTTCTAGTTTCTTGGTTACATCAATATAAAACAAATCATTCATACAACATTTAGATGTTTCTAAGGTTCTAAGTTTGGATAAAACTAAGCAGAACCTGGACACTTTGCTAGAGACTGTGACCAGGGTGAAAGGTGAACCTAGGGCCAATTTTTAGCAAATCCTAAATAAGAGGAGTTGAATCTTGACTATAAGGAAAGTATGTATCTTTCTTTATTTTTCTTCCCTATGTCACCATCTGGATCAACCCCTTTCCCCTAGGAAGAACCATCATCTTTATCGACCTTATCCCCCAAGAAGACCCACCGTCTCTTTCCACCGGTTTCCAAGACCCTGTATGTTCTTCCTTCCAATGTTACTGAGGATTACTATCAGATTTTTGTCCATTTCTCCTCAGTAGGCCCCTGATCCCTTATTCATAGATTAACGTGGATTTTCCCCCCATACTGACACTGACCATGACCCTGGCTGTGTTTTAGCGCAAGTCCAAAGAGGGTCCTTTTCTTTTTCATCATTTTCTATTTCTCTAAAAACCATTAGGTTTTCATCGTATATTTACTTTATATTCATCACCCTATATGCACTCGAACTAGCAGCATCTAACAACTCATTTTCTTGAGAGGTTGTTGTGACTTTGTTTTCCCTCGAGCTAACCCTTGTTTTGGGGTTTTTAGAAGGTTCCCCCTTCGATAAGTCCCAATCAGATTTCCTTCCCTCTTTCCTTTTTCAAATGGAGTGTAGATTTATATCGGATGGAATGGGTGGTTGATGAGAGTAAAGTGGAGCGTATGGTCAAAGGAGTTGAAGGTATGTAAGGGAGAGAGGTATTGATTAGAATCAAAAGATGAATCAGACATCTTTCTTTTTCATTTTGTCTTTCAGGAGCTGAGAGAGAGATTTGGAATTTAAATATAAGAGATATGGAGGTGTGGTTGGTTTAAGTAGGGGTAAAAATGGAAGATGAAGATAAAAGTGGCATGAATAGGGTATTTGAAAAGTCGATTTTGGAAAGGGCGTAATTTGATAGTGATTGGCTTTTGAGATAGTCATCATGACACCACATTTTTCTCTTCTCAATGACGATTGAGGTAGGTTGGGTTGGGAGACCAGGCTATCCTAATCGTTTCAATGATCTTATTGTATTATTTATTCCAAAGAAAAAGAATGTGTACCTGAGGTGTAATGATTAATCATTTGCAATCTTGATCTTTTAAGACAAATGTTACGATAAAACGGTTCATTAGACATTAAGGAATTATAATACTATTTAGAGTATATGATATACACCTTAATGTATGCGACAGAGTAAAAATATGGTTCAACTTAGGCTCTTCGATTAATCCAAACCACAGTTTTGATAAGCCATTGAATGATGTTGGTATGACTTAGTCCAACTGAGGCCTCATCATCATTGTCCTTTGCATTATTTTCATGCTTTTTCAAATTCTTCAAGGTGACTTCAATTTGAGATTATCCACATAATTTCAAATCACCTCTTTCGTATTAGTTCCCAACTTATTTTTTTTAAAATAAGTGTATCTCCACTTGCTTAAGCTCAATTAGGTATATCAACTTGTTCCTTCAATACTTGAATAGTTGTCTTAGAGAAACACATGGTATTCTCATGTTACCCATATTTCTTTGTCTTGAGCTGAACCGTGACGCACATAATTATTCTTCACCTTTAGAATCCTTGAGGCTTGTCTCAATCTATTTTCCATGTACTTAGTATGTCTCTTTTTCTTTGAAGTGTTGTTGTCCAACAACAATTTCACTTCCTCTTGCTTTTCTCAATGTTCTTGACATACCTATCTTGCATTGGAATCTCCTCATGCTTCTTCACTAGTTACCCCTATGTGAGTGTCAATTTATTGTATAATATTCTTGTCTATATCTACCTATCTCCCCTTCTCTAAGCTTTCACCTTTTCTTTGGAGTGTTGAGAGAAATTGCATTTGAACCATCTCTAGCATCCTTAAGCAAGCCTAGTTCATGTCTTGTTTGTGCTTGCTCTCCTTTCACACCTGCTCCAAGCCAGTCAGGGGTAATTTTTTGAACCCAGACTAACTTGGGTCCCTTTCCTTGAATAAAGAGGTGAATCAAGTTCTTCTTTCTCCAGGCTGGAAGTCTGTGAGAGAACTTGTTTCTTCTAACAGTTCAATCCCTTTTGACAAGTATGGTATTTTGATTAGCTGGTTTAATTTTCCCCTCATGATCAAGGAAGTAATTCCATCATTCCTTATTTTTCCTGAATACATATGTGCTTTCATGCCCCTATTTTCCTAATTCATACATTTTTGTTGGTCTGGAGGTTCTTTATTTATGCCTGGTTTTTTCATGTGATGAGAGGGGCGAGTTCCATGATTCTTTGTCTACTTAGGGTGAACATGGGAAAACATGTGCCTGTTAGTTTTAGCAGGTTTGGTGCTCTTATGTATGAACTCTAGGTTTCTTTCTATATGCCACTGATAATGCTTATGCATCGAGTGGACATATCCCTAACTGATTCTTTGTCTCTTATAGTGAATAACGCATACTCCTTCATGAGCTGGTCCTTTTGAGTTGCTCTTTAGGAGAAATGGCTCCATATGTTTGTGTTAGCAAATCCCAGATTTCATTTGAATAAGAACATCCAACGATATTTTCACACTCTTCTATTTCTTGACTGTAGTATTAAATGTGGGCTACCTTTGCATTCAGTTAGAACAAGTTGAAATCTTCACTAGATAGTTTTTATTCAGTTTTAGATCTTGTTGATCTGTCAGATCTAACTATCATGGAAACAACTGGTCCTATTGTTGTGATCAACCAGAGATCATAGTCCACAACCATCAAGAATGTCTCCATTACGTGAATAGACTTCGATAATCACGAGGCGCAACTAAAGGGTAAAGCTATCATTGAGGCTTGATTGGTTAGCGCTCTTGTTCGACCTAGAGATAGGCTAGGATTTACTTTCACAAGACTTTGATAAAAGTGCATAATTAGTAATAAATCTTTAGGGGTATTGGACGTGTTTGGGGGTCCCTCTCAAATGGTTGTGATGAATGTTTGAGGGGTACCAGTGTTGAACTTTGATTATGGGTGATTTGGGGAATCAACCTTAGGATGGTTCTGACTGTTGATTATTTGGGCTTGTCGCCATAGTTGCTTGATATATTTACTCATCCACATGCTTTCAACATGATGTCCTGATTTATACTTGGATTGTATATGTGTATTAAACTCTTGAAAGCATATCATATTTCATCTCTATACTTGGTTGCATCTCCTTATATCATAATATCTTGCCTTATATGGTCATTTCCATTCATATACTCATGGTTTTGTGATATGGATATGTTATGGGCCCAAGAGGCCGAAAAGGTAAGAATGCTTATGAGATTATAGCAACACTGAGATAATACTGATACGCGGGGAACAAAGTTGTATGTCTGCAACATGATATTATGCAGCCAAGAGCTGGGCTCCGATGGGACATTCTGGAAGGGTATATGGACTTCGCGTGTTTCCCATGGGTGTACGATCATAATAAAACCTTGACGTATTGTATACTAGATTGGTAAAGGTACATATACATTGCATTCATTATCATACATACATCATATTATTGATTATCTATGGATGGATTAAGTATTGGATTGATTGTTGATGACTTGACTAGATTTCTAGACATGAAAGTCTTGTAATTGCTACTTGAGACTAGAATCTCTATTATTGAACTATTATGACTCGATTACTTGAGGTATTATGAAATCTTACTTGAAAAAGGTGTTGTGAAACTCTATGCAATATTCGATGAACATTATGGCATTTCTTGGACTATTTGAACTATTAGTATAGGATTATCTAGTGTCAACTTGGTATTTATCTCTTTTTGCGTATCTTTTGTCATTGTCAACCTATGATGCCTATAGGGGTACGTTGTGTACTCATACTACACTTGTTGCATTCTTTTTTGGATGCCGATTCAGTTCATTCTACCTCTGTGGGATAGCATGGCTGAGTTCGGTTGGTTGATTTCCCAGCATTCAGGGTGAGGATGCTACCTCCAGCATAGCCTTAGATGTTTATTCTCTACTTCAGTCTTTTTCTTGCATTTGAGAGAAATGACAGACATTTCTAGCTTATGTATTGTTTTTGGCACTGTGTTTCCTTCGCATTCAGACTTGTATCTTTTTATAGTACCCTTGTATCTACAAACTAGATCACTTGGGGGATGTTATTGATGTATCAGCCTTTATTTCTTCCGTATTTATATTATGATACATCTTATGTAGTATTTCATTATCTTCCATTTTTACTTATGTTATATCATATGAATTATTTTGGAGTGGTTCTCCTATCGGTGGAATTGCGTAGGTGCCACCACGATGCCTGAAAAGGGTCGTGACAAAATTGATATCAGAGCCCTAGGTTAAACGGTCGTAAGTACAAGAGCAATGTCTAGCAGAGTCTTGTGGAGACGTCCGTACTTATCTTCGAGAGGCTATGGGACATTTAAGAAACTTCACTTTCTTCATTTTATTCATCTAAGTTTAATTAAATTGGTATTTGACCTTTATTTTTATTCTCTCGCATATGGTGAGGACTCGTGCTGACGCAGCGAGAGAGGAGGCACCGGCACCAGCTCCGGTAGTACGTTGTCTCGGTAGAGGGCGTGTTCGGGGTCGAGGTAGAGCCAGAATAGCAGCACCAGCTCGGGGCAGATCATAGAGAGCCGGTCAGGCTCGTGCTAGATCTGTTTCCCCTGAGCCAATTATTGCGCCTTATGAGGATATGTTTGAGGAGGATATGGGGCCATCCAATGATTAGCCTGGATTTATTGCTACTTCGGTTCTATAATACATATTGGTTAGGTTATTGAGTGTTCTTGATGGGCTTGCTTAGACAGGCATACATCCTACTACTTCGGATTGTTCTCAGACCCGTGTGGGAGAGGGGAAGACTCAGACCCCCGAGTTTCATACTCACAAGGTTTAGCCAGTGGCGATGTCAGCGTCTCATAATGATTAGTTCATGCTCTAGAGTTTGGTCCCTTACCTATTGGAGGGACAGTTATGACCCGCGATGAGCGGAAGATTTAGGAGCACTTTTCAAATATGAAGCCTCCAGTATTCTATGGTTAGGCCGAGTAAGATATGTATGAGTTTATCATGAGCAGTCATGAGAGGTTGCATACTATGGATATTGTTGAGTCGTACGGAGTTAGTTTTGTAGCCCTTCAACTTTTGCGAGACACAAAACAGGGTGGAGGGCATATGTTGATTGCTTTCCCACAGGTTGACCCTATTGACTTGGGTTAGATTCTATCGAGTGTTTCTTGAGAAGTATGTGCCCTTGAGCTTGCGTCTAGGCAAGCATGATGAGTTTCATAAGATTGGGCAGGGCAATTCTATAGTTGCACAGTATGAGACTCGCATCCATGCTTTATCCTGTTATGCAACACCATTGTTACCTATTGAGGCAGAGTGAGTAAGTTGTTTTATTCGAGGATTAAGTATTCCACTCCAGTTGGCTACATTGCAGTTAGTAGCCTCTAGAGTTTCTTTTGCAATTGTAGTTGAGCATGCTAAGATGGTGGCATCTGTGAAGGGCAAGATGTATAGATATGAGCCCGATAAGAGGGCAAGGCGACATGGACAGTTCAATGATTATACATCTCGTGGTTATGGGCATCAGGGTAGATATCAGCAATCACTTCCTAGTCGACTGGTTCAAGCAGCTCTCCATATTACTGATGGTGGGGACTAGTCTTCGAGGGGTTCTCAGTCTAGATATCCAGACCATGGTGGTTCATGTCCTTCTATCCCTATTCAGCAACCCTCAATGGTCAGGACTTGTTTCAGTTGTGGTGAGGTTGGGCATTTCAAGAGAGATTTCCCTAGATATGTATCGAGTATATCCCTTGCACCTCTGACCCCAGTACATCCATCTAGGGGTGGTAGTTTGGGTAGTTGGAGAGGATCTTATTCGAGTCGTGGTGGCCATCAGTCTGGTCACGGTGGATCCTAATCGAGGAGAGATGGAGCTCGTTCTGTCTGAGGTGGCCAGCAAGGTACTTAGTTTGAGGTAGGATGCAATCATTGCTATGCATTTCCTAGTAGGGTCGAGGCTGAGGCATCGGACGTAGTCATCTCAGTTGATCATCGATCTGCTACTATGTTATTTGATCTAGGGTCTACATTATCTTATATGTCTGCCTTCTTTTCTGCTAAATTAGAGATGTGGTGTGATATGGTTGATGTTTCTATTTGTGTGTCTACACCAGTTTGTGATTCTGTGATTGTATAGATTTGGTTATCTTAGATATGGTGGATTTCAATGTTATCTTGGGTTATCACCATATCATGCGATTCTGGACTACTATTCCAAGATGGTCACATTAGTTATGCATGGTCTTTTAAGGTTAAAATGGAGAGGCGCTCATATCCATGATCTTAGAAAGGTTATTTCTTTCATTTGGGATAGGAAGTTGGTAGATCGGGGTTATTTAGCTTATCTTGCTCATATTTGGGATACTAGTGTAGAGACTCCTTCTCTTGAGTCAATTCTGGTAGTTAATGAGTTTGCCAAGGTCTTTTCTTTAGACTTATTGGGCATGCCGCCAAGCAGAGACATCGACTTCTGTATTGATCTTGAGTTGGGTGCTCGACCTATTTCTATTGCTCCATACCATATGGCTCTAGTAGGGTTGAGAGAATTGAAGGAGCAGCTTCAGGATTTTTTGAGTAAAGGCTTTATTCGACCGAGTATATCTCCATGGGGTGCTCCTGTTTTGTTCATGAAGAAGAAGGATAGCACTATGCGTATGTGCATTGATTATAGATAGTTGAACAAGGTCACCATCAGAAACAAGTATCCAATTCCGCGTATTGATGACCTATTCGACCAACTTCAAGGTGTTTCTG
Source organism: Anisodus tanguticus (assembly GCA_034509755.1). Classification (NCBI taxonomy): domain Eukaryota; kingdom Viridiplantae; phylum Streptophyta; class Magnoliopsida; order Solanales; family Solanaceae; genus Anisodus; species Anisodus tanguticus. The sequence goes on from CM067551.1 coordinate 24,591,805, forward strand.
TATTTTCAAAGATTGACTTCAAATCCGGTATCATCAGTTGAAGATCCGGGCCGAAGATGTTCCCAAGACGACTTTTCAGACTCGTTAAACGCATTATGAGTTCTTGGTGATGTTGTTTGGGCTTATCAATGCCTCCGCAACATTTATGGACTTGATTATAGGATATTTAAGTCATATTTGGATTTTTTTGTGATTTTATTCATTGACGACATCCTGATATATGTGAAAAGTCAGAATGACCAAGAGCATCATTTAAGAGTGGTCCTTGGATTATTAAATGAGAAGAAGCTATACGCTAAGTTCTAGAAGTGTGAGTTCTAGTTGAGTTATGTAACATTCTTGAGACACGTGGTGTCCAGGGATGGGATCATGGTTGACCCTAAGAAGATAGAGGCAGTCAGGGACTAGCTTAGACTGACTTCTGTGATAGATATTCGGAGTTTCGTGGGTCTTGCTAGCTACTATCGTTGGTTCATCAAGGGTTTCTCTTCTATCGCTTCGCATTTGACGCATTTGACTCAGAAAGAAGTGTCATTTCAGTGGTCCGATCAGTGTGAGGAGAGCTTTCAAGCTCAAGACACTTTTGACCACTACCCCGATTTTATCTCTTCTGATGGAGGAGAAGGAGTTTACTGTGTATTGTGATGCTTCTAGGATTGGATTGGGTTGTGTATTAATGCAGGATAGTAAGGTGATTACTTATGCATCGAGGCAGTTGAAGGTGCATAAGAAGAATTACCCTGTTCGTGATTTAGAGTTGGTTGATGTTGTGTTTGCCTTGAAAATTTGGAGACATTACTTATATGGTGTTCATTGTGAGGTGTATACCGACCACCGCAATCTTCAGCATGTGTTCAATCAGAGGGATTTGAATTCTAGGCAGCGTCGGTGGATGGAGTTGTTGAAAGATTATGACATACCATTTTGTACCATCCAGGAAAGGCCAATGTAGTGGCGGATGCCTTGAGCTAAAAGGCAGTCAGCATGGGGAGTCTAACTAGTTTGACTATTTCTGAGCGTCTTTTGGCATTGCAGGTCCAGTCTCTAGCCAACCGTTTTGTGAGACTCGATATTTCGAATCCGGGTAGGATTCTGGCTTGTGTGGAGGTGAGGTCGTCTCTTTTGGATTAGATTCGTACACACCAGTATGATGATGTGAAGTTGTTCAGAATCAGAGATAAGGTGATGAGTGGTAAGACCAAAGAGGCCATAATCTATAGTAGGGGTATTTTGAGGATCAATGGTAGAGTGTTTGTGCCTTATGTGGGAGATTTGACCAGATTGATTATGGAGGAGGCCCACAGCTCTAGATATTCGATTCATCTAGGTGCTACTAAGATGTACCATGATTTGAGATAGCACTATTAGTGGGGTAAGATGAAGAGAGATATTGTTGATTTTGTATCACGGTGTTAGAATTGTCAGCAAGTCAAGTATAAGTACCAACGACCCGGTGGTATATCTCAGAGGATGCCCATTCCCAAGTGGAAGTGGGAGAGGATTGCCAAAGATTTTGTGGTTGGATTGCCCAATACTTTGGGCAAGTTTGATGTTTTTTGGGTAATTGTTCATAGATTGACCAAGTCCAATCATTTCATTCTGGTCCAGATGACTTATAATGCAGAGAAGTTGGTTAAGAGCTCTATATCTGTGAGATTATTCGTCTTCATGGGGTTCCTGTTTCTATCATCTCGGATCGGGGTACTCAGTTTACTTTACATTTCTGGAGGACTTTGCAAAAGGAGATGGGTACTCATTTAGATCTTAGTACAACATTCCACCCTTAGACCGACAGTTGGTCCGAGCAGACTATTCAGGTATTGGAGGACATGTTACGAGCCTGTGTGATTGATTTTGGTGGTCATTGGGACCAGTTCTTACCTTTGGCAAAGTTTGCGTACAACAACTATCACTCCAGTATCGATATAGCACCGTTCGAGGCTTTATATAGTTAGAGATGTCAATCTCCGATTGGTTGGTTTGATGCATTCGAGGTTCGGCCTTGAGGTACCGATTTGTTGAGAGATTCCTTAGAAAATGTGAAGACGATCCATGATAAGCTCCTGGTAGCTCAGAGCAGGCAGAAGGAGTATGTGAATTGGAAGGTTCGAGACTTAGAGTTCATGGTTGGTGATACAGTTCTTCTGAAGGTCTCACATGTTACACCTTATGTTTTCATGCGTCATCGCTATCGTAATGTGGCCAATATAGGCTCATGGATGTTGGGACCCCTCCATGAGGGTTATGGAGGTTTACGGACGTATTACGTAAGTTTCGGGAAGGTTTAAGACTCATCGGATCAAAGGAAATAAGTTTCGATGAAAATAGACAAAAATGAGTTCCCTAGAGCATTCCGTGGACCACAGAATGAGACTGCGGACCACACTATGGGGCGCAAAAATGAACAAAGAAATTTTTTGGGCAATTCTACGGCCTATTTTATGGACCATTTTGTGGATCGCAGAAAGGTTATGCGGACCGCAGAACAGGCCGCAGAATGGAGGCGATGGGTGACATTATATATAGCTTTGAAGCGGTGGTAGCCCTTTTCATTTCCATTTCGGCCATAACTCTTCCCACACTCTCTCAAACACCCCCTAGGGTTTCTACATCATCAAGGAGCCATCTCACATCAATTCAAAGGTAAATCATCCATAGATAATCACTACAAAGATTGGGAATCTTTATAGGAGAAAGAAGGAGTAAAGGAACCTCTTGGTGTTTAGAAATATGCTCATGGTGCAAACCTTCTTGGCTGAGTTAAGGTGATTTATTGATGTTCTTGATAATCTTAAGCTTCTCATAGCCTTGTTGAGAATTTTGGATAAGAGAAACTTGTGATAAGTTGAGCTAGAACTCTATGAAAGAGTTTCTATGAGTCTTAGTTAGTTCTTGAGTAACTTTGATATGATCATGGCTTGTAGTTGAAATATATGGTTCTAGGAATCATGGGATATATCTTGTTGTTGTTGGGGTGTTAAAAGTTATGGATTATGTATGATATCTTGTGGTTGTTGATGTTGTTGTGTTGTTATTGTTGTTATGGTTATTGATGTTGTAGTTGTTGTTGGTGTTATTGGTGTGGTATTGAAGGGGAATAGATGGCATGGATGGTAGCCATGAACAAGATAGCTAGAGGGATATGCACTCTAGGTGCTTGTTGAATTGTTCTAGCAAATCGGTTCTTAGTTGTTGATCGTATCTTAATTCAAAACCTCCATATTATGTAGATAATCACTCATAAAGCATCCGAGGGTTCGTGCGATGTTGTTAACTTAGCAAAGCATATATGTAAGGCTACTCTCCTTCTTTTAGAAGCATGAAATCCAAAGTGTTTATCATTTTCAAAAGAAACGTCAAAGCCTCAATCCATTCGAATATCATTTATCCCTTGTCGGGAGTTGTTTCTGGTTATTGTTGTACTCATTATCATTGTTGGTTGGTTACTTGTCCAGAATATTATAAGCCTCCAAAAAGGGGTGTTCCAAAGAGTTAATCATCGAGTCGACCAAGAGTCGTCCCAAAGTAAAGTGAAAGGGTCTTGAGTTCCAAAAAGGCCGCAAGTGCCATTGTCATCACAGTACAGTATCTACACCACCAAACCTATGTCTGTGGGTAGTTATATATATATATATATATATATATATATATATATAGTATTTACTCCACCATTATGACCAGCCGGTGGGAAGTTGTACATGTACATTATACACACCGCGATGTACTATAGTCAGTCGGGCTAGACACTTATATGTGAATCCATACATACACCTCAGAGTATACCTGAGGGAAGAACTTATTACACCTCAAGTTATAAGCCGAGGGCAGATTACAAACCACAGTTCTGATATACATAGTTTAATACAATTTTAGAGTTTTATTATTTGCCCTATATGACATACAAGTTATCAGAGTATCAGATTGTTTTTATGCTCTTATTTATAGCTTATCTTTTCATATTAATATTCATGTTTTACATACCGGTACACTTCTTTCGTACTGATATCCTTTTTGTCGGGGGCGTTGTGTGTTCATGCTGCAGGTTCGAATAGGGGCTTTGCTAGACCACCTCAGTAGGAACTGTCGAGTTCAGCCATCAGTGAGTAAGTTTTGTATTTTCCGGAACTTTCTGATTAGATATTGAGTATGTTTTGCATAGAGATGTACATAGTGAGTAGGTCGAGGCCTTGTCCCAATCATATAATAGTACAGGTGCTTATAGACTTGTCTAGCATGTACAATTATTAATGTATGGCCCTGTCGGCTAGGTTATCTTTTGTTAACTTATATTGTGACCTTATCGGTCTTGTTTTGTACATATGTTGGATTGGTCCCTCTTTGTTCATCCTTAGAGGTTGTATTGCATCTTGTCTTACATATTGTGGACTTGTCGGCCCTCCCATAGCATTGTTGTTTGTGTTGTATCCTAGTATGGACTTGTCAGCCGAAAGTTCTACTCGTACAAAATCCTGGTTATCAGAGTGGTATACTCGGGCTAGTATGGCACTGAGTGCCGGCCATACCCCCTAGTTTAGGGTATGTCATCACCCATGAAGGGTGTGATGAGATTCGGTAAGAGATGGAAGTTGAGTTCGAGGTATATTGGACCTTTTGAGATTATTCAAAGAGTTGGGGATGTGGCATATGAGTTGGCACTGTCACCAGGTCTTTCTGGCATTCATCCAGTTTTCCATGTGTCCATGCTGAAGAAGTATCATGTCAATTGTTCTTATATCATTCAGTGGGACTCCGTATTGCTTGATTAGAATTTGGAGTTCGATGAGGAGCATGTGGCTATTTTAGATAGGCAGGAGAGAACATTGAGATTGAATGAGATAACTTCTGTGAAGGTACAGTGGAGGCATCTTCCTATTGAGGAGGTGACTTGGAGATAGAGTCTGACATGCAGAGCAAATATCTTTGCTTGTTTACTAGTTCTGGTATGTTTCCTCTTTTCATTTCTCTTTGTTAGAGAATGAACGTTATTTTAATTGGTATCTTATGTAACGACCCGTCTGGTCATTTTTAGCTAAGGACCCTTATTTTCTTGTTTGACCCTTCCCGTAGATTCTATATGGGGTTTTTGATGTGTGGGGATATGTGACATGGATCTCGAGGTCCATTTATATGAGTTTCGGATAAAAAGTCCAAAACTAGAAACTTAGAGTTATATAGTTTGACTTAAAGTTGACTTTTGACTAGATGAGTTCATTTCTGAGTTTTGTCACTTCCGGTAGCTCTAGAGGGTCAATTATGACTTAGTCGAGTAATTGATTCGCAACCTGAGGCAATCGGATGTGTTTTGTGGCTTTATTTATAAAGTTTGGATAAAGGGTTTCCCAGACGATTCTTTAGAAAAGTATGTGTTAGCTCAGTTAAATAGGAAATATTAGGATACGAGTGAGCTCGTAGCACTATTTACCTTAGATGAGCATGTCTGGTTTGTGTCCGGGGGGTTTCGGGAGTATTTTGGATGTTTGATGGGAGTTGAGGTTATTTTTCAAGGATCTGATATCTAGTGTCTGCCTTGGCGGCACTTGTTCTCGCTCTGGCATAGCTGCCTCGATGGGAGGTTAGCTCACCGATGCGGGGGTTGGGAAAGTGTGGGGTTTCTGCCTTGGCGGAGGTTTTTCCGCAAGGGCGAGTCTGCCTTGGCGGAGGTTTTTCCGCAAGGGCGAGTCTGCCTTGGCGGAGGTTTTTCCGCAAGGGCGAGTCTGCCTTGGCGGAGGTTTTCCGCAAGGGCGAGTCTGCCTTAACGGAGGGTTTTTCCGCAAGGACGAGTCTGCCTCTGCGGGATCGGGTTCGCCGTGGCGCTGAGGCGATGTGTCAAGTGACACTGCCTCATCGAGGTCTTTGTTCGTTGTAGCGGGTCCACACCAGCACAGTCAATTCCGCTGGGGCGAAACCACTATATCAGGCGTCCTATTTAATTCCCTATGTTAGAATTCATTTCCAAAAGTATATCTCGAACCTAGAGCCTCAAAGGAGCATTTTCAGAGGTCTAAAAGAGAAATTCATCCTTGAGGTAATAATCCCATCCTTTATGATTTGATTCTATGTTTCTAAGTCCTTTACTGGTAGTTTAGTATGTTGATAAGTTGGGGAAGATGAGTTGTGCATTCTTATGAGTTTAAGAGATTTAAATCAATGATCAATGAAGGTGTTATGGATTAGTTTACTTATATTATTTTGAATTAGTGATGGATATTGTTAGATGATCATGTTGTAAGGCTTAATTTGAGTATAGAAACCTATTCCAATTGGGGAAAATTTCAGGTTTTCAATTTGGGGCTTTGTATATTGTTTAATTGAGGGTTCAAATGTGTATAGTTTTTCAATTAAGGATGTGATTACTAGTATGTATTCTTGGTATTTCAGTCTTGGTGATGTGGGTCCGGGATGGTATTGTAAAGTCTTGTTTCTAAGGATTATATCCTTGTATATTGCGTTAGCTTTATATTAATATTATATATGTGAATAGACTTCGATTATCATGAGGCGCAGCGGAAGGGCAAGGCTATCACCGAGGCTCGATTGGTTAGCGCTCTTGTTCAACCCAGAGGTAGGCTACGATTTACTTTCACAAGACTTCCATAGAAGTGTATAATTAGTAATAAATATTCAAGGGTATTGGACGTATTTGGGGGTCCCTCTCAAACAGTTGTGATGAACGTTTGAGGGGTACCGGTGTTGAACTGTGATGATGGGTAATTTTGGGAATCAACCTCAGGCTAGTTCCGACTGCTGATTATTTGGGCTTGTCACCATAGTTGCTTGATATGTTTACTCATCACACATGTTTTCGACATGATGTCCTGATTTGTACTTGGATTGTATATGTGTATTGAACTCTTGAAAGCATGTGATATTTCATCTCTGTTGGTTGCATCTCATTATATCATGATATCTTACCTTATATTGTCATTTGGATTCATACACTCATGTTCTGAGATATTGATATGATAGTGGTATGGATATGTTGTGGGCCCAAGAGGCTGGAAAAGTAAGAATGCTTATGAGCTTATGGAAACACTGAGATGATATTGATACGCGGGGAACAAAGTTGCACGCCTGCAACATGATATTTTACAGCCAAGATCTGGGCTCCGATGGGACATTTAATAAGGGTATATGGACTTCACGGGTTTCCCATGGGTGTACGATCACAATAAAACCTTGACGTACTGTATACTAGATTAGTAAAGGTACCTGGTATATGCATTGCATTCGTTATCATACATACAGGATATTATTGATTATCTATGGATAGATTAAGTGTTGGATTGATTGTTGATGACTTGACTAGATTTCTGGACATGAAAGACTTGTAATTTCTACTTGAGACTAGAATCTCTGTTTTTGAACTATTACGACTGGATTACTTGAGTGATTGAAATCTTACTTGAAAAAGGTGTTGTGAAACTCTATTCAATATTCTATGAACATTATGGCATTTCCTGGACTATTTGAATTGTTAGTATAGGATTATCTAGTGTCAACTTGGTATTTATCTCTTTTTACGTATCTTCCGTCATTGTCAGCCTATGATGCCTACTGGGGTACGTTGTGTACTCAACTACACTTGTTGCATTCTTTTTTTAATGTAGATTCAGCTCCTTCTACCTCTGTGGGACAGCGTGACTGAGTCATGTTGGTTGATTTCCTAGCATTCAGGGTGAGGACCTCCAGTATACCCTTGAATATTTATTCTCTACTTCAGTCTTTTTCTTGCATTTGAGAGACATGACAGACATTTCTAGTTTAGTATTTGTTTTGGCACTGTGTTGCCCTCGCATTTAGACTTGTATCTTTTTATAGTGCTCTTTTATATACTAGATCACTTGGGGGGATGCTATTGATGTATCAGACTTTATTTCTTCTTTATTTATATTATGATACATCTTATGTAGTATTTCATTATCTTTCATTTTTACTTAGTTATATCATGTGAATGATTTGAGATTGGTTCGGCTACCGATAGGATTGTGTAGGTGTCACCACGATTCCTGAAAAGGGGTCGTGACAACACTATGGTCATTTGAAACCGTGCACCGATTCCAAATGGAAAATCTAGTACTGCCCAAAACATCTAGCCCTAAAGAAATTCTCGAAGTTCTCCTCTTGAAGTATAGCCCTAAACTTATCAAAGAACCTGCCCATGCTTGATTTGACAACAATATCACAGTCAAATCATTGTGTTATACATCCAATATCATTCTCACGTCGTACTTGTCAATACTAAAACTTTTAACATTGTCGGTGGAAGGTATGTTAGGATCTGTGCCAATACTAGAGCACTCAACAGTATTGGCATTCATATTATATTAATTTTTTGTCTTACTTCAATTGCAGTTGTCGACCTTTCACCTCAATTTTCTTCTTCATCTTCATTATCATTTTCATTTTCTTCATCTTCTTCGTCTACTTCATCTTCATCATCATTTTCTTCATCTTCTTGATCTTCTACATTTTCTGTAGTTTTATCTCAATCTCCAACTTTGCTAGATTTTTGTTCCTGTGCATCTACATCTCCTGCTTCTTAGGACTGTTCTTCATGGCCATCTTCAGACACTTCTACTTGAGGGTCTTCCTTGGACTCTAAGAGCCCTCCTTTCTATCTAAAGATTGTTTATCATTCTAACTATCACTTGGAGATACATTTTCTTGTTTTTACTAACTCTAAACTCCTCTTTTTTTTTTTGCGTGCAATAGTATTTTTGCACCTTGGAAAAGGGTCTTTTACTAACTCTAAATGCCTCAGTTGATTTCTCTTTTTTTCTTTTGCGTGCATGTATTTTATTTACGATAATGTACGATATTTACAAACACACAATCATCACAAGTTAAACAAAATACACTAAATAAGAATTTTTTAAAACATGCAACCTGGGCACATGTTTTCTTTTGTCAAACAAGTGATGAAATTGTTGCAACGACTTCAACGAAAGTGAAAGCCCTTTTTTCGTAACCCTATAAAAAGAACAAGAACAAAAACACTAGCAAAAATCATAACTTCAAAATCAATTACACTATTTACAAACACACAACAAGTAAAACAAATACCCCAAATAAGAGTTTTTCAACTATGGAACAATAAAATTAACTACATTGAAGAGAAACTCATGTTTTCTTGTTCTTCTTTAACCAAATCATCATTTTTAGTGATTGATTTCAAAACCTTAACTTTTGAGCCCCACTATTGGATAATGGTGAACGAGAAAGAACAAAATAATTACCTGAGAAGTTGCAGAAGCAACGACAAGAAAGAAAGAAGAGACTCGATGTTTCCGGAGAAATGACAGCAGCAAAAATCGTGCAATAATGGCAAGAGAGAAAGAAGAGAATAGGATGAGTTCTGATTCTGGGAGGGATTTGTCGATGAATTGATGAAAGGAGAGAGAGATTTTGATTTTTGAAATAGTAGGGTCGAGGGGAGTTAGGTTAAATGTGGATCTATTTGTACTTTACAAAAAAAAGAAAATAATAAATTTTAAAAATTACATTTCATATCCTATTTAATTTAATCAATTTTTAAGTGGGTTGTCAAACTTATCACCTTTTATAATTTTGAGACTTGAAAATACATTAGTTAAATACTCTCGACTTAATGAACCACCCTACTACTACTACTACTATTCTGTCGAGTCTCCACTCCATGGAATCGACGGCGATACCTCCAAACTCCACATTCCAATAGGTTGTTTGAAATTTATCCTTTGGATCTTCTTGTTTCTTCTTTCTTGGTAATTTTACTGGAAGATTTCCCGCGTATGATGTGCTCCTAAATAATCTGGAAGTGACTCCAAACCTTTGGTTGATGGACTCAAAAATAATTATGAAATCCCACTCAGACTTTTCTCTGAGGGTTTTATTTGTGATGTGAACCAATTGCTTATCGACCCATTATCAAATTAACGACCCTTGTTTCCTAATTTGGCCATTGTTTATTTTTATAGTATTTATTTTTAAAACAAAATTGAATTCATCCTGAATTGAGATATATGCTTCTTATTTCCTAGTGTCATTTAGTTATGAAACTAGTCTAATTAGCTTGCTAGTATGAACTTTCTGCTGCCTTCTTTTTGTGATTTGTGCTCTTGTTGCCAAAAACAACATCTTTGGCGATGCTAGCCTCTAAAGTTACTATCTTGTTGGCTAAGCCTCTATCCATCAACCAAACGAAGCAAATCCATGCTGCAATACTTGTTCACGGTATTTACGATCTCCAGTCCTCAATAGTTCGGCAGATAATCAACTCTACAAGCATTCACTCTTATAATAACTCACTCTATATTAAACTAATCCTCAATCGTGTGCAAAATTTAGATGTCTTCTCAGTGGCTTTCACCATTCGCTTCTTTTCTAGGCATTGTCAGTTCAGGGAGGCCATTGATTTATATGGAGAACTGCAAAGATGTGGACTTAGTCCAAGCACTTTTTCTATGACATCTGCTTTAAAGGCTTGTGGAAGGATTTTGTACAGGTCTGGTGGAATATCGATTCATGCACAAGTTTACAAGTATGGCTTCTGTAACGCTGTCTATGTGCACACAGCTCTAGTAGATTTTTATTCAAAAATAGGCAATATGGATTTCGCCCAACACATCTTTAATGAGATGGTCGAGAAAAATATAGTATCCTGGAATTCAATACTAGGTGGCTATGTAAAAGCTGGTGACTTAACAAAGGCACAAAGTGTTTTTGATGAGATGCCAGAAAAAGATGTTATTTCGTGGAACTCCTTGGTTTCTGGGTATGCGAGGGTGGGGAATATAGAGCGGGCATATGCATTGTTTAGATAGATGCCAGAGAGAAGTCCTGCCTCCTGGAATGCAATGATCAGCGGATATATAGACTGTGGGAAGATAGAGTTAGCACGCAGTTTCTTTGAGGCAATGGACCAAAAGAATAATATTTCATATATCATATTGATTTCTGGATACTCAAAGTGTGGAGATGTTGAATCTGCTGAGGAACTCTTTGGACGATTACATAAGAAAGATCAACTTGTATATAATGCCATGATAGCTTGTTATGCTCAAAACAGCCAAGGAAAAGAGGCTCTGCAGCTATTCGATTAAATGCTTCAATTAGATTTGCAACCTGATGAAATGACCTTGGCAAGCGCTATTTCTGCTTGTTCTCAGCTAGGAGATCTAAAGTTTGGTTATTGGATTGAGTCATTCATTCATGAAACTGGAATTCAAATGGATGACTACGTGACTACCAGTTTGATCGATCTTTATGCAAAATGTGGAAGTATTGATAAAGCTAACAACTTGGTCCATGGCTTGAAAAAGAAAGATTTGGTAGCATATACTGCCATGATACTGGGATGTGGAATAAATGGTAGGGCTAATGATGCCATCAAGTTGTTTGATGATATGATGAATGCTGAAATTAACCCAAACGTAGTTACAATCACAGGGATATTGACTGCCTACAGTCACATCGGAATGGTAGAAGAAGCATACCGTTGCTTTATTTCCTTACATAAGTATGGTCTTTCTCCCTCAGTTGACCATTACGCTATAGTAGTAGACCTTTTAAGTAGGGCAGGGAGGTTAGATGAAGCACATGGGTTGATTAAAAGCATGTTAATACAGCCTCATGCTGGTGTATGGGGAGCATTGCTGCTTGGTTGCAGTTTGCATAACAATTTAGAGCTTGGAGAGATTGCAGCCATGCATTGTATTGAGTTGGAACCTGACAGTTCTGTCTATCTTTCTCTTCTTGCAAATATTTACGCTTCTTCAGGAAGGTGGGATGATGCTGAAAGGTTGAGAAAAGGTGTTGAAGAAAAGGGATACAGCAAATTGCCTGGTTGAAGTTGGATGGAAGAAGTGAAAGCTTAGAAGATCTTCTTTGCAATGACATCATTCTAACTGTATTACTTTATTGTACTTGAGCTCTGTCAACGTCATCCATTATAGGGAAGCAATGCAAGCCTCATAACTTTGGCCCTTCCTGATTGGCAGTCATATCCAGCTTCATAATATTGGCTGTTGATGACTGGTTACAATGACCATTTGCTTCAATAGGAAATTACTTGATGGAGATGACCATTAATTGGAGGTATGTTTCTGACTATATAGATCTTCAAACTTTTCATTTTTAATGTACAATAGATTCACAGCTCAGTAATATACCTCATACCCCTGTAAAGAGCAAAAAATAGGAGTCATTGATCTCAAGAAAATTCTTTCTAGAGAAGGAAGTGTGCCAAAACTGGTTGTTTAACCTGAATATACATGATATTGGCCAACAGAGTTACTGAGATCCTGGATCAGAACAGTAAATAGGAAGAGGGAATTACTTTGATGGAATCTATACCTGCTTGTATATGGTGGACTGACTGGACCGAGATAAACAGGAGATGCTTTGAAGATACTGTTAGCTCTATTTACAGAATAAAGGCTAATTGTATTTCTATTTTGAAGATTTAATTAGATTAGCAGCCCAAAATGGTCCATTTAAAATAAAATAGCCTCATTCCCTTTTTATTACCCTATTTGCACATTTTAAAAGAATATGGCTACTAAACTTATACCATGCTTCGTCACTCCCTATCTCTCCTCTCTCCCTCTCTGCCCGCCTCAACACCACCAGTAAACCGCATTAACACCACCAGTAAACCGCATTAACACCACCAGTAAGACACTGTCCACCTCCTCCTTCGGCAAACAATGTCGAAAAATCCTTGAGTATGGTGGCTCCATTGAAGGATTCTTTTTCTTTTTTTATACATCTGTTCTCTTTTCTTTTTCCCAGATCTGGTTTCTTCATCTTTTTCAAAAATCTATCCCCAAAGTATGGCCTTGGATGAAGATGAACTCAATATATAGTAAGTGTAACTGGTTATACACATTATATTGTGATTATACATCATTATACACTAATACACAATGTATAGCAATGTACGGTGTCTATCCTGTCCACACTCAATTCATATGTTGCTTGGACTCTCTAAAAATGTTGCCGCACGTGTGTCGATCCTCAAAATATGCACTATTTTTGGAGGATCCGACACACACCCGTCGGCATTTTTGAAGAGTCCTAGCAACATAGCTCAATTGTAGAAGGATGAAATGGAGGTTTCTTATTTTTGTCCAAAAAAATTATGGTTTTGGCGTTGTTGAAGGGTAGTGGGTTGGCTATAAGGGCAAGTCTGGTCTAGGAATATTGAAAAATAAAGATGAAGATGAAAGGCCCACTGATTTTTGGATCTGTAAAACGATGATCTTATGAGTTTTTCGGAGAAATGGTAACATGGTTGAAGAATGAGGGAGAGGAAGAAGATGCAGCGGTGGAGCATGATGGGGTTATGCCTAGAGAGCTTGTGATGGTAGACCACTTGGTGGAGTTTTGCCGGAGAAGGAGGGTGGAGTTGTGCTATATGAACTGATCTGGCTATAAAATTTAGGCCTATGAACCTAGAAGTCTGCTATTCAAATGGTTGTGGAGGTACTGCAAGGAAGGTTATGAAGTTTGGAAAGAGCTGATAAATGCAATCCATGGAAAGAAGGATGGATGGAGAAATGTGAATGGTGGATTATGGAAGGACATATGTAAGTTCTGGGAAGAATTCAAGCTGTTCACCAGACTTGAGGTGGGTAATGGAGCTAAAATAACTGGACAGATCTATGGGTTGGAGATGAATGCCTGAAGGACAAATTCCCTACTTTAATCAATTGCTCAACAAAAAAGAATGGTAATGTGGCAAATTTTCACTCAAATTCTGGTTGGCAGCTAGAGTTTAGAAGGAATTTAAATGATTGGGTGATAGAAGATTTTTGCCAGTTGCTTCAACAAATAGAATCAGTTCATATTGATCATTGTAAAGTGGATTCTCTAATCTGGATAGCAAGCAAGGACAAAAAATAACTAAGCAGTCAGGTCAAGGGGAGGCTTCTTCACCATGGAAGATGTTAGGGAAGACTAAGGCTCCAATTAGGGTGTGTTTGGTATGAGGGAAAATGTTTTCTTGGATAACAAGTGAGCTTCTAACTTGTTTCTAGTGTTTAATAAGTAAAAGAAAATATCATCCTAAGAGCATTTATATAATTAGCAAAATACTATGGAGGTGGGATGGGGTGGGTAATGGGGATTTCGAGAAAATACTTACCCAAGCCCCACACACCAACCCCGTCATCCTTCCCCCACCCCTCACCCTCACCCCAAGCACCCACCCATCACCCAACCAAATCCCACCCCCACCCAACCACCCTCGGATGCGCTTCATCTTTACCCACCCCTACCCTACACCACCACACCCATCCTACCCCCCACAGGTGGTCCACCCACCAGCCTCCCCCCCCCCAATTTTCTATTTCATATATCTTATTTTATTTTTATAAAAATTAGAATTTTTTTCTTATCTCCACCCCGGCCCTTCCCCCCCCCCCCCCCACCACCACCACACAATCGGCCCACACCAAACTTAACCACGCATATTTTAATTTTTTTATAAAAATTTTATAAAAGTAAATTAAAATATATGAATTAGAAATTTCGGGAGGGAGGTGTAGAAAACAAAAAAAAATAAAAATTCTTTTTAGAAAAACTATTTTTTTAGGGGTGGGGGGTTGGTGGGTGGTGTAGAAAATAAAATAAAAATTAACTCTTTTAAAAAAAATTAAATATTTTTGGTGGGGGTATGGGGGGAGGATTAAAAACAAAAAAAGTACTTTTAAAATTATTTTTTAAAACAAAATTAAAAAATTTTAGAGGGTGGTGGGGGGGCATAGGGTGGTAGTAGTACTTGGGGTTTGGTGGGGTGGGTTGGCGGTGGGTTGGGGGTGGTGTGGTAGTTGGTTGAATGTGAGACTTGCTTTCCCTATTTTCATACGGGGCTATTTTCCTCATTTTCAAGGAACTTGTTTTCCTAAAGAAAATGTTTTCCAAAAATTTTGACCAACCAAACCCACCCTTAAAGTAGCATGCTTTGGGTGGGTTCCTAAGGGGGGTGTTTAACACAAAATAGTATTTGCAAAAAAAAGGTTTTATATAATGTAATAGATGCCACTTGTGTCGAGAAGATCTAGAAACAGTGGAACACTTGTTTATCCATTGTAGAGTTGCTGGGAATTATTTCTAAATATTTGTGGTATTACATGGGTTATGCCTCAGAATGTGAGAGGTTTATTAGAAAGTTGGCAACAGGTTACTAGTAAAGAGAATAAACAGATATCGAGAATTATTCCATTGTGCATTTTCCGGACAATATGGCTGGAAAGGAACAAGACCTGTTTTGAAGGACACATATCTCCTATTTCTAGAGTAAAAGATACTCCCTCCGGATCAAAAAGATTGTCCACTTTAAGAAAATACTAACTCCTAGGTAAAAATAGGTAATTTGACTAAAATGCATCTAATTAAATAAGTATTGAAATTTGATCATTTAACACTTAATAAGGGCAAATCTGAAAAAGTAAGGTTAATTCTTTCTTGATTTGGTAAGTGAACACTCTTTTTTAGCCAAAAAATAAAGGTAAGTGAATACTCTTTTAGATCCAGAGGGAGTAGTTGTTTACAGAATCTGTTCTTCTGGTGTAGAAGTAGTTCAATAGGCAGTTTGAACCAACTAATGGATTTCCTAGATCTATTAGGAAGGAAAGTCTAGTAGTCTGATTTTTTTTCTGGTGCTTTTGTTTGTTTATGTAACCTTTAAGTACCTTCTTGGTACCCTTTAAATAAAACTTTTACCTTATCAAAAAAAACTGTTAGTTGCAATAATTATACTACCAAATTCGACTGACTCTTCTATAATCTGTCATAGATTGCGAGGTTCTGGACATGAAGTGGTGCTATGGTGAGTTAAACCTTCTATGGCGTTAACAGGGCAACGTAAACAGTATCTTCATAGATGCTCAACTGTTCGGCCTATGATGAAAAACAGTGCTAGGGCTGATTACTGAAGAATTCTAAGTTCCAAATTTGGAATTTGAATGTGTGGCCGCAACAAAATGAAAACATTTTGCGAAGCAGGAAATTCCAAATTTATGACCTCTTTATATATGCAGCGATTGCGCTGTCATGACTTAAGTGTGTGTCTTACTTTGCTTAGGCTTGTGCTTTGTCTTGAGCCGAGGGTCTCTCGAAAACAGCCGCTCTACCTACCAAGGTAGAGTAAGGTCTGTGTACACTCTACCCTCCCCATACCCCACATTGTGGGATTTCACTGGGTATGTTGTTGTATATATATGTAGTGACCAAGACTAAATGTTATGATCTGATGACGGGTTCTCAAGTGAGGTTGCTACTTGTACTCATATTTGAAACACCAGCATAAAAACTACCTGTAGTTGTGATCCCATGCCTCCTTGCACGGTCTTCCTAACATATTGATGCAAGCTGCAGTATAGGCTCTTGTCCATGCCTCCGTGACGTTAACTAACTAAAGGTAAAATTTGATAGCGCATGCTGGGTGGCTATCATGCCGTAGAGTGGATCTTGAAGTGTCTGTACTTCAACGACATGTATTAAAAGAGTCATAGGTGAGCTATAAAGCATTGTCATGATCCTATTCCTACCAAGCTTTATTATTAGCTGAAGAAAACCATTTCCGTTTCGTGCATCACGATCTCTATAGGGCAAAGCGGTACTAATTCCATTGTAGTCATGAGTCATGACATGGAAATAGTAAATATTGCACTTTTTTCTTTAAGATTTTAATTTTTCTTTTTGGTAGTTTCAATTTAAGAGAACTTTATTCAGAGAGCAATTATGTGGATCCTGTAACCGCAAATAATAACTTGTGGAACTTTTATTTGGATTCTATTCTTGGAGATTGTCCTTGTTGCATGTTTACCATCAAAATCTGTTTATCGAGATCGTTTAAATTGGATGGATAAAAACGATTTTCATTTTACTATATTAATTCAGCTTACGCAAACGAGAACTCACCTTTAACCAACCAAGCCCGTAAGTAATGCAGTTCTACAAAAGGTTGAGGCAGAGGGACAGGGGGATCTGGGGTATAAGGCAAGCGTTGTAGTATTATACTGATTTATTGGAAGAATCTAGTATACCAAGTTTGACAGAATATAAAAGCAGTAGCATATCTACATACGCACACAAGACATTTCCTTTTATGGAAATCCACAAAATAAAAAGCATCGTATAGCTCATTTATACAACAAAAGAAGTTCACAATGTCCCCAGAAAAGAATAATACTAACGGGTGATTGACATCCAATTCACTTGCCACATTTTTCTATTTCAAATGTCAAAGTCACTAATATGAAGAAAAAAATCTTTTCAATGCAACTCCAACCGTGTATTTTCTTGATATCAGTGTAGACAAGACAGTATTAACCTGTGCCTTAGCAAAAAACACAAGTATCGCATGTATTTGTGTTCAGTAATTAGAGCAAGAGCCATCAAAAGACGATAGGCGCTCATAGTCCATGAATGCAGTTTGTTGACAAATGCCACTGAGAACATCTGTATCATTCAGAAAAAGATCAAAAGAAAATGATTAAGGCTGCAGCATATGTGCAGTCATTAACACTTCCATTATGTCATATCATTGACTTAATTTGTTTATACAACAAATAAAAGAAATGTCCACTCGGTAATCCCAAAAATAGAATATAAGGACAAGATCCAATGCAATAGTGCCGTGTCAAATTAGCAATAATCCCCAGAGACAACTAAGGTAGAAAGCAGAGGAGATTATTTAAGGGGTTTCTGGATACTGCCCGAACTTCTAGAGTGAGATTTTAACGTAATGGGTAAACAGGACAAACCACATAAAATGGATAGTCAATACTAGAATTTACCTGATTAGCTAATGCAGTGTCAACTTCTTTTAAATGGTACAGATTTTAACGTAATGGGTAAACAGGACAAACCCCTTGTTGATCTCTACAACACCAACAAGGGGTGCCTGGACCAACATCAGGCTAGACAGCTCTTGGTCATTCTGGATCATATCCAGAGCGCGACTTTGGTCCTGTGATGCTTCAACCATCAGTTTTTCCTATAGCTAGAACTATGTAGAAGACTCCAAGAAGTCAATTCAGATGCATATTAAAGTAAAACAAAGTGATCTTCTCCATGGAGATAATTCTCGGTAAACATCATCATATTAGTTCTGTTTTGCTTCCTCTTACTTATAGATGGAAACTGGAAGTTGTCAAAAATGTTTCAGCTGTGTTGTACAGCAGAAAACTTAAATTTAATTCTTCAATAAGAGATCTAACCGCATAAATTAAAAGAAAAAGAAAAGAGACTTGGAATTTGCACATTATGAATTGGAAAGAAAACAAGGAAAATGCTTGAAGAGGAGTGAAGTCAATATTCTTTAACCCATTGGATATGATATATGGAGACAGTTTCTAAACTGTACGTAGAGTAGGTACTCGACACATATCAATGTTGTGATGCATGACAATTCATATGATAAAATTGGTGGCTTGAGCTCATAATTGATTGTACATGGTGTTGCAAGCCAACCTACAAGTTTGAGCCCAAGCTCGTCCCCAGTAATATGAAAATGCAGACAGCAAGACTTGAGATGGGAATAAGATGGTCAAACCTTTCTTTTCATTGAGCAGAACTTGCAATCTGAGGCTGATGGCGGAAGTACCTGATTAGCAATAAGCCTCTTGACAGGAACATCTTCCTTCTTTAAGGATGCACACAACCTTGACGATTCGCTAATTGCCATAACCTAAAGGGCACATGGTGACGCCCACCAGAAACACAGTGAGAACCACGAGTCAACAAGCAGCTCGCTTCTTTTCATATGGCGACAAAACCAAGGTATTTTTCACTTTAAAAGCTTATACTAAGTGTATTTCTCTAACATTTTCTATTTGCAAACTTCTCGTAATCCAAAATGTTAGCTTCAGGCAATTTTTCTTAACTTTAAGACTAGTTGTAGTTGGCAGATAACTCAGGAGTAGGTTTTATTTTCTCTGTGGGGTAATTGAGAGTTTAGTTAGTTCTAAGCTGTACAGGAAACTGCCTGCTTTGCCTTGACTACACAGAACATCATTGGGTAGTGGACCATGTAGAGCACGACATACCTCGCGAGTGTCCAAACTTATGACAATAACTACACTTAGTTCGGGATTTTCCAAAATGACCTCTTCCTCATCGATTATCCATAGACTGGGATGTTCGATTCTCTATGGTTTGAAATGCGAGAACAGAGGAGTCAACGGTTGGTGATGGAACCACTGTGTGATTAGGAGGCGCAGCAAGACGAAGCAAATGAGAAAATAGTTCATTAATTGTAGGAACCGTAGGACTAGCCAAATCTGCTCACGCACTGAATCAAGGTCAGTAGGAAGTCCAGTAAGTGTAAGAACTAGAAACAATATTTGTCTTTGCACTTGTTGTTTTTCAACGTTCGCAGTGACTGGCGTCAACTGCTCAAATTCCTTCATGACTACTTGTACCTGTCCCAAGTAAATAGACATATCTAATTCCTTTTTCATTAATCATAATAGTCTTTTGCGTTAAATAATCTTGAACACCTTGATCCTTGTACCACAACTCAACCGAGGAAGCCCAAGCTAAATAGTTTGAACTTTCCATTAATGGTTCGGAAGTAATCATAGGGCTAGAAGTTCCAATTTCAGTGTTTTTGGAGCCAAAAATATCAAATCCAAATGACATCTCGTGAAATCAAGAATTTGTAGCCTAAATCTTGAAAATACCTAACGCCTGAATCTGGAAGAAAACAAAATCATAGCTGAAATCTGAAAAAGACAACTTCTGTCGCCCGAAAAATCATATCTGGCTATCGAAAAGTGGTCGAAATCAGAAAAAGATTATATGGGTAGGATCGGAATGCAGGGGTGATCCCACTGAAAAAATAAATTCTGAAAAAGTCGCCAGAAGGTACCTCATGCGCCGGCACGTGGCTCTAACGCGCTCGCCGGAAGTAGGGATGGCAACGGACCAGATCCTACTAGATCCAGATCCAGATCTGTTTTCCATACCTAGATCCAGATCCGGATCTGGATCCATCGGGTCCATAAAAATCATATTCAAATCCGGATCCACCGGGTCCTCGAATTTGGATCCACATGTAAAAAAAATTGTCTTGAATAATATTCTCACCTGTTGAAACTTTTTTGACAAAATGAAACTTAATCTGATTGAAAAAAATGATTGAGTTCATTCAATCAACCTACACAAACATGACACCATTCTTCCAAAATACTGAACGAAGTTTTAGCATCACAAGAAAATAAAGATGATGAAGCAAAGTAAATAACATCATTGAGAATTATGGGCTTAAACGTATGGACCATTTAAAAAATAAAGTCCAAATCGGAATGTAAAATACATAAATTATGAAAAAATTTAAGAAAATACTTATAAAATTACATTCTAGGTTATGGATATATTTAATAAAAAAACGGATCCGTGGATCAGATCTGACCGGATACGGATCTCAAATACAGGATCCAGATCTGATCCGTCAGAAACGAATCCGGGTCCGATCCGGATCCGTCTGGTCCAAATTTGAAGATTCATATCCTATAAAACGGATCTAGATACACCGGATCCAGACCGGGTCCATGATCCACTGTCATCTCTAGCCAGAACAGCGGCTCTGACGGCGCGTGAGGGCGCGTGGGTGACCAGTTTCCGATGAGGCTCACTGGGGTTTGCTCACCGGAAAATGGTGGTGTTGATTTTTGAAAAATACTGGCAGAAAGGATTATTTGCTTGGACAGCTGCTTAGGTCACCGAAAATTGCACGGTGACGGCTGATTTTCTCCTGAATGATGCACATCGATATTTTTCTCACAATTGCTCTGATACTATTAGAGAAAATATGAGAGAATATTTATTGAATTATTGTATCTACATTATTACATTGAGCCATATTTATAGATATTACATCTCAATCCTTTTTCATGTAGGATACTATATACAAATATTATTCTTATTCCTATTCTAACAAGTCGCAAACATACAACATACCCAGTGAAATCCCACTATGAAATACTGGATTTTCTAATTCAAGGTTGGATATCACCAAAGACAAGTTGGAAGAGGCTTTTCACAACCTCAAGGGCAAATACGGGCCTTCAACTGGAACTAGTATCCCGCCACTCAAATCCTACCGACAGAACATGCAGACTGAATAAATCTTGTCACAAGAAAAAAGTCCAAAATGAAGTTTGGAAATATCAATTCAAAAATCTGCCTGAAATGCAATAAGAAACACAATCTTATACCTGAGCAAAAGAATCACTTAAGGAATGTGCGGGATCAGTTGAAACTACCAAAGTGGGATGCCCATTATTTGCAAATTTTACCGCATGTAATACTTATACTGGGTCCCAAAAACCATTTCACCAAATCCAACAGTGGACTCTGCAGGAGCAGCTATTGCTCTCACTGCCATTAAGCACAAAGATTTAGCAAACATTAACAAGGCCATAATAATGGTCATGGCTCGTCAAGAAAGTGAATCACTCTTTGAGTTACAACTTTCTAACTGAGTTCTAGTCAAATAGTTCTGATAGAGTTTACACGGAAAATATGCCACCTCAATATATTTAGGAATACTTTCATTTATGTCCCTTCGGCCAAACTTAATTACCGGCAGTAGCTCAAATATACAAAACTTATATACTGATATGTATAGTATATGTATATTATATGTATAGTATATGTATATTTAAGTATAAATATACAAAACATATACATTTGCTAGCTATTTTGTAAACTAGATCACCCAAAGGTATTGGGCTGTAATTTTCCCATATTTTTATTACTCTGAGGATGAAAAGATTCTAGGGCAATATGCATAGACTAGAGAGACTCTTTTTCCTTAAAATCGACCTTTTAAAACTTAAAAAAATAAAGCGACGCTTCACAACGCTCCTCGCATCGCGGCGCTTCAGCATTTCTGCCTTCGAAGCGACTGCTTCTCTTCACCTCTATCGCTTCGGGTTTTGGAAGCGTCAGGGCCTCGCATCTCTTCGCTTCCGCTCGCTTTCCTGAACACTGGTGCCTCCTCTTAAGGAGACGTTCATTAACAAGGGAAAGAATGACTCAGAGCCTTGATGACAACACTGAAGCGCACATTAAGCGACGCACGCTCAACATGTTTTGCGCCTGGATTCAGGGATTAAGCACGCTTAAAACACGCCTTTAACAACATTGAAATGAAGTGACTGAACACTAGTCTTGGAAGCTAATTTGGAGGACAAGACTACCCACAAAAATCATATGCTTTACATGGACAACAATTAGAGAAGCAATTTTGACACAAGATAATCTATGTAGAAGGAAGTTTCAGCTAGCAAACAGATGCTTTATGTGCCAGCATAGTTCAGAATCTCTTTTTGATAAGGAAAGGGGATACATCTATTGTTAACCAGCATAGTTCATAATCAATAAACCACCTTTTTTAATTGATAACTGTCGTGTCCGAGCCAGCTTTCTCGCACCTTGACTAATTCCACAGTATACTTGTTACCTCCCACCAACAATAGGTATTAGGTAACTATGTCCACCAAAGTTAGACAGAGGAAAAGAAATCACCTAGTGTTTGTTTTGTCTCAGCTGAAATTTGAACCTGAGACCTCATGATTTTCAACTCACTTCATTGACTACTAGGTTACACTCTTGGGTGCCTTTTTTGCATTGTTCAATTGCTACAGATTTGTGGAACATGTTTCTGTCAGTTTTTGGTGTTAGCTGGACAATCCCACACAGTGTCAAGGAAGCAGTGCAAAGTTGGAATCTTTGGCAAATTGACAGAATCATCAAGAGGATTTGGTAGGTAGATGATACCAACATGCATATTTTAGAGTAGGGGCAGCCCGGTACGCAAAGCATCCCACATTAGCGTGGTTCGGGGAAGGGCCTCACCCCAAGGGGTATTAGGGGTGAGCACGGGTACAGGGTACCCAGATACCCGATCGGAACCGATACTAACGGGTAGGTTCCGGATAGATATATTATAATAACGGGTAGGTTCCGGATATTAAAATTAGGAACCGATCAATGTCGGGTCCGGTTCCGGTTCCGGTTCCGATAAATAGAGACCAGATACCCGGACCCGGACCCGGAACCGATACCCGGACCCTATGAACCCACCCCCATTTAAATTATTTAGTTTTGGGCTTTGGGGCGTTTAATTTTTTGGCCCAGTCCAGTTGATTACGTCCGACCCCTAACCCCATTTCTCTTTCTAAAGCCTAAAACACAAATACACTACGCACACACTGTGAGGTCGCCCTAAATCCTAAACACAAATACACTACGCACACCAGGCGCAGCTCGCAGGTCGTCGGCAGCTCGCAGCCTCGCCAGTCGCCATTACGCAGCTCGCACCCATTACGCAGGTCGCAGTAGCCTCGCACTCGCAGCCTCTCCTCTCTCTTGTTGTCACTGTTTCTCACTCCACAAGCTTGACAAAGGTTGCGGCGTTGCGCTCAAATTCCTCTCGGTCTTGTTAAAGGTAATGAATAACCCTTAAAGTTGTTGCATAGTGAAGAACATTAGGTTTTTGCATGTATTGGCTTAATATCAAAATCGGATGAGATAGATCTGGTCTTGTATGTGTTAAATAGTTCAGATTTCTGATGATTCAATATAGAATAGTCTGAATTAGTTTGGGTTGATTTCTGTTAGTTTAGATTGAATTAAGGTTGGGTTGATTTCTGTTAGTTTAGATTGAATTAGTTTGGCTTGATTTCTATTAGTTTAGTCTGAACTAGTTTGGGTTGATTTCTTCTTCATCATAATGTTACTGTTTTTCTTCTTCATCATAATATTTTGATGTTTCGAGAAGTAAAAAGAGCTATTTTGATGGTCTGGTTTGCTTGATAGGCTCTTATGGTAATATTGCCTATCTTGATATGGGTTTGTATCCAAGTTGCTATTTTTGATGTGCTCTGGTTTGCTTGATAGGCTCTTATGGTATTTGCATTTTAAAAATTGATTTTTTTCACTCTTATTGTTTCTTGTTATGCTCAATTTAATTGGAGTTACTGTTTTTTTTCTTTATCATAATGTTTTGTTCCAATTAAATTGAGCATAACAAGAAACAATAAGAGTGAAAAATAAGGATTCTCTATTGAATCACTGAGTGGGTTTGTCGTGGATTTGTCTCCAAGTTGCTATTTTTATGTCCTAATTGAATCATCAGAAAATGAGGATTCCCTTTTATTGTTTGTTGTTATGCTCAATATATTGGAGTTGCTGTTTTATTTTCTCCTCTCATAATATTTTGATATTTAGAAAATTGAAAAAGCTAGTATTTTGGTTGATTTCTGTTAGTTTAGATTGAATTAGTTTGGCTTGATTTCTGTTAGTTTAGTCTGAAGTAGTTTGGGTTGATTTATGTTAGTTTAGTTTAGTCTGAAGTATTTTGAGTGTGATTAGTTTACTGACAATGTTTTATTTTTATACTTTTTTTGGTAGATGGCTGAGGCTAGCACGGCATCCACAACTCGTGCACCATTGGAAAAAAAGAATGCAACAAAATCTAAGGCTTGGGAGCATTTTGTTAAAGCAATAGATGAGAAAACTGGTAATGTTGTTTCTATCTGTAATTATTGCAATGAAAGCTTAGCTTATAGTGTTAACAATGGTACCTCATCCATGTGGAAACATTTGAGAAGTTGCAAAAAGTATCCTCACAATATTGACAAGATGCAAAAATTGCTTGGTGCTCATTTTAAAGGTAGTATAAATGGGGATAATGAGCATATGCTTAGCACTTGGAAATATGATAAAGATTTTTGTAGGCACATGTTGGCTAGGATGATTATTATTGATGAGCAACCATTTAGAACGGTTGAACGTGAAGGTTTTAGGGGTTTTGTGTCTGCATTACAACCTTTATTTAAACATATTTCAAGATTTGTGAAAACTCATGCTTAAAAGATAAGTTGTCATCTCTTAAATCTAGGATTGCTCTCACCACTAACATTTGGACTTCCATTCAAAATTTGAGCTACTTATGTCTTACCGCTCACTTTATTGATGAAAATTGGAATTTGCATAAGAGATTGCTAAACTTTGTTGTTATGCCTAGCCATAAAAGTAGGGATATTGGTAAGATGGTAGAAAAATGTATAATTGAGTGGGGAATTAGAGATCGTATATCAACAATTACAGTTGATAATGCGAGCTCTAATGATGTGGCAATTGCTTATTTGAAGGACAAGTTAAGAAATACCCTTGTTTGGAGGGTGAGTTTTTTCATATGAGATGTGCAGCTCATATATTGAATTTGATTGTGAAAGATGGGTTGAGTGAGGTTCGTGAATCAATTAGTCGAATTCGAGCTGCAGTTAAGTATGTTAGGAGTTCCCAAGTAGAGCACAACAATTCCAAAGTTGTATAACTGAATAGAGCATAACTTATAAGGGCTCTGTTTGTCTTGATATTAGTACGAGGTGGAATTCTACATATCTTATGTTAGAAAGTGCTAGTAAGTTCAAACAAGCATGTAAGACTTGAAGATGATGATATGGCTTTTGTGGCTGAGCTTGATTGTGGTGTCCCAAAAGATGAGGATTGGGAAAATGCATCCTTGTCGTCTTTATTTCTGAAAATTTTCTATGAGGCTACTATTAGGATGTCAGGAAGTCTCTATGTGACAACTAACCATTATTTTCATGAAGTTATTAGCATGTTTTCAACATTAACTGAATGTGAAAGCCAAAATAATAATGAAACCCTTAAGGCGATGGCTACAAAAATGAGAGCCAAATTTGACAAGTATTATGGGAGTATTGAGAGAACAAACATGATGGTGTTGATAGCCGTAGTACTAGATCCTCGATATAAGTTGAGATTTCTGAATTGGAGTTGTAGAAGGATTGGTGTTGATGATGCTAAAATAGAACTGATGGTTAGTAAGGTAATGAATATATTGGAACGTCTTTTTGCATTCTATGACAAAAATCATTCTTCTACGGTTGATTCTTGTGCATTGGACGAGTCTCAAGGCTCTATTGACAGTGTTGGTGGAGAAAATTTTGGTTTTGTTGATCCAGCTTCACTTGTCAAAGATTGGTACCAGGATGACCAAGATGAACTTGGTGGGGATTTAAGATCTGAATTGGAAAGGTACCTTAGTAGTCCTCGTGAGCCCAAAAATGAAACATTTGATTTATTGAAGTGGTGGAATGCTGCTAAGTCGACTTACAAGGTTCTCAGTTTGATGGCTAGAGACATCTTAGCTATCCCCGTATCCACGGTAGCCTCGGAATCGGCTTTTAACACATCTGGTCGAGTGTTTGATCAATTTCGCAGCTCTCTAACTCCTAAATTTGTGGAAGCTTTGGTATATTGCCAAGATTGGTTGCGCTCATCTTCAAAATCCATTAGTGTTGAGCAATATATGGAAGATGCAGAAAAATATGAGGAAGGTAAGTCACTAGGTCTTTCTTTATTTTTGTTTTATGGATTTGGGTTATTTAGAATTTTTATTTTTGTGTATTATCTTTTGTCTTGGAATCTCACAATAGTTTCATTTTATTTTTGTAGAGCTTACTTGTGTCACGGAAGAATGGCGGATTAGTATGCAAGTGGACGTGTGGCATTTATGGGCGTTCATTTAATTTTTTTGGCATCTCTTGTTTCTTTAGAAGATGTATTTTTGTTTTATGTTTATTTGGAGTTTTGTAATGTATTCTTCATTTAGTGATTGTGTTGTATCCTGTTCCTCCATTTCGATCCACGATTTCGATCACGGAGACCAATTTCGATTTTCACTCACTGATTTCCTCCATTTTAGGCTCAAAAGCAGATCTGCAATTTAGGCTCAAAAGCAGATCTACAATTTCAGTAGTTTTGCAATGTTTTCTTCATTTATTCACTGGATTATGCAGATCTGAAATCAGCTCATATATTACTGTTAAATGTCACTGGATTATGCAGAGTAGTTTTGCAATGTTTTCTTCATTTAGTGATTGTGTTGTATCATGTTCCTCCATTTGTCATTGATTTCAGTCACGGAAGACACATTTCAGATTTTCCGTCATTGATTTCCTCTATTTCAGTCACTGATTTCCTCCATTTCAGTCACTGATTATGCAGAGTAGTATTTATGACATAAATGGTTTACAGGGTACCCGGGAACCTACCCGGAACCGCAGGGTCCGGGTAGGTTCCGGATAATGATTGCTATGGGTAGGTTCCGGATAGTAGATTTAGGAACCGGTCGTTTACTGGGTAGGATCCGGGTAGTTCAAAAAAGTTAGGGTACCCGGACCCGCTCACCCCTAAGGGGTATGATGTAATTGGACACAACCGAAATCGCAAGTGTTTTGATAAAGAGTTCAACTCCTAACTCTTCTTTGAAATCTAAATGCTTGATGAATCTCTTCAGCTGGAGCAATTTAGCCCCTGTAAATGATATTATCCCTTTTGTAGATTTCATTAGCTCTCAGTTTTTGGCTTAACAACCAACTTTTTTTCACTCTTAGGGAAATGATTCAATGAACTATCTGTAGATTTTTGTATCTGCCTATCTCTTTTGTATTGTTACTGCATCTTCTTGATGCCATCAATACAGCAATTACTTCATATAATAAAATCATGAATCTTTCACCAAGTATTAGGTAATCTTCCCATTTATGGTGAAAACTGAACAGAGTAAATTGAACAAGACGTGTTACATCACTGCTTTATCTTCAATGGATCAAAACCAAATAAATTGAACTGAATTACCTTAAGAAGTATCAAAAGTCAAACTAAATTAATGCAAAATTGATCAGACAGAGATCTCACATCTCATTAAAGGCGACTAACGGTTACTAGAAATTCTCCAACCATTGAAGTCTTCTATATTTCTCACATTAGTAGTCTTTTCAAATGAGCGTTTTCTAGTGGCTAAATGTTAAGGTTTTGGATAGCCATATCATACTACACGTACGGTCATTATCATTTGTTAGCCATCACCTGTATTATTTTGTTTATGTCTGAACTGGGAACCTTTAAAAAAGAAAAGGAAAATGTTATCATTCAATTTTGAACACCCTATCAAACTTTATATTAGCACATAGAGTATATATACCATATTTTCCTGTACTTGGCTCAGTTTAGCAAAGCAAAAGGATAAATCCCCATTCTTTCATGATGGCCGAAAAAATATGAGATAAGAAAGAATGAAATAAGATCCCCTTGTCAAACCTATTAGCGGATTTCTCTTCTTTACCTAAAAATTCCCATTTTCGTTCCTTGTTTACAAATTGAAATCCTTGGCTAGTAGTATAGGAAATGACAAAAATTGAGAGAAACAAGACACCAGTTAGAAAAAGGCTACTAATTGAGAGGCAGAGTAACTATAGAGTACAAATACAACAATAAAAGCAGAAAATCTAGAAAGTAAAGCAAGAAATTGACCTTGCAAAGACTTTATGGGTTGTTTGTTTAAGGAAATGAAACTAGTGGAGCTAAAGGTTGGTCTGAACTTGAAGAGAGAAAGTGGGTGCGAGGGTCTGAGAGAATGGGCATAACCCACAACTTCCATGGATGAGAACGTGCAAGCAGAAGATGAAAACATGAAGCCGTACACTATCTTCTCTTCGCTTCTCGAGTTTCGACTCTGAAGGGAAAGTTTTTGGGCGACGGGGGTTATGTAGTATTGATGTAACTATTTCATCTTTCGCTTTTTGTATAATATAATACTAAATCTACTCATAATTTATACTATATCTATATAATATATCTATCTATATATATCTATATCTATATTATTTTAATAGCATGAATATTGATCAAAATATTATTCGAATATTAAACGACATATATCCCTTTTAAGTTAAATTATTTCTTTTTAAAAAATAGTATTTCATATTGGATAACACTATATAATATTCAAAACATTGCCTAATATCTAGGACTTTGAGATTCTCTTCTTTTTTTTTTTTGTAATGGAAACGACATGAGGAATCTTAGTTATAATGGAATGATTTATAAGTAGGGCCTTTTCATTCTATTTACCTATTAAATAAAATTAAATCTAATGATAGATAAAATTAAGTAATATTCATTTGTCAAACATTAACGTTTAGTTTTTTATAATTAACGTTTATGTTTAAAATTTAAAATATTTAATTGTGTAATTACACAGTTAAACTATAAACAGTCTTGTGCAATCAAACAGTACGCTTGTAATTACAGTGTAATTACCTTATGACAAACAAACAGGTCATCGTAATTACTATATTGTGTAATTACTAGGCTGTGTAATTAATACCCTGATAATTACCCCAATTCCAATTATCCGGTGGCTTTCCAAACAGACCCTTAGTCAAATAACTTCTTATGTAACAACTTAATTGTAATTTAAACTAGGGGTGGCCATTGGGCCGGGTTCGGGGCGGGGCGGGGCGGGACGGGACTGGGGGAAGGGTGGGACCGGTCCTCCGGCGGGACTGGCCACCGTCCGGTCCCGTCCCTCATCCCGCCAAAATGGGGGACCGGTATTGGCGGGGCGGGGTCGGAGCGGGACCTTTTTTTTTTGCACTTAATATATATAAATACTTCAATAATTGAACAAGATAATGTAATAAAAATATCTCAAGGCTGTTTTTGTGTCTCTTATATTATTTAATAGAAATATGATTTTTTTGTAATAAAATTTCAAAATTGGAAAAAAAAATCACATATTTATAAATACCTTTTCTAATTTCTTCACAATGTCTTGTGGTTCTTCAGTTGGAATTGGAATTTGTTGGTCAAATTGGTCGACGTCGCTTCCACCTCCGTCGGACAAGATTTCGTTGTAGTTTTCATCGTCTTCTTCATTGATCTATGGTTGACCGCACCTTCTACGTTCTGCTCGTATCCAATCTCTGAATAAAACTGCAATCTTCAAGCTGTCTCCCGCTAATGAGTGTCTATGCTCTCCTATTTGAAATCATTCGGCAGAAAAAGTACTTTCAGACACTGTTGATAACGCTTAAATGTTCAACACATCTCGGACCATCTTTGATAGTGTCGAAGATGTCTTCTCATTTTCCCTCCAGTATTTAAGCAAGTTTTCACGTCCTTGTTAATTGAGAACTGCTTGGTACGGTACAACACCCTGCAAAATAAAAACATCAAACTCGCTAACTTGATTAGCAGTAGTACCACTAAACATTCTATTTCTAAGGCTTTCAATACTAATCGCAGAAACAATGTCTTTTATAAGGTTGTATTGGAGAAGAAAAAGAAAAGGATGGTATAGAAGCCGGTTGGTTGCTAGCACTTTCTTGTTGGTAATGCGCATATAATATTTTGCATTCATCGTGTATGCTAGACAAAACTTCTTCTTTAGTTGGTTCCTTAGGTGGTTGTTCATTTGAATTTTTTGGAGTTGGAGGTGGAAGTATTGCTATACAATCATAAATAGTTTCAATAAGTGATTTACAACCGTCTATTTTAATAGTCGGGTTTAATACAACACCAATAATATAAATAGTGGGAATAAGAAAAAAAAAATTTAATTTGATAAACATTTTTTAATAGGTGCCTTATAAGATGGGTTTTTCATATATTCATTAAGTAACAAAAATATTAGAGCTATATAAAATAACATAGTTGAAATAGTAGGATAATATATATCAGAAAATTCTTTAGTTGCTTGAAAAAATTTCTCTAAAAATACAATAAGTTCTAAAAAAAAAAATCCAATCATTATCTATAAGCATATCAGTTGTATTTCAATTATGGGCGTTAAAAAATAAAGTTATAGGTCTTCTATAATCTTAAGAAACAAGTAGTTATTCATATAGAGAATTTCACATAGTCACTACTTCTTCAGGAATTTTTCTATAAGGCAGTCCACAATCGTGACAAGTTTTTTATATATATTTTTTCTTTGTATTCTATTACTTTTAAAAATAAAATTTATAGCAAATTGTATTTTATTAAGAATGTCTTCAAAAAGTGATATGCCATCCTTTACAACTAAGTTATAAATATGGCACAAACATTTTACATGAAAATGATTAGAAAAATATGGAGTTAATAGATTTTTTTAAAAGTCAAAGCATAATTATTAGAAGAAGCATTATCTAACGTAACAATCATTATTTTGTCAGTTATACCAAATCGCAAACTTGATGTATATTTTCTGCAATAAAAATTCAAGTGTGCCTATCATCAATATATCTATATGCTAAAATACGTTTTTGCATAAACCAATTATGATCTATCCAATGACATGTTACAGTTAAATAATCATGGTCGTTTGTACTACGACTTATATCAGAAGTGATAGATATTTTGCCAGGAAAATGATATAATGCATAACGTAAATATTGTTGATATTCGTGTGCGAATTTAAAAACGTCTCTCTTAACAATTGATCTAGAAAAACCGTTAAAAGCATAATTATACATATCTCTTATGTAATGAATATAACCAGGGGAGGAAGGAAATGAAAGTCAAACCCTCCACCGCAACTACTTTTGTTATTGCTTCCCTATCTCTATGTTTATCGTATTTAGGACCTACAATTATCCCCGTCGTCGGGTTAATTTGACCCTGTACTTGGTCCGGGACACTATGTGAACCTTGTCCCGACTGAGAGCGCATTGGCGCACCCGACTTTGTAGCCTCGTATTCATCCCATCTAGCTTTGTGAAAGCTTTGTACATGTCTCAATAAACCTCCCTTCCCACCCTGATCTTTTTCCATTTTAAATTTATATAAACATTTTTACAAATTTTGCATCTAACTACTTGATTCTCTTGGTCTCTATCAAAAAAATCTAATTCAACTGATTTTTATTTTCGTTGCGTGGGGTCTCGTCTCATACTAGGGGGAATATGAGGCGTTCCAGTTTCAGTTTGAGGTGCACTAGTGGGTGTGTCATCTAGATTAGTGGGTGTGTCATCTAGATTATCTTCTAAATTAAAGTTTGGTTCAGTTGCAGAATATATCTCATTATCTAATGGTATATCATTAAAAAGTTCAATTTCATCTATATGAGTGTAATCAATCAAATCATCCAGTCTAGGAACATGATAACTAGAAGAAGTACCCATGCCCTTGTTACCCTACTAAAAGAAGCACCATTACACTTACCCTTAAACATACCTCTTAATCCTTCCATTTTAATTATGCAAATAAATAATTAAAGATAATGAAATTAAGTGCGATAATTAAAATAAAGTAACAATAATAATTTAATGAAGGAACGAAGGTACCAAACGCCAATGTAACGTCGACTTATAATCGAGGTTGAAAATTGAAACTTTGCTTGATGGATGATCCTCAAGTTAGTTGTCAACTTCAGTCCCAATTTTTGAACTTTGATACAATTATACAAATGAGCAAATAATAAAAAAATAGTAGGCAATGTAATTGTAGACTTGTAGAGAGATAGATTGAGTTGAGAGATTAGATAGATTGAGTTGAGATTTGTGAGATGAAATGAAGAGAAAATGAGGTATTTATAGTTGAGAAATTAGGTTAAAGTGTAAATATAGTAACGTAGGAGTTAAAAAAAATATTAAGGGGTAGGGAGTTTATGGGGTGGGGTGGGGGATGACTGTTGCACAACAGACCAAAATATAAAATGGTCGTTGTACAACGGTCATTTTTGCAAAGAGGGGGTCGGGGGTGGGGATGGGGAGGTACGAGCCTGGGCGGGACGAGCTCAGGTCCCGTCCCGATTTCGAATTCCAACACCATTTTTAGGGGGTATCGGGGTCGGGTCGGGTCGGGACCGGGCGCCCACTGGCCGGCCTTAATTTAAACTACAAAGTCAACTACTACTAAAATTTGGAGAAAGATAGAGATGCAGCAGAAAATTTTGCCGTGTGTCTTTTTTGGGACAAGATACAATCTCAATGTATTCCTATGCAATAACAAAAACTTAAAAAATAAGATGTTTTTAAAAAAATCTAAAATATGGTAATACAGAATTATATGACATCGGACACCGCATATGATTTCACTGCTAACACTTCAAGTATTAGGGGTGAGCGGGTCCGGGTACCCTAACATTTTTTAACTACCCGGACCCTACCCGGTAAAAGATCGGTTCCTAAATTTACTACCCGGAACCTACCCGTAGCAATCATTACCCGGAACCTACCCGGACCCGCCAGGTACCCTGTAAATAAAAAAACACAGATTAAGCAACATTTTTTTAGCCTATGAGAATAAAAAAGAGTTCTAAAATAATTTCATCCAATAGTTTTTAGCCTGCAATCGGAGTTTTTAGTACCATTATAAGAAGTTTTAGAAAATTTAATTCTGTAACCAAAACCTAAAATTGCAAGCCAAATTTGATACTCAATTAATTGAATGTGTTGATTTCAAAATAAATTTGGAAATATCTCGAATTAAACTTATTTTTGTGTTCATAAGCTCTTCGATACAAAAGAAAAGCTTTATTATACTAGTAAATCCCTAAATTTCATCTTCACAACTACAAAAATATACACAAATTTTAAAAATAGATTTACATTTCAAATAAAAAAGTAATACAAATTGAAAATGAGTATCACCCGAAATAGAACGAAGCATAGGATATTAAAAAGAAATTGAAGAGTTAGATATGAACCCATATGCATTTTAGGGACGACGTGAACACAACCAAGGGAGAGAAAGAGGCAAATGTGAAGCTTCAACGACGACAATGATGAAAGTACCTAAGAGAAAGCTTCAACAACGACGACAATGAAGCTCGGTGGTGTAGCTAAAACGTCATTGTTATTGAGAGAGTTTTGGGTGTTTTCTCTTAGGGCACAAAGAGCATTCTAGAATAAAAGGGTGAAAATCAATGTACATGCATGCAACAAACAATTTTGGAGAAAGTTAAAAGTGGTCCAAATGTTTCTAAAAAAAGTAAAAATATTTAATATTTTATAGGTTCCGGATTATCGGTTCCGGTCCGGTACCTGTCTCTATTTGCCGGAACCGGAACCGGACCCGACATTGATCGGTTCCTAATTTTACTACCCGGACCCTACCCGTTGTTATAATATATCTATCCGGAACCTACCCGTTAGTGTCGGTTCCGATCGGGTAGCTGGGTACCCTGTACCCGTGCTCACCCCTATCAAGTATAACAATAAAAGTATAATTTAAAATTATTGTAGTCAATTAATTTTTCACCCTGCTTTTTCATTCGTTATTTAACCTTTAACCTTTGAGAAAATACATAAAGTACCCCCTAGATGAGTCCTCTTTTTTCAATATAACACTTAAAACTTTGTAAGTGTCTTATGACCCCTTGTGCTTATTCAAAATGAAATTATTAACCCCTTATAGACCCACGTGGCATAGAAAATTTACTTCACTCTCCAAGAGAGAGTGGAATGAGCATAAAGTAATTTTTAAAACTTTTTTAATTCCTTTTCTATATTTCATTTTTTAGAGTTCAGGACTTTTTCTTTTCTTTTCCCCTTATCTTCCCCACACAGGTGACCTTATACCCTTTCTATTCTTTTATCTTCATCAATTCGATTTTTCTTTCTTTTTCCTTTTTTCTTTTTCTTCTTGATTAATTGTAGTGGAATTCATATTATTAAGGGAGAAATACTTGAGAATCATGGTGATGCAATTTTCCGGCCAAAATTCATATTTTACTTTTGGCTCTGTTGAGTCATTTTTTTCTGAGTTTGTTTTGAAAAGGCAATATTATTGCAGTCTTTCTTCTTCCTTTTTTTTTAGTTTGATTCTGTGACTTTTTCTCCTAAAAATAGTGATCGGGAGTGGTAACAGATGAAGAAGGGATGGTCGTTTTGGGGTAAAGATGTTGGAGAAGGTGGTGATTTAAATCTTAAATTTTAATTTAATTGTAATTCTAATGTTCATATTTTGATTATTTGGTGATGGTCTGGCCGTGATTTAGTAGTGTTGTGGCGGAGCCGGTGAATACGTCAAAAGGAAAATGATATAACTCATAACGTAAATATTATTGATTCATTCTTTCGTACCCCTCGTTTTGGTATCATACTCTACAAATGACTACATATCTCCTTAACATAATTTCTTCCAAAGGTTTGACATATTCTCCCCCTTCTTATTTTATATAATAAGATTCATTTGTATTCACATCTTCGGGTCTTTGGGTATTTGTGTTATCTGTTATTCCCGTCCACCACAATTAACAAACTTCAGGTCCGGTCTATTCCGTGTGTGTTTTTGGGTTTTTCGTCTAATCATCTTGATTACAAATGCTTTGATTTATCCTCTAATAAAATCATCATTAGTCGCCATGACATTTTTTATGAATCCCAATTTTTGTTTGCTAGGGTAAGTACTCCCGAACCTAATTCGTATAATTGTTTGGAAGATGGTATATCCTCGTATGTTATTCACCATTTCTCGGACATGTCTCGCACCCAAAATTCTCCAGCGGACCCACTGCTCGCTGGCCCCACTGCCCCATCACGAGCTATAGTGCCCAGTATAGTCACCGGGCCGTCCAGCCCACTTCTGAAACTGGTCCAGTCCCTGTTTACCGTGTTGGGCTAGCAGGCCCACTGCCTGCTGGCCAGTCCGTCCCGAGTCTAGAAAAATCCCGAAATCCGCCTAATTCTTCCTCGAGTCATAGATCGGTCACTCGTAGTCAATGGGGTGTTTTTAAACCAAAGAGACATTTTAATTTAAATTCTAATGTTCTTAAATCACCCTTACCCCGTAATTATGTGTCTGCGTTAAATGACCCGAATTAGAAAATTATTATGACTGATGAATATAATGCTCTTATTGATAATAAGACGTGGGAGTTGGTGCCCCGTCCACATGGTATTAATATCATTAGGTCTATGTGGATTTTTGCTCATAAGGATAAATCAGATGGTTCATTTGCCCGACATAAGGCGCGGCTTGTGGGTGATGGTAAGATTCAGCAAGTTGGTGTAGATTGTGGGGAGACGTTTAGTCCGGTGGTCAAGCCGGCTACCATTCACATTGTGCTTAGCTTGGCTCTTTCGAAAGCATGGCCTATTCATCAGTTAGATGTAAAGAATATTTTCCTACATGGTGATCTCAAGGAAACAGTCTATATGCATCAGCCTTTGGGATTTAGGGATCTCGAACATCCTCATCATGTCTGTTTGTTGAAGAAATCATTATATGGGCTTAAGCAGTCTCCACGGGCCTGGTATACGTGATTTGCAGATTATGTTTCGACTATTGGGTTCACTCACAACAGGTCGGATAATTCTTTGTTCATCTACTGTCGTGGTTCGTCCTTGGCCTATATTCTGTTATATGTGGATGATATTATTTTGACTGCCTCTTCCGATGCCCTACATCAGTCTATCATGACAATGCTCAGCTTTGAGGTTGCTATGAAAGACTTGGGGGCCTTGAGCTATTTTTTGGGGATTGTTGTCACTCGTCATGCAGGTGGGCTGTTTGTATCTCAAAAGAAGTATGCAGCTGAGATCATTGAGAGGGCTGGGATGTCATCCTGTAAGTCCACCTCCACTCCAGTTGATACTAAGCCCAAGCTTAGTGTCGTGGTCGGCGTACCATACGAGGATCCGACCCGCTATCGCAGTCTTGCAGGGGCCCTTCGGTATCTTACATTCACGAGACCAGATATTACGTATGATGTCTAGCATGTGTGTTTGTTTATGCATGATCCCAGAGTTGAGCACATGAATGCACTCAAACGCATCATTCGGTATATTCAGGGTACGCTTGAATATGCATTTATATCCTTCCTCGACGTCCACACTTGTCTCGTATACAAATGCGGATTGAGGTGGTTGTCCGGACACCAGACGGTCTACGTCTGGCTATTGTATGTGTCTTGGCAATAACTTGGTCTCATGGTCTGCAAAACGTCAGTCGACATTGTCCCGATCCAGTGCCGAGGCCGAATATCGAGGGGTAGCTAATGTGGTCTCGGAATCATATTAGTTACGTAATTTGTTGTTGGAGCTTCATTGTCCTATTCAGAAGGCAACCTTGGTTTATTGCGATAATGTTAGTGTCATCTACCTTTCTGGTAATCCGGTTCAGCACCAGCGCACTAAACATATCGAGATGGACATTCACTTTGTCCGCGAAAAGGTTGCTCGTGGTCAGGTACGCGTCTGCCATGTCCCGTCAAGATATCAAATAGCCGACATCTTTACAAGGGTCTTCCCTCGGTCCTTTTTGAAGATTTTAGGGACAATTTCAGCGTTCGAAGGCTGCCCGCTATGAATGCGGGGGTGTTAAATATACAAGGATATACACGATACACACGTGTATATCCTATGTATATTGGATTCTCGGATTTCCCCTCTACCGTGTATACCATGTATAGTTAGGTAGTATATTTTAGTATCCTCGTTTAGGTAAAGTTGTAATGTAATTAGTAGTGTACACTTACCATAATTGTATAATTAGTATCCACGTAGAATAAGGTTTTAGAAGTAGAATAGAAATATGATTCTCCTATTATGAAAATATGTAAATGTATATATACTCTTTCAATCAATGAAAATAATCGAGTGATTATTTTTTTCAAAATCATTTGTATGACTATTCTATCCATCATTTGCTATGAAGTTTAAATTTGTTTGTTTTAATTCTTTCTACAGGCTATTTTGATTATGGCGTCACATAATTGGTAACAATTTCACACTTTTGTAGTTACGGTAACAATTTCACACTTTTGTAGTTACGGTAACAATTTCACACTTTTGTAGTTACTTATTTTAAACAACACAGTAAAGTAGTCATACATATTACCAGCTGAAGTTGCTCGTTGCCCCAATCAAAACACAAATATTAATAGTGTGTACTTAGTGTTGTGTTACGATTATACATATAAATAAAAAATTAATTAGGGTGTAATATTAAATACTAAATATCCGATATTTCTTTATACTGTTCAACTATCTATTATTATTGGATATACGTTCGAGCTTCTACAGGATAAATCGCAAGCGAAGAAGAGCTAGGAAAACAATGCATACCTAAAGCAATTTGCAACAGAATGGACGATTAAAGTTTTTGTTATTCGGACAAGCCTAATAAAGCCATACAAAAATGCTAATGGTGAGGGTGTCCGATGGCAACTAATATTCATTGATGAAGAGGTAATATTATCTTACTCTTGTATTATTTTCATTAATTCTTTCATAGCGTCCTCCATTGACTCTATTAGTTATACGACTGGCATAGAGAACGAAAATACAATTGACTCTCTTCAACGCCCATGTTGAAACTTGGAAGGAAGTTTTTAAACCGAGTCAAAGCTATTACATTATAAATGGCAAGATATGTGCTGCTAAACCAAACTTCTTATCAGTGAACAAAGATCTTGAATTAGCTTTTACTAACAACACAGAGGATGAACCTTGCGACAACGACTTTATGTCTCGGCAATTCTCCAATGGTTTTATTCCTTTGGACGAGTCTAATAAGTTCAATATCGAGACTTTGTTTGGTAAATACATGTACATTATGATGCTATTTTTTTTTTTTTAGTACTTGAGCAACAGATTTACTATATGCAGTAGAAATATAATTTAACTATTATGATAGCTATTTTTTTTAATATATAGGTTTGATCGTAAAACATTGACTTTGTGGGGAGACTTAGCTGTAATTGAAGGAGAAATGTTAGAGATGCTTGAAAGTGCTAAACCAGTTGTAGCCTTTTGCGATGTTAAAGGATCTACCTACCAAGGTATAATACACCACATTATGTATTTCATGATATATTTATCAACCTAAATTATACACTATTTTTATTGTGCCTTTCGAATAGGTAATTTTGTCCTTGCGACTCCTGTTAGTAGTATTCTACTCCATTCAAAATTCGAGAAGGCCAAAGAACTCCAAAAATGGTAAAATATATTATTCCAATACAATTACCAATGTTCTCCCGCTAATGGAGGTATACAGAACTGTTGGAAATTTACTAATGTGAAATTAAGTTTATCCCATTATTTATGACTCGAACAATTGGGGACCCGCACGTCGAAAATGTCGTTTCCACACACGTGCAATCTTAGAGCCAAGTATCGTAAATTTCGTTAATGAAGGAGATATTGGTACGTAAGTAAAATGTTTGAGGCATCGAATGATGGAAGGTTATTGGCTAAATAACAAGCGTTCCGCGTTGGTAAACGAAGGAAGGATTGTGCGAAGTGTAAGATGGTACGGGTCGGAAAAGGGTCGCGGAGCTGAGAAGGGCCGCGACGCTGTCCGGACTGGGCCGCGGCGTCGGAGAGCCGCGGCGCCCCCCAAGCAGGGCCGCGACGCCTGGTCGGCAATAAGCTTTCTAGCTAATTAGAGCTGCGACGCTAATGCTGCAGCGCCGCGACGCTTCCCAAGCAGTGACTATTCGTCAGAATTCCAAAAGTTTGGTTGTTGAGATGGTTTCAATGGCGTTGAATCCACCCAATAATGGCCATTACTTAGACCATTATGTTGCTGCATTACTTCGGGATTAAAGGCCATCCATTACATGACAATTGAATGCCATTATGGGGCATTTGAAAGGTCATCTTGCACACCTATAAATTGAGGCCTTTGGCTCAATTCTATAGATGAACAGAACAAAAATGTACACAATATACTTACAAGTATACAACACCACAAAGAGATCAATTTTCCAGATAAGCAATCCTTCTCTTAGCAATCTTCATTGTTCGTGTTCTTCGCTGAGGTCATTTGTGTAGGCTTTGCACATTTGATAGTTTGTTATTTTATCTTGGGAGACTATTGTCCACACTTCCATAAAGCCTATATACGAGGGCAATCTTGTCTTAAAGAGAGAGAGCCATCTTTCGACTCAGCCGGTGGTGTTGTGATTATCTAATTGGTTGCTAAGTGTTTCAGGTGTGAACTAGAATCTCAAAGGACTCTAACCGTTCAGATTTTCAGCGGATCTACAAGCCACAAGTGTAGCAGTTCATGCTTTTGTATTTCCTAATACAAGATCCATATTTGAAGTTCCAATTCAAGATCAAGATATTGACAACTTATTGTTGTCACCTTTGTTGTTTATCATTTCGATTACTGTAATAGTTATTTACTATTTCCATACGTGCTTTACATATCCGACAAGTTTAAAACAAGATTGTATTAGTGTTCGAAAGATATTGGTCGACAAGTGTGTGACCAAATCTGGCTATGGTTTTCTTTTCTTGAAAACAATTCTGTTAACAGTTCAAACACTGTCTCTGTCAACAACCGTGCCTTCAAATCTGGTCCTAGTTTTGGTTCTCTCTTTGACGACAGTTACAAATCTATTTTCGTCAAAGGTGGGATCTCTGGATCTGATGCTGAGCTTCAAGATACTGCTGATAGTCATGCTAGTACGGCTAAAGAGCAAGGACAAGTTGGTGTCACCGCTCCTGAGGGTGGTGGAAACAAGCGCCCACGAGAGGCTGAGGATGTCAACTGGAACAAGAGGAGAAGGCTGAAGATGATGTTCTCTCATGTAGCAAAAGGCCTATATCTGTCCTAGACAAAGGGTCCGAATTATGGTAAGAATGATATGGACACTTAGTCTAACTAAAGTGGGCCAGAATCCAAAAGGTCTAAGTTAATTATCCTTCCTTATCTATAATGTGTTTAGTTAATATCTGAATAAAAGTGTGTAAAGCAAGGCTGGGATATTAAAGTGTTTTCATTAAAAACTTATATTCCCTACACTCTAAAATCAGATATTGAATCTCTTTCCTTCCCGGTTAAAGATTGGACTATTGTAAACAAAAACTTAAAAGATTCGTTCTTTTGAGTGTAATTATTAAAAGTGTGTAAAGTATGTTCGCACATACCAATGATATAGATCCATTGACTATGCGAAAAATGTTACCACTCTTAAGTAAGCGCCAGGGATTTCCCTGGGCACCAATCACAAGGGAAGAAAACTAAGAGATGGCTTTTCTTAAGACGTTGAACCTGTCACACTATCTAACAGAAGATCCTTTATTTGATAGGATGATATAGGACACTCAGTAGTACAAAGCCTACGGGCGACTGGAGTGGGGCCAGAATAAATTTGATAGGAAAATTAATGGACACCTAGTGAGGTGGGCCAGAATTTCCAGGTCTTAAATGATCTGAAGGCCAAAAGAAAGGCAGAAAAGTAATGGACACCTAGTGAGGTGGGCCAGAGTTTTCAGGTCTTAAATGATCTGAAGGCCAAAAGAAAGGCAGAAAATAAATTGGACACTCAGTCTGCCACAATAACTGGAGTACGCCAGAGTATCCAGATCACATATGATCCGATTATGCCCTAACCACGGGCAAGAGGTTGTTCATATGAAGCAACGTCACCTCTAACGTAGAAGGGGTTGGAGAGGTTGTCTTCAATAGGACTTCAGGGAATGGGATCACTCTAAAATGAGGTGATACATGTCCTAAACTTAGTTTAAGGGACGTTGTTGGTCAAGCTGGTTTGAGACTAGTCCAACAGGTCTGTAATAACTAAGAATGGTACAGTATGTCTGTAGCTAAATGAATGATATATTTGTAATCCCTGCATCTATGCCATCATAGATTAAGACATGTTAAATAGAAAGTCATTCAAAAGCTAACGAAGTTGAGATTGTTGCCTTCTGTCAACATAAACCCTCGAAATGAATGTGAGGTAGGCGAAGAGGCAAAATCACCTTTCCATTCCGTCAAAGGAATAGCGAAAGAAGCACCGCTCCTCTAGAACTTAGTCACACCTACATGGGTGATTTGAAGTTTGTACAAAATAGGGGGGGAGACGAGTACTTTGTGACCTTTATTGACGATGGTACAACGTATTGCATCCTTTGTTTGTTGAAAAGCAAAGATAAAGTTGTTGAAGCGGATAAGAGCTACAAAGCAGAAGTTGAAAATCAACTAAGCCTACGGATTAAGGAATTCGTAGTGATAAATGAGGAGAATGTGAAACATCGTTCATCAAACGACTGTTCATTAATCACCTCAGTCTAACGGTGTTAGCCAAGCGCAAAGTCGTACGCCAAAAATATGTGGGGCAAGGCGATCCTTACCGCTAATGTGATTCTCAACAGAACTACGCATAAAGATAAGGATAACCCTTCGTGTGAAACATGGAAATGATCCCACCTACAAACTCGGAAGTTGCTGACTATCTGGAACTTAAAGTTTCAGATTTACAGAACTCAGGGATTCTAGATATTGAATCGAGACGGAGCAAAGAGGGGACAAAGACTTGTTCCATGCCTTCTAGCTTGTATGATTGAGAATGAATCATGGACAATTAACAAAGAATTGTCATCTCCAGAAGCGTTGCTTTGGAAAGAAGCTACAAAGAGAGAAATAGATTCCATTAGATAAAACCATACTTGTGTAATGGTTGACCTTCCTTCGGAAAAAGAACCTTTGGATTGTAAAATGGATACTCAAAAGTGAGTACAAAGTAGATGGATCTACTGACGAGTATAAGGCCTCGGCTACTTGGACATATGGTCCCCTGTGAATAGCTTAACATCTAGGGCCATTGCAGTCTTGCGTGGCATGGATGTTGATGCCGCCTTCCTAACCGGAGAGTTGGAAGGGGAGGATTATAGTTGGTTTGTTGGATTGTTGGGATTCTTCCTGAACTTTCATTTTGGTCCCTGAAATGTTTACATTTTTGTCTTGGAAGTTTAAGATAAAACAGAAATAATGAATCTAACAACAGAAACATTAACCCTGAAGTTAGAAAGCCAACAGTTGGAAAACCAATAGTCTGAAAGTGGAAGTCATATTGAAACAAAAGTCTCGTTATGAAAGATATTGGTATCACATATGACATCTTAGGAATTAGGATTTCTAAGACACCTAACGGACTGGTCTAACTCCAAATTCAGTGGTGAGATAGTTGACAGTCTTGTTGAAGCCACCAATAGATATGAATTATATAACTAATTGGAATCATGGTGCACCCATATACAAGGAGCGATATGCGTAGGTCATATGTATTTCAATGTATTGTACATACTACAATAGACCTGGTATTGGCCTACAAAGCAGATCAGTTGAACTAAGGTTCACTCGTGATTCTGGAAATGATCGATAGAAGGCATTAACTCAGATATGACGATGTCTGAAATATTCGCTTATCTACGAATTTTGGTATTCTGGATGTCCAGCGGTTCTGGGAGAACACAGTGATGCAAACTGGACATCAGATATGAAGAACACCAAAGCCACAAATAGATGTGTATGTGTCTTGGAAAATCCTCTAAGCAAACTTGCATCGGCCGATTCATGATGGAATCGGAGTTTATCGCTTTAAACAAAGCATGAGAAGAAGTTGAGTAACTTCACGACTCCTTAGAGGACGTCCCTTTTTTTAGAAACCCGTGCCTTCGGCAGTTATATATTGTGGTTAGCCAGTCAGCTTTAGGAAGGGCACGAATGACGGTGTCTGGACATATCTGTCAGAGACATAAGACCGTATGGCAGTTGATCACCACGGGTGTCACTTCCTTGATTACTAATCAAAGGATATAGCGAACCATTTAACTAAGGGACTACCCGAAGATCAAGAGTTCTGCCTGTCTAGGGGAATGGGCTTAAAACCCAAATAATATGAACCTTTGCGGTGGTAACCCAACCATATTGACTGGAGATCCCAAGAATTTGGTTCAATGGGAAAACTAAGATGCAAAAGGTTCAGTTGAGCGCTTCGGTGGAAGCAAGAGCACTTTAGATGATGATTTCTGTAAAGAAACATAAATCCAAAGCCGTTCCCGCGATAGACATTAAAGTGCTACCTGCATGGTGGGTAAAGGTTAAGCTTCCAAATCTTTAACGATCCTCAAACGGTTGAGGTTAAGATTGGAGAAACTTTTAATGATTCCTAACACTTATCAAGTGGGGTATAGCAGGATACCTTGTAGGAGATCACCTATTTAAGTGCAATGACAGGCCGCCTCAAATGAAAACACTTAAGAATCCAAGTGTGTCCACGGCCACAACGGACAGAACAATAAGAAGAAACGAATAAATGGGCGGTATTGTGTTGGTACCGTTGTCTAGGCTTGCATTAAACACTGACGGTTCAAGACATCACGTTCACCGCGCAGTAAGTAAGTCTGATGGTATTCAACTAGGGTAGGTTCAAAGCGGAAGCTACCTCTTCTGATGTAATATCTTTTCACTGAACGATTGCTGAAAGTACGCACCTTGTGTGTGCGCCAATATCTCTTTCAAGAGGGAATTGTTGGAAATTTACTAATGTGGAATTAATTTTATCCCATTATTTATGACTCGAACAATTGGGGGCCCGCACGTCAGGAATGTCATTTCCACACACGTGCAATCTTAGTGCCAAGTATCGTAAATTTCATTAATGAAGGAGATATTGGTACGTAAGTGAAATGTTTGATGCATAGAATGATGGAAGGTTATTGGCTAAATAACAAGCGTTCCACATTGGTAAACGAAGAAGGATTGTGCGAAGTGTAAGATGGTATGGGTCAAAAAAGGGCCGCAGAGCAGAGAAGGGCCACGGCGTCAGAGTGCCGCAACGTCCCCCAAGCAGGATCGCGGCGCCTGGTCAGCAATAAGCTTTTTGGGTAATTAGAGTCGTGACGCTAATGCTGCAGCACCGCGGCGCTTCCCAGGCAGTGACTGTTCGTCAGAATTCCAAAAGTTTGGTTGTTGAGATGCTTTCAATGGCATTGAATCCACCCAATAATGGTCATTA
Organism: Anisodus tanguticus; assembly: GCA_034509755.1. NCBI lineage: Eukaryota > Viridiplantae > Streptophyta > Magnoliopsida > Solanales > Solanaceae > Anisodus > Anisodus tanguticus. Next base: position 24,636,365 of record CM067551.1, read on the forward strand.
CTTGAACCATTATGTTGCTGCATTACTTGAGGATTAAAGGACATCCATTATATGGTAATTGAGTGCCATTATAGGGCATTTGAAAGGTCATCTTGCATACCTATAAATTGAGGCCTTTGGCTCAATTTTATAGATGAACAGAACAGAGATGTACACAATATACTTACAAGTATACAACACCACAAAGAGATCAATTTTCCAGATAAGCAATCCTTCTTTTAGCAATCTTTATTGTTCGTGTTCTTCGCTGAGGTCATTTGTATAGGCTTTGCACATTTGATAGTTTGTTGTTTTATCTTGGGAGACTATTGTCCACACTTCCGTAAAGCCTATATACGGGGACAATCTTGTCTTAAATACATAGAGCCATCTCTCAACTCAACCGACGGTGTTGTGACTATCTAATTGGTTGCTAAGTGTTTCAGGTGTGAACTAGAATCTCAAAGGACTCTAACCGTTCGGATTCTCAGCGGATCTACAAGCCACAAGTGTAGCAGTTCATGTTCTTGTATTTCCTAATACAAGATCCATATTTGAAGTTCTAATTCAAGATCAAGATATTGACAACTTGTTGTTGTCACCTTTGTTGTTTATCCTTTCGATCACTGTAATTGTTATTTACTATTCTCATACGTGCTTTACATATCCGATAAGAACAAACTCTAATGAAATTGATATACAAGCATGACAGAATTAAGGCAAATAACATAGACGTAAGCTTAATGGAAAGCTTGATAATGTGAAGCGCCAAGATTGTTAAAGTGGGCGATATTGTTGATGGCTCAATAATTAATGGGAAGGTACATTTGTGTAGAAGAATCTAACACACTGTATACAACTTTGCTTTTATCCTATTATGACTACAATGTTCCTCTTAATATTTATAGGATATTTACTGTAAGTTTAGTGTCTGTATTGACGACATTAAAAATAAAGATGACACATGGTATTATGCTTGCAAAAAGTGCCACCGGAAAGTGACTGTTATAAAGAGTAGCGCAAGTTGTGTTGGTATTTATTGGGTTCAAAAACACATACGTAAAGCACAACGGAAGTTTAAAATTTTTATTTCTTACCCCAATAATTCTTTCTGGAATGGTTATATGACAATCAAACCTCTTAAACATACCTCTTAATCCTTCCATTTTAATTATGCAAATAAATAATTAAAGATATTGAAATTAAGTGCGATAATTAAAATAAAGTAACAATAATAATTTAATGAAGGAAAGAAGGTACCAAACGCCGATGTAATGTCGGCTTATAATCGAGGTAGAAAATTAAAAATTTGCTTTATGGATGATCCTCAAGCTAGTTGCCAACTTCAGTCCCAATTTTTGAAACTATGCTTGATGAATTAAGTTTATCCCATTATTTATGACTCGAACAATTGGGGCCCCGCACGTCAGGAATGTTGTTTCCACGCACATGCAATCTTAGTGCCAAGTATCATAAATTTCATTAATGAAGTAGATATTGGAACTTAAGTGAAATGTTTGAGGCATAGAATGATGGAAGGTTATTGGCTAAATAACAAGCGTTCCATGTTGGTAAACGAAAGAAGGATTGTGCGAAGTGTAATATGGTACGGGTCGGAAAAGGGTCGCGGAGCTGAGAAGGGCCGCGGCGCCGTTCGGACTGGGCCACAATGTTAGAGGGCTGCGGTGCCTGGTCGGCAGTAAGCTTTTTGGGTAATTAGAGCCGCGACGCTAATGCTTCAGCGTCGCAGCGCTTCCCAGGCAGTGACTGTACACCAGAATTCCAAAATTTTGGTTGTTGGGATGGTTTCAATGGCGTTGAATCCACCTAATAATGGTTAGTACTTGGACCATTATGTTGCTGCATTACTTGAGGATTGAAGGCCATCCATTACATGGCAATTGAATGCCATTATAGGGCATTTGAAAGGTCATCTTGCACACCTATAAATTGAGGCATTTGGCTCAATTCTATAGATGAACAGAACAGAGATGTACACAATATACTTACAATTATACAACACCACAAAGAGATCATATATCCAGATAAGCAATCCTTCTCTTAGCAATCTTCATTGTTCGTGTTCTTCGCTGAGGTCATTTGTATAGGCTTTGCACATTTGATAGTTTGCTGTTTTATCTTGGAAGACTATTGTCCACACTTCCGTAAAGCCTATATACGGGGGAACTCTTGTCTTAAAGACAGAGAGTCATCTCTCGACTCAGCCGACGGTGTTGTGGTTATCTAATTAGTTGCTAAGTGTTTCAGGAGTGAACTAGAATCTCAAAGGACTCTAACCGTTCGGATTCTCAGCGGATCTACAAGCCACAAGTGTAGCAGTTCATGTTCTTGTATTTCCTAATACAAGATCCATATTTGAAGTTCCATTTCAAGATCAAGATATTGACAACTTATTGTTGTCACCTTTGTTGTTTATACTTTCGATCACTGTAATAGTTATGTACTATTCTCATACAGCACATATCCGACAAGAACAAACTCTAATGAAACTATTTGATATACAAGCATGACAGAATGAAGGCAAATAACATAGACGTAAGCTTAATGGAAAGCTTGATAATGTGAAGCGCCAAGATTGTTAAAGTGGGTGATATTGTTGGCGGCTCAATAATTAATGGGAAGGTACATTTGTGTAGAAGAATCTAACACACTGTATACAACTTTGATTTTATCCTATTATGACTACAATGTTCCTCTTAATATTTATAGGATATTTACTGTAAGTTTAGTGTCCGTATTGACGACATTAAAAATAAATATGACACATGGTATCATGCTTGCGAAAAGTGCCACCGGAAAGTGACTGTTATAAAGAGTAGTGCAAGTTGTGTTGGGTTCAAAAACACATACGTAAAGCACAACGGAAGTTTAAAATTTTTATTTCTTACCCCAACAATTCCTTATGGTATGGTTATATGACAATCAAACTTGTAAACTAAACTTGAACATAACACTTACATGTTATACAAATCTGGAATCTTTTACTAAAGGGTGAACGCGCGATTGCCCTTTCGATTGCAAGCACCTTGCTACGGTGTATTCCTCTGTCAAGAAAGCCAGAAAATCTTAGCAGAGGTTTGAGAGAGTTTTATCCTAGACTCTTAAGTCTAGAATTGTTTAATAGAATAAAAAAATTATTATCAATGGGGTTGTGCTGTATATATAGTAAAATTTAGGTCAAAATTCATATTGGGGTTGGACTCTAGGCGTCGCGGCTCAACCTAACAGGCTCCGTGGTGCCTTACGTCGAAGAACGCTCCTCGTTTTCCTTAATATATTCAGCACATTTAATTAAATCCAAAATCCAATTTTGACTTAATTAAATAATTTCCATCTAATAGAAATTATCCCATTATTATCAATTTAAATATCTCGATTCCAAATCGAATATTTAATACTTTCTCAATACACCTTTATATTCAAGAAACAATCGACATAGTGTTGGCTTCTTGCCATTTTATATCTCATATGGAGTTTTCTCTCCTGATTTTGAAGGAACCATGTTCAGAATATAAATTGAACTTTGTAATGCATAGCCCCAAAGGTATGTTGGTAGAGCTGAGAAACTCATCATTGATCTAACCATATCTAATAGGGTTCGATTTCTCCTTTCAGCAACACCATTCATTTGTGGCGTTCCAGGAGGTGTCCATTGTAATTGGACTCCATGAAGCTTCAAGTAATCCAGAATTTTTTTACTTAACTATTAACTTCTCTGATCTGATCGAAGGGTCTTGATACTTGTTTCAAGTTGTTTTTCTACTTCTGACTTGTACTCCTTGAATTTCTCAAAGGCTTCGAACTTGTATTTCATAAGATACACATGCCCAAACCTTATGAAATCGTCTGTAAAAGTGATGAAGTAAGGGAAGCCTCCCTTAGCTTGAGTTGAAAATGGCCCACATACATCAGTATGGACCAATCCAAGCACCTCTTTGGCTCGTACACCTTTCCTAGAAAGTGGCTTGATGGTCATCTTTCCTCTCAAGCAAGATTCACAGTTACCATAGGACTCCAAGTCAAATGGTTCCAGGTAGTCTAACTTTCTTAATCTTGCTATCCTTGATTCATTGATGTGACCAAGTCTACAGTGCCATAAGTAGGTGGGGTTTCTTGGATTACTTATTTTAGCTCGTTTATTTTGCACATTAAAAATTTCACGACTACAGTTTAGAACATACAAATCATCCAAAAGCGAAACATTTTCACAAACAAAATCATTAAAAGACAGTACATAACTGTCATTGGCAATAAATGAGGAAAACCCTTCAATGTCTAACACTGGGATAGAAATAATATTCCTCGTCAATGAGGGAACAAAATAACAATTATTTAGTTCTAAACAAAAGTCTGAAGGTAAATCTAGTCTATAAGTTCTCACGCGTTCAACATCTACTCGTGCTCCATTTCCAACGCGCAAGTCTACCTCCCATAGTCCAACCTTTCTGCTGTCACTCAGACCCTGCACATTTTTACAAATGTGTGAGCCAAAAATGGTATCCAATACCCAGCAGTGAGAGTTACTTATAGACATACTTATTTAAATGACAAACATATCTTGTCCAGTATAGCCAAAAGCACCTAGTGCTTTGCCTCTTCCTGGAGCTGTGCAGTCCTTCTTCCAGTGCCCCTTCTTCTTGCAGTTGAGGCACACATCCATAACTTAATTTGTCTTCTTCTAAACACTCCTCTAGGTTTCAAAACTGTGGGTGTAGCAATTGTCTTACCCTTCTTCTTCTGCATGTTCTTACCTTGGGTTTGAACTTGCTAGATGAACTCACCATGAGCACAACTTTACCTTTAGAGGTAGATAATTCAAAGGTCTTCAACATGTTGTGAAGCTCTGAAAGACTTGCCTTGTCCCATTCATATTGAAGTTCATAATGAAATTCTCAAATGAGTCAGGAAGCGAATTCAGGATCAGGTTGACAGATACATTTATAGGCAGCTTCGTTCCAATCGAAGCCAACCTTTCTATCAGCCCAATCATCTTCAGAACATGCGCTGACACTTGATCCCTTTCGTTCAACTTACACTTGAAAAGGTCTCTCAATAGTTCATACTACATTGTTTGAGACTGTGAGTCATAGAGACTCTTCAAGTGTTCTAGCATTTCATTGGGGCCCATATTATCATGTTGCCTCTGTAACTCCACAGTCATAGAGGATAACATTATACACTGTATTGAGGTAGCATCGTCTAGATGTTTATGATAAGCCACCTTGTCAAACAGGGCATACTCAGCAGAGTTTTCAGCAGGGACTGTGGGGAACACTGTGTCTAACACATACTCAATTCTTTCTTGTCATAACACCAATCGCGGATTTCTCAACCAGTTAGGGTAATTTGCTCCAGTCAACTTGTTTGTCTCGACTAACATTTTCAGTGATAGATTCGACATTTTATATAACTGAAGAAATAGATAGACTTTGAAATTACACCATAATATAATTTTTATTGAACACATTCGTTAACTAATTAACATGGTCTTTAGTTTAATTAGCTCCCACTATTTTAACATATTTTTCGACCTCATGAAAGAATACAGACTCATATCAGATATGGTCATAATGGGCCAAGATCTAGGTTCATGCTATCTCCGCATTTGTCGTGACTGATAACTTCAATAGCACAATCTGTTTGGTCTCCAAATCAATTACAAACAATTTCCAAATCTTGTTTGACCGAATGTTCCAAACAATCGATCTGCATCACTCGGCTTGTCCGATGCTGTGGCTCCACGACAACCTAGCAAGTCAACCCCATTATGCGACTGCAATTATGTATCTAAGTGAGTTTTGTCTTATAGAGCAAACACTGTGGTGTAAATACTCATGAAGGTTTATCACTATTTCTATATTTAACATGCATTTATGAAAGAGTTTGAGTCCTCGTAGACTTAGAGCAAATGCCGTGGCATAAATACTCATCTCGCCGAAAAGGATTTTGCACTACAATCAATTATAACGGACGACGCGTTCATTTTAAATGAGACTTGTATTAAAGCTTTGGGGAACATTTTAATTCAGAGTTTTAATCAGGATCAACTCTAGCATGTTATATCAAATAAAGCATCTTAACTATCATGCAAAACTAAGCGCATATTGGTTACCATCTTCCCAAGCATGATATTAAGCGGTTTAAACACATAATGGGCACCGCCTACCCAGATAGTTATTTGCGGACACTATTCTATTAACTTAAATGACAAACATATTGACATTTAGCACACAAACAATATACTTATCAAATAATACACTGTTTAATAATAATCGTCGGTTAAACATTCTGGATTTTTTTTATTCTGGACAGGTGCGCCGCGACGCTACACCATGGAGCCGCGACCTAATCTTTAGGGCCGCGACGCTTGTAAGGCAGTAGCCTTTCGGCTTCTGCAGTGCATTAGGGTCGCGGCGCTCCACTATGGAGCCACATCGCCTACTGTCCAGTAAGTCAAAAATTCAAAATCGAAGCTTTTAATCACGGATTTCGGATAGGAGCCGCGGCTCCTGCCTATCACCGTGATTGACACCGTGGCGCCGACGTCCTGACAGAATGTATCTGTGTTGATTTTCTAAAAATCGTCCAAACTCTAAATCCAATTTAGGGATCAGATCACAGATCCTTTATCATCACCGATTATCAATAATGCACATATCGACCATCATCTATTCCTACCCGTTCTTCATCATGCACCATGTTCGCAATGAACCAGTTATGTGCACTTTGGCTTAGTCCGAGTTAGAATGGAATTACTTCCTCGATTTAGCATAGTCGATAATTTAGGGTGACATCAAAAGGTTAACTGTTCACTCAAGATATGTAGGATTTCAAGAAGCCTTGTTTTAATTCGTTTTAAAACCAATTTTATGTTTAACCCATATTATTATTTTATTTAATTGTTATATAACCATTGAACCTGCATGGGATCTGATACCACTGTTGATATTTGTTGGGTTCAAAAACACATAAGTAAAGCACAATGAAAGTTTAAAATTTTATTTCTTACCCCAATAATTCCTTCTGGTATGGTTATATAACAATTAAACATGTAAAGTAAACTTGAACATAACACTTATAGGTTATAAAAATCTAGAGTCTTTTACTAAAGGGTGAACACGCGATTGCTCTTTCGACTGTAAACACCTTGCTATGGTGTATTCCTCTGTCAAAAAAGCTAGGAAATCTTGGCAAAGGTTTGAGAGAGTTTGATCTTAGACTCTAAGTCTAGAATTGTTTAATAGAATAATTTTTTTTATTATTATCAATGGGGTAGTGCTGTATATATAGTAAAATTTAGGTCAAAATTCATATTAGGGTTGAGTTCTAAGCCTAGCCCAAAAATCAAGGTGTAGTGGGCCGGTCTGACTGGCCCCACTATCGAGTCGGTGTCGCAGCTCAAACTAGCAGGCGCCGCGGCGCCTTATGTCCAACAACACTCCTCGTTTTCGTTAATGTATTCAGCACATTTAATTAAATCCAAAATCCAATTTTGACTTAATTAAATAATTTCCATCTAATAGAAATTATCCCATTATTATCAATTTAAATATCTCGATTCCAAATCGAATATTTAATACTTTCTCAATGTACCCTTATATTGAAGAAACAATCGACATAGTGTGACCCTATAAGCCTTCACATATTGACACTAATCCAATTAAGGTCCATACGACACTCCTAGACTGAGCCGTACGACGAACTCAATATGTGAAGTACGTTTACACGAATCCAACAAACATAACCTTTATGTGAGATGATAAATTTCTTTCATTCGCGACACACTCGATCAAGCTTAGGATTTGCCATGTGTCTATCCAAATGGCTTGATCACTTTATCTCATTTATATTAGTCGACAACTAGACCATATTCTAAATATGTCTCTTGCATTGGCCAATGACTTGGTTGACCTAATATCACTGAGAAGTTGAGTGTTCTCTCGAATATCCAATCGAGGAATGAATCCTATTCTTGTCCCAATTACCACCTTAGTTTACATCATAATGTACCTAACACAAGTTGTGTCTTATCCTATAAGGAGTTTAAGCTTAGGACAGGGTCAAAGTATATTACTCAGTAAACAAGGTGCGTATTGACCTCAAGTCAAAGGACCTTTATCTCCCACATCCTGATAACATTCTAGACATGTCTAACAAATAGTTTATCAGCAGGGTATACCAATACTTTCCAAAAGTATCCATGTGTCCATCACTAGTAACCATTACTAGTAGCAGGTGAGACATACTACATTCTCTAAGAATGTGATGCAGACCATATGTCGACTTATAACATATCATCGATATCTCATTCTCGATGATCATTAGTCGATGCTATTTTAGAGTTACGCTCTATCATCAATATCTCACTCTATTAATGACAGCGTAAGCTCAAGGGATACACATTAATGAATAATTACAAATAATTCAATAATTGCAAATGCCATAAATATATTAATCTTATTAATAATACGAATATGTTCAAGTACATTTGTCCCTAATAATGATTGTCTCTAGGACATACATACTTTCAAGTTGTACCTATTGTAGGAGAGAGGATACTGATTATGAAGAGATGTCAGAAAAAAGAAACAACTTCCGCTTCAAACAAATGAAACAACCATGACAAACATGTCAAAACAGAATGGTGCGTCCAAATTGATTAGAAAAGCAAAATTAGTAATATGGGACGAAGCACCAATGGCAATGCGACATACAATCGAAACAGTTGACATGAGCTTTAGAGATATAATGGACAACGAGAGACCTTTTGGGGAAAAAGTCATGGTTTTGGAGGCGATTTTCATCAGGTATTACCAGTTGTTCCAAAGTCGACAAGAGTAGAAACTGTCAATGCAAGCTTGGTGAAATCATATCTTTGGTCTTTGATGAAAAAGATTCATTTCACGAGAAATATGAGAGCAAGAACAGACCCTACATTCAGTGAGTTCTTACTTCGCGTCAGTAACAGATATGAGCCAACAATAAAAGATAGCTTAATCCGTCTTCTGAAATAGCTAATTGTCAGAAGATTGCTTAATAAAAGAAATATATCCATCACTTCAGGAAAACCATGTGAATGCAAAATATGTAACTGAGAGGGCTATCTTAGCTAGCAGAAATAAGTACGTTCATCAACTGAATGAGATAATGATAGCAGCGTTCCCAAGTGAAAGCAAGACATTCATTAGTTTTGATTCTGCAAAAGATAACACAAACAATTACTACCAGAAAGAATATCTAAATACTTTGACACCAAATGGTCTACCACCACACATGATAGAACTTATGTTACACACTGATTCAATTTTACATAGGATCTGTGTAACTTGTGCTTGCATATGCATACATAATTAAAATATGATATTAAAAAATATATTCTTTTTCAAACAAGTTAGCTTTGAAGGAGAATGCACCGATCATATTACTCAGGAATTTGGACGCCTCAAATGGCTTATGTAATGGCACAAGAATGATATGTAAGGGTTTTACCAACAATGTCATACATGCAAAAATAATGACAGGACATTATGCAAACAAGAATGTGTTTATTCTGAGAATACAATTATCGCCACCTAAAAATGAAGGATATCCATTCAAATTTATTTGGAAATAATTTCCAGTGCGATTTTGCTTTGCCATGACAATAAATAAAGCACAAAGACAAACAATTCCAAATGTTGGCTTGTATTTGCCGCAACATGTTTTCTCCCATAGTCAATTGTACGTTGCACTTTCAAGAGGGATATCAATGGCAACAACAAGAGTCATGATCATGACAGACCAACCGAAAAAAGAAATGCAACATACACCAAGAACACCGTCTGTAAGGAAGTATTATGTAACATATGAATATATTACATACTCACAATGTACATTTTAGATACCAAATGTAATTTTGTTATTCATATTTTGCAGGTTCTGGAAATACCTAATCATTGATCACCCAACAAAGAAGTCATTTGAATAGGATGTATGTTCATCAATTCAAACTTGTATTTTCATACGAAATAGTTTGTCATTCTAATTACAATGCGATTTACGCATGACTCATACTATATGTACTGATTACTTGGGACTCATGTGCAATGCACTTGTTTACAACCAGTTTATATCTATATGATTTTAAAAGCATGAATATAAATGTTGGTTGACCAAAATATTCTTCAAATATTGAACGACATTTATACCCTTAATGTCACGACCCCAAATCACTAAGTCGTGAGGGCACCTACCATTTTCCACCTCGGTAGGAGAACCCTTCCATTTATCAATAATCCAACAACAATTAAGTAAAATAAGCGAAATAATATAAAGTCTACTCATTTCATAAATATGAAAATGCGAAAGATACGAATCCTAAATACAACCCCCAAAGGAATATAGTCTGAACAATACAAGAGCTACTAATAATGCAAATCTGAATAGTACATAAGTCTAAAAAATAGTAGTACTATCTAGGAACCGAGATAAGACAAGTAGACAGGAAAGAGTCTCCGGGCAGCGGATCCATCCGCAATGCTCACCCTAAAGACTCAGCAACAGCCTCGGATGAGTCGAGAGAGAAAGAGGTAGAACCAGTCACGTACTCTGCATTAAGAAAAGAATGCAGCAAGGTAGTATCAGTACAAATACTATGTACCGATTGATATCATAGGCCGACAACAGTTAGCTAACATATGCATAAGAAAGACGTTTAAAGATAGACATGCTCACAATCAAGTACAAGTAACATCACAGTTAAAGAATAATCCACCAATATAGGAAATCAAGTCAAGATCCAAATATAAGAATGAATAATGAATAAATATATAGTGAAGTGGCCACATGATCAATCTGTACATACATGCTCCGGGCAGAATATATTATCGTCCCATTAGTCATGACCCATGGGGGACCTACGACATCTATGTACCAGTCATTCAGTACCACACAGCCTAGAATGACTCTACCATCAAACACCCCGCTAGCCAGTCCATATCACACATCATAGAGATGGCTACACAATATAGTATGTCATATGAATCATAAGTGTCTCCTTCTCATTTAGCACTGTCACACCAATCATAAATCCTATCAGTATATCATGAAAAATGAGGATGAATGCAATGCAATGCCAATATCAAGTGTAACATATCAATCACCAGTCATGCCACACAAAGACACTTATCAGAATATCAGTTTCATACTAACTCATTTCTTCTATTCATGAACATGCCCAAAAATAAGTGAGATATAACTACATCATGAATACGAGATGGCATTACATACAAGTCCAGTAACCACAACAAGGCACCAAGTTATAATTAGTCAACACTAACCAACCTAAGTAGTCCATCCCAACTTCATACCCGAAGGCTTACATGCTTTATCCCACATAATCTATACATACATACCCTTCGCTAACCGAAGTCTAATCAAAATATAAGCCATAACCTACCTGGAATGCCGAGTGGGAGTCACACGAATCAGTCATGCGCCTTGCCCTTCCGCAAATCACGGTCGTACTAGAAATTTATTATTTTCGAAGTCTAAGTTAGAATAAGGAATTCACAACACCCATAACATCATATTAGTCCTTGGAATCAAAAATGAATAGGGAAGAAAGAGGAAAACGGCCTTATGGGGGGTAAAACGGTCAATTTGAAGATGAAATATGAAATTCAACGTTCTAGGAGTTCAATAATACTAACTAATTGCTAAATCACTCAAGATTAAGCTAATTTCATCTTAGAAGAACCCCCCCCCCCCCAATTTTGGGTATGAACCCTAGTTTTTAACATTTAATTTTATCAACAATAATGGAAGATTCAAGCTTAAAAGTACTAAATAATGATACATCATGATTAGATTAATAGAATTCACTAATTAATTCTCACTTTCAAGCTTAAGAATTAAACAAGCCCTAATTTGGTTGAACTCAATTTTCCCAATTAGATTCTAGGTTATTTCCACCATTAGATCAACACAAATAAGTTAAAGAATGGTAAAATGTAGCTAAGGGAGCATACCTCAAGAAGAAATCACTAGAAGATGCTTGAAATCGCTCTAATGGTGCTTGGGATAAGTATTTTCGAAATGAGGGAATATAGGATTTTAATGACACTTAAATTAATCTAAAAAATCCCGTCATCAACTGCAGCGGAGCCGCGCCCGCGATCCACCCCCGCGCCTGTGGTCCCTTGCTAAAATCTCAAAAGCTTGCTGCAGCGGAACACCATCCGCTGTAGTGGACCCTTTCCACTGGGAGCACTGAGGCCCGCCCCAACGAGTACACCAGATACTAGAAAGTTTCATACTTGTGTTATTTTTTCCCAAAATCTGATAATGACCCGAGACCATCCCGTCACAAATCAGATACGTACACATATGTAAAAAAACACTACAGACTCACTCGTGATCTCAGAATTTCCATCGAAGTTCTAAATCTGCGAGTCAACTCTCAATGGGCTAAACTAGTTTCTCAACCAATAGCCAAAAATGCTCTTGAGGGCCTCGGGAACCGAATTAACTATCCTACCAAGTTATAAACGACCCTCCGAATCTCACAAAATTAATGACATTCCAAAAAAGGTTAGTTCACATAAAAGTCAACTTTCGGTCAATGTTTTTATATTTTAAGGTTCTAATTTCTCAACTTCTACTAGAATCATCTGATAACTTCGGGATTTGAGTTAACGAGGGTAAAATAGTTGAAGTACAAGTACATATACCAATTAAATAATTGCTCATCCTCGAGCGACAAGAAGTGGAAAAGGGTATAAAGATACCTGAGCCAACAAATAACTGAGCATATCTGGCACGCATATCGAACTCGGTCTCCCAAGTAGCCTCATTAACAGGACAATCCTTCCATTGAACTTTCACGAAATTTATCTCCTTTGTCCTCAACTTCCTAACATGCCTATCTAGGATCATTATAGGCTCCTCCTTAAAGGACAGATTCTCATCAAGAAATGTTGAATCCCAACGAATGATATAAGACCCGTATGAATGATACTTCTTCAATATAGAAATGTGGAAAACCGGATGAACACCTGACAAGCCTGATGGAAAAACCAACTCATAAGCAACAACATCAACACGATAGAGAATATCAAATGGACCAATGTATCTCGGACTCAACTTGCCCCTCTTTCCAAAATGTATCACACCCTTTCAACAAATCTGTGCCCCATGGTCAAACCTCAAAAGCATCAAACCATCTAATAAGATAACGATACCTCCTACCATACAAAGCCTCAAACGGCGCCATTATCAATATTGGAATGGTAGTTGTTGTTTTACGCGAACTCAGCCAAGGGTAAGAACTTGTCCTAATGACCACCGAAATCAATCACACATGCTCTCAATATATCCTCGAGTAGCTAAATTGTCCTCTCGAACTGTCTGTCAGTCTGAGGTGAAAAGCGGTACTATGATCCAACTGAGTACCCAACTCTGCATGTAATGTCCGCCAGAAATATGAAGTAAACGGAGGGCCTCGATTGGAGATAATAGGAACCACATGCAACTGTACAATCTTACGAAAGTAAATCTTAGCTAACTTCTCCGCATTGTAAGTAACCTGAATTGGAATGAAATACGCGGACTTAGTCAGCCTATCCACAATGACCCAAACCGAATCAAACTTGCCCAAGGTCTTCGGAAGACCTACAACAAAAGCCATGGCGATCCTCTCCCACTTTTACTCGGGAATTGGCATCCTCTATAGTACACAATCGGGTCTCTGGTGCTCATAATTAACATGCTGACAGTTCCCACACCAAACCATAAAATCTATAATATCTCTCTTCATCCGACTCCACCAGTAGTGTTGTCTTAAATCGCGGTACATCTTAGTAGCACCAGGGTGAATGGAATAATGGGAGTTATGGGCCTCCTCCAATATCACGTGAATAAAATCGCCAACACAAGAAGCGCATAACCGTCATTTGATCCTCAGAACCCCCTCACTATCCAGTACGACCTCCTTGGCCTCACCACGCAACACCTTGTCACGAATCTTGCATAACTGGGGATTCTCAAACTGTCGAGCCCTAATCTCCTCTAAGAGAGATGACCTCGCCTCAACACATGCTAGAACTCGGCCCAGATGTGAAAGATCCAACCGTACAAAATTTTTAGCCAGAGTCTAAACCTCCATGGCTAAGAGACGCTCAGAAGCCACAAATCGAGCCAAACTACCCATACTCACTGCCTTGCGACTTAAGGCATCAGCCACCACATTCGCCTTACATAGTGGTAAAGTATGGTGATATCATAATATTTCGGAATCTCCATCCATCTACACTGCCTAGAATTTAGATCTCTTGTGAATACATGTTATAGGATGCGATGATCGGTAAACACCTCACAGTGGACTCCATACAAATAATGCCTCTAAATCTTCAAAGTGAAGATGACCACTAACATCTCCAAATCATGAGTAGGGTAGTTCTTCTCATCAATCTTCAATTTCCTTAAAGCATAGACAATGACCTTGCCCTCCTACATCAACATCGTAACCAATACAGGATGCATCACAATATACTGAATAATCCTTACTCTCCACGGGTAATGCCAAAATCAAAGCCGTAGTTAATAAAGTCTTGAGATTTTGAAAGCTCTCCTCACAAGACCACTGAAAATGAACCTCCTTCTGAGTCAATTTTGTCATAAATGATGCAATAGAAGCAAATCCCTTCACGAACTGGTGATAATAACTGATCAACCCCACAAAGCTACAAATCTCAGTCATGATATTGGGCCTCGACTAATCTCTAACAACCTCAATATTTTTAGGGTCAACCATAATCCCATCCCTTGTTACCATGTGGCCTAAGAATGCCATAGAATCAAGTCAAAACTCATATTTTGAAAACTTGGCATAAAGATCCTTCCCCCTCAACAATACAAGGACAATCCTCAAATGCTGCTCATGCTCTTCCTCGCTCTTTAAATATACCAAGATATCATCTATGAAAGCAATAACGAAGAAATCCAAGTATGGCTTGAAAATATCATTCATCAAAGTCATAAACGTTGCTGAGGCATTTGTAAACCCAAAAGACATCACAAGGAACTTGTAATGACCATAATGAGTCCTAAAGGTTGTCTTCGGAATATCTTCGACCCGAATCTTCAACTGGTGATAGCCTGATCTCAAGTCAATATTTGAAAATACCGAAGCACCTCGAAGATGGTCGAACAAATCATCAATGCGGGGAATATGATACTTTTTACTAATGGTGACCTTGTTCAACTGATGGTAGTCTTTGCACATCCTTATCGTACCGTCTTTCTTCTTCACAAATAACACTGGAGCACCCTAAGGGGAGACACTCGGTCTAATGAATCCCTTATTCAGAAGATCCTGCAACTACTCCTTCAACTCCCTCAACTCAGCCAGTGCCATCTTATAAGGTGCAATAGAGATAGGGCAAGTGCTCGGCTCCAAATCGATGCAGAAATCAATATCACGATCAGGTGGCATATCCGAAAAATCGGCAGGAAACACCTCCACAAACTCATAAACAATAAGCATGGACTCAAGAGATGGAGAATCAACATTGGTATCACGAATATATGCCAAATAAGCCAAACAAACATCCCTTGTTAACAAGTTTCTTCGCCCATAGGTAAGAAATAATCTTCTTCGGAGTAGGACTAGGAGTACCTTTCCACTAAAGTCTAGGAATCCCGGGCATAGCTAAAGTAATTGTCTTGACATGACAGTCTAAGATCGTGTGGTACAGAGACAACCAAGTCATGCTTAATATAACGTCAAAATCTAACATATCAAGGATTATCAAGTCTACCCAAGTGTCGTACCCCATAAAAGTAACTAAGCAATTGCAATAGACTCTATCAACCAACACAGAATCCCCGATTGGAGTAGATTCATAAATAGGCAATTCAAGATGGTCGCAAGTCAAATCCCAACCAACAGAATGATAATTAAAACATACAAGTAAGTAGACCTTAAATCAAATAAGATTATGGTCAGCCGACAATGAATAGAAATGTTACTTGAGATCACTACATCAGAAGCCTCTACTTTTGGCCAACCCGGAAATGCATAACACTGTGCACCACCACGGTCGTTCTGACCAGACTATTCTCCTCCCCTGGAGACCTGAGTACCACATCTCCGGACTGATGTCCGCCCCTAGAAGTCTGATAACCACCACAGCCAGACTGAGCACCGCCTCTCACTGATGAACCACCCCGGCTACCAGAAGATGTCGGAGTCCTAGGAGTCTAGAACTTAGAATCCTACTGAGTCCCATTATATCTAACCCGGGGACAATTTCTCTTGATGTGACCCATCTCACCATAACACACTATAGGCGTTGGAGGCTGTTATACGGAGGCTGAAGAATCGGATGGACCATCATGGTCAGCTGGCCGGGATAAAGAACCTCTATGAGACTGTCCAGCCCCATGCCCACTCTGCCTAGAAGGACCACCAAAATATGTTTACAACGCGGACTGAACCGGACGACTAAGGGCTGAATGATAGGTCCTGGAAGACTGACGCCCACCTCGGTGACTGGAAGAACCACTAAACTGACTATGCTGACGGGGCCTCTTCTTACTAGCCTCCAAAAGCTCAAACCTTGGTGGCCTCAACACTCATAGCATGATCCACAATCGTCTGAAAGGAAAACCCCATAGCCACATGCTGAAGACAATGAACATGAAATGAAAGCATAAGCCCATTGACAAACCTATAGACTCTCTCATCCTCTATCGGAACCAAGTATGATGCATACCGAGCTAGAAATAAAAATCTGGACTCATACTCAGCCACCGACATACCCCCTTATTGCAAATGAGTGAACTCATCTCTACGCTGATCTCTCAAAGTACGAGGCACATACTTCTCTAGGAAGACCTGGTGAAACTGAACCCACGTAAGTGGAGGTGAACCAGTTGGCATGCTCTCAATAAAGTACCTTCATTAAGTGTTCGCATCATCGCAAAGCTGAAACGATACATAGTCCACGCCATGGGACTCAACAATCCCCATTTTATATAGCCTCTCATGCATGATGATAAACTCATACATATCCTCACTGTGGGTACCATGAAACCTGGGCAACTTCATCTTTAGGAACCTACCAATAAGCTCCTGATATTTGAGTGTCAAAGCCTGAGCTACTACCGACCTAGGAACGCCCTCAGGGGCTTGAAAACTATATGTGGAGCCATAGTAGCAGTATGTTGCATCCCCTATGTATGTCCCTGCTAGGAGTATGCAACCCTACCCTAGTATGAGATCCACCAAGAGTGACATTGCTCGCTGCCTGCTGGACATCAAGATGAAGAAGTATACAGACCAGTGTATCCTGAACTACTGGATCTGACATAATCTTGAGGTGAGTCTGGTCTGGCCCCAAACCTCTCCCATTAACCTGCTCTACCTCAGGCTCATGCTCGGGAAATGATGAAAGTGCCCATCTCTGTCCAGCCGCAGGAGCCCTATCCTCATCCTCGAGCGTCGGCCCCAACAACAACGGGATCGGGATCACCATCCCTCGCAAGATCCGCTCGTGTTCTCACCATCTGTGAGTGAATAGAAATGAATATGATACCAATTCGAACGTTCCAAATACCAATTTGAATAAGTAGCATAAAAATGAAAAAATTTGAAGTTTTCTAAATGTCCCATAGCCTCTCGTAGATAAGTACAAAGCTCTTCGTACCCATCCGCAAGACTCTACTAGACATGCTTTTGTACTTATAGACCAGGTAACCTAGGGCTCTGATACCAACTTGTCATGACCCCAAATTACTAAGTCGTGAGGACACCTACTATTTCCCACATCAGTAGGAGAACCCTTCCATTTATCAATAATCCACAACAGTTAAGTAAAATAAGCGAAATAATATAAAGTCTAATATGAAAATGCGGAAGATACGAATCCTAAATACAACACTCAAAGGAACATAGTCTAAATAGCACAAGAGCTACTAATAATACAAATCCTAATAGTACATAAATCTCAAATATAGTATTACTGTCAAGGAATTGAGATAAGACAAGTAGATAGGAAGGAGTCTCCAAGAAGCAGATCCATCAACAATGCTCACCCTAAAGACTCAGCAGCAGCCTCGGATCAGTCGCGAAGGGAAGAGGTAGAACCAGTCACGTACTCTGCATTCAGAAAAGAATGCAGCAAGGTAGTATCAGTACAAACATTATGTATCGGTAGATATCATAGGCCGAAAACAATTAGCTAACATATGCATAAGAAAGACGTTTAAAGATAGACATGCTCACAATCAAGTAAAAGTAACATCACAGTTAAAGAATAGTCCATCAAGTATAGGAAATCAAGCCAGGATCCAAATATAAAATGAATAATGAATAAATATGCAATGCAATGCAGTGGCCACATGATCAATCCGTACATACATGCTCCGGGCGGTATATATCATCATCCAGTAGTCATGATCCATGGGGGACCCGCGACGTTTATGTACCAGTCATTCGGTATCACACATCCTAGAATGACTCTTCCACCAAACACCCCGCTAGCCAGTCCATATCACACGGTATAGAGATGGCTACGCAATATAGTATGTCATATGAATCATAAGTGTATCTTTCTCATTTAGCACTGTCACGCCAATCACAAGTCATATCAGTATATCATGAAAAATGAGGATGAATGCAATGCAATGCAATGCCAATATCAAGTGTAACATATCAATCTCCGGTCATGCCACACAAAGACATTTATGAAAATATTAGGTTCATACTAACTATTTTCCTCTATTCATGAACATACACAAAATAAGTGAGATACAACTACATCATGAATACGAGATGACATTACATACAAGTCCAGTAACCACAACAAGGCAACAAGTTATAATCAGTCAACAATGACCAACCTAAGTAGTCCATCCCAACTTTATACCCGAAGGCTTACATGCTTTCTTCCATAGAATCTAACTATACATACGCTTCGCTAATCGAAGTCTAATCAGAATGTAAGTCATAACCTACCTGGAATATCGAGTGGGAGTCACACGAATCAGAACTGCGCCTTGCCATTCCGCGGATCACGGTCGTACTCTAAGTCTAATATTTTCAAAGTCTAAGTTAGAACAAGGAATTCACAACACTCATAACATCATAATAGTCCTTGGAATCTAAATTGAATATGAAAGAAAGAGGGAAACAAGCTTGGTAAAATGGTCAATTTGAAGGTAAAATGTGAAATGCAATATTCTAGGAGTTCAATAATACTAACCAATTGCTAAATCAACTCAAATTAGGTTAATTTCATCTTACAAGAAAAACTCCCAATTTTGGGTATAAACCCTAGTTTCCAACATTCAATTTTATCAACAATAATGGAATATTCAAGCTTAAAAGTATTAAATAATGATACACCATGCTTAGATTAACAGAACCCACTAATTAATTCTCACTTTCAAGCTTAACAATTAAACAAGCCCTAATTTGATTGAACTCAACTTTCTCAATTAGATTCTAGGTTATTTCCACCATTAGATCAACATAACGAAGTTAAAGAAGGGTAAAATATAGCTAAGGGAGCATACCTCAAGAAGAAATCACTAGAAGATGCTTGAAATCGCTCTAATGGTGCTTGGGATAAGTATTTTTGAAGTGAGGGAATGTATGATTTTAATGACACTTAAATGAATCTGAAAAATCATGTCATCCGTTGCAGCGGACTAAGGCCCGTAGCAGCGGACCCACGCCCACGGTCCTCCCCCGCTCCTACGGTCCATTGCCAAAATCCCAAAAGCTTGCTACAGCGGAACGCCATCCGCTGCAACAGACACTTCCGCTGGGGCGCATTGAAGCCCGCCCCAGTGAGTACACCAGAAACTAGAAAGTTTCATACTTATTCTATTGTCGCCCAAAATCTGATAATCACCCGAGACCTCCACGACACAAACCAGTTATGTACACATATGTAAAAATACGCTCCAGACTCACTCGTGGTTTCGAAAGTTCCATCAGAGTTCTAAATCTACGAGTCAACCCTCAACGGGCTAAACTAATTTTCCAACCAATAGCCAAAAATTATCCCGAGGGCCTCGAGAACCGAATCAACTATCTCACCAAGTCATAAACGATCCTCCAGGCCTCACGGAATTGATGAAATTCTGAAAAGATCCTTTCACTCAAAAATCAACTTTCGATCAACGCTTTCATATTTTAAGGTTCTAATTTCTCAAGTTCTACTAGAATCGTCCGATAACTTTGGGATTCAAGTTAACAAGGATAAAATAGTCAAAGTACAAGTAACGACGGAATACGTTGTTACACTTAAAATATAATTACATATCGAATAAAATTGTCATTTAAAGCTTATACAAATATTAATATGCTTGGACCGAAATTCTTACGCAATCAAATTCATTCCGACTTTGAAATACAATTTTGAAAGGATATGAACTGGAGTTTGATACAAATTAAGAATCATTGAACAAGACTAATTCTATTAAAAGTAAATATTTTAGTTTATAAGCGTGCGTTACTATAATCGTGCAAATCTCTGGATGTTGAAACCAAAATGCATTTTTGGATGCCTTTCTAGATCTGCTCCTCCTATACGTAAGTATTGGTATATCATAAATATATAAAGAGAACTTTATGAGAAAGAGTTTTTTTTCAGAAAATGTTTGTATTGCTATAGTTTTCTATAGAGAAATATCTACCTGTTACTCTATCAATTAACCAAAAGGTCGTCCCCCGGGCATAGCTGAATGACAAATGAGGGGAACTTAAAATCCAGCTAGAGGCCTGCAGCGTGGGTTCGAACCTTGGTGGGAGCAATTTGCTCTCTTTTGGGGTAGAACCTTGTAGGTAATATCAGTTGCTCTGTTCTCTAACTCTGGTCATTCAGGCACATCCCGTGATTTACTGGTAGTAGTGCTGAGGGACCGGGACTACTATCTCCAGGAATAGTCTGGCGTAAGCCGGGAAGCTGGATATCAACAAAAAAATTAACCAAAAGGCCATTGAAGCTTACACAATCACAACTGCTATTTAAGTTCTTGTCAACGGACTTCAACTATTGATTTTTTTCGTTAGTTAAAGTAAATTTCATTACCTAGTATGTATTTCAAAAGATTAGAATAGATAGTTTATTAGATCTTTTTCATATTCTTATGTATGTCAGGCGAAGGAAGAATATGATATATTATGTATAAACTACATAAATTGTGGGTTGATCAGAATCGTGTTGATTTGTCGGTACATTTGTATTTTTTGTGTGAATGTAGATATAGTAGGTAATTCTTTCTACAAATAAAAATAACATGTTAACATTATAAAAATAACATATGTTGCAACTTTTGATTCACTAGATTCTATGATTTATCTATCTACATATATTATTATAAAAACACAAATATAAATTTTAATTGATCAAAATATCCTTTAAATATCGAACGATTTACACACTCTTAACTATTTCATTAATTTGGACAAGAACATACAAGAAAAGGACATAACTGTAAAAATACACATTAGAATGAAAAATTATATCCTATTAAGAACTTAATTCACGAGCTAGTTAAGATTCTTAAGAAGAGGATGATTAATATAGCATGTGTCCAGGAGATCAAATGGGTAGGACCTAAGGCTAAGGATGTGGACGGGTATAAGTTATGTTCTCGGGTAGGTCGAGGTATAGGAATGTGGTAGGTATTTTAGTAGACAGCGAGCTAAGGGATCATGTGGTAGAGGTTAGGAGGGTCAATGACATGATGATAACGATTAAGTTAGTAGTTGGAGGGATCACTATGAATATTATTAGTGCTTACGCGTTGCAGGCGGGCTTGGACGAGGAGGACAAGATGCGATTTTGGGAGGATTTGGATGAGGTGGTGGGTGGTATACTACCCACTGAAAAGTTATTTGTAGGATGAGATTTCAATGGACATATCGGGTCACTCCCGGGGGTTATGACGACGTGCATGGAGTCTCTGGACTCAGGGACATGAACGGGGGAGGCATATCACTTTTGGAATTCACTAGAGCTTGTGGGACGGTGATAGCCAACTCGAGGTTCCTGAAGAAGGAGGAACACTTAGTGACTTTCTGTAGTTCTGTGGCTAAGACTCAGATAGACTTTTTACTCCTTAGGAAGGTTGACAAATGTCTTTGTAAAGACTATAATGTTATTCCGAGAGAAGATCTTATGACCCGACATAAGTTTTTGGAGATCAATATGGAGAAGAATAGGATGCTTTCATATGACAGGTTAAGAATCAAATGGGGGAGTTTGACCATGGCTAGTGCAAAGAAGATGGGGGATAAGTTGATGGCCAATGGGGCTTGGGAGAGTAGTGGGGATGCGACAGGTATGTGGGACAAGACGGCCAATTGCATTCGAGTGGTAGCTAGAGAAGTGTTTGGGCTCTCGAGGGGTAGCTGTGGTTGGCATCGAGGGGACTAATGGTGGAATGGTAGAGTTCAAGAGAAGGTGGAAGCGAAGAAAGTGGCGTATGCAAAATTTGTAGAAAGCAAGGATGAGGTAGAGAAGTGGACAAATAAAGAACTGTATAAGATGGCGAGGAAGGAGGCAAAGCTTGCGGTTACGGCGGCGAAAATGACGGCTTTTGAATGCCTGTATTTGGAATTAGATGAGAAAGGCAAGGATAGGAAGTTGTATAGACTAGCCAAGGCGAGGGAGAGGAGGGCCCATGACTTGGATCACGTGAGGTGTATCAAGGACTAGGACGACAAAGTATTGGTGGAGGACGCGCATATTAGGTGGAGGTGGCAGTCTTACTTCCATATACTCTTGAACAAAGGAGATAGAGACATTGTGGTGGAAGACTTGGAGCAATCTGGTAGGCATCAGAATTTTGGCTATTGTAGTAGCATTGAAGTAGAGGAGGTTAACTGTGTTATTCGCAGGATGCACAGGGGACGAGCGACCGGGCCTGATGACATCCTAGTTGAATTTTGGAACAGCGCAGACATGACAGGTTTGGAGTGGCTAACTGAGTTATTTAACGTCATTTTGGAGATGGCGAGAATGCCCAAGAATGGAGGTGTAGTACAATGATCCCTTTTTACAAGAACAAATGTGATATCCAGAGTTGTAACAACTATAGGGGTATCAAGCTGCTAAGCCACACTATGAAAGTGTGGGAGAGGATCGTGGAGATGAGGGTCAGAAGAGGCGTGTCTATTTCCGAGAACCAGTTTGGATTCATGCAGAGGTGTTCGACCACAGAATTTACTTATCTTATTAGGAGGTTGGTGGAGCAGTATAAGGAGAGGAAGAGAGACTTACATATGGTTTTCATCGACCTTTAGAAGGCATACGACAAAGTTTATAGGGAGGTTCCATGGAGATGTTTGGAGGTTAGAGGCGTATCTGTGGCGTACACTAGGGCGATCAATGATATGTATG
Source organism: Anisodus tanguticus (assembly GCA_034509755.1). Taxonomy (NCBI): domain Eukaryota; kingdom Viridiplantae; phylum Streptophyta; class Magnoliopsida; order Solanales; family Solanaceae; genus Anisodus; species Anisodus tanguticus. Next base: position 24,659,761 of record CM067551.1, read on the forward strand.
ATGGAGCCAAGACCAGGGTATGGACAGTAGGAGGAGACATGGAGCACTTTCTAGTGATGATTGGGCTACACCAAGGGTCAGCTCTTAGCCCATTCTTATTTGCATTGGTTATGGATAGACTGACGCGACAAATCTAAGGGAGGTGCCATGGTGTATGTTATTCGCAGATGAAATAGTCCTGATTGATGAGACTCGCAACGGAGTGAATGCAAAGCTGGAGGTTTGGAGATAGACTCTGGAATCTAAAGGATTCGGCTAAGTAGGACAAATACAAAATACATGGAGTGCAAGTTCAGTAACGGGAGCGACCTTGAGATAGACGTGGAGGTGAGGCTTGGTACTCAGGTAATTCCAAAGAAAGAAAGATTCAAGTACCTCAGGTCTATTATCCGAGGGAATGGAGAGATTGATGACGATGTCACACATCGTATTGTGGCAGGGTGGATGAAATGAAGGCTCGCATCTGGAGTCTTATGCGATAAAAATGTGCCACCAAAACTTAAAGGCAGGTTCTATAGGGCGGTGGTTACACCGACTATGTTGTATGGGATGGAGTGTTGGCCAGTCAAGACTTCACACATTCAAAAGATGAAAGTTGCGGAGATGAGGATGCTGAGATGGATGTGCGGGCACACGGAGGGATATGATTAGAAATGATGATATCCGGGACAGAGTGGGAGTGGCCTCGGTGGAGGATAAAATGCGGGAAGTGAGGTTGAGATGGTTTGGGCATGTGCAGAGGAGAGACACAAATGCCCCAGTGCGGAGGTATGAGAGGTTGGCTATGGACGAGTTTAGGAGGGGTAGAGGTAGGCCGAAGAAGTATTGGGGAGAGGTGATTAGATGAGATATGGCGCAGGTGCAACTTATTGAGGACATGACCTTAGATAGGGGGTTGTGGAGGACACGAATTAGGGTAGTAGGTAGTCGAGTGTAGTCCTACTTACGCTTGCAAACTTGTAGGGGTAATGTTATTATTGTAGGCCTACTTAGCCTATTATACAAATAGGCACATTATTGCTTTATAGTTACTTGTAGCTGATTTTCTACTGATATGTGTCATTTGGTGTACTTTGTTTAGCTTATTTACCTGCGCTAGTTAATGCTTACTTTTTTTAAATGCGCTATCATGACTTATTCTCTTTTGATATCAGCATTTTCATACTGCTTTAAATTTTTCCGGACCGTTTCTCTTGCTTGTTTTACTCTTGCTTTGCTTGTGCTTATGCTCTGTCTTGAGCCGAGGGTCTCTCTGAAATAGCCGCTCTACTTACCAAGGTAGAAGTATGGTCTGCGTACACTCTATCCTCCCCAGACCCCACGTTGTGGGATTTCACTGGGTATATTATTATTGTTAACTTAATTCACGGTACACATTTGGATAAAAACAGAAATGTTAGAAAGTTAAATATCGATGGACCAAAGTATCCACGATGGTGGATAAAATTGTCGTATTTAGGAGGATGCCGAAGTCAACTAATAATTCATACATATTCTATATATATGCAATTAAAATTTTATTATTTTAGGTACATAATTCGTAGTATTTAAAGAAAGATATATTTATGCAAAGCACGAACATAGAAACTAGTCTATGTTATTATAAAAGCACGAAGGGCCTTAAAAGGTTGATTGAACTTTTTTCCTTCATTAAACAACTCTACAATAGACAAAATTGTCATTTACTATTTGTCTAATATTTATAAATTTAAAATCAACCAAAATTTTAATTATTAATCTTTCCTTATTTGGTTTATATATAACATATAACATATATGGTAAGACATGAAAATTATTACAGTACGAAAATTTGTAACACTTTGAACTCCTATTAGGTTTTGGAGTCTGTCATTAAATTTTATAACATTAAATTTTAATTATTAATCTTTCCTTATTTGGTTTATATATAATATATAACATATATGAAGAAAAAAAAAGTTAGTAAGACATGAAAATTATTACAGTACGAAAATTTGTAATACTTTGAACTCCTATTAGGTTTTGGAGTCTCTGTCATTAAATTTTATCACATTATTTTGTAAAGTCATTTACAACACTTTGAACTTCTTTTAGATATAGGAGTCTTTTATTTGTTATTAAAACTTTAATCAATTAATATTTATAAATATTTTAGGTAAAAATTTCGTGAACTTTCAATTGTTTTTAGGTTTTAGGTTTTTTTATAACACAGAACAAATTCATTAGGAAACTTTCGACTACTTTAACTCCTTTAAAGTTTAGGTGTCCTTTTTTAGGAGAAAAATTAACCAATTAATTTCTTATAAATATTTCAATTAAAATTTTCATTATTTTATATATAATTATTTCTATATTTATAGAAGTCCATGTATAATGGTATCTCCAAGGAAATTTGAAGACTTGAAGAGGTAGCCGGCTCTATAAATTATAAGCGTTGTGGGGGGTGGAGGGAGTGGGGGACTTATGCTCGTCCGGTTTGTTTCATAGTTTGTTTTGGTTTGATTTAGGTTTAGCTTTTTATTTTTGCTATATTCTTTGCAGTATATTTTCATGAATTAAAATCTAACAAATAACTTTGATTTTCACTTTTAAAATCCCGCAGAAAACCTTCGCTAAATTTCTTGCTTATGATTTCTTTGCTTTTATTGGTAATCTAAAGGGTCAGTCGATCAGGTATACCTTTATAATCATTATTCAAAATTCTATATTTTTTTGCAGATTGATATAGTGTATTCCAGAAGTACACTTGAGATATTTACAATATTGTTACAATAAAAAGTTTATTCATGACCTAATAATTTTTATTAATTTGTATTAAAAGTTGTATACTCATGCTCATAATTATAAATTATCATTCATTTTTCCCTTTGTTTTATTCATTATTGTGTTTTAATAGTGTTAGTAACCAACAATTACTTTGAATTAGGATTTCGGAAAGTCTCACCCGCTGTTTCAATAAGTCTATGATTTGTAATTTTTTTTGTCGTATAAAGTTTTGAGAGATGTATATTATTTTTACATTACACTAATTGTGCATGTACGACACAGGAGCCTTGGCTCCCATTCCAAAAAACAAAGATATTATCTTCACGTAAGTTACTGCCCGTCTTTCTTTTTGTTATATTCTTTGTGGTACACTTTTTGCCATATCCAACAATAACTTTCACTTCATTTTCAGAATTCCACAGAAAACCTTCGCTATACTTCATTTCTAACTACGTGAATTGAATCACCTATTAAAGGAGGTTGAAATTTTTAACAAATTCTATTATTCTTTGATTTTATCATTATAATAGGATACAAAAATACATATAAAAATTAAAATAATGTTGAAGTTAGATTGATGAGCGGGATATCTTGTCTCTTATAATCTATTGTGTTCTTCTAATTATTCAAACTTACCCAAACTAGAGAAATACATAAAAACCTAAATAGAAAGTTACTCCAGAAGTATCAAATCCTTTTGTACAATATTCATCCAGGAAAAAATTTACATAATACACTAGCTACAGATACGAAGTAATTTTCTTATTAAGTTCTCAATTTTTTTTATATTAAATAAATACAGATTAGAAATACAAATGATATTTAGATAAATCCCTATGTTCAGATCTAGAGGAATTAGCTATTCTTATTTATTATGGGATTTTTAGTTTTTTGATTTTTTGTTATACTTTACTGTGGTTGTTAATGGATTTGTATATAAAAATATATACTTACAATATTATATAAAGGGGTTTTGGTCCGTCTTTAATATTATAATATAAAAGAGTTAATACATCATCAACTACAAAAAAAGGGAAGTTTATATGGACCAATGTGCTGGCTATCGAACGTAAATCAATCGACAAAACAATTGAAATTATTGAGTTACTATTGTTAGGTGTGGAACTAATAATCCACAAATTTCTAAATAAAAAAAAGTAAATTCTAAATAAAATTCGAAATACTAAATAATCTAACCTAAAATAATTGAAATAAATTCAATTGAAATAATTCAAAAATAAATAAATACTACGACTAGATTTCTAATGGTGATTCTAATGAATAATTCCTCAATGACGAATAAAAATAATTCTATATGCCAAGTTTAGGGGAGAGATTTAAGTATTATGTCTAAGTTTAACAATTTGTTATAGACTATTTTTGTAGCATCAGATAGACTAAATTTCTTTTTTTCTTGTCGCTAATAATTAGACTTATGTGATTTTTCACATGTCCCCCAAAATCACAATCTAATTAAGAATTTTGTGGGGCATAATCTCATTATTTATTGAGCTAACTAAATGTAAACGTAATTCAATCATTATTTTTCAGGAACTTACACAAATTTATTTAGTTTCTATTTTATAGCTCAAATACATTGTTTAGCAATATTTATGTGATTTTCTTAAAAAAATATACTCATTGATATGATTGACGCGATATACACGTGCAACGCACGTACATTAAACAAGAAATATTTAAATATTAAAATCACAAAGAGCCTTAAAATGGTAATAAAACGTTTTGCTAGAATTCTTTTACTAATTAGACAAAATTGTCATTTACTATTTTTCTTAATTAATAGAATCCTTTTAAAATTATTAAGTACTTTAAAATCCTTTTAGGTTTAGGAGTCATTTTGTTTGTCATTAAATTAGTATTTCGATAACATATATGTTTTTTGAATAACAAAAAAATGACGTTAATTATTAACAAAACTATCGTAGGCAACAAAGGAGTAAAATTTGGTTTAGGATTCAACAACTATACCACTTTAAGTTTAGATAGAATTCTTTCACTAATTAGAGTTACTTACGTTAATTAATTAGAATCCTTTTAAAATTATTTAGTACTTTAAAATCTTAGTCGGTTTATGTCACACCCCAAACTAGGGGGTGTGGTCGGCACCCGGTGCCCTGCTGGCCCAAGCTTACCACTCTGATGATCAGTCTTCCATATGAGTAGAACTTCCGGCCGACAAGGCCGTACTAGAATATATAACAACACCAACATTGAACAAGAGAGATTAACCATATGTACACAGCAGGACCGACAAGGTCACAATATGGTTCAACAAAAGATAACTTAGCCGACAAGGCTATACATCATCAGTATACATACCAAAACAAGTCTGTGAGCCTCTACGAGTAACTGGACTGACATATGTCCGGGACAGGGCCTCGACCTACCCATATTGTACATAATCCTGCAAAATATACTCCATATCTGACCAAGAATCTCCGGGAAAGACGAAACTTACTCACTGACGGTTGAACACGACAGTTCATATTGTGATGGCCTAGTAGAGTCTCTATCAAAATCTGTGGCATGAACACACATCGCCGCAGGTAAAAGGGATGTCAGTACGAAATAATATACTGAATATGTAAAGCATGAATAACAATATAAATCTGTAAGCTGTAAAGAAAGGCATAAGAGCAATATGAGGCGATAAGCTGTAAAGAAAAGTGTACGCAACCTGGATGCCACATAGGGCGAATAATGAAACTCACTACAACCTGTCTGGATAGGCCTTTACTGTATAAACTACCCTCGTCTTATAGTGTGAGGTGTATAACATGTCACTACCTTTAGGTATACTCTAAGGTGTATGTATGTATATGCAATGCAATGTGCACACTGATTTATGCATGTGTTGCGGAACGCACAACCCAGACTGTTATATGTATATGTTGTGGAACGTGCAATCCGATTCATTATATGTATATATTGTGAAACGTGCAACCCGATCCAATATATGATCATGATTGTATGCATGATATAAAATGCCAATGAAAAATATATCAATACCAATGGGAGTCGGGGGTGTGGACAACAAACTGTGATGACACTGGCTTCTTAGCCTCTTTTGAAGCTCATAAACTTTTTTACCTTGCCTTGACATGACTCATGGTCGACTCAACAATTGACTATTTGGAACGCTTCTTTATAAGACTTATGATAAGATAAACCAGTAACCAACAACAATGGTTATGAGAATAAGAATAATCAATGAATACTTGTCGACAAGAGATTTCAATATACAATAGAATGAAGCTTTTGACGTTTCTTTTTGAAATGACAACTCTTTGGATTCATGCTATTGAAAGAAAGGGATAGCCTTACATACCTGTGTCACTTAGTTAATGACATCACACGAACCTCCGGATGGTTTACGAGAGATTATCTATACCATACATAGGTTTTGTATTAGGATATGATCGACAAACTAAGAATTGATTCATTGGGCCAATTTAACGAACGCCTAACATGCATACTTCTCTAATTAAGGTGTTTATGGCTTCTATCCATGTCACGTACTCTTTTTTCAACACAACTCCAACAATACCAATATCAATACAGCATTAATAATCATAACAACAACACAACAACATCAACAACAAGATCACCATACATAATCCATAACTTTTATATCCTTAAACTCAAGCCATGATCATCTCCAAGTTAGCTTAAGAAATAATCAAGGCGCATACAAGTTCTTTCATGGAGTATTGACCCAATTATCACAAGATTCCTTTATCCATAATTCTCAACAAAGCTATGAAAAGCTTAAGACTATCAAGAAGATCAATAACTTACCTTCAATCAGCCAAGAAAACTTTGCACCATAAACTCTTTTCCAACACCAAGAGGATTCTTCACTCCTTATTACTCATATGGATGTTTCCAAGTTTGTAGTGATGATCTATGGGATATTTGCCTTCAATATAATATGAAATGGTCCCTTACTAACCTAAGAACCCTAATGATGTATTTTAGAGTGTTTGGGAGAAGTTTGACTCGAATTGGAAATAAATAAATGAACCACCATCCATAGCCTTAAATAGTGTCATCAACCGCCGCCATATGCGACCCCATATGTAGGGCATATGTCCATATGCTGTAGAATATGCCACCGCATATGGTGGCAGTGAGGGGATGAAAAATGGCTCTGATCCGCTGCCTCATTTGTGAGGCAAAATTGCATCTGTGCCACAAAATGTGTGGCCTATTGTTGAAATTTCGTCAATCTTTCTCGAGTTGTACTTCCTTTTGTCCTTTTGACTTTCAATCTTCTATATACCTTTGTAATACTCATATAAGTCATACGTGACCCTGAAGAAGGGTCTCGGGTTGCTGGAGCTCAAATAGACAACCTATACGTTCAATCGCATGAAAATTGCGAGGGCTCCCCCCCCCCCCCTCCATCCTTAAGAAAATTCGTCCTTGAGTGTTGAGGAATGAAACTAAGAGTCTTGTAAAGCTTGAATCTTAACGTAATTTGGCAGAGTTTCCTCCATAAATAGGACTATCCTAAAACCTATCGGTAGCCAGAATTAACACAAGGGCCACACATGGCCATATACTATATCATTGGCCTCACACGACCATCGTTATATCAATAAATGTAAGAGTTAGTCATAACTCACCTTATATGTATATATCTACATCTCATGTCTGGACTGCTCTGATTCCACTCTTGTTGTTGTGATCGCCTGAACAAGGTATTTAGAATACAAAGTAAGGTTACTATGCCGCAAGAGTAGGAAAATTGTATCACACAACGTCAATATAACCTGTGGTTTGGAAGAGGTGAGGATACTTAGTTTTCATATATTCTTCGGCCTCCCAAGTCATTTCTTCTATATTGTTATTCCTCCATAGAACTTTAACGAAGGCAATTTTCTTTGTTCTCAGCTTTCGAACTTGGTGATCTAGAATAGCTATCGGAGTCTCTTCATAGGTAAAATTCTCGGTGATATGTACATCCTCTACGGGAGTAATACGGAATGGATCTCTTATCCATTTGCGCAACATCGATATGGAATACTAGGTGAACGACTTCTAATTCTGAGGGTAATTCAAGCTCATAGGCCACCCGTATTATCATGCGGATAATTCTATATGGTCCGAAATACCTGGGACTGAGTTTTCCCTTCTTATAGAATCTCATGACGCCTTTCATAGGCGAAACCTTTAGAAATACCAAATTATTGACTGAAAATTCTAAGTCATGACATCGAATATCTGAATAAGATTTCTGCCAACTCTGGGCAGTCAATAAGTGCATTCGATTAACTTTACCTTCTCCACAGCTTGTTGGATTAAATCGGGTCCTAGTAACTCGGCTTCACCCACTTCGAACCAACCAATTTGGGATCTACACTTTCATCCACACAATGCCTCATACAGGGCCATCTTGATGCTGGAATGATAGTTGTTGTTGTAAGAAAACTCAATAACTGGCAAATGATCATCCCAACTACCTTTGAAATCCAATACACAAGCCTGTAGCATGTCCTGGAGTGTCTGGATTGTGCGCTCGGCCTGACCGTCAGTCTGTGGATGGAAATTTATGATAAGTTTCACTTGGGTGCCTAGACCTTTCTGACATGACTACCAAAAATAAGCTGTAAACTAATCACCTCTATCAGATATAATAGAGATCGGAACATTATGTAACCAAACTATTTTCTTGATATATATCTTGGCGTAATCCTTCGCCGAGAACGTAGTACAAACAGGTAGGAAATGGGTTAATTTTGTAAGCCTATCGACGATAACCCAAATGGAATCAAACTTCCAATAAGAACATGGTAAATCAGTAATAAAATCCATATTAATCATTTTCCACTTCTAAGTAGGGATTTCTATATGTTGTAGCAAGCCTCCAGGCTTCTGATGCTCAATCTTAACTTGCTGATAATTCGAGCATTGAGCTAAAAATGCTACAATACCTATCTTTATGTCATTCCAATAGTAAACCTATCAAAATTCATGATACATCTTTGTCGATCCAGGATGCATGGAATATCTAGACTGGTGGATCTCGGCCATAATTTGCTCTTCGAGTCCTCATACATTTGGTATACATAGTCGACCCTAATATCTAAGGACTCCGTCTCCCGTAAGATCCAACATTGGCTTCTTCTATAGAGGAATACCTTCTTTCATTCGGACTAATTCAGGGTCATCAAATTGTCTTGTCTTCACCTCAACTATCAAGGATGAGTCTGCGGTATTCTATACTACCGCTCCTCTGTCATCCATATCCAAAAGTCGCACATTTAAACTGGCTAAGTGATGTAGTTATTTGGTTATCTCTAGCTTATTAGCTTCAATACCATCCAAACTCCCCATATACTTATGACTTAAGGCATCAGCTACGACATTCGCCTTACCGGGGTGATATAAAATGTCGATATCGTAGTCCTTTAGTAATTCCAACCATCTCATTTGCCTTAAATTCAGCTCCTTCTGGCGGAATATATACTACGGACTTTTATGGTTCGTGAATACATCAACATGGACTCCATATAAATAATGATGCCACATCTTTACGGCAAAGATTACCGCTGCCAACTTAAGATCATGAGTCGGATAGTTTACCTCCTGCTTCCTTAACTGCCTTGAAGCATACTATAACTTTTACATACTGCATTAGAACACATCCCAATCCAACTCTAAAGGCATCACAATAAACTACATACCTATCGGTACCTTCAGGAAGAGCTAACAGATGTGTGAATGTCAACCAGTCCTTCAGTTCTTAAAAACTGCGCTCACACGCATCCGTCCACTGAAACTTAGTTGCCTTGTGAGTGAGCTTGGTCATAGGTGCGGAGATAGAAGAAAAACCTTCCACAAATATTCAATAATATCCTGCTAAGCCCAAGAAGCTAAGTACTTCGGTAGGGGTTGTAGGTCTCGGCTAATTCCTTACGGCCTCAATCTTCTGAGTGTCCACCTTAATACCTTTTGAGGAGACAATATGGCCCAAAAAGGCAACAAACTTTAACCAAAACTAGCATTTAGAAAATTTGGCATATAACTTACGGTCTTGGAGTGTTTGTAACACCGCTTAGAGATTATCTGCATAATCTGCCTCAATCCGTGAGTACACCAAAATATCGTCAATGAACACGATCATGAAGATATCCAATAATGGCTTGAAGACTCAATTCATTAGGTCCAAGAAGGCTGCTGGCGCACTAGTGAGTCTAAAAAACATCACCCGAAACTCAAAATGGCTATACCTGGTCCGAAAGGCTGTCTTCGAAATATCTTTCTCCTTTACCCTTAATTGGTGGTATACCGACCTTAAGTCAATCTTCGAGAAATACTTAGTGCCCTATAACTGATCGAATAAATCGTCAATCCTCAGAAGTGGATACATATTCTTGATAGTGACCTTATTTAATTATCTATAATCGATGCACATCCTTAAGGAACCATCCTTCTTGTGAACAAATAATATCGGCGTGCCCCATGGTGAAGTGTTAGGCATGATAAAACTTTTTCCAATAAATCATTCAATTCCCTTAGCTCCGCTGGAGCCATTCGATTAGGAGGGATAGATATCGGTTGCTTATCTGGAAATACGTCAATAGTGAGTTCAATCTACCATTCTGGAGGAATGCCCGGAAGCTCATCCGAAAATACATCAGGGAATTCATTGACTACTGGGATAGACTGAAGGATTGAGGGTTATGTATCTGCGACCCTGAACCGAACTAGATAATATATATAACCTTTAGAAATCATCTTTCTTGCCTTCAGGTAGGAAATAAATATGCCTTTAGGCGTAGCTGCATTGCCCTTCCATTCAAGGGTTAGCTCACCTGGAAAACTAAACTTGAAAATCTTTGTACAGTCGACATTTGCATAGCAAAAATCCAACCAATCTCTGCCCATAATAACATCAAACTCAACCATAGGTAACTCGGCTAAATCAGTTAAAGTAGGGTGATTACAGACCATTACGGTATAATTCCTACAAATTCATCTTGCTACAATCATCTTACCAACGGGTGTAGCCACTTCATATGGCTTAGACAACAATTCTGGTTCAAACCCAAATTTGCTCGCAACAAATGGCGTAACATAGGATAAATTAGAGCCAGATGTAACAATGCATAAACATAATAGGTGAAGATGAATAGATCCACCTGTAACAACATCTGGAGATGACTCCAAATCATGACGACTAGATAAAGCGTAGATGTGATTCTGAGCACTGCCTGAACTAGAGGCTCCTCCTCGGCCTCTGCCTCTACCTGCTGAGGATTGGGGCCCACTAATCTGCGGAGGTACATCTGATGAGGATACTATTGTCGATCCCGTCAGCTGAGTTGCATCATCTCTACCTCTACTCGGACATTGGCGCATGTAATGACCAGGTTCACCGCACTTATAACACATATCGACACCCTAACGACATCGTCACGGATGTCTCCTACCACACTAACTACTAGGTGGCAAAGTGGTCTCATTTGGCTCGAGCTCTCTTATTCTCAGAAACCTGAAGCTCTTGAACTCTGTCTTGGCCCAAATTGAGTACACCTATCATATGTAGGCTCTTGTGACTGAGATGGATCATTATTAGAAAACTAAGGCCGACGTCTATGAAATTGCTGCTTGAAGTTACCCGCTCCTCTCTAAACGACCCAACTGACATAACTCTCTTGGTCAATTCCATCTCTGTACTTTAATCCTCTCGAAGTTTCTGCTTGCAGTCCTCAACACCTTGAGCATATGCATGTATTCTAGCAATATCCATATCTGTATTCAGCGAGGCTGACGTACACTCCTCAATCAAATGCAGATCCAAACGTCCTATAAACCGATAAATTTGAGCCCTCATTGTGTCCATAATATTTGGAGCTTACCTAGCCAGAGAATAGAACTGCAAATTGTATTCCCTTACACTCTTGCCCCTCTGTTTGAGATTTAAAAATTTCTTCACTTTAGCCTCTCGTACTTCTAATGGAAAGTAGTGATCCAGAAAGGTGTATGAAAAATCCTCCTATACAACTGGAGGTGTATCTGGTCCTCGAGACCGCTCTCAGGCCGAGTACCATAGAACAGCCACATCACGTAGATTGAAAAAGGCCAACTCTACCACCTCTGTCTACGAAGCATGAATTACTCGCAATACCTGCAATATCTGAGTAATAAAGTCTTGGGGTCTGCATTTAGGTCAGCCCCAATGAATACTGGCGGACTCAACCAGAAGAATTATCGAGTCCTAGAACTCCCAATACTATCAAAAGACCTAGTGCCTGTAGAAGCCCTTATCTGACGATGTTGGGTGGCTACTATCTGTGCTAATAACTATACTGCACTTGCCACTCCTTGTTCAGAAGACTCGGGTGGAGAAACTAGAGGAACTTGATTCTATGGAACTGGAGGTACTGTGTCCTGAGGAGCTGGAGGCATTGCACCTCCTCTAATCTCCTTTTAGGGGGTTGAACTGGTGATACGTGAGAGTGTGACTCTCCATGAGATTCAATTCTATCCACTTGGTCGGGCGGGGCATTATTGTAACATTCACCCCTATTAGCATGATCTAGAAGCGAAAGAATAGCAACCATCCCTAAATGCCTGACAACCTCTTATTTATAAGTATGGTGCACAACACACCCATAAACAAGACTCTACTAGACACGGCTCACAAACTCCCTAGGACTGACCTGCTCTGATACTAAGTGTCACACCCCAAACGAGGGGTGTGACCGGCACCCAGTGCCCTACTATCCCGAGCATACCACTCTGATGACTAGTCTTCTATATGAGTAGAACTTCCGGCCAAGAAGGTTATACTGGAATATATAACAATAACATTGAACAAGAGGGATTAACCCAACATATGTACACAACAGGACCGACAAGGTCACAACATAGTTCAACAAAAGACAACTTATCCAACAAGGTTATGCATTATCACTATACATACCAAAACAAGTTTGTGAGCCTCTACGAGTAACTGAACTGATATATGGTTGGGACAGGTCCCCGACCTACCTATATTGTACCTAACCCGGTAAAATATACTTCATATCTGACCAAGAAGCTCCGGGAAATATGAAGCTTACTCACTAATCGCTGAACTCGACAGATCCTATTATGGTGGCCTAACAGAGTCTCTATCAGAACCTGCGGCATGAACACACAGCTCCGGCATAGAGAAAGAAAAGATAAAGAATAAAAAAAATAGAATTGAACAAATGTACCCTGACAAAAGGGACGTCGATACGAAATAATATATTGAGTATATAAAGTATGAATAACAATATGAATCTGTAAGTAGTAAAGAAAGGCATAAGAGCAATATGAGGCGATAAGTTGTAAAGGAAAGTGTAAGCAACATGGATGCCACATGGGGTAAATTATGAAACTCTGAAACTCAATACAACCTGTCTGGATAGGCCTTTACTGTATATACTACCCTTATCTTATAGTGAGAGGTGTATAACATGTCACTAACCTTAGGTATACTCTAAGTTGTATGTATGGATGGGCAATGCAATATGCACACTGATTTATGCATGTGTTGCGGAATGCGCAACCCGATCCATTATATGTATATGTTGCGGAACGTGCAACCCAATCTATTATATGTATATGTTGTGGAACGTACAACCCGATCCAATATATGATAATGATATCAAATTCTAATGGGAGTCAGGGGTTTGGACAACAAATTGTGATGACACTGGCTCATTGGCCTCTTTTGAAACACATAAACTTTTTTACCTTACCTTGACACGACTCATGGTCGACTTGACAATTGACTCTTTGGAACTCTTCTTTCTGAAGACTTGTGATATTGTGATAAGATAAACCAGTAACCAACAATAATGGTTATAAGAATAAGAATAACCAATGAATACTTCTCGACAAGAGATTTCAATATACAATAGAACAAAGCTTTTGATGTTTCTTTTTTAAACGATAACTCTTTGGATTCATGCTATTGAAAGAAAGGGATAGCCTTACATACCTACATCACTTAGTTAATGATGTCACACGAACCTCCAGATGTTTTATGAGCGATTATCTATACCATACAGAGGTTTTGTATTAGGATACAATCTACAAACTAAGGATTGATTCATTGGGCCAATTTAACGAACACCTAACATGCATACTTCTCTAATTATGGTGTTTATGGCTTCATCCATGTCACATACTCCTTTTCAACACAACTCCAACAACACCAATATCAACACAATGATAATAACCATAACAACAACACAACAACATCAATAACAAGATCACCATACATAATCTATAACTTCTATATCCTTCAAATCAAGCCATGATCATCTCCAAGTTAGCTTAAGAAATAACCAAGGTTCATACAAGTTCTTTCAGGGAGTTTTGACCCAATTATCACAAGATTCCATTATCCATAGTTATCAACAAAGCTATGGAAAGCTTAAGACTATCAAGAACATCAATAACTTACCGTCAATCAGCCAAGAGAATTTTGCACCATAAACTCATTTCCAACACTAAAAGGATTTTTCACTCCTTCTTACTCCTATGGATGTTTCCAAGCTTGTAGTGATGATCTATGGGAGATTTTCCATAAATATGATATGAGTTGGTCTTTTACTAACCTAAGAACCCTAAGGAGGTCTTTGAGAGTGTTTGGGAGAAATTTGGGTTGATTTGAAAATAAAATGAATGAACCACCGTCCATAGCCTTAAATAGTGTCATCCACCGCCCCCCATATGTGGGGCATATGGCCATATGCTGCAGCATATGCCACCGCATATGGTGGCAATGAGGGGGCTGAAAAATGGCTCTGATCTGCTTCCTCATTTGTGAGGTGAAATTGCATCCGTGCCACAAAATGTGTGGCGTATCGTCGAAATTTCGTTAATCTTCCTCGAGTTGTACTTCCTTTGATCCTATTGACTTTCAATCTTCCATATACCTTTGTAATACTCATATAAGTCGTGCGTGACCCTCGGAAAGGATCACAGGTTGCCGGAGCTTAAATCGATTAACTATATGTTTGATCGCACGAATAATTACAGGGTGTAATAGTTTAGGAGTCATTTTGTTTGTCATTAAATTAGTATTTGGATCACCTACGTTCATGAATATTGTTCAATTTGAATGTTCATTAAATATTGAATTTAACTATTATGTTTGCGTTTCATTTTCGTCATTTAGACAATTATATTTATTTTAATGACAAATTTATTCTTCTTATATAAATTATTTATTATTCACGCGATACACACGTGCAACGCACGTACACTTAAGACTAGTTATATTAAATACACGGAGGATCCTAGAAATATTGATTGAACTTTTTGTCCTTCATTAAAAGACTTTACAATAGACAAAATTGTCATTTACTATTTTTCTAATATTTGGACTTTGAAATTAAATTTTAAAAACCTTATTAAATCGATTCCTAATTAAATATGATTTACCAATTATGTAGAAAGCCCTAAAGTAAAGGGAAGTAAAAGTACGATTAAAATAAAATAATATATTAGTACCTTATATGAATCCTTTCCTAAAATTTTGGCTTTAGGAATTTAAAGTTTCGTTGTATTTGCCGTAGAGAAATTATGTAGTTATTTCATTCCAAGTTTTCTAAGTTTATCAGGAGTTTATATGGGAATTCCATAAATATTAGGACAATGATATCATTAATATATAAAGGTCTCATTGATGCTGCCGTTTATATGCAGCTGAATTTTCTTTTATTAGGTTTAGGACTCTTTAGGTTCTTCTTTGGTCTTTAGGTTTTTCTTTGATTGGGTTTACGATTCTTATGATTTTACCGCCGTATTGTTTTTCTTTGTTTAGGTTTTGGATTCAAGTTAGGTTTAGGATATCTAAACTACCGTAGATTTTGGATTCTTTTGTTACTATACTTGTGTTTTCTTTTTGTTTAGTGTCATAGCTAACAAGAAAAGAAGGAATGATCAAACGAAGTCATTAAAGGCGGTATCTATTCTTCCATTATATTACTCAAAAGGAGAAGAGCATTTGGTAGAGATAAATTTTCTTGTGATCTGAGGTAAGATTATGTAATAGTATATGTGTAGCCATTTTTTATAAACAATTGTAGATTGAAAGATTCGCAGTCGTGATTTTTGTTTACAATATCTCATATATGATTATTTATTTAAAATTGATGTATTTATAAATGTTGTACAAGTTATTTGGATCATTACATTCATGGAATATAAATTGGTTAAGTGTTTCAACTCACATATCTTTTAAATTTAATTTATTTTTGCTCCATATTTTATAGGTATTGATGACGGAACATCAACATCTTTACCTTAAGAAAACCGTCATCAATCCTTATTTAAATTTTCAAGGATTATGTATTCTTAAGAACTAGAAAGAAAATAATCAATTTTAAATTGAAAGTATTGATTGATGATTGAAGACTTCTTTGAAGCAATTTCTTCCTTTATTAAGTTATTTTTATAGGATCAACATTCATCTTTGAATGGACTTTTAGCTGACGTGAAAAGAAATTAAACAAAACCACCATTATTTCGTTTGTTGTAAATTTTTCTTTTTGATTTTAGAGTACAAATTGTTTGAGTATAGGTAGTAGAATGTACTTTATATCTAAAATATTTCATATGCACAGTTCATATTATGTGTTTTATTTGAGAATTCTCGACTCAATCATCTACATCATGTGTTCAGAAGTTAAAAGTTTTTTTGAATGTATTTATCTTCTATGGCAAGTTCCTCAACACGGAACTTCCTCATAAATAAGAATTACACGTTTGCATGAGAGAAAAAAATAGTAAATCAATTTAAAAAAGATAAAATCAAAAGAGTCAAACTATGTGTATAGAATTCTTATGGTATAAAACTATAATTACCGTTAAATATTTACAATTCGAGATGACTAATATTAAGAATTTGAACTAATAAAACATAAACTATTTCATTTGGTATTGCGAACAAATAATTAAAATTTCGAATTAACTAATTAGCAAAAGAATTCAATTTTATTCTTTTTCAAATCCCTCACATTCGTAAATTTATTTTCAAATTGACAAATGTTTTAAGTACATATATTTGTTAAATGAGAAAAATATTAGTGGTGAAAGAAATTAAAATAAAGCAAAATCGATTATAGCATAATGTTAAATGTTAAATTGGTAAAATGCAAATGTAAAATAACAAGGATGAGATAGTAGAAAATAACAAGGATGAGATAGTAGAAAATAAAATATATTTTAAATTAATTGTCTTTTTTTTTACGCTTATTTGAACAAATAAAAATTCTCAATATTATTTATACATTAAGTTAATTCACTGCTAAATCAACATGAATTATCTACGGAAAGTTAAACAATAAAATTTATTCCAAATTCTATTAAGCGGCAGATTTGTAACGAACTATCAAAAAAACTATTTAGCTACGAGCGATTTAGTGACGAAGTTCGTTTCTAAGTCCAACTTATTTTTCTGTATAGGTTTGTTATGAAATGAGATACACGCGCAAAGCACGTACACTGAAATTAGTTTAGTAGAAAAATGATTTGAGGGACCTCAGGACTATTTTTATCATTTTCATTATTTTATTTTGGGATTGTTATTCCATCCTCTGCCAGGGATAACTTATCCAAGTACAATTTTTAATCCTGAGATAATTTATCTCACGATTAGTAATCAAATAAGGGATAAGGCGATATTAAATTTTTATTCCAAACTATTTTTCCTTATCCATCATACCAAACGACTCCTAAATCTTTTTAACTTATATTAGGATATCTTATTTTCTTAAATTGAAATAATAGTTCTATACCGACAATTTAGTTAGTAAGTAATATTTTGTAGCCTTAAATTGGCTAAAAAATAAATAGTATTTTTAGAATTATTTTTTAGACTTTTATGACCTTTTTTAAAAAAAAAAAAAAAAAGATAGCCCCGTACCTTATACACATACGGGCATAGGAAGCCGGACCATATTGAACTTGATGTATCTTTGAATAATGACTCCATTCTCTGAGCATTATCTCAAAGATTTTCTGTTGTGAAACTATGTTGTGTTAATTGAATGGAGGAAATACACAAATTTGCTAATCCTTTTAGGAAGTCAGAACAAATAAGCCAACGAGCGGTCGTTTGGTTCAAAGCCAGATATCACAAGATTGTGATCATAACCCTGATTATAACTTAGAGTACTTAGTTCTCCTTTTATGAGTTAAGTTATACCCTAATTTTGGTATAAAAATACTATCGATTTTAACTAATACCTCTAACCAAATATATGATAATTTAATCTCAATTTTTTTATCAGAATTGTTAAACAGAATGAGTTGGGCCTCTCGGCCAGAAATATTTGTAGTATATATGGTATATATATTTGTAGTATATTGTAATAAAAAGGATACCTTAATTAGTGTTATACACCTACCATAATTGTATAGTTAGAATTATGGTAGAATAAGGATTTAGAAGTAGAATAGGAAAAGGATTTGTAGTATTATGGAAAGATGTAACTTGTATATATACCTATTCAATCAATGAAAATAATCAAGGGGATTATTTCTTTCATGGTATCAAGAGACTAGGTCTAAACCAAAAGTTTTCTTCTCTCAAACTTTTGCCTCTTTGGCCGAGAACCCCCCCCCCCCCCCCTCGGGTTTTTCTCTCCAAATATCCGTCTTCCGCTCTAAAAAAAAAACCTCTCTTAAATTTATCCTCCTTCTTTGTTCTTTCAAATATGTCTAAGAACAATTTTCACCCTCGCCCTCACGGTTTCCAATATCAAGCTCGGTGTCCCTATTGTCCTTGAGATGGAAAACGTTCAATATGCAACGTGGGCGGAGTTGTTTAAAATTCACGCTATCTCTTATCAAGTTCTTCATCACATAATTCCTCCCGCTAGACCCCTTCCCCTGCGGAGGATCCCGAGGTGTGGATTACACTTGATGCTACCGTTCTTCGGTGGATATACGCCACTATTTCGGTGGACCTTCTACGACGATTATGGAGCCCGATACCACGGCTATGGCTGCATGGAATAGATTGCGTGACATATTCCAAGACAACCAACATTCCCGTATCGTCACACTCGAGCAGAATTCTCTCTCGTTCGAATGGACGTATTTCCAAACGTTTCGCATATTGCAAGAAACTAAAGGAATTGGCGGATCAACTCCGTAATGTTGGCGCACCGGTGACAAATAATCGTCTAGTTCTACGGTTGGTTGCCGGTCTTTCGGAGGCCTATAATGGTGTCGGCACTCTCCTTCGCCAAAGCAACCCTCTTCCCGACTTCCATCAAGCCCGCTCCATGCTTACGTTGGAAGAAGCCGGTTTGGCTAAAAAGGCGGCGGCCGGAGCAAGTCCGATTGTCATGATGGCATCCTCTCCTAATCCTTCGGTTTTGTTAATAATTCGGGCCAAAACCATAATCATGGTGGCGGCAAGAATAATCGCAAAAATAATAACAAAAACCGCGGGGGCAAACGCGGTGGTAATGGTGGAGGTTCCGTAGTCGGCAAAACGTCGGTGGGTCCCATCCAATGAACAAGTGGCCCACCACCCCCATGGGCCCCGAAGGGGGCCCCGTGGCGATGGGCGATGGCGGTGGACCGTGGGCCGGCAGCCATACCAAGGCGGCGGGGAAATTCCGGCGGCCGGTGGGGCGGCAACGGTCCCGAGCCCAATGCCCGGCGTGGCGGCCCACCGGCCGGTGGCCCGGCGGCGGCGGTGGTAGTAGTTACGGGCCGGGACCAGCACGGCCAGGGGAGTTCTTGGGCCCCGACCTCCGCAAGCCCATCATGCAACGAGCCCTACTCGGACCGATATCGAGGCCGCGATGCACACGTTGGGATTGACTCAACCGGATCAAAATTGGTACATGGACACCGGGGCCACTACTCACATGACTTCCGACTCGGGTACTCTCTCATCTTATTCCAATTTGAGCACCCCTCGGGGGATAATTATTGGTAATGGCGCTTCTATTCCAATTCTAGGGTATGGTCGAAAACGTTGTCTCCCCCCAATCCGCCACTCCTCTTGAAAAATACTTTACATGCTCCTAAATTGATTAAAAATTTAGTGTACGTCCGAAAGTTCACAAATGACAATTAAATTTTTCGTTGAATTTGATCCTTTCGGTTTCTCTGTGAAGGATTTCAAGACGGGGAGTTGTCTCATGAGGTGTGATAGTAGGGGGATCTATATCCTATCATGCCCGGTTTTCGTCCATCGAGTCCAGCCTTGCCATCGCCTTTTGCGCCATCTCTCCTTCCATGTGGCATGCTCGTCTGGGTCATCCGGGATCTTCTATTTTATCGAGTTTTAGATAAAAATAGCTTTATTTCTTGTAAGGGTACGAGTCGTACTCCAATTTGTCGATCTTGTTCATTAGGAAAAATTGTTAAGTTGCCATTTGTAGACTCCAATTCTCATACTTCTATGCCATTTGACATTATTCATAGCGACTTATGGACATCTCCTGTTCTTAGTTCAATGGGTCATCGATATTATGTTCTCTTTTTAGATGATTATTCTAGATTTTTGTGGACGTTTCCAATTGCGAATAAATCACAAGTGTTTTCCGTCTTCATAAAATTTAGAGCGTTCATTCGTACTCAATTCGAAAGAGAAATAAAAAATATTCAATGTGATAATGGGAAAGAGTATGACAATAGGGAGTTTCGAGAATTTTGTGCTACTCATGGGATAAATTTTCGGTTTTCATGTCCTCATACATCTTCACAAAATGGGAAAGCTGAACGCAAAATTCGTTCCATAAATAACATTGTCCGAACTCTCCTAATCCATGCCTCCATACCTCCGTATTTTTGGCATCATGCTCTACAAATGGCCACTTACCTTCTTAACATAATTCCGTCTAAAGGTCGACATATTCTTCCCCCTCAAAATCCTATTTAATAAGAACCCTTCTTATTCTCACCTTCGGATTTTTGGGTGCTTGTGCTATCCGTTATTTCCATCCACCACAATTAACAAACTTCGGGCTCGGTCTACCCCGTGTGTGTTTTTGGGTTATCCGTCGAATCATCGTGGTTATAAGTGTTTTGATTTATCCTCCAAGAAAATCATAATCAATCGCCATGTCATTTTTGATGAAACTCAATTCCCATTTACGAAAATTCATACTCCCGAACCTAAGTCGTATAATTTTTTGGATGACCAAATATCCCCGTATATTATTCGGAATTTTTCGGACATCTCCCGTACCCAAAATCCTCTAGCGGGCCTACTGCCGCCCGCGGTCCCACAAGATCGTCGCCCCTCGTTTGTTCCGGCCAACGGAACAGTTCCGCTATTGGGCCGGTCCGGCCCAATTGCGGAACCCCAGTCCGTAAACCGAGCCCAACATCTACCGATTTGGGCCGGCGGAGCCCACCGCCCGGCCGGTCCGTCCCGAGCCCGAGAAAATTCCCAAAATTCCATTAATTCTTCCTCGAGTCATAGACCGGTCACTCGTTGTCAGCGGGGCATTTTTACACCTAAAAGATATTTTAATTTACATTCTAATGTCTCTAAATCCCCCTTGCCCCGCAATCCTGTGTCCGCATTAAATGACCCTAATTGGAAAATTGCTATGACTGATGAATATAATGCTCTTATTGATAATAAGACGTGGGAGTTGGTGCCCCGTCCATATGGTACTAATATTATCGGTCTATGTGGATTTTTGCTCATAAGGAGAATTCGGATGGGTCCTTTGCTCGACATAAGGCGCGGCGGTTGGTGATGGTAAGACTCGGCGAGTTGGAATTGATTGTGGTGAGACGTTTAGTCCGGTGGTCAAACCGGCTACCATTCGCACTGTTGCTTAGCTTGGCTCTTTCAAAGACTTGGCCAATCCATCAGTTGGATGTCAAGAATGCCTTTCTACATGGTGACCTCAAGGAAACAGTCTATATGCATCAGCCGTTGGGTTTCAGGGATCCCAACCGCCCTCATCATGTCTGTTTGTTGAAGAAGTCATTATATGGGCTTAAGCAATCCCCACGTGCCTGGTATACACGATTTGCTTGATTTTGTTTCGACTATTGGGTTCACACACACGCGGTCGACAATTCTTTGTTCATCTACCGCCGTGGTTCGTCATTGGCCTATATTACGTTATATGTGGATGATATCATCTTGATCGCCTCCTTCGATGCTTTGCGTCGGTCTATCATGGCCATGCTCGATTCGAATTTGCTATGAAGGACTTGGGGCCGTTGAGTTATTTTTTGGGGATTGCCATCCGGCGTCATTCGGGTGGCTTGTTTCTGTCTCAACGGAAGTATCTTCTTTGAGATCATCGAGAGGGCGGGATGTCATCCCGTAAGTCCACTTCCACTCCGGTTGATGCAAACCCAAAGGCGAGTGCCGCGGCGGGTGCACCATACGAGGACCCGACTCGCTATCGCAGCTTGCGGGGGCCCTCCGATCTTTACCTTTACCGGACCGGATATTACATATGCGGTTCAGCGAGTGTGTTTATTCATGCATGATCCCGGGGTTGAGCACATAAATGCAATCAAACGCATCATTCGGTATATTCGGGGGACACTTTGGACTATGGGTTGCACTTGTATCCTTCGTCTACATCCACACTTGTCTCTTACACGGATGCGATTGGGGTGGTTGTCCCGACACCGGACGGTCGACTTCGCTCTTGTATGTTCCTTGGCAACAACTTGGTCTCATGGTCGGCAAAACGTCAAGCAACTCTGTCACGCTCCGGTGCGAGAGCGAGAATATCGAGGGGTAGCGAATGTGGTCTCCGAGTCATGTTGGCTACGTAATTTGCTTTTGGAGCTTCATTGTCCCATTCGAAAGGCAACCTTGGTATATTGCGATAACATTAGTGCCATCTACCTTTCGGGTAACCCGAGTTCAACACCGGCGCACCAAGCATATCGAAATGGACATTCACTTTGTCCGTGAAAAGGTTGCAAAGGGTCAAGTTCGCGTATGCCATGTCCCGTCTCGTTATCAAATTGCGGACATCTTTACAAAGGGTCTACCGGCGGTTCTCTTTGAAGATTTTAGGGACGATCTCGGCGTTCGAAAACCGCCCGCTATGACTGCGGGGGTGTGTTAAACGAGAATGAGTTGGGCCTCTCGGCCGAAATATTTGTAGTATATATGGTATATATATTTGTAGTATATTGTAATAAAAAGGATACCTTAATTAGTGTTATACACCTACCATAATTGTATAGTTAGAATTATGGTAGAATAAGGATTTAGAAGTAGAATAGGAAAAGGATTTGTAGTATTATGGAAAGATGTAACTTGTATATATACCTATTCAATCAATGAAAATAATCAAGGGGATTATTTCTTTCAAGAATAACTCACCTAATTCCTAAATCAAATGGCCCCTGGTTCACATACCATTAAGTTACAAATATGTAATGTGTTCCATTAAATTCCTTCTTAGATACTTTTGGGAATACAAATTAATGAATTCATTTTTTTTGTAGGATTAAAGAGCTTGGTGAAAACTTGGGCAAGAAGAGGAATGCCTTTGTTTGCTCATTTATAGATGAATGTCTTCCCACTGGTCGTGCCCACAAGTTGTGATCAATCTCTTCGAGGTTTCAAAAGTAAAATATTGATTGAACAAAATATTTTTCAATATTGATTGATCTTTTGAATCTTTTAAAAATACATTTAATGATGATGAAACTGTAATTACCATCAAAGACTCAAGCTAACACCCTAGGATTTGTAAATGGTTAAACTCTTTTACCCTTAATAATAAGCTATGCATGTATTTTTGAAGTATTTGATATTGGTTCGCAGGAGGGGACGAGCGACCGGGCCTGATGAGATTCCAATTGAATTTTGGAAAAGCGCAGGCAGGGCAGGTTTGGAGTGGTTGACGAAATTGTTTAACGTCATTTTTAGGACGGCGAGAATGCCCGAAGAATGGAGGTGGAGTACAATGATTCCTTTGTACAAGAACAAAGGTGATATCCAGAGTTGCAACAACTATAGGGGTATCAAGCTGCTGAGCCACACTATGAAAGTTTGGGAAAGGGTTGTGGAGATGAGGGTGAGAAGAGGCGTGTCCATTTCTGAGAACCGGTTTGGATTCATGTCGGGGCGTTCGACCACAAAAGTCATTCATCTTATTAGGAGGTTGGTGGAGCAGTATAGGGAGAGGAAAAGAGACTTACATATGGCTTTCATCGACCTAGAGGTGTATCTGTGGCGTATACTAGAGCGATCAAAGATATGTATGATGGAGCCAAGACCAGGGTACGAACAGTAGGATGAGACTCGGAACACTTTCTAGTGATGATGGGGCTCCACCAAGGATCAGCTCTTAGTCCATTCTTATTTGCTTTGGTGATGGATGTACTTACGCGACAAATCCAAGAGGAGGTGCCATGGTGTATGTTATTCACAGATGACATAGTCCTGATTGATGAGACTCGCAGCAGAGTGAACGCTAAGTTGGAGGTTTGGAGATAGACTCTGGAGTTTAAAGGATTTAGGCTGAGTAGGACCAAGACAGAATACTTGGAGTGTAAGTTCAGCAACGGGAGCAAGCCTGAGACAGGCGAGGAGGTGAGGCTTGGTACTAAGGTCATTCCGAATAAAGGAAACTTTAAGTACCTCGGGTCTATTATCCAAGGAAATTGAGAGATTGATGATGATGTCACACATCGTATTGGGGCAGGGTGGATGAAATGGAGGCTCGCATCTGGAGTCTTGTGCGACAAAAATGTGTCACCAATACTTAAAGACAAGTTTTATAGGGTGGTGGTTAGACCGAATATGTTGTATGGAGCGGAGTATTGTCCAGTCAAGACGTCGCACATCCAAAAAATGAGAGTGGCGGAGATGAGGATGCTGAGATGGATGTATAGGCATACAAGGAGGGATATGATTAGAAATGATGATATCCAGGACAGAGTGGGAGTGGTCTCGGTGGAGGATAAGATGTGTGAAGCGAGGTTGAGATGGTTTGGGCATGTGCAAAGGAGAGACACAAATGCCCCAGTACGGAGGTGTGAGAGATTGGTTATGGAGGGTTCAAGAGGGGTAGATGTAGGCCGAAAAAATATTGAGGAGAGGTGATTAAACGGGATATGGCACATGTGCAACTGACTGAGTACATGACCTTAGATAGGGGGTTGTGAAGGACACAGATTAGAGTAGAAGGGTAGTAGGTAGTCGAGGGCGTAGTCCTACGTATGCTTACATACATGTAGTTGTAGTGTTATTACTGTAGGTCCGCTTAGCATATCATACGAATAGGTGTAGTATTGCTTTATAGTCTCCTGTAGTTTGATTTCTGCTGCTATGTGTTAGTTACTTTTTTGTTCAAAATGCGCTATCATTACGTATTCGCTTTTGATACAAACATTTTCATACTGCTTTAAATTTCTTGACCGTGTCTGACTGTTTTCTCTTGTTTTTGCTTGTGCATATGCTTATCTTGAGCCGAGGTCTCTCGGAAACAGTCGTTCTACCTACCAAGGTAGAGGTAAGGTCTGCATACATTCTACCCTCCCCAGACCCCACGATGTGGGATTTCACTATGCATGTTGTTGTTGTTGATATTGGTCGCGCTGTTGTCTATGCAAGACATTCTTAAAAGCTACCTGCTTCAATTAAATCTTATTTCTAAAATAAATTTGGACGAAAATTTGAAAGGTTTGTCAAGAAAAATAGTCATTAAATTGAAGATGCTTTGAAAAATAAACTTTGTTTTTTGTTGGTTCAAAAAATTAATTAAGATAACAAGAACTATGTGGATTATAACTCAAAACAAAAGGATTCTGAAAATAGGTTCACATAAAATCTATAAAGAATACAAATTTTATATTAATTAACATGGGACAAACGATATAACTTAGGTAAATATTTTGTCTTTGTAGATTAAGAAAATATCCAATTATTTTGAATTTCAACTATTGTGTCAATGTAATAACATTTACTTCTTTATTTAAATAAATATTGCATCTACCTCAACGTCAATTAGTGTTACATCTAACTTATTCTCTATATTTTATACACGTCTTTGTTAACCGTAGAATTTACGGGCAACACACGTACGCTAAAACTAGTTATATTAAAAGTGAAAAAGCCTTAAGCCAAAAGTTAAATTATTAAAACACCCCTCTTACTAACTTAACTTAGAGAGATATTTTAGTAATTTAACTTTTGACCCTTCTAAATAACTTAAATACTTTATTATACCACTTTAAAAAAAACAAGTACTTATATAAAGGGATGTAATCCTATAAATTAGTAAAAATGGCGAGTCTTCACAATTTTGAAATTTAAGTATATATGTATTAGATAGATGTATTCATTAAAATCACAAAATAATAAAACGAACAGAAAGCCAAAATCTAAATAAGGCCACTGAAACTAAAAATAAATTCCATCGTGATAAGACACTTTTTTTCAGGATAAGTATCCATGAACTTTTCCTCCTTCTTTTTTCCTTGAAGATAATGCTAGAAATTTTAAAAACTGAACTTCCACAAATATTAGCTTAAATATTTGTGTTGTTATATATATATATATATATATAAAATATATAATTATTAAATAGTAATTATCTTATGTGGCTTTTCTAAATAAATTGTGTTGTTTCTCAATAACTGTTATCAAAGCAACCAAAGGGTGGCTTAACTTTGCCAATAAAAGGCACTTTGCAGAAGCCACAAAATAGGACTTCGTATATTTCTCTGTTTGAAAACAAATTTAGCCATCTTCCAACTTAAGAATATTATGTCATTTCTTCTTGTTTCCTTCTTCCAAATCTTTCATTCTTTTGGGTCGAGTTTTTGTGGTAGGAGAAATCAAAGAGTGCAACTTTGATTTTCAGAGTAGACATTGTATCTTGGGGATGGACTTTCGCGTTAACCACTTGCACGGTGTGAAAAATTAATACTCTAAAGATAGTTTCCTGAAAGCGTCTTGCTTATTCGTTCTGTGTTTTTAATTCATGATTTCTCTCTTTAATTTTGTTATTAAATTTATCTTACACAAAGTTACTCCATTGTATTATTTTGAATAATCTACAACAATTTTAGGATAGTAATTATTCCGGTCCAATGGAGTCTACTTTGTTGTGTGTAAGTCATACCAAATTGTGGAGAGACTTGAAAAATTCAATGGCATTAGAGTGAACAAGGAGTTCATTGATCGGCAAGAAAGAACTTGTTGTTGGTACTCTATTGTACTTTATAAAGTAGTACGGAAAGTAAATAACTATTACAAGTGTTCGAAAGGATAAATAAATGGTCAATCTTCAAAACTGCCGCAAGCTTGTTGTGTCTTGAATGTTGATAACCTTGCAAGGACAATGTTGAGAACTGTCGCAAGCTTGTTGTGTCTTGAATCTTGATATCCTGAAATCAAGAAACAACTAAATCTGGATGGTTACAACGTTGTGTGTTGAGTCGAGGGATCGCCCTCTGTCCTTAAGACAAGATTGCCCCGTATATATGCTTTTACGTTAGCGGGCAATAGTCTCCCAAGATAAAACAACACTTTAATCTCAACGCTACAAAGCCAATAGGTTGAGCCCTGCCGAATAAAACAAATATGAATCGATTTGTGAAGATATGGAAAAGGAAGGAAGAGTTTCTATCTTCTCTTCTGTTTTATCTCTGTGTATATAGTGTGTCTCTGTAGTGTATATCTTGTGTATATGAGGGTCTTAAATCACTGGTTTTCGTCACAGTTTTACTCACTGTTTTGAGCTGTGTTTTGTGCTATTTTCTGGCTGTTTTGCTCACTGTTTTGTGCTGAATTTCAGTCACGTATGTGTGCTATATTGCTGTCACGAATTGAGCCAAATGAGGCATCAATATATAGCATAGAGGAGGGCTGCCCAACAGCCACAAACAAGGCTGTTAATAGCCATTAGTGAGGGTTGTTAATGGCCATTAGGAGGCAGATTAATGGGTGGTTTATGGGATGTTCATGGCCATTGAAGAAGGGCTGATAATGGAGGATGGTTGTTTAATGCCTCAAAAAACAGTTCCAACGGTAGTTTTCTGCCTTCCGTCACCCCAAAATCAACTTTCCAGAAACTCTGGGAACTAAACTGTAAATATTAAGCAATTTGGGGTCCAAAAAGATAATATCAGAAAGTCCCCACAGCCCACAGCCGTGACCCGAGACCGGACGGGCGGCGGCGGCGCGCGAGTGGGCTTAGCCTTGAACCCAAGCACATCTAGGTCTTACCTCCTTTAAACACATGGGATACCCCTTGGGGTCCCAAACCCTTTACCATTTTAGAGACTTATATAGAGAGCAATTCTTCTTATTCCCACCGATGTGGTAGATTTGTCCCACACCATATTTCCATGCCTCAAACACCTTACTTCGTGGACCAATATATCTTTCATTTCTCAACGAAATTTGACGATTCTTGGCCCTACGGTCATCTACTCACTTAGTAGATTATGCATGTGTGAAGAGACAGAGCCTCCAACATGCGGAACACTAGTGTTTAATTCATTAAAGATGGGTGGACGCATCTCCCCGCCAAAGGCAAATTTCCAACCCTTGTAGTGTTGATAATTATGACCATTGTCAAATTCTGGTGGACTTACATTATTTTTGCAAGAAGAAGATTGTTTCGAGACCCGAAAAGGACTAGCTGCAACGACTTGATCATTTTGAAATGACAAAAACTCAAAAGTGATCATGTTGCATTCCTTCATAAATGGTCCATTGAAAGTAGTCACGTTTGACTTGAATAGTTGCAAAATATATTACTATATACATAAGAGGAGAGTAATTAAAAAAACAAGGGTGGAGAAAACGAGCGTATTGATACATGAATACAAAAGAGATCTACCATGAAGTGGGGGCCACTTAACTTGCACCTTGTAGAATACCGGAGGGATTCGAAACTGTACTTGCTGGTTGCAAACATTCCAATGACGTCGAAGCTTGAAATTGAATTTTCCAAAAGGTGACTGTTATTGACGGTTACATCTCTATAAATTATTTCTGCTATTGAGAAAAGATTAGATGGACGTTTTTACTGTCACATTGGACAAAATGGTCATCTATTTTTCTCATGGTGTATTTTGGTTGGAATAATTCTCAGCAAGGACTTGCTGTGCCAAGAGCTTTCTCAACTTCCATATAGGAATTCGATAATCACATTTAACTTCGAATTTGGATGAATATAGAAGAAAGTGATCAAAATCTGATTCTATTTTTTTTTACTTCACTTATTATTTATTTATGAAATTCTACCTTTTGTGTTTTGAATGAAATTCAATTGATACAAATGTTAGAGTAGATAACAAATTGTGATGATCTTGAAATGCATGCTAAATTTAAGAATAACAAATTTGGATTATAGTGATTATTTGTTAGTCCATTACATAAATGTCATGTGGAGTTTAATTTCAAGTTGTGGAACTACATAAATTGAATAGATCATATTTAATTTATACTTGAAAATGTTTATCATGAATTTGATGTCTCTTGAGAGAAGCATGATATATCTTTACAATGTGTATTGTGTGTGCTTGACAAAAAGAGAATGTACATTAATTGAGTTTGGTGATTTCTCTAAACTTGAGATTATACTTTCATACTTCAATATAATTGAGAACATTTACATTACTACAAGGATACATTCGTCTCTTATATTAATGTGCTTTAGCAGTACCATGAAGTATCTCTTATACATTGGTAAGCATGGCTTGGATTGCCTCATTGTTGATGTTGTGGATTTCAATCATGGTATATACTTCCTCCTAATTAATGGAAATACAAGATTTATTTATTTATCATGATAGATTGGTCGAGCTCTAGTCAGTATTGTAAATTAATAACAGACCAACTTAGCCAGTAAAATATATATGATGAGAAATGCAGATACTATCAATTTATCCTGAAGTCATTTGTAATATGAGTTGCCGCAAGACAAATGAAGAAATTGGTGAGACAAGCAAAACACAAGCCAGTTTTAGTGACTAGTGGCATCTATGCTCCTGCTCTTGTGTCAAAATACTGCAGTGTTCCTTTCTAATTAGGAACTATATTTTTAGATTTTATTTTAAATAATTCTCATGATTTTTTTTTTCTTTTAGTACGAGGTACCTATTGTTGATGAACGAGATTGATGATTTGTCACGGATATTACTTGGCAAGCTTATGAAGAATGACAATCTTCTCATAGAGAATGAAAATACTATTTTCATTTGGAAAGTACTTCGAAAATGATCCAATCCAAAGTTCTTAGTTACTTCAACTGATGAGTCCTAGCGAGGGAATAATTAAGTCATAAGAGGCACAATCATGTGGCAGTATACTTCTTGTGAAGAAAAGGTACGTAAAATTTATTAGCTAATGAAATATTAGCAGATTTTGAGATTAAAGAAAAAGAGAATGGTTGATATATAAAGTGTGGCCACACAAGGAATTCTAATTAATCATTCTTATGTGTTGTGATACTACACTAAGTATAGTTTATAATCAATATTGACATATCTTCTCATTATACATTTATTAAGTGAGAAGATAGTATAGTCATGGAAAATATTGAGCTATTACACTTTAATAGAGATAATCTTAAATGGCGTTCACTCTTTCATGTGAATGTCAGTCATAACTGAAAATTCATATTCTAAGAGTTCAAGGATTAATCTTCATGAATTATCCAAGACGTCGAGGTTACATTTCCAGCGCATAAATATACTCAAGGAATAGTGGGTGATAATACATACAAATGAATTGATATTCCTTTAAAGCCCGTGTTTGACTATATGCACTGATTTTTTACACAACGAGAAGGCTGAACTTTGTTCTTAACAATCTCGAGCTTATAAAGTGGGGTGATAAAGCGGTTGTGGACACCCTTGATGAGATTGCCTATGCAAGTAAGAAAGTGAGAGACCGCTTTCTGTGGATTTAGTGGTGAATCCTAGAGTACTTACTGAACAGGATTGAGCGCAAGGCCCATATTAAATCGGATCCGCCATTGCAGAACAAGAACTCATGTATAGTTAACTACCTACATGTAAATTTTATTTTCACATTCATTCTAAAGGTTCAAGGCTAGTTAACTACCTACATGTAAATTTTATATTCACATTCATTCTAAAGGTTCAAGGCTAGTTAACTACCTTTAGTTATGTGTTATACAAATGCCCAATAGTATCTTTTGTGCATTTGAGTTTACATATTATTATTAAATAATTAGTGGGTTATTGTTATATATATATATATATATATATATAATATATATATGTAATTATCTAATGTGGCTTTTCTAAATAGCTGTGTTGTTTCTCAATAACTGCTACCAAAGCAACCAAAGGGTGGCTTAACTTTGCCAATAAAAGGCACTTTGCAGAAGCCACAAAATAGGACTTGGTACATTTCTCTGTTTGAAAACAGATTCAGCCA
This sequence comes from Anisodus tanguticus, assembly GCA_034509755.1. Lineage (NCBI taxonomy): Eukaryota > Viridiplantae > Streptophyta > Magnoliopsida > Solanales > Solanaceae > Anisodus > Anisodus tanguticus. The sequence goes on from CM067551.1 coordinate 24,690,905, forward strand.
TCTTCCAACTTAACAATATTCTGTTGTTTCTTCTAGTTTTCTTCTTCCAAATCTTTCATTCTTTTGGGTTGAGTTTTTGTGGGAGGAGAATCAAAGACTGCAAGTTTGATTTCCAGAATAGCATTGTATCCTAGGGATAGACTTTCCCTTTAATCAATTACACGGTGTGAGAAATTACTATCCTAAAGATAGTTCCTGAAAGCGTCTTGCATATTCATTCTAATTTTCATCGAGTTCTTCTTCATGACTTATCTCTTTAATTTGGTTATTAAATTTATCTTTCACAAAGTTGCTCTATTGTATTATTTTGAATATTCTACAACATGTTTGATCATTGTTGGTTTGCTTAATGATAGAAATATTATATTTCAACTCATGAATTTATACAAGCAAAAAAATATATATAACGTGCTTTCGTGCACCACTGACTTATGACAACTAGCCAAAACCAATAATCTTTAAACCGTGTACCTTATTAAAAAAAATGTTAGATAAATTATAATTAGAAAACAACGATCATTAATATGAAATGACAAACAATGAGGGATATATCAACCAAGACAAATATATGCTGATGTTTCTCAAATTGATTTATACTTGTAAATCGATTAAGTTCAATAATATTAATTCTTGGTCCATTATAACTTTTTCTTTTCGACGTTTTATATCACATCTCTCAAGATGTACTTTTTTATGCATAAGAAACCTGAAAGAAAAACACAAGAATTTCTTGAAGGATAATGTATATTTATTTATAATATTAATAATTAAATAAACACTGAAATATTATTTATATTTGTATGTTCTCTAAATAGTTATATTCTTTCATTAGTAACTAATTTATAGGGAATATACCTAAAATACACCCCGATCCTTGTACCAAATTTGTTGTAACACATCTAATCTTTAAAATGGTCCCGTTACCCCCTGAATATTCATTAACCAACAACCTTCCTCCCAACCAAAATTATACGGCGGATCTACAACGGTGGCATAACACATATTTACAAGCAGGTGATATAACTCACATTCATGAATCAAAACCATGCTACCATTAACCATTTAATGCAATTTATATATACCAACATTGCATGTAGAAGACCACATTACCAAACAATCAAATACGCTGGCCCTAATAAAACCATTAATCAATAGCAAAACAATTCATCTCACACCCTAGTATTCAAGATATTGTCAATCAAAATTACAATCGAATATGTTCAAAACTAATTGCCCAAGTGTTAGCCTCAAAACCAACTTCCCCAATAAATCCAAAAAACAATGCAACAATACTCAAAAGGTGAGCTTCTCGACCCATTTTCAAGAATGCCCCAGCACACTAGTTTAATCCTAGTTGAGTGAGAAAAGGCAATATCCCTTCTAAACTTGGAGCTCTCGGAGGCATTTGGACTCTTTTCCGAGTTGGACCAAAAAAATGAAGTGAAGATGACCTTCAACATAATCAAGTTAGTGAACATCTGGTTAAACACTACTTCTGTTATAAACCTAGCCACAGACGGAACACGGAGCAAGTCGCAAGTACAAGATAGATAAAAATAAAACTTAAGATGACCGTTTCCATTGATACTAATAATAAAATTTTAAATGCACGTAGAAAGCACCAGAAGCTGAACAAAAAATGAGTCGGCAGATAAGGAGATTAACCAAAGTTGGATAATCCTACATATTCATAATCCAAAAAGTGCTTCTTCCCTTAGAGCCTTTGCCAATTCATTTCAAAATCCTCCGAACTACTGTGATGGTCCTGTCATTCTTTTAAATCCTGGCAAATCTCATTTTTTATCATCTCCTGAATTGTATGATTTTGTGATTTTTTTTCCTCCTTCTGGCCACTCGAATCCCTATGAATCAAGGTAAAAAATTAGTCTTATCACATGATAAGGTACCATGAGATCTACAAAAAAATACAACAATGACACAGAAGGCGAACAGTGAAATCTAAAGAGGTCGTTTGGTAGGAGGATGCATTAGATAAAATAATGCATGCATTAGCTTTGTGTATTATTAATACCTTGTTTGGTACCCTTTTTCAACCTATACATAACTAATGTACATTCTATTTGGTATTATCCTATGCATAACTAATGCATAGCAAACCATGGTATTAGCAATGCAAGGAATTCTAATACATGCATATGCATGGTTAAAGACACCATTGCCCCTGATCTTCTATTAAATTTATATAATTCCTTTACTCCTTTTTAATTAAATTAACAGAGTTTAGCTTGTCATATTGCTTCATTTTAAAAATGAGTCCAATTTGGCTCGACTGGACTCTTTGTTTTCTCTTCTTTTTCTCTTAACAAGGTCAATTATTTTCTATCAAACATTTTAAATCCAAATCTTAATCAAGTGAATCAATAGAAAAATGATTATTTCATGTAGCATGGTATGCAGTAATTTTTGTATTCAGAGAATAAACAACCAAATCTGAGTTATATTTGTAATTATACAAGCTAGTACACTGATGCAATAAAAAGTGTACAAAGCTAAAGAATGTGGAGGCTATTTTTGTAAACTAACTATATTTTTGGAAATTATGTAATGCTATAATACACCAAACCAAACAATAGATAAGAAATAATGACAACATAACTAATCCTAAGCATTACCAATTGCATCGTTACTAACACACCCTATTCAGTATTATTCTTATACACCCTACCAAACGACCCCTAAAAGTAACCAACTAGTTGCAAATAATTATAAGCTTGGAAGCAAGACAATATTTTGGATACTGTAGCAGGAACCAAAACTCCGCTTTATATACCCATGAAACTAGATGATAAAGTTCTTCCCGCAAGAAGTTAAAGGCATATAATAAAGAGGTTTTTTTAGGTGCAAATCATTTACACCCCCAATTTTGTTTTAAAAATTAAACTCCCTCAATTTTGAACAATAGACATTCTCCTCCCTTGTCCTATTCAATGTCTATTTTACCCTTAACATTTTCAACAATCCATCTAAGCATACCTTTTATATTATACAATATTTTGTTTTTTAACTTTGATGTTTACCTATAGTTTAAATAATTTTGCTATTATAGATTCTTATTTAAGTACATTAAAATTATCAATAGAATAATCTTTTTTATAAATTTATGGTTCGCGCATGTGAAGAGAATGTGTGAGAATGCGCCAGTTAGGAGATGTGAGAGATTGGCGATAGCAGGAGTTAGGCGAGGTAGAGGTAGGCCGAAGAAGAACTGGAGAGGTGATTAGACATGACATGACACAAGTTCAGCCGACAGAGAAAATGACCCTAGATAAGAAGATTTGGAGGTCGAGGATTTTTTTTTGAAATAGTAACATTTTCTATTATAAACAAGAACTACACCAAAGGTGTACTCCAGTATTACTTATATAAGTAGTAGTCAAAAAGGCAAAACCTACCACCTAGGACTTTCAAAGACAATCTAAAACACTGACAATGTCCTCGGCCTCTTGAAGAAGTTCATGAATACACCAAAAATAGAAAAACACTAGACAATTAATTTTCAATTTCTGAAAGGAGTTTGTTTTCAAAACATCTCTGGTTTCTCTCCTTCCAAATTGTCCACCAAATGCAAGCAGGGTCAATCTTCCATCTCTTCATGTGTCCTGACATATTCACATATTCTCATCTCTATTCCAGCAAGCTAGAACTTCCAATGTACTCCTTGGCATAGTCCACCTGATTCCCCTCAGATTGATGAATATCTGCCAAAGTTGTTGTGTAACTTTACAGCGTAAGAAGAGATGATTTATTGTCTCTGCTTCAGTTTCACATAAAAAGCATCTGGAACAAAGCTGAATGCCTGTTTTCATTGAGTAGTCTTCTGAAACTGAGATTCCGCCCTTGGTTGTCCCTAGCTTCCAAGATTGTTGCTCTCTTCTGTTGGTTCAAATTATATATATATCAGGAAACATATGTTTTAAGGAATGTTGCCCAATCCAAACATCATTCCAGAAGGATGTTTTCCCTCTGCCTACTTTGATCCTTGTATTTTTTCACATTTTAGGCCACTGATTCCTGATGGTTCTCCACAAACCAACACCATAAGGATTCTTCACTTCCTTTGTGATCCATTGACCTTCCATCCCATATCTTGACAGGACAACGTGTTTCCACAAAGATTGTTCATTTGAAACAAATCTCCATAGCCATTTCAGTAAAAGACATTGGTTTTGTGTCCTCAGATTCTTAATACCCATTCCTCCTTGTTTACCGGAGGTCGAGGACTGTCATAGAAGGTTAGTCGCTAGTTGAGTTGTCTCGCACTGTGTGTGAGATGGGTAGGGGGCTAGCCTCTTCATCTCCTCTCCTCTTTCTTTGTAGTATTATTTAGGTTTCGCGTAGACTCATACTCGTATGTGTGTATTCCTATGTGTTGCTTTATTTGTTTTGCATTGTGATATCTTGTTGTCTTATTTTCTTGAATTCCTGCATTGTCTGTGTTCTTTTTAGCCGAGGGTCTATCGGAAACACTATCTACCCCCACAAAGGTAGAGGTAAGGTCTGCGTACATCTTACCCTCCTCAAACCCCACTATGGGATTACACTGGGTATGTTGTATATTTCAATATTGCATGCTATGTATCTATGTGTGTGTGTGCATGCGTGTGCATATTTAAATTTTACTTCTCTTTTTCTCTATTGTATATATAGAGAAATGAGTTTTGATTTTCATTAATGAAATATTTTAAAGATAATAATTTAAAATTAATTTACAATATAAATAGATAGTTCTTTAGGCATTTATTATAAATTCTCTATTTTTATTAATTATTTTTTGTATTACCTACAGTGAAATATGTTTATAAAGTTATAACTCTCTGTTATTCACTTATACTGCTCATTTATTTCATTATAGAACATCATTAACTTATATACTCAAGTATGTTTACATCTCACTTATTTTTATTTATCTCGATTATTGTATTTATTTTTATATAGATAACTTTGTTACATTTCAAAAAGGAAAATACAATGATTTTAAAGAAGCAAATAAAAAAGATAAAGGTTGATAATGTAAGGCTAGAATAGACATTTCAAAAAAAACAATTAACATAAGCAAGCGAGAATGTCTATTATTCAAAGTTGAGGGGAAAGTTTGATTTTTAAACCAAAGTTGAGAGGTGTAAATGATTTCACCTGATTTTTATATATATAACAAAGAACATAACTCAGAAATCAGAATGTTATGACATGACATTCTGATTTCATGATATGAACTCACTTCAGAAACTATCAAGCTGCTGGATGGTTGACCAGCCCACCCTTGCACAAATTTCAGCATGAAGGTACGGAAACACAAAATATTGAAAAAAGTTCACAGGAACAGGTAATTAGATAATTAGAGGTGAATAGTTACAAATCGATAAGCCAGAGTTGATGAGACCTACTTTGGAAGTGCTCTCAATTCGTCTAGAGCTTCTCTCACTGCATGAATACTCATTTTCTTCACCTGTCACAATTAAGGAACCACCAAGAAAACATAAACCCACAAGAAATACACAATTTTCCAAAGATATCTCCTCATGAACAAATAGAAACAGATCAAAATAACTTTTTCATTATTTAAAATGTGACCATATGCGAATGAACAAATAATCATAAGATTACTTCTACATTCATCTGGATCACACTTTTCCCTCAAATGCAGGATTAAACTCAAAGTCACTTTATAACAGTATAAAACATCCAAATTCTGGAAAGCTAAAAAAGAAAGCAACAGACTATAGAAACCAGGTTGAAGTATAAAACACCAATTGACCATACAAGCAAACAACCACAATCATCCCTTCAATAAAATACTATAAGCACTCCTGAACAAAAAGAAGGAAAGAACCAAAACTTCTTATCCAATTAAATATACCTCCAACTTGTCCTCCTTGGCTCTGTGATTTTGGGGAAGAGTGCGGAACTCTTCAGTCAGACGGATGCACTCATGAAGATTTTCGGGAGACACAAAGTCAAGAGCAACCTTTATACAGGACTGTTACACAAAAGGTGAAAGTATTTTTAAAGTCAACATCAAGTTTTTTAACTTGTTAATGACAGTCCAAGTTCACAACAGCATAGCGAAGTAAATACTAGCAACCAGATGAACACGATAAATATATTAATGAATTTCACTCAGATTAAAGATAAAACCAACCAATCACTCAAACTTGTAGTTCAAGATTAGCGGAAACTACTACACAGAACACGCCCATCCTTTGCCAATGCATTAGATGAGCATACCCAGCATTTTGATAACACATTTGCAGCTAGAAAGAGTGTTAGGCATGCTTTATGAATAAAGACAAAAGAACATTATACACATACCAATAAATGTAATGCCAGAAAATATAACATAAAAACAAACTACTACATAGACATGAAAACAATTAAAACATCTAGAATTAGGTGAGAAATAAAAACACCGATCAATATCAAAAAACTAATTTAAATTTTTAATTCAATTATGGATTTCAAATTTCCACACTAGTTTTCTCATATTATGTTTTAATTATGCATTACTGATTTTTTATACATAACATTTGCGTAAACGTCAATGCTACTTTTGTCTATGAACACGAAGTTCAGAAATAAAAATAGATTGTAACACGAACTGAAAATACGGAAGTACCAAAATCACTTCTATTAACAATTAATGAAAGATAATAATAGTTCAATGTTCTTTCATCTAACTCGTCTAAAAAATAATCAACTTTTATATCAAGTGAGATCCCAACACAGGTGTCAGTCTTTTTAGAATATCATATAAAATGGACAGGAGTAAATTATGTCAACTATAATCATTGCTTACTACCGCACTCTCCAAGAAAGAGTCCAAAGGCCCCTCTTGAAACTTACCTCCAATGCACCTCCTAGGAGAGGTGAAGCATCCAACTAACACTACAGCTACTACACCAAGGCTTATGTGAAACTCAGATAAACAACAAAACTAAAGAATTAGAATACAAGACTGAACATTTAACTACCAACCTCAAATGGCAGTAATAAAGATTAAGAAAAAAAAAAGTACCCTCTGTTTCAGTTTATGAGACATCATGTACTAATTAGCCTATTCCAAAAAAAAAAGACGCATTTCTATATTTGAAAACAATGTAACTTTAAACTAATACTATTTTATCCATGGCTTGTTTTAAACCACAAGTTTCAGAAGTCTTTCCTATTTTTCTTACTCTCCGTGCCAAGTCAAACTATATCATATAAATTGAAAAGTAATATTTTAGTTTTCAATCATTTGGATACAAACAAAACAATCTTAACGACCTACAAGGGTTATGGCGGAGTGGTAAGTACTCCTTCATCCTTAACCAGAGGTCTCGGATTCAAGTCCCCCAGGGTACAGAGTCATCTTTGTTAAGGAGTGTTTTACCCCAGTGTGGGTCTTCCCGGCACGAATCAGGATTTATTCGGGCCCCAATGGGGTACCGGACACCAGATGGGAAACCAAAAAAAATGTTAGCATTGTGACAGTACTTTATGCTTCAAATGGTCCAAAAAAGTTGCTAGTTTGAGTTGGCCCCATTTTTTCCGGACCTTTACAATTTGAATAGTTTGGAAGCACCCAAAAGAGTAACCAGTTTATTCAAGCACCAATTAAAGCTAGCTCATCACCCAGAATCAACTTCACATCCCATAGTAGTTATCAAGCACCAGAGATTCTCACCTTCCTAAGATGCCAGTAGCCCACTATGCAAGACATTAATGATTGTTGCTGCAAATCAACCAATAATACATCGAATCTTTTTTTAATGTCCAAACCGTCTATCTTTCAATTTTAAGAACAAGGAAACTAAACAGAATTATATCAAATGCAAGCCTTAACAGGCAACTGATAGTGTACTAGTTTCACTGCCAAAATAAACTGATATAGTTTGCATTGACAACAAAAATATACCCTTACAGAAGACTTGGATTCAAAATTTTAAGGGATATCTTAAAATCAGAATACAATAACAAAGCATGCTTGAACCAAGCTATATATAGTGTTTCCCATTTGGAAAATAAACATCAATATGGCACATCTCAAAACTCCATTCAAAATAAACAAGCTTTGAATACTCAACAGCACTAGCAAACAAGAAAAAAACATAAAACTAATAACTTTCATTGTCAAGAGTAGGTAACCAAAATATTCCAAAAGAACTCAATTATACCCTTGCCATTTTACAAATAGACACAATAAAGGTAAACCTAAGCATAAACTTCACCAATTGGTACCTTATAGCAGGTGTGCATCTGTTATTTCTAAATGTGCAGTTGTGTTTTGAAATTTTAGGAATTGTAAATTTCTATCATCTTCTTTAAAATATAGTCAAAATACCCAACTTTCCAAAAAAAGAACCTCCTAAAAATAAACATGAAAAAAGAGAACCTCATCTTAACCTAAATTTTGGATCGAAAAAGCCATGTGTCTTATACATACTATTGAGATTTCAAAAGCTTGATCCACAAATCATTTTTTGAGTCATAACAAAAAGAGAAATAAATTTTATCACAAAAACTTTTTAAGACAAAAGAAAGTAATAAACTTCATTGTATATCTTTAACAAAAAAATAATTAATGACTCTATAGGACTTAATTTTGACTGTATTAGAGGTAGATTTAGGGATCAATTAATAGGTTTTTATTCTCTCCAAAAATGATTCGTGTCACAACTGATTTAGAACCCTGAACACAAATTTCGAAAGAATTTGAACATCCAATCCAAAACCTCAAGGCGATGATATAGTGGCCCACAACACTAGAAAGTAGAAACCCCTCTGAAAACCCTTACACAACTAATGAGGGACTAGAAGTTACTGGCATGGAAGTTCCGAGAAAAGAAGTTGCAAAAAAAGCAGGAGAGGTAGCTCCTTGGCGCTTAGGTGGACTTTGTAGAAGGAGTAAAAGAACTTTGAAAGTTGAAAACAGTTTTGTAATATAGAGGAACATTTTTTTATTCTCAAACACTTTCTTTTAATGGCCGAGAAATCCATCTGGGTCCAACCCTTAGCACCAACCGTAGCCTTCGAGAAACTCAAGGATAATGAGCTCGCCATCTACCCTCTCCACTTAAATATCAGGCTTAGTTCACATGGAACAAGGCTCGAACCGATGACCTAAGCCACAAGTCTCTCAATCTTTGTCAGTTGAGCTAAGCCCTAGGAGCTTCTATTTTCAGATCACTTATAAAACAACCATTTTATTTCAATGACTACTCAAGTTTGATGCTCTTCGTAGAGAAGCGAGTTATTTGCAGGACTCTCTACTTGTTGAATACATCTGAGAGAGTTTTTCTCATGAAAGCACTATATTACTACTTCCATCAAAGAATTCTTATCACTTCTCCCGTCCAGCCATAAATCAACCCTACACTGGATAATTTTTTGCAGTATTGCAATAAGTACATATATTAACCTACATTTTTTTGAGAAGTTATATTAACCTACATCAACTTGCAAGATGTCTCAATTATATAGCTCACATCCTATTTGCAAATAGACATTGGAATAAAGGGCACCTCTACTATAATTAGGTGCTAAAGTTGTTTTAGTGAGTTTTGTTGCACAATATAATTTAGTCGAATACTTGAATATAGCATGGCAACATCTACTAATCCTAATACATACCAAAGATATATTAGTATTAATACATGATAAGTTATCCTTCACAACCTCTAGGGATTGCATAATATATATGTCAGTATAGCTTCAAATATTAGATAAAATTGAAAGTCTTAAATCAATAGAGGAATGTGTGTGGGTGAGAGAGAGTTTTGCCGAGTAATTGCACCTTCAAGTTTCTAACTTGATGAGGGCAGCCCGCAGGTATAAAAACTGCATCCCCCAATTTTTGAACAAAGGTCCATGGTTCAACTCCTGTAAAATACAGAATAAATACAAAAATTGTTAAAGGAAAAAAATTAGATAAAACTTAAGAATTCATATATGAACACTAACCATACTCTTCCTTAAGCTTCCTTTTGTGATCCTCAGTCAAGTAAAATGTTTGATCATGTATAGGGTGAACAACCTACATTACAAGACCAAACGAGTTAGTAGATATAGAAGACATAGCAAAATATAAGCATGAAAAATTAACAATAAGCACTTCTATTTTTTTAATAATTGTGGTGTCCGAGCAATCTTTCGCACACCTCGATTATTCCATTTGGTACTTGTTACCTCCCACTAACATGTATCAGTTAACTCTAACCACCAGTATTTAAGCAAAATGGGAAGAAACCACCTAATGTTTTTGTCTCTGCTGAGATTTGAACCCTAATCTCTAAGGTTTGTACCACTTCATCGACCACTGAATCATATCATTGGGTGCCCTTTACAAAATTTCATATTAAAGCATAAATGAGCAAGACAAAGACCATTAAAACTTTTTAACCTCAGAAAAATACATTTTCATTTCGGAAAAAAATGCGATATCATTTCATTTTTCAGTTTCAAAAAGAAATGAAAATATACATTTTTTTTCAATCAGTGAAATGATATACATTTTCTATAAAGCCTAGATCAACCAAAAACATCATGATAAATGTCATAAAGACAAACCAATTTTTCCTCATCCAAACTTTGAAAGATGGAGTTCTAAAACCATCCCACCCCCTCTAATAAAGAGTTAAAAGACAAATTGGAAGACTTAATTATGTTTTCATCTTGGAAAAACTGATGTCCATATTGAAAAACCTTGCCCAAAATGTAACATCACATGGTGTAACATGATAGGTACTCGTCTCCTAGATGAGCAAGCAGACTACTAAGCTGCCTATACAAAAAAGCAACAGTAATTGCAGTTCATTGTCATGAACAGGTAAATAACTTAATGAATCAGTAAAATGGTAAAAGCAGGGGGTAGGTTTGGGCATAGCACTACTTCCCCCCTCACTCTCTTACTAGATATCTGAAAGAATATTTTCAGCACATTAACTTAGGAACTTAGTCTCTTGACTCTGGCTTTCTTGCTGAGACTGCATATTATCTAGGCCCTTCTCATCTGTCTCTACTACATGTAGATTTGACTTCATTTAACCAGCATTTAATGTATTTCAGAGTCAATTACACCTAACTGCCAATACCTCAAAGCCAATTTGCAGAGTTCTGGTACATGTGAATGAAATATACAAGATCCCCCCCCCCCCCCCCCCAAAAAAAAAAAAAAAACTCGCACATTTTAAAGTAAAAAGCTTAGCAAGTTTTATTAATACCTGTGGTACTGGGCAACAGTAGATATGCCTGAATTCCTTGAAGTGCTTCTTCAGATATTCCTCTAACTTGGCAACATCTTGCCTTCTGAAGATGTCCCAGAGTGCACCCCCTTCTATATCCTCAAATACTCCACTTTTTTCAAACACTGGGTTATCTTTGCACTCATCACTTTTATCATTATCAATTTTAATTCCTAAACTTGCTTGATAAGTGCTAGTAGAACTGATTGCACCATTTATTGCCACGTCCGCGCCATTATCTCCCTCTGGTTCCACACAAGAAGCAGATGGAATAATTGACTGATTGCCACAATTTGGTTCACTACTCAAGCTTTGAACTTCAAATAGATCAGTTTTTTCTTCATCTCTTCTACTACTCTCACCTTGCACAGAGTGATCATCAATCAACTCAGATGATGCTTCATTGTTGCATTTTTTCTCGTCCTCAGCCATCTGAAGTTCCTTTTTATCTTGGGCAGCATGTTTTCCTTTCACTTTTTCCATTTCTGAAAGCTGCTTAGGCGTCAGGTTTATTGCTTGAGTATGTGTCAACACATTCACCTACAAAACAATTTTAAAGTAGAAAAATTTAACAGGGAAACCTAACAACATAAGAAAAACACATATTTGACATCTTTTTATAGGTAAACACATAATTAATAGTTTAGTATCACTCTTTAGTACATTATTGCATTGCAGTATTTCAAAAGGCACCCATATTACAAACATTACACATCTCACCATCGGAAGTTTAATAGAATTTATGAGCATTCAGTCTTCAAGTCCTAAGCATAAGTTAAACCACATTAGAGAAACCTAAGGTCACTTTAGCTTCTGGGATACATTGTCAGGACATTCATTTTTCTTTTTTTGACAGGAAAGCATGTAGAACCAGTTTGCGTAGCTTCTATTAGCTTAATGAAATCACAGTTACAGAGCCCTTTGCAAATAAAACGCATAGCATTAATATGTCCACATTATTCAAGAAAAATCCTGACTGTGCCCAAAGCAGAATAGTATGCAAAAGAAAATAGAAAAGACTAAGCATGCCAAAACAATGGAGAAAGAAAAACTAGGTATACCGCATCAGACATATCACAATGCAGCTTAGTCACAGAGTCTCCACGTCCTAGCTCCTGAGGAACTCCATAAGCGATATATGTCTTTGGTCCCATGTCGGGCTTCAGCAATTCGTCTGGCAGTTTGACAGCAAGATTTAGGTAGCCACTTTGTGGATGTGTGTACTCCTTAAAAGGCAAGCTGTTAACAAACTCCGCGCCATGACGAGGTAATCGTTCATCGAATAAATCAGATGGAGGCCAATCTTTCAATTTCAGAATCTGGGGCCAGCCAGCATTATCAATTCGACCTTCCATATATCCCTTAAAAAACTGGTGGATGTTAACTTCTACCTGTAGTCATCCAAGAAATAACAAAATTATTCATCACGCCTAGAGTATGCAAACCTTACCCCTACCTTGGGAGGTAGAGAGAGTGTTTCTGATAGACCCTCGGCTCAATAGAGAAAGCAACATTATCCACAATTTTTAGAATTAGCTACTCGATTAGATTTTACTTTTAACTAGTTAAAAAGTAAAAGTAACTTATCAATAGTAAAGGTAACTAACCAAACAAGGATAAATTAATCCAATAGGAACACATTATAAGAGATACTTGGAACCCACTCCCACTCGACAACCATTAAGTTGCTTTAACCCAAACGTACTAACAGGGTTAAAATCATAGCAATGCCCTTTGTATTAAGCACCAAGTGCTTAAATTTTGGTATAAACCTTAAGTTTACTGGTACTTCAATCTGTAATATAATAAAGTCCTAAGCAAGAGGGGGGAAAGGTATGCATACACTCTACCCTCCCCAGACCCCACTTTGTGGGATTTCAGTGGGTATGGTGTTGTAAGCAAGAAGGGGGAAAAGCTGATACACTGCACTGATGAAAAAATATCCGACATTATTCAGAAAGTAAAATTTTGATAAATTCAGCAACAATATCAAATGTCTAGCCAAACTAAGAACTAAAAATCCATAACTGATGGCTTTAGGAAGCAGACCAAAATGGTAAGTAAAACTAGATGCCAAGTAGAATTACTTGAAAAATGGAGAGAATGTTGATGAATGTGAGACTCGCAAGTATTAAACTGACCTCACACCAATCTAAGCAGTTGATAGCAATGACATCCAAAAGAAGAGGGTGGTTTAAGTTCTTTATCTGGCGACAAGCTCGCCACATAACCATGGGCTCCCAGCTTAACCCTGATCCAGTCTCAAGAACATTGCGGACAATCACAGGCTCACTTTTCCGCCAGTGACATTGGAAATGCTTCAAATCCTCCTGCTGAAGATCTTTAGCTGCTGGACAGTATAAATAGTTGTCATCAGAACCGTCACGAGATGCTGCTTTACACATTTCACTTTCCTGCATATCATTTTCATCCACGAAATTGCTACAGAAGCATGGTCCCTGAGGAATTTCAGGCATGTGTTCCAATTCAAATTTTTTGGCAATATCTTCAGCTTCTTCCAACAGCTCAGAGACCGGATGTTTTGACTTTTGCAGCAGGTACTTCAGCTCTAAAATTCCCTTACCACAACCACCAAAATTCTCTGGTGGACAAGGGATGCTACCATCTTCATTGGATTTCCATTCACCAGCAGGACCACCAGAATTCTCTGGCAGAAGCCCTCCATTATCCCTAGGTTCCATTTCAAATGCAAACCTGGCATCCCCCACGGAATCATTTTCAATCATCTTCTTTGAAAATCTAGGCCTTCTTGAAGTTTTAGTTCTGGTATCTGGTACAGAATCAACACCCACATCACCATGCAAATAAGTAACCCCTTTGTCAACGAATTCCATGATGACTTCTTCTTCACCTCCCTTAAGGTGACCATCTCTAAGCTCCCGGCAACAAGTAAGGCAAAGATCATAGGAACAGCTGGAACAATTTCTGTGAAAATCAAAAATGGATGTTTTGCAGTTGTTGCTGCACAAAACATTGCTCAACTGAGTTTATTTGAACAGCATTCCAAAAGATTGACATGGAAAGAAGAGGTTCTTCATGCTTACCAGTACATTCGCTCATTCTTCTGACACTTTGCCTTGTGTAGCATTAACTCTGACACTGGTAACCCTGCTCAGATGTAAAAAGGAAATTCTAGTTACAATAGGAAGCAAGTGAAGATGTGTTAGTATCCTTCTACCGCTTACATCAAATTATGCTTTCTTATCTGGGAAATAGCAAGTGCATTAAAACATTCCCTATCTGACGTTCAGACTCAACACTGCACATATATGGAAAATGGCTATGGTGTAATCTTTTCCAACTGTGCAAATAGACATCACCTAACTGAATTTTAAAATGCACAATTACAGTTGCCTACATGAAAAGAATATGGCATATCAATTGAAAAATATAAACTGTTACAGCATCTAATCTTTAAACAAGATAATAGAACCTCGAATCTTAGCTTCAATCTCCGTCTCCATCACTTGTTCTGCATTAAATCTTCTCAAGAAAGGCAAAAGTTTTTGCAAAATAAATTTAGAATATTCAACCTTTTCTTCTTTGCTAATCTCAAATTTTAAGTTCTTCAAAGCCTGCAAAAAGATTTACCATAAGAGCATATCACATAGTGTTAACTTGCAAATAGGACTGTAACTTAATTATAGTGGGACAGCAAAAGAATCCAACCCTTATTGGCCCGTCCAACCGCAAGCATGATTTGCAATTACAGTTTTGACAACAAACAGGACAAGACTCTGCAAAAGCCTCCTCGGGCATCCCAGGGTACCTATTATTCATCATAAAGGTTAAGGCAGTCATGAGAAAAACGAAAAGAAAACTACATGAATGAATGAAGAAATAGATTGGACATATAAAGATTTAAGTTGTTTAAAAAACTTAGCATCTTATCAGTTGTGAGAATAGAAATATCTGATCAAGAGACAAACTGCTCAAATAAAGCCACAAGGAGCAGAGTATTATGTCTTTGCAAATCCAGCTCACAATTAAAATCTCAAAAAAGTTATTCAGACAAGCAATAATATACATAGTAGCTTGAGTACCATGTGGTCATGCAAGGAACACAGTATCGCTTTGTTTTACACTTGGTGCACCGAACAACCCTTCCTTTGTCATTCCTCTGGCACTGATGACACATATTCGATTCAATCTCATTACCCTGCAGATGTTTTGAATTGACAATTTGGGGTTAGTACAGAATAAATTTAAGGCATGTAAAAAGAAGCATTCAGAATGTTAAAAAGATTTGTTACATTCTCATCCTTCCTCTTTCTAATACTACGGGGATTTGATGCATTATCTTGAGCTTGAGGAACATTCCTTTGCCGCATCGAATATTTTCCAGACTCTGATCCTTCCACCTTGTCTTGTGCATCAGCCCTATGCTTTTTACTCCCATTTCCCACAGAATCTCTCCACCATTCTCCACAGACCTTTTTCTTCCACTTTTTCTCACTATCAACATTATCTTCTGTTTTCATGGCACGCTTCCTACCCCTTCTTTTCTTACTTGTCTCGAGGTCTTCTTCATCCCATGCTGCCATTTTCTGCGTATATTCACTTAACTTCTCCCTAGCTTTTTTACTTGACTTCCTTGCCCTACAAGTCACTTCATCAGAATCAATCTTCTCTTCTCTCCCACTATCAATTTCCTCTTTGACATGATTCTTTTTCCGACCAAGATTATTGTTTTTCTTCAAAGAAGCCTCGTTTTCCTCCTCTGATAAAGCCAGTCGTTCCTTCTTTTCCTTGCCCTTTTTTTTGGGGGGTCTCCCCCTTTTTCCTTTTGCTTTAGCGACCACCTCCGTCAAAGCAATCCCTTCTTCTTTAAGATCTAAATTCTCCTCCAAAGAAGCAAACTTTCCCTCAGTATCCTTGTCTTCCTCCATAATAGTACACTTTCTCTCCTCCTCCACTGGAAATTCCATTCCCTTTCCCTTATTTTCACTCTTCCCTCCTCCTCCAACCCCAAAAACGCTAGTATTGTCAACGCAGCTGTTTTGATCATCTCCTTGGGTTAAAAAAGTAACATCTTCTTCCGTTTTAACTAGCAGTAATTCCTGATTGGCACCGCCATTAGTGGCGGATATGCTATTATTACCATCTTGCCCCCTATCCTTCATCGCCTTTGTTTCAACTATGGACTGACGTGCGCTTTTTGACCCAACTATGTAAATAATACTCCATTTAAATTAATACTTAAGAGTATTTAATTAAGATTTTAAAAATTAATACTTAAAAGTATTTAATTAAGATTTTAAAAGATTATTTATAGATAAATAAGTTCAGTGAATTTTTAAAAATTATTTAAAAATATAATAATTTAAAATATTTTTAAAAAAAAATTACAATCAAAATTTTTTATTTGAATTTTAAAATATTTATCATAAAATTTAAATTTAAAAAAAAAAAAATAGTAAAATAACAACTCTTAAAAGCCTCCACTTCGACAACTATACGAGGAAGGGGGTGGGGACAAGAATAGATGCTAAGGAAGCAAATCCAGACCAGCATAAGAAGGCCGGAAGGAAACAACCGGAAGAGATCCGCAAGTTCTGGAGTGGCATGGATTCCTATCTAATCTCCAAAAATCTTATCTGAATGAGACAGATAAGATTTTTTATAGGGTTTGTTATTTATATTTTTCACTCAAAAATCATATAAAATTTTAATTAAAAAAAATCGAAATTAGTAAGTCTTTTTTAATAGCAAAAGACTTTTTATTACTTATTTAAAATTTTAATTGAATATTACTAAATTTGGACATTCTTTAAAAAATCATAATAGTATTGATTAAATATCACAAAATTTATTTAAATTATTTAAAAGTCTTAATTGAATATCATAAAATTTATTTATTAAAATATTATTTTAAAATCCTAATTGACTACACATTTTAGTGGAAAAACTATTGGCGGGTTAGGGTTTTGATATAAGAGGCAAAAAAGATATGGAAAACTGTGGGTGGAATAAATTTTAGGGGGGAAAGTTGTACTATAGTTTCGAAAAGTCCCGCCTATTTCTGGGAGAAGATTGCCATTAGTGCTAATGTGCGCTTTGTTGCGTAAAAGCACTGATGGCATGTTATTGGTAATTCACAGGATTCGCGTGAAGATCTAGGAAGACCCATCAAGTGCTCTTGTTTCTGCTTCCGCTTACTTCCCATTTAACTATTTCTGACATCTTTTTACTAGAACTAGTTTTTCGGTGTTATGCCAAAGTTCACTTAGGCTCCATTTATTTTCATTCCGATCAACACTTATGAATGTCAATCTAAATATTAAAATTTAAATATATTATTTTTAAATTTGAATACTAAATTATTAAGACTGTTTATTTTTAATATTTGTACGCACATATAGAATTAATTACAATATCTATAAAATATTATACAAATATCATTTCAGCAAAATAAATTTATTTTTTTGATAGAAAATAATAATTTGAATATTTATATTCGATTAAAATTTTGAACTATCTCATTTTTATTTTCTATAAATATAAAATTTGAACTATTTGAAATGCAAATAAAATTTATGCATCAATATAAAAAATTATTGTAACAAGGTAACATGAAATTTTTAAGATTTTGTGCTTATTATTAAAATGGTAAACACTTCTCTATCAAATGAAAGTGATTCAAAGATAATTGCTATGACTGAAACCTACAAGATGTTTTCTAGTAAGAAACTTTGTTAAAATAAGATAAAAAGGAGAAAATTACAATGCTTAACACAATTTCTGAGTGTTCTCGGTTGATTCTTAAAGCTTTGTATTATGAATTTAGTTCTAAATTTGATTAGAGGGTTATGTAGTATTCAAGTTTTTTTTTCAATTCGTTATTGTTGTATCGAGAAACATTAAATTATAGAGTCACTGCGATCTTTCAAAGATTGAGAAATGACGGTAGGAATTTTATTGAGAAGATGGATACACTCATGTTTAATTTTCCTGGTGCAAAATAGATCATGAACTAGGTAAAGATACATAGAATTTCAAATAAAATTTTTGACAAATTTAAAAAAAATCAAGAATTTTTTTATTGTTATAGTTAATCAATTAATATTTGCAGCAACAAGAGTTCTTGGTCATTTTTTGTTGAGAGAAGATAGCTAGATGCGTGAAAATTTTGTTGAGAAAAGAAGTCGTGAAAGATATTGTAAAAAATGATTATTTTAAATGAGTATGAATGGTATTAAGACTCTGTTATAGGTAAGGGTGGCCAGTGGGCCGGGACGGCCCGAGCCCGCCCCGACCCGTTTTTAAAAAAAAAAAAAAAAAAAACGGTGGCGGGCCTCGAACTCGGGACGGGACAATGTCTCGTCCCGCCAGACCCGAGCCCGCCCCAGGCCCGCCCGACCCGACCCCACCCCGACCCCATCCCGACCCCGACCCCGCCCTTTGTTCCCCTTTGCAAATATGGTCGTTGCACCAACGACCATTTTAGATTTTGGCCGTTGGCCAAAGGCCATTTTAGGCCTCCCCCAACCCCCTACCCCTTAATATTTATTTTTAACCCATAAGTTATTATATTTACACTTTAATCCAATTTTCCAACTATAAATAACTCATTTTCTCTTCATCTTTCTCACAAATCTTCCTACAATCTCTCTAATCTCTCAATATATCTCTCTACAAGTCTACATTGTTTGCTAAATATTCAATTTTATTTATTCATTTGGAAATTGGGAGTGAAGTTGGCAACTAGTTTGAGGATCTTCCATCGAGCAAAGTTTCAATTTTCAACCTCTCGATTACACGTCGACGTTATGTCGGCGTTTGGTACATTCGTTCCTTCATTAAATTATTATTGCTATTTATTTTATTTAGCGCACTTAATTTCATTTACTTTAATTATTTGTTAGCATATAATTTAAAATGGAAGGAATTAGAGGTATGTTTAAAAGTAAGGGTAAGACTTTTTCTAGTAGGGGCAACCAGGGCAAGGGTACTTCTTCTAGTCATCTTATTCCTACACATGATGATTTTGTTGATACTCAACATTTTCCTACAATACCATTAGATTTAGACAAGGAGTTGTTTTCTGGAACTCAAGAAGACTTTAATTTAGACGATGATCTAAACGATACACCCACTAATGTTGATGAAAACACACCCACTAGTGCACCTTCAACTGAAATACCTCCTATTCCCCCTAGTATGAGACAAGTTCCAGCAAAACGACCATTAAAATCAGATGCATGGACATTTTTTGATAGGGACGTAGAGAATCAAGTAGCTATATGTAAAATTTGTAAAAATGTTTTAAAATTTAAAACAGGAAAAGGTCACGGTGGGACGGGGGGTTTAATTAGACATGTAGTAAGTGCTCATCCAGCTAGGTATGCCCAATACCAGGCTTCAAAACCGGGTGCGCAAACGCCCGCTCCATCGGGACAAGGTTCACATACTGATACTGTCCCGGACCAAGTACAGGGTCAAATTAACCCTATGACGGGGGGAATTGTAGGCTCTAAATACAATAAACATAGAGATAGGGAAGCAATTTCAAAATTAGTTGCTGTGGAGGGTTTGCCCTTTTCATTTCCTTCATCTCCCGGTTTTATTCATTACATTAGAGATATATATAATCCTGCTTTTAACGGTTTTCCTAGATCAACTGTTAAGAGAGATGTATTTAAATTCGCACATGAATATCAACAATATTTACGTTTTTCATTATATCATTTTAATGGCAAAGTATGTATCACGTCTGATATAGGTCGTAGTACTAACGGCCATGATTATTTAACTGTAACTTGTCATTTGATAGATTATAAATGGTCTATGCAAAAATGTATTTTAGCGTATAGATATATAGATGATAGGCACACTGATACTTTTATTGCAGATAATATTTATCCAGTGTGCCATTATTACGGAATAACCGATAAAATTATGACTATTACATTAGATAACGCTTCTTCTAACAATTACGCAATTACAATTTTAAAAAATAGTTTAACTCCATCTTTTCCAGATCATTTTCATATAAAATGCGCGTGCCATATTTATAACTTAATTGTAAAGGATGGTCTATCACTTTTTGAAGACATTCTTAGTAAAATACAATTTGCTATAAACTTTATTTTTAAAAGTAATAAAGTACAACGTAGAAAAGAATATAAAAAAACTTGTCACGATTGTGGACTACCTTATAGAAAAATTCCACAAGAAGTATCCACTAGGTGGAATTCTTTATACGAGCAACTAATTGTTGCTTATGACTATAGAAAACATATAACTTTATTTTTTAACTCTCATAATAAAAATCCAGCTGATATGATTTTAGATAGTGATTGGGTAAAAATTTCCGAACTTATTGTATTTTTAGAGAAATTTTTCAAGCAACAAAAGAATTTTCCGGTATATATTATCCTACTATTTCAACTATGTTGTTTTATATAACTCTAATATTTTTATTACTTAGTGAATATATGGAAAAACCAGCTTATAAGGCAGCTATTAAAAAAAATGCTTGTCAAAATAAAAAAATATTTTATTCATATTCCCTCTATTTATATTATTGGTTCTGTATTAAATCCTACTATTAAAATAGACGGTACTAAATCACTAATTGAAACTATTTACGATTGTATAGAAGTACTACCACCTCCAAGTCCCAAAAATCTAAATCACCAACCACCTATTGAACAAACTAAAGAAGAAGTGTTGTCTAGCGTAGAACACCAATGCAAAAAAATATATAAATTTTATCAACAAGAAAATGCTAGTAACTTACCGGCTTCCATACCATCTTCTTCATCTTCAACACAACCTCACAAAAGACATGTTGTTTCTGCGGCTAGTATTGAAAGCCTCAGAAATAGAATGTGCGGCCGTACCTCTACTAACCAAATTAGCGAGTTGGATATTTTTATTTTGCAGGGTTCTGTACCGTATCAAGAAGTTATCAATGAAGATGGACATGAAGACTTGCTGAAATACTGGAGGGGGAATGAGAAGACATTTCCGACACTTTCATTGATGGCCCGAGATGTTTTGAACATTCAAGCGTCATCAATCGCGTCGAAAGCACTTTTTCTCGCCGGATATCAAATAGGAGACCACGAGACACTCATTAGCCGGAGACAACTTGGAAATTGCGGTATTATTCGAGAGATTGGATACGAGCGGAGCGGAGAAGGTGCGGTCAACCGGAGATCAACGAAGAAGAAGATGAAAACTACAACGAAATCTTAATCGAAGGTAGTGGAAGCGACGTGGATCAATTTGACCAACAAATACCAATTCCAACCGAAGAACCACGGAAATCGTCAAGCAATTAGAACAGTTTTTTTGAGAATGTAATTTTTTTAATTGCAATTTTATTATGTAATTTGCAACTTTTGGACAACACCACAAAGTTGCAATTTAGATTTTAGACAATTGTATTTGTATTACAAAAAAATCATATGTCTATTAAATAATATAAGAGGTACAAAAACAGCCTTGGGATGTTTTTATTACACTATCTTATTTTGTTTATTGAGTTTTTTTATACATATGTTATTAAAAAAAAAAAAAGGAAAATCCGCCGGACCCCGCCCCGACTTCGACCCCGACCCGACCCCGCCCCGACCCGATACCGTCGGGATCGGGATCGGGACGGGACTGGAGCAGTTCCCGCCAGACCCCGCTAGACCCGATCCCGCCAGACCCCGCTAGACCCGATCCCGCCAGACCCCGCTAGACCCGATCCCGCCAGACCCCGCTAGACCCGACCCCGACCCCTTGGCTCGTCCCGCCCCGACCCCGCCAGACCCGAGCCCGGCCCACTGGCCACCCTTAGTTATAGGTCTGGTTTGGTTCATTCAGAACGATTAAGAGGCTTCATAAGAAAAGAAACAAATTAACTTAATGGGCTGAATCTGAATGATTAATATTCAGACCTCCATAACAAATGCATTTAATGGGTTGAATCTGAATGATTAAGATTCAGACCTCCATTAAGTGCATACAAATGAGGCCTTAGTCATTTGCACACCCTTTAAGAAAATACTAATTTGTAGGCAAAAATAGGTAATTTAACTAAACTATCCTAATTATATAGGTATTAAGATTTAGTCACTTAATAAGGTCAAATCTAAAAATATAAGGTTAATTTTTTTTTATTTGATAAGTGACACTCTTTTTTATCCAAAAAAATAAATGCTAAATAGACACTCTTTTTTATCCGAAGGGAGTACAATTTTACAAGAGTAAGGACTGTTTGGCCATAAGAATTATTCATTTTTTTAAAACTATTTTATTTTATTTTAAAAATTAGCGTTTGGCCATGAAAATTTTAAATATAACTTGAAGTTAGAATTTGAAAAACACTCTAAATCTTATTTTCACTTTTTATTTTTTATCATTACTTTTGTCTTTTACTTTTTAAATTTTACCTTAAATTTTTTATTTTTATAAATTGATCCCATTTGATTCAGCCAACAATAGGTTCAAATACCCAACAACTGGTGTTTTCACAATTGATTTAATAGAAATATTACACATAGAATGATTTTCTTGTTTTAGTTGGATAGTAAGACTATGAAGTTATTGTTTAAGAAAATTGATGACTGAAATTAATAATTGGGAGATTGGAAGTAATTTTATGTGTTCCAGTTGTATCAACTAACTGCACATATGAATATAATCCTCATAAATAACACTTTACGGTTATTGTATATCAAGCTAAAAAAAACAGTAGAAAACTTGTTGAAATAATGTGCTAGCTCAAACCTCCCAAAGTACAACGAATCCAACTGATTTATTTATATCATAAGCAAGAAACAAGAAATAAAATTTGAAATAAGAACTTAAAGACATGAGAATTCACCTTCTTTTGATTTTTACCTTTTAAAATTTTGAAGCTGTAATTTGGTAAGAAATCTGCAAAATAAAATAAAATAAAATATCAATGATTAAATTTTACTAATGCCCCTACATAGGTACAAAAAGATCAACTTACATAAGTATTAAGGCAACAAAATTAAGATGCAGTGAATAGAATGATGTCATTAAAGTCAAAGTTCAGTCGCGTTAGTACATGAAACACATAAAAAAATAATTAAAAATATACTACATCGTAAATTATAATCATGGGCATGAAATATTTATTTAGATGTTAATACAACCACCTGTAACAAATTAACAATAAAAAAAAAATGAAGATGGGTTTGGTTTTCGACTTTACCTTTTTCATAAAGCAATTTATGTCCAATAAATTATAAAGAATTTATGATGAATAATGTGGAATAATAACTTCTTTTATTAGAAGTATTAGGCTTATTCTTTTTCTACGTAGATTCCTGAAAGAAATTTGAATCACATAGAAACTGGAAAAAATTGTTGTCCAAAATTGAAAGAAATAATCCCCTTGATTATTTTCATTAATTGAAAGGCTATATATACAAGTTACATATTTCCATAATAGGAAAATCCTTTTCCTATTCTACTTCTAAATCCTTATTCTACCATAATTCTAACTATACAATTATGGTAAGTGTCTAACACTAATTAAGGTATCCTTTATATTACAATATACTACAAATATATATACCATATATACAATATCCTAATGTTACTAGGATTTTGCAGATCTGACCTTACCGATTTGGGCCAGCAGGCCCACTGCATGCTGGCCAGTCCGTCCCGAGCCCAGAAAATTCCCAAAATTCACTCAATTCTTCCTCGAGTCATAGACCGGTCACTCGAAGTCAGCGGGGTATTTTTACACCTAAAAGACATTTTAATTTACATTCTAATGTCTCTAAATCCCCCTTGCCCCGCAATCCTGTGTCCGCATTAAATGACCCTAATTGGAAAATTGCTATGACTGATGAATATAATGCTCTTATTGATAATAAGACGTGGGAGTTGGTGCCCCGTCCATATGGTATTAATGTTATCAGATCTATGTGGATTTTTGCTCATAAGGAGAATTCAGATGGGTCTTTTGCTCGACATAAGGCGCGACTTGTTGGTGATGGTAAGACTCAGCAGGTTGGAATTGATTGTGGTGAGACGTTTAGTCCGGTGGTCAAACCGGCTACCATTCGCACTGTACTTAGCTTGGCTTTTTCAAAGACTTGGCCAATTCATCAGTTGGATGTCAAGAATGCTTTTCTACATGGTGATCTCAAGGAAACAGTCTATATGCATCAGCCGTTGGGTTTCAGGGATCCCAACCGCCCTCATCATGTCTGTTTGTTGAAGAAGTCATTATATGGACTTAAGCAGTCTCCACGTGCCTGGTATACACGATTTGCTGATTTTGTTTCGACTATTGGGTTCACTCATAGCAGGTCAGATAATTCTTTGTTCATCTACCGCCGTGGTTCGTCATTGGCCTATACTCTATTATATGTGGATGATATCATCTTGACTGCCTCCTCCGATGCTTTGCGCCAGTCTATCATGGCCATGCTCAGTTCTGAATTTGCTATGAAGGACTTAGGGCCGTTGAGTTATTTTTTGGGGATTGCCGTCAAGCGTCTTCGGTGTGGCTTGTTTCTGTCTCAACGGAAGTATCTTCTTTGAGATCATCGAGAGGGCAGGATGTCATCCTGTAAGTCCACTTCCACGCCGGTTGATGCAAACCCAAAGCTAAGTGCCACGGCGGGTGCACCATACGAGGACCCGACCCGCTATCGCGCCTTGTAGGGGCCCTCCGGAACTTACCTTTACCGGACCGGATATTACATATGCGGTTCAGCAGTGTGTTTATTCATGCATGATCCCGAGTTGAGCACATGAATGCAATCAAACGCATCATTCGGTATATTCAGGGGACACTAGACTATGGGTTGCACTTGTATCCGTCATCTACATCTACATTTGTCTCCTACACGAATGCTGATTGGGGTGGTTGTCCCGACACCAGACGGTCGACTTCTGGCTACTGTATGTTCCTTGGCAACAACTTAGTCTCCTGGTCGACCAAACGTCGAGTGCAACTCTATCACGCTCAAGTGCCGAGGCAGAATATCGAGGGGTAGCGAATGTGGTCTCCGAATCATGTTGGCTACGTAATTTGCTTTTGGAGCTTCATTGTCCCATTCAGAAGGCAACCTTGGTATATTGTGATAACATTAGTGCCATCTACCTTTCAGGTAACCCCGTTCAACACCAACGCACCAAGCATATCGAAATGGACATTCACTTTGTCCGTGAAAAGGTTGCAAAGGGTCAAGTTCGCGTATGCCATGTCCCGTCTCATTATCAAATTGCAGACATCTTTACAAAGGGTCTACCGGCGGTTCTCTTTGAAGATTTTAGGGACAGTTCTCGGCGTTCGAAAACCGCCCGCTATGACTACGGGTATGTGTTAAACGAGCAATATACATGTGATATACACTGAATATACAGCAGTGTATATCACATATATATTGCTAGATTAAAGCGATGGGGTGAACAAAGAAGCAACAATGGGCCTCTAGTGAATTATATGAAGCAGTGGGCTTTCGGCTAGCAGCCCAGCAGAATTGTCTTCCAGCAGAATTGTCTTCAAGCAGCCTTGGGCCTAAGCAGTGGGCCTCTCGGCCAGATCTGCAAAATCCTAGTAACATTAGGATATTGTATATATTGTATAATTCACTGGAGGCCCATTGCTGCTTGATGTTCAGCCCACTTTTTTGCTTTAATCTAGCAATATATATGTGATATACACTGCTGTATATTCAGTGTATATCACATGTATATTACTCTATTTAACAAAAATTAATTAGGATAACAACGTTATCCAAAACTCCTCATATTGAATAGGGATGAAAAATAATGTTAAGTAAAAAAAGTTATACCCAAAATCAACTTTCTGAAAATACAATCTTTAAAGCACGTTTTATCACGCCCCGAACCATATCCTGAGTGTAACATGGCACTCGTTGTCTAGCTGCATGTGATCGAGCGAATCAACTGACTGACTGGATCAACATGTGGTATAACTGAAAGCAGAATATAAATACACAACACGTTGATCTACTAAAAGTCTGTTGAGTTATCATAAATACGAAAATATTGAATAAGTCTGAATGTATAAAATAAGTAGCCGACAAGGCTGACACCCAAAAATCACGCTAAACATCTAACTAACTGCGACTATAATCTACGAAGCCTCTAAAGGAGTACTGAAATACTGACTGTTCACCGGGACAAGGCCCCCAACATACCTCACTAACTAAAATACTATAAAGACTGAAATATGATAAAGATTCGGAAGACTGGGGCTTACCAAGTAGTTGATACGTGGATCCTACCAAGCAGAATCGTCAACCTGTAAATCATTACCTGTATCACGAGATGCAGGCCTCGGACAAAGGGACGTTAGTACATTTGAATTGTACTAGTATGTAAAGCAACTGAAAGAAAGAACTGTAAATGGTGAAACTGAAACTGAATTGGTAACTGATAACTGAAGTGAACAAAGAAGTAAGGAATATAAATACTTCATATTCTGAAATAGAGAATCACTTGTTCAACTGAAATAATAAATTATGACCTTAGGCCCAATACATGTGCATAAATTTGTGGCTTCGGGCCCAAGTATATGTATACATAAATTCTAGCCTTGGGCCCATATACATGTGTTCAACATTAATAATTTACATAAAATAATTGAGAATCGTGTTGAAAGGGACAACACCAACATACTGAGCAATGATTCACTAAGATATGTATTCAGGAACTAATTATGAGACCTGAAGCTTGGAATATTTATAAACATGCTGAGTATTCTAGATTGAGACTCATGGGTATCAAACACAAGTCTATATTGATTACGCACTGAGCTCACAACGTTCAGAATGAAAGTCATAAACGAATTACGAAACTAGAGAATAAAATTTCTGCAACTATTCAAGGAACTAAGCTTAATTATATTTCTTAGGCAATTCGTAACGTTGTAAAAGAACGCGGAGTAGGGAGAATCATTAACATTCCCAAACATAGAGTGTTAGATTCACATACCTTAACTTTCTGCTCTTGAGTGTAATAAAATGTTCGTCGCTTCCTTTCTACTTTAATCTATATCAATATATGTCAATAGAATCAACATTAGCAACAATTCTCATATTTTTTTGCCATCTAGGTATTTTATCAAACACTTGGTGGGCATAAAGATTCATAGCCCTTATTAAGTTGTTTTTATACCCAATTTCTCATCCTCTTATTTCTAGGTGATTCTACAATCCTAAATAAATACAATAATCACTATACTTCACCACTCATAAGATAACAATAACCCTAAGTCAACAACCTAAACATATAATCGTTCATGATTTTCTTCTATCATACCCATCAACGTATATCTTATGAACTTCTAGTCTATAATTATCAATTCAAAGAAAAGTATTACATACCTTAATCACTCCAAAACACTCAAGGAAGAATTTAACTTTGGAGAATAATCCAAAAAATGTGAACTTGAATCCTTGAGAAGGGTTTTCTTGAAAACCTTAAGATTGTAGAGTAGAATCTTGTTAATAATCTGAATAAAGGTGTTAATCCTTGTCAATACAATGAATAATACTTGGGGTTTGTAGAAGAACTCACCTTAGGAGGTTGGGAAAGTTCTAGGGTCTTTTCTCCTTAAAAAATCTGCTAAAAACGAAGTGAAATGAATAATTTTTTAAAACTTTACAATCTGAACTTTTATAGCAGCGCGTGACCTGCGTCATGACTTGTGAACCACATGTGTGACATGCGAACCATAGATCAAATGCACGTTATGCCAGTAACATTCGGTTTTTGGTGCACGATCTGCATTTCGTAGGTTGCGTCGCAACTTGGATCACAGGTTTGTAAAATAGCCATAACCTTTTACTCACAGGTCTATTTGAGCTCCACTATATATTGTTGGAAAGGTATTTCAAATATATACAATGTTCATGAAGGAAGTTTTCCCAACTTCACAACATATGTTCAATAAAGCAGGCTGGAACACATACCTATTGAAAACTTAGTCAATTCAATCGAATCTTATGGATCTCACTATCGGTCTTGATTCCAAAATAACTATTTCCACCCAAACTCATCATGATTGGACTTAATATGGATAAAATGTCATGTTAATACTCATTTAACATATCCACGCCTAATTCGGATTTACGTGGTGTTACATTATCTCCCCCTTGAGATCATTCGTTCTCGAATGATTGTCTTGGCTTTAACTATGGATCAAAACGTGGCTGCTGGAAACATGTGGGCACTGAACTGACATGAATACATGAATACTGAACTGAATGAATACTGAAAAGATGGGGATTATAACATGAGGTCTAAATGGATGATTAATTACCTCCAACACTTTCGTCTTGTTCTTCGAAAATATGAGGATAATTTCCTCTTCGGCTTCCCACATAGCCTCTTCAACGTTCTGATTTCTCCATAGCACTTTTACTGAAGCAATTTCCTTAGTTCTCAACTTGCAAAGTTGACGGTCAAGAATAGTCATTGGAATCTCCTCGTAAGACAAGCTATTTTTAACCCCTATGATTTATATGGGAACAACCAGAGACGGGTTCCCTATGAACTTCTTCAACATAGAGATGTGAAACATAGGGTGCACAGCCTCCAACTCTCATGGTAACTGTAACTCATAAGCCATCTGCCTGATCCTCCGTAGGATCCTATACGACCCAATATAGCGGGGATTAATTTCCTCTTCTTTCCAAATCTCATCTCTTTTCATGGGCGAAACTTTCAGGAACACCCAATCATCGACGTGAAATTCCAAATCTCTATGACGTACATCCGAATAGGACTTCTGGCGACTTTGAGCCATTTTTGGATGCTCCTGAATCAGTTTGACTTTTTCTATAGCATGATAGACCAAATCTGGTCATAACAATTCTGCTTCAACAAATTTAAACCATCCAATTGGTGATCTACACCTGCACCCATACAAATTCTTGAATGGTGCCATCTTAATACTAGAGTGATAACTATTATTGTAGGAAAATTTGATGAGAGGCAAGTGATCATCCTAATTATCTTTAAAATCAAGAACACATGCCCTCAACATATCCTCAAGAGTCTACATAGTGCGCTCTGTCTGAGGTTGGAAAGTTGTACTGAGGTCACCCTTGTGCCTAATCCCTTCTGAAAGGATCTCCAAAAATTTGTTGTGAACTAGGCACCACGATCTGAGATGATTTACACTGGGGTCCCATGCAATTTGATGATCTCATGAATATATAACTTGGCGTAGTCTTCTGTTGAGTCAGTAGTTTTCATGGGCAAAAAATATGTTGACTTAGTGAGTCAGTCTACAATCACCCAAATCGAATCATGCTTACAGAAAGAATGAGGTAAACCTGTTATAAAATCCATATTAATCATCTCCCATTTTCAAACAGGGATGTCTATGTTCTGAGCCAAACCACCGGGCCTCTGGTGCTCGGCTTTCACCTGCTGACAGTTCAGACACTTAGCCACAAAATTTGCAACATTTTTTTTCATGTTGTTCCACCAATAAATCTCTTTGAGGTCATGATACATCTTTGTGGAACCTAGGTGAATAGAATACCTGGAATTGTAGGCCTCTGACATTATTCTCTCTCTGAGCCCGTTTACATCTAGAACACACAATCTGCCTCGGTACCTCAAGGTGCCGTCATCTCCCTATTGTTCAAAAGTCATCGTCTTATGATTGTGAATCTCATCCTTTAGCTGTAACAAGTAGGGATCATTAAACTGCTTTTCCTTCACTTCGGCCACTAATGAGGATTCAACCCTGTTCTGAATGACAATACTACCATATCCGCAGTCCAAAAGTCAAACTCCTAGATAAGCTAAACGATGGACTTCTTTTACCATGTCCCTCTTATCTGCCTCAACATGAGCTAAGCTCCCTATGGAATGCCGACTAAGAGCATCGACTACAACATTTGCCTTCCCTGGATGATAGAGAATATCTATGTCATAATCCTTAAGTAATTCGAGTCATCTCCTCTGCTTAAGATTCAAATCTCTTTGCTTGAAAATGTACTGAAGGCTCTTTTGGTCGGTGAAAATAACAACGTGAACCTCATACAAGTAGTGACGCCAATTTTTCAGTGCGAACACCACTGTTGCTAACTCTAAATCATGAGTCGGATAGTTCTTCTCGTGAGGTTTAAGTTACCTGGACGCATAAGTTATCACCTTGTCATGCTTCATTAAGACATACCCAAGACCAACTCCTGAAGCGTCATAATAAACAATGAACCCCTCGGTTCCTTCTGATAGCGTCAAAACTAGAGTAGAAGTCAACCACTTCTTTAACTCTTTGAAAATTTCTCACAAACATCTGGCCATTTGAACTTGACTTTATTCTAAGTCAATTTAGTCAACAGAGCTGAGATGGAGGAAAAACCTTTCACAAAACGCCTGTAATAGCCTGCTAGACCCAAGAAACTTCTTATGTCGGATGCTGAGGTGGGTCTGGGCCGGTTCTTTACTGCTATTTTTTGGAAATTCACATTCACACCCTTGCCTAAAATGACATGGCCTAGAAACACTATCGATTTCAACCAAACTTCACACTTCAAAAATTTCGCATAAAGCTTGCGGTACTCAATTGTCTGTAACACAATCCTGAGATGTTCGGCATCATCTGCCTCACTACGGAAATATATTAGGATACATCAATAAACACAATGACAAATAAATCGAGATAAGACTTGAAAACCCTATTCATAAAATCTATGAAAGTTGCTAGTGCATTCGTCAACCCAAACAACATCACAAAAAAATCAAAATGCCCATAGCGAGTTCTGAAAGCTGTTTTAGGAATATCAACTTCCTTAACCTTTAACTAATGGTACCCTAAACTGAGGTCAATCTTGGAATAACACTGGGAACCCTGAAGTTGATCGCATAAGTCATCAATTTGGGGAAGATGATACTTGTTCTTGATGGTAACCTTGTTCAGCTAGTGATAATCAATGCACATACGCAGAGACCCATCCTTCTTTCGGACAAACAAGACTGGTGTGCCCCAAGGTGAGACACTTGGCCTTATAAATCCCTTGTCTAGAAGATCATTCAACTGAACCTTTAGCTCTTTCAACTTTTCCAGAGCAATTCTATACGGCGGAATAGATATCGGCTTTGTGCTGAGAAGTAGATCAATTCCAAAGTCAATCTCCCCAATGGGAGCTACTCCAAGAAGATTTTCAAAAAAAACTTCTAGGAACTCATTACCAATTGGCATTGCATAGAGAATGGGCACCCGAGTGTATGCATCTCTGACTCGAACTATGTGATAGATATACCCCTTAGAGATTATCTTTCTAGCTTTAAGGTAGAAAATAAACTTGCCCCTAGGCTCTACTGTGTTATCATTCTACTCAAGAACTAGTTCACCAGAAAATTCAAAACTCATTGTTTTGACTCTTCAACCTACTGTGGCATAACATGATGACAACCTATCCATGCCCATGATTACATCGAATTCTGCCATCTCTAACTTTACTAAATCTACTATAGTAATGTGGTGATAGACCCTAACTAGGTAACTCCTATACACACGCCTGGCTATAAATAACTCTCCAACTAGAGTGGACACTTCAAAGGGTTCATGTAATTTTTCTGGTTCTATCCCAAATTTCTTAGCAATAAATGAGGTTATATAAGATAGGGTGGATCCTGGATCCATGACGGCATAAACATCAAAGGTAAAGACGGTTAGCATACCTGTGACAACATCTGCACGAGCCTCTGTGTCCTAACGACCTGCCAGTGCATACGGGCGGTTCTGACCCCCACTCATATTATCGAACTTTGCTGCTCCACGCCTCTGATAGGCCTGAGAATTGTGATTGACTGCTGCATTGGTGGACTGATCTACATTACCACCAGTACATTGCCTTGCCGATAGGCAATCCCTTAGAAAGTGACCATGCTGACCTCACCCAAAGCAAATATTTATGCCTGAATGACACAACCTTGAGTGCCTCTTACCACAGGTGTTGCAGGTAGGGTGTTGGAAATCCCTGTGGCCCATGCTAACATGTGAATGCGAGCCAGCTGCTCTGAAGTTCCAGCCTTTCTGATTAAACTTAGACTTCGGGGTTGGGGTGCTGGCTGTAGAAGGAGCAGTCCGGATGTCGTGTTCTTGAAGAACCGACGATTTCCACCTCCCTGGTTGAAGTTACATGCAGACTTAACTCTTTTATTAAATTCTGTCTTTTTCTTTCTGAAGCGCTTTTTCCTTCTTCATTCTGCTCTCGTTGCTTGTAAGAATACAACCATTTTGGTAATAATCGTCTCCTATTTTGAATAGCAATGTTAGTGTCACTAAATAAATAGGGGTCAAGACCCCGCACAAAATGCCTAACTCTGGCCCTCATATCTGGAACCATGTGTGGAGCATACTTAGCCAAATAAACAAAGTGGAGGTAATATTCCTACACACTCCTACCATTCTGATGGAGCTTCTCGAACTCGAAGGCCTTTGCCTCCTTGATCTCTAGCGGTTGGAAGTGTTCAATGAAAGCATCTGCAAACTCATCCTAAGTCACATGAGGTGCACCTTTCCCACGGGACTGTTCCCAATGTCTCATACCAAATGTTAGCAACATCCTTCAACTGATAAGCTCCCAACTTTGATACCTCTATCTCAGTAGCATGCATGACACAAAAAAAATTCAGACGACCCTCAATGAAATTCTGCGGATCCTCCATCTTGCAAGACCTTGTGAAAACTAGCGGCTCCATACGCAAAAATTCTCGGGTCTTGAAATTGGATGACTCTCCACTAGCACATGCAATTAGAGTCGTCCCATGACGTTGAGCTTGAGCTGCAACAATTTGTGGGAGCAGCGGAATGGCTCCCCTAACATCCGAGTCAGTGGCACTGGGCGGCGGAACTGGAGTATGAACCTTTGCAGTAGGGCTGACAATTTCACCCTGACCCGATGGATATCTGATCCACCTAACCCGATTATATGGATGAAAATCCGACAAAACACGGATTTTAATCGGGTGACGGATGGATCGTGTCGGATTCGAGTGGACATGGATACCCACCACCCGACCCATCCATCCACCCGTTTATAAAATAATTATTTTTTTAATGTACAACTAAATTCTAGTGTTTCATCATTTACCCTCTCTGTCTCTCTCTCGACTCTCTGTCTCTCTCGTTGCCCTAGTTGTCACAATAAACCCCCCTAATAATTAATATTCTCAAATTTACACCATTTATTTCTTCTCTCTCTCCCTTCATCCCTAAGGTATGTCCAAAGCTCATAATTTCTGATTATTTTATTCTTATTAAATCTGAATTTTTATTTATTTATTTTGATTTTGTTGATTGGAGTTTACTAGTTAACGTATCATATTTTTTTGTTGCAAATATGGATCTTTGCGATTTTCTTCTATGTTAAGTTAATTTGGTGTATGACAACGATGGACATGGGAGATAGTAGTGGTGGCTCCAAGTCTGTCTCATTCTCCCCTTCTCTGTTGTCTCCTAAAATCTCAGTCCCAATGCCTTCTCGTCTAACTACTCAACCTCAACAAGGAGAGGGAGAAGAAGAAATGGTACCGCCACCTCCACGTCAGCCCAGGAGACTTAAATAAGAAGTGTTGGATCACTTCGAGAAGACGGTAATAAATGGTGAACAAAAGGCTAGATGTTTGCACTGTAAGGTTTTATTTTCAGGCAATAGTAAGAATGTGACTTCTCATTTGAAAGACCATCTTGATCTTAGATGCACTAAAAACACATGAAGGTTGATATACGTCAAAAATTATTGTCTGTTAATCATAGACAAGATTCAAGCATAAGGCTAGAAACCATGTCTTTAGTCAAGAAGAATCAAGAAAGGAGTTGGCTCACATGGTTGTTCTCCATGAGTACCCATTGCCAATTGTAGAACATATTGGGTTTATGAGATTTGTTAATTGCTTGAATCCAAACTTTAAGATAATAAGTCGTAACACTTTAAAAAGTGATATTATAAAGATGTTTGTGAGTGAGAAAGCAAATCTCAAGAAGTTGTTTGATGGTCATATGTGAAGAGTTGCTATTGCAACCGATATGTGGACTGCTTCACACCAAAAGAAAGGTTATTAGAAGTGGTATGTAATTCGTCCTTTAAACTTTAGTTACTTCAGATTATTATTGGCTTTTGGCTCATTTCCATTTTTTGGTTGCATGTTTGGAGCATAGATACGGCTTGTAAAAATAGTATGATGATATTTATTTGATGTACTTTTT
Organism: Anisodus tanguticus; assembly: GCA_034509755.1. Classification (NCBI taxonomy): domain Eukaryota; kingdom Viridiplantae; phylum Streptophyta; class Magnoliopsida; order Solanales; family Solanaceae; genus Anisodus; species Anisodus tanguticus. The sequence goes on from CM067551.1 coordinate 24,725,354, forward strand.
TTCATTTTACCAAAGATTTTAAGTGATTGACTTATTGTTCTATAATTTTAATCCGCGAAGCATCCAATCCACCTGATTCACCCGTGGATGATGGGTGGATCAGATGCGGGTGAAGAAAAAATAGGGTGATGGATGTGTTAGGTAGTGGATGGCTGGTTGGCGGGTGGAGGCGGATTGAGCTCCACCCTATCCACCTCCGATCCATTGCCAGCCCTACTTTGCAGGCCCTCTAGTAGTATGTGGGGGTGTTGTACCCGATGTGGCTCTTTGAGCCTGAGTGTCCTCCTCCTAAGTAGCATTATCAATAGCTCTCTGGCTAGTAGCTGAAGTCCTCTTGGTGTACTTTCTTTTCGCAGGCATTTTTTGAAATATGTAATTCGCACAAGTTAGAAGAATTTCTGAAATTTCTGCTATAACTTCACGATCTAGATTATGAAAGAATTGAAACAATCCTAAATGTCTTGGTGGTCCACTATTTACATGTGTGGCTTGCACGCACACATAAAAGAGACCCCATTGGACACGACTTTATAGACTCCCTTGGACACTTAAACCTAGTGCTTTGATACTAAGCTTTGTCACGCTTCGAACCATGGCATGAGCATAACAAGACACTCGATACCTGGTTGCATGTAACCGAGCGAACCAACTGGCTGACTTGATCAACATGTGTTATAACTGAAAGAAGAATATAAATACACAACACATTGATCTACTAAAACTCTACTGAGATATCATAAATGCGAAATACTGAATAAGTCTGAATGTATAAATAAGTAGCCGACAAGGCTGACACCCAAAAAGTACGCTAAACATCTGAATAATTACGACTATAGTCTACGAAGCCTCTAAAGAAGTATTGAAATACTAATTGTTCACCGGGACAGGGCACCAACATACCTCACTGAATAAAATACTATAAAGACTGAAATATGATAACGTCCCGAAAGACTGGCGCTCAACAAGTCGCTGATACGTAGATCCTAGTAAGCAGAATGATCAATCTGTAAATCGTTACCTGCATCACGAGATGCAAGCCTCGGGCAAATGGAACTTAGTACATTTAAATTGCACTAGTATGTAAAGCAACTGAAAGAAAGAACTGTAAGTGTTGAAACTTAAACTGAACTGGTAACTAATAACTGAAGTGAACAAAGAAGTAAGGAATATAAATACTTCATGTTTTGAAATGGAGAACCACATGTTCAACTGAAATAATAAATTGTGGCCTTAGGCCCAATACATATGCACAAATATGTGGCCTCGGGCCTAAGTATACGTATACATAAACTGTGGCCTTGGGCCCATATACATGTGTTCAACATTAAACAATTTAGATAAAATAATTGAGAATCATGCTGAAAGGTACAACACTAACATACTGAGCAATGATTCACTAAGATATGTATTCAGGAACTGATTATGAGACCTGAAGCTTGGACTATTTATAAACATGCTGAGTATTCTAGACTGAGACTTATGGGTATCAAACACAAGTCTATATTGATTATGTATTAAGCTCACAACGTTCGAAATGAAAGCCATGAACGAATTACGTGTCACGGCCTAAATTATTAAGTCGTGCGGGCACCTACCTTTTCCCACCTCGGTAGGCGAACCCTTCCTTAATCAAAATTCAACACAATAAAGTAAATAAAGCGAAAAATATAGAAGTCTAATTCATATCATACATATCAAGTGCGAGATACAAAACCTACCCAGGGGATCTGGTCTAAATAGTATAAGAGCTTCTAAGTGTACAACTGGAATAAAAAACACAACCACAACCTGAATACAACTTCTGTTTAGAATGAAAGTTAAATAGAAAATCTATTGAACTCCACAAGACCCTCCAAGGCTAATCAAACCTCACTAAAATTGCTGCAATAACTCTACACCCAAAAAGGGTGTAGCAAGAGTAGTATCAATACAAACATTATGTACTAATAGGTATCATAGGCCGACAACAGTTAGCTAACATATGTACAAGAAATAAATTGAAGGATGGACATGCTCGCAATCAAGTACAAGTAATTACGTAGTTCAAGAATAACCACTGAAATACAGAAAGATTAGTAACCAAATCATAGTCTATGGTGAAGCACTTAAACCCAAGTCTATCAAATTTTTTCACAATTCCTCAAAACAATCACAACAAAAAATATAATAAACAAGTCCAAACCATAGATGTAAAATGAGATGATGAGAATAAAAGATGAATAAATATGCAATGCAATGCAGTGGCCACGTGATCAATCCGTATATACATGCTCCGGGTGGAATATATCATCGTCCCTGTAGTCATGACCTATGGGGGACCCGCGATGTCTATGTGCCAGTCATTCCGTATCACACAGCCTAGAATGACCCTTTCACCCAAACTACCCGCTAGCCACTTCGTATCACTCACCATAGAGATGGCTACGTGATATAGTAATGTCATATGAATCATAAATATTCCCCTTCTCATTTATCACCGTCACGCTAATAGAAAGATCACAATCAATATATCATGAAATTAGAGTATATGCAATGCAATGATAATATCAGATATATCATATCAATCCCAGTCATGACACACAAGCACACTTATTATAATATCAGTATCACATTAATTTCCTTCCTTATACATGAGTATGCCAAGATAGGTGAGATACAACTACATCACAATACAACATGGTACTCATATAATTCCGATAACCATAAGAAGCATCAATCATAGTTAGTCACAGTAACCGACCTAAGTATTCCATCCCAACTCCATACCCGAAGGCTTACATGATTTCTCCAACAGAATCTAACTACACATACGCTTAGCTAACTGAAGTCTAACCAGAAGGTAAGCCATAACCTACCTAGAAAGCCAATTAGGAGTCACACAATCACATTTATGCCTTGCCCTTCCATTGGATCACGATCGTTCTCGAAGTCTAGTATTATCGAAGTCTTAAGTTAGAATAAGGAATTCACAACACTCATATCATTACACTAGCCCTTTTGTTCCAAATCGATTAGTAAAGAAAAGGGAAACATGTCATTAGGAGTAAAACGATCATCTTAAAGGTGAACCGGAGATACTCAACCCACCCTGGCTCTGCCTCCCTTTTTTTCTCACTGGTGACGGGATAAATGGCCTAGGTGCTGGGAGTTGCTCGACATACTCTTTCTTAAATTTTCTTTTAAGAGATGGTCTTTTAAGAGATGGTGTATTTCTGAAACCATGGAATACTACCCAATAATTATTAATTCAACTCAAGATTAGTGTAATTTTACCTTAGCTTTCAATATTCAAATGTAACAACATTGATGGAAGATTTAGGCTTAACAAGTACCAAATAATGATTTACCATGCTTAGATTAACAAAACCCACTAATCAATTCACACATTTAAGCTTAACAATTTCATAAACCCTAATTTGGTTGTACTCTTCTTCCCCAATTAGATTCTAGGTCATGACCACCATTGAATCAACATAACGAAGCTAAATAAATATAATATAAGGTAAAAGAAGGTTACCTCAAGAAGAAACCTATTACAAAAGCTTGGGAGTCGCCCTAATGGTGTTTGGGAAGTGTATTTTTGAAATGAGGGAAGATAAGGTTTTAATGACACTTAAAAAGCAATCTGGAATCCCATCGTCCACTGCAGCGAACACAGTCCCGCTGCAACGGACGCGTGCATGCAGACCCTCACCGCGCATGTGGTCCTTTACAAAAAAATAAAAAGCTTACTGTAGTGGACGATGATCAGCTGCGGTGAACTGAAGCTTGCCCCAGCGAGTACACCAGCAACTAGAAGAATCAAGTCGTATGCAATTCCAACCCAAAATATGATAATCACCCGAGTCCTCCCCGACACAAACTAAATATATACACATATGTAAAAACACGCTATGGATTCACTCGTGGCCTCAAAATTTCCATCGGAGTTCTAATTCTACGAGTCAACCCTCCACGAGCTAAACTAATTTTCAAACTAATAGCCAAAAAAGCTCCCGAGGGCCTCGGGAATTGAAACCAACTATCCCACTAAGTCATAAATGACCCTCCAGACCTCACAAAATTGACAAAATTCCATAAAAGGTGAGTTCACACAAAAGTCAACTTTTGATCAATCTTTCATATTTTAGGGTTCTAATTTCACAACTTCTACTAGAATTTTCCGAAAGTTCCGGAAATCGAGTCTACGGGGGGGGGGGGGGGGTAAAATGGCCAAATATACATGACGATGGAACAAGTCATTATATTACGAAACTAGAGAATAGAAGTTCTGCAATTATTCAAGGAACTAAGCTTGGCTACATTCCTGAGGCAATTCGTAACGTTGTAAAAGAATGTTGTGTAGGGAGAATAATTAACATTCCCAAACGTAGAGAGTTAGCCTCATATACCTTAACTTCCTGCTGTTGAGTGTAATATAATATTTGTCACTTTTTTCGACTTTAATCTATATCAATATATGTCAATAGAATCAACATTAGCAACAATTCTCATATTTTTGGCCATCTAGGCATTTTATCAAACACTTGGTGGGCATAAAGCTTTGTAGCCCTTACTAATGGTGTTTCTACACTGAATTTCACATCCTCTCGTTTCTAGGTGATTCTACAATCCCAAATAGATATAATAATCACTATACTTCATCACCCATAACAGAACAACAACCCTAAGTCAACAATCCAAACATATAACCATTCATGATTTTCTTCTATCATACCCAATCAACATATATCTTATGAACTTCTTGTCTAAAACTATCAATTCAAAGGAAAGTCTAATATACCTTAATCACTCCAAAACACTCAAGGAAGAATCCAACTTTGGAGAAGAATCCCAACAATATGAACTTGAATCCTTGAGAAGGGTTTTCTTGAAAACCTTAAGGTTGTAGAGTAGAATCTTGTTAATAATCTGAATAAGGGTGTTAATCCTTGTCAATATGATAGATAATACTTGGGGTTTGAAGAAGAACTCACCTTAGGAGGTTTGGGGAAGTTCTAGGGTCTTTTTCGCCTCAAAAAGTCGGCCAAAAATGAAGCAGAATGAATATTTTTTTAAAATTTTACGATCTGGACTTTTATAGCAGCGTGTGATCTGCAGCGTGACCTTCAAACCGCAAGTGTGACCTGCGAAGCGCATATAAAACACATATTATGCCAGGAACATTCGATTTTTGGTGCGTGATCTGCATTTCGCAGGTTGCATCGCAGCCTGAATTGCAGGTTCGTAAAATGTCTATAAGGTTTTACTTACATATTCGTTTGATTTCCACCATATATCGTTGGAAAGGTATTTCAAATATCTACAATGTTCATGAAGGAAATTTTCTCATATTCCCTAAGAATGTTCACTAGATCAGTCTAAACTATAGACCTATCGAAGACTTAGTCAATTCTATCGAATCTTATGTGTCTCACTATCCGTCTTGATTCCAAAACAACTATTTCTACCAAACTCTTCCTGATAGGACTTCATATGGATAAAATGTTGTGTTAATACTCATTTAAGATATTCACGCTAATTCAAATTTATGGGGTGTTATAGATAGGTTCTTTTAATTCTGGAATATAATGAGCCACATAGGGCATATAACATGTGAAAACATTCTCGTGCTATGCACACCATTACCATTCCCCACATAAGCCTCAATGGACCCCGGGCAATGCATGAAATTTCCATTTCCCCGCATATCATGTATACCCGTGCTATGCACGACATTGTCATCCTTGCTGCATAACATAAATGGAAGTAAATAGGTAAAGTTCTTATTTAATAGCTTATGGAGGTGTTATACAAGGGTGATATAGTCGTTAAAACTTATAGATAGGAACTAGCTAGCATATATAGCATGAATGTTTCAAGTAAGGAACCAAAACATCTCGACTGAAGAGCGAGGAGGTCTATAACATCATATAAAGGTCCAACATGATAAGAGTAATACCAAATGAAGGGAACATGTGAACGTCAAGTATATGATAAGAAGGTTCATGACGTTTCGTTCTTTTGAAGCTCATTTAAGAGGAAACATGTGATAGGGAGTTATTCCGAAAAATTATATAGCAAGTACATACCTCAATTCACGACCTTCCAAGCACTACGATGAGTCAACCGTCCTTTACAAGTTTAATCTACAAGATAGGATATCAATACTAGTATCAACCAACAAGAAGGTATATCAATAACACGACGAGCGATGAGCTCGCTATACTTTAATTATTCAGAGTTTATCCACACCCTCTTTTATCCCGAACTCCACAACAACATAAAACAACCCAATAATCAACTCAAGTAGCTCATAACAATCATAATAACTCGGAGTCACGACTTTCGGACACCGTCCTATGAATCCTAATTGATAAACATACCAATATCACTCTTACGACCTCTTAGACGAAGCTAGGCAAATAGTCTTACTTCATTAAGGGGAGAAAATCAGATCATTGACTTTCTTAAACCACAAGAGTGAAAGTATGTATGTCCTAGAGATAATCTATATTAGGGACAAAACGTACTTGAACACATTCGTATTATTAATGAGATTAATATTTATGGCATTTGCAATTATTGAATTATTGTTTGATTGTTTGCAATTATTCATATATGTGTATCCCTTGATCTTACGTTGTCATTAATAGAGTGAGATGTTAATAATAGAACTTAACTCTCAAAATAGCCTCCACTAATGATCATCGAGAATGGGATATCGATAATATGCTATAAGTCGGCATGTGGTCTGCATCACATTCTTGGAGAATGTAGTATTTCTCACAGTTGCGAGTAATAGTTACTCGTGATGGACACATGAATACTTTGGAGAAGTATTGGTATACCCTGCCGATAAACTATTTGTTATACATGTCTATAGTGTTATCGGTGTGTGGAATATAAAAGTTCTTTGACTTGAGGACAATACACACCTTGTTTACAGAATGATGTACTTTGACCAAGTTCTAAGCTTAAACTCCTTCTGGATAAGATACGGCTTGTGTTGGGTGCATCGGGATGTAAATCAAGATGGTAGTTGAGCCAAGAATAGGATTCATTCCTCGATTGGAAATTCGAGAGAGCACTCAGCTTCTCAATGTTATTAGGTTGACTAAAGTCACTGGCCAGTGCAAGAGACATTTAAAATAGGGTCTAGTTGTCAACTAATAAATGTGAGATAAAGTGATTAAGTCATTTGGATAGACACTTGGCAAATCCTAAAATTAATCGAGTGTGTCACGAATAAAAGGAATTTATAGTTCGCATAAAGGTTAAGTTTACTGGATTCATGTAAACGTACTTCACATATTGAGTTTTGTCATACGACGCAGTATAGGAGTTTCGTATGGACCTTAATTAGATTAATGTCGATATGTGAAGGCCTATAGGGTCACACTATATGCAGTTGTTTCTTTTATCTAAGAGTGTATTGAGAAAGTATTAAATATTCGATTGATTTATGAAATATTTCTATTTGATAGGAATTATTTAATTAAGTCAAATTGGATTTCGGATTTAATTAAATGTGTTAGATATATTATATGGGTACTCGGACAAATACAAGGAAGAAATTGGGCCAGAAATTACTGGCCCAAAATGGAGCTTGGCCCTCCACCTTGGACGTGTGAGGTGGACCAGCTGGGCTGGTCAAATGAACATTAACATGTGCCAGGTTTTCATGTTTTGAATCTACTTAGGTTTTTGTCCTGAACTCCTATATAAATAACACATACCCCATAATTGTAAGGTTACAGAAAATTGCTTCTCAATTCCTGAAGCAAGATTTCCTAGATTTCTTGCAAAGGAAATACACTGGAGTTGGAACTTGTAGTCAAGAATTCAATTCGCGTGGATACCTTAGTATTGAATCCGGCGCTTGAAAACCTTTAAGTTTTCTTCTATTGTGTTTTGAACACTTTATACGATTATCGTATAAGCCATGCTAAGATCGTTGTTGGGTAAGTAAAAATTTTAAACTTCCGATGTGCTTACGTACCTAACAAATCCCTATAGTAGTATCAGAGCACAGGCTGGTTTAAATGATTATATGATAATTATAATAACGATTACGTGAGAAAATTAATTATTTCAATTTATTAAATTAATTTTAGGAAAAAAAAACTGAATAGTGAATAGTAACCGAAACACTGTTCCGGCGGCGTGAACAGTGGCGGCACTCATTGTTCCGGCGGCGGGGCAGTGGAAGTTTCCGACGGGTTTTCGGCAATTCGACGTGTTCTACCACGGTCTCCTCTATTATCGAGAAATCCACTTTATAAGATGGTCGATAAAGGTGTTGAGAGGTGACGGGATGCGGCGTAGACGCCGAAAAAGCCGTCGGAAGAGTCTGTTGAGTTTCAAGGACCCAATTGAAATTAAATTAGGGTTTCTGAAATAGCAATTTAGCTCTTGGGCAAATATGAATTCTTTAAAAGGTTCTGGAATTGCAATTTGGTCCCTGAAATTTTTTTGAAAATTTAAAAAGTTTTTTTTATCAACAGATTTGGTCCTTGGGGCAAATGTGTAAACTTCATAAAAGCAGATTCAGTCCTTGGGGTAGATATGTAAATTTCTTAAAAGCAGATTTGGTCCCTGGACGAATCTGTAATTATTTAAATGTTCTGAAAATTGCAGAAAAACTCTTGAAAATTAAATTTTAGTTTCTGAATTATTAAGGGACTGTTTGGATGAGCAGAAAATTCCAAAAATTGAAAATTGAGTTTTAAATTTGGAATTTAAATATTTTCTAAGTTGAAACAAATTATTTAGCCCACGATTATTGTTATTTAGTTATTTGATAATGTGCACTTGAATTAATTGTGTGTCCCTAATTGTTTAATTGATTGTCATTTAAATAATTAGTATATTGTCCGCATAATATATGTCTGGGTAGGCGGCGCCCGGTATTTGTTAGACCGCATTATGCATGTCTGGGTAGGCGGCACCCAATATTTGTCGACCGCATTAAATCATGTTTGGGCAGACGACGCCCAATATGTGCTCTATTTGATCTAGCACGCGTAATAAGGATCTTGATAAAACCCCGATTAAAATATTTCCCAATTTAATATAAGTCTGATTTGGAATCCACGTGTCGTTCCTTATAATTAGACCTGTACATCGGGTCGGGGACCCGCCCGACCCGATCCGAAAAAACCATGGCCAGGGGTCACCTAAAAGCTGACCCGCAAGACACTCGACCCGAAAAAGCGGGGACCCGATTAGGGTCAGGGTCGGGCCAGGGTCAGAAAATTTTACCCGTCTGACTCGGCCCGACCGGACCCGACCACGGCCCGACCCCGACCCGACCACGGCCCGACCCCGACCCGACCACGGCCCGACCCCGACCCGCATATTTTTTAAATATAATTTATATTATTTTTCATTCATTAATATTTATTTTGTACTTATATATATTTTTGTCATTAATAAGTGATATAATGCATGTTTATATATATATATATATATATATATGTATTGCTCTAATCTATATATTTTTTTCTAATCTACATTGAGCTCGACATAAAATAAGATAAAAACGGTAGCTGATTATTAATTATATATTTATATTATTAATCGTTTTGTTAATATCACGGAAGCATAATTTAGGGAGAGAAGTAGTTGTAAATTGGTAAAACTTTAAATGATCATAACTCTGCGCTCGGATATCCGTTTTACCAGATTTTTTTTATTTTGTGTATTTTTTTGAGACAGGGCCGGTCAAACCGCAACGCAGCCAATTTTTAGAAAAACGTCCATTTTTCCAATCAATTTGTATTTTTCCCCAAATCGATTTCTAATTTTCTTTTTCTTTAGTCAAGATCTCACGATATACAATACATTTCAACGTCGAAATTTCGTGGTAATGTAGGAGTGAATACCAATTTTAGTTTTATAATTTCAATTTTTTTTAAAAAAATAAAAAAAATCTTGGCCCGACCCGACCCGACCCGACCCTGGCCCGCCAAAAAAATTCGCCGGGTCAGGGCCGACCCGTAGGGTCCCCAAAGGGTCAGGGCCAAGGTCAGAATGTTAAAAAAAATATAGGGTCAGGGTCGGGCAAGGAGGAAAAAAAAACCACCCGACCCGACCTTTGGACATGTCTAGTTATAATTGAATGAGTGCAAAATCCTTTTTGGCTATAAGAGTATTTACACCCTAGTGTTTGCTCTAAGTCTACGAGAACTCAGACTCTTCATAGATGCATGTGTTTGCAGTAGCGAGTGAGAAATCTTTGTGAGTATTTACGCCCTAGCGTTTTCTCTACAAGGCCAAACTTGCTTAGATCCATGATTGCAGTCACATAACGGGGTTGACTTACTTAGTTATGTCTTGACGCCCTAGCGTCGAAATAATCTAAGGGCGCAGATCGATTGTTTAGAACAGTCGGTCAAACCAAGAGTTGCAAATTATTTGTAATTGGTTTGGAGACCTACCAGATTATACTGTTGAAGTTATCAGCCCTAGCAAACGCGGAGACAATATGAACTTGGATCTTGGCCCATTGTGATCATATTTGTTATGAGTCTGTATTCTTCCATGGGGTCGTAGAATATGTTACAATAATGGGAGCTAATTAAACTAAAGGCCATGTTAATTAGTTAACAAATGTGTTCATAGAAATTATATTTAATTTCAGTCTATCTATTTCTTCTGATTATTTAAAATGTCGAATCTGTCATTGAAATGCTTGGTTAAGAGTAATAAGTTGACTGGAGCTAATTATTTGGACTGGTTACGTAATTTGCGTTTGGTACTAAGACAAGAGAAAATTGAATTTGTTTTAGACACACACTTTCCAAAAGTTCCTGATAAAGAGTCTGTTGAGTATGCTTTGTTTGACATGGCTGCTTATCATAAGCATTTGGATGATGCTACCTCGGCATAGTGTGTCATGTTGTCCTCCATGACTGTAGAGTTACAGAGGCAGCATGAGAACATGGCCTCCTATGAGATGCTAGAACATTTGAGAGTCTTTATGATTCACAGTCTCAGACTATGAAGTATGAGTTGTTGAGGTACCTCTTCAAATGTAAGTTGAATGATGGGGGCCAAGTGTCTGGTCATGTTCTAAAGATGATTGGGTTGATAGAAAGCTTGGCTTCGATTGGAACGAAGCTGCCCAGAATGTGTCTGCTAACTTAATTTTGAATTCGCTTCCTAGTTCGTTTGAGAATTTCATTGTGAACTTCAACATGAATGGAACCAAGGTGAATCTTCTAGAACTTCACAATATACTAAAACTTATGAATAATCTACTTCAAAGGGGAAGATTGTGCTTATGGTGGGCTCATCTACTAAGTTCAAACCTAAAGGTAAGAACAAGAAGAATAAGGGCAAGGCTGGTGCCAAACCCACAGTCTTGAATCCTAAAGGAGGTGTTCAGAATAAGTCTAGGTTGGCCAGGGACGTATGTCTCAACTGCAAGCAGAAGGGGCATTGGAAGAAAGATTGCACCGCTCCAGGAGGAGACAAGGCACTAGGTGCTTATGGACCTGCTGGACAAGGTATGTTTGTCAATGAGATTAATATGTCTATAAGTAACTCTCACTACTGGGTATTGGATACAGCTGTTGGCTCACACATTTGTAATAATGTGCAGGGCCTAATGGACATCAGAAAGGTTAGACCATGGGAGGTGGACCTACACGTTGGAAATGGAGCACGAGTTGATGCTGAGCGTGTTGAGACTTATAGGTTAGATTTACCTTCGGGTTTTACATTAGAACTTATAATTGTTATTTTGTTCCCTCGATTACGAGGAATATTATTTTCATTTCAATGTTAGACATTGAGGGGTTTTCCTCATATATTGCCAATGGCAGTTATATACTATATTTTAATGGTATTGTTTGTGAAAATATTCCGCTTGTGAATGGTTTATATATTTCTCAATTGTAATCATGAAATTCTCATTGTACAAAACAATCGAGCTAAAATAAGAAATTCAAAAAACCCCACCTACTTATGGCACTGTAGACTTGGTCATATCAATGAATCAAGGATAGCAAGATTAAGAAAGTTAGACTACCTAGAACCATTTGACTTGGAGTCCTATGGTGACTGTGAATCTTGCTTGAGAGAAAAGATGACCAACAAACCACTTTCTAGGAAAGGTGTGCGAGCCAAAACACTTGAGTTGGTCCATACAGATGTATGTGGGCCATTTTCCACTCAAGCTAAGGGAGGTTTTCCTTACTTCATAACTTTTATAGACGATTTCACAAGGTTTGGATATGTGTATCTTATGAAGCACAAGTCCAAAGCCTTTGAGAAATTCAAGAAGTATAAGTTAGAAGTAGAGAAACAACTTGAAAAGAGTATCAAGACTCTTCGATCAGATCGAGGAGGTGAATACTTGAGTAGAGAATTTCTAGATTATTTGAAACTTCATCGAGTCCAATCAGAATGGACACCTCCTGGAACACGACAAATGAATAACGTTACTGAAAGGAGAAATCGAACCTTATTGGATATGGTCAGATCCATGATGAGTTTTTTTAGCTTTTCCAACATACCTTTGGGGCTATACTTTACAAAACTCAATCTATATTCTGAATAGAGTTCCTTCAAAGTCGGTAAAGAAAATGCCATATGAGATATGACATGGCAAGAAGTAGGCTCTTACACATATGCGAGCCTGGGGCTGCCCGGTATATGTAAAGAAGATGCTTACTGACAAGTTGGAATCTAAAAATGAGAAATGTTACTTTGTGAGATATCCTAAGGAAACGAGAGGATACTATTTCTATATTCCTGGAGAACATAAGGTCATTGTTTTCAGAAATGCAACTTTCCTTGAGGAAGACTATGTTTACAAGGAACAGAGTTACAATAAGATAGAACTTGAAGAAATTCAAGAACCACAAAGCAACATAGAGGTTGAATCCTTGTCGAATGACCTAGACAAGAATTCAGTGGGAGTATTTGGTGAAGGTGTATTACTTAGAGTACAACCTTCAGCCAGTGAGTGATGTGAGAATTGATGCAGAAATGTAAGATTCTCATACACAACCAATGGAAGATGATACAAGACTCCCTCTTTGACTTGAGCATTGAATTGACTCTTCTTCGATAGCTTTCAAGCGCTGAACCCGATCCAATTCATTTTGTAGTCGTAACTTATTAGCCTGAGATTCTCCATTGAGTGGTTCATACTTACGACTTGGATTATCTCTTTCGTGGCTCACACGAAATCGTTCTATCGAGAAATCATTAGAAAAGCAATTTTCTCTATTGGATTCTCAGTTAGCTGACTAGAAATCGAATTATCTCGCGGTTGTACATCCTTCCATTAAGGAAACACATATAGATGATATTTCTGAAAACTCTCATAATAGTGGAAATACACAAGAACCATCTCCTGATCAGAATACAAGAACCACATAAACGCAGAATAACCAACTCTGTAGGTCCACTAGGACTCATCGTCAGCCTGAAAGACTTAATCTCCTTATTGAAAGTCAAAATGAGATAGATATTCCTGATGATGATGAGCCTACAACCTCACAGAGATGGCAAGAAACAATAAAATTTGAAATGGACTCAATGTATGTCAATCAAGTTTGGAACTTGGTTGATTTGCCAACATGGGTTAGACCCATATGATGCAAATGGGTCTTCAAGAAGAAGATTGACGCATTTTTCAAGGTGCAAACCTACAAGGCTAGGTTGGTAGCAAAAGGTTACAATCAGAGGCCTGGGGTCGATTATGATGAAACCTTTTCGCCAGTTGCAAAGATTAAGTCCATTCAGATTGTGCTTGTAGTAGCTGCATGCTATGATTATGAGATTTGGCAGATGGATGTTAAGACCACTTTCCTAACGGAAATCTAATTGAGGAAGTGTATATGATACAACCTGAACGTTTTACATCCAAGTCAAAACCCAAAGCAGTATGCAAACTACAAAAGTCCATTTATGGACTTAAGCAAGCCTCAAGGAGTTGGAATATTTTCTTTGACAAAGTTATCAAATCGTTTGACTTTGTCAGAAGCAAGGAGGATCCATGCGTTTATAGTAAACGCAAGGGAGGGAGTATTGTTTTCATTATCATATATGTAGATGACATATTAATAATGGAAAACGATAAGTCCCTTATGTAATCAGTGAAGGAATGGTTGTCCAACACCTTCATGATAAAGAACTTAGGTGAAGCCTGCTACATTCTTGGAATTAGGATCTACAGAGATAGATCTAATAGATTGTTAGGGCTGTCACAGTCTACATACATAAATAAAGTGCTAAGACGTTTCTCAATGGAAAACTCTAAGAGATGAGGTCTTCTTGTCAAGGCATCAAGTTATCTAAGACGGATAGTCCTTCTACTGTTACAGAACTTGAACGCATGAAGAGGATCCCATATGCTTCAGCTATAGGATCAATCATGTATGCCATAACCTGCACTAGGCCAGATGTGGCTTTGCACTTAGTATGACTTGCAAATTCCAACAAAATCCAGTATCTTAGACGAACTAAAGAATATTTCTTGGTCTATGGTGGGCAAGAGAATCTAGTCGCTACTGGGTACACTGATGCTAGCTTCCAAACGGATCTTGATGATTTCAAATCACAGTCTGGATATGCCTTCATTTTCAATGGTGAGCAGTGAGTTGGAAAAGTTCCAAGCAAGAAACCACTGTTAATTCGACGATTGAAGCCGAGTACATTGCTGGATCGGAATCTTGTAAAGAAGTTGTCTCGATATCTGAGTTCTTAAAAGAACTAGGGATTGTTCCAAGTGCCAGTCATCCAATAACGATATATTGTGATAACACTGGTGCGATTAAGCTAAGGAACCAAGATCAACAAACATAAATAAGCATGTACAGAGGAAATACCACATACTCAGAGAAATGGTGAAATCTAAAGAAATAGATCTAGACTATATTTCCACAGATGATAATCTAGCTGACCCATTTACTAAATCATTAAGCTTAGCTAAGCATAATGGTCATTTAAAAAACATGGGTATTAGATACATTGGAGATTGGCTCTAGGCCAAGTGGGAGATTGAAAGTATGTATGTCCTAGAGACAATCTATATTAGGCACAAAACGTATTTGAATACATTCGTATTATTAATGAGATTAATATTTATGGCATTTGCAATTATTGAATTATTGTTTGATTATTTGCAATTATTCATATATGTGCATCCCTTGAGCTTACGTAGTCATTAATATAGTGATATGTTAATGATAGAACGTAACTCTCAAAATTACCTCGACTAATGATCGTCGAGAATGGGATATCGATGATATGCTATAAGTCGACATGTGGTATGCATCACATTCTTGGAGAATGTAGTATTTCTCACAGTTGCGAGTAATAGTTACTCGTGATGGACACATGAATACTTTGGAGAAGTATTGGTATACCCTGCCGATAAACTATTTGTTATACATGTCTATAGTGTTATCGGTGTGTGGAATATAAAAGTTCTTTGACTTGAGGACAATACGCACCTTGTTTACAGAATGATGTACTTTGACCAAGTTCTAAGCTTAAACTCCTTTTGGATAAGATATGGCTTGTGTTAGGTGCATCGGGATGTAAATCAAGATGGTAGTTGAGCCAAGAATAGGATTCATTCGGTTGGAAATTCGAGAGAGCACTCAGCTTCTCAATGTTATTAGGTTGACTAAAGTCACTGGCCAGTGCAAGAGACATATTTAATATATGGTCTAGTTGTCAACTAATAAATGTGAGATAAAAGTGATTAAGCCATTTGGATAGACACTTGTCAAATCCTAAGCTTAATCGAGTGTGTCGTGAATGAAATGAATTTATAGTTCTGCATAAAGGTTAAGTTTGCTGGATTCATGTAAACATACTTCACCTATTGAGTTTGTCATACGATGCAGTCTAGGAGTTTCGTATGGAACTTAATTAGATTAATGTCGATATGTGAAGGCATATAGGGTCACACTATATGCGATTGTTTCTTCGATATAAGAGTGTATTGAAAAAGTATTAAATATTCGATTGAGAATCGAGATATTTAATTTATTATAATTATAGAATATTTCTATTTGATAGAAATTATTTAATTAAGTCAAATTGGATTTCGGATTTAATTAAATGTGTTGGATATATTATATGGGTACTCAGACAAATACATGGAAGAAATTCGGCCAGAAATTACTGGCCCAAAATGGAGCATGGCCGTCCACCTTGGACGTGTGAGGTGGACCAGTTGGGCTGGTCCACTGAACATTAACACGGGCCAGGTTTTCCTATTTTAAATCTACTTAGGTTTTGTGCTGAACTCCTATATAAACAACACATACCCCATAATTGTAAGGTTACATAAAATTACTTCTCATTCCTGAAGCAAGATTTCCTAGCTTTCTTGCAAAGGAAATACACTGGAGTTGGAACTTGCAGTCGGGGATTCAATTCGCGTGGATACCTTAGTATTGAATCCGGCGCTTGAAAACCTTTAAGTTTTCTTCTATTGTGTTTTGAACACTTTATACGATTATCGTATAAGCCATGCTAGGATCGTTGTTGGGTAAGTAAAATTTTTAAACTTTCGTTGTGCTTACGAACCCAACAAATCCCTACAAAGAGAGCTCCACTTCTACATCAAAAAGAGCTCAAGGTGAAGTTTTACTTGTTGAAGATGGATTATGGATGATGAAGGCCTGGATTCGTATCTTAGTCCCTTTCTTCCCCAAATCACGAGAATGAAATATTTAAAATGAATCTAGCACCTCAACTAATATATAACATAACTCCATCGACTTACCACTTCATCGCGGCGCGGTGGACATCGCATCAAGATTCAATGCGATGGTCATCGCATCGCGAGGCCAGTTTTTGCATTTCGGCAATCGTGCAGTCCTGTGGTTAAACGCGCATAACCTATTGCCCCAAAGTCGTATTGACAAATGGTTTTAATCGTTGGAAACTAAACTCATAGACCTTCAATTTGATAGGTAGATCACCCTGTAACTCCAAGTATGTTGGAAGCAACATTCAGTAGAAACTGACCCATATACCAATGAATTACAAATCTTAACTTTCAACGAACCTTAGTCGATTCTTGAATCGCAACCTATTTAACTCCAAACCTTGATGTACAACTAGAATATAACTCAAATTCTTTGTGACACAGGCCTACTTAGTACGTCGAGAAGTTCTAATTTTACTTCGAAGGAACAAGTTATCACATCTCTATTGAAAGTGCAACATAAAATTTGCTATATGAGAAAACATGTAATAGTATAACCAACATTTGGAATTAATGTGTGACCCTATCCTTCATTGTACAAAAATGTTATTTTCTGAAAATTTTGAAAGGGTATTCTTCATTTCGAGGGAAGAACGTTGAATTCTTGGAACAAACACTTACTTTTCTAGCATATTGGCCTGTTATAGTTTCTGCACGTTGGATATTATTGTCAAATTTTCTACAAATCATCTTTATAATGTTGTAAAAATCATTTCAGTGGTCCAAATTTCTAAATGGCATGAGAAGTTTATTTTATTTCAAACTAATCTGGCTTCGACTTCACTTGACTTGTAATTGATGCTGCACTCTTGATTCATTAATCAATTGTCCTCTTACTTTCTCTTCTTTAATCATTCCTCCATGTTGGTTCGAACTTGTATTCACTTCATATACTACAATTAGTAAACATGCTTTCTGAAAGTAATTTTTTTAAAAAAATCTATAATGAGCATGCAATCCTTTAAGCAAGAAACAATTTGTAACAGTATTTAAAACTGTCATATCCTAATTATAAAAAATTAAACAACCAAAAAATAAAACTCATTTAAAGCTAATAATTCACACATTTTACTTTGAACTAAGTCTGGCCAGTGGGCCGGGCTCGGGTCTGGCGGGCCGGGTCCGGCGGTGTCGGGGTCGGGGCGGGACGGGAGAAGGGGCGGGGTCGGGTCCGGCGGGCTCTGGCGGGGTCGGGTCCGGCGGGACCGGAGCAAGTCCGTCCGATCCCGATCCCGTCGGGCTCGGGTCGGGGCGGGCTCGGGTCGGGCTCGGGTCGGGATATGGCGGGTTTTTTTTTTTTTTAAAAAAATAAATAACATATGTATAAAAAAAACTCAATAAACAAAACAAGATAGTGTAATAAAAACATCCCAAGGTTTGTTTTTGTGCCTCTTATATTATTTAATAGACATATGATTTTTTTGTAATACAAATACAATTGTCTAAAATCTAAATTGCAACTTTGTGGTGTTGTCCAAAAGTTACAAATTACATAATAAAATTACAATTAAAAAAATTACATTCTCAAAAAAACCTGTTCTAATTGCTTGATGATTTCATGTGGTTCTTCGGTTGGAATTGGTATTTGTTGGTCAAATTGATCCACGTCGCTTCCACTACCTTCGGTTAAGATTTCGTTGTAGTTTTCATCATCTTCTTCGTTGATCTCCGGTTGACCGCACCTTCTCCGCTCCGCTCGTATCCAATCTCTCGAATAATACGCAATTTCCAAGTCATCTCCGGCTAATGAGTGTCTCGTGGTCTCCTATTTGATATCTGCTGCGAAAAAGCGCTTTCGTACGCAGCTTGACGACGCTTGAATGTTCAAAACATCTCGAGCCATCATTGAAAGTGTCGGAAAGGTCTTCTCATTCCCCCTCCGATTTCAAAAAGTCTTCATGTCCATCTTCATTGATAACTTCTTGATACGGTACATTAACCCCGCAAAACAAAAATATCCAACTCGCTAATTTGGTTAGTAGTAGAGGTACGGCCGCACATTCTATTTCGAGGCTTTCAATACTAGCCGCAGAAACAAGATGTCTTTTGTGAGGTTGTGTTGAAGATGAAGAAGATGGTATGGAAGCCGGTAAGTTACTAGCATTTTCTTGTTGATAAAATCTATATATATTTTTGCATTGGTGTTCTACGCTAGACAATACTTCTTCTTTAGTTTGTTCAATAGGTGGTGGGTGATTTAGATTTTTGGGACTTGGAGGTGGTAGTACTTCTATACAATCGTAAATAGTTTCAATTAGTGATTTTGTACCGTCTATTTTAATAGTAGGATTTAATACGAAACCAATAATATAAATAGAGGGAATAGGAATAAAATATTTTTTTATTTTGAGAAACATTTTTTTAATAGCTTTGCCTTATAAGTTTGGTTTTTCCATATATTCACTAAGTAATAAAAATATTAGAGTTATATAAAATAACATAGTTGAAATAGTAGGATAATATATACCGGAAAATTCTTTTGTTGCTTGAAAAAATTTCTCTAAAAATACAATAAGTTCGGAAATTTTTTCCCAATCACTATCTAAAATCATATCACCGGCTTTTTATTATGAGAGTTAAAAAATAAAGTTATAGGTAATTTATAGTCATAAGCAACAAGTAGTTGCTCGTATAAAGAATTCCACCTAGTGGATACTTCTTGTGGAATTTTTCTAAAAGGTAGTCCACAATCATGACAAATTTTTTTATATTCTTTTCTACGTTGTACTTTATTACTTTTAAAAATAAAGTTTATAGCAAATTGTATTTTACTAAGAATGTCTTCAAAAAGTGATAGACCATCCTTTACAATTAAGTTATATATATGGCACGCGCATTTTATATGAAAATGGTCTGGAAAAGACTCCTTAAACTATTTTTTAAAATTGTAATTGCGTAATTGTTACTAGAAGCGTTATCTAATGTAATGGTCATAATTTTATCGGTAATTCCGTAATAATCGCACACTTGATAAATATTTTCTGCAATAAAAGTACCAGTGTGCCTATCATCTATATATCTATACGCTAAAATACGTTTTTGCATAGACCATTTATAATCTATCCAATGACAAGTTACAGTTAAATAATCATGGCCGTTAGTACTACGACCTATATCAGACGTGATGGATACTTTGCCATTAAAATGATATAATGAAAAACGTAAATATTGTTGATATTCATGCGCGAATTTAAATACATCTCTCTTAACAGTTGATCTAGGAAAACCGTTAAAAGCAGGATTATATATATCTCTAATGTAATGAATAAAACCGGGAGATGAAGGAAATGAAAAAGGCAAACCCTCCACAAAGAACTAATTTTGATATTGCTTCCCTATCTCTATGTTTATTGTATTTAGAGCCTACAATTCCCCCCGTCATAGGGTTAATTTGATCCCGTACTTGGTCCGGACATGTCGGTATGTGAACCTTGTCCCGATGGAGCGGGCGTTTGCGCACCCGGTTTTGAAGCCTGGTATTGGGCATACCTAGCTGGATGAGCACTTACTACGTGTCTAATTAAACCCCCGTCCCACCGTGACCTTTTCCGTTTTAAATTTTAAAACATTTTTACAAATTTTACATATGGCTACTTGATTCTCTACGTCCCTATCAAAAAATGTCCATGCATCTGATTTTAATGGTCGTTTTGCTTTGGACCTCGTCTCATACTAGGGGGAATAGGAGGTATTTCGGTTGAAGGTGCACTAGTGGGTGTGTTGTCATCAACATTAGTGGGTATATCATCTAGATCATCGTCTAAATTAAAGTCTTCTTGAGTTCCGTAAAATAGCTCCTGGTCTAAATCTAATGGTATTGTAGGAAAATGTTGAGTATCAACAAAATCATCCCGTGTAGGAATAAGATGACTAGAAGAAGTACCCTTGCCCTGGTTGCCCCTACTAGAAGAAGCACCCTTACCTTTACCCTTAAACATACCTTTTAATCCTTCCATTTTAATTATGATAATAAATAAATAATTAAAGACAATAAAATTAAGTGATCTAAACTAAATAAACAGACAATAATAATTTAATGAAGGAACGAATGTACCAAACGCCGACGTAACGTCGACGTGTAATCGAGAGGTTGAAAATTGAAACTTTGCTCGATGGAAGATCCTCAAGCTATTTGCCAAATTCACTACCAATTCCCAAATGAATAAATAAAATTGAATATTTAGCAAACAATGTAGAATTGTAGAGAGAGATATTGAGAAATTAGAGAGATTGTAGGAAGATTTGTGAGAAAGAAGAAGAGAAAATGAGTTATTTATAGTTGAAAATTTAGGTTAAAGTGTAAATATAATAACTTATGGGTTAAAAATAAATATTAAGGGGTAGGGGGTTGGGGGAGGGGGGGGGGGCTAAAATGGCCGTTGCCAACGGCCATAATCTAAAATGGCCGTTGGTGCAACGACCATTTTTGCAAAGGGCGAGGGCGGGGTCGGGGTCGGGGCGGGCTCGGGGCGGCTCGGGTCTCGCGGGCCTGGGCGTGCTCGGGTCTCGCGGGACGAGACATCGTCCCGTCCCGAGTTCGAGTCCCGCCCCGTAAATTTTTTTTTTTTTTTCGCGGGGTCGGGGCGGGACCGGGGCGGGCTCGGGACGGGCTCGGGTCGGGGTCGGGCTGTCCCGGCCCACTGGCCAGCCTTACTTTGAACTAACAAACAAAACATATCTCAACCGTCATTATTCTCCTTTATTTCTTCCAGAAAAGAGAGGGATGAAGGAAAAAAAATACAATACTCTTTAGGTTAACCAAACAAAAAAATAGAAAAAATACAAAATGCTACCTTCCTTTACCTATGAACTCAATTTCACCTACCGGAAGAAGCTATCTAATATAACTTGTTCAAGCACTAAATTACCAACAAAGAGGCAGTTCTGATTTAACTTGTTCCGTTCTTTAATTTTTACTCTAGGATAGAGTAATAAATAGATTTCTATATGAAAAACTTAAATCAGAGTGTCATTTTCTTAATTATAGAATTTTAACCCCCCACCATCCATCTTTGATTTCTTTTTCTCTCCTGCTTTGCCTCATTGATAGAAATTTAAAATTCTTCTAACATAAAGATTCAAAATTAATGAATTTACGCATATGATAAGTGAATATGGATAAAAAGCTTATACCATTAGGGGTGCTTATCATGTGGTTTAGATCGGTTTTGAATGTTATTCGGTCAGCTTATAAGTTATCGAATTTTAAATATATTAAATCATTACATAACAGTTAAGATATCGCTTATCAGTTATCGGTTGTTGATCTTTAACAATTCGGTCACCGGTTGGCATTGACCTAACTTATATGACACTGTAAGCTCTCGTAAGACGAATTTCAATAAGAATTAAGCTACAAAAAATGTGAACTCTCCTTTAACTTTATTTGCATCTTTTCCCATAATGTATGAAAATGTTGTTGATTGAGATAGAAGTCTATATATATATATATATATATATATATGACACTGTAAGCTCTCGTAAGACGAATTTCGATAAGAATTAAGCTACAAAAAATGTGAACTCTCCTTTAACTTTATTTGCATCTTTTCCCATAATGTATGAAAATGTTGTTGATTGAGATTGAAGTCTACTTCTAGTTCTACATTTATTTTGATTGAATTATGTTATTTTGCTGTAAATTGAATACTTTTTACTTATATCACATATTCTTATTCCTTTATTATTATTATTATTATTATTATTATTATTATTATTATTATTATTATTATTATTATTATTATTATTAGTTGTTATACGAATTATCATGTTTTTAACTTCATAAGAATTCAAAGCATTTGAGAATGAATCTGCTTCTAATGATGGAAAATCAGAATTAGACCTTTATTTAGAGGAACCAAAGCTTGATCATGAAAAGTTTCAAGACATGGGGTTATCACGTATTGGAAGGACCATTCTGGAAAATATCCTGATATTTCAGGGATGGCGCTTGATGTACTTAGTATTCCGATTACTACTGTATCATCGGAATCTGCATTCAGCATTGGTGTTCGTGTTCTCATCCATCATGAAAATATACAAACACTTGTTGCTACTCGAAATTGGTTGCACGGCCTTTACCCAAACTCAAAGTGATAATATTTTTAAGTGAATTAAATATTATTAGTTTTAAAAATTTACTTATTTGTTAATGTTTAACTATAACATTACATATGAATTATAGATGAAGATGAAGGCGTTCAGACAACTTTATCATAAGCTGATTCAAATGTTCTTGAAGAAGATGATATATTGGTGTTGGATACATTTTTTTAATTAAAACCATACAACTAGTAGTTGTTGGTGTTTGATTCATATAAATAAAATATTTACACAATGAATTCAGCAAAAATAAAAGAAACAGAAGCAAAACAAGCCTACTCTAGCTTGTAAAAAAGAAAAAGAAACTAAGTGGAAATCTTAGCTTGTGGCAGAAATACAAGAAACTCAGAACAAGATGTTGAAGTTGCAATAATTCTGCTTCTTTGGATTGATACCACTATCAGTCACCTCAAACTTCACCAGATGCTATGGTATCATATCCATGATGAATAAGGTCAAGCAGCAAATATGCAATATCTCCATATATTATTATTCTTCAATTCTGCATATATGGTATGATCTGATACTACTTATACATCCTGAATTATTTGTGAATATTGTATTTATCAGCTATGAAAATTCTTCTAGCAAAATAAACAGAGAACCTGTTAATACCACACACTAGATAGGATAACCTTAGCTATTTATACAATCATACTCCATAACTCAGTCTGTTATAGTCATATGTAGTACTGTTGGTATTCAATCAGGATCTCTATTATTGGGAGCTGCATATCTGAGATATGGTCTTGAACTCTTATCACTATTTAGTATCTTCTTTGCTTTTGTTGGTAACTCCTAAAATATGTGAAATTGGATTGTACCTGCAAAATAAAAAATCATGTTAGCTAAAAAATTAGCCAGTGTATTGCTTTATTTGAGATTGTGAGCAAACTGCACATGGCCCTTGTTTCTCCACTGATTAATCTGCCTGACTTCAACACTAATATTTCAAGGAACTTCCCATTTTCCCTCCAGTTTATTGATCATAGTTAAAGAGTCAGATTCTATGATCACATGAACTAGGTGATTTGAAATGCAATACTCAATACCATCCTGAATAGCAGCAGCTTCTGCACAAATCTTGGTTGTGTCATGTAGCCTCATAGCTTACACCAGATCTCTCATATGATTTCTTACACAGTATGCTGCTGAACTTTGTCATGGATCCCCCCTAGAGGCTCCATCAGTATTCATTTGAACCAACCTTCATGAGGGCTTCTCCAAAAAAAAAACCAGCTTAATTTTAATTTGAGGCATGTATCCTTCCAGATATTGAACAAGTTGAGGCCATTCATGAGGGATATATTGCAACCGTAGATATAAGGTTTAGTTAACTTATACAGGTTGTAATTTATCTCATATATGACCCTTGACTTGATCATGGACTTGTCATGCATCATAGAATTTCTTCTTCTCCACAACTGCCAACAAATGAAAGCAGGAACAACTTGATATATAGGTCTTATCTTGGAAATACATTGGCTATCCCACCACTTCACCTTAGCTTGGTGTAACTGTATTAAGGTACATGTGATCCCAACAACTGTAGTATAGTAAGCCCAAATCTTAGTAGCAAATGCACATGTGAGGAATAGATGTTGCACAATTTCTTCATGCTGAGAATTCTCATAACATTTGCATTTAGACACTATAGATATGTGTATTCTTTTTAGGACATCATCAACTGCTAGTCTGTATTTTCATACTCTCCATAATAAGAATGAAACTTTGAAAGGAACACCTTTGCTCTATATCTTATGAAAATATACATAAGTCTGACCCTGCTGCCTCAGGATATTTCATGCACTCTTCACTGAGAACTTGCCATTACCATTCAGTATCCACCAAGGATTATCATTCTCTTCATTCATCACTCCAACTCCCAATACTGATCTAATATGCTCCATAATGTGAGGTGAAAAATATTCATGTATCCTCTTAAAGATCCATCCTTCAGTAGTCATGAAATACTTCAATTAATCAATATTGTTCTGAACTGGTACTACTTGATTAAGTGGACCTAGATTTGACCAATTATCCTGCCAACATTACATTTACCACTTCTTAGCTCCCACCAAATATATTGATCAACCTGATCCCTAAGCTCTAACATTCTTTTTCATACTTGTGATCCTCCCTTCTACTGTACCTCAGTTGACTTGTGCTTCTTACAATACTTATTCAAAATAAAGGTTATCCACATTTTTTTTGTCCTGAACTTCAACCAGAGTTTACCAAAAAGTGTTTTGGACACATTATAAATTAATCTGAATTCCAGACCACCCTTTTCATTTAGAAGACATATTTTCTCCCATGCCACCCAATGCTTACCTTTGCCTTCTTTCTTGTTACACTAGAAAAACCTAGCAAAAAAAATGTGTAGTTCATTGATTGTGTATTTGGTGTGTACTTCAGCTGACAACAAGTAGACTTGAATACTTTGTAACACATTGTTGATCAATACTGCTTTCCCACCATATGAAAGAAATTTTCAATTTCAAGCTTGTAACTTCTGTTTCACCTTATTTATGATATCATTATAATACACATTTTTCCTTCCATCATGAAGATTTGACAGCCTAGATATTTCAAAAGAAACTGCTCTCTTGAAAAACCACTTATCTGCTCCACCTGTTGAACCAAACTATTTGCCACTTTCTTATACATATAGAAAGCACTCTTCTCCTTATTGATTTGTTGCCAAAACTCTTCTCATATTCTTGTAACACCTTAATCACCTTATATAAATATTCCTTGTCTGCAGAAGTAAAGATGATGATATTATCAGCATATGAGATATGATTGATAGTATGACTCCACTTTGGCATACCATATCCTTTATAGCTTGAATCTTCAAATAAATCATTTAATGCTCTAGATAACACCTTTGCTGATAAGATGAATAAAACAGGTGATAGTGGATCACCCTGCTTAACTCCTCTTGTTGAATGAAAGAATTCACTTGACTGCCCATTGAACAATATGAAATATCAAATGTTGGCCAGCAACCTCCATTCTGATTAGTAAATTGAGATATGAATCCCATCTTGTGCAAAACTTTATCTAAAAACCTCCAAAAAATTATATCATATGTTTTTTTCCATATGTAACTTGATTACAACATTAACAGGCTTACCCCTTTTTCTGATATCAATCACTATTTATTGAGCCAGTAAAACATTCTCAATAATGCTCCTCTATTTGATAAATACATATTGATGGCTAGAGATCAAGTTTGGTAACACCTTCTCCAATCTATCATGTACCACCCTAGACAAGACTTTATTAATGAAATTACTTAGACTGATGGGTCTAAGATCTGAAAAGGATTGAACTAAGTCTTTCTTTCGAAGTAATATCAAATTGGTATAAGTAATGAATTTAGGAAGTGTTTGGCCATTAGTCTGGATTTCCCAATAGGTTTGATATAATTTCCCAGAGAAACCATTAGGACCACTAGCACTTGTTCCATTCAAATTAAAAAAAAGCCTGCTTAACCTCCTTCATATATGGTATACTGCATAGTAAGGAATTTTAAGCATTATCAATCATCTGTGGAACATGAGATAGCAAATTTGTGAAAGAATTGTCCTCTTCCTGTGTGAATTGTCTTTGATAAAAGTTGACTGCCTCATAAGTCGTTTGAGCCTTATTTTCAAGCCATTCCCCATCAACTCCCTGAATTCTTTTGATCAACAATATTTTTCTTCTGCCCTTTACCAAATTATGAAAGAATCTTGTGTTTCTAGCCCCTTCAGAGAACCAATCCAAGCTAGCTTTTTGCCTCCAATATTCCTCTTCATAATATAAATACTTCTCATACTCATCCTGAGCACTTTGAAGTACACATATGTATTGAGCACTGAGGTCTTCCTCAAACAATTCTTCTTTGACTCTGACTATGTCTTTTCTAATGACCAACTAACTGCTTGAAAATATCTCCATAAACCTCTTTACAACATTTGGACAAAATACCTTTAAACTTTTTCAAGTTAACTTAAAGCTTATGAACGGATCTAACTCACCATGTGACTCCCAACTTTGTTGAATAATATCATGAAAAGAGGCATGATCCGTCCAGAAGTTGAGGAATTTAAAAAGTCTGACACAATTAGAAGATGCTTCTCCATAGCTACAAAGTAAATGTGCATGGTCAGAACATGTCCTTACCAAATGCTCAACCTCTATGTGCCCTAGCCACTCATAGAATTGTGAGTCCACAAGCATTTTGTCCAACCTTTCAAAAATGCAATCATTAGCAGATCTTCTATTCCACCAAGTGAATGGACTCCCCTTGAAGTTTACTTCGTCTAATTCACAAGAATGAACACAGTAAGCAAAGTCATCTGAGTAATTTTTATTAATAAGCAAACCCCCTATTTTCTCTTCCTTATTTAGCACAACATTGAAATCTCCACCAACCATCTAAGGAAGAGTCACAGTGGTAGTAAGATGATATATATTATCTCACAATTCTAGTCTCTCAGTAGCATCACATTTGGCATAAACTAGAGTTGAGATAATAGCTCGGTTAAATTCATGAAAAAATAACTTCAAAGTGATCTGTTGAGTAGTATCCAGGATTACTTCCACATCAATATTTTCAGCTATAAAGTACCAAATCTTCCCATTACAGTTGGAGTTAGCTGAATGCATGCCCAACCTCCTCTTATATTGTTGAACTTATTTAGCCTGTTGAAAAGGCTCCATCAGTGCAATAAGAAAACAATTTGTGATGTTTGTTAAGCATTTGTAGCCTTTTAAAGGCCTTATGAGTCCTCACATATACTATTCCATATTTAGGACTTAATCATTATTTAAAACTTATTTAGCAACACCCTTGTTGGCTGTTGTTTTTCCCCATTGGCTTGTCTACCACTCTTCTTATGTCCCTTTGAAGTAGCCTTTGGAGAAACACCATCTTGGTTATAGATATTCTCCATGTTTTGCAGCACATTTTCTATTTATTTTCCTCCCCCTTATTGTATTCTAAACCATTATCAGTACTATTCTCATCATTATCTTCCTCTATATATAATATAATATGGGACACCAAGTCATGCAATCTCTTGTTGGGTGATACTTTTTTTGGAATTGACCCATTAAAAGGAGAAATATTTTCACAAATCACCACTGCATTGCTTTTGCTATTCTTTGCATGTGTCTTAATTCTTGGAGAATCATTGACTAACATCAATTCTGTCTCCTCTTGTGCAATAATAACTTCATAATCAGACACAACAATATTATGTTCATCTTGTTTAGCATCTTATTCTACTACACAGTCTGACACTACCTCTTTTATGGTTCCTCCTGTATCTTTAAATACTTCATCAACCATGTTTCCCCATGAGGCCTTTGATGCTATCACTTTCTCATCAACTAAATCCATAGCACCAGCATCAGACTTCTGTGGAGTATTGAAAGAACTTTCCACCCAAGTCTTAGTAGAAGCCACAGTCTTCTCACTAGAAACTTAATGGTGCTGACCCTGACCAACTATATCAACCTGATAAACATTACTCTCACTAGTAGGATTAGTTTGAGTATTGTTACCAGACACTTCCACTAATGATTCCTGAATATCATTCTCACTAGAAATACCCTCCTTAGGTTGAACATTTTTAATAGGCACATCCACTTTAAGGTACAAAGGTATCTTGTTCAACAATTTTCCCTTCCTCTAGTAAAGAAATAACTTCCACTTCCTCAGTATTATCATTGTTATCCTTTTGACATTCACTATCATTTTTTATCACTGATTCAACATACTTCTCTCTTGTATTGGATACCACTGCCTCATTCAACTTTCCTTCCTTATCCATCTTAGTAATAGTATCTACTGTCTCTTGATCATCTATCTTGGTAAGGGCCTCAAATGTGTTCTGAGTTTTCACTTTGTTCTGCTCCACCTCATGTGGTGTCCTTGTATCATGTTGTACCGCATTTTTAGCTAAAGGACTCTTCTGCTTTTGAGTTGTATCTCCTTTATTGATATCAACAAGAACCCCACCACTACTAGATCCAACTTTTGGCTTAAAATATTGCACAGGATAAGCTCTACCATAGTATCTAGTATGAGCTCTCCTACTCCTTTGGCCCTTCTGATTATTATTCTCCTCCTCTTTTGGATCAGGACTAGTTATTACTTCTTTATTTGACTCCTTCAATTCAGAATGTAGAATTTGATAATCATCAGTTGAGTGACCTTGCAACATACGCTCGGTAAAATACTTTGGCAGTACATCATATTAGATTTTCACCTTCTCCAGTCTAATCTCCTTAGTAACTTCATCTTTAATCTCCATTGTAACAAATCTTGGAAAATATGCTAATAGATCAACCTATACATTTACCCTTGCACAACTTGGTCTAATTTTGTTAATCGTGGCCATATCAAGTTGTAAAGATTTTCCAACAGCTGAAGCCAACAAAAACAAATCTTCTTTTATAAAAAATGTAGGTAATAGGTTTAGAAAGGATATCCAAGCCATAGCCTTTGTCGTTTCTTTATCAATCTTGAACTTTGAATCACATATCAATGGCTTCATGTGATAGGTATATCCATCATTCGACTTCAAATTGTGAGCACCTTTAGAAGATACGTTAATAAAGTCTTCTAAAATATTTAACCTAATTAACACATGCTAATGTCGAAAAAGACCAACTGTACACTTTCATTTCACTCCACATTGTTGAGGTATGATCGTTCTCAATTCTTTAAGTTCCGACCATCCATGAGAGAACTTTTTAATGATAACATATTACAGGTTGTCCATAATCTCCATATGTTTCACCTCTGCTACTGTCCACTTCACCATGAGAGTTCCATCTACATAAGTAATGGATTTTATCGAGATTGATTCATATAAGTGTGGTTGCATGGCACCCGTATTATTAACTAGGGTTTGTACATAATTGAAAGTATTGTTCTGTGATGGAGGGATCGAGTCGATTTGTGAGGATGCGACAAATTTCGTGAGGGGTAGTGGTGGGAATTGCATGGTAGAAGATAGTGAGAGAGGTTGACCAGCCGTCGTCGGTGGCTGGCCAATGGGCGCACCGACCATGCTTGTCTAGTGTAGGGTTAGGGTTTGCATGAAAAATAGGAGATATAAGAGAGCTTTTTTATCAGTAGTTTGTTAATTTTATACTTACATCTTCCCCTTGTGGTGTTGGATACGTAATAAGTGATTGTGAAATTTTTCTGAGGAGCTTGCTGCTTTAATTTCTTTTTAATTTTGTTTTGGACCTAAGACTTAGTATATTTGATTGTTGAGCTTAGTTGGTTGAACGTTTCATGGCTTGGACAATTATTTAGTTCCCTAATTTCACTTAACAAAATATTATAAGTATTGTTGGCTTAAGTTTTAAGCAGTACGTGTACTTCAGTTTGCAAGTTTGTTTTGCAAGTTTCCATTATTTGTTTATTTGTCAGAATAGATTGTTTTATTTTCTTTTAATATTTTTGGTGCTAGATTTTTATCTAGAATTATTGAATCAACATAATTGTTTGTTACTTTTGATTTGAGAATCTTCTTATTTTCTTAATATTATATATTTCACATATGGGATTGTAATTTGAAGCTCCATTACTGATATGTATGTTATGATTGTAATTTTTATGTACTTTTTAATAATCTTGTTAGCAATGTTAATATATTAGCACTATTTTAAGTTTGAATTTATATAGAAAAAAAAATTATGAAAAAAATAAAAAAAATAAAGGGCTTGCGACCCTTTTAGGGCTGGGTTGGTCTGGCTATTTTAGGGCCCTTTCAAATGAAGGATCGGCCCGTCCTAGCCCATCAAAATCCTTGGCTTGCGAGGCTTGGGTTGAGTTGGGCTGACCCATTTTTACAGCTCTAGTAATGAATCATGATCATTTATTGACTATTGATTTATCCCATTGACTAATGACTACTAATCTAAATTTAAGAATAGCGTTTTTTGTAAAATTACTTTTATTACATAGGGGCAGGAGCAGGGCAGGGGAAGGGGAAGGGGAAGGGGAATGAGAATGAGGGAGATGATTACAAGATGGGGAATTTAACTCTTACTAATAAGGTGAGAGTTTATGTAGTCAATCAACTGAGCTATTAAAATTTTCTTAAGAATATTTATTAAATTGTATCTTGATTTTAATTATGCTGTATTAAATTATTAAATGGAAACGGGGCAATAGTTGGTGTTTTACTAATGATAGAAGATGCTTCTCATATACTCCCTCCGAATTAAAAAGAGTGTCCACTTACCTTTTTTCTTGAGTAAAAAAGAATTTCTACTTATCAAATCAAGAAAGAAATAACCTTATCTTTCCAGATTTGCCCCTATTAAATTTTATGTGATCAAATCTCAATACCTATGTAATTAGGGATAATTTAGTTAAATTACCTCTTTTTTATCTAGGAGTTAATATTTTCTTAAGGAATGTGCAAATAGCTAAGTGAATACTATTTTTTATCCGAATGGAGTAATTTTTTAGCATCAGATGTCTGTTACACTATTTTGGGCGTAACATTGTTACAGGCTAACCGTTATGCTAATTGATAACGTGAGCGGTGAGTTGGCTATACACCACCTAACATCCAATAAGAACAAGCCATCCCAGATTTATGACCTGTCGTCTTGGCTCCAACTCCCTCGTAACTTCTCTTCTATTGAATAGAAATTACATCACCTCTGAGTTATCATAATTCAAAGAACATCCTTACAATTTTCTTAAACTAGGGGTGCATGGCCCGTGTCAGCACGGGTCCAACATGGAGGAGGTTTAACGAATATACAATTAACTTTATTCGCAGAAAATTGATTAACAATGTTATCTAGCTGTATATATGTAAATTTTTATACATCATCGGGTGAAAGTAACTGACAACATAAGAATATCTGTTTTTTACCGGGTACATAAATAATCAAAAAAGAATAAAACGAAGGGTACTAATTAATTGAAGATTAGTCGATGAATGTTAGTCGTAGCTTTCTAGAAGTAATCTTATCATTGATCCGTGTATTCTCTTCCCATATAAAAATGTGGTCGCACTTATCAGATATTGTTTGAAGATCCCGGCCCCCGTCCAGACCCGACCCGCCCCGTCCTGTCCTTTTTGCAGAACTAACCATTGCACAACGGACCAATTTCGATTTTAACCGTTGGCAACGGCTAATAACGGTCAT
This sequence comes from Anisodus tanguticus, assembly GCA_034509755.1. Classification (NCBI taxonomy): domain Eukaryota; kingdom Viridiplantae; phylum Streptophyta; class Magnoliopsida; order Solanales; family Solanaceae; genus Anisodus; species Anisodus tanguticus. The sequence continues at coordinate 24,757,359 of CM067551.1, forward strand.
TTTGCCCCCCCCCCCTATACCCCTTAATGTTTATTTTTAACCCCTAAGTTAGTATGTTTACACTTTTAACCATATTTCTCAACTATAAATATCTCATTTTTCTCACAAATCTTCCTACTATCTCTCTCTACAAGTCTAAATTGCACACTAAATATTATATTTTATTTGCTAATTTCTATCAAAGTTCAAAAATTGGGAGTGAAGTTGACAAATATTTTGAGGATCATCGAGCAAAGTTTCAATTTTCAACCCCGATTACACGTCGACATTTGGTACCTTCGTTCCTTATTTAAATTATTATTGTTACTTAATTTTAATTATCATACATTATTTCATTAACTTTAATTATTTATTTACATAATTATAATGAAACGAAGTGGCCATTTTTCTGGTAGAGGTACTAGGGGTAAGGGTGCATCTTCTCGTAATCCTAATTACAATTATTTCACCCATGTAGATGAAACTGATCTTTTTAATATTAATATTAATATATCATTAGATCATTAGGTATATTATGCATCTGAACCAGACTTTAATTTAGAAAATGAATTAGAAGATAATTTATATAACACACCCATTAGTGCACCTCCACCTCAGGCTCAAACTGAGTCTCAGGCTGGAACTGAAACTGGAATGCCTCTTAGTCCCCTAGTATGAGTAGATGCCAAAAACAACGAAAATTAAAATCACCTGCATGAGATTTTTTTTGATAGTGACATTCCTAATCAACTAGCTATTTGTAAAATTTATCGCGAAGTTTATAAATTTTAAATTGGAAAATGTCAAGGTGGGACATGAGGTTTAATGAGACATGTGAAAAACTTTCACAAAGCAATGTATAATCAATAATTGGCTGAAAAAACGGGTGTGCATGCCTTCTGAGTTGGGACAAGGTTCACATAATGTCCCCGACCAAGTACATGACAGAATTAACCCAATGACGGGGGACGGGGGGGGGGGGGGGGGGGGGGAGTTATAGGTCCAAAATATGATAAACACAAAGATCGGGAAAATTTAGCAAAATTAGTTGTTGTGGAGTGTTTGCCCTTTTCATTTCCTTCATCTCCTGGTTTTATTCATTACATTCGAGAAATATATAATCCTACTTTTAACGATTTTCCTAGATCAACTGTTAGAAGGGATATTTTTAAATTTGCGCATAAATTCAACAATTTTTCGTTATGCATTATATCATTTTAATGGAAAAGTGACTATCACTTATGACATAGGTCGTAGTACTAATGATAATGATTATTTAACTGTTACATATCATTGGATAGATCAGAATTGGTCTATGCAAAAATGTATATTAGAATATAGATATATTGATGATAGACACACTAGAGCTTTTATTTCAAGAAATATTCATGAAATTAGTGAATATTATGGAGTTACTGATAAAATTATGACTATTACATTAGATAATGATTCTTCTAATGATTCTGCTATAAACATTTTAAAAACTCGATTTACTCCATCTTTTTTCCGATTTTTTTCATGTTAGATGTAACATCTCATACTTTCGGGTTACGGTTTAAATCGCTAAGCGTATATAAAATCACTAGGCATGTGTAAATAGATCCGAGCGTTGAGAAAATTTTGTTATATTTACATATGCTAATAAGATATTAGTATATAAATAGATGAAGTCCCGAGATAATTTTGGAGGTAACAAGTGTGACGACGGGGATCGGGAATAAATTTGGTGTGCGCATAAAGAGGTTATGGACTAATGTCATAATGCAAGAATTATGACATGGAGTATAAGAAGATTTTATAAATCTTTAAGATTTAAGTGAATTGGGATCACGAAATTATTTATGTGCGTGATTGATAAATTACACGGAGGCAGGTCACTTAATTAAATTAAGTGGCCGTGCCTATACAATGTGGCAACATGTGAGGGTCTCTGTCTCCACCGCTAAGACCACATCTTGAGATTCACTAAATGCCAATTTAAGGCATTTTATTCCAATGCCTAATCCATTCACTTTGGATGCAAAATTTGCTTAGGAAACAACAACTTTCCTTTCATGCTTAGGGTGATGCTCTTATGGTCATCCACAGTTTGCTCTATATTTCACACTGGTTTTTTTTACACGAACCTTTCGGTTAAAAGCTCTCTTGTTGGATTAGCCCGGAATTGCGAGGTATGTTAAGACAAATTTATTTTTTTCTTTTGGCATGTTCTACGTACAAAATGTAACCTTGATATTATCTCATAATTTACTCTACTCTTAGAAGTTAAAGAATGTTCATATTATTGATTCCTATGCTAAAAGCATGTCTAAATATATTTCTAAGTCCTTATTGAGGCATACATGAAATATGTTGATATTCACGGTGTTAGCTGAAGGTACAGGGATATTATGTCACCCAGGATGTGTTATTGTCATTCATGCAATTTCATTTGCATTGCATTCACATATTACCCTGGACCACTTGTGCTATGCACACTACTATATGGTAAATATTATATATATATATGTAGGGGAAATGGGAAAAGGGAAAGGCGTTATATACGCACACCACCTGCAGCTAGTACAGACTATCACAAAAGAGCCCGAAGAGGCCAATATGATGTGATGCTGTGATGGGATGTCTGTATGGCTTATTGGGACGGGTTGCACGATCCACAACACTAACATATATTGGGACGGGTTGCACGATGCACAACACTAACATATATATACCGCATTTGCATCATATATACATTCGTTAACCATTACATGATATGATGCCCACAGAGGTTGTCATGGTAAGGAAATTTCTCGACAAGGCCAATGAATATGGACACTGCATTGTGCATAACATGTAGGCAAGTGTATTAGGGCCCTCAGAGGCAGTTATTGTTGGTCAGTTGTTTATGTTTCAGTTATTGGTATATTCCTGTTATGCTATATTTATGCTTGACATACTTAGTAAATCAGTCGTACTGATGTCCCTTTTGTCAGAGGACGCTGTGTTTCATGCCCGCATGTTCGCATAGGCAAGGCAACGACCTACGTGAATATGTTGTAGATTTCAGCGGATTTTTGGAAGCACTTCTCTCTTTCCGGAGTGTCGATCTAATTTTGGTATGATATATTTTTGCGTGTCTATATGGGTATGGCGGGGCCTTGTCCCGATCTGTTGATGTTGTACACTCTTTAGAGGTTTGTAGACAGGTGTTATGTGTATAGTAGTTTTGTATGGCCTGGTCGGCCTTAGCGTGGGTATGTACATATATGAGTCAGTTTTCTGGTTAAGAGTTTTAATAAATTTTTTCGGCTTAGTCCGTGCTTATTTGTGATTATACGTTGATGGTGTGATTTGGGGTACCGGCGGGTGGGATCAGGGTGCCCGTTGCAGCCCTCCGGTTTGGGTCGTGAGAAACTTGGTATCAGAGCATGTCTGTCATAGGGAGTCTACAAGCCGTGTCTAGTAGAGTCTTGTTTATGGGTATATTGTGCACCATACTTATAAGTAGGAGGCTGCCTGGCATTTAAGGATGTTTTATGTTCTTTCATATCATAAATCGTGCAATAGAGATGAGTTATAAGTATTTCACTCCTAATCCGTCTCGTTTTTATAATTCCATCGATGCCTACAACAAGGAAAAAGTCCAAGAGTATGAGGGCATTAAATACGACTGCGGGCGAAGGAACCAGCCGATTGCCACCTGTTAGCGAGGGCCAGAGTGAGACCCTCTATACCACTGCTTCGTACGATTCTCCCAGTATACCACCATCGGAGGAGATTGGTGGAGCTGCAGTACCCCCAGTCCCTCCACCTCATACTCCACCGATGATCTTGATATGCGGAGTGCGGTACAGTTACTAACACGATTGGTAGACGCTCAGGCCCAACATCAGGTTCCCTGTCCTTCAGATAGAGTTGCTAGTACGAGAGCTCAGAATTTCATTAATCTAGATCCTCCGGTATTTACGAGGTCAGACTTGAACATGGACCCGCATAATTTTCTTGATCAGGTGTAACGTACTTTGCGGGTGATGGATGCTACCGTTATTGAGTCGGTAAAGTTTGCTTCTTATAGACTGCGGGATGTTGCAGTGACTTGGTATGAAACATGGGAGCAATCTAGAGGACCCTGTGCTCCACCAGCAGGATATAGAGAATTTTCGGAGGCTTTTACAACATTTTCTGCCTGTCGAGCTTCAACGGGCCAGACATGACAGGTTTATACGTCTTGAACAGGGCAGCATGAGCGTTCGAGAATATAGCTTGCATTTTAATTCCTTGGCTCGATATGCTCCTACAATTATAGTTGAAATGAGTGACCGGGTACACATGTTCGTTACTGGCTTGGGGCCACACTTGGTCAACGAGTGTACTACGACTTCTTTGAATCCGGATATGGATATTGCTCGCATCGAGGCTTATGCACAGAACCTGGAGGATTGCAAGAGGCAACATCAGGTCGATTGAGAGCGTGATAGGGGCCAACATAAAAGGGCTCGGTTTGTAAGTGGCGTAAGGGACTTCGGAGGAGGGCCCAGGCCACAACCTTATAGTCAACTATCTTACCCAGCAGCCGGCGCATCATGCCATCTTCAGGATCTAGGGATGATCGGTATATTCAAAAGCGACCAGGCCAGAGTTCACGAGCACCAAGATCTTATTATAAAGGGAATTCTATGCAGATGAGGCCGTCATTGGCTCGATGTGGGTAGTGTGGTGGGACCTATACAGGGTCGTGCCAACAAGAGGGAAGAGTATGCTATTCTTGCAGGGAGCGTGGTCATATAGTGCGAGATTGTTCGACAAAAGATGAAGGTGTTAGAGCCAGCCGGTCGGATCTGCAGCAGCTTTATCCCAATCGGTACGCATCAGCAGACGTTATCTGGTTTAGGCAGAGGAAGGGGCCAAAACCATATGCACTGATGGGATGACATGATCAGGAATCCTCACCTGATGTCATTACAGGTACATTATCGGTCCTTTCACATAATGTGTACGCGTTGTTAGATCCAGGCTCAAATTTATCATATATTACTCCTTTCGTTGCCTGTAAATTTAGTATGGATCCTGAGTTGATAAGGGATCCATTTGTGGTATCTACACAGGTTGGTGAATCGGTAATCGCTAGACAGGTCTATCAGAATTGTGCGGTATTAGCTTGTAGTCATCAGACCCTAACAAATTTAGTGGAATTAGAAATGGTTGACTTCGATGTTATTATGGGCATGGATTGGCTAGCGTCATGCTACGCTAATGTTGACTGCCAAACAAAGATTGTTAGATTCCAATTGTCAGGCGAGCCAGTCCTTGAATGGAAAGGTAATACATCAACGCCAAAAGGTAGGTTTATTTCATACCTTAAGGCAAGAAAGATGATCTCCAAATGGTGTATATACTATCTTGTTCGGGCAAGAGATGTCGATGTTGAACCACCTAGTTCTCAATCAATTCCGGTGGTCAATGAATTTCTTGATGTATTCCCAGACGAACTTTCAGGCCTTCCTCCTGAAAGGGAAATTGAGTTCGGTGTAGATGTGTTGCCAGACACTCAACCGATATCTATTCCTCCTTATAGAATGGCTCCAGTTGAATTGAAGGAGCAATTAAATGATTTGCTCGAGAAATGCTTTATTAGGCCTAACATATCTCCTTGGGGCGCGCCGGTATTGTTCGTACGAAAGAAAAATGGCTCGTTACAGATGTGTATCGACTATCGGTAGCTAAATAAAGTTACTATCAAGAACAAGTACCCTCTTCCTCGAATTGACGATTTGTTTTATCAGTTACAAGGTGTGCGATGTTTCTAAAAATTGACCTAAGTTCGGGGTACCATCAGCTAAAGGTTAAGGAGAAGGATATTCCGAAGACGATCTTCAGGACAAGGTATAGGCACTTCGAGTTCTTAGTAATGTTATTTGGACTTACAAATGCACCAGCAGCATTTATGGATCTAATGAACAACGTGTTTCGCCCATTCCTGGATGTATCTATGATAATATTTATAGATGATATTCTGGTTTACTCTCACTCGGAAGCAGAGCATGTGGAACACTTATGGATAATACTACAAACACTCCGGGACCATAAGTTGTATGCAAAGCTCTCTAAATGTGAGTTTTGGCTGAAGTCAGTGGCTTTTCTTGGTCATATAGTGTCAGACGAGGGTATAAGAGTTGACACTCTGAATATTGAAGCGGTGAAGAATTGGTCGAGGCCTACGACTCCAACAGAAGTTCGCAGCTTTTTGGGCTTAGCCGGCTATTATAGAAGGTTTATAGAAGGGTTTTCTACCATATTAGCACTATTGACGAAGTTGACACAAAAGGCCATGAAATTCCAGTGGTCCGATGCTTGTGAGCAGAGTTTCCAAGAGTTGAAGGATAGATTAACATCAGCACCAGTCCTTACTCTCCCAGAGGGTCCAGAAGGTTATATTGTGTATTGTGATGCCTCGGGAGCAGGTTTAGGATGCGTGCTAATGCAGCATGGTAAAGTAATTGCCTATGCTTCAAGGCAATTGAGGAAATATGAGAAGAACTATCCGACACATGATTTAGAGTTGGCCGCAGTAGTCTATGCACTGAAGATTTGGCGGCACTATTTATATGGTGTTCATGTAGACATTTTTATGGATCATAAGAGTCTGCAATACATATTCAAACAAAAGGAGCTGAGTTTGAGACAAAGAAGATGGCTTGAATTATTGAAGGATTATGATGTGGACATCTTATATCACCCTGACAAAGCTAATGTTGTAGCAGACGCGCTCAGCCGTAAGTCAATGGTCAGTTCGATGCCAGTGCAAGTCAAAAGGAAGGAATTTGTAAGAGAGCTTCATCAGTTAGCTAGTTTGGGAGTCCAACTAGTGGATTTGGAGGATGGTGGGTTTGTGGTCCAGAATGTGTCAAAATCATCCATTATATCAGAAATTAAGTAACGTCAATGGGAAGACTCTAGTTTGAAGAAGATAAGAGAGAGCATTCAACAGAAGAAGACCACGACCTTTGAGATTGACGAACATGGAACTCTCAGGCACCAGGGCCATCTATGTGTTCCAAATGTAGCAGGATTATGGGATAGAATTATGACGGAGATTCATTGTTCACGATATTTCATTCATCCAGGATCAACTAAAATGTATCATGATCTCAAGAGTATTTATTGGTGGAATGACATAAAGAAGAGCGTGGCAGAGTTTGTAGCTCAGTGCCCCAATTGTCAGGAGGTAAAAATAGAACACCGAAAGCCTGGTGGCTTGACTCAGAACATCGAGATTCCGATATGGAAATGGAAAATGATTAATATGGACTTCATTATGGGATTACCTCGTTCCTATCGGAAGTTAGATTCTATCTGGGTAATTATTGATAGACTGACCAAATCAACTCATTTCCTGCCAGTCAAAATGACCTACACAGCCGAGGATTACGCGAAATTATATGTGAAGGAGATTGTTCAACTTCATGGTGTGCATGTGTCTATTATATCAGACCGAGGTTCTTAGTTTACAGCTAACTTCTTGAAATCATTTCAGAAAGGATTAGGCACCCGAGTTAATTTAAGTACGACTTTCCATCCTCGACAGACGGTCAGGCCGAGAAAACGATTCAGACGCTCGAGGACATGTTACGAGCTTGTGTGTTGGATTTCAATAGAAGTTGGGATAATCACTTACTCCTTATTGAGTTCGCATACAATAACATCTATCACGCCAGTATTAAACTGGCTCCATATGAGGCTTTGTACAGACGGAAATATAGATCTTCTATCGGATGGTTCGAGGTAGGCGAGTTAGAGTTATTTGGGCCTGACTTACTACATCAAGCCATAGAAAATGTGAAGCTTATCCAAGAGCGACTGTTAACGGCTCAGAGTCGTCAGAAGTCATATTCAAATGTGTGATGGCGAGACTTAGAATTTCAGGTAGATGATTGGGTATTCTTGAAATCTCGCCTATAAAGGGAGTAATGAGGTTAGGAAGGAAGGGAAAGCTCAGTCCAAGATATATTGGAGCATATCGTATAATTTGAAGAATCGGCCAGGTAGCATATGAATTGGACTTACCTTCAGAATTGGAGTTTGTTTATCCAGTCTTTCATGTTTCCATGTTTCCATGTTGAGAACATGTATTGGAGATCCTTCTCGATTGTATCAATTGAGGATGTGCAGGTTACAGAGGATCTGTCATATGAAGAAATTCCTGATGTTATCCTAGATCGACAAGTCTACAAGCTGAGGACTAAGGAAGTAGCTTCTGTAAAAGTTCTGTGGCGAAATAGGAACCTGAAAGAGATGACATGGGAAGTGGAAGAGGAAATGACGCGCAAATACCCACACCTATTCCAGACTAATGTCGAGATTTCAAGAGAAGCCTAAGGTAAATTCAATTCATGTCATGATGTTTAACGATTGTGTATTCGGGCTACGTAACGGGAATTATATATGTTACCCCAACATTCGAGGATGAATGTTTCTAAGCGGGAAAGATGTAACACCCGTACTTTCGGGTTACGGTTTAAATCGCTAAACGTATATAAAATCGCTAGGCATGTGTAAATAGACCCGAGCGTTGAGAAAATTTTGTTATATTTACATATGCTAATAAGATATTAGTATATAAATAGATGAAGTCCCGAGATAATTTTAGAGATAACAAGTGTGACGACGGGGATCGAAAATAAATTTGGTGTGCGCATAAAGAGGTTATGGACTAATGTCATAATGCAAGAATTATGACATGGAGTATAAGAAGATTTTATAAATCTTTAAGATTTAAGTGAATTGGGATCACGAAATTATTTATGTGCGTGATTGATAAATTACACGGAGGCAGGTTACTTAATTAAATTAAGTGACCGTGCCTGTGCAATGTGGCAGCACGTGAGGGTCTCTGTCTCCACCGCTAAGACCACATCTTGAGATTCTCTAAATGCCAATTTAAGGCATTTTATTCTAATGCCTTATCCATTCACTTTGGATGCAAAATTTGCTTAGGAAACAACAACTTTCCTTTCATGCTTAGGGTGATGCTCTTATGGTCATCCACAGTTTGCTCTATATTTCACACTGTTTTTTTTACACGAACCTTTCGGTTAAAAGCTCTTTTGTTGGATTAGCCCAGAATTGCAAGGTATGTTAAGACAAATTTCTTTCTTTCTTTTGGCATGTTCTACGTACGAAATGTAACCTTGATATTATCTCATAATTTACTCTACTTTTAGAAGTTAAAGAGTGTTCATATTATTGATTCCTATGCTAAAAGCATGTCTAAATATATTTCTAAGTCCTTATTGAGGCATACATGAAATATGTTGATATTCACGGTGTTAGCTGAAGGTACAGGGATATTATGTCACCCAGGATGTGTTATTGTCATTCATGCAATTTCATTTGCATTGCATTAACATATTACCCTGGACCACTTGTGCTATGCACACTACTATATGGTAAATATTATATATATATGTAGGGGAAATGGAAAAAGGGAAAGGTGTTATATACGCACACCACCTGCAACTAGTACAGACTATCACAAAAGAGCCCGAAGAGGCCAATATGATGTGATGCTGTGATGGGATGCCTGTATGACTTATTGGGACGGGTTGCACGATCCACAACACTAACATATATTGGGACGGGTTGCACGATGCGCAACACTAACATATATATACCGCATTTGCATCATACATACATTCGTTAACCATTACATGATATGATGCCCACAGAGGCTGTCATGGTAAGGAATTTGCTCGACGAGGCCAATGAATATGGACACTGCATTGTGCATAACATGTAGGCAAGTGTATTAGGGCCCTCGAGGCAGTTCCTGTTGGTCAGTTGTTTATGTTTCAGTTATTGGTATATTCCTGTTATGCTGTATTTATGCTTGACATACTTAGTAAATCAGTCGTACCGATGTCCCTTTTGTCAGAGGACGCTGTGTTTCATGCCCTCATGTTCGCATAGGCAAGGCAACGACCCACGTGAATATGTTGCAGATTTCAGCGGATTTTTGGAAGCACTCCTCTCTTTCCGGAGTGTCGGTCTAATTTTGGTATGATATATTTTTGCGTGTCTATATGGGTATGGCGGGGCCTTGTCCCGACCTGTTAATGTTGTACACTCTTTAGAGGTTTGTAGACAGGTGTCATGCGTATAGTAGTTTTGTATGGCCTGGTCGGCCTTAGCGTGGGTATGTACATATATGAGTCGGTTTTCTCGTTAAGAGTTTTCATAATCTTTTTCGGCTTAGTCCATGCTTATTGTGATTATACGTTGATGGTGTGATTTTGGGTACCGGCGGGTGGGATCTGGGTGCCCGTCGTGGCCCTCCGATTTGGGTCGTGACATTAGATGTGCATGTATAACTTAGTTGTAAAGGAAAACCTAAAACTTTTTAAAGACATCCTTGATAAATTACGATTTACTATCAACTTTATTTTTAAAGGTAATAAAATACAAAGACGCAAATTGTATAAAAAAATATGTCATGATTGTGGATTACTTTATAGAAAAATTCCAAAAGAAGTTTCAACTAGGTGGAATTCTTTGTATGAATAATTAGTTGTTGCTCACGAGTATAGAAGATCTATAACTTTATTAGTTAACACACATAATCAAAATCATTCGGATATGCTTGTAGATGATGATTGAGAAAATATTATGGAACTTATTGTATTCTTAGAGAATTTTTTTCTAGCTACTAAGTAATTTTTTGGTATTTATTATCCTACTATTTCATCTATGTTATTTTATATAGCTATAATATGTATTTAATGACTATATGAAAAAAACAACTTACGAGAGAGCTCTTAAAAAATATTTGTAATTTTTTTTCTATTACCACTATTTATTTTATTGGTGCTGTATTAAATCTTACTATTAAAGTAGACGGTTGTAATGCCCTTATTGAAACGATTTATAAATACTTAGAAATACTTCCAACAGACCCAATCGAAGAACAAACTTACGAACCAACTAAAAAAGAAGTTATGTCTAGCATACAAACAGAATGCAAAAAAATATATATGTATTAGCAACAACGAAGTGCAAATAATCAACCGCCTTCTATACCATCTTCTTCTATTTCACTTCAACCTAATAAAAGACATGCTGTTTCTGCTCAAGTATTCAAGGCCTTCGAAATTGAATGTATAGTGGTTCAAGTTCTTCACAAATTAGCGAGTTTGATGTTTATGTTTTGCAGGGTGTTGTACCATTCGAATCAATTGCCAACGAAAATGGATGTGAAGAGTTGCTAAAATACAAGAGAGAGAATGAGAAGACATTTTCAACTCTATCAAAGATGGCCTGAGATGTGTTGAATATTCAAGCGTCATCAACAGCTTCTGAAAGCGCTTTTTCTGTTGGAAGGTTTCAAATAGGAGAACACAAACACTTATTGGCGGGAGACAACTTGAAAATTACAGTTTTATTCAGAGATTGGATTAGAGCGGAGCGTAGAAGGTGCGGTCAACCAGAGATCAACGAAGAAGACGACTACAACTATAATAAAATCTTATCCGAGGGAGCAGGAAGCGACGTCGAATAATTTGACCAACAACTTTCAATTTCAACAGAAGATACTCAAGAAATTGTGAGAAAATTAGAAAAAGTATGGTTGAATATGTAATTTTTTTAATGATAAATTTACTACGTGATTTACAACTTTTGAACTACAAAACAAAGTTACAATTTTAAATTGTATTATAAAAAAAATCATATTTCTATTATATAATATAAGAGGCAAAAAAACAACATTAAAATATTTTTATTTCACTATTTTGTTCAATTATTTAAGTATTTAAATATATAAAAAAATAAAATCCCAAATCCCCCTACCCAACCCGTCCTCAAATCCCGTCCCCTCGGTCAGCGGAATGTGGGACGGTCCCGTCCCCATATCCCAGCCCCGCCCTCTCCCAATCCCGATCCCCCCCCCCCCCCCCCACCTCGTCCCCAAATCACGTCCCGTCCCAGGCTTACGTTAAAGTGTTTTTTTATTTGGAAGAAAAAGCAGTCTGTTCCTCCTCTTATTGTCTTCCACTTCTCCCTCCCCACACAACTTACTTGTCCTCAATACCCACTCACCCACCCACCCTAATAGTAACTAGATTTCCATTTGGGGTGATCTGAAATTCAATAAATTTGAACATTTTTGGATCGGAGACGAATGGATTCAAGCAGGAGGGCAGTAGAGTCATATTGGAGATCGCGGTTGATCGATGGAGCGACCTCAGATGAGGAAAAAGTGACGCCTGTTTATAAATTGGAGGAGATTTGCGAGTTACTTAGATCCTCCCATTCCACTATTGTTAAAGAAGTATCTGAGTTCATCCTCAAACGTCTCCAACACAAATCCCCTATTGTCAAGCAAAAGGTACTTCTTCTCCTCTTCCATGGTCAAATAACCTTGGCTAATTTTAGCTCAATTTCTTTTATTTAATTCTTGGACTCAGAAGTATCTTTGATTTGATAAATTAATACTATGACTCGAGTTCTAATGAAAAAGACGAAATTAGAATTAGCAAGTGGATATAGTGGTGGCTCTAGGCGTGCTGCTGTTCATTTTAAGTTGAATTGAAAGGTAACCCTTTTGTTACCTTAGCTGATTTTATTGGAAACCGATGCATTTTGTGATTGATATGGTTCAATTTGGTTAGATTTACCTGTGTTGTCTGGTGGATTTTATGACCCCATTCTTGAGCTTTTACTTCTTCTTACTTTTGCATGTCTTTATTGATTGATATGGTTGATTTGAGCTCTATTTTGCACCCATAAAAAAACAGAAGAAAGAGAAATGGTACTGGGGTATAAGGTGATTTTTGGTGTTAATTTTAGCAACTTCTATAGAGGAGAAAGCATAGATCGTTGCAGAGAATCATGTTTTCTTTTTCGAGATCCTCTACTTTTGAGTATGTGACTAATAAGAAAATGTCAAGGCCTTGGGATGTAACTTGTCTGACTCCTTTCTGCTTTATGCAGGCTCTGAGGGTGATCAAGTATGCAGTAGGAAAATCTGGTGCAGAATTCAGAAGGGAGATGCAAAGGAATTCAGTGGCTATACGCCAGTTAATTCACTACAAGGGCCAACCGGATCCTTTGAAGGGTGACTCACTCAATAAAGCAGTCCGTGAAACAGCACAGGAAGCATTATCTGCTCTATTTTCTTCAGAAGAGAGTAAACCTGCTCCCACAGAAACTCTTGGTGGTCGGATACAAGGATTTGGTAATACCAGCTATGAAATGCCATCAGATGATAAGAAGTCTTCTTTCCTCAGTGAGGTTGTTGGTATAGGAAGTGCTACAATAAAACAAGGACTTAATACTCTTACACAATCTCCATCCCTGAAAAAGAATGACACTGGAAGTTACAGGAGTCCAAATCTTCAGAGGTCATTGACAACAGAAGCTGACTACACAGAGAGATATGAAGGGATTTCTTCTCACAATGACACTTCTCGGTTTTCAAGAAATGCTGCTTCTGGAAGTTGGAATCAAGATATTCAAGCATCTCAGACTGAAATAACCAATGCAGTTTCCGTTTTGAGTTCTGGTGAAAAGACCCGAGAGGAGAGGTTATTAGAAACTATTGCAACATCTGGTGGAGTCCGTCTGCAGCCAACTCGGGATGCACTTCAGGTTTTCCTTCTGGAGGCATCAAAATTAGATGCTTTGGCTTTGACTCACGCCCTTGAATCAAAACTGCGATCACCGTCATGGCAGGTTTGTCCTTATGCTATTCTGTTGCATAGAATTTTCAGAAGTGCTCTTTTACGTACAGATAGTCGCTATGGGAAGCATTTCATTGTTATTGATCTTCTTTATATAGAAGCTTTAAACTTTTTGTTTGGCACCGGCATTGGCGCTTAATCTCTTATTTAAACTGATAGACTGCTGATTAATGTTGAGATCAGAATTGTTCACATATTTGTACTTGGTCTTCTTTTTTTGCCAGGTGCGTGTGAAAGCAATCTGTGTCCTTGAGGCTATCTTGAGGAAAAAAGATGATGCGCACTTTGGTATTATGGCATCTTATTTCAATGAAAATAAAGATGTGGTAAAATGCTCTGAATCTCCCCAAGCGTCATTAAGAGAAAAAGCAAACAAAGTAAGATTTTCCAAGATGAACACTCTGCAATTCCTTGCCCTCCTAGAACTCCTCCAGTAGAAATGAGGAAACTCATACGCAAATATAAATGCAAAGATTAATGTTTATAAAGAAAAAGATGATGGAGAGAAAGAGAGAGAGAGACAGACAGAGAGGAAAAAACAACTCGAATTTGCATTTATCAAATGGTTAAATATTATATGCACTTGCATTCGACAAGGTTCACGGCACAAGGTTTTATAGGTCCTTGCTTCTATGCTTTCTAGTTACAGTTACAAAAACTACATGTAGACTTGATACTCAAATCTTTCACATATGTGGGTAACTATAACTTAAAGGTTGATCGTCATTGATCAGATATGTAGCTTAGGTTATAATTCATAATGATGGGTATGCTCTCAAATCTCATTATTCTGCTCAGCAAAAGCTAGACAATGATACATAAAGCAGTTCAGCCAGTGGAAGAATTAAAGCTGATGAGATCTCATTTATATTTAACCAAAAAAAAAAAAGAATAAAGGGAAAAAGAGATGACTAGGAGAAAACATTATTTCATGATCCTCCATTTCATGCACCATTGTGATTCTGACGTTAAGGTCTGAATAATTAGAGGGTGTTTGGATTGGCTTATTTTAAGTGCTTTTTGGCTTTTAAGCTCTTTTTTACTTTTTAAGGTGTTTGGGTAAGATAAAAAGTGCTTTTAAGCACTTATTTGTAGGCTAGAAAGGTACAAAAATAAGCCAAAAGCCAAAAGTTGGATAGGACCAACTTATGACTTTTAGCTTATAAGCCACTTTTAAAAGCCAATCCAAACACCCTCTAAGTTCTCTTACAGAGTTTGAGTTATACATCTCAACTTCAGAAGGAAAAGGATAAATAAACATTTAATGTGCATATTTTGGCATCTTGCAACAAATGTATGATTGCAATATGTATCTTTCCTAGTTGAAGTCATGTGATGAATATGGGCAGGTCTTAAGTCTTCTGAATGATGGACAAACAGCTGATTCTGTGGCTCATGTAGATAGGTCAGCAAAGGCTGCTAACCCTGCTGTTCAGATGCCTGACTTGATAGACACAGATAATTCTGATGATATGCTTGGAGCAGATGATTTTGCAAATATGCAGAGTGATGAAGGCGTAACAATTGCATCCACCTCTGCCACCCCTCTGATTGATGGTCTATATGGAGACAATATGGCCGTCGGCCTTAGTTCCAGCCAGCAGAAAAATGATGATGACCCCTTTGCTGATGTCTCATTTCACACCAGTAATGAGAAGGCGCCTGAAGCTGATCTCTTTTCTGGAATGACAGTAGACAAATCAGAAGCTACTGAAATCCATTCAGCTGTCAATAGAAATGGACCCGAACTGTTTGACATCTTTGGTCCCAGTGTTGAAGTTTCACAGGAATCCAATAATCCTAGAAAGGAGGTTCCCGATTTAATGAATAGTCTCTCCTTGAACGGGAATGAGTCGTCTAAGAAGCAGAATGGCAGCTCAGGGGGAACCCCCTATCAGAATATATTTCAAGAGTCCACCACTATTGATCCTCGTCATCAGGCTTCTAATGATGCCCTGAACAACATACTTTCCTCCCAAGCAGGTGGAGCAAATGCAAAGCCCATGTTTCCTTTGGGTGCTATGCAGTATAACTTGCCTCCTGGCTTCGTGTTGAATCCACCATTTGCTCCTCAGGCTCTAAACTATAATGCCATGGGTAACATTTTCGCTCAACAGCAACTCCTTGCAACACTTTCCAGTTACCAGCAATTAGGTAATTTGCACCCATCCACTAGTGCTAGTCATGCTTCTGATTCTGCTGAAGGTTGTGGTTCAGCTCTACCAGATATTTTCAGTGCTAGCATTTCTAATCAAACTCCTACTTCCTTGATGAACACTTTGAAGAAAGAAGATACGAAAGCATTTGATTTTATCTCGGTAAGTTTCTTGTGCACTTCCATTTTCTATTATTGCTTTGAATCTGCAATGAATTGTGACCACCCTAATGTGTCCCTGATTTTAAATGTATGCTATTAACAATTATACCTTTCTTCATCTATTTTATATGGCCTAAATCCTCCCTCCCCCCCCCCCCCCCAAAAGAAAAGAAAAGAAAAAGGTCCTCAGCCTTTATTCTTGTGGTAGTTCTCTTGCATCTTAATTCGCTGTTCCTTTTCTTTTTATGTACTTAATTACCTCAGTGTTTCATCTATTTTTGTCAATGTTGTGAGAAATAGTTTGTCAATTCTGATTGTAAACATTAGGGCGTACACTGATTTCACACTCGAACTCTCCTACTGTGTGCTGTGTGCTGTGTGTGTTTTCAAGCAATAAGACTGCGTGCTAAACGAACCACTAATGACGAAGTTCCCCATACCCGCATTAAGGAGTAACCTGAGATAAGGTATGGAAGCAGTCTGATTATTTCCACTTGAGTCGACTTAAGTCTTTCGCTCCTCGTACAGTCTTGGCTCTAGTAAAGAGAAAGAATCTCTCCCTACCCTACTGCGGGAAAAAGCACTTTCTATCCCCCGTGCTACAAAACAAACAAACTTATCTAAGCACTAAAAACAACAATAAGGAATGTAATGGGAGAAGCTATAGTGCAGAACACTTTTCACTTTCTCGTCAGTCCAGACCTTGTCCTTGGTTCTATCGCCTATGGAGTCTTCCTCTGGTTCTTCCCGTCTCTAGTACAGTATATATGCGCTGAGGAGCTATATCTCCCTGATGAAAGACTTCTAAACCCTGATTTCCGGAATGGCACCAATCAACTTATTTCCGTCTTACAACTTTCTTGTAATACTGCTCTCTTTTCAAGGGAATCTCTATTTCAACTGCATTCCCTATTGCAAAGAAATCAACCTCAGTTTTTTCTGTTGATAAGTTAGTTTGATGGAAGGTGTGAGCCTCTTCCGTTGTAGTGAAAGTTCCAGACTCTCTAGTGCTATCCCCCCTTTTCAGCCTGACATTACAAAGGTAGACTTCATCCACCGTACGCCCTGGCTTTCTTTTTAATTTTCCAATCTTCTGCCCTTCATTCTTGTAGATGCAAATCATATATGACCTAGTGACATTTATGCCGGACCAGAGCATTCTTCTCAAGAAAAGAAAGCGGAGAGGGTGACTGAATTTCATTCTTTATCATTCCTTACTACTCAATTCCCATCAACAAGTGTTGTCTTATTTTCCAAGCCACTGCTCAATCCTCCTTTTCTGATTGATTGAAAGTAGCAAGGAAAGACGAGCAAAAACTTTGTTGGCTCAAGAAGCAAATGAGGAGAGAGAAAGAGTAGTAAAGGAAACACAAGTAGCAGTCTCAGGTCAAAGGAATCAAAGGAAGAATTTCTTATGATATTGCGGTTACTCTTTCAGAATCTCATGTTGAGACTATATGCTAATCTCTTCGTCAAGAAAGATCGAGCAGCATAGAAGCCTTGACTTCAAGCTTAGGTCTTTTTTTTTTGAAAAGGGAACTAAGGCAACTTTTAGGTACAGGGAAAGAAAAAGGCTAGCGAACCTCTTTCCGGACGGTATAATACAAAGGGCGAAGCTCGAGTAGGTTACTTGGAGTGACTTTCATAGCGGGTGTTCCGGTGTTAACGAGTTCGGAAAGAAGGTCAAGGATGAACAGTAGATAAAGACAAAGGAAGGAGATGGAACTGACCTCACTGCTGACCTGAGCAGGCTTGCTAACTTTCGACCATAGTGACTAGTGTCGAGAGAAGTTGCTCAGGGACCTACGGAGCTAGTGACCAAAGCGGAGTCAATTCATATTAAAAGCAGAAGAGGGAATTCAATGTCAATCACCATCTCCTTGGCACACGTGACGGTTATCACCTCTACCACGTCCTCCTTAACGTCCTTTGTTATCTCGTGCAGAATTCTTCTTCTGTTGAGGCTTCTGCTGGTCATCTTTACCCAGCTCTATCTCCTCTACCGAATCTCCTGCGGAATTCTGATTGTTAGCAATTATGCCTTTCTTTATCTATTTTATAAGGCCTAAATCCTCCCTCCCGCCACCCCACTACACCCCCCCCCCCCCCCCCCCCCCCCAAAAAAAAAAAAAAGAAGAAGAAGAAAGATAAAGGTCCTCAAAGAAGGACGGAGCAGGCACACTGGCCTTTATTCTTGTGGTGATATGGTAGTTCTCTTGCATCTTAATTCGCTGTTCCTTATCTTTTTATGTACATAATTACCTCAGTTTTTCATCTATTTTTGTCAATGTTGTGAGAATTAGTGTTTGTCAATTCTGATTGTGAACATTAGGGCGTCTTTCTCAAACTGAGAAGACTTAGACTTCATATTAGGACTGTATGACTCTAATTTTGTTCCCATCCTGGACTCCCTATGGTTTTTGCAGGATCATTTGGCTGCAGCTCGTGATCCAAAGAGGGTGATTTGAGCGGTAATAGCTCAAAGCAAACCAGAACAGCTGCTTATAAGATGTAGCTCTACACAATTTGAAGCAGGAATTTAATCTGTAAAGGTCCTTTAGAAGCAGTGGTGTCAATGTGAAAGAACCAAATATTTTTTTCCAATAATGTCTATTCTGCATGTGTTCGGAAACAGTGTAACGTTGAGAATTAGCTATACCTGATGAACAAAAGTTTCGGTGTCCAGTGGAAATGGAGTTTTGCATAGGTTTTAGGGGCGTAGCATATTGTTGTATTCTGAGATGACGATAATTATTGGATGACGTTTGGCCTTTGGTGCAGGCTTAAATGTTCAGATTTTGCAATTGTACACTTGATTGCATCACATTATATTCTTACTAGATGTGAGATGCCCGTGCTTTGCATGGGCCCAACAAATTCAGGCTGAATGTTAACAGTACAATGAGGTTTACTAGTGTTTTTTTTTTTTTTTTTGGTAGTGAGGGTCGTTTGACAGGTATCCTAGTTTGGTAGGATGCATTAACTTTGTGAATTACTAATACCTTGTTTGGTATCCTTTTTCAATGTATAACTAATACAAGCATTAGTTATATATTTTATTTGGTATTATCCTATACATAATTAATACCTAACAAACTATGGTATTAGCAATGCAATGGTTTTGAATACATGCATAGACATAGTTAAAGACACAATTGCTCATAAAGTCCCTCACATGGTATAGTATGAAGGATGTTTTTGTAAACAACCAATTATTTTTAAAAATTGTGCAATGCATGTTATTTCTAATATATCAAGCCAAACTGTGGATAAAAATAAGCTAGCATTATTATTACAAATATTATTAATATATCCTATACATTATTCTTATACGCTATATTAAACGACCCCTAGTTTTCTTTGGTCTTCCTATTTCTGTAAGTACTCACCTCCTTAATCTCTTCTCTCTCTCTACGGATCTTCTCACTCCAATCCCTGTCTTTTCTCATCTAGGCTACTCATGACCTTATTTTTTCATGTTAAATTATTACACTTATTTTTTGGGAGTAATGTTGGAAATTTACTGATGTGGGATTGAATTTATTTCGCCTTTAATGACTTAAACACGTGGGTCCCACACGTCGGAAACATCGTTTATTCGCACATGCCTAATCTACTAAGTGAGTAGATGTTGTTAGTGTCAAGTATCAAATTTCGTTAAGAAATGAAAGAGATATTGGTACACAAAGTAAGGTGTTTGAGACATGAAAAGATGGAGTGTTTTTGGCCAAAAATGACAAATCTCCCTCGTTGGTAGAAGATGGAAGAATTGTGCAATATATAAACTATAAGTTTGAGTACGGGTTTGAGACCGTAAGGGGTAACCCATGTGTTTAGAAGGAAGAGGACATAGGTGAGCTTGGGTTCGGGGCTAAGCCCCACATACGCGCCACCGCCCATCCGGTCTAGGGCTAGGACTTTCGGAATTTTCTTTTGGTCCTTAAAATGTTAACTATTTACATTTTGGTCCCTGAGGTTTTTCGAAACGTTTCAACGGCTCTTTCTTCTCCAAAGGACACTAGCCAACAGACATGACTATTCAACAGAATAGAACGATGCTTCTCTTTCTGCTCTTATAAATTGAACATTTCTGTTCAAATTAGAAAGCATACAACACAATACACAAAAAAGTCAGATATTTGGTTTTGTTTCATAATAGAACAATAATTCTGATACAGAAAACACACAATCCTTACATAATTTCTGATACTTTCTTCTGTTCAGTTCTATATAAATGCAGAACAATACACAGAACACATACATAAATCAACAATCTGTTCTATATTCATTTATTTCGCTGGGATCAACACAGTTTGCTTTGCTTTGTTGATTGTTGTTATTTTATCTTGGGAGACTATTGTCCATTACCGTAAAAATATATATACATGATAATTTTATCTTAAAGACAGAGAGCTATCTCTCGACTCAAAAAATCACTATTTCTATTTCATCTTTCTGCAACACTATTACCAACAATTTAAGACAATTTTTCTGAGTGTTCGAAAGATGTTTGTCAACAGTTGTGCTTCCAGTTCTGGTTCTAATTCTGGTTTTGGATCTGTTTCTGCCAACTGTTTCGTTGACAGTTCTGTTAACAATTTCGTTGGTAGTTCTGGTTCTACTCCTGTCAACATTTTTGTTTCTAGTTCTGCTGCTACTGTTCAAGGCACTGCCTCTGGAACTGCTCAAGGAAATGTTGTTGTCCCTGCTCCTGACAGTTTCCAAAGCAAACACCTAGGAAGGTTCTAGATAACAATTACAACAAGATAAAGAGACTAAATATGTTGTTCTATGTTACTGCGTTGAGCCTGTCACGATCTCAGACAGAAGATCCTTTTTTCTGGTGGGGATGAAATGGACACTCAGTCTAACACAATGACTGAAGTGGATCAAAATATCCATGTCACAAATGACCTAAAGGCCAAGAACAACGCAAGGCAGAGGCTAACGTTATACGAGACAAGGGTAATCCTCCGAATCTTGACGATAATATTGTGGATTTCTCAGCAGTAGGGATGGTAGGTGGGTACAATTTTGTGGATTCCGCACCGTACCCGTCCCATTTGGGGCGGGTAGTAGACGTGTATGAGTATAACTTTGGCGGGTAGTAGGCGAGTATGAGTAGGTCTCATACCCGCCCGCCCCGTATCTGACCGCCCACCCCAAATCCATCCGCCCGCCTTATACCCGCCAACTATAATTTTATTTGTACAACTTTATATTTATCTAAAACCTAAATAATTTGACACACATAATTCTAGCACGCCATAAGCCCAATAATAGTGAATTTTGAGGATATCCATTTGGGTGGTAGAGCGGGTGTGGATTTAGAAATATACCCGCCTAGGCGGATATGGATGTTGAAAATGTAGTTGCCACGGGTGGCGGGTATAAAATTTTCTGGACAACTACGGATGCGGGGGAGGGGTACCGCACCCGCCTCGCCCAATTGCTATCCCTACCCGGCAGTGGTGCTGGAGGCAAATCTGGTGGAGAACCCAAGGCAATGTCGATAGACACGGGTGCAACCCGTCACTAGGGGTGGACGTATATCGGTTCATATCGGTTTTGTATCAGAAAAATATGAACCGAATAAAAATTATTGTTTTAAAAAAAACCGAATCCAATTTAAAAAAAAAACCGATATGTTCGGTTTATATCGCCGAACGTATCAGATTATATCGATTTTTTCTAGTTGGACGTGTCGGGTCGGGTCGCGTCAGGGATTTTATTTTTATTTTTAAATTGAATTTCCAACACTGAAATTGGCATTCACACCTACATTACCGCCAAATTTCGACGTTGGAATGTATTGTATATCGTGAGATGTTTACTAAAGAAAAAGAAAAATTAGAAACCGATTTGGGGAAAAACACAAATTGATTGGGAAAACGGACATTTTCGTAAACATTGGCGGCGCCAAACCGCCTTACGGCAGTTTGCCCGGCCACGTCTCCAAAAAATATGCAAAATATTTTTTTTTTGGGTAAAACGGACATCCGAGCGCAGAGGTATGACCATTTAAAGTTTTAGAAATTTACGACTACTTTCTCTCCCTACATTTTATGTCAATGCTTCCGTGATATGTTAATCAAGTTCATGCCGCATTCGACTTTCATAAAAACTTCATAGATTGGTTTCAATGGCTATGATTCAAGAGATAATAGTAGCCTAAAATAAAAAATAAAAAATAAAATTAATTACATATTTAATTCGGTTTTTAGGTTCGGATCCAAAATTTAAAAACCGAACCGAATCACTAAATCCTGATTCGGTTTTTCAAAAAATATGTTTCTTTTTTAAAAACCGAATAAAAACCGAACCGAACAGCCGGTTCGGTTAGGTTTTTTCTGTTCTCCGGATTTTTGCCCACCCCTACCTGTCACATCTGCTCTGACAAGAATGCATTCTTCTCATATGCCACAGTCACGGGCAAGAAGCTGTTCATGGCCAACGACGCTACCTACCTCTAAAGTGCAAGGGGTTGGAAATGTTGTCCTCAAAATGACTTCAGGCAAAAAGATCACTCTAAAGGAAGTGATGCACGTCCCTGACATCCGCAAGAACTTGGTTTCAGGGCCATTGTTGGTCAAGGCTGGTTTTAGACTAGTTTTTGAGTCCAGCAAGATTGTATTAACTAAGAATGGTAATTTTGTAGGAAGAGGCTTCGCATGTGTCGACCTCTTCAAAATGAATGTTATGTCTGTAATTCGTTCATCTAATGAAATAAAGCATTCTACCTACTTGTTTGAGTTCTCTAATTTATGGCATCATAGATTAGAACACGTTAACTATAAATCCATTCAAAAGTTAGTAAAGTTGGAATTGTTGCCTTCCTTCGACATAAACCCTCAACATAAATGTGAGGTGTGCGTAGAGGCAAAATTAACCAAATCATCTTTCCATTCAGTCGAAAGAAACACCGCTCCTCTAGAACTTATTCACACTAACATATGTGATTTAAAGTTTGTGCAAACTAGATGGGGGAACAACTACTTCGTGACTTTCATTGATGATAGTACAAGGTATTGTTATGTTTACTTGTTGAAAAGTAAAGATGAAGTGTTTGAAGCATTTAAACGTTATAAAGCAGAAGTTGAAAATCAACTAAACCTACGGATTAAGGCAATTCACAATGATAGAGGGGGAGAATACGTAGCACCGTTTGAAGAATACTGTTCTCAATTCGACATTGTTCATCAAACGACCGCTCCTTACTCGCCTCAGTCTAACGGTATTGCTGAGCACAAAAACCGTACGTTAAAGGAAATGATGAATGCTTTACTTATCAATTCCGGTTTCGCCCAAAATATGTGGGGCGAAACGATTCTTACCGCTAATACAATTCTCAATAGAGTTCCGCATAAGGGTAAGAATAAAACTCCATATGAATCATGGAAAAGAAAGAAACCCACTTACAAATATTTGAAAGTGTGGGGAAGTTTGGCAAAGTTCGAAGTACCTAAACCAAAACATGTCAAAATTGGACCTAAGACTGTAGATTGAATATTCATCGGATATGAAAATAACAGTAGTGCTTATCGCTTCTTAGTGTATAAGTCGGAGATATCTTATATCCACGATGGTACTCTCATGGAATCAAGAAATGTTGAATTCTTTGAATAGATATTTCCTAGAAAGGAAAAAGAAATAATTTCGCGCAAATGAAGTTATGAACAAAATGCTCAAAACCAACAAGACCCGGGAGTTTCTGATTATCCCGAACTAGACATTCCAGATCTACAGGACTCAGAAGTTACTGACTATCCGGAACTTAATGTTCCAAACCTACAAAACTTAGGGGTTCCAAAGGTTGAACCAAGACGGAGCAAAAAGACCAAAATAGACAAAATCTTTGGTCCAGACTTTCTAACCTATATGGTGGAAAATGAACCGAGGACAATTAAGGAAGCATTATCAACTCCAGAAGCACCGCTTTGGAAAGAAGCTATAGAAAGCGAAATAGATTCTATCATGCAAAACCATACTTGGGAAATGATTGATCTTCCTCCGGGAAGCAAACCTTTGGGTTGTAAGTGGATACTCAAAAGAAAGTACAAAGCAGATGGAACTATTGACAAGTATAAGGCCAGATTAGTAGTCAAAGGCTACAGACAAAAGGAAGGCCTCGATTACTTTGACACATACTCCCCTGTGTCTAGATTAACGTCTATAAGGGTATTCATATCCATTGCAGCCTTGCGTGACCTTGAGATACATCAAATGGATGTTAAGACAGCCTTCCTAAACGGAGAGTTAGAAGAGGAAATATCCATGGAACAACCCGATGGGTATGTGGTTTCAGGACAAGAAAAGAAAGTATGTCGACTTGTTAAGTCTCTGTACGGACTCAAACAAGCCCCGAAATAATGGCATGAAAAGTTTGATAATACTTTATTATCAAAAGGTTTCTCCATAAATGAATGTGATAAATGTATCTATATCAAAGAAAACTCTGACTCATTTGTCATGATATCACCGGAAGTAGTCCAAACTTGATCCTGGAAACCAAGAATATGTTGAAACAATGCTTCGACATAAAAGATATGCGTATTGCAGATGTAATCTTAGGAATTAGGATTTTTAAGACAACTGACGACCCGGTGAAAATATTTTGAGGAAATTTGATGTATTTGACAGTCCCATTGTGAAGTCACCAATGGACATGAATCATAGAATTGATAAGAATCGTGGTGCACCCGTATCCCAAGAGCGATATGCGCAGGTCATTGGTAGCTTAATGTACATTACAAACTGCACCCGACCCGATATCGCTTATCCAATCAATAAGTTGGCTAGGTTTACTCGTAATCCTGAAATGATCACTGGAAGACGTTAAATCGGATACTACGATATCTAAAATATTCGCTGACTTACAGATTACATTATTCAAGATATCCAGCTGTACTGGAAGGATACAGTGATGCAAACTGGATATCGGACATAAAGAACACCAAATCCACCAGTGGGTATATTTTTACAATTGGTGGTGGGGTTGTGTCTTGGAAATCCTCTAAGCAAACATGCATCGCCCGATCCACGATGGTATCAGAGTTTATCACTTTGGACAAAGCAGGAGAAGAAGCAGAGTGGCTTCACGACTTCTTAGAGGATATCCTTTGTTGGGATAAACCCGTACCTTCGGTGATGATTCACTGTGACAGCCAATCGGCTTTAGGAAGGACACAAAGTAATATGTACAACGGCAAGTCTAGACACATTCGTCGGAGGCACAAGACCGTTAGGCGGTTGATCACTACGAGTGTCATTTTCATTGATTACGTCATAGCAAAGGATAACTTAGCGGATCCATTAACTAAAGGCCTACCCAAAGATAAAATATTCTGCTTGTCTAGGGGAATGGGCTTAAAACCCAAACAATAAGAGTCTTTATGGTGGTAACCCAACCTTAATGACTGGAGATACCATGAATATGGTTCAATGGGAAAACTAAACTATAGAGGTTCAGTTTAGCGCTTCACTTGAAGTAAGAGCACTTCAGATTATCATTTTTTAAAGAAATATAACTCCAAAGCCGTTCCCGCGATAGACATTGAGTGCTACCTGCATAATGGGTAAATGATAAGTTTCTGAAACTTTTAATGATTCCTAACACTTGTGAGTGGGGTAGAACAATATACCTTATAGGAGATCACCTATTTAAGTGTGAAGACATGCCGCTTCAAATGTACGCACCTAAGAATCCAAGCGTTGTCATTGACCACAACGGACAAAACGATAAGAAGAAATGAATAAGGAGAGTTATTGTGTTGATACCATTGTCTTGGTTTACACTAAACACTGACGGTTCAAGACATCACATTCACCGCGCAGTAAGTAAATCCGATGGTAATCGACTAAGGAAGGTTCAAAGCCGAAAGCTACCTTTCCTGATGCAATATCTTTTCGCTGAAAGATTGCTGGACTTTGGCACCTCGTGTGCACTAATTCTCTTTCAAGAGGGGATTGTTGGAAATTTACTAATGTGGATTGAGTTTATTCCGTCTTTAACGACTTAAACACGTGGGCCCCACATGTCGAAAATATCATTTCTTCGCACATGCCTAATCTACTAAGTGAGTAGATGATGTTAGTGCTAAGTATCGTCAAATTTCGTTAAGAAATGAAAGAGATATTGGTACACAAAGTAAGGTGTTTGAGACATGAAAAGATGGAGTGTTTTTGGTCAAAAATGACAAATCTCCCTCATTGGTAGAAGATGGAAGGATTGTGCAATATATAAACTCTAAGTTTGAGTAAGGGTTTGGGACCCCAAGGGGTAACCCATGTGTTTAGAAGGGAGATGACATAGGTGAGCTTGGGTTCGGGGCTAAGCCCCACAGACATGACTATTCAACAGAATAGAACGTTGATTCCCTTTCTGCTATTATAAATTGAACATTTCTGTTCAAATTAGAAAACATACAACACAATACACAAAAAGTCAGATATTCGGTTTTGTTTCATAACAGAACAATAATTCTGATACTGAAAACACATAATCCTTACATAATTTCTGATACTTTCTTCTGTTCAGTTCTATATAAACGCAGAACAATACACAGAACACATACAAAAATCAGCAATCTGTTCTATTTTCATTTACTTCGCTAGGATCAACACATTTTGCTTTGCTTTGTTGATTGTTGTTGTTTTATCTTGGGATACTATTGTTCATTACCGTAAAAGCATATATACGAGATAGTTTTGTCTTAAAGACAGAGAGACCATCTCTCGACTCAGCAAATCATTTTTTTCTATTTCATCTTTCTGCAACACTATTACCAACAAGTAATTATTTCAGATTTGTAGTGATGAATCCATCTTATGGTGATATTTCCTTAAGAGGTCTACCATTGATGTACACCTCCAAGCATTCAGTAAGAGATCCTCATTTTGTAGAATTCAATCTCATTTTCTCAGATCAGCTTCTCGGATATTTTGTTATTGGACCTACCTCTCTGTCTCACAAAAATTTGAAGAGCTATTCTATAAAGAATTATGATTATACTCAACAAGGAATATCAGCCGAGGATATTTTGGAAACAACCGCTCTACCTACTAAGGTTTACGTACATTCTACCCTCCGCAGACTCTACGTTGTGGGATTTCACTGGATATGTTGTTGTTGTTACTCAACCAGGAATATCACTTTGTAGATTAAATCAAATTTATTGTATACGTCTCTAAATCTCAAATTCAAAAATGAATAAAAATTTATAAGATTGCTTCAATGGTGTTCGGTTATTGTTTCATTGGCGTACTTTACTCTAAACAAAAATACCATAAAATTGAAAATGAAACCAAGAACGTAACGTGGAAGCCATCCTATTAGAGTTCAAATTGCCTTATAATACTATTTTTTTTTAAATATTAAAAGATAAAATTAATTGAGAACCGTACATGTTATAAGCCTTAAAAGACTTTGACCATATAAAGCAAAGTTTCATTGGCAGTGGATACTAGTTAAACTTCAGTATAATTCACACTTATAACAAAAGTAAATATCATTTTATAAGTCCAGATTGGAACAATTTGGAACTGGCAGAACAAAAACTAAAGCTAGAATCAAATAAAAATATCGTTTTACTCAAATGTACACACCAAATATCGAAACAACACATAGCAGCATGCCACAAAAATACTTGGGTAGTGGTATATTCTTGGTTGATGGCGGAGCATATCTTTTGGTAGTGGTATATTCTTGGTTGATGGCGGAGCATATCTTTTGTTTCTGGACAACAAATTAATCCAAAACACTGTACTCTATTGTACTTTATAAAGCAGTACGGGAAGTAAATAACTATTACAAGTGTTCGAAAGGATAAATAAATGGTCAATCTTCAAAACTGCCTCAAGCTTGTTGTGTCTTGAATCTTGATAACCTTGCAAAACCAATGTTGAGAACTGTCGCAAGCTTGTTGTGTCTTGAATCTTGATATCCTGTAATCAAGAAACAACTAAATCTGGATGGTTACAACGTTGTGTGTTGAGTCGAGTGATTGCACTCTGTCCTTAAGACAAGATTGCCCCGTATATATGCTTTTACGTTAGCGGGCAATAGTCTCCCAAGATAAAACAACACTTTAATCTCAACGCTACAAAGCCAATAGGTTGAGCCTGCCGAATAAAACAAATATGAATCGACTTGCTGAAGATATGGAATAGGAAGGAAGATATTCTATCTACTCTTCTCGTTTTGTCTCTGTGTATATAATGTGTCTCTGTTGTGTATATCTTGTGTATATGTGAGGGTTTGATCACTTTTTCAGCCACTGTTTTGCTGAATTTCAGTCAGAGTTTTGCACTGAATTTCAGCCATTGTTTTGCCGAATTTTCGTGACTGTTTTTCTGCTTTTCCAGTGCTATATTGCTGTCTGTTTTTCGTGTATTTCCAGTCACTGAATTGAGCCAACAACAACTCAATATATAGCATGGAAGAGGGGCTGTTCAACTGCCCAAAACATGGCTGTTAATGGCCATAAAGGGAGGGCTGTAATGGCAGTTTCAATGCCATTAGTGAGCTGATTTAAGGTCATGAAGGAGGCTGCTCAAATGCCCAAGTAATGGGCTGTTAATGGAGGAGTTAATCAGCCAAATAATGGCTGGTTAATGCTCCATAAAACAGTCCAACGGTAAGCAGAATCGAACCAACTTTCCAGAAACTCTGGGGACCAAATTGTAAAATATTAAACTTCAGGGACCAAACTGTACATAAGAAACTTCAGGGATCAAACTGTACATCTGGCAAAGTTCTCTGGTCCAAAAAGATAATATTAGAAAGTCCCCACAGCCCACAGCCCACAGCCCACGGAGACCGGACCGAACCGGACCGGATGGGACGGGCGGGCGGCGGCGCGCGTGTGGGCTTAGCCTTGAACCCAAGCACATCTAGGTCTTCCCTCCTTTAAACACATGGGATATCCCTTAGGGTTCCAAACCCTTTACCACATTATAGACTTATATAGAGAGCAATTCTTCCTATTCCCACCGAAGTGGTAGATTTGTCCCACACCATATTTCCATGCCTCAAACACCTTACTTCGTTGACTAATATCTCTTTCATTTCTCAACGAAATTTGACGATTCTTGGCCCTACGGTCATCTACTCACTTCGTAGATCATGCATGTGCGAAGAGACAAGGTCTCCAACATGCGGAACACTAGTTTTTAATTCATCAAAGATGGGTGGACGCATCTCCCCACCAAAGACAAATTTCCAACAATCCCCTCTATGAAAGAGAGATTGTGGCGCACGCACAAGGTGCCTACATTTCAGCAATCTTTCAGCGAAAAGATATTGCATCAGGAGAGGTAGCTTTCGCTTTGAACCTTCCTAGTTGAAACCATCGGACTTACTTACTGCGCGGTGAACGTGATATCTTGAACCGTCAGTGTTTCGTGTAAGCCAAGACAATGATAACAACACAATAACTCTTCTTATTCATTTTCATTCTTATATTTTTGTCCGTTGTGGCCGTGGACACACTTGGATTCTTAAGTACGTTCATTTGAGACAACCATCCTCGCTCTTAAATAGGTGATCCCCTACAAGGTATCTTGCTATACCCCACTTCACAAGTGTTTGGAATCATTAAAAGTTTCCCCAACCTTAACCTCAACCGTTTGAGGATCGTTTAAAGGTTTGGAAACTTAACCTTTACCCACCATGCAGGTATCACTTTAATGTCTATCGCGGGAACAACTTTGGATTCATGTTTCCGTACAGAAATCATCATCCGAAGTGCTTCTTGCTTCCACCGAAACGCTCAACTGAACCTTTTGCCGCTTAGTTTTCCCATTGAACCAAATTCTTGGGATCTCCAATCAGTATGGTTGGGTTTCCACCGCAAATGTTCGTATTGTTTGGGTTTTAAGCCCATTCTCCTAGACAGGTAGAACACTTGATCTCCGGGTAGTCCCTTAGTTAGTAAATAAGGAAGTGATACCCATGATGATCAACTGCCATACGGTCTTATGTCTCCGACAGATCTTGATAGATATGTCCAGACACCGTCATCCGTGTCTTTCCTGAAGCCGACCGGCTAGCCACAGTGTATAACTGCTGAAGGCACGGGTTTCTCCCAATAAGGGACGTCATCTAAGGAGTCGTGAAGTTACTCAACTTCTTTCATGCTTTGTATAAAGCGATAAACTCCGATTCCATCATGAATCGGCTGATGCAAGTTTGCTTAGAGGTGTTTCCAAGACACACCATACACATTTACTTGTGGATTTGGTGTTCTTCAGATCTGATGTCCAATTTGCATCACTGTGTTATCCCAAAATCGCTGGACATCCAGAACACTATAATCCGTAGATAAGCGAATAATTCAGATATCGTCATATCCGACTTAACGCCTTCTATTGATCATATATTAAGATCATTAGTGAATCTTAGTTCAACTGATCTATTTGTAGAACGATACCAGGTTGGTTGTAGTGTGTACAATACATTGAACTACACATGACCTGTGCATATCGCTCCTTGTCTATAGGTGCACCATGATTCCAATCAGTTCTATGATTCATATCCATTGGTGGCTTCAACGAGACTGTCAACTATCGACCAGTCCATTAGATGTCTTAGAAATCCAATTCCTAAGATGTCATCTGTGATACCCATATCTTTCATATCGAGACTTTGTTTCAATATGACTTTTACTTTCAGACTGTTGATTCTCCAACTGTTGGCTTTCTAACTTCGAGTCAATGTTTCGTGGTCGATTCATTGTTTCGTTTTATCTCGAAACTTTCAGGACCAAAATGTAAACATTCCAGGGACCAAAATGAAAGTTCAGGAAGAAGCCCAACAGTCTGGCAAACCAACTCTGATTTTCTTCTTCCAACTCTCTGGTTGGGAAGGCTGTTTCAACATCCATGCCACGAAAGACTGCAATGGCCCAGGATGTGAAGCTACTCCCAAGGGAGCACATGTACAAGTAGCCGAGGCTTTGAACTCCTCAGTAGATCCATCTACTTTGTACTCACTTTTGAGTATCTTTTTTCACAATCCAAAGGTTCTTTTCCCGGAGGAAGATCAACTATTACGCAAGTATGGTTCTATATGAGGGAATCTATTTCTCTCTTTGTAGCTTCTTTCCAAAGCAGCGCTTTTGGAGATGACAATTATTTGTTAATTGTCCATGGTTCATTCTCAACCATACAAGCTAGAAGGACTAGAACAAGTCTTTGTCCACTTCTTTGCTCCATCTCGGTTCAACATCTAGAATCCCTGAGTTCTGCAGATCTGGAATATTAAGTTCCGGATAGCCAGCAACTTTCGAGTCCTGTGGATACGGAACGTCTCTTTTAGGACAGTTAGGCCCTCGCGGGTTCTTGTTAACCTTGAGCAATTACTCATTTTTCCTTTTTTCAAGGAAAATTATCTTCAAAGAATTCAGCATTCTTTGACGCCAAAAGGCGATAACACTACTGTTATTTGCTGATTCAGTGGATATGCAATCTACAGTCTTAGGTACAACTTGACCTGTTTTAGTATTCCAACTTTTACCAAGCCACCCCACATAATTTGGGCGTACGACTTTGCGCTTGGCTAACACCGTTGGACTGAGGTGAGAAATGAACAGTCGTTTAATGAACGATGCTTCACATTCTCCCCCTCTATCACTACGAATTTCGCAATCCATAGGCTTAGTTGATTTCCAACTTATGCTTTGTAGCGCTTATCCGCTTCAACAACTTCATCTTTGCTTTTCAACAAACAAATGATTACATACGTTGTACCATCATCAATGAAGATCACAACGTACTTGTCTCCCCCCTCTATTTTGTATAAACTTTAAATCACCCATAGAGGTGTGACTAAGTTCTAGAGGAGCGGTGCTTCTTTCGCTATTCCCTTGACGGAATTTGGAAAGGTGATTTTGCCTCTTCGTCTACCTCACATTTATTTTGAGGGTTTATGTCGACAGAAGGCAACAATCTCGACATCGTTAGCTTTTGAATGACTTACTATTTAACGTGTCTTAATCTATGATGGCATAGATGCATGGATTACAAATATATCATTCATTTGGCTACAGACATACTGTACCATTCTTAGTTATTACATACCTGTTGGAGTAGTCTCAAACCAGCTTGACCAACAACGTCCCTTAAACCAAATGAGGAACATGTATCACCTCTTTTTAGAGTGATCCCATTCCTTGAAGTCCTATTGAGGACAACCTCTCCAACCCTTTTGATTTTAGAGATGGCGTTGCTTCACATGAACAACCTCTTGCCCGTGGTTAGGGCGTACTCGGATCATATTTGATCTGTATACTTTGGCCCACTCCAGTTGCTTTGGCAGACTGAATGTCCAATTTCTTTTCTGCCTTTCTTTAGGCCTTCAGATCATTTAAGACCCGGAAACTCTGGCCCACCTTACTAGGTGTCTATTACTTTTCCTATGAAATGAATTCTGGCCCCACTCCAGTCGCCCGTAGGCTTTGTATGATTGAGTGTTCAATATCATCATATCAAAGGAATTTTGGCCCACTCCAGTCACCCGGAGGCTTTTTATGACTGAGTGTCCAATATCATCCTATGAAGGATCTTCTGCCAAATAGTATGACAGGCTCAACGTCTTTAGCTTTTAGTCTTCTTCCGTTATGATTGGTGCCCAGACAATTGTTGGCGCTTACTTAAGAGTGGTAACAGTTTTCGCACAGTCAGTGGATCTTTCTCCCTCGTATGTGCGAACATACTTTACACACTTTAATAATTACACTTAAAAGAACGGATCTTTTTAAGTCATTTACAAAATCCAATCTTTAAACGGAAAAGAAGATGAGATTAAACTTCTGATTTTTAAAGTGTAAGGAATATAAATTATTTTCATATTCATCCTTACTTTAATCCATTTTTAATCAGACATCATTTAATCTTTATTCTTGACAAGTAAGAAAAATTACTTATCTCAATTTCGGATTCTCGCCCACTTCAGTCACTTCATCAAACTGAGTGTCCATTTCCTTCTTACCATTATTCGGATATTTTGTCTGGGACAGATATAGGCCTTCTGCTACAAGATAGAATAACATCTTCAGTCTTCTCCTCTTGTCCCAATTGATATCCTCAGGCTCTCGTGAGCGCTTGTTCCCACCAGTCTTGGTAGCGGTGACACCATGAACACGTTCATCATCATCACTCTCTTCTACTAGAAAACCATTGCCATATCCAGATTTGGTCACACAACTTTTGACCGACATCTTTCGAACACTAATAGTAATACAATACAATCTTGTCTTAAATTATTGGTACTCTATTGTACTTTATAAAGCATACGAGAAGTAAATAACTATTACAAGTGTTCGAAAGGATAAATAAATGGTCAATCTTCAAAACTGCCTCAAGCTTGTTGTGTCTTGAATCTTGATCACCTTGCAAAGCCAATGTTGAGAACTGTCGCAAGCTTGTTGTGTCTTGAATCTTGATATCCTGAAATCAAGAAACAACTAAATCTGGATGGTTACAACGTTGTGTGTTGAGTCGAGTGATTGCACTCTGTCGTTAAGACAAGATTGCCCCGCATATATGCTTTTACGTTAGCGGGCAATAATCTCCCAAGATAAAACTACACTTTAATCTCAACGCTACAAAGCCAATAGGTTGAGCCTGCCGAATAAAATAAATAAAATTCGACTTGCTGAAGATATGGAATAGGAAGGAGGAGATTCTATCTACTCTTCTCGTTTTGTCTCTGTGTATATAATGTGTCTCTATTGTGTATATCTTGTGTATATGTGAGGGTTTGGTCACTTTTTCAGCCACTGTTTTGCTGAATTTCGATCACGCTTTTGCACCGAATTTCGACCATCGTTTTTCGAATTTCGATCACCGATTTCGTGACTGTTTTTCTGCTTTTCCAGTGCTATATTGCTGTCTGTTTTTCGTGTATTTTCAGTCACTGAATTGAGCCAACAACAACTCAATATATAACATGGAAAAGGGGCTGTTCAACTGCCCAAAACATGGCTGTTAATGGCCATAAAAGGAGGGCTGTAATGGCAGTTTCAATGCCATTAGTGAGCTGATTTAAGGTCACGAAGGAGGCTGCTCAAATGCCCAAGTAATGGGCTGTTAATGGAGGAGTTAATCAGCCAAATAATGGCTGGTTAATGCTCCATAAAACAGTCCAACGATAAGCAGAACCGAACCAACTTTCCAGAAACTCTGGGGACCAAACTGTAAAATATTAAACTTCAGGGACCAAACTGTACATAAGAAACTTCAGGGATCAAACTGTACATCTGGCAAAGTTCTCTGGTCCAAAAAGATAATATCAGAAAGTCCCCACAACCCACATCCCACAGCCCACGAGACCGGACCGGACGGGCGGCGGCGGCGCGCGTGTGGGCTTAGCCTTGAACCCAAGCACATCTAGGTCTTCCCTCCTTTAAACACATGGGATACCCCTTGGGGTCCCAAACCCTTTACCACATTATAGACTTATATAGAGAGCAATTCTTCCTATTCCCACCGATGTGGTAGATTTGTCCCACACTATATTTCCATGCCTCAAACACCTTACTTCGTGGACCAATATCTCTTTCATTTCTCAACGAAATTTGACGATTCTTGGCCCTACGATCATCTCTACTCACTTCGTAGATCATGCATGTGCGAAGAGACAAGGTCTCCAACATGCGGAACACTAGTGTTTAATTCATCAAAGATGGGTGGACGCATCTCCCGGCCAAAGACAAATTTCCAACAAACACAACATTGCAACCTACAACAAAAATCGAAACATAAGTTAATAGATCACATATCAATTTCAGAACCAAGTTAAAATAAAAACCTAAAGAGAACATATTAACTCTCGCTTTTACGTATATGAGTTTCAAAATTATCGTATTAGTGCAGATTATACTTGTCAGTACCTAAGGGGCGGATTTACATTAGTCCGAGGCGTGTCACGTGACAGTGCTTCGCCGGAATTTTTTATTAAATATCTATACATAATTGGAATAAAATATAGTGACACTGCTTGATACAAACAATGGCGTAGCTTGTCTGGTGAGGCACCTCACTGTGCTGTCAGATGTCATCAGTTTGAAACTCATCAACTTCATTCTTGTTTTAAATTTTTTTCTCTGCCCACAAATAAAAAAGGATATTTATCCTGGTTCGAACGGTAAACCTCTTAGAAGTTGACAAAACGATAAACCACCCAGTCCAGAGTACAGTATGAGTAAGCCAACAAGATTTTATTGTAAAGGTTAAGAAAGAATGCTGCTTCTTCCCTAATTAGATGTGTGCTATATATATTTTTTCTTTCATCTTCGTTCTCGTTAATAAAATTGATTTAAGATCAATTTAGAGAATCAAATGAATGGCAACTTTTTTAGTGACCTTTTAGTGCCTTATAAAGGAAAAACAAAGTTTAATATATTTTCTAATGAGGTAACTTTGAATACATTTCAAAAATAAAAATTCATCGAGGAGAATTATAGTAATATACATAAGTGGTGCTTTATTTATATTATGACCTTTTTTTTATGATGTCATAGTGTTTTATTTATTTATTTATTTATTTTCTTTTAAAATGTGATATTGCTCACTAAAAATCCTGCGTACGCCACATGCAATATCTTGACCAATACATTTAACAAAGCAAAATCAAAACCTTAGAGCAGTTTCATGTTTTCAACTATTCTTAACTTTTTTCATTGAGCTACAACCGGAGATAATTATAGCATGTTCAACTATTCCTAACTTGTTCATTGAGCTACAACAGGAAATAGCAAGTCGTTGGGACCATAATAAGGATCTTGGAGGGAAATGTCTAAGTTTTCATTTTATACTAATTGAAGACAAATAGCAAAACTTAATACATCATTCAGAGCCCTGGGGATAATGATAAAGATTTAGGTAGGGGTGACAAATGGGTGGGTTAGATCAAACTCGAGCAAATTAAAATTGATCAAATTAATTATTGGAGCAAGACTCAACCAGTCCAAACTTTGCTTGAGTTAAAATTGTTCGAGTTAAGATAAGTAAAACAACGGATCATAACCCATTCCGCCCAACTTAACCAACCTCTCCCCTATTTATAAAGATATCACAATTATTACAATCAACGTAATACATTAATTATTATATACAAATGACCTAATATTCATGCCTTTTAGGTTTCTAACGAGGTTTTAAATGCTGTCAAATTGAGAGAAGGAAAAGTGGCTGTTATGATTCTCTATTGGTACCAACAGAGCCGCATACTTCAAATATATTTCTTGTCTAGTTCATATGCAACTATTAACTTTAACTTCTTTTTCTTGTCCACATTTTACACACCTTGAATAAACAATTGTATGGTAACAACTTGGAACTTGTGATCCTTTGTAATGAAATTACATATACAAATTGACTGATGAAACTTAATTTTTGTCCTTCAATAATTTTATTTAATTATTTTAAGTTCTTGAGTCACAAACGAAGTAAAATATACAATTTACAAGTCAAAGTGATTTTACCAAATTATTTTGGTGACATTTTGTCATTTCATTCGGTAAAATATCATCAAGTATATTATTATATATCATCCTATGTATTTTGTATTTTTTTATATAATTTCAAACATATTTATCAAGATTTAATTCAAAAAAGCGAAAAAATTTATTTAATTAATTGTTTAAGGCTAACAAGGATCAATTGTCACGCCCCAAAACCCAGGTGGGGCGGACCATGCTCTACATGCATCTACTGTGATCTTGTAATAGGGTAAATGACGTAACTTGTAACACAAATGAATTAGGTGAACAATTTTTTTTACATGAACGTGGCCACTGGCCCATGGTATGCAATTGAATATAATATAACCCAATGACTCTGTCTATGAAGCCTCTATGAGTATCTATTATTGAACAACTAATACAAGTGCTGCGACAGGGCCCAAAGTTACCCATAATCTCTAACATCAATGCAATTACTAGACCTGATTCGACTCTAGGTGAAAATAAAGCTTGCAACTCTTCCGC
This sequence comes from Anisodus tanguticus, assembly GCA_034509755.1. Classification (NCBI taxonomy): domain Eukaryota; kingdom Viridiplantae; phylum Streptophyta; class Magnoliopsida; order Solanales; family Solanaceae; genus Anisodus; species Anisodus tanguticus. The sequence goes on from CM067551.1 coordinate 24,794,357, forward strand.
TGATGATATGCACTATCTAGAAAACCAGTCTACCAACCTGTTCAATTGGACCTGCAATGTGAAATATAACAAATGCAGCGCCCCCGAAAAAATGGACGTCAGTACAAAAATATTGTACCGAATACGTAAGGCAGACAAAAATAATCATATGAAAGAACATCAATTGTAAGGAGAGATAGGAAAGAATCAACCTGAAACTCTGAATTGCCACTTAGGGCCATGATATGCCTAAGTATCATATATGTGCGTACATAATGCCTGGTCATCAAGCCTCTGTGGGCATCCCATCATATCATATCGGCCTCTGTGGGCATAATCATCATCATTTACCAGCTGATCAGGTGGTGGTGCATATATAATGCCATAACTTTTCCCATACCCCGTATACATATCATACAACGTATATAACTCCTGTGAAGTTATGGTATATACATGTATATTTATGCATGAATGATACTAAGACACTCTGAGTCTATCAGAGTGGCGTAGGGTCGTTGCACCTCTGATTAACATTATGGAACTAACATCATCAACATAACTTACTTTGAAGAATCAACAAGCCATAAGATAAGATCACTATCATTATATGGAAGTCAAGAACATCAACCTCTAACATATCTAAGAGCGTAGCCATTATGAATATTGTTCGTTTACGTTCGTTTCATTCTGATCATGCCAAAAGAAGGAAGAGTAGCCTTAACATACTTACTGCTCTATGATGCTTTCTTTTACCTACGAACCTTGGAAACATATGAGATTCATAACAAAGAGAGTTGGATCATTGCCGAGGACTTGATATGACACTAATAATATCACACGGGGGAACAACTTTTGTAGAATTAGAAGACTTGTGATACTTCATTATTTGGAATTCACATTAAAGGAAGGAATCAAATGATAAGACTTTATGTCGCTGGATACGATAGGAATATACCTACTGTTCTACGACCCTATTATGACACCTTCAAAAACCATTATCTAGTCTTGTGGACCATTCTACCTTGGATAGACTATGATCGTCTACGTCAATGTGGTTTATCTTAAAAGAAGCTCTATACCCCAACAATGGTAATCTGGATGCTTACGATATAATTCTTCTTACGTTACGTTCTATAACTCCTTAACAATCATCTGAACTCTTAACCATATAATGACTTGTCACTATACAATTGACATCACTTGAAAGGAACACCTGATCATGAACAAGAGAGTCGCGATACTTTACTCATAGGAACTCAAATAGGAAGGGAACATCTGATAGGACTTTATCTCGCTAAATGCGAGATGGACATATGCACTCTCTTTACTATAATCCTTACTGGGGTTTCCCCAAGCCTGCAATCTAGCTCCCTATGCTGTCTTATCCTCAAGAAGGCTATAACGTTTATATAAACTTAGTTCACCTTATGTGACAATCTCTAAACCATTAACGACCACCTAAAAGCTATAATATAATTTCATCTTAAGTAGTAATCTATCATCCATTAGTGATACTTTGGAAGCCAACACTTAATCTTTCTTAAGTAATATACTACAATCCGCTAATGGTAATTTGGATATTACTGATATCATTCATCTTAATTAACGAATTATAATCCATTAACAATAATCTAGAACCCATCCACATAATTCATCTTCATTAGGACCTATAAACCATCGACGAACATCTGAAACTACTTACGTGATTCATCTTACCTTATGCTCTACACCCCCACAACATTTACTTAGACATTAACCGTGATATATCGTATACATTAGGCAATATGGTATAGTCCCGTACCTATCATACCTTAACCTTAGATCTATGATCCTCCAACTATTATATGAGAGTCGTCTTATAGTCATTCTAAACGTAGTTATCCTAGACAACCTACTGTAACTTCTTCATTTATACTTATAGGCTATCACCTTCATTAACAAGTAAGGTTCCCATCTCATTGTAAATTAGTAGTCATGAACTAGTAAATCCTTTTCACTGGTTGCTACTTGTCACTAGAACAAACAACAACTATCAACATGCAAGGCTCCCCTTTTTGTCATCAACTAGTCGTCACACTACGGGAGTTCTTTTGAGGATGCCACTATGGTTCATACTTACTCTCTCATAGGAAAATGTGGCTACTAATACACTTATGAAACTCAATTCGTTGGGAAAATACCAATTAGGACATCTATGAAGCTATTAAATATATGAGTAGAACAACTCTTACTAACCGTCGCTATGCTATCGGGAGTCTCACAAGGGAGCCGCGGTGGCTCATATACACTTTCTAAGAAGAGTACAAGACTTCTAATAGATATATGAAACTCGTATTATGGAGGCGACACCAAACAAGGAGTACATGAAGCTATGAAATGCATATGTAGAGCACCTCTAGAATTTTGTTTTGGAATCATACTCTATAGGTTACTAGTGTGGTCCCACCTAAGGGGAAACTCTATCCTTTTTTCGACAACTCGTAACATAATTTATGAGATGTATGCTTGAGTAACGACCAAGTGTGAGCACATAATATCTCTTTTATTTCACTTTGTGTGCTAGCATCATTATCATACTTAAGAGGAATTCTAATCCCACCATAGCAACTGGGAACTTGAGTTTTAGGAGTAAACACTTGAATAACAACTGATTACAGACACATAGATTTACTTAAGAGATTCATGACACTTGCAACATGTAACTACTACACTTGGACTCTCTAAACTTCATGGTTTACATAAGAAGCAAATGTCGTATATCGTGCATAGTGGCGAGTCAATAAAATAGCCTTACATACCTTTAACTTCTGCTTTCAGATACCAATGAAGAACTCATCCTCCTTTTACCATCAACTACAATAAGGAAACAATACTACTGTTAACAACTAGAAACACAAGAATTAACCGACGAATGACAAATTAAGCTATACAAGCTTCTATAACATATATCTTCACCTAGCTCCCTTTCAATCCTTGAAACTTCCTAAATCAACATATAAACACATACATAAACATCTCCAGCCCCTTCATATAACAAAACCACCCAACTTTACCACCAAACCAGTCCCAACACACTATATGGCACAAGAAACACTTAACCACATTATCTAATCATTCAACTTACAATTTGTATCTTCTAAGCATATTTAAATCATCAAACTAACTTATATACAACATGCTAATACTTACAGCCCTGGACCCACCAAAAATAATCCTAATATGCTATACTACACAACTAGTAACTCAACTACGTCAATTAATCTCAACTTACAAACTAGCTAATGAGCGACAAACTCGTTTTATAATAAATCAGATAACATCTCCCTTGTTTCTTTTACTTCCTCAAGTTCAAAAATAATAAAAACAATAATAACAGTCAACAACTACATCTCCAGCACATTTATACAATCAAATCAGCCCCACATACCACGAAATCAGTCCCAACATGTTAGACAACATCACTAGCAACGCAACTATATCATTCAACTATCAACGACAAGTTTATCTTACAATCAAACGGACAGCATCTCCCCCATTTCTTCCACCTCCCACTGGCTCAATTCACAACAACAACAACACCATCCAACCACCATATGTACATCACCTAATAGAATAATAAGAACATCCCCAAAACTACTTACAAGTCCACCAACTCATTTGTAACTTCTTCCATCAACCCATGAAATTGTAGCAACTAAAACACTTCTAAAGCTTAAACTAACCCATACATATGAAGTAGAAGGAGGGAATTACCTTGCTGTCCAATATTTTGATTTTTCTCTACTTGCTGACCTTTAAATTTCTCCCACATAACTTAACCTTGGAGAAGAGGGACTGCCTTGTGCTGTTTAGTTTAGAAACATATTAAGAGTTTAGGAGAGAAGAGAAACCACATGAAACCACTTGAAGTTTGGCCACCAAGAACCGTAAGAGAAAGAAGGGTGGCTGTTTTGGGTTGGGAGAGAGAGAGAGTTGTGAATCTGTTTTAGGTGATAAGGATATGTATAAAATGGTCAGATGTTGGCCTTAAAAGTACCTTTGGTCGAATTCCCTTGCTCCTTAATGTGCCTCCCCTTTATGGATCAGATTTTGCCATATTAGCCCCTTTAATTTGGGCCTCTCATTTCAAGTAGGAGGGTCACCTACTTGTCACTTACTTAGGCTATAAGGTTACTAATTAGCTCTAAACACGTGAGTTATCCCTGTTTAATAAGTAGGACGTGCAAGCAAGTAAGACGTGTGAGAAAGTAGATGAAGCACATAGGACGTTTAAGCAAGTAGGTGAAACACAAAGATAAAATAGTAGGTCGTCTACCTTTCTCCAACGTCTTATTCATTTATGAATCTCATTTACTTTAACTAGACTTAACATACTACATACACTTGGACACTATAACATCATTCTTCCATATTCAAGTAACTTCGTCGACTTCAACTTAGTCGTAGACATGATGAGAAGTACGGGGTGTTACATCAATTGACAAGTATTTTACTATGTTAAATTAAGAAATTTAATAAATTGAAAAATTGGTCAATTACATCTCAATTTTATAGTTTATTCAAATTTAATTGCAATTACTTTCAAAAAAGGGTAAAATTAAAGTGTCAAATGGCTTAATGTGTTAATTGTGGTCATAACTGAAATGATCAATTGATCTCTACATTTAAAAAATGGCCAAAATTGAAATGCTTGATTAAATTTTAATTTTGCAATTATAATCAGATTTGCATATATGACGCTATTTTCCTTTAATTTTAATGAATCAAAAAATTTGGGCCATCAGTCCAATCTCTTAAACACCGGCGACTCGTCCCACACACTCTATTTCTACACAAAAACGTACCAACCACATCTCATTTTCCTATCTTAGTTGAATAGGGGTTGAAAAACCCTAGTCGTCAGGTTATTCTCCACACTTTCTCATCGTCACCATGCCCAAAATGGCAACGATACAGAGTGCATTACTTTTCTTCAAGCCGTGCATGGTCGAAAAGGGCAAAGTAATTAATTCTTTGCCCTTTCTCTTACCATCACCACCGTAGATCAGCCTCAAGTTGAGGTTACCCCTCTTTTTCTTTTTGATTTGAATTTCCTTAATGATTTTGTCTGTTTGCTAGTTGAATACTTGTTTGTGTGTAATGACATATTCGGTTGTTTTGCGTTCCCGCCTTGTTCCAAGCAATATTTGGCTACTATCAACTGTAAATTAACCGTCGAAATGTTTTAAGATGGATGAAACATCTTGTTACCACACTGTAAGTTTCATTTAATTTTGCGACTGTTGGATAGGGTAAATTTTTGACTGTAATTATGTGCTAATTGATATATATGATGGTCCAGCTAGTCATAATATTCCTATGATTTATGTCTAGGTTGTTGGGAAGGAACATTTTAGGCTTGGGCGAATCCGCCTGGGTGAGGTACTAGGCGCACCTGTAGGGACGCCTCTGCGAGGTTGGTCCGCAGATGCGCTGAGTTACGAGTAGTTAATGTTCCATTATGGCGGTATGTTTTGCACAAGTGCGTAAGCACACCTGCGGTTTTCCCTTCGCGAGGCCGCTCTGGCGGAAGATGGACCGTAGTGGCTGTGATGACAGTTTCAGATTCTTTTAAAACCATCATTCCCTATTTCGAAGCCCCCATTTGGCAAATGAGTTATGGGAGCTAAGAGTTGGCTAGAGACTTTATTTTTAGTGGCCCAATCCTCCAACACCATTGGGTAATTTCTAAACCCATTAATAGTGGTTAGTAGTTGATTAATATTTCCTTTGGCAAGCTTTCCAATTTATTCATGGGGTAGGAACATGATTAGGGCTTGTAAATGTTCAATATGGATTCTTTTATAAAAATTTACCAAGATGGAAACTTTTCGAACGTGTGTGATTCGATAATGAGTTCTTATCTAATAAAAGACTATAGTTTTGAAGAAGAATCATTTACTTTACTACTATCCATTAATTGAAGAATTAAGAGTGTTATGGTAAAAGAAGCCCTTTTGCATGTAAATTATCAATACTAGAGACCACGACAATAAGTTACCAAAACTCCTAAATTGAATACTTTTAGATTTGGTGGAATGATTTCTTAAACTAAATTCCTTTTTCACTATGTGGCCCGGGCCGCATAGCAATTATGTCTGGGGAAATATTCCTTATGTGTTGATTGTATGAATGTTAACTTAGTACATTTATGCGCTTGTTTGAGTTACAACCATCCGATATCGATCGGAAGGACTTCATGGATTAGGAGTTTGTGGCACCCGCTCGGCGATTAGGTAGGCTACGGTTTCTCTTTTGAAACTTTGATAAAAGTACATAATTAGTTATTAATGTTGAGGTGTATTTGGCAAGTTTGGGGGTCCCACCTTAGCGGTTGTGATGAATGCTTGGGTGGGTATTGGTGTTAAACTGTGATGATGAGTGATTTGGGGAATCAACCTTAAGTTGATTTCGACTGTTGTTGATTGGGCTTGTCGCCATTATGTGGACTCGTCACCATATTTGCTATTGTTGTCTTTATTATCACATTTATTTTGATATTATATCCTGATTTTACATGGATTATGTGTATTAACTTTCTGAAAGCATGTGATATTCATCTCTTATACTTGGTTGCATCTCATTTCATAATGATTTCTTGTCTTGTATTGTCATTTGCATTCATACACTCATAATTCTGATGATATTGATATGAGAGTGGTATGGAAATGTTATGGGTCCAAGGAACAAGGAAGGTAAGAATACTTGTGAGATTGTTGGCAACATTGAGATGATGATGATACATGGGGGTCGGGTTGCACTCTTGCAACCGTTATTATTACAGGCAAGAGCTGGGATGCGTTACGAAATTTCGGATGAGTATATGGAATTTGTGGGTCCACCATGGGTGTGCAGGTCATATAATTTGAACGCCTGTATACTGGAGATAAAAGGTACATGGCATTACATTGCATTCATATCTTACATACATTTTGTATTGATTTCATGTTGTTGCGTGATGAGTTTGGAATGGTTATTGGACTTGGTTGATTATTGTAATATAATAGACTGGATGATTTTGATTGATTTTATAGGACTGGGTTGGTTGCCGTGTTTGGCATGATTGTTCGTGTGTTTGGTCTTGTGATTACAACTTGTGAGTCTAAGAAATTGTTGTCAATTTGTTGCATGTAGTCTATGATGCATAATTATTAGTTAAAGGAACTAAGTATGCATATGTGTTATTGATGGTTAATTAACTTATTCGACAAAAGGGTCTAGTAAGGGATAGTTAAGGTATGGTCGTGGTAGTTGTTGACTTTATGCCTTGTGTGTGTATTGATTCCTCTTAATAAAAAGGGAGTATGGTGGTAATAACTGAGAGTGCAAGGAGAGAGCCTAATGAACTAATATGTGCCATGTGAGAAATTATATGGAGTCTAAGTTGAGGGTCAAGACTAGAGATAATAAAGTAATTAATGTGTATGTTCAACCGTATTGTTATATTCTCGGAAGGTTCTTTAAAAAGGAAAGAAGTGGGAAACTAAGCGTCAACTTATCTAATGGGTTTGTTAATTGGGTATATGGGGTCGCGTATGACTACAGTTGATAAGCCTCTATGTGATTTAGGTGATTTATATGATCGATAAACCTTTATGTGATTTGAGTGGGTTCCATGAACCTTATTGTGATGTAGGTGATTTATATGATTGATGAACATTTATGTGATTTAGGTAATTTATATGATTGATAAACCTTTATGTGATTTGAGTGATTTATATGATTGATGAACCTTTATGTGATTTAGGTAATTCATATGATTGATAAACCTTTATGTGATTTGAGTGGTTTATATGATTGACGAACCTTTATGTGATTTAGGTGGTTTATATGATTTCATGGATTCTTACGTGATCAGATAACCTACATGACTACTTCTACTGCCTAGAATAGGACTTTACGTGAGAGTCAACTTGATGTTTATCTCTATTTATGTAACTTCCATCATTGTCGACCTATGATGCCTACGGGGGTACATTGTGTACTCATGATACACATGCTGTATCTTTTACGTGAATGCAGGTACTCGGTCTATTAAGGTTGCAGTTTGGAGCACGAGAAGATTAAGGCATACCACTCATTCCTGGTGACCTTGGATTTTCATCTTAGATAGGCTGCCCTATTCATTCAGGGCAATGTTGTTCCATTTTCAGTCATCTTATTGTATCTTAGAGTCCTTGTATAAGTCAGACTAGATTTTGGGAAAAAATGATCTTTTGTAAAGATTTATTTAATGGAATATGATTAATAAAAGAGTTTGTTATGTTTTGTACTTCTCATTCACTTCCGCATTAATTACTACATTGTTGCAAAATGTTTTGGATTGGTTCGCCTATCGGAGGGTTAGTATAGGTTCCACCACGACACCCATGATTTGGGTTGTGAAATTATGATTGGCTATCCAACATTATTTTCCCTCCATTTTTATTCATCCCACATCGATTTCGAACATCAAAACCTAGGGTTTGGGAATTTTATATAAAGAACCCCATTCCCCCGTATTGATAAGAGACATAGAGCATACTAAGAGCTCCAAATCGAGGAATTTTAACCTAGTTATGACTTAATTAGGGATACAACTTCAAGTGGAACCTTTGCCTAGCCTAATTTGATTTTTTGTGTTTTAAGCCTTTCCTTTTCTTTGTAGCGGAGTGTTCTAGGTGATTTGAAAGAGATTCCCAATTCCATTCTTTGCAGCTGCAAATGTTATTATTAAACTTGACATGGAAAAGGCATATGATAGAGTGTCTTGGGGGTATCTTGTGCTAGTTTTAAGAAAAATGGGATTTGATGAAGAATATGTGGACATGATATGGAGAATCATTGCCAACAATTGGTATTTAATACTTATTAATGGGAAGTCTCATGAATTTTTTCATTTTACAAGAGGGGTCAAACAAGGAGATCCTTTATCTCCAGCTCTATTTATTTTGGCTGCTGAGGTGCTATCTTCTACTCTAAATTCTTTGTTTAACAATGAGAAGTTCAGAAGACATGGGATGCCCAAATGGAGTTCCAACTTGAATAACTTAGCATATGCAGATGACAATATAATATTTGACTCTATAGATAAGGTGTCATTATATATGGTTATGGAGGTATTGCATGAATATAAGAGGATCTCTGGTAAGAAGATCAATGCAGATAAGAGTTCATACTATATGCATACAAAAGTAGCTGAGGTATTGACTCGAGGTCCATCAGATTACAGGTTTCAGTAGAGGGGAGTTTTCTTTCACATATTTGGGATGTCCTATATTCCATGCTAGATGGCAAAAACTGTTCTACAAAGACTTGATGAAGAAAGTAAGGGACAAGTTGCTGGCTTAGAAGGGGAAGTTGCTCTCTTTTGGTGGAAAAGCAGTATTAATCTCAAGTGTACTACAAAGTATCCCTATATATTTGCTATATCTTATAGTGCCTCCAAAGTGTGTCATAAAAGATCTGCATAAACTTTTTAACATATTTTTTTGGCAAACAAATGAGGATGGGAGAAGTAAACACTGGTCTGCATGGGAAAATCTGTGCTTCCCTAAGAATGAAAGTGGTTTGGGGTTCAGATCTCTCTATGATATATCAAAGGCCTTGTTTGCTAAGCTCTGATGGAAATTTAGGACCAGCAACACATTATGGTCTAATTTCACGTGGAATAAATATTGTAAGAGATTTAGACCAACTGTGGTGTAGTGTAAAGGTGGATCACACACATGAAAAATAATGTTATAAGCAAGAGATGAAATTGAGCAGAACATTTTGTGGGAACATAGGAATGGCTCATCCTCAATTTGGTTTGACAACTGGACTAAGTTAGGTGCACTATATGATTTACTACTCTCACAAGGTCAGATAAATGAATCAGGAGAAGATTTAGAGGAGCGTATGAATGAAATACATTAGAACTATCCAAAGTTACAAGAAGTCTTAGCTGGTAATATTGTTGAACATGTGAGACATGAAATGGGATATTTTGTGAGGTCAGAAGAATCTGATAAGCCATGGTGGAAAAATACTAGTTCTGGGAAGTTTACAGTGAGTGGACCTATCCAAAGCTCGGGTCGGGTGTTTTTTTTTTCTGCTTGCCCGACCCTAACCTTATTTTAAAAAAAATTTCCGACCCTGGCCCTAACCCTTCGGGGACCCTACGGGTCACGGGTCGACCCTGACCAGTCGGAAGGGGGACGGGATTTGGCGGGCCGGGCCGGGTCGAGGAATATTTTTTTAAAAAAAAATTGAATTTCCAAAACTGAAATTGACATTCACACCTACACTATCATGAAATTTTGACATTGAAATCTATTGTGTATCGTGAGATGTTTACTAAAGAAAAAGGAAAATTAGAAATCGATTTGTGGAAAAACACAAATTGATTGGGAAAACAGACGTTTTTCTAAAAATTGGTTGCGCCAAACCGCCTTGCCCGACCCCATCTCGAAAAATATGCAAAATAAAAAAATAATCGGGTAAAACGGACATCCGAGCGCAGAATTATGACCATTTAAAGTTCACCAATTTACAACTACTTTCTCTCTTCCTACATTATGCTTCCGTGATATTAACAGAACGACTAATAATATAATTAATAATCAGTTACCATTTTTGTCTTATTTTATGTCGAACTCAATGTAGATTAGAGCAATACATATATTATAAAAACATGCAATATATAACTTAAATATTAATGGTAAAAATATATATAAGTACAAAATAAATATTAATGAAGAAAAAATAATATAAATTATATTAAAAAATATACGGGTCGGGGTCGGGTCGGTGGTCGGGCCGGGTCAGACGAGTAAAATATTCTCACCCTGGCCCGACCCTAGATAAGATCGGGGATCCGCTTTTTCGGATTGGGTGGCTCGCGGGTCAGCTATAAGCAGACCCTGGCCCTTGTTTTTTCGGGTCGGGTCGGGCCGGGTTGGGCGGGTCCCCGACCCATTGGATAGGTCTAACAATGAGTAGTGCATGGGAGCAGTTGAGACAAAAGGATCAGATATCAGTATTATATGAGAAACTATGTATTAAAGGATTGCCTTACAAAATATCCTTTTGTCTTTGGAGAATATGGTTTTGGATGTTTCCAATAGATGAAGTATTGATGAGAATGGAGATCCACATAGCATTAAGATGCTGGTGTTGTCTTGATCAACAAGAGACAATGGATCATTTATTCATCACAGGTCCATTTGCAAGGAAAATATGAAGCTATTTCTCAATTGCAGCAGAAATTATGGGGCCTTGCCTATAGACTAAGCAAACAATATTGCTATAATGGAATGCTAATTGTGTAGTAAGATTGAAACCTTATATCAAGCAATCCCAACCTTGATCATGTGGCATATATGGAAGAGTAGGAACACAAAGAGACATGGATGAACAATGTCTTATAATAAAGTGATACATAAGATTAATAGACATGCGTTCATGCTTGCACATAACAGATATCCTTGGTTAACAAGTTTCCCAAAATATTAGCCCTTCATGGTATAGTTTCTGGAAAAATATAGGATACCTCTTTCTTATAAACATGTGACTTGGAAACCTTCATGGATTGGTTATTAGAAATGCAACATAGATAGAGCTTTAAGAGGAAATCAAAGGCCTAGCTCATCAACTTTTTTGTGAGTAATAGAACATGAGATTTCATTTATGCAAATTAAATTGATATTACCAGATACTACTAATTTCATTGCAGAAGCAATAGCACTTAATGATGAGATTAAGTACCGTGTCTCACATAATCTGTTGCCACTGATTATGGAGACAGATTCACTCACTATGCATAAGATATTGAATGACATATGAGAGGTGCCTTGGAGTATTACTTTAATAGTCAGAAGTATTCAGTGTTAGATGAAGGACAAAGAAGTGACATTGCAACATGTGTTGAGAGAAGGGAACTGTGTAGAAAATTATTTCACTAACTTGATTTTTGATTTTGCAAGTACAATACAATATGCACAATTTTATGATATTCCATCTCAGGGAAGGAAGTTGATCAACATGGATAAGAGTCAAACTTCAAATCTCAGGATAAGAACTACAACAACAGAATCTTTCAACAGTCATAACTTCAACAACAATCTATGAGGAGAAGAATAATACAAAGGATGGACTAAAACTGGAAATAACATTGTTTTTAGTATGTGGTATTAACTATGGTTCATTCTGCTGAAAACTATATTATTTCTGGTTTTGGAACTATACAAGGAATATACATATCTTTGGAGTAATCAGAAGGACAGATTCTCTAATGTTGCAACCTCTTGGTGATGTATTAAAAGCTATACTAGTTGAGTTCATATGTTAACATATACTACAAGTGAAATCAACTTCATCCATGATAGCCTGAAGATGTCTTCAAGAGATTTGATCCATTCCACCTATGAGACTTGAAGGTGTGAATGATGAATAAAAATCAAGGCTCCTGGATATTTAGTTGATGAAAGTTGATGTTTTGTTATAACTATAGCTAGCTCTTTTTCCATTGCTTTTTAGATAGTTTTCTTTTCTATAATTTCTTCTGTAAATATTTTGTTCTCCTTCTATAAATATTTTGATTGAATAAATGTCCACCTTTTGATGGTTTTGGTAAAAATAAAATAAAATAAACAAGACTCAACTAGACACATCTTGTAGACTTTCTAGGACAGACCTGCTCTAATATCAAGTTTGTCACACCTCAAATTGGAGGGTGTGGCTGAAACCTGATGCCCCCTTGGCTCGAGCATACCACTCTGAAATATAACATGTGAACTGATAGAAACTTTGACTGACAAGGCCATAACAACATGCAAGGTATGGAGGTATAACCACACACCAATAGGGCCAACAAGGCCACCAACTGTGAATACATGAAGTCATCTGTACATCTCAACAAGAAGGGTAAACAACCCTAAAACATATAAATAAATACATATACAGGACCAACAAGTTCATCATACAAATCTACTGATCAAGATCTAGGCCGGCAAAGCCATAAAAAATAACTGACCGAACTTACAAATCTACAAGCCTCTAAGAAGTGTAATTGTCATATGGTCGGGACAAGGCCCCGACCTACCCATTAACTGTACATATATACATAACTTAGCTAAAAACCTCTGACTCAGTAGCTCCAAAAGAAGTGAATCTTACCAATTAATAACTCAACTCAATAGGCTCCTACAGGGGAGGTCTATATGCACCTCCACATGAACCTGCAACATGAAATGTAGTGTCCACAAAAAAAAGGACACCAGTATCAATGAAATGTACTGGTATGTAAATCATGAATTGCTATATGAAGCATAAGATGTAAAACATGGCATAAGAAGCAACCTGATACTCTGATTACTTGTGCCACTAAGGGCGAACAATGAAACTATATTGAAACTTCTATACACGTGTTTTATTATATAATCTACCCTCGACTTATATCCCGAGGTATTTAAAATAGGTACTGCCCGTAGTTAATAGTCTGAGGTGTGTGTATGGATGCATATATAATGCCTGCCCTTCGGTTATAGCTCGAGGTGTGTATGCGTATAAATAACTGCCCACTGATATTAGCTCGATGGTGTGTATCATATATGTATATATAGCTACCCACCGTTATAAGATCGATGGTGTTCATAATACACTATAGTAGTAATGGCACTTTGGCCCCTTTTGAAACTTATAAATTCTGTTGACTTTACTTTAGAACGACTCTTGGTTGACTCAATGATTAACTATTTGAAACTCCTTTTGGATGTCCATGAGACTTAGTTATACAACCAACAACCAAGTGATATATAATATGATAACAATATGAAGAAATGCTCCCGACAAGGGGACAACCACATATGATTTAGGATAGTTCTTTCGATGACTTATTTGGAAAATGATATACGTTAGATTCATGCATTTGAATAAAAAAGGATAGCCTTACATACCTTTTATGCTTAATTAATGACTCAATATATATGTATATATATTCTGCCCAAAGCACTTCAACATACATTAAGACATTAAACTGTGGTTAAGCTACAAAGAGCTTAAAATACATTTCTAAGCTAATAACTTATTTTAGAAAATTGGGCAGTACCTCCCTTACATTTCCGTACTTCCCAAATTCAGAACAGCACCACACCACAACATTAACAATATCAATAACAAGAATAGTAACAACAAGTAGGTATCTAAACCACTCCATCAATTTCCCGTCACTGATTAGCTCAAAAATACTTCAAACCAGTCCCAAAAATTACAACGCTTTGATTACAATTCAATAATGGCAATCACAACATTCTTAGGCCATTCCCACTGATTTTCAGCCACAACACAATAATAAAAAGACTTCATAACAATCCAACAAGGTACAACAACTCAAAACTCATTTCAGATCATTCTTCATCAATTCTTACTTCCACAACCTAGTTAAGACTCCAATAAGATAAACCACAACTTACTCAAGCCAATCCTCACATGTACCAACCATCTAATAACATAAAACTACTCCAAAATAGTTTGTAACACCATAACAACCTCCACCCAATTTCCAGCCCCTTCTTCACAAGTTCTTCATCAAATAAACTAGCTAGAACTTAGATAAACCTAAATACATTCAAGGGATTGGGTTTGTAACTTAGAGTAGATTCTTCAAGGGATGAATATGGCAGCAACTTTCCTTGAATGAGAATCAGTCTCCTTAGCTTGGAGTCTTCAAGATTAGAGATAATCTTCCAACTTTACTTGAAGAAAGAAGAGGTTTTCTTGAGAATTTCCTTAGGGTTTGGGCTTGTAACATCCCATAATTTTGGGTCACGGTTTGAATAGCTAGACGTATGTAAAATCGCTAGGCGTGTGTAAATAAATCCGAGCATTGGAGAAATTTTGGTCATATTTACGTATGCTAATAAAGAGCTTAGTATATAAAAGGATAAAATCCTGAAATAATTTTGGACGTAACAAATGTGACAATGGGGATCGAAAATAAATTTGGTGTGTGCATAAAGAGGCGATGTACTAGTGTCATATCACAAAAATTATGACAATGAGTATAAGAAGGTTTTATAAGTCATCAAGATTTAAGTGAATTGAGATCAAAAAAATAATTATGTGTGTGATTGATTAGTTGTGGGATTGATTAATAATTATGGGAGATAACACGTAATGACTAATCACCACTAAAGAGGCATGTGTCATCGTTAAATGCTCTCCACCGCCAAATATTGTCTAGGTGGGAGACAATATTATGAGAGATCATTTAATGCTAATCTAGCTTCATTCAAGACATCTCATTTAGAAAACATTACATTGCTTTGGGGAAGCAAGTCCAATAGAGAACGTGACCAGCAACAATTGAGAGGCAAGTTGGTTGGATAAGTTCACAAGAAATTGTAAAAAAATAGTATCTTACTCTTGAGAATTATACTTGAAATGGATTAAAACAAATGCCCTGCAAACCCTTTGGTTTCGTTTGCAAAGGGGAAATCGGCCAACTTTGATTTTGGAGACTCCTTGGAAGTGAAGTGATCTCTAAATTGAAGGGATTCTTGTGCTTGGAGGTAAGTTCCATCATCTCCTTCTTGTTCTTAAGTTTATACAAGTTGTAGGAGTGTTATTACAAAGAGGTTGTACAACAAATTCTTGGAGGAACTTGGAATTTGGTTGGGTATTGTGAGCTGCTCGTTTGGGGCTGTTTGGTGATGATTAGTTGCTGGAAATTGTAGACTATTATTGGTTGTTGTATGAGGAAGATAATGAAGTTCATTTAACCTAAAGAAGTTTCCTTGTTGATTAGTTGCAATTGTTATGAGTTATAGAAGTTCGACGCACAAAAGATGTTTGATAAAATGTCTAAGTGAAGACTACCTTTAGTTATTGATCCGAAGTTGATCCAAATCATTCATATAATATAGATAATTGTTCGTAGAGCTTACGAGGACTCGGAAAACTTTAATAACTTCGATAACAAGGTATGTTAAGGTAAATCAGTTCTTTCTTTTGGCCTGTTCCATGTAACGAAATATAACCGTGATATTATTCCATAAATTACTCTACTCCTAGTAGTTAAGAATATTCATGTTATTGATTCCTATGTTAAAATTATGTCTAAATATGTTCCTAAGTCCTTATTGAGGTATACGGAAAAGATGTTGATATTCACAGTGTTAGCCGAAGGTATAAGGATATTATGTCACTCAGGATGTTTTATTGTTATTCATGCATTTTTATTTGCATTATATTCATATATTACCCTGGACCCACATGTGCTATGCACATTACTATATGGTAAGTATTGTATATATGAAGGGGATATGGGGAAAGGGAAAGGCTTTATATATGCACACCACCTGCAATTGGTACAGACTATCACGAAAGAGCCTGAAGAGACCAATATTGATGCCCTTGTGTGGCCAATATGATATAACCCGATGCCCACAGAGGCGATTATGGACAGGAAGATGCCCTTGTATGGCCAATATTTGTATTTATACCGCATTTGCATTGTGCATAATATTTAGGCATATATATATTAGGGCCCTTAGAGGCATTTACTGCTGGTCAGCCATTTTCGTCAGCTGTTGCTGTCAGCCATTTCTATCGGCTGTTGGTGTTGTCGGCTTGTTTCTATTGGTTGTTCCTATCAGCTATCTTTGTCGACTGTTTCTGTTTTAGATTGTTATATATATATATGTGATGATATTTCTTATGCCTGAAATACTCAGTATATCAGTCGTACTGACGTCCTTTTGTCTGGGGATGCTGCATTTCATGCCCACAGGTTCAGTTAAAGAGGGTGATAGTTCACGCTAGTAGGTTGCTGGTTTAGCTGATGTTGGAGCACTCTATTTTTTTAGAGTTGCAGTCTGGTCGTGGTATGTTATTTTGTATATGCACTTGGGTATGGCAGGACCTTGTCCCACCCATGTGATGTCATATATTCTTTAGAGGCTTGTAGACAGTTGTCTTGTGTATAGTAGTTATGTATGGCCCTATCGGCTGTGATGTATGTGTCAGCCGAACATTCGGTAATGACCCTTGTGGCCATGATTAATTTCAGTTAGTTGGTAAGTATGTGACAGGGCTGACCATCTTGTTGAGAGAGCATTCTAGATTTTTCTCAAGATTTATCTTTGAATTATGAGGATAATAAAAAAGGATCAGACCCTTTAAAGGGGTTCCTTGGTTGACCTCCACTTGTCCCTTGAGGTGGATTTAATTAAAGCCTTTCATTTTAGCAAGTAGGTGACACATCTACTTGTCACCTGCTTGCTTAATTAGCAGGTGTCACATGCTGTCCTTATTTATTCAGACACGTTTCTCATTCTCGTTTAATAATCATGACACGTGTTAAGTAGCTCAAGCTAGTAGGACGAGTAAGCAAGTAGTTCAAGCAAGTAAGATAGATAAGCAAGCAACTCATTTTTATTTGTTTAAAATCCAATTTCTCACGTTTATGTGCATTCATCAACCTCAACTTAGTTGTGCATATATTGAATGAAAATACGGGATTAATAAGTTGTGATTAAGATAATAAGCTATAGAGAATAAGGTTTGAAGATATAAGTTTACGACTGAAGTAATATTTCAACGAGAAAGGAATTCAAGTATTACATGGAATTAGGATGCCTCCCCTAAG
Organism: Anisodus tanguticus; assembly: GCA_034509755.1. NCBI lineage: Eukaryota > Viridiplantae > Streptophyta > Magnoliopsida > Solanales > Solanaceae > Anisodus > Anisodus tanguticus. The sequence continues at coordinate 24,811,983 of CM067551.1, forward strand.
ATGAATTATGTTGATGTATTATGGAATACTATTATGGACATATAGTACTGTCCTTAAGGTGAATCATGAAATATATTCGAATGTTCGCTAGCGAGATATGAGCCTTGATGTGAGTGACTTACATAAATAGTTCAAGTTTCCATTAAAGGATTATAGATCGTCATTAAGATGAATCAATAGTGAATAGATGTATGTTGCAAAGTATGATATGAGGTTGGAGTGTTTCACCCGAAATGGATCATAACGAAGTGACTTGAGAGGATATGGATCCTACGTATAAGTTATAAGGTAAAATGAGATACCTAGGTGTAATGATACTCTTAAGAGAGAGCTAGGCAGGCTACGCAACAAATGTAATAATAGTCATAAGCTCGACATGTTTCAAGTGATATGCCTCAGCATAAGAATAAAGTCTAAAGAGATAAAATAGCTATTTAGCTAATGATTTGACGAGTCATGAGAGTAGTACAATGCGCGGGTAAGACCAACATTAGAGGATGAATGTTACTAAGGGGGAATGATGTTGCACCCCGTAATTTTGACATCAATTTCGTTGTGAGTTAACTAATGTAAGTCTAGCAAGGTTAAGATCCCTCTACAAGGTTAAGAGAGGTTTATTGAAGTGTTAAGTAAGTTTTGGGAAAGTGTTACACCCCGTACTTTGTAAGTTATGTCCGTCGTAAGTTAGTTGATGTAAGTATGAGAAAAGTTTATCTTTGAGGTTGTAAAGGAAATAAAAATGTCAAGCCTTGATAATAAGTTTTTGATACTCAGCAACCCCCGTTAAAAAATAATCGCAAAAATCTAAACATTTATCTACAAGAGTTAAAGGTTTGATAAGTAGTTAGAGCATTATTTTCTTTGCATCGAATTTCTTACATCCCCCAATTTTGCATGTTAAGTTTCTACATGAGTTCGTTGGCGTAAGCCCAGAAACGAGATCATCTTTGAAATAAAAAATGAGTTAATATGAATATGACTTGGAGGAGAAATGGGTTTTGGACAAATAAAAATGAGTTGCATGCTTACCCATCCAACTTGCTTGAGCTACTTGACACATGTCTTGATTATTAATGAGAACAAGACACATGTTTAAATATGGAATAAAAACCAGCATGTATCACGTACTAAGCAAGTAGGTGACAAGCAGGTGCATGACCTACTTGCTTAGAAGGAAAGTGGATTGTAATAGCCCGTACTTTCGGGGTAAGAATAGGAGTGCTTAATAAGTTATCATCTTGTTATGAAGTATTTGTCACGTACAATAGTTTTATGTTAAGATTTGAAGTCAAGAAAGTTGTGAAACAAAAGTCGGCAATAATTATCTCAAGTTACGTTCACAATTTTGCTGAAATTTAGGTCTAATGTCATTGAGCTTTTCTTCCAATGTACTTCGAGTTATGGGGTGGTCCACCCACTTCATTAAATGTCTACGTGTCTAATTTCCAACACATTAAACTGTTTGTCGATACAAGGTTGGAGTATAGAGAGATTTGCATTTTGTGAGATTGCGTAGGTAGACCCCAATGGGACCCACTTAGGCAGTGGAAGATTTTTAAATTGTATGAAGTGGTAGAACGACTTGGAGACCTCATTTTTAGCCCATATCAATTCCTATACACCCTAAAACACTCTCTAAAGGTTTTCACATAGTTCCAGATCTAATCCTAAGGTGCTCAAAGTGAATCAAACACTAGAAACCTTGTAGTGTTCATAGATTTGTTGCTCTTCTTCTAGTGGCTGTTTTGGGAGATTTCTTCATGGTGAAGTAGGTTGGAGTTGGAGTTGTTATTTCTGATTGAAGGTGATATTATGGATTTTCTACTTGTTCTTGAGCTTATCTAAGTCATAGCTATCTTTTTTTTAAAAAACTTGTGAGATAAAGGAATAAAAACCATGTTTGATGTGTTGTAGTTGTTGGACTGTGTTGGGATGTTTTTGAGCTATATTGTGGCTGGGAAGTTATGATACATAGCTTGGTTATGTTTTGGTGGTTGTTGTTATGCTTGTATTTTTGTTGTTTATGAAGATGTCGTTATAAGCTAGAAGGAGAAGTGGCCATATAACAACTAGAAGTTGGTTATGTTGTTGTTAACCCTTGTTGGACTGTTTGATGTTACTTTTAAGATAGATATAAGGCTGGAATTTCATGTAAATATATATGTTTATATTCTGGACCTATTTATGATGTTGTAAGTATAGGGGGATATGGGAAAAAGAGTTGGGTTTTGGTTCCAATTTGAGCTTGCCGCTCGTCGTGATAAATAATATTTTCGTTGATGATGTTTATGCACTTGTTGTTGTGTAGATTGATTTGTGTTTTTGGGCTGTTGGGTGTGTTGTGGTGCTACAAATATATAGTTAAAGGTTGTTTATGTTCTTTTTGTTTTTATGGACTTGGGAAAGGAAGGAAATCATGGGAGGTGCTGTCCATTTTTAATATAGAATAAGATTATCGTTTGTTGTACGATATTTGTATCTTTCATAACATAATGATAGAATCATTATCATTGTTGTAGATTAAGCTGCAATGAGTGAGTTGAACGTAGTTATTGGACAGATTGTTATAAGGTGTGTTAAGGCTTATTCCTTCTTTTGGCATGATTTTGTTAAAGAACGAAAATGAAATGAAATGTCTTTCAAAATGATTCATTCTTGATAGTATGAGCAGTCATGTCTCTCTATTCAGTTAACGTATCACGTCTCTTGTTTGTCCCTTGTTGGGAGTACTTTCCGCAATTCATAGCATCTCGTCTCTATTGATATCTTATGATTGCTTGTTGGTTTCACTAAAGCTAGAAATGATGTATCTTTTCTTGTTGATTAGTATGATAGAGTAAAACGATATGCTATCTTCATAAGGATGTACGGAAGAGTAACAACCCTATTCTTAGTGAATTAGAAGCTCCTACATATGACCTCGTATGATGTGTGTGTTCATGTTAAAAGGATTCCCTTAGCTTTAAGATAATGTGAGTGTTGTTGACGATAGTCCTCAAATGCTAATCAAGAATTTAACGATCTTATGTCATTACGATAAGTTCATAGAAGTCTCTTATGACTATTTATATATGTATGTATGTAATACCTATAGGGGCATTCATATGGTAGTATGGCTTACTACCGAGCTATCACTGGTTAGGCAGATTACATATCTCTATTTACCATCGAGTTATGTTCGGTTGGGCAGACATGTATTCATCACCAAGCTACGATCGGTTGGGAAGTTATGCAATTACCCACCACCGGGCTATGGCCGGTTGGGCAGATTGTGTATCGCTACTTACTACCATGCGATGGCCGGTTGGGCAGACATGCATTCACCGCCGAGCGATGGCCGACTGGGAAGTATACCATCAAACGATGGCTGGTTTGGTAGATTATATACCCTTGCTTACCACAGTGCGATAGCCGGTTGAGCAGATATGTATCTATTATCGGGCTACAGTCGGTTGGGAAGTTATTCAGTTACCTCTGAGCTATGACCGGTATAACAGTTACAACTGATCAATTGGGTAGTTAGAGTTTATGATATTGATATTAGCCCCGAAGAGTGGCTCGATATGAAATGATATAGCTCTGTAAAGTGGCATTACATATGAGTATAGTCATTATGCATGTCATGACCCTCAGTGGAAAGTACGAGTTACAAGTTAATCCTTCTTGAATCTTTTACATTGATGTCTTACTTATGCTTTGACTACCTTACATATTCAGTATATCTTTCGTACTAACGTCCCTTTTGTTGGGGGATGCTGTATTTCATGCCCGTAGATTTAGATAAATGGATTGACCACCTCACCAGTAGGTTCTCAGCTCAACTATGGTTGGTGCACTCCTTTCATTATGGAGTTGCTGCTTTTGAGTCAGTATGATGATATGTACATATTATGGATAGACCGGACCTTGTCCTGACTATGTTATGTCAGTCAGATGCTCTTAGAGGCTTTTGTAGATGCATGTATACCTGTGGTCAGGTTCAATATCTTGGTATAATGTCTGTCCATGTAGATGCCTCGTAGGCCCATGCGGATGATATATATATATGTTGTTGGAATCTTTTGGTTGCAAGTGTTTAAATGCAGTAAGTTAATGGTTTTATAAGATGGGTCACTCACGTACGTAAGGCACTAGGTGCCTGTCCACCTAACCTAGGTTGGGGTGTGACAATAACAACCTCTCATTATGCACCTATGCATTCATTGGTGACCGTCCATAGGCATAACTTTTACTTAGGCTAAACTATGTGTTTCATCTTCAGACCATCCATAGGGCTTGTGCCTTATGCATATGCAACTTCATATCAGCCATACAAGCATAAATGAACAAGCAATAAGCTATAGCTCATATCGGTAAGCTTACAAACTCGTTAAGTAACTCGCTATGGTTAGTGACTTACTATCTTATTAAACAACTAGCTACATTTCTTACTTGTATTCCACTCTCCTTAGCATTAATGATTTTTCTAACTACCGTAGGAAGTATATAACTATCTTCATTTGAACATTACAATCTATTTTCTAGAAATTATACGATTCTATCTTCTATAAATTATGTGATACTTCTAGCTCGTTAGACTAATAAAATGAAACCATTAATCAATAAGTAATAAGTTGCGGGCTCATATTATATCGATTGATAACCTCATATTATATCGACTGATAACCTCATTTGGGGAATCACTGTGATCTGTAACTTACAACTCATAACTCGTATTCTCATTTGGCGGCATATTATGCCTCTTAACTCTTTCCTAACTCACATACTATTTTACATAATTTAGGACTGGTATAGCAATCTTTATGACCATATCAGTATCTTGTAATCATATAGTTATAACTATTGAACGTCATGATACTTGTTACATCATACTCTTCTCTTATTCTACAAACTGTGTATTATCTTTATCTCACTAAATTATTCGTGTGACTATCAACTTCACTTCTCAATATATACAAGGCACTATATTTCCCGAAGGCTCTACTTACTTTTAAGGAATGCTGAAGAAGTTGCTAATGTTGCTACTCATTTCATCGTAAATAACTACTCATAGGGAAATAACCCGTACTAAGATCCCCGAGGGATTCATCTACTCATTGGAATACTTAGAGGGAATTTCATCTAGAGACACCTCTTATACTAGTAACGACGGATCTCAAGCGTTGGAAGGGAAACATATATGATAGCTCGTCCCCTTGAACTTCTTATAAGGGTGACATGACGTATAGAATCAAGCCAAAAAAAAGAGAGGAAGGCTTTACATACCTTTAAGTCAATATTTTGACGAAGATGACGTATAGTCTCCTCTTAAAGATAATCTACTCCAATGAAAAAAACACTACTATCAGCAAGAGTAACATATAAACTAGCTATCGAGTGACAAACTCGTTCTACGATAAATCTGACAGTATCTCCCTTGTTTCTTTCACTTCTCTCAAGGTCACAACATCAAAAATAACATGCCACTATCAATCCACATACCCAACACCTCAACAACGCAAAAATAGCCCTACAATTCTGTATAACAACAACAATAGGGCCTATGTCAAGCTAAGGAATAGCTAGCATACGATACATCGAGCGATAAGCTCGATCCTTAACTAGCAACACAACACTATTCTATACTTATTCTCTTCAAGTTACATATTAACAACAGCACGCGCGCGCGCGCGCGCACACACACACACACATATATATAAAACTCCAGGCACAACCACATCATAATAACACCTCAAAATAGTCCAACTTGGTAACACAACTTTTATTCAACTTTTGACTGTCGACTCGTAAGTTCTAGCTTCAATTAACTTAGACAATACCTAGATATACCCTAACATATCAAAGAGGTGGAAGATATTACCTTGAAACAGTAGGGATAACACCAGTTCCGAAATTTCTTTACCTTGAAGCAATCCTCAAATCAACCAAAATAAGAGAACTTGTGTTCTACAAGCACCAAATGTTTCTTGGCGTAAGATTTACGTAATCTATACTTGGATTTACTCAAATACTTATGAAAGATGATAAATATTATCTCAACAAGAAAGAAGCGCGAGATTACTTCACATCAAGGAAACCTCCAACTCAATAATAAAGAAGAAGAACTTGATCTAACTAGCATCACGAGATTCCCGACATTGGATTTGGATGTTTTACCTTTGGTTTTCACTCTTGAATCAGGGAGAACACTTTGAAAGTGTTTTGGGAGTGTATAGGATCTGATTGGGTCGAAATATGAGTTCAAATGAACCTTGCACCGCTTTTAAATAGGCGGATAAACATCCACATCCTATGTGGATCTCAAAGGGAGCTGCTCTACAACTCTTTCTTAAAACATACATAACTATTTGTACAGAGATCCGATTTACAAAATATTTATTGCGTTGGAAATAAGACTCTTTGAACTTCAATTTAGATAGGGTATGACCCGTATAACTACTTATACACTAGAGGATATACCCCCATAAAGTTGGGCCAAAATACTGTCCAGAATTCTGCCTACCTTTCCCAGAGTTCCGAGACTTACTTAGCACTTGTTTAAAAATTTCCCTAAATTTTTATAGGTATATTAACCTCTCCGAGCTTACGTTAGGTGCCTACGACACACTTTCACATATGAAAATGTGGGATGTAACACATTATCTCTTTCTCATAGGACGAATCCGACTTGCTCCAGCATACCCACACATACCATTTTTCTTAGGATATGAAGTATTACAATACAAGGAACATTAATATATACTAGAAGTCCTTCCACAACCAACATTTACAAATTCACTATCTTCATAGTCATCTTCATCACAACATCCATTTTCATAAGGATCGCCATCATAAGATTCATAAGATACGTGTGATGAAGAAGTATACCTTAAGTCGTCTGCATACTAATAGTGTGAGACAATATCGAATGCGTAAGATAAAAAAAACAATAATGATAGAGGTATACGCAAGAAAAGGATTCAAAAGCAACCGAAAGCTATATTAAAGTTTAAGACCTCAATTGAATATCCAAAACAAGCACCTAAAGCTATGAAATAGACCTCAAGGGAATTGTATCCAATCCCTAGCATCCCACTTTTCCAAAAAAAGATTCAACAAAAGCTTCACCAAGCATCTCAACTCTCTCTCTAGAAAACAACAATAATCAATATTCATATTCATCAAAATCTACCTAATGAAATAACAAGTCTAGTATTTATACTAACTAGGCTAAGAAGACTACAATGGCTATTACAAAAATACCCTTAATGAAATAAGTGCCTTCATTGGTCTTGTTTATAGATGATGGCTTGTATTTAAAGAATAGCCTCTTTGCATCAATATCCATCATCCTTTCTACTTCGACTTCGGCCTTGACATCTCTAGCAGATCCCATGTTTCTCTCCTTCAACTACTTGAGCGTCTCTGGCTTCGAATAGGTTGAATCCATCAATTTCCTCCAAAGCATGCTCCCAATTGTCCATCTTCATGCATATGCTTCGAAGTCCTCAAGCTCTTTAGCTCGGGTTTTTGTAGAAATCATTGATGACGCTCCGCTTGTATCATAGTGTGTAGTATGAGAACCTTCATTATCATCATCTTCATCTTTGCAATCACCACAAGGTTCCTCTACCTCACCATCTTCATCATACGGTCCATGAGCACCACTCTCTTCGTATTCACCTCCGGAATAGTATTGGTCATGATCATAATTGCCCATGGAGCCTCCGTAATTACCATCATCATAATCATATGTCGCACCCAACCTTGGGGGAGGTGGCCGGCACTTGGTGCCCTATTGGCCCGAGCGTAGCATGTCTAAACCATAGCCTGAACATACAGAAGGTCTGGGCCATCAAGGCCGCCGTGGGATATGTTTGAATGAAATCAAGGAACAATATACAGTTGGAAATCCAAATTAGACATGCATATATATATATATATAATATAAGGGATGACAAGGCCACCATGGAAGACTATACCCCAAAACATAGTTTGACAAGGATGTACAAAATATCTATATACAAGACATATATACAAAGTCATACCGACACAAAATGGCAACTCTGGAACAAATGAAGTGCACCAACACCATCGCTGAGTTGAATAACCTACTGAGGAGGGTTATCCACCAGTCTACCTGAACCTGCGGACATAAAATGCCGTGCCCTCAGAAAATAGATGTCAGTATGAATGAAATGTACTGGTATGTAAGACATGAATAATCATATGAAAGATAATAACAATAAGTGAGGTACAACAATCAACCTGAAACCTGAATGCCTCATAAGATGAATAATTTAAACTCTGAAAAAAACCATAAGAGGTTTCATATAAGTATATATATCCATCACCCACTGATTATAGCTCGGCGGTGGTCCTATTATACATACATAAATATATATCAATCGCCCAACCGATTATAGCTCGGTGGTGTTCATAAAAGTATAACATTGCCCAATAGATTATAATTCAGTAGTGTTAATAAATGTATAACATTACCCAACCGGTGGTGTTCATCATGTCATAAGTGTGCATACGCCATGTAAGGGACATCACCCACCGATTATAGCTCGGCGGTGGTCCTATTATACATGCATAAATATATATCAACCACCCAACCGATTATAGCTCGGTGGTGTTCATAAAAGTATAACATTGCCCAACAGATTATAGCTCAGTAGTGTTCATAAAAGTATAACATTACCCAACCGGTGGTGTTCATCATGTCATAAGTGTGCATACGCCATTTAAGGGCCATCACCCACCGATTATAGCTCTAGACTCGAGAGTTCATATAACTTACAACCTTGGAAGGACTGTTTCACTTTGAAACAGAATAATGGTTCAATATAGACTTGAAACATTAGCCAACATAATATCATATAAGATATAACTTTATGACATGGAAAGTAATCCTTGCAAGGGACAATCAAGATTCAATAACATTCAATGGAATCATTGAACATTTATAGCTTAACATGAATAAGTAGTTATGACAGGTTGTTCGTCTATGTTTTATTTCCATTGAATTCATGCAATAAGAAGTTAACATACCTAACGACCCTCTGTCCAATCACCACAATAAGCTTAATGCGTTGCACCTGAATCTACAATAATGAAACGACACTATCGTCACATTACGAGTGATATAACTATCATATCATATTCCGAATGATAACATTATTCTATAACAAAATAAACAAAGTCTCCCCTATTTATCTTACATTACTCAAGTTCCCAAAGGAATCAATAAACATAACAACTCCTCAACAACCATTAGCTATATACAATTAGCTCTACATTCAACACAAACAATACGTCGAATGACAAGCTCAATTTTACAAGCAACAACAAACATTTCTCTATACTTCTCCTTACTTATAACACAACCATCGTGTTTAACACATAACAAGTTCGTCAATATATGATTTCGTGCCTTATATCCATCACAAAAATAGTAACTAGTAGCCCAATATTTCATACCGACATTATACACAATTTTCGATTTCAATATCATGATTTCACCTTCAAAAAACATATCTATGGCCTAGATATGTTTAAATAAACCAAGGAGAAGAGAAATCATACCTCACTCCAGCAAATTAACACCCTTATCCAATTTTACTCCAACCCAGAAGGATGGCCAACCCAAGAACAGGAAGAAAGGAAAGAAGCACCCAACTTTTACGGGCTTTTCGAGGCTTGATTCACGTTACCAACGAGTAGATCTTAGTCTAGATGATGAATGAACTTTTAGAGAGCATTTGGAAGTGTTTTGTGTCTGAGGTGAGTGAAATATGAGAGTTTAAAGCTCAGCCATGGATTATATACACAAAAGAAACTTACACCGCCTCAAGTGGGTCCCAAAGGGGCTGCACACATTATCTTGCGAAAATGTCAGTATCTCTCTACTATGACGTCGTATTGATGATATATTTAATGCATTGGAAACTAGACTGGTAGAACTTCAATTTTCTAGGTGGATCACCACGTTACTCCTAGTATATTGTGAGAAAAGCTTGGTGAGATCTGACCCAAATTGCAGTAGAATTCTGAACTTAACTTGCGGTAACTTTTACCGGCTTTTGTTTTACAACTTGCATGACTTCAACACTTAACATATGACTGTTATATGATTCAAATACCTCATAACAAGACATTCTTAGCATATGATACACTTCTAGTCTTACCCCAAAAGTACGGGCTATTATAATCCACTTTCCTTCGGCCAACTTCATCGAAAAGTGTTCTTTTAATCATTTAGCCTCAACCTCCCACGACACTTGCGACGCACACTAGCGCGAAAATATGAGGTGTAACATCATAGCCCCCATCACTACAAGTATAGTCTCCCATGTCATCATCACAACCACCAAAGTCTCCATCACATGAATCAGAATCCATGGAGAAGTGCCCGCAAAGATGTCATGACCCAAATTGTGGGTCATGATGGGCACCCACACTTTCCCCCTTGGTATGCGAACCATTCCATTAAAAACAGTGAATAAGAGAAAACTTAGCAATAAAACGTTTATAAAACATCCTTTTATTTCATTAAAGAAATGTGGAAGTACATAACACTTTCAACCCCAAAACCTGGTAGTCACTTGTACAAGAGCTCTAAGAGGTACAAAATCGGAATGCTAATTACATGTCTGGAAAAATACTACTAAGTCTGAAATATAAAAGTATTGCCTAAGATAAAATGATAGATAATAAAAAGGAAGGTATCCAGGGCTATAGGCCGGATAGTAGCTAACCCTCTGAATCTCAACAAATAAACCTTGGGCTACTCACTGGGCCTCGAACTAGATCTGTTCTCGAACTCCGCACTCAGAAAAAGTATAGCAAGAGTAGTATGAGTACAAAACAATGGTACTCAGTAGATATCATAGACCGACCACAATTAGTTCACATATACATGAAGTAAAACTAAATAGGTTGAGCAGATAAGACAATCAGGAAGTCACAAATCATAGAGACAGAATATCAAGTCTTACAAGCAAAGCAAGTTCCAGTTTCCGTTCAAATCACCAAGTCAATAACATGCATTAATATAAGGTATGAATGCAATGCAATGCAATGTCAGGATGCAAAATCTCTCTTTCAAATCTGTACACACATCCTGTGGCAGAGATTTTTGCTACCACTAGTCATGACCAGGGATTAGCTAGATCCATGTACCTGCCAATATTGAGCCCGGAATATCATCCGATTGACACATGGTTCCCAATATCATAACCTACCAACACAGAGCCCAAAATATCATCCGATCAACACGTGGCTCCAAATATCATAACATGTCAACACTGAGCCCGAAATATCATCCGGTCGACACGTGGCTCCAAATATCATAACATGTCAACACTGAGCCCGAAATATCATCCGGTCGACACGTGGCTCCAAATATCATAACATGTCAACACTGAGCCCGAAATATCATCCGGTCAACACGTGGCTCCAAGTATCATAATAATCATCAACTAAGTAGTCTGTAATTAATGTATGAATGCATACACAAGTCAAGAAGTAACAATAGCAGAAACCATAAGTGGAAATTTCATAACCTCCTCTCCTTATCATTGTGCAACCATAGTATCATGACAAATCATCTCATATACCAATAACTAAGTTCACATTTACAAGATCATCACTAATACGGGAAGTACGACGGTAAACCCAAATAATCAGAAGTCATACTAACCTAATTGAACTTATCCTCCAATCACCATGTCGAAGGCCTATCATGCTCTTCTCCATCAATTCTACACATACATATGATTCGCTAATCGTAGTCTAGCAAAATAGTCATAACCTACCTCAATGCCGAAATCACATCCCGAACTCTTCAAACTTGGCCTTTTCCTTTTTGAGCGACTTCCAAATGTTCAAAGTATGTTCACATAATTATTCTACATTAGAATACGCAACTAACAATATCCATATTAATATACTTTCAGAAAAATACCCAAAATACCACTACAATAGGACTCCGGGATCACGAGGGTAAAATGGGAAATTCAAGGTACAATTATACTACCCATAGTCTACTTTCTCGGCTATAGCGCCTTTTTGCGAGCACGAGGGGCATCTCGTGAATGCGACAAACAAATAGACCCCAATGCTTCGCGATCGCGAGGCCTAACCCGTGTTCATAAAGCATCGTGACTACCCAACCTAGACACGCATATCCACGCGATCGCGGGGCTCCCTACGCGAATGGGAGGACCAACATGCCAATGCCTTTGCAATCACGGCTCCTTCGCAATCACAAAGAAGGAAACCAAAACTGAACACCAGATTTTTCTTGTGTTTTCCGAACTTGGTTTTGACACTTGAAATCAACTCGGAACCTCCCAGACACAAACAAAATATGCAGACAGCCTATAATCAACGCTCTAAACTTGTTCGCGCATTCAAAACACTCATCCCGCAACCCGAAGGTATATTTTTCAACGAAAACCTCCAAGGCTCAAACTTCACAATGAAACACTCAAATCATCACCTATGGCCTCAGAACCCAAACTAAAGGCCCGACTAAGTCATAAATGCCATTTTGGACCATGGAACCGACTGAACTAAAAAAAGACAATAATACACCCGGTGTTGACTTTAGTAAACCCTTTTTCATTTATTCAACTTACAAGCTCTAAAATCCTCAAAATCAAACCAAACTCGCCCGACTACCTCGGGAACTGAACCAACCATCCTACTAAGTCAAAAATGCCCTAATAGAGATAGGGTAAGGGTCAATAGGGATAAAATGGTCAAAATAACATAAACAACCAAATAGGTCATTACAGAAGATACCGATCAAATAATCATTCGTCCTCGAATGATGAAGAATGAAAAGCACGAGAACCTATGAGAAATAATAGAATCTCTATTGAGCCCTCATAAAACTCCCACAAGCAAGAAAATACACTGGTAGTATCGCTAACTCACTCTATCAACCAACTACCTCATCTTAGCTCAAATATCCAAATTATTCCTTCCCCGATTAATCCTTAAATATATGAATTGACTCTGCTCGATTTATGACCATAACGAAACTAATGAAAGGATATGTTCATTCCACCGATGCAGGTATCATAACCCTCTGACTGCCGTCACAATGCAGTGCCAACCTAAAATGTTAGAATACATTGATCCTGCTAATCCTTCCTCCACATCTCCTAAGTTGTCATCATCACCCAGATATCCTAGACACCTAAGGACGCATACCACGAGTCCATATCATGACTTCCTTTCATCGTAGGAGAATCCTTGATGCATTTGAGGAAACTCTAAGCAATTCCATCAAAACTGATCTTATTTGTAGCCGGTCACACTAGTCCCAAGTTTGTTTGTCTCGTAACTAGATGTTGAACCCACTTAGCAAAAACCTATAGCCCAACCTAATTTGTAGGAACTCACCCAATCACTCTACCACCTTGCCACAATCATATATACCTCCTCAAATCACTATGGAGCACTAAAGTGGCCCATTATAACTGTCCCAAATAGCTGCTCCATTAACAATATCATCAAGTCTGCTCGCAGACCCCGATAAGGCTTAGTAAACATGTCATACCTAAATTTTGAACTGAAATCCATCGAATCCTTAAAGATTGTTACTTGAAACCCATAAGTCCTCCTGGTAATATAAACATAGTTCTCCAGCTCAATAAACCATTCAGATTTGGGAAAGAATGCACGACTTTCTGAATACCACCAATGGTCACCCAACTGACTCTTAAACCTTTACGAACCCAATCATAGTACTTCCATACCTCTGTGGCGACTGATTATAATCCTTTTTCTCATATACGAATCACTATGAAACCCCACAATATACCTAGTAAATCCGTCTATATCCGAGGTAACCTCTCCTGTCTCTCTTTATTAATAATCGATCCCATACCATCACCCCCGAATCCAGAAGCTGAAATCTATCCCAGTCATCAACTTAACATTAAAGAACTATACTTTATGATTGTACTATTCATATTTCTCGAATCCAACTGATACACAATTTTGATATACTCGTATGAACTCTTAATACATCAACCCTCCTCGTGCTTACCCTTAACCTACTCACAATTCCGAACATCCTAACGTAAAACCTGAGGCGTCATTTAGTACACCCTTAACCCTTGAATATCTAGTTGTAACACTTTGAGCTACCTCTAACGAATCTGAAGTACCAAATCTCGAAATCTATGCACCATGCCTCACAAAAATTTCCCCAAGTCGTTAATACCCGAAATACTCATGAACTACACCTTATGAATTAATTCACCATGTACTCAACTCACACTAGTCACCAATTTAAGATGAACTTCATAAACTTTGATTCCATCAAACTCTCCTCGATCATATGACATAAACCTTCAACTAAAAAGATCCCAAGATTCCCAAGTACAAATCAACTCTAACCTATTTATTCGAGCATACGCTGCCCTTACCCACCTTGATACTATACAATTCACTTCCTTATCAATCTTGTCACACACACTACCAATATTATGCCTCTTCTATCACTATTCACAATGTCCTATAGCACTCGCCATACTTCATGTTGAATTGTCCCTAGACTTCCCTTCTCAATCACATTCCTCACTTTTACACATTAGCTGAAAGAGGCAACATAACACCACCATAATCCATACTTGGTTCCAGTAATTCTGCTACTTCAAGTCTAAATCATTCTCCTTATATAGACGAACCTTAATCCTTCTAACTCAAGACCAAGAACGCATTACCCTAACTCTTCACAATCCCTATCCCATTCGCGATCATTCCAACTGCTATCAACCGAAAATCATCAAAACCCACTTGAAAGGTATACCAAAATATCAAACCCCTGTAGAATAGCTAAACCAATACTGTAGATAGTAGTACACCATAAACTCACATAACTAGAAGTCTTCCTTGCCTCACTTGAACCTCAGAACTAAATACTTCTCTAAATTCAACACATCATATACAATTTTTCATGAAGTCCCTCTACTAGAAATTACCGACCCACTCTGGTCATTCCAACAAGAAACAACCCTTGTCGATGCAATACCCCAAACCACTACTGAACGGATCTAAAATCCGTAGGCGATTCTTAATTAGCATACATATAATCTACTAACATCCTCATGTATCTACACTGAAGTACCCTTGCCAAAATCCATTAATTGAAGAACCCTTTATCCAACTTAGTTTATGAGTTACTGACCCAACCTCGATACTCTAGCATTCTATATTGAACTCATCTCTCCTTGTTTCCACCGGTATTACTATCCCTTAACTTAATTTCTCAAATGCTCTTCGCAATCTGAATTAATTCAAAACCGTCATTGATCTATTACTTCAAATGTCCTTATTTACCGACTCCTCACTCAAGGTCCTTTAACGATACTAGCCTGCAAAAAAAATCACCCCTTACTTTGTTTCGCTAAACCAGTACACACCCAACAACCGTGTGATTATTCCTCTATCTCTGTCAACTCTACAAGAAATCGTAGAAGATTCCCAAGTATTATCCCTCTGTATATCACACCCACAAAATCTTATTCAAGAACTAGATGTAACACTCAGGAACTCCATAATAATAGAACTTCACGCTCATCCAATATTAGAGTTTTTATGAATACCTAATCGTTGGCTTCCATTCGCCTACGCCGTAGTCAACCCTACCACCTCAAACATGACCCCATACATCCATCTTATATTTAAACAACTATACTATAACCCACAAATCAACCAACTCTTGAGTTCAAATGATTCCCTTTTTTTCACTAACCTCAAAACATCAATCGACCCTACGAACTCTCCCTTTACTAAAGGATCACCACTACCCAAATACTTAAGTTTCGCTCGTCATGAGTAACCTTGACTTTTGATCTAAAATAGGTAGCCATTTCCTGGAGGAATCCCCAAGCCACCAATTTTTACTCCACCACTACTATTCTGTCATATCGAAACCCAACTTAACCTTCCCTAACCTTATACGACAATCACCTTGCACATCTTGCAGCCTTATCCTAATGAACACATCAGATACCAATCGTTCTCTTCATATAACGAGATTGACTCATTCAAATTCTTTTCCTTATGCCTCCGTCCCATAGAACAATGAATTACTTTACCATTATTCCCTAAGAACTCTCACTTTCTCACACTTCGTCATGAATGTCGCCTTTCGTGTCCTTATCCTCAACTTCTCTTCATAGCCCTACCATGGTTACTATCTTCTTATCTGATCATTTGATACCCTCAAACTTAAACTGACCTTAAAATAGTAGAATCTAGCCAATTCCAGTATGGATGATGGTTAAGGATACAACTAAGGTATGTTGGTAATTATTATGGTAATCATGGATTAATCGGGCGCAGATAGAAGTATGGCTATGATCAAATCAGGGAGTTCGAGTGGAGTCAGTTCGTACATTTGAGAATTAGTTGTGAAAGAATATTTGGTTAAAGGAATAGAGATATGGGGTGTTGAGGTAAGTTATAGTAGCTTATACTAGTTGAATGAACATGCGATGCTATCATCTCATTTTTGGAATGTTGGGACTTTCATGATGTTATTAAGGAGATTTCTTGGTTACTCGTTGGTTTCTATTCTTTCCTTCTTCCTTTCGAGGATGAACGTTTGTTTAATTAGTATCTAATGTAATGACCCGTCTAGTCATTTTAGATAAAAATCCTTATTTGACTATTTTACCATTCCCGTGATCTTTATGTGGGGTTTGTGCTGTGTGGGGATGGGTGGCACAGATCCCGAGGTCCATTTATATGAGTTTTGGATGAAAAGCCTAAGTTTGAGAACTTAGAGTTGATTAGTTAAACTTAGAGTTGACTTTTGGTTAGATGAGTTCGTTTCCAGGTCCCGTCACTTCCGGTAGTTTCGGAGGGTCATTTATGACTTAGTCGAGTCATTGGTTCTCTTCCCGAGGTAATTAAATGTATTTTGTGGCCTGATTTGTAACTTTGTATTTTTGGTTTATGTCGGATGATTCTTTAGCAAAATAAGCCTTGGTTTGGTATTTGTGAAACTCCATGGTACGAACAAGTTCGTAGCACTATTTACTATAGACGAGCATGTTTGGTTTGTATTTGGGGGTTTCGGGAATGTTTCAGGTGTTCAATGGAGGTTTTAGGCCATTTTCCATCAACTAATGTCTGGTGTCCCCCATGGAAAAACCAGCATCTACTTTGGAGGGTCTGCCTCGATGAGGGATTAGCTCACCGAAGCGAAATCTGGGAGTCGGGGGAAGTCTGCCGTAGCGGATTCGTGTCCGCCGCGGTGAGGGGTGAGCTATCAAGTGACTCTCGCCCCAACAAGGTATTTTTCCGCCGAAGCGGGTCTTCTCCAGTGAAGTCGATTCTGCTAGGGCGGATCAATTTTCAGCCTTTAGGTAATAGATCCTTTCTCTCTTATTGCTTAAGTTATGATTATGAGTTCTTTTAATGGTGGTTTAGCATATTATGTAAGTTGGGGAAGATGAGTTATGCATATTGAGAGATTAAGAGAGTTATATGGTTGATTTTAATGAGGATTTATGGATCAAATAGTGTTAATATCATGACTTAGGATTGGATTATATTAGATTATCATGTTTGCAAGCTTAATTTGATTATAGAAGTTTTTTTTCAAAAATGGGAAAATCTAGGGTTTCAAATTGGGGCTTTTAGATTATCGTTCAATTGGGGATTCAAATGTGTATAGTTTTTCAAGTAATTTAAGGATATGATTACTTCGTATGTAATAGAGTTTTTTAGTATTAAAGTACGAGTCTTGGTGGCGTGGGCCCGGGATGGGTATTTAAAGTATTGTTTTGTTATGATTAGCTTTATATTAATGAATAATATGTACGTGGATAGACTTCGACTATTGTGAGGCGCATCGGAAGGGAAAGGCAATCACCAAGACTTGATTTGTTAGTGCTCTTGTTCAGCAATGAGGTAGGCTATGGTTTAGTTTTTTGAAACTCTGATAGAAGTGCGTAGTACTTATAAATGTTGAGGGGTATTGGGCGTGTTTCGGAGTCCCACTCAAACAGTTATGATGAACATTTGAGTGGGTACCGATGTTGAATTGTGATGATGAGTGATTTAGGGGATCAGCCTTATGCTGATTCTGATTGTTGTTATTTGGGCTTGTCGCAATTATATGGGCCCATCACCATATTTGATATTGTTGTGTTTATTGATCAAACATGATTTGATATGATATCCTGATTGTACTAGGATTATTGTTGATTGGACATATTTGATATGAAATCCTATGTGTTGGGTCATATGTGTGTTATTGAACTCTTGAAAGTATGTGATATTTTATCGCTTTACTTGTTTGCATCTCATTATATCATGATATATTTCCTTATATTGTAATTTGCATTCAAATACTCATGGTTTTGTGATATTAATATGAGAGTGGTATGAATATGCTCTGCGCCCAAGAGGCCGGAAAGGTAAGAACACTTATGAGATTATGGCAACATTGAGATGATGATGATACAGATGACTTGGGTTGTACTCCGCAATGGATATTGATATGCAGGGGACGGAGTTGCATGCTTGCAACATGATATTATTAAAGACAAATGAGTCTTGGGCTCTAGCCAGATTTGTGTGTGGAAATTTTGGCTAACTAGGAGTGGTATATGGACTTTGCGGGTCCCCCATGGGTGTACAAACTATAATAAAATATTAGCATATTGTATATCAGGTTGAGAAAGGTACTTTGCATAAGCATTGCATTCATATCATACATACATCTATACATTGATTTATTTATGGTTTGGTAATGTGCTATGGTTGGTTATTGGAACTTGGGTGAAACCCTGATTTACCTGGATTGAATTGATTGTATTTGACCAGAATAGTTTCTAAGATTGAGCTTGTCTCTGTTAATATTTGGAAATAATGATTATGCTGGTCTCTATGAACACATGGATAAATGGTTGAGGCTATTGAATTGATTTAGTTACCGTGTGTGGCTTGCTTCTTCGTGTATGGGTTTTTGAGGTTTAATACTTGTAAGTCTAAGTGTTTGTTGTCAATTGCTATTGTGGTTGGAAGTGTAAATTATGCCATGACTATTGTCTAGGTCCAGGAAATTATGTGCATTTGTGTGTTGCATGGTAATTGATTGTGTGATTGGGTAACAAGTCTAGTAAGGAACATGTGTTAAGTGTCACTAGTGGAAAGGTAGATGTGGAATGATCTATGTGTGTACTCATGCTACACTTGATGCATCTTTTCAGATGCAAGTACATGTCCCTCTGCCAGTTCCAGATCTCAAGTTTGAGTCCGAGCAGGTTGACTTCCAATATTCAGGGTGAGGATGCTATATTCTGGCATACCTTGGATGCTCATTATCTTACTCTGTCTTTACCTTGATTCGAGAAACACGATTAAGATTTTTAGACTTCGTAGTTCAGTCTTGGCTTATGTGGTCTTTTATTCAGACTTGTATCCGTATTAGCGCTCTTGTATTATTGACCAGATCTTGGGGGTTATATTATGATTCTAAAATTTATGTTCCGCATTTCATACTTGGTTGACAATTTATTTAAATATTTGTTATCTTTCCACATTTTTCTTGTATCATGTTAAATGAGTTGAGAGTGGTTCGACTACCTGTGGGGAAATTGTATGTGACACCACAATTCCTAAAAGGGGTCGTGACAAAGTTGGTATCGAGCTTTAGGTTAAACGATCTTAAATACAAGAGCAATATCTAGTAGAGTCTTGTGGATCGTTGCTGAGATGTACGTACTTATCTTTGAGAGGCTATGAGATATTTAGGAAATATTACTTTCTTCATTCCTTTCATGCTAAGTTGAATCAAATTGGTATCTGAACTTCTTCCTTCTATTCTATCACTGATGGTCGTAACACTCTCATTAATTCATGCGTAAGTGGTTCGATATGATGTCGCGCGGTAGGGTATGAGATATGTTACCATGATTCAGACGTGGGACCGAGTCCAGTCATCAACTATGATTTGAAGGTTCAGTTGATTGGGGTTATGATTGTGACTTCTCAGTTCGGTGATATCCTTGAAGAGTATGAATTATAATTTAGAGATGCAAGAAAAAGAAATTGGATGGATCAATTTATGGTATATGAAGGGAAAATTAGTATCTAACGCGCTTGATAAGTTATGTTGTAAGATGTACGAGGGTGGATGTCGTACATGTCATAAAAGGTTCTCAATTTGGTAGAACTGGAATAGCAGAGTAGAATTAGTGGTTGTGAGTTCTTTAAGGGAATGATTATTTTTTTGAGATCAGGTGGCAAATGTTACGTATGATAAGTAAAACTTAATGAAATAGACTATCGCGTTTCTTTACCTAAGAAGGTGCTCGTGGGTTCACTTGGCATTTCAAGGTTAGTGATGATATGGATCGATGAAACCAAGAGAGTGTTGATTTGTTAGTTATTTCATAGTTGTTTAGTAATGAGTAAGTGTAAAAGTCTTATATGTGTTGGTATGTTGGACTCGTCGTAGGCTAATGGGAGCTAGTGATTGGTTAATAGGAATAACTCTTGCGCTAGACGAGTGTGGAGGTATATCTGATGGATTATCGGGTGTTGCATTTAGTTCTTGGATAAGATTTGTGGGCATGATACTTGGGGAATCCTTTAGTTACTAGTATAATGAATTTGGAGGTGACCGAAGGATAGGGAAAATTACTCGGTTTGTAGGATATGTTATGGTTTGGCAAAATAAGGGAAAGATTGGGTTTTGGCAGGAAAACATCGTATAGAATCTCGAATAAGGTGTTGGTCGATGGGAATATTCATGGTAACGGGTTGATGATGGTTTGATCTAACTCTAGTTGTGAAAGGCTTCGGGTATCGATGATCGGTTCAGCGAACGCATGGACTGGTATAGAAAGAGGATCATTTCAATCAAGGATTTTGACAAGGGTATTTCGACGAAACTATATGAGGAAATTAGCAAGGGGTATGTTCGGTAATTAGGGTTCATTTTTGGATTATGGATTGGTTCAGTGATGGTTCGGGTTATTGTTGGGGTACTAATTGACTGTTGGTTAGAGTAACCATAGTGGGTTGATGTCTTTTTCCAGTCGAGGAATTTCATAAAGGATGGTACATGGAATGTGCCAGATTTTTTGTAGCAGTTTCCATGTTTAAAGGTTTGAGTAATGATCGGTTGTTAGAGGTGAACATGATTGGAATGAATGGTGGAAATGTAAGAAATTCTATAAATGTTTGGTTGATCTAATTTGGATTGAGTAAGGTGCATCTTCGAGATAGGAAAGGATTCAGATTTGAAACAATGGAAATTCTTCGGTTAGATGTAGATTATAGTGGAACTATTTTCGTGTTTTTTAGATCGGGTGAAATTATTTGATAAGGATGGTAATTAGCAAGATATGACAGATAGATATTCGACGAGGTCTCCAGAATGTGGGTGAGTTTAGAGAAAGTATGAGGAAGATTTGATGTGTTTTGAGTTCATATAGTTCTATCAGACTTGCGTATCGGTAGAAATTGAAGAACTCAGAGATTATAATCAAGGGTATGGTTAGTCGGCGCTAAATTGATGACTCAGATAGAATCCAACTTTAAAAGTCGTGGGTGACGACACGTGCTTGATTGTTCATGAGGAAATGAGATAGAAGAGATCATGCCATGTTTATTAAAAGCTTACTAGTTTATTTGGAATTCGTTCGGGTGGCTAACAATGATTTAGAAATTGAGTATTTTATTCCAGGACATATTTGTTCATTTAGGGTTGGTGGCCTATCTTACATTGACTGGAGGACTTATAGTATTCTAGTAAACGACTGATAATGATTCGAGGGATTTCGATTTGGAAATGGAAGTATGACGATGTTACTGACTCCCGTCATTTTTACAAGTAAGATAGATGATAATTTTCGGATGATAGTGATTCAGACAGCTCTAATGGTTTGCACAGTTACTTGGTATGCATTGAGGAAGTACAATTGGTTATGGAAAGTCTTCAGAGGGATTAATCATTTTCTATGGATTTTGCAAGGCAAAGTAATCGGTAGACATGTTTATAGTATGGTGGTTTGGAAATTCGATTGAAATTAGACTTTTGATGTGTGTTTATGTGTTCTAAGAAATCTTGGTGCGAAGGATGACATTGATAGTTGAGAAGGGAAGCTAGTAGAGCCAGATAGTGATATCAGTACATGATGGATAACGGTTGAGGCTGCAACTAATGAATTTTGGTAAACTATTGTGGTAATTATGGATTCAATCGAGCGTGAATAGGTATGGCTATGATCAAATTAGGGAATTCAAGTGGAGTTAGTTTGTATATTTGAGAATCAGTTGTGAAAGAAATTTCGATTGAAGGAATAGAAATATGGGGTGTTGAGGTAAGTTATAGTAGCTTCTACTGGTTGAATGAACAAGCGGTGTTATCGTCTCATTTCTGGTCCTGTTGGGACTCTCATGAGGTTATTAAGGAGGTTCTTGGTTACTCATCGATTTCTGTTCTTTCCTTATTCTGTTTGAGGATGAACGTTTGTTTAATTGGTATCTAGTCCTGTTGGGACTCTCATTTAACTATTTTACCCTTTCTGTAATATTTATGTGGGGTTCGTGATGTTCGGGGAGGGTGGCACAAATCCCGAGGTCTATTTATATGAGTTTTGGATGAAAAGCTAAAGTCTGAGAACATAGAGTTGGTTAGTTAGACTTAGAGTAGACTTTTGGTTAGATGAGTTTGTTTCCAAATCCCGTCACTTCTGGTAGTTCTGAAGGGTCATTTATGACTTAGTTGAATTATTGGTTCGCTTCTCGAGGTAATCAAATATATTTTGTGGTCTTATTTGTAACTTTGGATTTTTGGTTTATCTCAGACGATTCTTTAGAAAAATATGTCTTGGCTCGGTTTTTTGTGAAATCTGAGGGTACATGCAAGTTTGTAGCATTGTTTACCATAAACGAACATGTTTGGTTTGTATTCGGGGGTTCCGGGAGTGTTTTAGGTATTCAACAGAGTTTTTGGGCTTTCACGCAGCAGCGGGTCCGCTCCAACAGAGTTGATTCCACTGGGGCGGATCACTTTTTAGGTGTCCTATAAGTATTTTTAGGTCAGATTTCTTTTCCCCAACTAACAAACCCTTGAAACCAGCACCGCATAAGGGTATTTTCAGATCTTTAAGACCATTTCCAGCCTTGAGGTAATAGATCCTTTCTCTCTTATTGCTTAAGTTAGGATTATAGCTTCTTTAGATGGAGGTTTAGCATATTATGTGAGTTGGAGAAGATGACTTATGCATATTGAGAGATTTAGAGTGATGTAAATCAGCCCGCGGACTTAAACTCCCACCATAAGTCGAGAAGAGCTTTGCTAAGAGTGCCAACAATGACACGTCATTCTACACTTATATGCCTAACATGGCATGGAAAATTGAATGGAGTTGGAGTTGTCACGTGAATATCTAGGAAGCAAGTTCTTTTCGGCCTTTGTATGTAGGTCTTGGTTGAAGACCATGTTTGTTTTTCTTTCAGCTTGTCTTTATTTCTTAGCTTAAAGTTTAGTTCTTCTTAGGACATATTTAATGTACCACATAATAGGACAAGGATGTAAGGAAAATGGGTGACTAGGCCGAGAGGACAAGTTGGCAAAAACGGTGTCCAGATCGTGTGAAAAGAATTAAGCCAAGTTGGCAAGGACAAGAATGGGCTAGAAGATGAGGCTTCCAAAAAGACAATTCATGAACCAACTTGTGGACACCAAGAAGATGAAGTGTTGGTCGAAATACTCCCTTATCCATTCGGCCAAGGCACACAAATGAAAGGAATAGAAGCTTCCAACACATTCCAAGAAGATGAGGTTGTTGGAAGAATCAAGTTCATGAATATTGTTACATAGGAGACATCAATTTCGGCCTAGAGAAGAGGAAGAGGTGGCCGAACTCCCTTGGTCACCAAGTCAATCCAAATGCGTTCACACTAGGTGTTAGTTTGTGTCTTTTCATTTCCTTTCTAGAATAGTCTATTTTGTACTATAAATAGAGGCCTTAGGCCATTGTAAAATTCAGAGTTTGTTGAATATAAAATTTGAGTATTTACTCATCTTTGCTAACTCTTTTAATCCGAGATTGATATTCTTAGTTTGTTCTCCGGGAGGACCTTTGGTTCTTATGTGAGCCAAACCCCTTGGTGTAAGTTTAACTAAGACTGTGTGACTTAGTTGAATCCAAACTAAGGTTTCCCTTTGGTGTAAAGTTTGGTTAAGACTTTGAGACTTAACTAAGCCTAAGCTTAAGGAACCCCATCGACGTAGGTAGACGTTGGAACTGTGTGGTCCAACCAAACCCAAACCAAGGGTCTATCATAAGGTTTTTCGACCACCCTCACTTGGCTTGTTCACGAGCATTGCACTTAGCAACCTAGTACTAGACCTTGTTAAATTGGTCACCCCGTCAAGGTGTCAACTTGGGCATTAAAACCCCTTTGTCATTATCCTTAACTTATCGACCGATTGTGTTTGGTTTGTACTCGGGTTTGCACCTAGTATCTCGTGTCCATCGCTCATCCAAACCACTTTGTTCTTTCCACCACTACATCCCACATTACCTTACAAACATCCACTCCAAAGGCTAACCCCCGAAAGCATCCCCAATTGCC
This sequence comes from Anisodus tanguticus, assembly GCA_034509755.1. Classification (NCBI taxonomy): domain Eukaryota; kingdom Viridiplantae; phylum Streptophyta; class Magnoliopsida; order Solanales; family Solanaceae; genus Anisodus; species Anisodus tanguticus. The sequence continues at coordinate 24,836,595 of CM067551.1, forward strand.
CGTCCAAACCTGACAATAACAAACTGTCCGCATAACACACTTTTCCGGAACCTTACTATTTCAGTTATGTTCCGTCACCTTACCATAATCCAACCATCAAACCCCGATCATAAAGATCACCCTCAACCTGTCTAGAACTGCCCTCTAAAATGCCCTTACCCAATACTTGTATAAATTCCCGATACAGCCCCCACATCACCACTGCCCGACAGTAGTCGATAAATCGAGAACCTCACTGTTTCAAGTTCTATTTCATGTCTTTGACACCATATACTCACTTAACTCCGACCACCACCATAACCCTCAACACATCCTCAACGACTCCAAAAAGTGTCTAAGCCCGACTCCTTACCAAACTACCCAAAACAGTCCCAAAATATCACCTACTCGGCAGTAACACCTAACCCGAGAACCCTTATTTCACATCCATTATCGTGTCAACTAGTTCCCTGTCGAACTTATCCCCACTTACCCTCACTCACCCCTCCGTACTTACATCAAAGAGAGTTATATGATTGATTTTAATGAGGATTTATGGATCAAATAGTGTTAATATCATGAATTAGGATTGGGTTATGTTAGATTATCATGTTTGAAAGCTTAATTTGATTATAGAAGTTTGTTTTCAAAAAGGGGAAAATCTAGGGTTTCAAATTGGGGCTTTTACATTATTGTTTAATTAGGGATTCAAATGTGTATGGTATTTCAATTAATTTAAGGATATGAGTACTTTATATGTAATAGAGGTTTTTGAGTATTAAAGTTCAAAATTTGGTGACATGGGCCCGAGATGGGTATTTAAAGTCTTGTGTTGTTGTGATTAGCTTTATATTAACGAATACAATGTATGTGGATAGACTTCGACTATCGTGAGGTGCACCGGAAGGGTAAGGCAATCACCAAGGCTTGATTTGTTAATGCTCATGTTCGATAATGAGGTAGGCTACGGTTAAGTTTTTTGAGACTTTGATAGAAGTACGTAGTATTTATATATGTTGAGGGGTATTGGGCGTGCTTGGTGGTCCCACTCAAATGGTTGTGATGAACGTTTGAGTGGGTACCGGTGTTGAACTGTGATGATGGGTGATTTGGGAGATCAACCTTATGCTAATTTCGACTTCTGTTATTTAGGCTTGTCGTCATTATGTGGCATCGTCACCATATTTTATATTGTTGTGTTTATTTATCGCACATGCTTTGATATGATATCCTGGTTGTACTAAAATTATTGTTAATGAACTTCTTTGATATGAAATCATGTGTGTTGGATCATATGTGTGTTATTGAACTCTTGAAAGTATGTGATATTTCATATCTTTACTTGGTTGCATCTCGTTATATTATGATATCTTGTCTTATATTATTATTTATATTCATACACTCATGGTTCTGTGATATTAATATGAGAGTGATATGCATATGTTGTGAGCCTAAGAGGCCGGAAAGGTAAGAAGACTTATGAGATAATGGCAACATTGAGATGATGATGACACATATGGCTCGGGTTGTACGCCGCAACATATATTGAAACGCGAGGAACGGACTTGCATGCCTGCAATATGATATTATTCAAGACAAATGAGTCTTGGGCTCTAGCCAAATTCGTGTGTGGAATTTCGACTGGATAAGGACGATATATGGACTTTGCGGGTCCCTCGTGGGTGTACGGATCATAGTAAAACCTTGACGTACTGTATAACAGGTTGAGAAAGGTAACTTGCATATACATTGCATTCATATCATACATACATCTATACATTAATTTATTTATGGTTTGGTAATGTGATATTGTTGGTTATTGGAACTTGGGTGAAACCCTGATTTACTTGGATTGAATTGATTGTATTAGACCGGAATGGTCGCTAAGATTGAGTTTGTCTCTATGAATACTTGGAAATAATGATTATGCTGGTCTCTATGAACACTTGGATAAATGGTTGAGGCTGTTGAATTGATTTGGTTGTCATGTGTGGCTTGCTTCCTCGTGTATGGTTTTTTGAGGTTTAATACTTGTAAGTCTAAGTGGTTGTTCTCAACTACTACTGTGGTTTGAAGTGTAAATTATGTCATGACTATTGTCTAGGTCCAGGAAATTATGTGCATTTGTGTGTTGTCTGGTAATTGATTGTGTGACTGGGTAACAAGTCAAGTAAGGAACCTATGTTAAGTGTCACTAGTGGAAAGCTAGATATGGAACGATCTATGTGTGTGTGTCAGACCGTAACTATATAAAGACTTAACTAAGTGTAAATGCTAAGGTTAATAAAGGAGTTACCATCATCATGTTTAGTTTAGGTGTAACACTCTTGGAAGCGTTCGAAAATGATTATTGTGATATAAGTCTGACTCATTTATTCGTATGATAAGTTGGGTAAGTGGGGTTAAGCTTGAGTATGACTTGAATAAGAGAGTACTAGTCGGTGGGTACCATGATAGTAAGGTCCATATATATGTGAATAGATTGATTGTACTTGACTGTGATTGGAACCTTATGTGAACAATGTGACTTGATGAATCGGTGAATTGATATGTGTACAATGTGACTTATATAGGCTATTGAACTGTCTAGTATAGGTTTATCTGGTGTCAACTTGATATTTATCTTTGTTACGTATCTTTCATCATTGTCGGTCTATGATGTCTATAGGGGTACGTTGTGTACTCATGTTACACTTGCTGCATCTTTTTTAATGAGATACAGGTCCATCTTCCAGTTCGATATCTCGAGTTTGAGTCCGAGCAGGTTGACTTCCAGTATTCAGGGTGACGATGATATCTTCCAGCATACCTTGGATGCTCATTCTCTTACTCTGTCTTTACCTTAATTCGAGAGACACAATTCAGATTTTTAGACTTTGTATTTCAATCTTGGCTTATGTGGTCTTTTATTCAGACTTGTATCCGTATTAGCGTTTTTGTATTATTGACCAGATCTTGAGGGATTGTATTATGATTCTCATATTTATGTTCCGTATTTTATACTTGATCGAAAGTTTATTTAAGTATTTGTTATCTTTTCGCATTTCTTCTTGTATCATGTTAAATGAGCTGGGAGTGGCTTCGCCTACCGGTAGGGAAAGTGTAGGTGCCACCACGATTCCTAAAAGGGGTCATGACAAAGTTGGTATCAAATCTTTAGGTTAAACGGTCTTAAATACAAGAGTAATGTCAGTAGAGTTTTGTGGATCGTTGTTGAGACGTCCGTACTTATCTTCGAGAGGTTATGGGATATTTAGGAAACATCGCTTTCTTCATTCCTTTCGTGCTAAGTTGAATCAAATTGGTATCTAAACTTCTTCCTTCTATTCTATCACTGATAGTGGTAACATGCTCTTTAATTCATGTGTAATTGGTTCTATATGATGTCGCGCTGTAGGGTATGAGATGTGTTACCATTATTCAAACGTGTGACCGAGTCCAATCTTCAGCTATGATTTGAATGTTTAGTTAATTGGGGTTATGATTGTAACTTCTCAGTTTGGTGATATCCTAAAAGAGTAGGAATGATAATTCAAAAATGCAAGGAAAAGAAATTTGATGGATCAATCACTGCTATATGAAGGGAAAAATTAGTATCTGATGCGCTTGATAGGTTATGTTGCAAGATGTACGAGGGTGGATGTTGTAAGAGGCATAAAAGGTTAGATTAGCTTTAATTTGGCAGAATTGGGATAGCATATTAGAATTAGTGGTTGTGCATTCTTTCAGGAATGATTATCGATTCGAAATTAGGTGGCAATATTACGTATGATGAGTAAAACTTAATGGAATAGACTGTCGCGTTTCTTTACCTAAGAGGGTGCTCGTGGATTCACTTGGCATTTCGAGGTTAGTGATGATAGGCATCGATGAAACCAAGAGAGTGTTGATTTGTGAGTGATTTCGTAGTTGTTTAGTAACGAGTGAGTGTAAAAGTCATATATGTATTGGTATGTTGGACGTGTCGTAGGCTAATAATGGGAGTCAGTGATCGACTAATAGGAATAACTCTTGCACTAGACGAGTGTGGAGGTATATTTGAGGGATTATCGGGTGTTGCATTTAGTTCTTGGATAAGATTTGTGGGCATGATACTTGGGGAGTCCTTTAGTTACTTGTTTAATGACTTTAGGGTGATGGGGTATGATGGAGAGAGCATAGGAGAGGTTTTTGGAACTTATTTGGGGCAAAAATAAGGATTCTAAGTCGAAGACCCAATTAAAACTCGTCAAAAATTCTGCACCGTCATAAATTGATGGCCAGTTTGACAGTCCATCAACCTGGACTGTCAATCCTGCCCTGAGAACCAACAATTTTAGACCATTTGACGGTTGCCTCTTGCACTTTGACGGTCCGTCAAACTCCCCGTCAAGTTGCACAGTTTTTCAATTTCGTCGAAACATATTTTCTTTGATCTGTTTAATTTTAAAACTCCCCGGTACTTCCATAAACAAGTTGTAAACCTTCATTATCCTTCCGTAATGTCATACCTCTTCTCAGAACTTCGGTATTTACTAACGACATGACGGAACACGAAGCTATGGGGTGTAACATTGTACATATTGTTATCTCTTTGTTGCATCCAAGTGTGTATACTGTTATGTGGACTGCGTAATTTAGGTTAAACATGGATTCAAACTAATTACATGTTCCTATCTGTGATAATGGACCTAATTTGATTCATTTATGAGCCTCACATGTTCAATTAGTTAACTTAAGTATAAAAGAAGTTTATAGAAGCTGCATTTTCATGTAACAGTTTAGTTGATAGAGATAAGTCTTAGCTGGATCTGTTAGCATGTGTTCTCTTATATTTGTATAGGCTATGAACCGTGTGTGGACAATCTAAGTTTTGGTAACTATTAACCTTTTAGGTGATAGTCCTTGTCATGTGTATGAGTGTCCTGTTTCATGCCTAGATTATGTATGTCTGCTTTGGTGCTACATGTGGTCTTATCATGTCCCTGTTACTATAAGTCTGAGTCCTGATGTCAAGATCTGTTTACATTTTCAGTTTAAGGTTAGAAAAAGCTAGTCTTAAAAGGTTCAAAATAATATCCCTCTGCATCAATATGCTATATGAAAGCCATGTTATTTTCTTCTCATATATCTAGTTGAGATTGCTAGATTGTCACTTAACTTAATATCTATGATTTAGCATAAAACTTGAATAAACCATATTAGGATATCATGTAATATGCACCTGACCAAGTCCTCTCTGAAAGGCCTGACTTGTCATGACCAATTCAACAGAAATTTTTTACTTGCCTTATATGCACCTGTTTCATGATAATCTTTGCTTATTTGAATCTCTGTTTGGTTCTAGAACCCATGATTAGTTAGTTTTTCCTAACTGTTGATTTAAAGGTAGGACATAAAGAAAGGGAGAGGTTTAGGTTTAAGTGTTTGAACTGATCCTAATGTGATAAGAATGTGAGTTTACTGTAAGGGTGATTCAATTTGATCATGATTATGGATATTTCTGTAATAAAATGCTAAGTTCCATCATCTGCTAACTATCTTGAAAATAACCTTTACATGTGAGCTTTCCTGTTTTAAAAAAGGAATTAGGGACATGTCATGGTTTGTTTGGCATTATGTGTGTTTTTTATCTTGTTAAGACTCTGTTTTGGTGGATTATATGAATCTATCAAAAAATGGCCTAAATGTTTTTGTATGACCCTTCCTTATGAATAAATGGATATGTGCTGAGAATTTAAAACTAGGATGTAATTTTGGTTGAGGACGCCTGCAATAAAGTCAATGTACCCTCTCTTCTCTTCTGTCATGTGATCAGCCCTAGTTTGAAACCTATTCAGCCTTAGACAGTCAATAAGTCTGCAGTTTTAAGTAGAATTCATGCTAATCTCAACTTGGCTTATCAGTTTGTTCTTATTTAATAAATCATTCTACTTGCTATTTGTTTAACTAGAGGATTAAGTCTTAATAGAGGCTGAATGATTCAAGTAAAATAAGTAAAAGATAGGGAAGTTAACCATATGGCTAATTGCTTTTAGATTCCAATGTTTGAATGTTTTCATTTGATTTGGGAATATGGGGAAACTGTTATGGTGTTGTTACTTTCCAGTATGTTTAATACATGCTCTTCTGACATAGATAGTCCAATACATGCTCCTTGAGGCCTCTACCTATGCTTTAAGAACAGTTCTGCATTTCTGGGAATGTATATTGTCAAATTGTCGCATGTTATAAGTTCTGAATGCTAAGTCTTAGGAGTAAAGGACAAGAAATAGGGACATGAAAGATATGTGTGTTGGCTCTAGTTTCTGGTTAACTCCATATGAAATTTGATATGTTTTTTATGTGTATAATTTAATATACATGAGCATATATGTCATATATACCCAGTATATCAAGTATACAAGGCAAGTATATCCTTGTGTATATCACTAGATTGACCAGGTTGTTTATGTGATCTTCACTGAATTATCTTGAATTAGCGATGAATGAAAATAAGGACAAGCATATGGTATGATATTTGTTAGCACTTGAACTTCTTTGTTGAGTGTGAGTGATTTTATGTATATGTCCCTCGTGTTGTTGTTGTGAATATAGTGATTTTAGGACTTTCTTTCTTACGAGGACATATGAATTATGATGCATTGGTGATGTTGACAAATACCAAATTGAGTCAAATGAGCATATCTAGTAGGCCGGTGATTTTGTGTCACTTCTTGAGGCTTGGTTGTGTTTCTTAATTATTTTGAAACTCCATTGCCTTCTTGAAATAGTGCTTTGAAATAAGCGAGTTATTTGGTTTGAATATTCACATGCTTGTAGCCTAATTATTTGTATCAATCAAAGTCAAGAATGTTGTGCGTAATTGAAAAATGTGATTTGAAAATGATAGTGATATTACTTGAGCGTGAGTTGTAGATCCTCATTAAGTTTTTGATTTTGATTTGCTTGAGGAAAAGCAAAGATTTTAAGTTGGGGTGTTGATAAGTGGTGATTATACCACTTATTCTACTCTCTTTACTTAGATTTTTGCATCTTTTATTGATAATATGAGGTTATTTTATGGTGTATATTGCTATTATTTCAGGTGCATTGAATTATGGAAAGAATTGAGATCAAACCAAGTGAAAATGAGGCAAAAAAGAGCAAAGATGAGGAAAATGGAATATGGCCAGTGAAGTAATATTTGCGATCGCGAAGTGGACCCATGCAATCGCGCGATCAACATGGTCAACTCGTCTTCGTGATCGTGAAGTCGTTGCCACGATCGCGTAGCAGCAAAAACCACCAAGCTGCGATCGCGGTAGTTCTTCACGCGATAGCGATGAAGCTTCCTGGGCGAACTTCTGGGCAGTTTTGGAATTTCACATTTTGTTGTCGCAAACCACATAAAACTCGAGCAAGCTCATTTTGTAAGAAATCTTTGGCAAAAAAACACAAGTTTTGGGAGCTAAGGTACTTACACCACACTTGGGTCTTGAAGATTTGAAGATTTGGTTGAGCATTTTCTTGAACATTTACTTCATTTCTTTAATTTCTTATTTTGTATTAAATATTTAAGTGTTTAGCATTTATTTCTTTACTTGAATCTTGTTTATGGAAATGTTCATGATTAAAGTATAAAAGTGAAACTCTTATTTTACTTATGTATTGAATGATTTTATTCTTAATCAAGTGACATTATTGTTTCTTTAATTATACTTGTTCTTTAATACTTCTTAAGGGAATATCTAACCCTAGGACTCGCCCATTTACTTCGGTTTAAACTTGAAAGAGGCAAACTCGGAGTTGAAAAAAATATTAATTAATAAGAATTTGGGGCGTTAACCTTCATCTAATGGAATCGGCCTAGGAATAGGCGAAATCACTTGTAGCCATATTCAGCTATTCTTAATGCTCCTAATTGCTTTAGGAATATTCAATTAGGTAGTCCTTTTAGTCTTTGGAAGAAGCTAATTTGGAATCATTATCCGAGGCTAAGTAACATAAGTTCATCATTATTTGTAAATCGTGAAATACGTTGGATCATGACTTGAAGTAATTTCTTTTGTATTCATGCTTGTGGCCATTGATCATTTTACTTGCTTTCTAGGTTAAATTTACATTTCCGCATTAGTTATAATTTTCTCTCTAAAATAACCCTCAAGTGTTCGGCTTAGCGTAGTTGGTGAAAATTCCTACTTTGTTTGATCGCCTACATATTGTTCTCTGTGGAATTTGACCCCCACTCATAGTTGAGTAAATTATAATGCATAAGACCGTATACACTTTCTCTTTGATGAGTGGATTTGGATGTTATCACAGAGATGTTGATGAACCAAGGAAGGTGTACAAAGGAGAAATGACTCCTCATATATTTCTGTTTGAACTAGAGAACAAGTGTATTATGCTCATATCTGAGTGAAAGAATGAGGCAAACTAATTAGATACGGTGGTGATTGATGTACTTGATCAAGGAATACTAATCAATCTGCCCTCTTTAGGGCAACAGCAGGACCACATGTTGTCTTATGGGTTCTGGCTGACTAGAATGTTTACACACTTTGAGGGTCCCCAAGGTGTCGCGGCCCTTTCCTAATTTCCTGTTTGACCGACAACCTCTTAACCTTCTCATTAATTCCTCTATTTCAGGCTCCAAAATATTGTTAAATTAATAATAAATCAATCTGTAAGAAATATTTTTCTTGATTATTTCATTTCAAAGTGGTAGTAAATATATTATAATACAAGCATAATCTTAGGCTATAATTACAGTAAGTAATGACTAAATATACACCTATCATATACAAAACATACATAATTATGACCGAATATATTATCCTATTCTATCACACCCCCATAATCGAAGCGAGAGGTCAGTGTATGCTGAGACTGTCTCAAAAGTCTTTAAACAGAACCAGCGGAAGAACTTTTGTAAAAATATTGGCAATCTGATAGCGTGACGGGACATGTAAGACTTGTACTTGTCCACGAGCAACCATTTCGCCAACAAAGTGAATATCCAGCTCAATATGTTTAGTACGTTGATGTTGAATCGGATTCCATGAGAGATAAATCGCACTAACATTATCATAATAAACCAATGTCGCCTTCGAAACCGGACAGTGGAGCTCCAAAATAAGGTTTTATAGCCAACAAAATTCAGACACCACATTGACAACTCCTCGGTATTCTACTTCGGCACTGGATCTGGACAAGGTAGTTTTCCATTTGGAAGACCAAGATATCAAATTGTCATAGAGAAATACAAAATAACCAGACCTGGAGAGTCTGGTATCCCGACATCCACCCCAATCAACATATGTGTAAGAAATAAGAGTGGTTGTCGATGACGGATATAAATGCAAGCCATGATCGAGAGTGCCCTGAATATAGCGCACAATGGTTTGAGAGCATGCATGTGATCCGTCATCGGGTTATGCATGAATAGACAAACTTGTTGCACATCATAAGATATGTTGGGCCTCGTGAAAGTAAGATATTGTAGGGCACCTGCAAGACTGTGGTAATGTGATGGATCGGCATATGACTTGCTGGAAGAAGCACTCAAATTTTGTTTAGTATAAACCAGAGTGGAAGACGGCTTACACGAGGACATGTCAGCTCGTTCAATGATCTCTTCTGGATACTTCTTTTGAGACAAAAATAAACCACCTGCATGACGTGTTACAGCTATCCCCAAGAAGTAACTTAGTGTCCCTAGATCTTTCATTGAAAATTTTGAGCCAATAAGAGACATGATAGACTTGAAAAGAGCATCAAATGAGGCAATTTATATAATATTATCCACATACACAAGAATATAAGTTATATCATTACCCTGACGGTATATGAATAGAGAATGATCAGGCCTGCTGTTAGAAAACCCATTATTAGAAGCATAATTTGCAAACCTCTTGTACTAGGCCTGAGGAGCTTGTTTGAGCCCATACAAGGATTTCTTCAGCAGGCACACATGATTAGGATAAGTGGGGTCCCTGTACCCCATGGGCTGATAACCATTTCATTGAGTTCTCCATGCAGGAATGCATTTTTTACATTAATCTGATAAAGTGACCATGCCTTCGAAAGGGCCACACTTAGTACCGTGTGAATAGTTGCTGGTTTGACCACCGCATTGAAAGTCTCACCGTAGTCCACACCAACATGTTGAGTCTTTCCATCACCTACAAGATGAGCTTTATGCCTCTCAAATGTACCACCAAATTTTTCTTTATGACTAAAAATCCACATAGATCGGATCACATTAACATCAGGAGGACGAGGCACCAAATCTCAAATCCTATTATTAATAAGAGCATTATATTCATCATCCATATCCATTTTCCAATTTGTGTCATTAAGGGCAGACACAGGATTTTGAGGCAACGGTAATTTGGCAATATGAGTGTGAAGATCATATTTTTTGTTTGGTTTGAAAAACCCATGTTGACTACGAGTGACTAGTCATTGGGTCGGAATTGGAGTTGGTTGGATAGGAGATAGGATATTGGGCTGAGTGGGTAACATACTACCTTGAAGCGGGCTTGTGCCTACTGGGCCGCCACTGCCCAAGGTTGGACCGCCACCCAGAGGGCTGCCAGACAATGGGTCGTTCAGCAGTGGGATGCCAGCGAGAGGCCCAACTGGGCTGGCAGCCACTGGATTCGGGCAGGCAGACCCATTAGGCTAGGTTGGCGAAGAAACCTGTTGGGTTGAGTTGCCCGAGACAATTGGGCTGGCCGAAATGGTTTGGCCCATTTGGGAAGAAAAACGTTGGACTAAATACGGGGGTATGCTATCGTCAAGAAATTCGTAGGTAGGAGGCATAGAATATTGCATTTTGGCAAAAGAAAATTTTGTTTCATCAAAAACTATATGACAACTCCCGATAATTTTATTAAAGGATAAGTCGTAACATTTGTAACCATAATGATTTGATGGATATCCCAAAAAAATACACGGAGTAGACTGGGGTTGAAGTTTATTGATGGTAGTGGAAGAAAAAAGCAGATAGCATAAGCATCCGAAAACCCGTAAATGAGGGTCGGATGGGTCCCTTAGGTATACAATTTTCAGAGGGGATTTGTAGGCTAACTATTTGCTATGAAGTATGTTCAGAAGATAGGTTGTCATTTGTAATGCATGATGCCAAAATGTTGGTAGTAGAGAGGCATGGGCAAGTAAGGTTCTAACAATGTTGTTAATGGTTCGGATTTTTCTTTCTGATTTTCCATTTTGAGATAAGGTATGTGTACACGAGAGACGAAAAGACAAACCATTGGTTTTGCAAAAATTCCAAAATCGTCCATTATCAAATTCTCTACCATTATCACATTAATATTTTTAATATCCCGTTCAAATTGAGTGCGGATGAATGCTCCAAAGGAGAGAAATGTGGAAAAAACTTGTGACTTTTTAGACTAAGGAAACGTCCACAAAAAATTAGAGTAATCATCCAACAAAAAAAGATAATATATGGCCCGAAGAGCTCAAAATGGGAGATGTCCAAATATCACTATGGATATTATCAAAAGGCATAACAGTGCAAGAATTAGAAGCAACAAAAGGCAACTTAACATGTTTTCCAAGAGGACATGAACGACAAACATGAGAATTACGAGTTCTAGTACACTCAATAAATTTATTTTGTTTAAAGGAGGCAAAAATAGGTGCTCCCGGATGACCCAAACGTTCATGCCATAAAGAAGGAGCTAAAGCTACAAATGTGGATGGTAACGTGTCTTGATGTGTGGTTGTGGTGATTGGATATAGCTCGCCCTGATTATCACATCTCATTAGACGCATCCCCATCTGAAAATCATTCACGAAAAACCCAAAAGGATCAAATTCAACAGAAACTGAATTGTTAGTGGTAAATTTTCTAACTGAAATCAGGTTTTTAATTAATTGAGTAGCATGAAGGACATTCTTTAAACCTAACGGTGGGTTCGGGGAGATAAGTTTGTATTACCATAACCACGAATTGGAATTGAATGACCATTTCCGACAATTATACCACGATTATTTCTCAAATTAAAATAGGACGAGAGATTACCTTATGAGGACGTCATATGAGACGTTGCTCCGGTGTCCATGTACCAGTTGGCATCTGGAGGGTTGAGCCCAAGAGTGTGTATCGCGGCCTCGATGTTGGTTGGGGTAGCCACTGCCGCGTGGGCCTGCTGCCACTGGTTCGACAGTGGCCCAAGTATGCTGGGCCGAAAATTATTGGGCTGCTGGCTGCTTTGGTAGACGGTTGGACTGTTGGCCATGGACTTGGCCTGGCCCAGTTTCCTGAGGGGAAGGGGCAGGGGGCACGACCCAAGGCAACTGCCAGGCCCATAGTGCCGGTCCACTACCCCATTAGGCCCTCGACTGCCACTGGCCGCCGCCCATACCGTCACCTCCTCCACAGCCGTTGCCGCCGCCCTTTCCACCACCGCAGCCACCGCCATAGTTTTTGCCTCCATTATTGCCATTTCGCCCCTTCTGACCATGGTTTGTCGGCAAATTTTCAAATTCTAAAGAGTTGTCATCGGACGAAGCGGCAACTATGGAGAAATTCGACACGGTAGCTGTCTTTTTGGCAAAATTCACTTCTTCTAGTATGAGCATAGAACATGCTTGGTAAAATGGCGGAAGAGGGTTGCTTTGGCAGATGAGCGTACCTACTCCTCTTTATGCGTCGGTGAGGCCGACAACTATTTGTAACATGAGTTGATTGTTAGTTACCGGCGCCCCGACGTCCTTGAGTTGGTCCGACAGAACCTTGAGTCGTTGACAATATGCGGACGCAATTGAAAAATCCATGTTAGTGGTTGAGAATTTTTGCTCAAGTGTGACGGTTCGAGAATTCTTATTGTCTTGGAATACATCACGTAAGTGTTTCCAAGCCTCCATAGCCGTGGAGTCGGGCTCAAGAATAGTATGCAGCAAATCACTTGAAAGTGTGGCATAAATCCACTGGAGAACCGTCGCATCAAGTGTCAACCATAGTTCCATTTCATCATCGATTTTCGGCACCTTCTCCTTGCTTTTTTTCGGTGGAATGATGTGATGGATAACCATGTGTGAGCGACAATGAATTTGAAAAGCTCCGCCCATGTCACATAATGGACGTTTTTCATCTCAACAATTATGGAGATATGAGATTTAATGTTTGAAACTGCGAGAGTTGGATGGAAATTTGATTTCGAGTCAGACATGGCTGACAGAAGAGGGAGGGTCGGCGGCACAAAGAGAGTGAGGGGGGTGTCGGCCGACGGTGAAGGAAGGGAGAAGGTATTAGGTTTAGGAACTTTTCCTAGAATCTGATACCATGTAAGAAATATTTTCCTTGATTATTTCATTCCAAAGTGGTAGTAAATATACTATAATACATGCATAATTCTAGGCTACAATTACGATAAGTAATGATTAAATATACACCTACCATATATATTATCCTATTCTATCACAATTAACTAATTAATTGGGATTCAAACTTACGATTTTATATCTGATTTATTACCTACTCGCGGCACTAAACTGGGTTTCTTATCGTTCGAGTTGAAAACATTTTTGCACTTGGGATTAGTGTACCTTTGATCAAATTCTTTATTTGCATAATCCATATTTTCTGAACACAAATAAGTGCATACCCTGTACTCGTTTTACTAGGATCAATTAGAGAGATTACAACAATTCGAGAGTTAAAGACTTTTTTACTCACTCAACTGTTTTCATTGTAACACAAGTCACTTAATTTTATTTTTAACTGAAAAGTCAGTCAGCTTTCATCTTTGTAACACAAAAGTCATTCAACTCATTTTAGTTAATTTTTACTGACGTGATATTTTTTTAAAATTTAAATTTTTATTTAATATAACCTATCATTTAGTGATCCGCCCCACTAAACCGACCTGATATTCAAATTTTTATAACAAAACACTAAGGACTGAAATTTTACTAGTAATATTTTACTGATAATGTGACTGAATTCTCCTCCCTACTCATACCTTAAAATTTTTCCTCAAGTTCATATGTTTACTATGACCACTATAAAGCTATTTGCAAGTAATAATAGTTCTTCAAGGAAGTTTATATATTCTATTCACAAAATATTACGAAAATCAACTGAGACTAGTTGTACCTTTGTTCTTCTTTTCATCTATGATGTATTCAGAATACTATTCCCTTGAGCAAGCAACTTGAATTTTACAAAGAATACCATAAGAAGTTGGTTGTGATTGCAGGGAAAGTAAATGTCACATCGATAATCAACGTTTCAATTCACTTAGTCAATGCAGAAGCCAGGAAACAACCTCTCCACCCCGCAAAGATAGAGGTAAGGTTTACATCTTACCCTCCCCAGACCCCACTTGTGGGATTACACTGTGTATGTTTTTGTTGTAATGTAGAAGCCAGGAAGTAGTGATTTTGTTCAAAACTACAATACTAATTCTCTGGTCTACAAAATTTACACTACTGATCAGTTCTCAGACATCCTCATCAAGTCCTACACTAAATTCATTGGATAGCGGGTTAGGTTAGTGGTGCGGGTCACTAAGGGGTCGTTTGGTAGAGTGTATTAGATAAAATAATGCATTAGCTTTATGTATTAAAAATACTTTGTTTGGTACACTTTTTCATCATATGTATAATTAATGCAAGAATTAGTTATACATCCTATTTGGTATTATGTTATGCATAACTAATACCTAACAAACCATGATATAACAATGCAATGAATTTTAATGCATGTATTAGCATGGTTAAAGACACAATTGCCAGTCCCTCAAAAAGTTTAGTATGGAAGGTACCTTTGTAAACAACTAATTATTTTTAAAAATTATGCAATGCATGTTATCTCTAATACACCAAACCAAATGGTGGATAAAAAATAATCTATGCATAACTAATGTCAGCATTACTAATACCAGTATTACTAATACACCATATTCAGCATTATTTTTATGCGCTCTACCAAACGGCCCCTAAATGGTAAGAATGAGTAAGTTTATATTAATTAAGGATTTAACTTTTAAAAAGATGTCACGTCAGAAAAAATTGATTAAAATGAGTTATGACTTTTGTGTTACAAAAATGAAAGTTGAGTAACTTTTCAGTTACAAAATAAAGTTAAGTAATTTTTGTGTTACAATGACGATATTGAATGACCTTAGAAATTAACTCAACAATTCGATGTTAAATTTTGTATTTTGTTTTACCTTTTGCGTTATTAAATTTTAAGATGGTCCAATCATGTCCTGTTTTGATTTTCTTTCTTGTAAACCGCTGCAACAGTCTCTTACATAAATACTGGAATATAGATCTGTAGATAAATATGCCATCTTAAATAAGAGTCGGAGGGTTTGGAATTAGACAAAACATATAAGAAATTTCATTCAAAAACATTGCCTCGACTTCCTAGAACATTCACTATAAATTATATTCCCTCCGTTTCAATTTATGTGATGTTGTTTAACTAAACATAAAATTTAAAAAATAAAAAAAGACTTTTGAATCTTGAGTCTAAAATAAACTAAAAATATTTGTGTGATTATAAATTATCTCATTAAACATAAAAATAAAATTTAAAATTAAATTATTATGACAAATAGTAAGTAATGTTTCATTCCTTTTGATATTAACTATTAAATAACGTGCCTCATAAATTGGCATAGCAAAGAGTAGTAATGTTTTGCAAGTGCGAGTTTCCCTAATATATATGACTATAAAATCATTAATAGCTATTATCCACGAATATTCATAAAAGAGAAGACTACATACACTAGCTAGCTCTTAGGATTAGAAACAAAATCAATGTCAAAGTTTAAATGGGGCATGTCTCTGAAGCACGAGGGTCATGGAAGAATGCTCAATCTACAGATGTTCACATGGACGACCTAATTAACTATGTTTAGTTATATAATTAAGTATTCCTTCCTTTCCATATTAATTAGCCACATTATTAAAAATATTTGTCTCAAATTACTTGGTCACTTTCTAAAAATAAGATATAATTAATTAAATTTTTTTCTATTTTGCCTTTAACATTAATTGCTTTTTAAAGTAACTAATATTAATTATAGTGTAATTAATTGAAGAGAGATAAAGATAGTGCAATAAAAATAAATTTCTTATTTATGATTTCTTAACGAGCGTGTAAAAAGAAAAGTGATCAAGTAATTTAGGATAAGTAATCAATTAGGTTGACTTTATTGGGTCCGCAAACCCTTTGTAACTTCCAGTTGGCACTGTAAGCGTCAATTTAACTCCCCACTGCAACCTCCCCACTGCAACCTCTGCTCTGCCATTCACACAAAATCCTTTTCTTTTTCATTTTCTCTGTTGACTCTCCCCCACTACCTCACAGGCTGACTAGGGGTGAGCAACGGGTACATGGTATCCAGATATCCGACCGGAACCGATACTAACGGGTAGGTTCCGGTTATTAAAATTAGGAACCGATCAAAGTCGGGTTCGGTTCCGGTTCCGAAAAATAAAAACCGGGTACTCGGACCCGGAACCGATATCCGGACCCTATGAATCCACCCCCCATTTAAATTATTTAGTTTTGGGCTTTGGAGCGTTTACATTTTTGGCCCAGTCCGGTTGATTAGGTCCGACCCCTAAGCCCATTTCTCTTTCTACACTACGCACACGACACAATGTGAGGTCGCCCTAAATCCTAATTTTCATACTTCTCAGTTTTCATTTCATTTAGAGGCAGCTCGCAGGTCGCCGGCAACTCGCAGCCTCTCCAGTCAATATTACGCAGCTCGCACCCATTACGCAGGTCGCAGTAGCCTCGCACTCGCAGCCTCTCCTCTCTCTTGTTGTCATTGTTTCTCACTCCAGAAGCTTGACAAAGATTGCGGCGTTGCGCTCGAATTCCTCTCGGTCTTGTTAAAGGTAATGAATAACCCTTAAAGTTGTTGCATAGTGAAGAACATTAGGTTTTTGCATGTATTGGCTTAATATCAAAACTGCATGAGATAGATCTGGTCTTGTATGTGTTAAATAGTTCAGATTTCTGATGATTCAATAGAGAATAGTCTGAATTAGTTTGGGTTGATTTCTGTTAGTTTAGATTGAATTAAGGTTGGGTTGATTTTTGTTAGTTTAGATTGAATTAGTTTGGCTTGATTTCTGTTAGTTTAGTCTGAAGTAGTTTGGCCTGATTTTTGTTAGTTTAGTTTGAAGTAGTTTGGGTTGATTTATGTTAGTTTAGATTGAATTAGTTTGGGTTGATTTCTGTTAGTTTAGTCTGAAGTAGTTTGGGTTGATTTCTTCTTCATCATAATGTTACTGTTTTTCTTCTTCATCATAATATTTTGATGTTTCGAGAAGTAAAAAGAGACTTTTATGGTCTGGTTTGCTTGATAGGCTCTTATGGTACTATTGCCTATCTTGATATGAGTTTGTATCCAAATTGCTATTTTTGATGTGCTCTGATTTGCTTGATAGGCTCTTATGGTAATATTGCATTTTAAAAATTGACTCAATAAGAGTTCCAGTTTTTGCATCTCTTTATCGCTTTAAGCAAAAAAAGTGATGGCTTTTAATGAGATTGTTACAAAAATACTCTTTCAAAACCTAATTGCATTTGTCTACCTTCATACCACATCAGTTACATTACATTGTCTTCCACATACAATAAAAGATTTCTGGCTCAAATCATTGATGTCTAGCAAAACTAGAACTCTTATTGAGTCAAGCAGAGTGGGTCACTGATGTCTATCAAAACTAGAACTCTTATTGGAGTTACTGTTTTTTCTTTATCATAATGTTTTGACAAAATATTATGATAAAGAAAAAAAACAGTAACTCCAATTAAATTGAGCATAACAAGAAACAATAAGAGTGAAAAATAAGGATTTTCTATGGATAAATTAGTTTATATTTCTATGGCTAATTGGTTTATCCTTCTTTCTTAGTACGTCATAGTTACTGACAATGTTTTATTTTGATACTTTTTTTGGTAGATGGTTGAGGCTAACACGACATCCACAACTCGTGCACCATCGAAAAAAAAGAATGCAACAAAATCTGAGGCTTGAGAGCATTTTGTTAAAGCAATAGATGAGAAAACGGGTAATGTTGTTTCTATCTGTAATTATTGTAATGAAAACTTAGCTTATAGTGTTAACAATGGTACCTCATCCATGTGGAAACATTTGAGAAGTTGCAAAAAGTATCCTTACATTGACAAGAAGCAAAAATTGCTTGGTGCTCATTTTAAAGGTAGTATAAATGGGGATAATGAGCATATGCTTAGCACTTGGAAATATGATAAAGATTTTTGTAGGCACATGTTGGCTAGGATGATTATTATTGATGAGCAACCATTTAGAACGGTTGAACGTGAAGGTTTTAAGGGTTTTGTGTCTGCATTACAACCTTTATTTAAGTATATTTCAAGATTCACAGTTGCTAGGGATTGCATGAAACTTTAAGTTTGTGAAAACTCATGCTTAAAAGATAAGTTGTCATCTCTTAAATCTAAAATTGCTCTCACCACTGACATTTGGACTTCCATTCAAAATTTGAGCTATTTATGTCTTACCGCTCACTTTATTGATGAAAATTGGAATTTGCATAAGAGATTGCTAAACTTTGTTGTTATGCCTAGCCATAAAGGTAGGGATATTGGTAAGATGGTAGAAAAATGTATAATTGAATGGGGAATTAGAGATCGTATATCAACAATTACAGTTGATAATGCGAGCTCTAATGATGTGACAATTGCTTATTTGAAGGACAAGTTAAGAAATACCCTTGTTTTTGGGGGGTGAGTTTTTTCATATGAGATGTGCAGCTCATATATTGAATTTGATTGTGAAAGATGGGTTGAGTGAGGTTCGTGAATCAATTAGTTGAATTCGAGCTGCAGTTAAGTATGTTAGGAGTTCCCCAAGTAGAGCACAACAATTCCAAAGTCGTATAACTGAAGAGGGCATAACTTATAAGGGCTCTGTTTGTCTTGATATTAGTACGAGGTGGAATTCTACATATCTTATGTTAGAAAGTGCTAGTAAGATCAAACAAACATTTGTAAGACTTGAAGATGATGATATGGCTTTTGTGACTGAGCTTGATTGTGGTGTCCCGAAAGATGAGGATTGGGAAAATGCATCCTTGTTGTCTTTATTTCTGAAAAATTTCTATAAGGATACTATTAGGATGTCAGGACGTCTCTATGTGACAACTAACCATTATTTTCATGAAGTTATTAGCATGTTTTCAACATTAACTGAATGTGAAAGCCAAAATAATAATGAAAACCTTAAGGCGATTGCTACAAAAATGAGAGTCAAATTTGACAAGTATTATGGGAGTATTGAGAGAGCAAACATGATGGTGTTGATAGCCGTAGTACTAGGTCCTCGATATAAGTTGAGATTTCTGAATTGGAGTTGTAGAAGGATTGGTGTTGATGATGCTAAAATAGAACTGATGGTTAGTAAGGTAATGAATGTATTGGAACGTCTTTTTGCATTCTATGAAAAAAATCATTCTTCTATGGTTGATTCTATTGTATTGACGAGTCTCAAGGCTCTATTGACAGTGTTGGTGGAGAAATTTTTGGTTTTGTTGATCCAGCTTCACTTGTCAAAGATTGGTACCAGGATGACCAAGATGAACTTGGTGGGGATTTAAGATCTGAATTGGAAAGGTACCTTAGTAGTCCTTGTGAGCACAAAAATGAAACATTTGATTTATTGATGTGGTGGAATGCTGCTAAGTCGACTTATAAGGTTCTCAGTTTGATGGCTAGAGACATCTTAGCCATCCCCGTATCCACGGTAGCCTCGGAATCAGCTTTTAGCACATCTGGTCGAGTGCTTGATCAATTTCGCAGCTCTCTAACTCCTAAATTTGTGGAAGCTTTGATTTGTTGCCAAGATTGGTTGCGCTCATCTTCAAAATCCTTTAGTGTTGAGCAATATATGGAAGATGCATAAAAATATGAGGAAGGTAAGTCATTAGGTCTTTCTTTATTTTTGTTTTATGGATTTGGGTTATTTAGAATTTTTATTTTTGTGTATTGTCTTTTGTCTTGGAATCTCACAATAGTTTCATTTTATTTTTGTAGAGTTTACTTGTGTCACGGAAGACATAATGACGGATAAGTATGCAAGTGGACGTGTGGCATTTATGGGCGTTTTTTTTTTGGCATCTCTTGTTTCTTTAGAAGATGTATTTTTGTTTTATGTTTATTTGGAGTTTTGTAATGTATTATTCATTTAGTGATTTCAGTCACGGGAGACCCTCCATTTCAGATTCAGTCACTGATTTCACTCACGGGAGACCCATTTCAGATTTTCAGTCACTGATTTCCTCCATTTTAGGCTCAAAAGCAGATCTGCAATTTCTGTCACTAAATTTTCAGATTATGCTAACTTTTTGGATTATGCAGAGTAGTTTTGCAATATTTTCTTCATTTAGTGATTGTGTTGTATCATGTTCCTCCATTTGTCATTGATTTCAGTCACGGAATACACATTTCAGATTTCCCGTCACTGATTTCCTCCATTTCAGTCACTGATTATGCAGAGTAGTATTTATGACATAAATGGTTTACAGGGTACCCGGGTAGGTTCCGGGTAATGATTGCTATGGGTAGGTTCCGGATAGTAGATTTAGGAACCGGTCGTTTACTGGGTAGGGTCCGGATAGTTCAAAAAAGTTAGGGTACCCGGACCCGCTCACCCCTAAGGTTGACACACCAAAACCAAATAGTATCTTTTTACTTTTTTTTTATATTACCCCTCTGTTTCATTTTAGTTAATCCTTCTACTAAAAATAAAATTTTCTTTTACTTATTAATTTTAGCAATTTAATTTCTTATCACTATATTTTTAAATATATAATAATAATAATAATAGTCAAACTTAGATATCTAAAATATAATTAATAAAAATAATTTATTAAAAGAAACTCCTAATAAATACTTCCTCCTTCCAAATTTAAGTGTCTTAATTAGATTTGACACGAAATTTAAGAAATAAAGGGAGAATTTTAAATTTTGTAGTCTTAAATTAAAGATGTGTGAGATCTTTAAAATCTTATGGTATTAAACTTATCTTGGAATTGAAAAACTTACTAAATATAAAAAGAGACACTCTTTTTTGGACATATAAAAAAGGAAAGTATGATACTTAAATTGGGATGGATGAAGTATTATATTTTTTAAGGGGAGATGCATGTCAATAAGGTTAAGTAAAATGGAATTGAAGAAGTACTCTTTTTAACTTCTCTTAAGTCTTAAGCGTTCATTACTCAAAAAGTCATTGAATTATTGAGAATTATTTAATAAAGTTATTTTTTTATGTTATAAAAAAGTCATTCATCTTTGTCTATATATCATGTTTTGTTCACTAATTTTGGTTTTTGAAGTGATATAGAATAAGTGACTTTTTTGTTAAAAAATATATAACTTTATTAAATAATTATCAATTTATTGAGTAATGAACTTCGATATAAAGCCTAGATTTCTCAACTTGACCTTCTAACTATATGATATTACTTTCTCCATTCTAATGAAACTTTCGAGTTTTTAGTAAGGTAATTAAAAAATAATATTTTTATATATTTAGTAATAATTTAACTTTAAACTACTCATTTTACTCTTACAAAAAGATTTATAGTTTGAGAAAATTCTATGACTTATTTTAACTATAAATTTTAATTTTTTATTTCTCTAAAATTTGTCCCCAACGAAATGACTTTACATCGTATTGGAGCGGGGTGGATGAAATGGAGGCTCTCCCGGGGTTTTGTCTGATAAGAATATGTCACCGAGGCTTAAAGGTAAATTCTACAAAGTGGTGGTTATACCAGCTTTGTTGTATGGAGTAAAGTGCTAGCCAGTCAAGAACGCCCACGTCCAAAAGATGAGTGTAGCAGAGACGAGGATGCTCAAATGGATGTGTGAGCATACTAGGAAATATATGATTAGGAACGATGCTATTCGGGGCAAGGTGGGAGTGGCCTCTATTGCGGACAAAATGAGGGAAGCGAGACCGAGATGGTTTGGACATGTGAAGATGAGGTGTGAGGATGCACCAGTAAGAAGGTGTGAGATAATAGAGGCAGAGGTAGGCCGAAGAAAAACTGGGGGAGGTGATTAGACAGGACATGACACAACTCAAATTTACTGAGGACATGACCCTAGATAGGAAAATGTGGATATCGAGGATTAGGGTAAAAGGGTAGTATGTAATCGAGTGATGTATCATTGTAGATAGGAGATTAGTCCATTCTACACATATCCTTAGTAGTAGTAGTAGTTAGGTAATGTGTATTTGTCTATTTTTTTGATGTGTATCACTATCTATTGCGCTTTTGATTTGTATCTTGCTATTTTATTATCTATTTTTTGTGTTTGTGTCACGTTCCGTTTTCTTTCCTTTCCTTTCTTTTCTTTTCTTGTCTTTTCTTTCATTTCGAGCCGAGGATCTTACGGAAACAACCTCTCTCCCCTACAAAGGTAGAGAAAAGGTCTGTGTACATCCTACCCTCTCCAGACCCCACTTATAGGATTACACTGGGTATGTTGTTGTTGAAATAACTTTACATAAATTAAGACGAAGAAAGTACTTTATTTTGAAGTAGGGTTGTACATAAATAACATATCTAATATAATCCCACAAATGAGATTTGGGGAGGATAGAGTGTACACAAATTTTACCTTTGACGGGTATAGAGGTTGTTCCGATAGACATCGACTCAAGAAAAATCAATTCAAATCAGTTCGATAAAAGAAATAACAGACATAAAGAAGCAATGGAAAATTACTATAGACCGTATGATAAAGTAGTTTGAAAACAACGAACAGTAACTACAACAAAATAATACGATAATCAGAGTACAAGAAACAACATATAGTAACAAAATACCAAAGGACAAGAAAACAAGAGTAATACTACAACTAACTACTATGGAAGGATAAGCGAGACAACACTCAATTACCTACTAACCTTCTACCATAATTTGTGTCCTCCATAACCTCCTATCTAAGGTCATGTCCTCGGTAAGCTGAAATTGCGCCATGTTCTTTTAATCACCTCCCCCAATACTTCTTCGGTCTACCTCTACCTATTCTGAAACCATCCATAGTCAAACTGTCACACCTCTGCACTAGGAATTCATGCGTCTCCTCTTCATATGAGGCCACTCCAACTTTTTCCCCGATATCTTTATTTTTAATTCAATCTCACCTAGTCTGCCCACACGTCCATCTTAGCATCCTCATTTCTGCAATTTTCATCTTCAGAACATGAGAGTTCTTGACTAGCCGACACTCCACCCCATACTACATAGTTAGTCTAACCATCGCGCTATAGAATTTGCCTTTAAGTTTTAGTGGAACCTTCTTATCACATAAGACTCCGAAAGCGAGCCTTCATTTCATCCACCCTGCATCAATACGATGTGTGACAT
Source organism: Anisodus tanguticus (assembly GCA_034509755.1). Taxonomy (NCBI): domain Eukaryota; kingdom Viridiplantae; phylum Streptophyta; class Magnoliopsida; order Solanales; family Solanaceae; genus Anisodus; species Anisodus tanguticus. The sequence continues at coordinate 24,859,965 of CM067551.1, forward strand.
CATCGTCAATCTCCCTATTTCCTTAGATAATAGACCCAAAATAATTGAAACTTTCTCTCTTTTGGATGACCTGGTATCAAGACTCACTTCCACGCCAGCCTCATGCATTGTGTTACCGAACTTGCACCCCAAATATTCTATCTTGATCCTGCTCAACCTAAACCTTTAGACTTCAGGGTTTGTCTCCTAACCTCCAGCTTAGCGTTAACTCTGTTGTAGGTCTCTCCAATCAGAACTATGTCATCCGCAAAATAGCATACACCATGACACCTTACTTTGAATTTGTGGCGTCAATTCATCAATCGTCAAGGCAAATAAAAACGGATTAAGAGCTGATTCCTAATGCAGCCCCATCAAAATGCCCAAGCTCCATTATTTCAGTACTCCCTCCGTTTCAAAATGTTTGTCATACTTTCATTTTTGGTCCGTTTAAAAAGAATTTCTCTTTTCTTGTTAGGCAACTCTATAATTTCAACTTTTCACGTGACATGTTTAAGACTACAAGATTAAAGGGCATCTTGATACATTCTACGTATCTTTAGTTTAAGATCACAAGATTCAAAAATTTCTTACTTTCTTAAACTTCGTGTCAAGTCAAAACCAGAAAAATATTTTAAAACGGAGGGAGTAAATGAAATGATACTCTATTTTGCAGTATCACGATATGTTACCGATTGTAAATTGAACAAAATGTGTCTTTTTCAGCAATGCTAATTTGTATATTACCTTCTCAATTCGTTTAACATGATCAAGTTGATATCATAACCTCTATGGTATATAAGTCGAAAACTAAGAAACTATACTTTCTGATTTACCGTACTGCACAAAACTAAAACCAAATTTAAAAATAGCGAACTAATGATATGATAATAATGTATAGTAAATAGTAATACTAGAGCAAGGCCCTTGCTGAGCACGAGCCCAACATAGTGATCATGACATGCAGGAGATCTAAGGTGGCTTTCGTTTCCTAACGTTGTCCTATGTCAATAAAAAGTTTTGCAGAAGAAAGAAACATGTGAAACAATGAAAACAATATCTAGAATTAAGATGAATTGATAGCTCTTAACCCAAGCATCACAACCTATGTTGTTTAAAATAATATACTCCATCATGTACTTAATTGAGTCCAAATGAGTCTTCCCAAGCTCATAGGATATACAAAATTTTACATTCAAATCTGAAATAACTGTTGAATAATGTAAAATTCCATGGTGCTTTTAAGTACTTGCGGGAATTTGACCTCTTATCCCGTAGAACCCGACTTGAGCAGCTAAAACTGAAACAACCTAAGAAAATATCAATTTATTAGAAAAATGTATAGAAAGAATTAAGTACCATATCCTAAAAGCTCCACAAATTGCAATCATCAAAAGACAGGGAAACATTATTTATCAAACAAAACATGATATGCACAATATATGTATACAATCTACACTCTTTTTGTAAGCATCCAGTTATTCCTTCATAATACCATTTCCTTGCCTAATCCTTTCTAGTTCTGTAATATCAAGTACACAGTTTCATTTTCATTCAGATTACATCAACAAACGATCGGTTGTCAGATATCTCATTCACGAAATAGATCCTACTGGCATTTTTCGTTGTCAGATCTCGTTCACGAAATAGATCCTACTGGCATTTTCGTCGTTAGAGGTTAGAGTCTTCCTGAACATGTTTCACTTAAACTTCCACCAGCTAAATCTCATACTTCATAAATATGCAACTTTACAATATGTTTGTACATTATATAAGCAAATACTTATCAATTATTTTGGAAAAAGAGCTACAAATATTCCGAGAAGTATGAACTATGGCAAAATTTGTGTGAAGTGTTAAATCTCACTCAAAAGGTTCACCAGGAGTCTTAAGACTATACTAAATACCATTTAGCATTAGCCAACAGGTTCCTAATAATAACAATATGTCGGAAGAATATTTCTCACGATCTCGAAGAATCAACATCCTTTTATTACGTTTCAGCAGTTTCTAGGGTCACGAAAGCAGCCTACTTCGATTTTTCCCAACTATTTTCTGCTAGTTTTTGTCCTTGTATTACATGTTGATACTGATTATCACACATATAAAGGAATAAAAACCAACACTACATCAGGACAAAGGTATTGCTCTTTGTAAAAGAAAAGAGGTTTCAAGGAAAAAAAATTGTATTTCCATCAGATAGTCATATAAAGCTAAGAGAAACAGTGAGGTTACATCAACTTTTCTCAAATGCAGCTACAAATGCCTAAGTTCTAAGATACTAAAACCAAACCGGCATGAGTCATCAACTTTAAAAACGAAAGTTATGAACTGACGAAGTATAGTGAGGAAAAAGAAGAGTTATCTCTAATTACCTGTCGAATGAAGCAGCTACACAACCTCCTTTACTGCTGAAAGTGCAGCAGTTGCAACCATCTCTGAGTCCACATTGTAGCATTTTGATCATTAATAAGACACTTTCCTGACATGTGATAGCATAGATGATTGATGCCTTTTTTTTTCCCCAGGACAATCCCACTAATGTCATCCACCTCTGTAGACTATAGCAGAAGTTTCAATTAAAAATTTATTAAGTTTTGAAGGTAACATAATAAGTATCTAACTTAGTAACTTAAGAGATCAATCTACACACATTTTTTATTTTTAATATTAATTCTTGCACGAACTGGGAAGTGGTGCACATATTTCCGTTCTCCTTAATGGAGATATAAGAGTTTAGTTATACGTTTTTCCTAATGAAGCTTCTGTTATCTCTTTGGTGCATTACACAGCCAATGGGATTTTAACTCTTCATCTATTTCCTTTTCTTTCATAAGGAACTCTTCTTCTATTTCTTCTTAGATCCCTGCAGTAGTCACAGTTCAAACCTAATCATTGTATCCAAAATCAAATTTAGATTTAACAGATTTCTTAGGCCTTTCAATCCTCAAACCTCAAAAATAATTGCACACTATTTACCCCTTCTCAAATGTGTATCCCAAAAGAACTACCTAATCCCATTCCAGAAATCTGAAATAGCAGATGCAATAATGTAAAATTCATGGTACAGCACAGCCAGGGAGACCGCTACGTGGTAGCATAAAAACGTATGTCCAACAATAATGGTGAAACTTTACCATGATATAAGAACTTAATAATGCACCAAATCCTATCTTAGAAGAACCTGCAGATGACACAGTTGAAGTTAGTTCTTGCAACATAAGGATAGCAACATACAGGTCATTCAAAAAAAGTTTCTACAAAGTTAACTCCAAGACAACATAGGAAGAACAGATAAAACAACACACAAAAGAAAATGGAGCGGGAATTCATACTATTTCACACCCTTTAAATCGTTAGGGGTTGAAGGAGTCCTGAACTGTTTGAAGAGATGATAGTTCCGAGATGATGGAACATCATAGTTGATCATAGGCCAAGGAAAAACTTCTTCTTATGGTGTTTCTACAGTTTCATCAGCTTCAGCTGGGGTTTTCAACAATAAAAGAACAATTAACAGATGCCCACCAAAAAATAAAGAAAACTAACATATACCTCGATAAATGGAGATTATCAACAAACAAAGTGCAGTAATCGAACAAAGACAGCAGAAAAAAATTACCAGAATGAAGAAGCTATACCATCGAATGCATTTTTAGATTATAGATGGAAAAGGTAGACCAGTTGGAACCAAAGAACTCACAAAAAAGAAAGAATATTACAGGCTTCACTTTATGGATTCACAGGCTGTAATGTTGAAGTAACATGACTTCAAATGCAACTAAAAAGTGTTATCCAAAAAACATATACATAGAAGAGATCTAGGACTGGTATCAAAAGGAATTAAAGAGCTTGTAATTTTGTTTTTTCATCAAGTTATATGGGATAGCAAGGGAAGTATTGGTATGCACCAGAAGCTGCATTTATTTTTCATATGCTCCATGTTAAACTGATTTTCCAGATTCTAAATTATATGCACTCAATTTACCTCCTCTGCTTAAGGCCAAATTGAGTGCATATAATGTCGATTATATGCACTCAAATTTCTCCTTCAGGCTTCATTTAGAAGTGTTATTGTTCACATTCTGTTTCTGCAACTTGAACACCTTAATAGGATATTTTTGTGAAAAGATAACTTCATGATGAGCACCCAACTCCTTATTAATGTCGATTAGAAATGTCAATGATAGTTAGAGCCAATCGATTAATATTAATCGTAGTTTTCTCATTCTTTACACAACCTGCATATTGCAAACCATTCTACGGGGTGGAAACGTTGAAATGGTAAACATCATTAGTGAAGGATTATAGCCATACTAACTATTAAACAAAACAATCCAAGCCCACTGCAAAGACTGGGCAGTGGCCCAACGTATACAAGGAAAGACCGTGAGCAGTGGCCCAATTCTAAATGGACCATCACGGGATTTGCTGCCCAAAATCAGTGATTAGATTTGTATATTAAGGAAAGTATATTTTATGTATATGGTAGTATATTTGTTACCTAGATTAGGATATACACTTACCATAATTAGGATATACACTTACCATAATTGTATAGTTAGAATTATGGTAGAATAAGGTTTTGTAACTTGTATATATATCTATTCAATCAATGAAAATAATCAAGGGGATTATTTCTTTCATGGTATCAAGAGACTAGGTCTAAACAAAAGTTTTTCTCTCTCAAACTTTTTCCTCCCTTTGGCCGAGACCCCCCCCCCCCCCCTCCTCGGGTTTCTCTTCCAAAATTCGTCTTCCGCTCTCAAAAACACCTCTCTAAAATTTCCCTTTCTTCTTTGTTCTTTCAATATGTCTAAGAACAATTTTCACCCTGCCCTCACGGTTTCCAATATCAAGCTAAGTGTCCCTATTGTCCTTGAGATGGAAAACGTCCAATATGCAACGTGGGCGGAGTTATTTAAAATTCACGCAATATCTTATCAAGTTCTTCATCACATCATTCCTCCCGCTAGACCCCTTCCTGCGGAGGATCCGAGTTATGGATTACACTGATGCTACCGTTCTTCGGTGGATATACGCCACTATTTCGGTGGACCTTCTACAGACGATTATTGAGCCAGATACCACGGCTATGGCTGCATGGAATAGATTGCGTGACATATTCCAAGACAACCAACATTCCCGTGTCGTCACACTCGAGCAGGAATTCTCTCTCGTTCGAATGGACGAATTTCCGAACGTTTCTGCATATTACAAGAAACTAAAGGAGTTGGCGGATCAACTCCGTAATGTTGGCGCACCAGTAACAAATAATCATCTAGTTCTACAGTTGGTTGCCGGTCTTTCGGAGGCCTATAATGGTGTTGGAACTCTCCTTCGCCAAAGCAACCCTCTTCCCGACTTCTATCAAGCCCGCTCCATGCTGACGTTGGAAGAAGCCGGTTTGGCTAAAAAGGCGGCTACCGGAGCAAACCCAGTTGTCATGGTGGCGTCCTCTCCTAGTGCTTCGGATTTTGTTAACAATTCGGGCCAAAACCATAATAATGGTGGCGGCAAGAATAATCGCAAAAATAATAACAAAAATCACGGAGGCAAATGCGGCGGGTCTGGTGGCGGTTGCGGTGGTCAACAAGCAGGCGGTGGGTCCCAGCCAGGGTACAGTGGCCCACCACCGCCATGGGCCCAGTAGTGGGGCCCATGGCAGTGGAACCCGTATCATCCAAAGAAGGCCAGTTTCCGGCGGCCGGTGGGGCGGCCAACAGTCCGAGCCCAATACCCGGCGGTGGCGGCCCATCGGCCGGTGGCCCGGCGGCGGTAGCAACAACGGCTACGGCCCGGTGCACCACGGACGGAGAGTTCTTGGGCCCCGACCACCGCAGCCCATCATGCGGCGAGGCCCCACTCGGGCGATATCGAGGCCGCGATGCACACGTTGGGGTTGACTCAACCGGACCCAAATTGGTACATGGACACCGGGGCAACTACTCACATGACTTCTGAATCAGGTACTCTCTCCTTTTATTCCAATTTGAGCACCCCTCGGGGTATAATTATTGGTAATGGCAACTCTATTCCAATTCAGGGTTATGGTCAGAAAACGTTGTCTCCCCCCAATCCACCCCTTCTCTTGAAAAATACTTTACATGCTCCTAAATTGATTAAAAATTTAGTGTCTGTCCGGAAGTTCACTACTGACAATTCCGTTTTCGTTGAATTTGATCCTTGTGGTTTTTCTGTGAAGGATTTCAAGACGGAGAGTCATCTCATGAGGTGTGATAGTAGGGGGGATCTGTATCCTATCATGCCTGGTTTCAGTCCATCGAGTCAAACCTTGCCGTCAGCTTTTGCAGTCATCTCTCCTTCGATGTGGCATGCTCGTCTGGGTCATTCGGGATCTTCTATTTTATCAGTTTTAGATAAAAATAGTTTTATTTCTTGTAAGGGTATGAGTCGTACTCCAATTTGTCAGTCTTGTTCATTAGGAAAAATTATTAAGTTACCATTTGTAGACTCCAATTCTCATACTTCTATGCAATTTGACATTATTCATAGTGACTTATAGACGTTTCCTGTTCTAAGTTCAGTGGGTCATCGATATTATGTTCTCTTTTTAGATGATTATACTAGATTTTTGTGGACGTTTCCAATTGCAAATAAATCACAAGTATTTTCCATCTTCATCAAATTTAGAGAGTTTCCAAGAGCGTTCATTCGTACTCAATTCGAAAGAGACATAAAAAATATTCAATGTGATAATGGGAAAGAATATGACAATAGGGAGTTTCGGGATTTCTGTGCTAATAATGGGATCAATTTTAGGTTTTCGTGTCCTCATACATCTCCACAAAATGGTAAGGCCGAACGCAAAATTCGTTCCATCAATAACATTGTCTGAACTCTCTTAATTCACACCTCCATACCTCCATATTTTTGGCATCATGCTCTACAAATGGCCACATATCTTCTTAACATACTTCCTTCTAAAGGTCTGACATATTCCCCCCTCAAAATCCTATATAATAAGGACCCTTCGTATTCTCATCTTCGGATTTTTGGGTGCTTGTGTTATCCGTTATTCCCATCCGCCACAATTAACAAACTTCAGGCTCGGTCTACCCCGTGTGTGTTTTTGGGTTATCCATCGAATCATCGTGGCTATAAGTGTTTTGATTTATCCTCCAAGAAAATCATAATCAATCGCCATGTCATTTTTGATGAAACTCAATTCCCATTTACGAAAGTTCATACTCCCGAACCTAAGTCGTATAATTTTTTGGATGACCAAATATCCCCGTATATTATTCGGAATTTTTCGGACATCTCCCATACCCAAAATCCTCCAGCGGGCCCACTTGCCCGCCGGCCCCACAAAGCATGCCACGCCCGGCCAATCCGGCCACATGGAAGGTTCCACTATTGGGCCGGTCCAGCCCAATTCTGGAACTGGTCCGTGTCGAATCCGGTATGTACCGATTTGGGCCGGCGGGCCCACCGCCTCGTCGGACCGATCGTCCCGAGCCTAGAAAATTCCCAAAATTCCCTTAATTCTTCCTCGAGTCATAGACCGGTCGCTCGTAGTTAGCGGGGTATTTTTACACCTAAAAGACATTTTAATTTACATTCGGATGTCTCTAAATCCCCTTTGCCCCGCAATCCTGTGTCCGCATTAAATGACCCTAATTGGAAAATTGCTATGACTCATGAATATAATGCTCTTATTGCTAATAAGACGTGGGAGTTGGTGCCTCGTCCATATGGTATTAATGTTATCAGGTCTATGTGGATTTTTGCTCATAAGGAGAACTCAGATGGGTCCTTTGCTCGACATAAGGCGCGACTTGTTGGTGATGGTAAGACTCAGCAGGTTGGAATTGATTGTGGTGAGACGTTTAGTCCGGTGGTCAAACCGGCTACCATTCGCACTGTGCTTAGCTTGGCTCTTTCAAAGACTTGGCCAATTCATCAGTTGGATGTCAAGAATGCTTTTCTACATGGTGACCTCAAGGAAACAGTCTATATGCATCAGCCGTTGGGTTTCAGAGATCTCAACCGCCCTAATCATGTCTGTTTGTTGAAGAAATCATTATATGGGCTTAAGCAGTCTCCACGGGCCTGGTATACACGATTTGCTGACTTTGTTTCGACTATTGGGTTCACTCACGGCAGTCGGATAATTCCTTGTTCATCTACCGTCGTGGTTCGTCATTGGCCTATATTCTTGTTGTATGTGGATGATATCATCTTGACCGCCTCCTCCGATGCTTTGCGCCGCTATCATGACCATGCTCGATTCGAGTTTGCTATGAAAGACTTAGGGCCTTTGAGTTATTTTTGGGGATTGCCGTCAAGCGTCATTCGGTGGGTTGTTTCTGTCTCAACGGAAGTATCTTTTGCCGAGATCATCGAGAGGGCTGGGATGTCATCCTGTAAGTCCACTTCCACGCCAGTTGATGCAAACCCAAAGCTAAGTGCCGCAGCAGGTGCACCATACGAGGACCCGACCCGCTATCACAGTCTTGCAGGGGCCCTCCAGTATCTTACCTTTACCCGATCGGATATTACATATGCGGTTCAAATAGTGTGTTTATTCATGCATGATCCCGAGTTGAGCACATGAATGCAATCAAACGTATCATTCGGTATATTCAGGGGACACTAGACTATGGGTTGCACTTGTATCCGTCATCTACATCCACACTTGTTTCCTACACGGATGCTGATTGGGGTGGTTGTCTCGACACCAGACGGTTGACTTCTGGCTACTGTATGTTCCTTGGCAACAACTTGGTCTCATGGTCGGCAAAGCGTCAAGCAACAACTCTATCACGCTCCAGTGCAGAGCGCGAATATCGAGGGGTAGCGAATGTGGTCTCCGAGTCATGTTGGCTACGGAATTTGCTTTTGGAGCTTCATTGTCCCATTCAGAAGGCAACCTTGGTCTATTGCGATAACATTAGTGCCATCTACCTTTCGGTAACCCCAGTTCAACACCAACGGACCAAGCATATCGAAATGGACATTCACTTTGTCCGTGAAAAGGTTGCAAAGGGTCAAGTTCGCGTATGCCATGTCCCGTCTCGTTATCAAATTGCGAGACATCTTTAAAAAGGGTCTACCACGGTTCTCTTTGAAGATTTTAGGGACAGTCTCAGCGTTCGAAAACCGCCCGCTATGACTGCGGGGGTGTGTTAAACAAAACAATCCAAGCCCACTGCAAAGACTGGGCAGTGGCCCAACGTATACAAGGAAAGACCGTGGGCAGTGGCCCAATTCTAAATGGACCATCACGGGATTTGCTGCCCAAAATCAGTGATTAGATTTGTATATTAAGGAAAGTATATTTTATGTATATGGTAGTATATTTGTTACCTAGATTAGGATATACACTTACCATAATTAGGATATACACTTACCATAAATGTATAGTTAGAATTATGGTAGAATAAGGTTTTGTAACTTGTATATATATCTATTCAATCAATGAAAATAATCAAGGGGATTATTTCTTTCACTAACCAGCAGTTGTAACTTCTTAAAAGGTTGGACTATGTGATTCATTTATGGCATCCGATGTTGAACCAGGTTCAAAGCAGCTGCTGAGTTGTGTACGTGTATAAACACACAAATCTAAATAAGCATTACATGTTTGGGGGCAACCTTTTTCAAAAACACGAAAAGGATGAAGCGTATCTTTCTCCTTGTCAAAGGCATCCAATGAGGAAGAAGCTCCACAATCTGTACACATACATAGAGGTGGCACATGTGTAGCCGTATATGTGTATAATGTAGATGTGAAGAAACTGATAGAAGGAGCTATGCTGAAAAATCACCAGATCTCGAAGTACAGCAGATCCCATAAACAAAGAACTAAAGTTGTCCCTTTTTAGGTATAATCCAAACGCGTCGTCTAGAGTTATTGGAAACAACCTGAAAGACATATCAAATGAAATTCATATTTTCCTGAGTGATTTTTGCTGAGCATGAAATTACCTCTTCATCTCCAAAATTAAATTTAGGAAACTGATTGTCTTCTCAGAGCTTTCTCGTGCGCGACTCATGTACAATTTGGACTTTGCAAGTCCACTATGGTGTGTCAGCTCAGTTGTTATTCGATCGATGTTGAATCTTAGTGCCATGTCTCTGACAAAGACATAACTTTACAATATTATTGACAGGAAGAGTTGTACAAACCATTAATATAGCATGACTTTTAAGAGAGCTACACCATAAAGAGTTCTCGTTCTAGGCTAAGAAGCTTATTGGACCTGCTTTATTTTACCAAAATATATATTTCACAAACAGAGTGACATAAGAAACTGGGTACAAAAACCTGTACCTTTACCTCATATCTGAATAACTTTGAATAAAATAGAGAATATTGATCACTTGGGTTTTTCCTTTAATAGCAGCGAAAAGTCAAGAACATTAAAAATTCTTGGGAGTAATATCTTGTGTACGTATTTTAACGTTTTAGCAAAAATGATATATGAGAAGAACTTTAATCAACAATGAGTAAACCTCGAACAGGAGTTAATTGACAGAAGCTCATCCTCAAAAAGTTAATCGACATAAGCTACTATTTTAGAATCCTCTTTGACGATAACATCTTAATGTCTAAACACTAATACGATTAATGCTTATTACGATGTAATGTCTAAACAAATAAGCAAATGAGATCAGAGAAACAACACTAATACGATGGAAGAAAGAGAAAAGAAGGCGAAAAAAAGTGACCTGTTTCAATCTTGAGAGATTTGAGAGTTGAAATTGAAATGAAGGGCTCCGCCCTTGGACCGTTTGAGTATATACTACGAATGCAATTGCTGCTGAAAACACGTGGATATAAATCCCTTCCATGTGTTTAACAGCCAATTAAATTGAGCAGAAAGGACCAATATTTTAAAGACATTCATTGTACTCTCTAAGCTACTTTTTGTACACCCAGGTGATGCTGCGTTCGTCCAGTTGGTTGTTCACTTCTAAATATGGTAAATTTTTAAATATCGAAAACCAAATTTTAAAAATCGTACCTTACCATAAACACCCCTAAATGGAGAGGAGGTTGGTGAGGTAGGTGACAACTGATAAGTTCCAAAATTTTGGACTCACACAGTCAATGTCGCCAGCATTCAGTTTTGTACACATTAATCGATCAAGGTATCCAGAAAAGAAAAACAAAATCTGTACAGGTAGCATCATGTTCCATTTACTAATTTAAATTTCTACATTTGTCAATAGCAGCTGATTAGAAAAACTGCATTCTTGCAATATCAACAAAAAAGCTGAAGATTAATATAAAGCTCAACAATTAGCAACATAAGAAATAATCTAGGTAGATTGAAATAAGGATTAAACAAAGCTGAATCTGTCTTCAGTCTACAATTTGCAAGAAAATCTGGTTGGGGGAGACATTTCACCCTCAACTCTTCAAAGAAAGTAAAAAGTAGGTTGAAACTACTACTGTAGCGTAGCAATCAACTGTACATTTAACAAGGATCAAGATCAAGAAATCTCTATCTCCAGATGTTATCTCTGCCAGAATCTGTTAAGATGGTCTTCTCGCTGTCTTCACAAACCGACTGCAAGCGCAAAAACAATCGAAAGGACAATGTCAAATGCCAAACATGTCAGCTAAGCTTATAATGAACATACAGAAATCTGTGGCTTAGAACTTCACCTGAATGGTTCATCTCCAGTGTGCTTAACAGCACCAGTGAAGTCTTGGTAAAACACATTGCTCAGCATTTCTGATGTTCCAACTCCAAACATGTCAGCCAGCTTTTTATACAACTCTTCATACGAGCCAAGCACTGAAAGGTCAAGTGTTTGGCCTACATCCTCAGATTCCATGAAGACCTTGCAGTGACCGGTATCCAAACCAAATTCAGTTTTCTGATCTTTATACCAGGGAAGCACTTCACCTGAAGAATTTTCTGGTGGACCATTATGAAGAAGGGCTGATCCTGAACCCTCGGAGAGATTCATCATCTTCTCCGGATTCCGATTAGATAAACTGTTGCCAACTGTTTCACTAGAGCAGGTCAGGGACATCTGCTGCTCGGTGAGAATCGGTTTACCAAATAACATGAACATTGGTGTTTGTGTTTGCGTGGGAGTGGTATTTCCCATAGCTAATAGGCAAGAGATATTCTCATCGCTGTGAAAACTGCCGCGTCCAAAAGGTGGGACAGAATGTTGAAGCTCTTTGAATCCAAATGGCAGTAGCCCTGCCTGCAGTTTGTTGAAGTGGAGATGTGTTGAAGATAAAGCATGCCTGCAGTAATGTTGTCTGATATACAACACAAAGGGCTGCTGGGGCTTAAAGGGTTTGTGAGAAGTGAGAGTTGCCCAACCATGGGAAACTCAGGGGGTTGTGGAACCCTCAACTTCTTTCTTGGTGGTGAGAACGGAGAGAGATGGATGGGAGGTGCTCAGGCTTAGGGAGATGCTCAGGCTCAGGGAGACAATTCGGGTACAACACCCTCACTTGATACCAGAGGGCCTACAGAGGTTCGTATTCTAGTTCCGCCACCTAGTTCCACTAACTCGAATGTTAGGGGAGCTATTTAGATGCTCACCAAGATTGTGGTTGCACAAGTCCAATGTCAGGGAATGACCTCCAAGTACAGGAGCTAGTGGGGAGTCATCTAGGTTTAGAACTCGAGAGTATTTGTGTATGGACCTTTCGGTGTTCATAGGGTCTAGCAAGACAGAGCATCCGCAAAATTTCATTAACGGAATTCAGAAGATCTTTCGTGTTATGCATGCTACCGAGATAGAGGCGGTAGAGGTGGGAGCTTATCAGTTGCAATATGTTGCTAATATCTAGTATGAGTCATGGGAGTAGTCCCGAGGGGAAAATGTGTCTCATGTGACATGGGATGAGTTTCTAGACGCTTTTATTGAACACTTCCTGCCAATAGATGTCAGGGAGGCAAAGGCCATTGAATTCAAAAAGCTCAAGCATAATGGTAGGAGTGTGCATGAGTACTATCTTCACTTTGTTTCTTTGGCCAAGTATGCTCCACACATGATTCCAGACATGAGGGCTAGAGTTAGGCATTTCGTGTGGGGTCTTGACCCCCAGTTGTTCAATGCTGCTAATATTTTTGCTCAATACAAGGAATGACTATTACCAAGATGGTTTCTTTCGTATCGGGTAATGAGAGAAGAATGAAGGAAAAGGAAGCGTTGTAGAAGGAGAAAGATAGGGAGTTCAATAAGAGAGCTAAGTCTTTAGGTCACTTCAGTCATGGGGGAGGTGGAGGCAGATAATTCTTTAAAATAGGTCATTGGGACCTGTTCCATCTTTATCTAGTACCCTAGTCCCTAAGTTCAAGAATAATCATAAGAGGCAGAACTTCAGAGCATCAGGATCCCAATCATAAGCCAGTGTAGGTCAAGGTACCTTCAGCAATCCAGTTTGTGGTAAGTGTGGTAAGAAATACCCGAGGGAGTTTCGCGATGTCCATTATTTCAGATCGTGTTGCTCAGTTCACATCACACTTGTGGAAGTCTTTTCAGAAAGGATTGGGTACCAAGGTAAATTTCAACAAAACTTTTCATCCACAGACAGATGGCCAAGCAGAGCATACTATTTAGACTCTTGAGGATATATTGAGGGCGTGTGTTCTTGATTTTAAAGGTAATTGGGATGATAATTTACCTCTCATTGAATTTTCTTCTAATAACAGTTACCATGCTAGTATCCACATGGCACCGTTTGAATATATTTGTATGAGCGACGGTGTAGGTCACCAATTGGTTGGTTCAAAGTTGGTGAAGCAGACTTGTTAGAGCTGGACATGGTCTATCAGGCTAGGGTGAAAATCAAGTTGATTCAAGAGCATTTAAAAATGGCTCAGAGTCGTCAAAAGTCCTATTCAGATGTGAGGCGTAGAGACTTGGAGTTTCACGTTGATGATTCGGTATTTCTGAAAGTTTTACCTATGAAAGGTGTCATGAGGTTTGGAAAGAAGGGGAAGCTCAGTCCCAGATATATTGGAACATACCGGATTCTGCGAAGAATTGGACAAGTAGCTTATGAGCTTGAATTGCCACAAGATTTGATTGTTGTACATCTAGTGTTTCATGTATCCATGTTAAGAAAGTGTGTGGGAGACCCGTCATTAGTTGTCCCTATCAAAACCATCACAGTTAAGATAGCCTAACCTATGAAGAGGTCCCTGTGGCTATCCTACAAAGTTCGCAAGTTGAGAACTAAGGAAGTTACCTCAGTGAAAGTGTTGTGGAGAAGTCAGAAAGTTGAGAAGGCTACATGGGAAGCCAAGGAGGACATGAAGACCATACATCCGCACTTCTTTGAAGAGCAAGAAAAAGGCGTACAAGGTAAATACCTTCAGTATTCATTTCATGTCCCTTGCGTATCCGTGTTGCATGTTTCACGTTCATGTATTTAGTACTCATGTCTTATATCCCCATGTTCATGTTTTCATGTAATCATATCATTCAGTTCCCATGTCCCATGTCATGTTTCTTCACGTTCATGTACTCACGCTATGTCCAGTCTCATTCTTAACATGACCCATAATTCGAGGATGAATGATCCCAAAGAGGAGATATTGTAACACTTCGTACATTCAAACTAAGCCATGATCATGATTCAGGAGTTTAGAAAACCAAGACGGGGAGTTAAAGTTGAAAAAATAATTTCAGTTCTGTAATTCCAGATTTACGCCTAAGATATATGGACCGTAAAACATGTTACGGACTGTAGAAATTGACTGTACAAATCACCATCGAATTGATGATGTACGATAGGATTATACGGACCATCCCTTTTGACTGTAAAGTTCCCTCCAGCTTTTGGAAGTCACTGGTTAATTGTACTTGGGTGACATTCATTTTTTAAAGACCGTACAAAATTGTACGACCCGTACCCCTCATCGTACATAAGTGTACGGTCCATACCCATACCATCTAAAAAGTTATGAGTTGTAATCCCTAATGAACTGAACAGTATAAATACGCAAACGTAGTTTTGAAAATTAGTTTTCTTATATTTCAAAGCCCTAGAACGAAATTCTCTCCTCCCATAATCCTCACTCAAGGTAAGCCCTTTACATGTATTTCCACAGGATTCAAATCAAGTTAACTCAATTTCTAAGTGAAATTCATTGTTTCTAACCTAGGGTTTTCATAAAAACCTAACCTAAGAGATAAAAGTGCAAGCCTTGGGTTTCTTCTTCAAAGATTAGATTTTTAATACAAGTATTGGAGCGAATAAGGATTGTAGAGCTTCTATACACGTGTGGGAACATCATTGTTCTTCCCCCACGCCTCATGAATCCATGAAACATGAATTCCTCACCCGTAGTGTTTTTTCTCAAGTTCATGTTAATTCTATATACATGTTACCTGTTATTATATTCATGATATGTCGTTGTGATTGACATGAACCTGTCCGTAATCCATGAACTCATGTTTTGAATCCATGAATTCTTAAGCACAAGTCATGAATCATTATTACTCAACCCATGAAGTTATATATTTCTTCATACACGTTATATTATGTATTTATATCCATGATAATTGATATTTACAATTCATGTTTATAACTTATATTCATGAAATCCATGGGCTACAAGCCAACAATATTCATTTTCATGTTTTGAGAGCTGCATAGATTACCAAGAAGGTTCAATACCTGAAACTAGAATCTGGATCTACGAGATATGGAGAGGATATGCTCGAACCGGACTGCATCTCGATTTGCACATGGATAATCTGCTGCCCCTTTCTTTGATTCCAAACTCGGTCGTAGGATAAGGATCGCCCCGCCTAGTTAGGATGATTCCTTCATGTTATCGAGAGTGGGTTATTGGATTTGTTCATGTAATGTCATATCTCGTACCCCGGTAAGGTACGAGATGGCTTAGCTGGTCAGGATGAGATTAGACGCCACGTTCTAGCGTGGTGGTTTCATATTAGTTATACTATTGCTCTCCCATGGATATACATACATACAAATTATATACATGCTTTTACATTCATGTCAGATCATGTTCATGTTCATTGTTCAGTTTCAGTTAGGGCTGGCCAGTGGGCCGGGCTCGGGTCTGGCGGGCCGGGTCCGGCGGTGTCGGGGTCGGGGCGGGACGGGAGAAGGGGCGGGGTCGGGTCTGGCGGGCTCACGGGGGTCGGGTCTGGCGGGACCGGAGCAAGTCCCGTCCGATCCCGATCCCGATCCCGATCCGATCCCGATCCCGTCGGGATCGGGTCGGGCGGGCTCGGGCTCGGGTCGGGATATGGCGGGTTTTTTTTTTTTTTTTTAAAAAAAAAACATATGTATAAAAAAAACTCAATAAACAAAACAAGATAGTGTAATAAAAACATCCCAAGGTTTGTTTTTGTACCTCTTATATTATTTAATAGACATATGATTTTTTTGTAATACAAATACAATTGTCTAAAATCTAAATTGCAACTTTGTGGTGTTGTCCAAAAGTAACAAATTACATAATAAAATTACAATTAAAAAAATTACATTCTCAAAAAAACCTGTTCTAATTGCTTGATGATTTCATGTGGTTCTTCGGTTGGAATTGGTATTTGTTGGTCAAATTGATCCACGTCGCTTCCACTACCTTCGGTTAAGATTTCGTTGTAGTTTTCATCATCTTCTTCGTTGATCTCCGGTTGACCGCACCTTCTCCGCTCCGCTCGTATCCAATCTCTCGAATAATACCGCAATTTCCAAGTCGTCTCCGGCTAATGAGTGTCTGTGGTCTCCTATTTGATATCTGCTGCAGAAAAAGCGCTTTCGTACGCAGCTTGACGACGCTTGAATGTTCAAAACATCTCGAGCCATCATTGAAAGTGTCGGAAAGGTCTTCTCATTCCCCCTCCAGTATTTCACAAGTCTTCATGTCCATCTTCATTGATAACTTCTTGATACGGTACGAACCCCTGCAAAATAAAAATATCCAACTCGCTAATTTGGTTAGTAGTAGAGGTACGGCCGCACATTCTATTTCGAGGCTTTCAATACTAGCCGCGAAAACAACATGTCTTTTGTGAGGTTGTGTTGAAGATGAAGAAGATGGTATGGAAGCCGGTAAGTTACTAGCATTTTCTTGTTGATAAAATCTATATATATTTTTGCATTGGTGTTCTACGCTAGACAATACTTCTTCTTTAGTTTGTTCAATAGGTGGTGGGTGATTTAGATTTTTGGGACTTGGAGGTGGTAGTACTTCTATACAATCGTAAATAGTTTCAATTAGTGATTTTGTACCGTCTATTTTAATAGTAGGATTTAATACAGAACCAATAATATAAATAGAGGGAATAGGAATAAAATATTTTTTTATTTTGAGAAACATTTTTTTAATAGTTGCCTTATAAGTTTGGTTTTTCCATATATTCACTAAGTAATAAAAATATTAGAGTTATATAAAATAACATAGTTGAAATAGTAGGATAATATATACCGGAAAATTCTTTTGTTGCTTGAAAAAATTTCTCTAAAAATACAATAAGTTCGGAAATTTTTTCCCAATCACTATCTAAAATCATATCAATTTGGCTTTTTATTATGAGAGTTAAAAAATAAAGTTATAGGTAATTTATAGTCATAAGCAACAAGTAGTTGCTCGTATAAAGAATTCCACCAAGTGGATACTTCTTGTGGAATTTTTCTAAAAGGTAGTTGGCAATCATGACAAATTTTTTTATATTCTTTTCTACGTTGTACTTTATTACTTTTAAAAATAAAGTTTATAGCAAATTGTATTTTACTAAGAATGTCTTCAAAAAGTGATAGATCATCCTTTACAATTAAGTTATATATATGGCACGCACATTTTATATGAAAATGGTCTGGAAAAGACGGAGTTAAACTATTTTTTAAAATTGTAATGGCGTAATTGTTACTAGAAGCGTTATCTAATGTAATAGTCATAATTTTATCGGTAATTCCGTAATAATCGCACACTTGATAAATATTTTCTGCAATAAAAGTACCGGTGTGCCTATCATCTATATATCTATACGCTAAAATACGTTTTTGCATAGACCATTTATAATCTATCCAATGACAAGTTACGAGTTAAATATCATGGTCGTTAGTACTACGACCTATATCAGACGTGATGGATACTTTGCCATTAAAATGATATAATGAAAAACGTAAATATTGTTGATATTCATGCGCGAATTTAAATACATCTCTCTTAACAGTTGATCTAGGAAAACCGTTAAAAGCAGGATTATATATATCTCTAATGTAATGAATAAAACCGGGAGATGAAGGAAATGAAAATGGCAAACCCTCCACAGCAACTAATTTTGATATTGCTTCCCTATCTCTATGTTTATTGTATTTAGAGCCTACAATTCCCCCCGTCATAGGGTTAATTTGACCCTGTACTTTGTCCGGGACAGTATCAGTATGTGAACCTTGTCCCGATGGAGCGGGCGTTTGCGCACCCGGTTTTGAAGCCTGGTATTGGGCATACCTAGCTGGATGAGCACTTACTACGTGTCTAATTAAACCACCCGTCCCACCGTGACCTTTTCCAGTTTTAAATTTTAAAACATTTTTACAAATTTTACATATGGCTACTTGATTCTCTACGTCCCTATCAAAAAATATCCATGCATCTGATTTTAATGGTCGTTTTGCTGGACCTCGTCTCATACTAGGGGGAATAGGAGGTATTTCAGTTGAAGGTGCACTAGTGGGTGTGTTGTCATCAACATTAGTGGGTATATCATCTAGATCATCGTCTAAATTAAAGTCTTCTTGAGTTCCAGAAAATAGCTCCTGGTCTAAATCTAATGGTATTGTAGGAAAATGTTGAGTATCAACAAAATCATCATGTGTAGGAATAAGATGACTAGAAGAAGTACCCTTGCCCCAGTTGCCCCTACTAGAAGAAGCACCCTTACCCTTACCCTTAAACATACCTTTTAATCCTTCCATTTTAATTATGATAATAAATAAATAATTAAAGACAATAAAATTAAGTGATCTAAACTAAATAAACAGACAATAATAATTTAATGAAGGAACGAATGTACCAAACGCCGACGTAACGTCGACGTGTAATCGAGAGGTTGAAAATTGAAACTTTGCTCGATGGAAGATCCTCAAGCTAGTTGTCAACTTCACTACCAATTCCCAAATGAATAAATAAAATTGAATATTTAGCAAACAATGTAGAATTGTAGAGAGATATATTGAGAAATTAGAGAGATTGTAGGAAGATTTGTGAGAAAGATGAAGAGAAAATGAGTTATTTATAGTTGAAAAATTGGGTTAAAGTGTAAATATAATAACTTATGGGTTAAAAATAAATATTAAGGGGTAGGGGTTGGGGAAGGGGGGGGGGCTAAAATGGCCGTTGCCAACGGCCATAACTAAAATGGTCGTTGGTGCAACGGCCATTTTTGCAAAGGGCGAGGGCGGGGTCGGGGTCGGGGCGGGCTCGGGTCTCGCGGGCACTCGGGCGGGCTCGGGTCTCGCGGGCTGGGCGGGCTCGGGTCTCGCGGGACGAGACATCGTCCCATCCCGAGTTCGAGTCCCGCCCCGTAAATTTTTTTTTTTTTTTTTTTTTTTTTTTTGGCGGGGTCGGGGCGGGACCGGGGCGGGCTCGGGACGGGCTCGGGTCGGGGTCGGGCTGTCCCGGCCCACTGGCCAGCCCTAGTTTCAGTTCCTATTATTTCATGTGCCTGCTTATTCTTTCAATTGCTTTACATACAATACAATTCAAATGTACTAATGTCTCTTTGCCTGGGGACTGTACTTCATGCTGTAGGTATTGAGTTTTAGGATGACGGATCTACACGCTAGGACTTCATCAGTGCAAAAGGTGAATGCAAAGTAGGTTTCTTTAGAAACAAACATGTTTTGATCAGATGCACAATATTTGAGGATTTCGTCATCATTATTATCTTAAATCTAAAGATGGTTTCACCTATCAGATGAGACCTCTTATCTATGATTCTAGGTTTAAAGTGGATGAAGAAACATCGCAAGCAATGGCATGGATCTCATTCCCTAACCTATTACCATCTTTCTTTGTTAAGGAATCATTATTTTCATTAGTAGTTGCTGTTGGTATTCCCTTGCAATTGGATTTGGCAACGATTAATAAAACTAGGCCTAGTTGTGCTAGAGTAAAACTGCAAGTGGATCTTTTGGGAAATTTGCCAAAGTTTGTACTGATGGAAATTGAAGATGAGAAGACTAAGAAGGTTAGGCAATTGAAGGTGAAGATTCAATACGATTTCCTTCCAAAATATTGTACAGAATGCAAGATGCAAGATCATTCTACTGAAGAATGTTGTATTCTTCATCCATAATTTTTAAAGAGACTGCAGAGGATGCAACAAAGGAGTTACAAGATACTACTGTAGTTGTTCATAGTGGAGATAATACAAGAAATGAGAAAAGAAATACAGAAGTTCTACAAAGATATCATGGCAAAAGGCTCCCTATTAAGAAATATGTACCTAGAGTTTTGTTGAGTGGGAAGGTAGTAGAGTATCCAGGGGTGAAACATAAAGAGTTGAAGGAGAGTAGAAATGGGGGAAATGTGGAAACAACAAAGAAACTAGTTCTAATGTACAAACTTCTAATAAGTTTGATGCCCTGAACAATGCAGAAGAAAAGAGATTACATCAAGAGGATCATCTCAACAATGAGAAGGAAAAAGATATCAATGAAGAAGATTAAGTAACTGGTATATATCACGTGGAGAAGGAAATGGTAGTCAATGAAGGGGTGAAAAACAAGGCTATATTACAATCCAAATGTGAGAAGAGTAACATTGAATAAGGGGATAAAAATGAACAATACAATGAAAAGAAGTTGGTGATATTAGTGATAAGCACATGAATACCAAAAGTTGGGTGAAGCAGAGTTTTGGGAACCATTCAGGAGAGTTAAATAAATATTCTGATGTTTCCTCAATAAAATCATGGGCAGATAGGATGGATGAAGAAGAGAATGATGATGTCATCATCAAAGATCATGAGGTAGTGCAATTGGGAAATGAAGAAGATAAGAATAAAGAAACATCAACAAAGGAGAACTGTATCAGTAGTGTGACAGATGAAGACAAAATTGATAGTAAAGATCAAGGATTGAATGAACTGGAAGATAGCAATATGACAGATGAAGACCAGATTGATACATCAGTGGGTGTTGGGCATAATTCAAGTAATATTGAATTAACTATGAGTGTTTATCATAGTAAAGTTTCATGGAGTGGTGGACTTGAAACATCATTGAGGGTTGGCCATGACTCTTGTAATATTGAATCAACAGTGCATGTTGATCACATTGAAGATGCAGTGATTGGTGGTCATGATTCAACAGAGGTTATAGTTGCAGATTTAGAAGAAGCTCAGGTTGTGTAGGAACATACATGATCAAACAAATGATGTAGATAAGGAGACACATGTAGTAGGCCATAGCAGTCTAGCAAAAAATGAAGGTCAGGCCAATCCAGACCTGATAGCAGCCAAGGATGGACTGATTGATAAAACTATACATGAGGAGTTAAATGAAGAAGTAGAGGAGATGATGACCTCTGATAATGTTATAGTTAACAGTAGTACTAGTAAGCAACTTGGGCCTGTACTTAAGAGGAGTTCACTTAATAATTCAATTTTTCCAAGGACAACTTCGATATATCTGCTAATGGCCTCCCGAGTTGCTGTTGAGGTCAATGGAGGGGTATTAATTGGTGCAATTGTTATGGGGATTAGAGTTTCCCCAGCAAAGGGGTACTTTGGTTACCCATACGCGCCAGCAACACAGGGGGTGAGGTGCCGCATTTGCTTCTTAGGGAAATAAAGACGTTATGTAGCAGTTATTTTTATCCAAACTTAATGAAGTAGATTATGGTTCCGGTTTGATATTCAACACTTGCTCCATTATTGTCACATAAAATTAGTTTGTATGAAGAGGACTAAAACACTCCATAACCAACTTTCATATGTGAACTGATCCTGTGCACTGCATAATGCACAAGTGTAGAAACATTTCAATTTACAAAATGGCACGTCGTGAGCGTTGTTCCGCTTATCCTTTAGCAATTGTCCATAGTTAATTACAATAGCTCCTATTTCATGGTTTTGCATGGAACAGTCGAAAACAATGTTCAGTGCTTTTGAGAAAATATTCAAATAATTGTGTTTGAGAAAATGTTTCCAAATTCAATAAATAGAGAACCACAGTAACATCTACATATGTCATATCGAGTCTAAATTTGTAGTGAAAACTGTGGGTTGTAACAATTGCAGAAAACGGGAAGTAAGTAAATATTACAAATTGCTAGAAAGAATAAACTAAAGATTAGAACAAATTGGAATCAAGAACCATACAAACTCCTTGTGATTTGCTAAGTCGAGTGATGACACTCAGTCTTTAAGACAAGATTGCCCCATATATATCATTTTACGTTGTCGGGCAATAGTCTCCCAAAATACAACAGCAACTTAACAAATGAACAAAGGAAATTCAAGTTACTCTTGAAGAACTTTGAGTATAGTAAACTTGCTAGAGAGGAAGAAGAAGATTTCAGAAAATTCTGTAAGTGTTTCTAAGTGTTGAACAATTGAGCAAAGGCCTCAATTTATAGTTTAATGAGATGACCCCTCAACTAGACAACTCATGGCCTTCAATAGCCATGTAATGACACTTATTGAGGGGTTACATTCAGCCAAATAATGGCTGAATTCATGTGCCAAATAATGGAGATTCAATGCTCCAAAATCAGCCCAAGTCAGAACTTTCCATCTTCCCGTCGCAGCATTCTGCTTCCGAAGCACCGCGGCTCTAGTGGCTGAACACCCAATTAGCGCCGCGGCGCTGCCTGGGAGGCGCCGCGGCCCTTCGCGGCGATTTCCGACTCGTTTCATCTTACACTTCGTTTGCCAACGTGGAATACTTTGTCATTTGGCCAATAACCGTTCATCATTCTGTGTCTCAAACGTATTATTTACGTACCAATATCTCTTTCACTAATGAAATTTGCGATACTTGGCACTACGTGTGCACGTGTGTGGAAACGATGTTTCCGACGTGCGGGGCCCCAATTGTTCGAGTCATAAATAACGGGATAAACTTAATTCCACATTAGTAAATTTCCAACAAAAACCTGCCATTTGCAGCAGATTATCAAGTGTCTTACCAAGTACACAACTTGTACATTCTTAATGAACTACTCATTGAATCTTGTAGTTCTCAAGCCTGGATTAATGTTGCTGATTACATCAAAATCTACTGTTTGGCATGCTCCAATTCATTTCAGCAAATTGAGTATACACAATGGCTAACAGTTGGGGGATTTGCAGCTTTGCTTGCCTCATGTCGTGGCTGGAACAATGATAAGAGTAATTTATCCAAGTCTTTGTGCATATGGAACTCGAGAATTTACTAAACAAAAATAATCTTTAAGTAACACCATCTATTCAGACTTTTCAATTTCTCGGAATCTCTGCTCCCATTGTTGTGCATAGAAATCTTGCTCATACAAGTCCTTGTCTGTGCTGTAAACAATTCGATCCTGGCCAATAAAAGTTCTTTTGTGCCATATCCCGGGCACTCAGAAGCTGAAAATTATAGATACAGTTAAGAGAGTTGGTACATCTTGAAAGTGAGCACTAGACTAAGTAGCAAAAGCTGTGAACATAATCATTAGGCATCAAACATCGCCAGTATTGACTTGTCTCACTCAGGAACAACTTTCCATTAAGCTAAGCAATAAATACACATGTGGAGAATGGTCTGAGACGATTAACCATCTTTTTGTACACTGTTCTGTAGCAGCTCAAGTTTGGCAAATGTTTTACAATACTTTTCGTCTTAGATGGATGATGCCAATGTCCACTACAGATGTTTTGAAAAACTGGAACAGAAAAGGTTTGCCTAAAGCAACAAAGACCACATGGAACACCATTCCAGTATGTATTTCGTGGTGTATAAGGAGAGAAAGAAATATAAGAATCCTCATTGACCATGTTGGAGTCGGCTAAGTGAATATGTTACTTCATTTAACTCATTTTAGAACCAATATTATACAAAATAAAAATAAAAATAATAATAATGATCATAAGAACTTAAAATAAAAAGTATGTTCTTTATATTTTCTTTTTGAGATTACGTTCTTTATATTTTCTAGTGATGTATCTCATAAAGGCTAAACAACTCCTAGGAAAGCGTAGAATGTAAAGTAAAAATGATAACATGACTAACATATATTCGCGACTAATAGGTATCGTCTATTTAGATCTTTTCCTTTTATTGTGTCCTAACTTTCGTTAAGTCTGCATGGATCCCAAGAGGTGGTAGGTCCTTCGAGACAGCATACTTCGAAGTGACTTCAGGTTTTCCTTGTCTTCTTTTGACACCTTCATTCACCATTGTTTTACATCTAGGACCAATGCGTCTGTCGGTTGATGCAGGACATGACCATACTGATGCTTCTGTCAGTTGATGTAGGACATGACCATACCATCTCAAGCGAACCTTTCTTATTTTATCCTCAATATGTGCTACTTGAACCTATCACGAATGTGGTTATTCCCAATCTTGTCTAGTCTTGTATGACTGCACATCCAACTTAGCATCAACATTTTTGCGACATTCATCTTGTTGATGTGTTGGACTTTAGCGGCCCAATATTCACCCCCATATAACATTGTTGGTCGAAGAAGTACTGGGAAGAGGTAATTAGAAAGGACATGACGTAGTTCCAGCTTACCGAGGACATGACCTTAGATAAAAGGTTATGGAGGACACATATTAGTGTAGAAAGTTAGTAGGTAGTTGAGCGTTGTCCCACTTATCCCTTCATACTAGTAGTCATAGTTACTGTTGTAGTTTCTTGTCCTTCGATTTCTACTACTATTTGTTGTTTCTTGTACTTTGATTATCGTATTAATTTGTGGTTGTCAATATCCTTTTTTTCTCATAGTTACTACTCTACCATGCTTTTTATAGTATTTTGACATGGTTTATTTGTTCCCGTTATTTCTTTTTAGTGCTGGTTTGAATTACTTGTACTTATGCCGATGATCTACCGGAAACAACCTCTCAACCGTCCAAGGTAGGGGTAAGATCTCCGTACACTCTACCCTCCCCAGACCCCCACTTTATGGGATTCACTAGGTATGTTGTTGTTCTTGTTGTTGTATATAACATTGTTGGTCTTATAATTGTTATGTAGAACTTACCTTTCACTTTGGTACGACATCTTCCTATCACATAGCATCCCGATAGCACTTCCCCATTCAACTATCCGATTTTGATTCTATGTGTGACATCTCAATATAGTATTCCATTCTCTTGGAAAACCGAGCCTAGATATCTGAATTATTTGCATTTAGACACCGCAATCCCATCTAATCGCACCTCAATTTCCCGAAGATAAAACTAACATCTTTTTGATTTCTTGGTGTTTATTAGAATTTGTAGATGAAGCTAAGACCCTGTTATAGTTCATATATTTACTACTCCCTCCGTCCCAAAAAGATTGACCTACTTTCCTTATTAGTTTGTCCCAAAAAGATTAGCTCCTTTTTATTTAGAAACAATTCAACTTTATGAGATCATTTACAACCACACAAATATCTAAGATTTGTTTTGGACCACACATTTCAAAAGTCTTTCTTTATTTGTTAAACTTTGTGCCAAGTCAAACTAGGTCAATCTTTTTGGGACCGAGGGAGTATATATCTAATCGGGGATGTTTTAGTTTATTGGTGTAATGCTGCACAATCTTTGTGCCTTTCTGTTTATAATATATATTACTATTTCAACAAAAAAAAAAGAGCAAGCGTTGATGAAATCCTAGGATACCAGATATTAAACTTACAGAAACCCAAATACTGGACTGTTTAGCATGGTAGAAGATCGTATTAGGGTCACAACATCCCCCACAATACAATGTCCCTTCTTGCTAAAATAAAAGGTCCCCTCTACTTCTTTTTCTGTTTCTTTTGCACTTGTAGCTTATGTGCCAAAATTGATAAAATTTGAGATTATAACATATAAGCAACTTAGACAGCCACATATATTGGCTATTGAATTACCTGCATTTTCATATGTTTTCTTAATAACATGTAACATTTACTACATATTTTGTGCATTGCACTCCTTCCAAGCAACACACTCATATTAGAATTTATATCTACCAACTGTTTAGTCCTTTACCTAATAGATATTTCATGTACAGATGCATATGCCTCCATGAATTTATGGTAGAATAATAGGACAACAGAATCATACAACATAATGCAATCCAAGTTTTACCCCCCCCCCCCCCCCCCCCCCCCCCCCAGAACACATACAAAAAAAAAAAATTAACTACATAAAACTACCTTTTTCAGCCTACAACAAGGTTAACTCTACTGGCATAAGCAAAGACAAGTTTAAGTAACCAAAATACACAGCTAAATATTGTTAAACATGCCACATAACATTTATGTGTGGTTATAAAAGCTTCTCATTAAGAGTAAAATGGGAAGTTTAAGTTAAAACAATTTCAATTTAGGAATCAGTCATACTTTTTGGAACAGACTAAAAAGGAAATACTACCACATAAATTGAAACAAAGGGAGTAGTAAAGAAACAACACAATCTTCATACCTTTCTCCGCAGCAAGAGATCGAGTCGTTCAAGCGTTCGGGCATATTGTGTTGGAAATTTACTAATGTGGAATTAAGTTTATCCCATTATTTATGACTCGAACAATTGGGCCCCGCACGTCGGAAATATCGTTTCCACACACGTGCAATCTTAGTGCCAAGTATCGTAAATTTCGTTAATGAAAGAGATATTAGTACGTAACTGAAATGTTTGAGACATAGAATGATGGATGATTATTTGCTAAATGACAAGTGTTCCACGTTGGTAAACGAAGGAAGGATTGTGCGAGGTGTAAGATGGAACGGGTCGGAAACGGGCCGCGGAGCCGAGAAGGACCGCGGCGCCTCCAGGACTGGGCCGCGGCGCCAGAGCGCCGCGACGCGTGATTGGTAGTAAGTTCGTCGTCTTTCTAGTTGAATTAGCGCCACGCCGCTAACGTGGCAGAGCCGCGTCACTTCACGGGCAGTGACTGATCGACGGAATCCCAAAAGTCTTGGCTGTTGAGGGGGTTTCAACGGCATTGAATCCACCCAATAATGGTCATTATGTTGCTGCATTACTTGGGGGTTAAATGTTATCCATTACATGGCAATTGATTGCCATTGTGGGGCATTTGAAGAGGCCATCTTGAACACCTATAAATTAAAGCCTTGGCTCAATTCTATAGAACAGGAGATGAACATATATGAACATATGAACAGAAAAACAAGTTCACAACATCACAATAAGATCAGATTTTCCTGATAGCAATCCTTCTCTTAGCAATCTTCATTATTCGTGTTCTTCGCTGAGATCATTTGTGTAGGCTTTTGCACACTTGATAGTTTGTTGTTTCATCTTGGGAGACTATTGTCCACACTTCCGTAAAGCCTATATACGGGGCAATCTTGTCTTAAAGACAGAGAGCCATCTCTCGACTCAGCCGGTGGTGTTGTGGTTTATCTAATTGGTTGCTATGTGTTTCAGGTGCTATCTTAACATACGAAGGACTCTAACCATTCATATTCTCAGCGGATCTACAAGCCACAAGTGTAGCAGTTCATGTTCTTGTATTTCCGAATACAAGTTCTATATTTGAAGTTTCATTCAAGATCAAGATATTGACAACTTGTTGTTGTCCTAATTGTTGTTTATCCTTTCAATCACTGTAATAGTTATTTACTATTCCCATTGTTGCTTTACATATTCCAACATATTGTTCCCTTGCTCGATTTCTTCTTTCAATTTCACCATTTCTCTTTTGAACAAGAAACCATCGGATCAAGGGAATGGTGAAAAATGAGCCAGCATAAACCTGCAAGTAATATCATACAGTTGATGAATGAACATTTCCAAACACTATTTACTTCCAAATGACAAGTGGAATATATCTGAATTACATTACTGCTCTATGATATAAGAATCAAACAAGACATCGAGTTCCCAAAATAATTAATTGATAATCAACTAGCACTGGAGTTTGCAATAATTTACTTTTAACTGCAGGCCAAAATTCACAAATAGAAATATAAAGAAATTCACGCTCGACCATGGAAAATTTTGAAGTAATTACAAACAGGCAATATTTCAAGATAATGTTTTGCAGTTACCAAGTCGTTTCGTAGCTAATCAAGCATATCATTGTTTCAAAAGAAAGTTAAATTCAAGATGCACTAAACGACCTTGAAAGAGAAAGAGCAAAATCATCAAACAGAATAATCAGCTTCATGCCTTCCCATCACCCAAAAAGATGTGAAAACTCTTTGTGTACTGTGATCGCATACATCATCAACATTCTAAAGTGAGAACTAAATCCAGTTGCAGCGCGTGAATGATCTCAAATATGGATGATTTAATACACAAACAAAATTTAGCTTATGAATGATACTACAGTAGATACCTGAAATAAAGGAAATATCTCGGACACAAATGAGATGAAGTTACTCGGACTGTGTTCCTTCAAAATACAATTCAAGTGTTAGATATTAGAGAAACATTGCAGTGACCCAAAGTAATGATTATTAATGGCTAGGAATTTACTTACATAAATATATAAGTAAGGTGGGGGGAAACAATTTGGGCCTGAAAAGAATTGGATAACTAGCTAAATTGAAAGGTAGTGGGCCAAGCCCAAACTAGCTTTACATAGCAGATTCCAAACAAGAGAATGATTATTAAAGTGTTGATTATAAGGAATCGTGCGCTGATTTTTTTGGCTTCGTACAGCAGCTACTCTTACGGGTATGCGGGAAAAACAATGTAGCGAAAGACATAGACTTCATTGGTAAAGTAGCGGTAGCGACAGCTGAAAAGGGTATTTAGAAAAGAACACAAGCTTATTTGCTTGGTTTTAATTGCACATTAATGTTGATGAAATGGAGGAACAGTTGGGATTAAAGGAAGCAATGGGCTTGGACAGTAGGCGACATTGAGAGCAAGCTGATCGGAAGCTTGCAGCAACACAGTGAAGAAAAACTAGGAGCAGTGAAATAGTGAATTCGTGTCAACTGCAATCTAAGGTATCATTGTATATACCTATGTACACTAATACCTCAAATTGTAATTGACATGAATAATACACTCTTAGCCCTTTTCTTTTTGCCTTGGCGATGGACGCACTGACGCATCACATTCAAGGAGAGGTGTCATGGTGCATGTTATTTGCAGATGACATAGTATTGATTGACAAGACGCGAAGCTGGAAATTTGGAGACAAACCCTAGAGTCTAAAGGTTTCAAGTTGAACAGAACTAAGACATAATACTTGAAGTGCAAGTTCAGTTACGCGATTCATGAAGCGGACGAGGACGTGAGGCTTGATACTCAAGTTATATCCAAGAGAGAGTGTTTCAAGTACTTGGGGTCAGTTATCCAAGACAATGGGGATATTGACAATGATGTCACGCATAGTATTGGAGTGAGATGGATAAAGTGGAGGCTCGCTTCCGATGTTCTATGTGATAAGAATGTGCCGTCAAGACTTAATGGCAAGTTCTACAGAGTGGTGGTTGGATAGACTATGTTGTATGGAGCAGACTTTTGGCCAGTTAGGAAAGCTCATGTCCAGAAAATGTAACAGAAATGAGAATGCTAAGATAGATGTGTGGACACACCAAGAGAGATAAGATTAAGAATGAAGTGATTTGGGGCAAGGTAGGAATGGCCCTCGTGGTGGATAAGTTGCGGGAAGGGAGATTGACATGGTTCGGACATGTGCAGATGCTCCAATGAGGAGGTGTGAGAGGTTGGACGTGGTGGGCCGGAGGAGAGGGAGAGGGAGAGGTAGGCCAAAGAAATATTGGGGAGAGGTGATTAGGCAGGATATGACGCAACTTCAGGTTACCGAGGGGATGGCCCTTGATAGAAAGGTGTGGAGGTCGAGTATTAGGGTAGAGGGTTAGTAAGTTGTGCGGATCTCTTATCCGTACCATGAGTATAAGTACCTTTTTTACATTTGCTTATTCTTAGATCTCTAGTGCTACTTGCTTGTTTCTTTTACTTCGTTTACCTTCTTACTGCTATTGCTGTCTATTATTACTGCTGCCTTTTCATCTCTCCTTGAGCCAAGGGTCTATCGGAAATAACCTTTCTACCATTACATGGTAGACGTAAGGTCTGCGTACACTCTATCCTCCCCAGACCCCACCTAGTGAAATTATAATGGGTACGTTGTTTTTGTAGTGTATAGTCATATGTGATTATTATTAATTTGAAAATCAATACCAATATATATAGAATTTGTTTTGAAGAAGTAACATATTCCAATATATTATATGAATTCTTCAGCACAAAGATTCTGCTACAACAAAAACCAAACTACAGTCCTTGCTCTTCTTACAAGGAATCTAAAACCTGTAAATTAGAATCTAGGTCATCAATATATTCAGCTTTACACCAAAAACAAAAAAGGAGAATGCAATTCATCTAGATCTTCTGCATATTGCTAGTTATATCTTCAAAGCATCTTAAGTTTCTTTCCTTCCAAACAGTCCACCAAATAGTTGTTGGGACAATCTTCCATCCTGTTACACCTTGTAGTTTTCCGACATGTCGTGCCGTCGATTAACCTAAGTATCCCGAGCAAGTATGAGACTTTACGGAAGGATAATGAGGGTTTAAAACTTGTTTATAGAAGTGTCGGGATGTATAGAAGTTAGACAAATCGAAGAGAATATGTTTCGACGAAATTTTATGACTTTCATGAATGTACCCTAACATGTACGGACCCGTACATTCTGCCTCAGAAGACCATGCCTTGTTGGAGAAGTTTGGGGACTCCCTGTTTCGGAGGCATGGACCAGATGTACGGTCCGTACAAATGGCCGTATGTTATGTCGGAAAAAATAATTCCAGCTTCTATTTAAGCCTCTTGCTTGACCAAAATTTCATTTGCTCTCATCTCCCAGACCCTAGTAACTCCTAAAATATTTCATAAGGCCCTCTAATGGTCCCAAGATAGAATCAAAGATAAATTACGCTAATCTGACGTAGGAAATCCTGCGAATACTATTAGATCATCTTTTTCCTCGTTGCAATGATTTTTGGAGGAATCTTGGTGGTGAAGTAAGCTGAGAATTGAGGTCTTCTTTGTGGATTAATGTAAGTTTTACTTCCTTCATCATGTTCTTTAGGATTATTCAAGTGTTTAAGGTTTGGTTGTTGAAGAAAGTTCCATAGAACATGAGTTTGTAAACTTGAAAGCTAGGATAGGTGATGTTGGGCTGTTTTATCGAAGTTATGAAGTTGTGATGGTAGTAAATCTGTATTGTTGGCATTAAAGAGATTAAAGGAATGAATTTGAGAAGATTGAGGTGTTGCGATAGCTATTGATTAAGCTACAAAGATTATACAAATGATATGCAAACAATGTGTTCGACAAAATGTCTAAATGAACTTTCTCATAAGATATGAATCCGATATTGATACAAATCATTCATATAATGTAAATAATCGTTCATAGAGTGTACAAGGGCTCGTGGAACTTAAATAGCTTTGGCGACAAGGTATGTAAGGCTTATTCGTTCTTTTGGCATGACTTTTAGTATGAATGTTTCCTAAGGCGATACTTCCCTTGTTAAGCTGAAATACCCATGTCTCCTTCTCTATTGAAGTAACTAATGTCACTTGTGATTCTGTATTCTATGTATCTCTGGCTAGTTGGCTGAAAGTTATTCAACGTAGCGACAATAATGATAGTCGGAGGATAACAACCATAGGTCAATCCAACTCTGTTTATAGTATCCTTTGAAGTCTGTCTTGCATTGCACTTATATATATATATATATATATTAATTTTCTTACCGAACCGTGCTATAGTCGGCCGGGCAGGCACTTATATGTGCATACCACTGCAGTTGGGTAGATATTACAGAGTCCTATATGACCGGATACGTTATGATGAGATTTGCCCCACGGAGAGGCTTGATACTATATTATATGGCCCCATAGAGTGGCCCGATTTTACTTTCATGCATAAATTCATGTTTATGTCAGTTGTATGCCCTCAACGACCTTTTCTGAGTTTCAGGTTGACTTCTGTGCCTTTGTTTACATTCCTTATTTATATGTTTACTTGCCTTACATATTCAGTACATTCTTTCGTATTGACGTCCTTTTCTGGGGTACTGTGTTTCATGCTCACAGGTACAGATAGACCAACCGATGCACCTCCTCAGTAGGGTATCTGCTTCCAGCTGTTGATAGTTGTACTCCACTTCTCCGGAATTGCTGTACATATCCGGTAGGCACTATTGCATATGTATACGGTTATTTTGGGTATGTCGGGGCCCTGTACATACTTGATGGCATATGTTAGTACTCTTAGAGGCTTGCAGACTAGAGGTTGTATATATGTTTTGGGTGGCCTTGTCGGCCCTTGTCAATTGTTGATACGCATGTTAAGGTCTTGTTGGTCTCAGTTATATATATATATATATATTATTGTTACATTCTATCTTGTTATTAAATTGGAGGCCTAATCGGCCCAAGTCTGGTGTCGTGTGGTTCAGGCACTACGATTGGTACGCTTGGGCCTTTGGGTGCCGGGTGTCGCCCCCCTCCCCAAGGTTGGGGTGTGACACTTTGTTGGTAGTAATTTTACCTCCTTCATTCCAACATGACAGAAGTTCATTTGGTCTTCCTAACATTGCCCATATAATACCCTTGAGGTTGAGGTTAATAAACCATTCCCACAGCTGACTAGTCACTTTGCAATATAAGAACAGATGGTTGATTGTTTCTACCCCTTGGCTACACATGTAACACCATGAACAAATTGATATACTCTCCATATATCTTTCCAAAGTCAAACTGACTTGACCTCTATCCTGGTTCAGATCTATATAAGCTGAGCTGACTATATAGAAACCCCTGCTATGTTTCTACCAGCTAAGTGTATCTCCCTCTCCTGCAGACCTTTACATCGTCCTAGAGTCTTAAAAAATTCTGTTGTGCAGGGCAGTTCCAAATCATGAAAGGTCTTCTAAATGTGATGGTCCATCCTTGTAAGGACCAAAGCTCATTCACCATAGCTCCCTGATGTTGATTTAGCTCATACAAGTCAGGAGAGAGTTGCTTAAGGCTACCAATTCTCAACCAGTTGTCCTCCCAAAATAGAATTTTCCTGCCATCCTTTACATTAAAGTTCAAACTATCAATGAAAAATGGCCACAAGTTCCTGATTGTTCTCCATACACTAGTACCATAAGGGTTCTTCACCTGTTTTGTCATTCAAAAACTTTCCTTTCCCTGTTTTGTCTTTAGAACATTGCCTCATAACGCTTGCTCCTCCCTCGTGTTAACGAGAGAGAGAAAGGAAATGAGCCCATTGTTAACCTATCTGAAGTTGAACCTCCATAACTATTTCATCAGTAAACACTTAATTTGCTTTCTCAAGTTTCTGATTCCAAATCTCACTTTATGCTTGTCGATGGTCAAAATTTTTCATTTAACTAAATGGAATTCTTGTTTCTCTTTATTCCATGCCTTAGGAAATTACTTCCCAGTCTGTCCAGGCTCTTTTCTACACTAGCAGGGATTGGAATAAGGACATCATGAAAGTAGAGAGAGCATCCAGTATAGAATTTATAAGTACCAGTTTTCCACCCAAACAGATGTAATTTTATTTCCACCTTGCTAACTTTCTCACATCTTTCTAATACTTCATTCCAGATATCTTTGGACTTGCTTTTAGCTCCCAAAGGCATCCCCAAACAAGTGGTTAGTATGAGAAATAAAGGCTCGGGAAACATTATTAGGATACATTAACTACTCACTCTGTCCTAGAAATATTGTACTACTTTGACTTGGCACGGAGTTTAAGAAATAAAGGAAGACTTTTCAAATGTGTGGTCCAAAACTAATTTTAGATATTTGTATGGCTATAAATCATCTCATAAAGTTAAATTATTTCCAACTATAGAAAAGTGCTAATCTTTTTGGAACAAACTAATAAGGAAAGTAAGACAAACTTTTGGGACAGAGGGAGTATATTATTACAATCATTTTCCACGCAAGACACTATGTACAATCCTATTCCTATTCTACCACTCCCCCTCAAGCTGGTTCATATAAGTCATATGTACCAAGCTTGTTATAGATATAACTAATACGAGGACCAGTGCGGGACTTGGTGAAAATATCTGCAAGCCACTTGACTTCACAAATTTTGTAACAATATATCCTGAGTGAAAGTATCTGCAAGCTACCAATAAACTATATACAATCATATTCCAATTCCTAGTAGTTAGAATAGTTCCAATCTCCCATCCCAATGTTTTTGTTAGCTGCTGAATGATAAAAATCTAATTCTTCCTCCCATTAATGTATAGCGTAGAGATAGCTTCAAACAAGATCAAAATAAATCTTAAATACTTGACTTGGCTCTCATTTGCATCACAGAATATTAGTGTATCATTTGCATACTGAAGGTAAATTACCTCCAGCCTAGTAATTAGATTGTTTGCTACATTGAACCCCCTAATCCATTCATTACCATTAGCACTTTATATCATATTGTTCAAACCCTCCATAGCTAGTATGAATAGAAAAGGTGAGATGGGGTCACTTTGTCTCAATCCCCTTAGAGATGGGAAAATACCTGCAAGAGAACCATTGATTAAACCAATTTCCTTCCAAAACCCATTTTGTGAAGAATAAGTAACAGTAAGTCCCAGTTCACATGGTTATATACCTTCTCAAAGTCAAGTTTGCACATTATTCCTGAAATCTTCTCCTTGATACTAGAATGTATCATTCATTTAATGCAATTAGGACAAATATGTGTTTTGTCTACCTTTTATAAGGGTCGCCTGTTGTGAATCTACCAGTATGTGAATCATTCTCTTTAGCCTTTCAGCGAGCAACTTAGATATCAATTTGAAGATACCTCCTAGAAAACTGATAGGTCTGAAGTCCCTTAACTCTTTGGCTCCATTCTTTTTAGGGATAGAGCAACATAAGTAGCATTGAAGTTCCTTACAGAAAACTCCAGGGAATGGAAATTCTGAATAGTTGCCATTATATCAGAGCGTTGACTACTTCTCAGTACTTTTATATGAAGTTAAACCATTAAAACATGGAATTTCATGGTGGAAATTAGGGATTTAAGACTTAGGCTCCTAAAATATAAATTGATGGATTTGAGGGAGTGAATGGAATTCAATTTGGAATCAAATTATATATTTGGACTCTACGACTTATGGGTAACACGAAAATGCACTCGGTTCAGGGATTTTGATTTTGACCCTCATTTCAATTATGGAATTAGGTCCAACGGATTGTCTAATGTTGTTAAGTATTCTTTTGAATAGATCAGATTCATTTGGAGGAGATTGCACGTGGAAAAGCGGTCGTAGACAGTAGCTTGGCTTGGATGGAAGTAAGTTAAGGCCTAACTTCTAAGAGGAGGCTTTCCTTTAAAAATATACGCTTGAGTAATTCTTTGTATTTTAGATGGATGTGGGGGTACCATATATGTGAGGTGATGAGCGTACATACGAGAACTGGGTTATATTATAGGGTTGCTAAAGTATGGGTTATATTTACATATAGGTGGTGTTTTATATGTGTTAAATATGATTGTTCATTCTTTATTCTTCTTTTGTAGCTCTCCAGGACTCTACTGTTTCCTCCAATGCGTCTCGCGCCTTTTGAGACATTTGTTGTTTGTTCCTAATTTTTGGTGCCTAAACAAACATCTAACATACTTAAACTCTATCAATCCCATTTAATACAATTTGGATATGGTAGATGGATTTTATGAAAACTGTTTATCGGAAGGAAGAAAGGATTAGAGGAGGGACTTAAATCCTAGCTCTGATACCATGAGAAATTAGAGAGAGAATAGTAGAGAACTTGAGAATTCATGGCTTGATTATTCCCTCATGCAAATGGGATTAAATAGTTCTTACATGGAATGGAAAGAAGGAAAAAAACCAAAAAGAATATTACACAATCATTACATAATCTCTTAGTCGCCTGATTATGGGGATTTGCCTGATTATGGAGATTTGAGGATATTCCCTACCTACACTAGGATATTCTCATATCTACACTACCATATTTAACAACATCTATATGCTTCATATGACAGATGTGCATAGTATATATATTAGAACATAATTAAATGATATATGTATGAATTGATTCGTGCCATTGATTGATATTCATGCACATTGCTTTTGTCAGTGTTGGTTTTTGAGCATGTATACACATGACTCTAGTTTTTTTACTAAGCATGTTTGATGCATGGTTCCAGCACTGTATTAAGTAATCTTAATTGCAAGGCTCCAGATTATTTTGAGGATGCTCTACGGATGGCACGTGATTTGTTTAAGCATGTTGCAATACATGGCTCTATAGCCGTATAGTGTGTAGAAAGGATCCTCTCTCATGAGTCACGACCTACACGTCGGTTAAGAATGAATATGATAATATACTGTAAAGAGTTTGATGCATCCGTTGTTGACATCCATTTGTGTAAAACTTCATGGACAACCTATTTGGACGGTCCTATTTAACCTATAGCCAGTTTTTCCCAAATATTTAACTGGTAGCCGATGTAGGCAAAATTCAGATGAAACACATAAAATAATAAATACAGCAAGTCCTATATAAACCATCTAAAAATCACCATTGTTGCAAGCTTGAAGAAGTGGATCTTGAATTCGAATATGAAAAGTGAGTTTAAACCAAGTGGTTGCTGTTAGAAAAGCTTGAAAATATTGACAGGGATGAACATTGGTAGTTCAAACTTCAGAAAATCTATTCTCAGTTTCGAACATATATGTCTTGAACATCAGACATTGACCGTTCAAACTTTAGATATATGTGTTTGAAGTTGGCCTTGGCAAGCAAAACTTTAGACAGGTATGTCGAAAGTTTAAACTTCAGACAAAATTTGACTTGCGGATTTTGGCAACTTCGATCAGAAATGGTTGAACTTACAATAATTTATGAACTTAGGCCATGACTTAAATTGGGGTCCCAAAATCGACTATTTGTGCACTTGGGCTTTTATTTGTTGCATATTAATATATATACTTATTTTGAAAGATGTTATTAACTATTGTAAATGTGTCTGATATATTGTCAAGATTGACTATATTATGATTCTCATTTCATGTTGATAAATATTGTACTGTGTGGTTTACTTTTTATATTATATTAATTATTTTGGTAAGTCTTGCCACAACACTTTCAACGGTCGACCAATGAGACTTATTGAGTACTCCCCATACTCGTCCCTCTTTCGCCTCTTACATCCATGCAGTGACAGTTCCGAGTGCCAGCGAACTGAGTGTGTGAGCAGATCAACATTTGTAATCCAGCGGTGAGTCAAGCACTCCAGTCCTGTGGTGGCTAGATTTTTTATTTTATTTTATTTTATTTTATTTACTTCTACTCAGTATTCTCGGGTTGCATCCCACTTGACTCTCAAATGCTTATTTGACTCTATTGTTAGGTTAAGACTTATGGATTCAGCTATGTACTTTGGATTTGATTATCTTTTGGGTTATGATATTTAGAACTCCTTATAATTGTTGTAGTTTTTATACTTAGAATGTTTATGAAAATGCTTAAAGGATGGTTCGTTCGGCTAGAGTTTGCTGGGTGGTGTTCACGGATACTTGTGAAATTTTGGGTCGTGACAAAATATAGAAGCAAAACTTAAGAAGTCTATAGCACCACATGGAGATCCTTACTTCAACATGGTACCAAGAATAATGACTCCAAACAAATTGAGCCCACCCAATCCAATGACCAATGCCCTTTCGGATGAGCTTGTTTTACTGCATTCCAAATAGTCATGTTAGAGAACTCAAATCCACAAGTAAGAAATCAAAATTTACCAATAACTAAGACAAACGATACCTAAATTGCCACTTCTTTTCTTGAAGAAATCTTTCAACCTGTCCAACCCAGTCAGTCCATGTTTTTCCTACATACTCCTTCCTTCCACTCTTTTGTGGAGTAGCTGTACGCTGAAGTGATGGAAAACGGTACAGGATATTTCCCTGGAAAAAAATAATTTATATAGAAGGAGAATGTGAGAATCTTGTCGTAAAGAGATTTTTGGGCGAACAACATAGGGAAAGAGACATCAAAAGCCCCTCAACAACCATGAAGTTATGCATACAGTCCCCTTTAAACTAGTATGTTTGCCTCAATAACCCTTTATATCACTTTTATCACAACACCCCATGCTGAATTTCCCATAAGACACTATAAAGATATTTAAATTTTGGCACCAAACTTGTATGCAAATGTCGAGGACACCAATAATATACGCAATATCTCAAATCAACCATTATTTTTAAATTTTCTGAGCCCTTAAAGTAGAAATTTTGAAAAGAAATTTTGAATCAAGAGG
The DNA here is from genome assembly GCA_034509755.1 of Anisodus tanguticus. Taxonomy (NCBI): domain Eukaryota; kingdom Viridiplantae; phylum Streptophyta; class Magnoliopsida; order Solanales; family Solanaceae; genus Anisodus; species Anisodus tanguticus. Next base: position 24,898,379 of record CM067551.1, read on the forward strand.
GAAAAAACTCATTTCCGCAGTTATATGTGCTCTTTGTACTAGAATGTAGAAACAAGCCTTTTAATAGTTATTGAGAAAGAAAAAGAAAGTTGAAATGAGACAGAAGTTTGCATTGTCTTTCATATAATAACACTGACTCTCTTTCATAGCCCCCTTTCTTGTTTCTTTTAGTTCGACTCCGTATTTCATTTAAATTGCTGATGTCTAAATCCTGATAAAATTGAATAATATGACTTCTTTATCCCGTATATTGAGCTCTGTTATCTAAAATATTTGGTAATTGGGCTTTTCCTTTCCTATCAGAAATCTACGATTTCAAAATATGTAGATTAGAAATAAGACTTGGCTCTGTTCAAAGCTTGGACGATATATTTGACCTTTTCAAATATCCTCTTAGGGTTAAAATATGATAATTAATGCTCTCGCAAACAGCTCAACATTATGAGCTGGCTACAAATAGAGCTCAGGTATGAATTTGAGATTACTATAGTAAACTTATGGCAGATTCTTTAGAATACTTTTGAACTATCAATACAATTAAATTATCCATATTATAACTAATCAACACAAGTACGATGCATGTTGAAGATGAAAGAAATAATCCCCTTGATTATTTTCATTAATTGAAAAGGTATATATACAAGTTAAATATTTCCATAATAGGAGAATCATATTCCTATTCTACTCCTAAAACCTTATTCTACCATAATTCTAACTATACAATTATGGTAAGTGTACAAGACTAATTAAGGTAACATTTACACTACAATATACCACAAATATACATACCAAATATACAACCTGCCCGTGATGGGCCATTCTGTCCAAGATTACCCGTGATATACACTTAAGTATATCAAGTGTTTATCACAGGTATATTACCTTGTTTAACACACCCCCGCAGTCATAGCAGGCGGTCTTCGAACGCTGAGACTGTCCCTAAAATCTTCAATAAGGACCGAGGGAAGACCCTTTGTAAAGATGTCTGCAATTTGATATATTGACGGGACATGACAGACGCGAACCTGACCCCGAGCAACCTTCTCGCGGACAAAGTGTATGTCCATCTCGATATGCTTAGTGCGTTGGTGCTGCACCGGATTACCCGAAAGGTAAATGGCACTAATATTATCGCAATACACCAAGGTTGCCTTCGGAATGGGACAATGAAGCTCTAATAGTAAATTACGTAACCAACATGATTCCGAGACCACATTAGCTACCCCTCGATATTCAGCCTCGGCACTTGAGCGGGATAGAGTCGCCTGACGCTTCGTAGACCAGGAGACCAAGTTGTTGCCAAGGAACACACAATAGCCAGACGTAGATCGTCTGGTGTCGGAACAACCACCCTAATCAGCATCTGTATACGAGACAAGTGTGGTCGTCGAGGAAGGATATAAATGTAAACCATAGTCAAGTGTTCCCTGAATATACCGAATGATGCGTTTGAGCGCATTCATGAGCTCAATTCGGGGATCATGCATGAACAAACACACCTGCTGGACATCATATGTAATATCTGGTCTCGTAAAGGTAAGATACTGAAGGGCCCCTGCAAGACTGCGATAGCGGGTCGGATCCTCGTAGGGTACGCCAGCCGCGGCACTAAGTTTTATTTTTCTATCAACTGGAGTGGAAGTGGACTTACAGGATGACATCCCAGCCCTATCGATGATATTAGCTGCATACTTTCGTTGAGACAAGAACAATCCATCGGAATGACAAGTGACGGCAATCCCCAAAAAGTAACTCAAGGGCCCTAAGTCTTTTATAGCAAACCCAGAGCTGAGCATGGTCATGATAGACTGGCGTAAGGCAACTGTAGAGGTAGTCAAAATGATATCATCCACATATAACAGAATGTAGGCCAAAGACGAACCACGACGATAGATGAATAAGGAATTATCCGACTTGCTGTGAGTGAACCCAATAGTCGAAACATAGTCAGCAAATCTTGTATACCAGGCCCGTGGAGACTGCTTAAGCCCATATAAGGACTTCTTCAACAAATAGACATGATTAGGATGTTTGGGATCCCTGAATCCCAACGGCTGATGCATATAAATTATTTCCTTGAGATCACCATGTAGGAAAGCATTCTTTACATCTAACTGATGAATAGGCCATGCTTTTGAAAGAGCCAAACTGAGTACAGTGCGAATGGTAGCCGGCTTGACCACCGGACTAAATGTCTCACCACAATCCACCCCAACCTGTTGAGTCTTACCATCACCCACAAGCCGCGCCTTATGTCGTGCAAACGAACCATCTGAATTTTCCTTGTGAGCAAAAATCCACATAGACCTAATAATATTAATACCAGAAGGACGGGGCACCAACTCCCACGTCTTATTATCAATAAGAGCATTATATTCATCGGTCATAGCAATTTTCCAATTGGGGTCATTTAACGTAGACACAGGAGTACGGAGTAAGGGTGATTTAAGAACATTAAAATTTAAATTAAAATGTCTCTTTTGTTTAAAAATACCCTGCTGACCGGTCTATGACTTGCGGAGGAAGATGGCGGATTTTGGGAATTTTTTGAGTTCGGGATGGACTGCCCATCAGACAGTGGGTCTGCTGGCCCAAGACGGTAGCAGGTTCTGAAACTGGACCAGTTACAGAATTGGGCTGGACTGGCCCAATCGCTGAAACTGATCCAGTGACGGTAGGGTGTGACTGACTCGTGGGGCCAGCGGCCAATGGGCCCGCTGGAGAATTTTGGGTGCGGGGCATGTCTGAAAAATGGTGAGCAATATACGGGGATATACCATCATCCAAAAATTTATACGAACTAGGCTCGGGAGTATGAACTTTAGTAAATGGAAATTGGGTTTCATAAAAAATTACATGGCGATTAATGATGATTTTCTTGGAGGATAAATCAAAGCATTTGTAACCACGATGATTGGACGAAAAACCCAAAAACACACACGGAGTAGACCGGGCCTGAAGTTTGTTAATTGTGGTGAATGGAAATAACGGATAACACAAGCATCCAAAAACCCGAAGATGAGAATAAGAAGGAGTCTTATAATATAAAATTTGAAGGGTGGAAGAATATGTTAGACCTTTGGAAGGAATTATGTTAAGGAGATAAGTAGCCATTTGAAGAGTATGATGCCAAAAATATGGGGGTACAGAAACATGAATTAAGAGAGTGCGGACAATGTTATTTATGAAACGAATTTTGCAGTTTGGCTTTCCCATTTTGTGAAGACGTATGAAGACAAGAACAATGAAAATTGATCCCATTATTAGCACAGAACTCACGAAACACCCCATTGTCATATTCTTTGCCATTATCACACTGAATATTTTTTATTTCTCGTTCGAATTGAGTTCTAATGAATGTTCTAAATTTTAAGAAGACGGAAAACACTTGAGATTTATTTGCAATCGGAAACGTCCATAAAAACTTGGAATAATCATCCAAAAAAAGAACATAATATCGGTGACCCAGAGAACTCAGAACAGGAGATGTCCAGAGGTCGCTATGAATAATATAAAATGGCATTAAAGTATGTGAATTCGAGTCAACAAATGGTAACCTAACAATTTTTCCTAAAGAGCAAGACTGACAATTTGGAGTACTATTCGTACCCTTACATGAAATAAAATTATTTTTAAGTAAAGACGACAAAATAGAAGATTCCGGATGACCAAGCCGAGCATGCCACAAGGAAGGAGCAAGGGCTGCGAACGCTGACGGCAAGGCTGGACTCGATGGACTGAAACCGGGTGTGATAGGATAAAGATCTCCCCTACTATCACACCTTATGAGAGGATTCCCCGTCTAGAAATCCTTCACAGAGAAACCAAAAGGATCAAATTCAACAGAAACGAAATTGTTAGTGGTGAATTTTCGGACAGACACTAAGTTTTTAATCAATTTGGGGGCATGTAAAGTATTTTTCAAGATAAGGGGAGGATTGGGGGGGAGAAAGCATTTTATGACCATAACCCTGAATTGGGAAAGAGTTACCATTACCGACAATTATATCACGAGGGTTTCTCAAATTGGAATAAGACGAGAGAGTACCTAGATCGGAAGTCATGTGTGTCGTTGCGCCGGTGTCCATGTACCAATTTGGATCCGGTTGCGTCAACCCAAGTGTGTGCATTGCGGCCTCAATGTCGGTGTGGGTAGATGTGGGGCCCACTGCCGAGAATGCTTGTGTGGGCCGAGGCCCAAGCAGTCCACCCAGCTGCCTTAGCCCAGTGCTGAACCAAGAAGGCCGATCGCTTGACCGTTGGGCTGAATTAAGGCTGTCCAGCCCACTGCCCGTTGGAAGGGCCTGGAAAATAGGGGTTGCTGGCCCATGGTCCATTGCCCCAGCCCCACTTCCATGGGCCCCACGGTTGGGACCAGTAGGGAGGAGGCCCACTATTCACTGGACGGGGCCCACTGCCGGACTGCTGACCACCGGAACCACCATCAGAACTGCCGCGTTTACCCTCACGGTTTTTGTTATTAGTCTTACGATTATTTTTGCCGCCACCATGAGTACGGTTTTGGCCCGAATTATCAACAAAACAGGAAGAATTTGTGGAGGACGTCATTAGGACGATGGGGCTAGCTCCGGTAGCTGCCTTCTTAGCCAAATCGGCTTATTCCAAAGTAAGCATGGAGCGGGCTTGATAAAAAACGGGAAGTGGGTTGCTTTGATGAAAGAGAGTCCCAACGCCATTATAGGCCTCAGAAAGACCGGCAACCAGTTGTAGAACCAGACGATTATTTGTCATAGGTGCGCCAACGTTACGGAGTTGGTCCGCCAACTCCTTGAGTTTCTTGCAATATGCAGATACGTTTGGAAATTCTTCCATGCGAACTTGAGAGAATTCCTGCTCAAGTGTGACAACACGTGAGTGTTGGTTATCTTGGAATATGTCATGCAATCTATTCTAGGTAGCCATAGCTGTGGTATCCGGCTCAATAATCGTCTGTAAGAGGTCAACCGAAATAGTGGAATAAATCCACTGGAGAACGGTAGATTAAGAGTAATCCATAACTGAGGATCCTCAGCGGGAATAGGTGCAGCGGGAGGAATTATGTGATGGATGACTTGATGTGAGATAGCGTGAATTTTAAATAATTTTTCCCACGTCGCATATTGGACGTTTTCCATCACAAGAACAATAGGGATGTTGTTCTTGATGTTAGAAACCATGAGGGGAGGATGAAAATTGTTCTTAGACATATTGAAAGAACAAAGGGAGAGGAGGTGAAATTTGGGAAGAGTGGAGGTAAATAATATCACGAATTCCGGTGAAGGGGGACGGAATTCGGCGACGGTTGTGGCCGTGAAAGGGCACAAAAACCGAGAGCAATGGCGGAAGCAAGACCTAGTCTCTTGATACCATGAAAGAAATACTTGATTATTTTCATTAATTGAAAAGGTATATATACAAGTTACATATTTCCATAATAGGAGAATCCTATTCCTATTCTACTCCTAAAACTTTATTCTACCATAATTTTAACTATACAATTATGGTAAGTGTACAAGACTAATTAAGGTAACCTTTACACTACAATATACCATAAATATACATATCAAATATACAACCTGCCCATGATGGGCCATTCTGCCGTGATGGGCTATTCTGTCGTGATGGGATGTTCTATCCGAGATTACTCGTGATATACACTTATGTATATCAAGTGTATATCACGCGTAAATTACCTTGTTTAACAGAAGATTCCAGGAATCAGAGTGAGGAGTCTAAATGAAACAGCATGCAAAGGCAAGAGCGTCGGTAATGGGATTAGTTGAAGTCAGGTGATAAAAATTGATGGGCCAAACTGACAAATTTATGGAAATCTAATAACTTCTAATGTTTGTCGCCCATAACCTTTGGAAGAATGTGGGTAGGGGAGGCTTGGAGGGGCTTACCCGGTTATTTAATGTCATTTTTAGGACGTCAAAAATGCATGAGGAGTGGAGATGGAGCACGATGATTCCTTTGTACAAGAACAATGGGGATATCCAAAATTGCAACAACTATAAGGGTATCAAGTTGTTGAGTCTTACGATGAAAGTATGAGAGAGACTGGCGGAAGCAAGGATGAGAAAGATAGTGTCTATTTTGGAGAACCAATTCGGATTCATACGGGGAATTTGACAACAGAAGTCATTCACCTTGTGAGGTGGTTGGTGGAGCAGTATAGGAAGAGGAAGAGAGACTTGCACATGGTGTTCATTAACCTAGAAAAGGCATAGGACGGATCCGAGGGAGGTGCTATGGAGATTTCTGGAAGCTAGAGGCGTTCTTGTAGCCTACATTAGAGCGATTAAGGACATGTATGATGGAGCCAAGACCCGGGTGAGATCAATAGGAGGTGACTCTAAACACTTCCCTGTCATGATGGGTCTGCATCAAGGATCCGCTCTAAGCCCATTTCTGTTTGCTATGGCAATAGATGCACTGACGCGTCATATTCAAAGAGAGGTGCCTTGGTGTATGCTATTTGCTGATGATATTGTACTGATTGACGAGACGTGAAGCGGTGTTAACGCGAAGCTGGAGATTTGGAGACAAACTCTAGAGTTGAAAGGTTTCAAGTTGAGAAGGACTAAAACAGAGTACATGGAGTGCAAGTTTAGCGGCGGGATCCAGGTAGCAGACGAGGACGTGCGGCTTGATACTCAGGTCATCCCCGTGAAAAAAAGTTTCAACTACCTAGGGTCGATCATCCAAGACAATGGAGAGATTAACGATGATGTCACACACCGTATTGGGGCTGGTTGGGTGAAATGGAAGCTCGCATTAGGTGTGTTGTGCAATAAGAATATGCCGCATATACTTAAGGGAAAGTTCTACAAAGTGGTGGTCAGACCGACTATGTTGTATGAGGCGGAGTGTTTGCCAGTTAAGAAAGCTCATGCCCATAAGGTGAAGGTAGCTGAGATGAGAATGCTGATATAGATGTGCGGGCATACTAGGAGAGATATGATATAGAATGAAGTGATTCGGGACAAGGTGGGAGTGCCCCCCGTGGTGGACAAGATACGGGAAGGAAGGTTGAGATGGTTCGATCATGTGCAGAGGTTGGCAGTCATAGGCCTGATGAGAGGGAGGGGTAGGCCAAAGAAATCCTGGGGAGAGATGATTAGGCAGAATATGATGCAGCTCCAGCTTACCGAGAACATGACCCTTGATAGGAGGGTATGGAGGTCGAGTATCAAGGTAGAAAGCTAGTAGGTTGCCGTGAAAATTTCTTTTTTGTACTTGGAATTTTATAATCTTTGTGCACTAGATTATACTTTTTTAGATCTCTATTATGACTTGATTATTGCATTACTTCATTTATCTTTTTATATTGTTGTTATTACTGTCTGTTTACCTGTGGTAGTCATTGCTTCTTTTTTAGAATATTTTATGATGGCTTATTCGCTTTCGTTACTTACATTATCATACGGCTTTAAATTTCTTGCACGTTTCTGACCGTTTTTTTACTTTTGCTTATGCTTTCTCTTGATCCGAGGGTCTTTCGGAAATAACCTCTCTACAATGGTAGAGATAAGGTCTGCGTTACTCTACCCTCCATAGACCCCACGTTGTGGGATCTCACCGGGTATGTTGTTGTTATTGTCTGTCGCCCAGAACCAGGTTCCAATAAATGACACTAGAGACTTCACGCAAGAAAATTCAGAAGCTAAAACCTAAAAAAGGGCAGCCCGATGTACTAAGTTCGCGCGATAAGCGGGGTCTGGAAAAGAGCCGGACCACAAGGGTCTATTGTACGCAGCCTTACCCTGCATTTCTGCAAGAGGTTGTTTTCATGGCTTGAAACTATGACAGGTCACAAATTCAAAAGCTAAAACTGATCCTAAAAATTTTCTTGACACAGAGGGGGCACCAATAATCGATGCCTTAAAACAGATATGCCAATTATTACTAGCACAGTTTGGCGTGCAACTCTTTAAAAACTTAATAACTATGAAAAGTTATTAGTAAAGTATAAAATATAAATTTCATAATTGGAAAAAGGAAAATGGGAAAAAAATTCTAATTTTTATCTGTACGTGGGAGGAGAGAAATTGAATTTGGGAACTTTTTCCTATTGGGGTTGGGGTGTGGGTGGGGGAGTGTTAAGGGGAGGACTAAAGATTTAAAAAACAAAATCAGTATGTGGGCTTATTAGAATACGTCTCTGCCCATACTAATATAAAGGAAGAATTCAAACAAAACTATATCTTGAATAAAGCTTTCACATACTTCCTCATCTACTTCTGGCTGACCATCAAACTGTAAAAGCATGGAAGGATGTATGACTCATCATCCTGTCAGAGAAAAACCACAGGTTTCTCAAAGGTCAATTCTCAGATCAGGAGTAAGATAACGAAGTGCAAATAAGCACAAAAATAAAGCAAGATAGACAATTAACAAGATATCAAGTATGACTGAAACGCGAAAACATGGACGGACTCTCAGGATTACCAAATAACAAAATGTTCAATGGATTTAAAAGTAGTTTTCCTGAAAAGGCCATTGGAACAAAAATTATAGCATAACTTCTGCAGTGGAAGGGGAAAGAAAAAGCAAAAAGATAATGGACGAGAAAACCAACAAATGGGTCGTGTAAAACCCATCAAGTACCGTTTTGTTAGGAGTCTCCACATCAAGAGAGGGAGCAAGTTCTTCAGCAGCAACAACGCCACCATTTGATGATATATACTGCCCTAACTGCAAAAAGTTTTTAGACAATGGTAATTGTTATATGTTTCTAGAAATATCTGATTATAACATAAAAGAAGTAAAAGTTAGTGACAACACATTCTTTTAAAAAAAAATTGAAGTAGATATCAAGCAGATGCAAAGGTACAAAAGGAGGGATTCAATAACACTAAGGAGCTGACAAACTCCAAAAAAAAAGATCAGTATCATTTACGGGGGAAAGGTTAATCCAACTAAAAAGATTAATAAAACATCTAGCCTTCAGGAAGCAACTTGAAATTGAGAAGGCATCATACATCTATGATGTGATTTCTCTGTCCATATGCACCAAAAAAGTGCAGCACATCACAAAGTAAATAGCTCAAACAGTTTGCAGATGTACCATTTTACAGACAAAATAATTCCTTACACTTGACTTCCCCAAATGAAATCAATGATGAGTTAAGACCCGCTAAAAGAACAATTCTTATTTGGTTGCAGACTAGACACTTTCTAGCCATTAGCATAATTCTCCAGTAGCATCCAAGGCAAGAAGTACAAGTGAATATTAGATATGAGGTTACGACAAGTCAACAAATTCAATCCATTCTCGTTCTACTTTTTAAACTAGGATAAAAAATCGGCAGCCGTTGTTGGCAAAACAATACAAAATCTGACGTGATTAGATGCCAAAGTAATTATACCAAGATTGTTTTATGCTTTTCATCTTCATATCAAGTTGTGAGCTTGCAATAATAAAAAACATTGTAAAGATTTTTCTCTTTATTCTTCTCTATTTCTAGATGAATAGTTGTGGATCCTTTTATTCGACTTTATACTTCCTTGAGCGTCCTTTTTGTTTAGTATCAGAAATGATATCTATCTAACCATAAATACTACATACAATGTTATTATTCCTTCAAAGTAGCCAAGCAACAGGCATAAAGACACTAATTTATTGCATGTAAGAGCCAATGATTGATGAAGTAAGAAGCCATTTTTCAGCCATTTATTTATTTTGATAAATTATACATCCAATGGTCAACCTGATTCTAATTCATCCCCCGTCTTGAAGAAAGAAAAAGTTAACATTAAGCCTCTCCCAACATTCTCTTTTTGTTGGTGTATCAATAAAAGTTACTCTTTACCTACCAACAAAGTTAAATTAAGCACAGAAAATCCTAACTGGCCACCATGCCAAAGTGTACCTCACTCTCTACCTTTCATTGCTCAAATAACCAAGTAGCAACATGAGACTATGATAGCATTGGCATTACACCTCCCCTCCACCGGAAAAAAAAATCAAACATTCCTTCCATCAAATTATTTCTCACCAAACTTAGATACAAATGTATGACTACAAGTCTCATAGTCATCTATATTATAGACACTAACAGATTGAAGCAAGGGTCACTTCATCTGGGATACCCTTTATCCAAATAAAGTAACCACAGAAACGTTCTGGAAGGCTAGATGGAAGGCTCAATACTTGTCACTTGGGGGTAGACTCACCCTAATTAACTCTGTTCTAGACTCTCTTCCTACATATGTGATGTCCTTATTCCCTGTACCTTCCAATGTTGTTAATAAACTGGATAAATTGAGGAGAAATTTCCTATGACTAGGGTGTAAAGAAGGGAAGGGGTATAACTTGGTGAAATGGGAAACAATATTACGAAGTAAGAAGAGGGAGTGGTCTGGGAATCAGGAAATTTAGTCTACAGAATAAATGCTTATTGATGAAATGGATTTGGAGATACAATGGTGAGGGATAAGCTCTATGGAAGGAAGTAATCAAGGAAAAGTTTGGTGAGATAAATCCTTAGTGTACAAAGGCAGTTACAGAACCTTATGAAGTTGGAGTACGGAAAACAATCAGGGCTCTGTGGCCCCTGATGAAGCAAATCTCAAATTGAAGGTAGGTGATGGAAACAAGATTCAATTATGGAAAGAAGCTTGGATTGACCAAGTCCCTCTCATGGAGTCATTCCCAGACTTGATCACTATTTGTAACAACCCTGAAGCAAAAGTATGTGAGTGCTGGTCAACCCAGGGGTGGGATCTTTCTTTTAGGAGGCTCTTTAGTGATTGGCAAGTGAAAAGGGTGGCATCTCTACTTGAGAAATTAGCAGGTTTCAGTGGTCTCACAACAAATTCTGATAAAATTCTTTGGGAGCATAGCAATGATGGTTGCTACACAGTTAACAGTGCTTACAAAAGAGATAGGGTTGATTACTCTGGGAGACCTCAATATCAATGGAATCACATCTGGAAAAGTTGGTCTCCTACCAAGGTGAAGTGTTTTACATGATTGGTGGTAAGGAAAGCTCACACACGAAGTGCTACAAAGGAAAGCAATACAATTAGTGTCAAGATGTTTTCTCTGCAACAAAACAGATGAAACAAACAAATATTTATTCCTTCATTGTAGTTTTACTGCCCAACTACGGGCACTCTTCCTTAGCCTCACTAACACTAGATGGATCATGCCTGAACACACAACAGATTTGTTAAGTTGCTAGATTAGGAGGGGAGACAGTAAAAGACAGAAAAGACGGTGGACGATTATACCATCTTGCATTTGTTGGTCTGTGTGGAGAGAGAAATGATAGATGCTTTGAAGATATTGTTGAAAATTTGCCTTTGGCGGGGAGATGCGTCCACCCATCTTTGATGAATTAAACACTAGTGTTCCGCATGTTGGAGACCTTGTCTCTTCGCACATGCATGATCTATGAAGTGAGTAGATGACCGTAGGGCCAAGAATCGTCAAATTTCGTTGAGAAATGAAAGAGATATTGGTCCACGAAGTAAGGTGTTTAAGACATGGAAATGTGGTGTGGGACAAATCTACCACATCGGTGGAATAGGAAGAATTGCTCTCTATATAAGTCTCTAATGTGGTAAAGGGTTTGGATCCCCATGGGGTATCCCATGTGTCTAAAGGAGGGAAGACCTAGATGTGCTTAGGTTCAAGGCTAAGCCCACACGCGCGCCGCCGCCGCCCGTCCGGTCACGGGCCACGGGCTGTGGGGACTTTCTGATATTATCTTTTTGGATCAGAGGACTTTTCCAGATGTACAGTTTGATTCCTAGAAGTTTCTTATGTACAGTTTGGTCCCTGAAGTTTAATATTTTACAGTTTGGTCCCCAGAGTTTCTGGGAAGGTGACGGAAGGCAGAAAACTTTCTGCCCCTCCTCCATGCTATATATTGAGCATCTTTTGGCTCAATTCATGGGAAGAAAAATAGACTGGAAAACAGACCAGAAAACACACGAAAATAGCAAAGAAATTTCGGTCACAAAAGAGCACAAAACAAGGGCCAAAAACTCGCTCAAAACAAAGGGCGAAAATCGGTGCAATTTGTGACCGAAAAAAAGATGAGCAAACACCCTTATATACACAAGATATACACTACGAGACACACTATATATACACAGAGACAAAAGAGAAGAGTAAAGAGAAACTCTTCCTTCCTATTCCATATCTTCAGCAAGTCGAGTCATATTTGTTTTCTTCGACAGGCTCAACCTATTGGCTTTGTAGCGTTGAGATTATAGTGTTGTTTTATCTTGGGAGACTATTGCCCGCTAACGTAAAAGCATATATACGGGGCAATCTTGTCTTAAGGATAGATGGCTATCCTCGACTCAACACACAACGTTGTAACCATCCAGATTTAGTTGTTTCTTGATTTCAGGATATCAAGATTCAAGACACAACAAACTTGCGGCAGTTCTCAACATTGGCTTTGCAAGGTGATCAAGATTCAAGACACAACACACTTGCGGCAGTTTTGAAGATTGACCATTTATTTATCCTTTCGAACATTTGTAATAGTTATTACTTCCTGTACTGCTTTATAAAGTACAATAGAGAGTACCAACAGATATATCCAATTCTATTCAGAAAGTAAAATCGAATTGTGTTGTATCTTTATTTTTTGGTGTAAAGAACAGTGTGTAGAGGATACATATCAACTTTGAGATTTACTAGGAGCCTTGTAACTTCTTGGAGATGGCCAGCATATCCTTAATGCTGAGGAATACAACATTACCAGTTTAAAAAAAAAAGACGTTCTAGGGTGTCAATAAGTAAAATTTTGTAACTGCAAAAAGAAGATTGCAATGAAACAACTAAAATATAACTGATTGTAGATGAAAAATGTTGTAATACGGAACAACTAAAAGAGAACATCTCAATATCTCATGCCATTTTATGTGGGTAGAGATTAACCACTGACCAAAAAGCAAGACCAAAGAGATACCAGAAGCAGAAATGGAAAATAAAGTAGACAAGTTATCACAATGCTAGGAATGAGTAATCGAGTCAATAGACAACTTCACTTGGAGTTGTAGCGTAGTGGTTGCAATTCTATCCAGAATGTGTAGGATTTTAATCCACTGAATGCCATCCTCTTCTACTTCCCTTTCCCATTATTCACATGCCCAAGCCCACCCCATAAAAGAAAAATAAAAGAAAAAAAAGCAACGGACCGCTAAATTCAATGCTCAATAATTACCAACTTCCACATGTCCTCTTCAATTTATTGATTTGGATCACCATCACCAAATACAAAGGAGAAAACCTGCAAATTTAGCAAAAACTATTAGCCGTGACAGACTCAGATGCAACTATAAAAGAATTTGCCTTTTACCATATACATATTCAATGAAGTTCATCCCACCACTTTCGCGAACTCGTCGTCTCCCATAGTAGTATGGATCCCAATACCTAAAAGAAAATTAACTAGATTAGAAAGGTGCCTAGGCTTTCATGAAGCTTTTAGCCATATTATATAATATTTCAAAATGGAAAAAACACCCTAAGGTTCAGCCATATATGGGTCATGATAAAGTTATCCCATTGAACATGTATCACAATTGCTAGGTTAGAACAATAAAATTTGAGAAATAAGTATATTTCTTCTAGAAACCGAAATATTAATAGTTCTTGCATGTAATACCTGAGAGCAAAAGATAAAACTTTTATGGTATTAGGCTAGCTGTCATGGTCACTAATCAATCAGGAAAATGGGAAGGACGAACCAACCGGTTTAGTGCTACTACATTTACTTTTTTCAAATAAATAAAGTTCCTTTTATTTAGATTAACTCAAATGGTACAACTCAAATAAGTATCTTCTTCCCTTTTTGAGATTCTAATTGTCTTATATTTCTTCCACAACCATCTCCACCGGGCCTTGCACAAACTCAAAGAGAAACACTTATTTTGCAGTACATAAAATCAAGGTTGGTCTATTCTAAGCTTGACTTCTCTTTATGTATGGATTACAATTTGTAGTTTAACTGCTTAGGTTTGAGATTAATCAATGGAGGTGAAACGCTATTCAAGCAGATACTAAGAAATGAAGAAGAAAATGGAACAAGAATGTGTTGAAATACAACCACTTACAACTAGTTGTTCCTAGTTTTTCCCGTTGCTTCCCTTGAGAAGCGCAAAGAGAAAGGGTTGGACTCAGGACATTCACAACACAGTATCTTAGCTAGAATCCAAGTGAAACATGTTACTTTGCATGGGCTCTTAATTCTTCGGATCATCTTACATGGCCAACATCCAACCTGATTGTTGTATTCCCTATAAGCTGACTTAACAGAGAAGATACCTTTAATATTCTTTTGCCAAACCATGCAATCCTCAGTTGTGGTAGTGCCTATAAATTGTGCCAATAGATTGTAGAACTCTAAGATTTTACCAATCTCCCAGTCATTTAATAGTTTTCTGATGGCAATATTCCACCTTTGTTGTAACCATACACCTGCCACAATTGCCTCTTGTTGTGACAGAGATTGTAGATATCTGGAAATAGCTGCTTCAAAGGGTCTCTACCAAAATGAGATCTTCATCCCCCTACCTGGTTTTTATATTTCTTTGTTTCTAATTAATGGCCAAAGGTTCCTTATGAATCTCCACACACTGACCCCATAAAAAGAGTTCACACGATTTGTTCTCCAATTACCTCCTATCCCATACTTGGTTTCAATTACCTCTTCCACAGTGAGTTCTCACTTGGAGAAAACCTCCACAACCACTTTATCATCAGGCTATGATTCTGGATCTTCAGGTCTCTACTTCCCAAACCCCATATCTTTTTGCTAACTGTCAGAGTGCTCCAGTTAACCAAATGTATTTCCTTTTCTCATTGATTCCTTCCCAAAGGAGATTCCTTCTTAATGTAACTGTTGATTGATTGATTTTCTAGCTTAACTATAGGAGTAAATTGATATTGTATTGATTGTAATTGATTAGGTAATATTTTCTTTCCTTAGTTAGTCGTAGGACTTATTATATAAGTACACATTCTCATAGGATGTAAATTCATCTAGATATACAAAAAAGTCTTTTATTCTTCTTGAAATCTTCATGGTAATGGAGCCATAGCTGCCTTTTGAGGTGAGCCTTCTTCCTCGCAGCACTGGAGTTCTTTTTCTCAAAAGCGGTTGAGTTTTCTCCGTCATACAAAGTTATTCGCACCTAAATGATTTTCTATCAACAATAACAAACTGACACCGCCACAAAGAGAAGGCGACCAAACCCAATCAAAAGCTAGCGGAAACAACTTCTTATGCTCCCTCATGCACCACGAAAAGATCCGGCTCCGACAACACATTGTTGTCACGCGCCAACGCGTGTGACTTTTTCTAGCGACTTGTTTTCCAGATTTGACTTTTTCCGAGCAACATAAGTAATATTCCAGCGGGACAGTAATATTCAGGTCTCTCGGTGTAAACAAAAGAACTCCACTAGCTTTAAACTCTATCGAACAAAACCTTCTGTGGTCAACCACCACTTTTCAAACTTGAAATATGATTTAGAGTGTTCCCAAGACCCACAAAAAGTGCTACCGGGATATGATAATAAATTAATCTTTGTAGGAATGTTTGTTTCATATTGAAATGCTCATTTCAATCTAAGGAAAATAGAAAATTATCTATTCTGGATGGTTATGACTATCTCCTCTGAACCATGTATATGATCCAACTTCTAGTTGAAGATCTATTAGCTCCATATCTTCAATAATACATTAGAATTCCACCATAGCAGAAGATCTCCTACGAGAGTCCCTCTTTTCAGAGACGAACGTTCAAACATTAAAATTACCACACTGCCCAAGGGCTTTCCATAAGACCTATAACAACCTCCAATTCCTCCCACAGTTCTCCTACCCAATTTGCAACTTGGAGCATATACTCCAGTTATGTGCAGGAGAAATTCTGGAGAAGTGCCTCAAACTTGCAAGTTAAAGTATAAGAGCCAATTTGTAAAATCTCTCCCTTCCTGAGCCTGACCAAGCGCAATTTATTAGACTATGCATTAATATTATTAAAAATAAATTGTGCTTGGTCAGGTTCAATAAAACCGGCTTTACTGGAATGGCCCGCAAGATTTTTAAAACCTTCCGGTGGTGACATCTGCTCCTTACGTGCTGTACAACCTTTTGAAAAAATGTGTCATCGATACCCACATTGGTATAATTTCTCCAATAGGTATCTATCAGCATACTTAGCTACAAAAAAACCTCGAATGCTCCTATTACCCGTCAGGTCTTTCTGGGCTCCTCAACATAATTAAATCTCTCACCAGCCGACACCTGATTTCTTACCAGAATCTTCTCAACGCTCAATTCTATCAACCGAAATTGGAATGAAGAAATTAAAACCATTCCTTGAGATGGTTACGTCATTGTGGATGTTGTTAGCTTCTCCTGCGACTTCGATTCGAGCCCATTTGAGGTAATTCTTCAGCTGTCTTCTCCCAACCTCCACACAGATCCCTGATTTTTAGAGGTTTCATGCGACCATAGGTATAGCGGCAAAGCTATTGCTTTAACCCAAGTCGAGTTTTGTTTCTAAGAGCTGGTACACAGCCAACCAGTGGATTCCACCATTCCAGACTGGCCTTAATCTTCTTCCAAGCCCATTCTCCTTGAAGTATTTGTTCAGCCATATTCCTATTTGGAAATTCAAAAAGAAAAGGTCTCCAACCCTTTCATAAATATTAACCCCCAAGGCTTTTTTCCAGACAGAGGATAACCATCTCCTAACATCTGAGAGGGTGAGTAGTTTTGAGTTAACTTTTCCAAGGTTTTATTGGTATAGCTTGCAAGTAGGCCTTTTTCATTTTGTCTGTTATTTGATATGGTATCTTTTGGGGCTTGGGCTGCCATTTGCTATCACCAACCACCTTAGCATAAGGAAAGTTAGTATCAGCCAGTCTGGGAGAAACTTTGATTAACAGTTGAGGGGAGCATCTAATGAAGCTATCTATCTTAAAAGTTATGTCTCTCCAACCAGCACTGATGGCTAGTTCTGGAAAAATTATAACAGTCCTAGCTTCACCCTTGAGAGATAAGATACTCATGTACCTTCCATGTTCATTGTACTTTCTATTACCAAAGAAATCAGCCACCTGATACTCTGTCCTCCATCTTCTCACAAGATACTTTTTGTCATTCGAGGCTTCTTTAAGGATGAAACAGATCCATTATCTAACCTTCTTGCTCAAGGTTATCCTTCTCATCTTGTTTCTACTTCTTTGTATCTAATCGAACCAGACATCATCTCATCTTGTTTCTACTTCTTTGTATCTAATCGAACCAGACATCATTACCCGAGGTCCATCTAGTGATGTCACTATCTCGAGACCGAAAGAAGTACATAAAAGAGAAGCCTTATCATATTAAAAAGTACCCCCTCCGTCTCAATTTATGCACACCCTTTCCTTTTTAGTCTGTCCTTAACAGAATGTCATCTTTCTATAATTTGAAACAACTTATTTAAAATTCCCCTTTTACTCTTAATGAAATGACTTATAGCCACACAAATGTCTAAGATTTGTTGTAGACCACAAATCTCAAAAGCCCTCCTTTCTTTCTTTAACTTTATGCCTAGTCAAACAGTACCAAATAATTTGAGACATATGGAGTACATCAAAGAGAACAAGGAAGAGGTTCAATCTACAAAAGCAAGCTGATAGGAAGAGACTAAATGATAGCATCCATGATGGCATACCTCAATTAAATGTTGGCGAGCTTTAATGGAAAATAAAAATGATGATTATCATAGAAGATGAACCCAAGAATTGTTGCGAAGAATAGGGTAAGTGTTGCACATATTTCATAGCAAGTCCAAGTTCAAGTCCAAGATGAGAAAGATTGAGGCCACATGAAGCCCAAGAGAAGGGCCCCATATAGACCCCAAAAGAAGCCCAAATGAGTGCCCAGCAAAAGGAATTAATTTGCATGGTCAAAGAGATGAAAATCAAGCCTAAATGGGGCTGATTGTACTCCCAAAAAGGGGCTGGAAATTCACATCCAAAGTGCTGAAGGGCCATTTGGTTCAAGTTTTGCACTTCTTTCCTTATTTTTATTAGGTAGTTTTGGGAAGAACTTTAATATTATTTTTACATGTTTTCCTAGTTTAAAGTTTTCTAGTTAGTTTTACTATATTATTTCCATAAAGCAGGATCCGAATCCGGTGCTATTTGGATAGGATTTCCTTATGGGTGGGTTTTGTTATTTTCATTAGAAAATATTATTATTATTTGAGAGATTCTCTTCTTTACACCTTTGTGTATGACTACTTGGGATTTATCTTACAACCTTATAAGAATGATTATTCTAAGAGGTAAGATTAATTCTTAACTTGATATCTTTGGTTCTTATTCGTAAATTTAAAAAGGTAATTAGTCTTATACTAATTATTGTCTCTAATGTCTTTGAAATAAGGGTCTAGATCACCTTTTGGTCAGTTCTTGGATTGACTCTATTAGTATCATAGTTAGCTTCAATCCACTAATTTCAAGTACTAAGATCAATTAGGATTCTTAGCACTTATTCTTAAAGAAGTGCAGATCTCACAGTGCTTCATATTAGACTCTAAAGCAACAATTACTTTGAAGCCTGGTAACTCTGAAAAATATGTTAGAGAAATATTTTCAATATTATATATATGCCTCGATTTTCTCCTGAAGTAGCAACATTTTAAAAGAGGTATTAAGCTATCATAATGTAATATGCTTAAGACACGTTCAGATGGTTCTATTTCATTCATAAAGATGATAAGTTTTGATAAATATTATAAATATAGATCTATTTTCTGAAGTGAATGTGACTTTGTATAGTAAAACTTATAAATATAGACGTGCGATTAATTGTGAAGTTATCACATATATTGAATTGAAATATCTGTATATTCTACGTTTTACTCTCGAAGTAGTTAGTAAACTCAAAAATTTTCTCCCGAAGTAGCAAACTTTTAACTCTATTCCCAAAGTAGTAGAATTTTGAACAGTACTCCCGAGAAGTAATAAACTTTGAGCTCTAAAATCTACTCCCAAGTGGTAGAATCTGAAATATACTCATGAAGTAGTAAATATTTAATTCACCCCTAAAGTAGTAAAACATTGATTTTTTTACTCCTGATGTAGCAGATCTTTGAGCTTTTCTCGCAAAATTTGAAATTCACTCCTGAAGTAGTAAGACCTTGAAACTTACCTTCGAAGTGGTAAATCTTTAAATTATACCTGTAAAGTGGTAAAACTTTAAACTTACTCTTGAAGTAGTAAAACTCTGAGACTTTACTCAGGAAGTAGAAAGATTTGGTAAAATATCTGAAAATTATTCTGAAGCAATGTCTTCCTGTGATTGAGCAAAATAATGAGTTATACATGACATTGTATATCTAGCATATTCAAATAATCAGTTTCATTCCCCCGAAGCGAATGCAGATATACCACAGCCTACCTCTTGGAGTGATAAAATAATAAAGAAAATACATGTGGTGTAAAAGTCATTGTAACATGTACAAATCGAATGTTGAAATGTCACGCTCCGAACCATGGCCTAGGCGAAACAGGAAACTCGGTGTCTGATTGCATGTGATCAAGCGAACCACATGGCTTGCTTGTCCACATATGCATTAAAACATACTAAAGTAATGATTTTTAAAACATGAAAAACATATGGTGAAAACATGGTCTGAAAATATAATAAGCGAAAATATCTAAAAATATCATAAGTCTGAATAACTAAAAATCTGACATGACATGATAACTAGACTAGTATGATACCACTTCTAATAATGCATAATCATAAAATACTAGACTGAAACCCCGAATGAGATAGGGCTCACCACACAGCTGGTACTGAAGCAATCCTACTGAGCGGATTCGTCTGCCTTAAACTCAGCACCTACACCGTGAAGTGTAGGCCTCATGCAAAGGAACGTTAGTACATTTGAATTGTATTATATGAAAAGCAAATGAATGAAATAAGCAGACATATGATATAATAGGAACATGAAACTGAAAGTGAAACTGAAACATGAACATGAGTATAATAACATGTATAAAATTTGAAAACTATATATATTTATATCTATGGGAGAGCATTAAAAAAACCGACATGAACCACCACGCGTGAAAGTGGAGTCTGATCTATGCCCGATCAGCTAAGCCATCTTATACTTTGCCGGAGTACGAGACATGAACATGAACATAATGGATCCAATAATAATCTGAAGGTATTGTCCTCTGGCAGAGTGACCTACGTTGGTATACGTAGTTTCAAGCTATTTGAGCATTCTCGGTAATCTATGCAACTCCCAAAACATGTACTTGAAAATAGTTGGCTTGAAAGCCCATGAATTTCATGAAATAGCTTGTAAACATAATCTTGTAAATTCATAATTTAACATGTGAAGAAATACATAATATAGATTAAATAAATCATGAGAAACATATATGACTTCATGGAACTGAGTAATAATGCTAATAACTTGTATTTTAGAACTCGTGAGAATCAAAGTATGGGTTCATGGATTACGTACAGGCTCATAACAATCACAATTGAAATATCATGAATATAATAATGATGGCATGATATATATATATATATATATATATATATATATATATATATAATTGAACATGTATAAAGTTATTATGAACTTGAGCAAAAATCCTAGGTTTGAAGAATTCTTGTTTCATGGATTACATGTGGCGTGGGGAAGAACAATGATGTCCCCACGTTGATAGAAACTCTAAATACCTTACTCGCTTCTAAACTTGTATTAAAAATCCGGACTCTGAAGAAGAACTCCAAACATTGCACCTTGAAACCTTGAATTGGGTTTTACTTGAAAATCTTAGGTTATGAACAATAAATTTTACTTAGGTATCGAGTATGCTTGATAAGAGTCATGTGAAATAGCATGAAAAGGGCTTACCTTGAGTTATGGGGATGATGAGAGGAGAGCACGTCGTTCTAGGGCTTGAAAGAATAAGAAAATCTACTTTTTGGGGCTAAGTGGCGTATTTATACTGTTTGTTGTCGGAATGATTCGACAGTTGAAATCGACGGTACGTGACCGTCAATATGTTGACGGTCCAATTTGATAGTCCGTCAATGATTTGATGGTCCATATAATCGGGCCGTCATGAACTTGTACAATTTCAGTGACTTTAAAACTTGAGGATTTAGAGACGGTAAAAAAAGATGGTCCGTAAAAATTATACGGTCCGTCAAAAGCCACTAGGTTCTGTCAAATTCAAAAGTGAACTCGACGGTCCAGATTGACTGGCGTAAAAATGTTTCTACAAAATTTGAAATTGGTTTTCAACTCCAAACTCCCCGTTTTGGTTTTCTACATTCTTGAATCATAAACATGGCTTAGTTTAAAAGTACGAGGTGTTACAATATCTCCCTCTTGGGATCATTCGTCCTCGAATGATGGGTCATAGTTACGAATAAGACTAGACATAGCATGAGTACATGAACGTTAAGAAACATGACATGGAACATGGAAACTGGACTGACATGATTTCATGGAAAGATGAACATGGGACATAAGTACTGAATACATGAACGTGAAACATGAGACATAGCAAAGGACATGACATGAATACTGAAGGTATTTACCTTGATCATTTTCTTCTTTCTCTTCAAATAAATGCATATATTTGGACTTCATATCTTCTTCGGCTTCCCATGTAGCCTCCTCAACATTCTGACTTCTCCACAACACTTTCACTGAAGCCACTTCCTTAGTTCTCAACTTTTGAATCTTGTGATCCAAAATAGCCACAGGGATCTCTTCATAGGTTAATCTATCGTTAACCGTAAAGGAATCGGTAGGGACAACCAACGACGGGTCTCCCACACACTTTCTCAACATGGACACATGGAATACTGGTGCACAACAACTAAATCTTGTGGCAGCTCAAGTTCCACTTGTCCAACTCTTCTCAAAATCCTGTATGGTCCGATATATCTAGGACTGAGATTCCCTTTATTTCAAAACCTCATGACACCTTTCATAGGTGAAACTTTCAGAAATAACCAATCATCAAGTTAAAACTCTAAGTCTCTACGCCTTATATCCAAATAGGACTTTTGTTGACTCTGAGTTATTTTCAAACGCTTCTGAATTAACTTGACTTTCTCTAAAGCCTGGTAGACCAAGTTTGGTCCTAACAATTCTGCCTCACCAACTTTGATCTTACCAATTAGTGATCTACATCGTCGCCCATACAAGGCTTCAAATAGTTCCATCTGAATACTAGCATGATAACTGTTATTGTAAGAAAACCCAATGAGAGGCAAATGATCATCCTAATTACCTTTAAAATCGAGAATACATGCCCTCAACATATCCTTAAGAGTCTTAATTGTATGCTCTGACTGGCCATCCGTCTGAGGATAAAAAATTGTGCTGAGATTTACCTTGGTACCCAATAATTTTGGAAAGAATTTCAAAGTGCGCTGTGAACTGGGCACCACAATTCGAAATAATAGACACTAGGGTTCTATAGAGCCTGATAATTTCCCGGATATACAACTTACCATAGTCCTCTGCTACATCTGTGGTCTTGGCTGGTAAGAAGTGGGCTAATTTAGTAAGTCGGTCCACAATCACCCAAATCAAATCATGCCTTCGGGCTGAGCGAGGTAAACCTGTTATGAAGTCCATATTTATCATCTCCCATTTCCAAACAGGAATATCAATATTTTGAGCCAACCCACTAGACCTCTAGTGCTTGACTTTCACCTATTGACAATTTGGACACTTGGTTACAAAATCTGCCACATTCCTCTTCATATCGTTCCACCAATAAATTTCCTTAAGATCATGATGCATCTTTGTAGAACTTGGGTGGAAAGAACACCTAGAATTATGCGCTTCCGCCATGATTCTCTCTCTGAGTCCATCCACATCTGAAACACATAACCTTCCTTGGTACATCAAAGTACTGTCATCTCCCCCTTATTCAAAAGCTCTTATGCTTCTGAATCCCCTCTTTCAGCTGCAACAAGTAGGGATCACTAAACTGTTTCTCATTTACCTCAGCTACTAAGGAGGATTTAGACTTGTTCTAGACAACAACAACACCATCTACGGAGTCCATGACATTGGAAACACCTTTTTCTCTTTTTATCTATTCCCTTTGTAATCTCTACTTTCTTCCCCGTATCTCCCTCTTCAATTCCTTGGTTATACAATGGATTAGTAAAAGAGGTACTGCCCTCTTCTACCTTTTGATCCCTCTCTTCACTTTCTTGGTGATACAAGGAGTTAGTTAAAAGGTACCGCTCTTTGCCTTAACATTAATGGCCTTTACATAGGACCTTGGGGTATCTTTCTTTTGTGGTTTCTTAACCTTGAGTATTGAGTGACGTACGTCTTCAAATGTGTTGCATGTTACAACTCCAACTTTTTCTAGACGATGTTTGGTGGACTTGAAGTATAGTTCTTGTTCACACTCCATTGTCAAGAACTCCTTCTTCAAATGTTTCTTTAGTTTGTCCCAAGATTTAATTTTGGGTTTCCCATTCCTCTTCCGACTCGTTTTGAGGTTTTTATACCATAAATAAACGAATCCCTTTATATAGTTTTGAGGTTTTCCCATTCCTCTTCCGACTTGTGGTCATCATGTTGTTTGCACTTGAAAAGCCTCTTAATGGCTCTTAGCCATTCAAGAAACTCTTTCGGGTCCTTATTTCCTTCAAAGGTTGGAAGAAAAAAATTCTCTTCTCAAGATTTGCCTTTGTTCCGCAATAAGTTCACTTACGGCCCTCCGAAGTTCTTCATTTATGTGAGCTATAGTGTCAAGGCGTGGGACGGAATTGCCTTGATTTGATACCAATATGATATATATAAGGAGGGGTATAAGTGGATAAGTTGGTCGGAGTTTAGTTGTAAGCAGATTGATATGAAAATGGACTTGAAATGAGAGTTCTTGAGTGGGGCATTTCTGCCGAGCAGTGTGGTGTTTGGTGGTGGTTTCGGGTAGTTATATAGGGAATTAGGTCAAGTAGTTTTATGGAGCTATTTCGGGTGTATTTAAGGTGATGTTGGTGATTAGGACCTGGTGGTTGGATGGTGGCAAGGTGAGGAATAGAACTGAAATAGTAAGGTTCTGGTGAAGTGTGTTGTGCGGACAATTTGGTGTTGTCGGGTTGGACAGTTGTATTTGTGGGGTTTTGGTTTGTGACCTTTAGTGGAGGGGGGGGGGGTTAGGACATATTATGGGATGTGGTGGAAAGAATGACGTGGTTTGGTCAAGGAATGAACATGGGATGCTAGGTGCAAACCTGAGTACAAACCAAGTGCTTGGACGGTCGATATGAACAAGGATAATGACACAGGGTTTTTAATGCTCGTGTCGACACCAAGATGAGTTTGGACAATTGAACAAAGACTAGACCGGGGTTGCTAAGTACAAGCCCGTGAACAAGCCAAGTGAGGGTGGCCGATAACCTTAAGATAGACCCTAGGCTTGGGTTTGGTTGGATCACACAAGTTCCAACGTCCACTTGCACCAAGGGGGTTCCTTAAGCTTGGGTTTGATTAGATCACACAAGTTCTAACCAAGACTTACGCCGAAGGGACCTTAGTTTGGGTTCAACTAAGTCACACAAGTCTTAGATAAACTTACCCCAAGGGTTTGGTTCACACAAGAACCGAAAGCCCTCTCGGAGGACCAACTAATGTATACAACCCCGGGTTGAATACCTTATCTTTTGAGTAAAACTCACTTTTTATAAATCATCAACTCACAAATTTACAATATCCTAAGGGTCTTAATTATAGTAATACATGGACCTTTCTAGAAGGCAAACTAAAGGACACAAACTACTTGGATTTTCGGCCAAGTGTGGACAAGTGGGAAAGGGTTTGGCCTTTCTTTGGGAGCAAGGTGCTTCTCGGATTCAACTCCACAAATGGGAAAGGGTTTGGTTTTACTTGGGGACAAGGTTGAGCTCAATCTCTTTCATACCCCTTTGTGGTTCCCATGTAGAAGAATGCATGAACTTGGTTCTTCGAAAATCTCATCTTCTTGGAATGTGTTGGGAAGCTTCCATTCTTTGTACTTGCTTTGATGAATTATTCGGCCAACTCTTGATGTTATCCTTGGCCGATTTTAATGTCTTCAAGTAGCCAAATTCATAAACTAGTTGGTTCATGATTGCCTTTTAGGAAGCCTTAACTTCTAGATCATTCTTGTTCTTGTCACATTGTCCTTAACCTCTCGGCCTAGTCATCCCTTGGAAGACTTTTTGGTCTAGTCACCTTATTACATGGCCTAGTCATCCTTCCGTATTACATGTCTTATTAATTGTGTCCTAAGAAGAACTAAAAGCTAAGCTAAGAATTAAAGACAAGCTAAAAGAAAAATAAACTTGGTCTTCAACCAAGACCTACATACAAAGCCGAAAAATACACATGCTTCACGGATCTTCACGTGACAACGCCAACTCCACTCCATTTTCCATGCCACATTAGGCATGTAAGTGTATATTGACTGGCCATCGTTGGCACTCTTAGGAAATCACCTTTTGACTTAAGTGGAGAGTTTAAGTCCGTGGGCTTTCTTGCATCAGGTAATTCTATCCTCCTCTACCTATTCTTATGGTTAATTGATGTTTTGTAACAAGTTATGGAAGGATTTTCATAGACAAAACTTGTAAACTTTGGAATCATAAGTTGTAAGACTTGTTGGGCTGTTTTAGTTGAGGTATGAGATAAAACTGATAATCAAATTGATTGTAAGTGTTGTAGGATTAAGGAAGGCTTAGTTTGGAAGATTGTGGGATTGAATTACATAAGTTTTCCTTATAGAGAAATCCCAATAATCATATGAACTCAAGATGTTCCATGATATGCTTAAGTGAACTTCCTTATGGGATATGAATTCGATATTAATAACAAGTTCCTTTTATGATGTAGATAATCATCCATAACGCGTGCGAGGCTTCACAGGACGTAACCAGTTTCTTCAATAAAGTATGTAGTGTTTACCTTCTTTCTTCTTTTGACATGATCTATATAAATGAGATGTGAACATAACACTGCTTCATAACGACTCCACTCTAAGTAACTAGAGTTCTGCATGTTGATTCATGATCAGCCAATATTGCTTCTAGAAAGTTTGTTCATGATTTGTGAATTTGCTAGAGTCAAGTAATGGTAATGATGTCAGTCTCATAACGATGATCAAAGTTGTAACGACCTTATGTCACTTCGTAAGAGTTAATAAGTAAGTCATGTTGCCCACAGAGGCCTATGACGTTATATACGCGACTATATATACATGATATAGATTATATTGCCCTTAGAGGCCTATGACGTTATATATGCAGCTTGTACATTTATGACACTGGTGATATTGCCCACACAGTCCTACGATATTAAATACATGATTATTATACACATCTATATAGTCTGATGCATTGTGATAGTATGAGTTCTAGGTGGTATCTTTCTTTGCCTTGATTATGGTTGGGTTATTTATAGTTGATTATGCCCTACATATTTAGTACATATTTCGTACTGATGTCCCTTTCCAAGGATGCTGCGTTTTATACCCACATGTATAGGTAGGGATGCAGATGATTCCTCACAGTAGATGACTCGACTCAGCTGAAGGTTGTCATGCTTCTTTCTTCCGAAGTTGTCTAGTGAGCTGATAGGTATGATGGGTGTATATATGTATGTGTAGTGGGGTATGGCCGGGCCCTATCCCGACCAGATATTATCGTTATACTCATTAGAGGCTTGTAGACAGTCGTGTTGGGTATTATGGTCTTGTGTGGCCTTGTCGGCCTATTCCGTAAACTTGTTATGTTTATGTCGGCATTGTCCTCTATGTTGTATATATGTGTATAGGTTGGGCCTTTTCTGCGTGCAGGTGGTTCTGTCCTGGTTCAAATAATCATTACGGTCTATGAATATTTTTTATGTGTCACATGTATCAGGATCGATAGGCTCGGGCCTTAGGGCACTGGGTGCCAGCCGCACCCCAAGGTTAGAGTGTGATAAACTTGGTATCAGAGTAGGTCAGTCATAGGGAGTCTACAAGTTGTGTCTAGTAGAGTCTTGTTTGTGGGTGTGTTGTGCACTACACTTATAAGCGAGATGCTGTCGGGCATTTAGGGATGATTTCTATTCTTTCCTCTCATAGATCGTGCGGTAGAGTTGAGTAGTGAAAATTCCAGTCTAACTCGTGCTTTACACAGTTTTAGTTTCGGCAATAATCAGAAAGACCTCAGTTGACTCATATTTATAGCCAGACCATGAAGAATTTTGATCAAGATTATTGAGATACCAGAGGTGCGAGTGTGGTATTGAAATTCAGAGTGTGAATGATTGCCTCCTCCTCATATACGAAGGAAGTGATGTAAGTTTGGAAAGATAAAGTATTGACTTTAGAAATATAGAAAGAGTAAGGCAGTGGAGGTGTCAAATGTTTGAAATGTGAAAGATTGTAACGAGATCGGAATTCAGATTGAGTAATAAAAGTTTTGTTGTCCTGTCTTCAGCGATGATAGAATCACAGTGAGAAGTACCAATCTATATTATTAATTTATTAACATCAATGGGCGTTGTTTCAAAAGAAGTGGGACCTTGGGATCTAGTAAGGATTTAGCACGATCCTCAGCATGGGCGGTACCAAAGAATAGTATGATTAGGTAGTAATACCCCTTTATAGAACATGTACATAATGTACCTAGGAATTATTAGCCAAATATGACCTTGAAAGGATTCCAAGATTAGTGGGCCAGGCATGAAGCCCTTTTGTGCAGAAGATAAACATTTCCCTCAGTAAGACATCTGTCAGAAATGGAGAAGATGAGGATGTTAGATGTAAGAGAGGGTTATATCATGAAGATATGGACGAGGATAAAATGTGAGTCACATCATCGATTGACATCAACATTTCGAGAAGATATGTGACCTTACAAGAAGGGTAATGAGAGCGTATTGGTTATCTATGGGAGTATCAGAGTGTATGGAAGCTAAATAGATCATAGAAATATGTTTCGATGAAAATATACAGAATTTAAATTTGACGGCCATAAGGACAGACCGTACAAAATTGTACGGACCGTCATGGACTCTCACCGTAACTTTATAGGACAGATTGTATGGCCTAGATTGACGGACCGTATAAAAATGTACGGACCGTCAAATTGAACTGTCAATTTGGTCGGTGACCGACTTACTCGAGTTTAAATGATTTTAGGCCATTTGTGATGAGAATAGTGCCAAGGTAAATAAAACATTGGAATAAATGTATGAGATGATGAAGAGTCGCGAAATAAGGTATAGAATAATGGCAAGCCATGGACAATAAAGATAGAAAGAGATGAAAGCAATAGGGGTTGGGACGTTGAGGGGAAGGTGTTATAAGACCAAGTACCTATTGCGAGATTTGAGTGAACAAAAACCAACGGGATACGCCGTCAAGATGATTTAACCATTAAATCAAGGAACGTCAATGTTGAATAATAGTTGAGGACTCTTGAGAGGATATAATAAGAGCTACCACAGAATGACAAATAAGTGAATGGGCAGTAAATGAGTACTTTGGAAGGAAGGGCGATCCTGAAGGGTCTGTAAAGAATGAGCCCCTCAAGGTTATTGTTTTTTTCCCTTTTTTGTTACTGAAATAAGTGTGTCAGTCATGAATACGTGACACCTTACTTATGCGAGCAATTCAGTGACCCTACTAAGGGGTGTTACTTTAAGGCAAGTTGTGAGTCGTTAAAGGATGGTAGATTATGAAGAACGTCAAATTTATGACCTGATATCTTAAGAGGGAAATTCTGGACACGGGAGGAGTAATACATAAAAAGATAGTACGGGAAAGAACCGATATAGACTCACATGATAATTCAGTAAGCAAATGCAAGGGTTACGAAGGGAAGCTTTGAGACAGCTAAGGTTGCGTTATCTAGATTTTGTGGATATGCCATAAATATAGACAAATATATACATATTTATAGGGATAACATGAAAAGAATGATAGCAGCCTCCCAATTAAAAGAACTAAAGCGATGTCAAAGATCGTTTAAGAGATTTTCCCAGGAAAGCACGATGAATAACCAGAAATGAAAGCATACACAGGCTCGAGAAGAGTATTTTGAATTTATGAATAAGAGAATTAGTCGAGTCTCATTGAGAAATGATGTATACGGAATCCAGAAGGAGATGAGTTGAACAGCCGGATAAGTTATCAGATTATGATACATCTATATTAAGGGACAATCTTAGCACTTAATACTTTGACCTTGCAAGCTAGCGTAGCGATTCTCAAGAAATATTTTGAGCAAGAAGTAATAATATGAGGGGTTAACATAAGGTGACCAAGTAGGGGCTACGAATCCTGGGAGTAAGAGCCAACGGTTAAGGGTGATATTCACATTGAACAAAATGAGATGTAATGGTAAGAAGGATAAGCGATAAAAGATTAGTGATATCCAAGACTCCATAAGAATATACGATTACAAAGATATCAGAAATAAATGGCTGGTAGATATTGATTAAGGACAAGCGAATGATTTAATCCGCATACCGATGAGAATGACTCACCAGTAATAGTGACGGTTGGGTAAGGACCGAGATTTTATTTTAAGTGAAGCGTAAGGCTAGAAGGAACCCCTGAATAAAAAATATTGAGATCAGGCGATGCATTACAAAGTTTCAACCTAGGATAAATCAGAGGATAAAGTTGTTTACACCTATAGCCTGGATGGGAAAGTTAAGCCCATGACTTAGGGTCAACAATAGTGAGCCCACATTAGAAATATAACTACAAGGATCTTCAGTGTAAAGCTGATATGCGTTTCTCTTACCAATAAGTAAAGGCACCCTCTTGGATGGGTTGCAATAGTACAAAGAACTATGAGCGCTCTTAAAGGGAATAACAGTTCTTAAAAAAAGAAGAAAGTAAGTAGGAAAAAATGGATTCAGATAATGTTGTAAAGCGTGCTCCCTCTTAACAACAAGAGGTTTTGAAAGTTAAACTTCAGTAAGTGAGTGTCCCAAACATATGGTGGAAAGACAAAACATAGCATTATCCCAGCTAACTGATCGAGAATCCAAACATGTTACTAAATCAATTATAGATGCATTAAATAGAACTCAGTGGTATCCCACCTTTAGGGAGATTGAGTGGAAGATAATCATAAAAGTGTTAAATCCTATTACATTCTGAGGATTAACATCGGCAGAACATTATAACGACGTTCAGAGTAACCTAAGATGGGGTATGTAAATGGTTTATCCTCTATTGAGGCCCGAAAAAAGGAAGGACTAGAAATGAGCATCAGCAGATAGCAAGTTTAAAGATCCCATTTCAAGGCTTCAATGATAACAAAGTGATACACGGTGAATTTTAGTGCCTCCCCGATGGCAACAAGAAAAATAAATAACTGAGGGGGAGTTGGAAGTTGATACCGTTGGAAAATGGGGTTCTGTGGTAATAGGGTCAATCATGTGTCCCAAGATCCGCTGAGTTATGAGATAAGATTAACAACGGAGGTGTCGTTTTC
This sequence comes from Anisodus tanguticus, assembly GCA_034509755.1. Classification (NCBI taxonomy): domain Eukaryota; kingdom Viridiplantae; phylum Streptophyta; class Magnoliopsida; order Solanales; family Solanaceae; genus Anisodus; species Anisodus tanguticus. The sequence continues at coordinate 24,928,902 of CM067551.1, forward strand.
CCATTATTATTCTCATCTAGAAACGGGGAGGACATATTATGATACCAAAGACAAAGATTTTTATGATAATGGTAAGCAAATTAATGACGAGTTTTGCATAACACCCTAGTGGTCAGCATGCAGAGGCAAAACATTAAAGGTCCAGAAGGACTAGTACAAAGAAGTTAGATTCCCATCTAGAAAGGATAACCTGGGTTAAAGATAAAGCTTTGTATGGGTTCGTGCGTGTCCTTATCAGAAATATTGCTCTCAACGACCGATAATCAACATATTTGCAAGTTGACCATATCCCGACTAAAACAAAAGTTATTCATGTGGTGAAGGATTTCGCTCGTAGTCCATCGACAAAAGGTTCTAGGATCCTAGGACATTTAAATACCTTATACCCTATGTAGAAGGGTCTCAGTGCAGTACAATTCCAAGATTCTCCGTGGAAAGTTTAAGAGTGCATAGAAAGCCCTTGTAGTTCACTCCCAGTCAAGTGATCGAGCTGAGCACATGATTTAGACGCTCAAAGATACGATAAATGAAGCCATCTGAGTTATGGAAGAAGTAAAGTTCCAAATAAGAGTAAGTGTCAATGGTCAAGGATTGTAAAAAGTCACTCACCGGTGTGCGTTACCCATATAGATGTAACAAAAATTTGGCCAGGAAGGCAAGTCTAATTCCAAATACAGCAAACCAGATAAGGTTACCCAAATATTTAGCCAAGAGACCTTCACTCTTGAGATTACCTCTAAAATTAAAGGGAGTTCACTCAGTTTCCATACATTGATATCACCGAAGTTTATAGGAAATTTCTCTCGCATATTGTCTATTGGGAATGTTCAAATTATTGATGACAAGGTCTCAACTATTATCCTTTATCACTAGGTCCAGGAGTTTCAGACTCATGAGATGGCATTCGTTAAGGTACTGCGGAAAAACAATGGCATAAAATATGACATGGGCAGTTGAGAGGGCATAAGATCTAGATATCCTTTCATGACTATACATCAAGTTCACGTAATGTTCGTGAGATATGATCCCCTTAATTCCTACTTTATAGCTGTAAACTTCTTTCATACACCTGTACAGTTGATGATCACATCATAAATATGACAGACACAACTCAGACGCCAAGATTTGGACAGTCGAGGTGAGTTATGTCTTACCCTTATGATTACAGTGGTATATAGACGGTCGTGTGGGGCTGGTATGATATTATATTACTTTGAGATGGCCCTGTGTGGCACTTCTGTTGGTTTTACCTACATGGAAGTTTCGGGATAGTCCTATTTACAGAGGAAACTCTACTAATTTTTTTAAAGAATTTAAGAGTTAGAAGTTCTAAATTGATGACCTCAACATTCAAGGACGAATGCTTCTAGGGGGGGGGGAGGATGCTATACCCCGTACATTGGACGTCGTCTTTATCGTGAGTTAACTAACGTAAGATTAGTAAGGTTGAGATCCCATCACAAGGTTAACAAAGGTTTAGATGAGTGTTAAGTATGTTTCAAAGAGTTCGGGCTAAACGAATGAAAGAAAATAAGTTCGTTGAAATACGGGGAAAATCGGGTAGCATTTCCGGACCTGATTTTTGACCCAACTTATTGGGGTATATCTCCTAGTATATAAGGAATTACGAAACCCATAAACTATCTACATTTAAGTTCAGATAGTCAAATTTCCAATTCAGCTGATAGTTCGTCAATCTGAGAAACATGGAAGATTTGAAGGGTCGTCAAAAATTGTAAGGCAGATTTGACGGACCGTCAAATGGGGCGGTGCAGATTCAGTTCCGGGTATAAATTGTTCTCTTTGACTTTCAGACCTCATTTTCAGCCAAATCCAACCCTAAATCATCTCCCAGATCCTGTATAACATATTAGAACATCCTAAGACCAAATCCAAGCCATAATACGCAAGATTAACGTGATGAACCCCGTGATTATCATAAGAATTGTCTTTTCCGGGTAGAAACGTATTTTGGAAAACCTTGGAGGCAAAGTATCGGCCTGTTTTAAAGATATGAATGTGGATTAAGGTAAGTTCTATCCTCGACCTATTCTTATGGTTCATTAATGTTTTGGAACAAGTTATGGAAGGATTTTCATAGTCAAAACTTGTAAACTTCGGAATCATAAGTTGTAGGACTTGTTGGGCTGTTTTACTTGAGGTATGAGATAAAATTGATAATCAAATTGATTTTAAGTGTTACGGGATCAAGGAAAGCTTGGTTTGGTCCTTTGTGAATCGAATTACATAAGTTTTCCTTATATAGAAAGCCCAAGAATCCTATGAACTCAAGATGTTCCATGATATGCTTAATTGAACTTCCTTATGGGATATGAATTCGACATTAATAACAAGTCCATTTTATGATGTAGATAATCATCCATAACGCGTGCGAGGCTTTACGGGACGTAACTAGTTTCTTCAATAAGGTATGTAGGGTTTACCTTCTTTCTTCTTTTGGCATAATCTATATAAATGAGATGTGAACATAACACTGCTTCGTAATGACTCCACTCTTAGTAACTAGAATTCTCCATGTTGATTCTTGATCAGCCAATATTGCTTCTAGAAAGTTTGTTCACGATTTATGAATTCCGTAGATTCAAGTAATGGTAATGATGTCAGTCTCCTAATGATGATCGGAGCTATAACGACCTTACATCACTCCGTAAGAGTTAATAAGTAAGTCATGTCCTTCAGTCAGTCTTCATATATGTATATTATACATTTATATTGCCCATATAGGCCTACGATGTTATATACACGGCTATACATATATGATATGGATTATATTACCCTCAGAGGCCTATGGCGTTATATACGCCGCTTGTACATTTATGACACTGGTGATATTGCCCATAGAGTCCTACGACATTATATACACGATTATTATACACATCTATATAGTCTAATGCATTGTGAAAATATGAGTTCAAGGTGGTATCTTTCTTTTCCTTGATTATGGTTGGTTTATTTATAGTTGATTATGCCCTACATATTTAGTACATCTTTCGTACTGATATCCCTTTTCGAGGATGCTGCGTTTCATGCCCGCAGGTATAGGTAGGGATGCAGATGATTCCTCACAGTAGATGACTCGACTCAGCTGAAGGTTGTCATGCTTCTTTCTTTCAAAGTTTTGTAGTGAGGTAATAGGTAGGATGGATGTATATGTATGTGTAGTGGGGTATGGTCGGGCCCTATCCCGACCAGATGTTATCGTTATACTCTTAGAGGCTTGTAGATAGTCGTGTTGGGTATTATGGTCTTGTGTGGCCTTGTCGGCCTATTCAGTAAACTTGTTATGTTTATGTCGGCCTTGTCGGTCATGTTGTATATATATGTATACCTTTAGCCTTTTTTACGTGCAGGTGGTTATGCCATGGTTTAGATAATCATTACGGTCTATGAATTGTTTTATATGTCACATGTATCAGGATCGGTACGCTTGGGTCTTAGGATGCCGGGTGTCAGCCACCCCGCAAGGGTGGGGTGTGACATGTACCCTTGGATATCATCTTTCTGGATTTAAGATAAGAAATAAACCTACCCATGGGTGCTACTGCATCACCCTTCCATTTTATGATTAGTTCACTAAGAAACTCGAATTTTACAATTTTGGTTTATAACCTACCGTGGCATAACATGACGACAATCAATCCAATTCATACCCATGATTACATCGAAGTCTACTATTTCTAACTTTACCAAATCGGCAATGGTAATACAGTGATAGACTTTAACTGAACAACTCCTATAAAACTGCCTAGCTTTGACTCTCCAGCTAGAGTGGATACTTCAAAGGGTTCATGCAACTTTTTGGGTTCTATCCCAAACTTCTTAGCAATAAAAGGGGTTACATATGACAGAGTGGATCTAGGATCCATAAGGGTATAAATGTCAAAAGTGAAAGCGGTTAATATACATGTGACCCCATCTGCTTGGGCCTCTGTATCCTGACAACTTGATAGTGCATACAAATGGTTTGGGCCTCCGCCTGTATTACTGGACTTAGCTGGACTACGCCATGACTAGGCCAGAGAATTATGAGGAACTGTAGAGTTTATGGACTGAGCCATATTACCTCTTGTACCCTGCCTCGCTGATGGGCAGTCTCGCTGAAAGTGACCTTGCTGGCCACACCTAAAACAAATATCCATACCCAAGTGATACTCTCTTGGGTGCCTCTTACCATATTTTTCACACACTGGATTGCTGAAAGTACCTTGACCCACACTAGCCTATGACTGGAAGCCTGATACTCTGAAGTTCTGTCTCTTATTATCATTCCTGAACTTTGGGGCTAGGGCACTGGCTAATGATGAAGCAGGTCCTCATAACCTATTCTTGAAGTACTATCTGCCTCCACCTCCCCCATAACTGAAATGACCTAAAGATTTGACTCTCTTATTAAATTCCTTGTCTTTCTCTTTCTGCAAGGCTTCCTCTTCCTTAAAACTACTCTCATTACCCTGCACGAACACAACCATCTTCGTAATAGTTATCTCCATGTTCTGAGTTGTATTATTGGTTGCATCGTACGAATGGGGATCAAGACCATACACGATGCGTCTAACTTTGGCCCTCATGTCTGGGACCATACGTGGAGCATACTTTGCCAAATAGACAAACTGAAGATAGTATTCCTGAACACTCTTGCCATTCTATTTGAGCTTCTCAAATTCTATAGCCTTCGCTCCCCTGACATCAATTGGTAGAAAATTCTCAATGAAAGCATAATCAAACTCATCCCAAGTTGCTGGAGATACATCTTCCCTATGGGACTATTCCCACGACTCATACCGAATGTTGGAAAAATCTTGCAGCTAGTAAGCTCCCAACTCTACTGCCTCTATCTCATTACCATGCATAACATGAAATATTTTCTGGAGCCCATCTATAAAATTTTGTGGATCTTTTGTCTTTCTAGAACATGTGAATACCGAAGGGTCCATTCACATTCCAAGTCCTGAAGCTGGATGACTCTCCATTTGTTCCCATACTTGGAGTCATTCCCTGATATTGGGCTTGAGCAACCACAAGTAGGGTGAGTAGCTGAATAGCTTCCGTAACATCAGAGTCAGTAGAACTGGAATCTCCGCAGGCCCTACAACATCAGGTGGGGGTGATATACCCGAATTGTCTCCTTGAGCTTGAGCGTCATCCTCGCGAGCAGCATTGGCATCAACTCTCTTGCTGGTAGTTGATTTCTGTTAAATAGACATTTTCTAAAATACGTAATACGCATGAGTTAGAAGGATATCCTAAAGGTATAACTCTAACTGCACGATCTAGAGTATGAAAGAAGTGAGACAATCCTAGATGTCTTGGTGGTTAACTGTTTACATGTGTGGGGCCCTCACACATAAAAGTGACCCCGGAGACACGGTTTCATAGACTCCCTAAGATACTTGAACCTAGTGCTCTAATACCAAGCTTTGTCATGCCTCGAACCATGGCCTGGGTGAAACGCGACACTCTGTGCCTGACTACATATGACAGAGCGAACCACATGACTTGCTTTTCCACATGAACATCAAAACATACTAAAGTAATGACATTTAAAACATGAAAAACATACGGTGAAAACATGGTCTGAAAATATAATAAGCGGAAATATCTGAAAATATCATAAGTCTGGATAACTGAACATCTGACATGACATGATAACTAGACTAGTCTATGAAACCTCTAACAACATGAGTTCACAAACAGTTTACTAGGACAAGGCCCTGTCATACCTCTATTAATAATGCATAATCATAAAATACTAGAATGATACCCCGAATAAGATGAGGCTCACCAAAAAACTGGTATTGAAGCAATCCTACTGAGCGGATCTGTCTCTCTGAAACTCAGCACCTACACCGTGAAGTGCAGACCCCATGCAAAGGGACATTAGTAAATTTGAATTATACTATATGTACAACAATTAAAAGAAATAAGCAGGTATATGATATAATAGGAACATGAAACTGATACATAAACATGAACATGAGTATAATAACATGTATAAAATATGAAAAATGTATATCTATATATATTTGTATATATATGGGAGAGCATTAACAAAACCGACATGAACCACCACGCGTGAACGTAGAGTCTGATCTTTGCCTGATCAACTAAGCCTTCTCATACTTTGCCAGAGTACGAGACATGAACATGAACATGATGGATCCAATAATAATATAAAGGTATCGTTCTCTGGTGGAGCGACCCTTATCCCATGGTGGCATACATAGTTTCAGGCTTTCTGAGCCTTCTCGATAATTTGTGCAACTCCCAAAATATGTACTTGAAAATAGTTGGCTTGAAAGCTCATGAATTTCATGAAATGTCTTGTAAACATAATCTCGTAAATTCATAATTTAACATGTGAATAAATACATAATATAGCTTAGATAAATCATAAGAAACATATATGACTTCATGGAACTGAGTAATAATGCTCATAACTTGTATTTTAGAACTCGTGGGAATCAAGGCATGGGTTCATGGATTACAGACAGGTTCATAAAAATCACAATTGAAATATCATGAATATAAATGATGACATGATATATATATAATTGAACATGTATAAGGTTATTATGAACTTGAGCAAAAACTCTAGATTTGAAGAATTCTTGCTTCATGGATTACATGTGGCGTTGGGAAGAACAATGATGTCCCCATGGGGATAGAAGCTCTACATACCTTACTCACTTCCAAACTTGTATTAAAAAGCCGGACTCTGAAGAAGAAGTCCAAAGATTGCACCTTGAAACCTTGAATTGGGTTTAACTTGAAAATCCTAGGCCAGGAATAATAAATTTTACTTAGAAATTGAGTATGCTTGATTAGAATCATGTGAAATGGCATGAAAATGGCTTACCTTGAGTTATGGGGATGATGAGAGGAGAGCACGTCGTTCTAGGGCTCGAAAGAATAAGACAATATGATTTTTAGGGCTAAGTGGCATATATACACTATTTGTTGTCGGAACGATTCGACAGTTGAAAGTGTCAGTACGTCAATAATTTGACGGTCTAGAACGTCAATATGTTGATGGTCCGTATAATCGGACCATCATGAACTTGTTCAATTCCAGTGACTTCAAAAATTGAGGATTTAATGATGGTCAATTGGACGGACCGTCAAAACTATACGGTCCATCAAAAGCCACTGGGTTCCGTCAAATTCAAAAGTGAACTCGACGGTCCAGATTGACGATCCGTCAATAGATTAACGATCCGTCAATCCTGTCGTAAAAATGTTACTGCAGAACCTGAAACTGGTTTTCAACTTCAAACTCCCCGTTTGAATTTCCCATATTCTTGAATCTTAAACATGTCTTAATTTAATGGTACGAGGTGTTACAAGAAACATCGTGAATAAGTTTATTAAGGAAAAAGAAAACAGATCTTGTTAAATACTTTCTAATGTATGATACTGATTTTCTCGAAGAGAATAACTAATAATTTGTTACTGCTACAAGGGAAGCTGAGAACAAGAAAATGACAACATCATTAGTGGTTTCACAATGGTTGGTATGCATGGTCGTTAGCACATTAATCTCTTATGTGAATATATAACTAAGGATGAATGTTTGAGTAGTTACTCTCTTTATTGCTTGAATAAAAAGGAAAGATGGAAATCTTGAATGAGTATGGAATTAAATTCTCCATGGAATACCTTATATCGTATTGGTTGTGTAATTAAATTAAAATTTGAACTTTATTCTTTTATTTCTTTAGTTTCATTGGATAAGATCTTTGACTTTGGTTAATTTTAGTTTTTCTGCAAATATTGTATGGAACAATTTAACATTTGATATGTACTACCTTGATTCATAAATATTTTTTGAAAGATGTATTCTGATTTTATTAAGGAGAGTTTGAAATAGGGACATTTAGAAATTAATGTTTACTTTTTGTTATTTATGAATTTAAGAATATCTTTAAATATTCATTTGATTGTAATTTTTTTGTCATGACACCAGCGATGTCAGGGTAATATTTGATAGTAAAAAATCAATTAAGGGCTCTAGAAGAGCTAACTATTTATCTAGAAGATCATGACACTAGTAGTGTCCGAACAATACGTGATTATGGAGAATGAATTATAGGCTCCTAAAGAGCTTATATACTATTATGTAATTCGTTCTACATTGTAATACATATACAATGTTTTTATGATCAAAACACAAGTTGTAGTAAGCCCGGAGTTTACTAAAGTAAATGACTATCATATTGAAGCTATAAATGATTGGAGGATTAAATATCTATAAAATCATAGTGGGTAAGAAATATGTATGTGAATGGTTAACCTATTTATTCTTCAAATTGTACTACACAAATATAAGCATGATGAAATTACATGTCACGGTAAACTAGAAGCTTATTGGTACAAAAATATTCATGTCATAGTAAACTAGAAATTTACTAAAATAAATAGCACATGGCGTGATAAACTTGACGTTTCCTAGTATAAATAATTTTATTAGTCGGCATGAGCGATTTGAAAATCCCGATTCAAATCAGATGTGTAGATTGAGTATTTGATATCTATTGGAGAACTAGAAGATTCTTCAAGAATTTATCTTTGTTGCTTGTTCTCATGATAAGTTTATTATACTGGCTAATATTGATATTGAATTCCCTAAATTCTAAAAAAATATAAAAAGTAAATATGGGTCCGTTCACCTGTTATGTGATGTCTTAAATAGATGCATCGATAAGATGATCACATGTGCCTTTATTGTCAACCAGTAGTTTGACATTTGCAAAGTTACTTGTTCCAAATAATTGAGTTGAGAGCATAATTTTCAGATTATGTAGTCAAGGTAATTTATCTTGTTAATGATGGTTTATATTCAAGCTGGTAATGAGAACAAAGTTTCATGTGCTGATATGAAATATGATATATTACATACAACAACACTAGTATGCTTTAGATCAATAAATTATGATAAATTTTCTCCTCATAATTGGATCAGGTTCAGGAACCATATATTTTCTTTTAACAGTTTTTATGTGTGGTATATGATTTATTAAAATATCATGATGCACAAAGATGGATTCCCCCAAAGAAGATGAGATATGTGTTAGTTTTTCTATCATAAGGGGGAGAGAATAAGCAGCTAAGAAATATAATATGAATTATAATTGGTATAATCCTCATTCAAAGATAATGCAAGTCAAGTGTTAGAAGCATTTGCTGATCTAAAATTAATTTCTAATTTCAGCTGCAACATGCTCCTTTTAAATTAATGTTCTTGAAGGATGGAGTCTACAACATGCATGAAGTGTGGTAGATCAATCAGTTTCAAATGAAATAATCCTTGAAAAGGGAGGGGAGTAATTGATCAAAATGGTCATAATAAGGAGGCATGTGCTCTCAAAGAGCCTACGCCACAACATTTTATGAAACCTCGTGAGAGATTTAGGTACCTAAAAATAATGAAAGTAATGAGATCTCAATATAGCGCAATATTGTAAAAGATTGTGAGAATCTGAATTCTACGTCTATAAAGCATGCTAACATAAACATTATTACAAGTGAAATGACACATTTTGGTAAGCTTCAAACTTATTGGACCTGCAGTCCAAATAGTAGAATATGTCACACATTTTAATACTAATGGATATTTTCACTTAACAAAATTTATATGAAAATTCTTGAAGAATTATAAATGCCTGAAGCATATATAAGTTCTAAAATCTATTCATAATTCTTATATGGATTAAATCAAGTAAAGTGAATGCGATTTTATCACAATGAGTATTCATTGACTAAGGATACACATGACTCTATTATCCTTACATATTTATGAGTGTAAATTGATTATTTGAATATTACTCGGACTCTTGAAGAGTTTCCAAAGGCATGCAAAACTCTTTGGTCCCGAAGTGCCATATATTTATGTAATTGAAGCATTTATATATTTTGCTACGCCTACAAGGGATTACAATCACACGATGTTGTTCTACATGACAACCAAATCATACAAAGATAACATTTGTTTATAAAGCAAGTCAGGAGTGCATTTGGAGTGATTTCAACAATATTATATGTCAATGCAACTCTATCCAAAGACTGAAGATGCAACAACATACATAGCTCAACTAAAGGGAGGATTCATAAAAGGAGATAGAACAAAACACATTTCACAAAGTTATTCTTTACACACGAGCTTCACGAGAATGGTGATATCAACGTACAATAGATTCGTTCAAGTGATAATATGGTTGATTTGTTCACCAAGTCTCTACAAACTGCAACTTTCGAGAAGATGGTGCACAAGATTGGGATGCGAAGGCTCAAGTATTTTGGATTGAAGTTCATAGTAGGGGGAGTTAATATGCGCTGTACTCTTTTCCCATACAAGGTTTTAGTCCCACTGAGTTTTTCTTGTAAGGTTTTTAATGAGACAACCAGAATGCATATTATTAGAAATGTGTACTATTTTTTCTTCACTAGAATTTTTCTAGTAAGGTTTTAGCAAGGCACATTATCTACTAAATAGACATTCAAGGGGGAGTGTTATAAATATTATTTATTATTGTGAATGTCTATCTCGACAAGGAAAGTTAGGGTTAGTAACTTTGAGGCCAAGTCAATTTTCTATTATAAATAGAGATGTTCCCTTCATTGTATTTTCATGCTCTCCTCTCTTCTTCCTTTCTCTACAATATTTTTGTTCTAGTTTTATTATTTCATAATATTATTTATATTGTCTATTTTACTTGAACTAGCCACCTCTTGAGAAATATTTTCTTAGCCCTTTCTAATACTGTTATTAGTTTTTATTAATAGATTTTAAAAAAATATTTATTTAAAAAAACACACCATAATATTCTCCGGCCAGTAATGTCTGTGTCTTCTTTTTATAATATAGATGTAAAACAGATCTTTTGGTCTTCGTATTTTGAATGAAGTAGCCTCTTGTCGGAATATGTTTTTCTTGGCTTTCATTTTTCTTAATTTTAAAGACATGACTTTATTATCGCCTCAATTGGAGAGTTGTGTTTTGAAGAAATTAGCATTTTCTCATTCTTGAATTTTATTAAATCGTTCTTTTTATTTTTCTAAATCTCGACTTAGAATGTTAGTAGTATGATAGTGCACTTCAATAACTATATATAATATTATATGCCAAGAAATATTCAATTTTTTATGAATGGGAGAAATTTACTTGAACCACGATAATAGATACAATTTTTGTAATCAGATGTTAATTTTTTCCCCTACCCGACTTTTTCTATTTAAATAATAGATCAAAATTATCAAATGTTACACAACACTTTCCTAAAGAACTGGATACATCATTTATACAGGAAAAAAGAGTCAAATTTATCCTCAACTATAAAAAAAATGGGGCAATTATACTTTCCATATGCAAATGGGATCAAATATATCCCCGCTGTTTAGAAAATGGGTCACTTGTATTCTTAAAACTAACGGTCTGCCATGTCATTTTTGTCACATTTTGAGCTTATATACTTACTGACATGACGCCACTATAAAAATGGTTTTTTTTTTTAACATTCCTTTTCATTAAATAACCCTACCGTTTTTTACAAATTAATGCCGCCACTTATGTCTTCTCCATAGAAGCTTTACTAGATTTAGTTCTTGAAATTCCAATTTATTGTGGCTGGAAGTTTTAAATCGATTGACACTAATTGAGAAAAAATCGCTGCTTGTTAACTAAGTGCTCCCCTAATTTAGTGCCTCATTTTTAAGTGTCCCAATAAGAGCTGATAAGATAATTTGCTTGTGTGTTTCAATATTGCAGCTGAGTCTGACTCTGTTTCTAGCCTATGGCATAATTGATGTACTTTGTTTAAAATTTCAAGTTGAAAACATATTAAATAGTGTCGTATTACCTTTAATTCTGTTCAAAACTCTAATACTATGTTTTTTCTTCTAATTCTTATTGACTCCTCCTTTTGGGTATGTACATAAGTGTCACGACCCAAAATCATCTGGTCGTGCGGGCATCCACCATTTTTCACCTAAGTAGGCGAATCCATTTTTTAATCATTAATTCAACAACAATAAAGTAAATAGAATAAAATAAATTGAAGTCTAAATCATATCATAAATGTCAAGTTCGGAAGTACGATTGCTAATACACCCCAAGGATAATGGTCCGAAATAGTACAAGAGCTTCTAAATATACAACTGGAATAAAAGAAAATTACAACCACAACCTGAAAACAAATTCAGTTTAGAAAGAGAATTAAACAGAAAATCTATATGAACTTCATGAGATCCTTGAAAGCTAATCGAACCTCGCTGAAGTTCCTGCAACAACTTTCGGGGTGTAACAAGAATAGTATCAGTACAAACACTATGTACTGATAGGTATCATAGGCCGACAACAGTTAGCTAACATATATATAAGAAAGAAACTGAAGAAATAGATATGCTCGCAATCAAGTACAAGTAATATCACAGTCCAAGAATAGTCAACCCAAGTATCGAGTATCCAGTCAGAATCCAAAAGATACGAAAATAAAGTAATCCCTAAGCACACACATGTAAGACTTGTAGTAAGGTGAATTACACTAGATCTTAGTAGTCTATAGTCATAGCCTAGGCGAAATCTCTAGTCCTCGAATCCATCAAGTGTCTAAGTAAGAGATTGACAATTAATGCAAGGCTGAACCGCAACGTGCGCGTTATGAATCCTTTATACTCAAACTTGCTGAAGCCTTAAAAGGAAAAGTCATCACACAATACAATGAAAATAATAGCCATAATCAGAGATATGAGTGGATGTAATGTGAATGTATATATATCAGTAATGCATTGGCCAACTGTCTCATATCGTACATACATGCTCCGAGCAGAATATCTCTACGTCCCGGTAGTCATGACCCATGGGGGACCCGCGAAGTCCATGTACCAGTCACTCCGTATCACACAACCTAGAGATGACTCTTCCATCCACCACACCGCTAGCCATTCCGTATTACATAGCCTAGAATTTCTACGCAATCAATATGTCATAAGAATCAATGTTGTTTCCTTCTCACTTATCACCATCACGCCAATCACAGATAATATCGATGTATCATGGAATCACCATCACACCAATCACATGTAATATCAATGTGTCATGAAAATGAGTATGAATGCATGTATGAAGGTAAAATTCAACACTAATCATGAGATGAATAATATAACAACATCTGTAGATCAACTACCAATATATGAACTTCTTCCAAAATGTGTACAATGCCACATCTGGAACAATTTCCCTTTGGACCACATAGGTAACACCAATTATATATAACAGAGAGGCCATACGAAATATGCACATAGCGCACCTTGATAGGAAGCCTCAGATGTTTCACTTTCCTTTGGATGTTCATAACAATAAATCATGTAAAATATGTATGAATGATATGCATGTATCAAGTGTAAATCATAATCAAATCCAAATCGTGCCACACATTGGCACATATCACAATATCAGTATCAAGTCAAGTCTTTTCCTCTATCCATGATAATACCAAGATAAATGAGAGACAAATATATCACAATTACGATATGGAAACTAAGTGCAAATCCAATGTCAACACTAACCAATCAGGCCGATAAATTGAGAGAGACAATAGTTCACAAATTAGTCAACAATACCAAACCTAAGTAGTCCATCCCAACTTCAAACCTGAAGGCGTACATGCTTTCTCCAACAATATCTAACTATACACATGCTTTGCTAACCGAAGTCTAACCATAAGGTAAGATGTAACCTACCTGGAATACCGAGCAGGAGTCGCAACGATCACACTTGAGCCTTTCCCTTCCGAGGATTACGGTAGTACTCAAAGTCTAAATATTATTGAAATCTAAGTTAGAGAATGAAACTAACAACACCCATAACACTATATACTATTCCTTTGAATCCAAACCGAATAGTGGAGAAAGGGGAAACAGACCCACAAGGGTACAACAATCATTTTAAAGGTGAAATATGAAATTCAACGTTCTAGGAGTCCAAACCTACTAATCAATTGCTAAATTAACTCAAGCATAGGTCAATTTCATCAATTAATACAAACCCTCCAATTTGGGTATGAACCTTAATTTTCCAACCTTCAAATTCATCACATAAATGGAAGATTCAAGCTTAGCAATTTACTAATTAGTGGAAACAATGCTTAGATTAACAAAATCCATCAATTAATTCTCACTTTTAAGCTTAGACATCAAATAAACCCTAATTACGTTGAACTCATCTTTTCCAACTAATATGTAGGTTGTTCCCACCATTAAATCAACTTAAAAAGGGTAAATAAAGGTAATACGAGGCTAAGAAAGATTACCACAAGAAGAATCCACTTAGAGTTGCTTGAAATCGCCCTAAGAGTGTTTGGAGGAGTATTTTTGAAATAGGAGATGAAGGGTTTGATCTCACTTAAAATGATTATGGAAATCCCGTTGTCCGCAGCAGCGGACAACTTGACCGCGCCCGCGGTCATAAGCCAAAGCCAAATCTTTGCTGTAGCAGAACCTGGTTCGCTGTTGTGGTCCCAATCCACTGGGGCGCACTGAGGCTCACCCCAGAAAATACAGCAGAATCCAAAAGGTTTCAGCCTAACACATTTTCAACTCGAAATCTGACAATCACCTGAGAATTTCCGACGTAAAAAAGATATGTACACATATGCAAAAATATGCTACAGACTCACTTGTGGTCTCGAAATTTCCATTAGAGGTCTAATTCTTTGGGTTAACCCCCAACAACCTAGACTAACTTTTCAACCAACGATCAAGAACACTCTCGAGGGCCTCAGGGACCGAACCAACTATCCCACCAAGTCATAAATGACCATTCAGACATCATGACATAGACGAAATTCCTAAAATGTTCCATTTACGCAAAAATCAATGATCGGTTAATCGGCTAGGATCGTCCGATAACATCGGGAATTGGGTCAACATGGGTAAAATGGTAAACATGCAATAACAACCAGATATATCATTAGATCAGATACCAATTAAATAATCGTTCATCTTCGAACGAAGAAAGAGAGTACGAAAGCTAATGGTAACCAAAGAATCCTTAATATAATAGCACGAAAAGCCTCCACGACATGAAGTACACCAAATCACTACTCGTTTACCTTATTAGTCAAAACTTTCTTTAACTTGGCTAAAAGGCCCAATTTCCATATTTCTATACTCGAATTACTCTCATCGCCGATTCTCGAAAATAAGAACTACTTTTGCTGGAATTATCAGATTCAATATGACCTTACCTCTGAACACGATCGATAGTCCCACAAACATTCCTCAAAACAACATAAATGTTTATATAAAGACACAATCATAGCCCACTCTGAAATGGTAAAATATTCTGATTCCGCTAACCTTTCTTTCACCCTCCCACAACCGTCCTTAGCACCACAATTTCCTAGAACCACATAAACACAAGCCCGAAACCATGACTTACTCTTGCCAGAAAAGAATTCTTGCTTTGTCAGTGCAACTCTAAGCAATTTCATCAAACTGATCTCACTCATAGCCGACTTTGCTAGTTTCATGTCTCCTTAAACTTTCAAATCACAATACTGGTAGCCTAAGTACCTCGCTGAGCCAAGTCTATAGGACACCATCTGATCACCCTAAAGACCTCTCGCAACCATAATACCTGCTCAAATCATTACCAAGCACTGACTTTACCCATTACATTTGTCCGAGTAGCTGTTTTTGGTAAAATATCCTCAGTCCACTCACTAACTCTGATACAGCTCGGCAAACCTGTCATACCTCAAATCTGAATTAACACTCATCGAATCCATGAAGGTTATTTTCTGGGAACCCATATGTCCTCCTCGAAATATAAACACAGTCCATCAAGCTCTACTCGAACAATTTTGACACGAAATGAATGCATAACCCCCGAATACTACCAATAGTCACTCAAACTGACTCTAACTTTCCGAACCAATCACAGTCCTACAACACATCTGTAGTGGCCAAATCCAATCTCTTTATCATGCGTAATTAATCATGTCAGTCACCATTGACTTTAAAAGCTGAGTCATATCCAAGTTGTCAACTTAGTACCGAAGAACTATACTTTATGATTGCAATCTTCATGTTTCTCAACTTCTACCCGATATGCAAATCTGATATAACCCCCAATCTACTGGGGCGCACTGAGTCTCTCCCCAATGAATACACCAGAAACCAAAAGATTTTAGCCTTACACATTTTTAACCAGAAATCTGACAATTACCCGAGAATTCCCACACACAAAACAAATATGTACACATATGCAAAAACACACTACGAACTCACTCGTGATCTCGGAATTTCCATCGGAGGTCTAATTATTTGGGTCAACCCCCAATGGTCTAAACTAACTTTCCAACCATTGGTCAAGAACACTCACGAGGGCATTGGGAACCGAACTAACTATCTCACCAAGTCATAAATGATCCTCCGGACCTCACAGAATCAACAAAATTCTAAAAAGGTCTATTTATCGAAAAGTCAACTATCGGTCCACCGGTAACACTTAAAGGTTCTAATTTCTTGACTTACTCTAGGATCATCCTATAATATCAGGAATTGGGTCAAGCCACTTCCGTAAGCTAAGTCGGTTACCTAAAATTATCTTCTCACTAGTCGCTGACCATGAAACCCCACCGAACTTCGTCATATCACTTAGTCCATTTCTGTAGACTTCTCTCTTAAGCGTTCTCAACAATCACACCTCATTTGGAACATGCAAGACAACATCACCATAATCTATATTGACCAAAGTAATACCGAAGATGTACCATATTTTTACCGATTCTCAACCAACTATACTTTTTCTTAACTATTCAGTTTGACACTTCTAATCAAATCACAATCATCATCGTCGTCTAACCATTCTCGAACCCACTTAACTCTAAAATTGAATCCTTTCTAAATCCAACGTATAACATTCACAGTCCTACAAATGTTCTCATATATCTCCACCAAAGCGTCCAAGCTCAAATTTCCTTAACTCAATTTTCCGAAATGTTCTCCACTACTCGAATTAATTCAAACCTCATCATTGATTTACCACTTCAAACATCCTAATTGTCAAACCAGGACACCTCTAACCATTCACGCGATTATCCCATTCATCCGATCAACTCAATCAAGTAGTACACTAGTAGTAGCAGGACCTAGCCGAAACTTACACCACAGGTACAAGGCCCTGAACACTAATCCAATATTAGAGGCAACACCCGATAGCTCCTTGAGTACTAAAACTTCACACTTATCCAACACTAGAGTCATTCTTACTAGCTAACCACTGGCTCCCATTGGTCTACGACATGACCCATTATCCTAACTCAACACTGAACCCTTATGTCTATTCTACCATGTATGACCGCATCATAACTCTCAAATCCACTAGCTCTTGATTCCACATTATGCTTACCATACCTCTAAACACGAAGACCCGGTGAACACACCCTGTACCATAGGACCAGGACCACCGCAGTCCAATATCTTAAGTCTCCGTTAGTCACAAATAGCATTTCTTTCCGATCTAGAACCGATAACGACTTTCCTAGAAGAACTACAACCACTACCATCTTGTCACGTCAAAGTCCAACTTAACTTTTCATGACTGAAGATGGAATCCCCTCTCACACCAATTGCAACCTTATCCTGACAAACATGTCAGATACCAATTTTCTCCCTCATAATAGTGGAAATTCACTATCCAAATCCCCTTCCTTACGCCTCCATCCCATTAATCTTACTTTGCTACACGTTTTCCATGAAGTGGTCTTTCGTGTCCCTATTCTCAACTTTTTTTCTTTACTACACGCGGTCACTATACTTTTGCCACATCCGATGATCCTTATCGAACACACACTCATTCCCGCATATCGATACCCAAGACCCTGTCACTTATGAATCGTAGACCTGGCATTAGTACACCCATGCCACGCAAACCATCATAATACGTTGATGATGTTGAAACTTTTCCCAAACCATTCATATCATCGAACAACTCACTCTTATTAATCTATAAATGCATTTTTGTGACTTTTGAGCAACCCAATACTAAAAACATGGAGATCATGTGACCCTCTGTACCATCTCCCCCGTTTCTCAAGAAAACCCTCACAATTGAATCCTCAAGCCAAAGTTGGAACCGAACTTGGTCACGCATCTAAATTAGGATAACACATCTCATACCATACCATAACACTCCATAGGCATACCGTTCGCATAAGACCTTAAGGACGAGTTCCCACCATCCGGGAGAGAATAAGACAAGGATATTCAGATACCAATTGGGATCGACTAGATACCAATATGAATGAAGTAGCACGAAGGAGTGAAAGAATTGGAAGTTTCCCAAATGTCCTATAGCCTATCGCAGATAAGTACAGAGCTCTTCGTATCCATCCATAAGACTCTACTAAACATGTTGTTGTACTTATAGACCGGATAACCTAGGACTTTGATACCAACTTATCAAGACCCAAAATAACCTAGTCATGCGGGCACCCACTATCTCCCACCTCGGTAAGTGAACCCATCCCTTAATCACTAATTCAACAATAATAAAGTAAATAGAATATCATAAATGAAAGTCTAACTCAAATCATAAATGTCAAGTGCGGAACTACGATTGCTAATACACCCCCAAGGATAGAATCAATTTGCTTGTGTGTTCCAATATTGCAGTTGAGTCTGACTCTGTTTCTAGCCTGTGGCATAATTGATGTAGTTTGTTTAAAATTTCAAATTAAAAACGTATTAAATAGTGTCGTATTACCTTTAATTCTGTTAAAAACTCTAATACTATGTTTTTTTCTTCTAATTCTTATTGACTCCTCCTTTTGGATATGTACATAAGTGTCACGACCCAAAATCATCTAGTCGTGCGAGCACCCACCATTTTCCACCTAAGTAGGCGAACCCATTCCTCAATCATTAATTCAACAACAATAAAGTAAATAGAATAAAATAAATTAAAGTCTAAATCATATCATAAATGTCAAGTTCGGAAGTACGATTGCTAATACACCCCAAGGATAATGGTCTGAAATAGTACAAGAGCTTCTAAGTATACAATTGGAATAAAAGAAAATTACAACCACAACTTGAAAACAAATTCAGTTTAGAATGAGAATTAAATAGAAAATCTAGATGAACTCCATGAGATCCTTGAAAGCTAATCGAACCTCGCTAAAGTTCCTACAACAACTTTCGTGGTGTAACAAGAATAGTATCCGTACAAACACTATGTACTGATAGGTATCATAGGCCGACAACAATTATCTAACATATATAAAAGAAAGAAACTGAAGAATAGACATGTTCACAATCAAGTACAAGTAATAACACAGTTCAAGAATAATCAACCCAAGCATCGAGTATCCAGTCAGAATCCAGGAGATACGAAAATGAAGTAATCCCCAAGCACACCCATGTAAGACTTGCAGTAAGGTGAATTACACTAGATCTCAGTAGTCTACAGTCATAGCCTAGATGAAATCTCTAGTCCTCGAATCCATGTGTCTAAGAGATTAATAATTAAGGAATCAAGGCTGAACTGCATCACGCAATACAATGAAAATAACAACCACAATCAGAGATATGAGTGGATGTAATGTGAATATATATGTGATATAATTCAATGCATTAGCAAACTGTCTCATAATGTACATACATGCTCCAGGCAGAATATCTTTACGTCCCGGCAGTCATGACCCATGAGGGACCCGCGAAGTCCATGTACCAATTACTCCGTGTCACACAACATAGAGATAACTCTTCCATTTACCACACTGCTAGCCATTCTGTATCACACAACCTAGAATGGCTACGCATTCAATATGCCATAAGAATCAATATTGTTTCCTTCTCACTTATCACTATCATGGCAATCATAGACAATATCGATGTATCACGGAATCACCATCACACCAATCACCCATAATATCAATGTATTATGGAAATGAGAATGAATGCATGTATGAAGGTCAAATTCAACACTAATCATGAGATGAATAAAATAACATCAGTCGTATATCAACTACCAATACATGAATTTATTCCAAAATGTGTACAATGCCACGTTTGGAACAATTTCCCTTTGGACCACATAGGTAACACCAATTATATATAACAAAGAGGCCATACAAAATATGCACATATCGTACCTTGATAGGAAGCCTCGATGTTTCTCTTTCCCTCGGATGTTAACAATAATGAATCATGTAAAATATGTATGAATAATATGCATGTACAAGTGTAAATCATAATCAAATCCCAATCGTGCCACACATGGGCACATATCACAATATCAGTATCAAGTCAAGTCCTTTCCTCTATCCATGATAATCCCAAGATAAATGAGAGACAAATATATCACAATTACGATATAACAACTAAGTGCAAATCCAATGTCAACACTAACCAATCAGGCCGACAAATCGAAAGAGACAATAGTTCACAAATCAGTCAACAATACCAAACCTAAGTAGTCCATCCAAACTTCAAAACCGAAGCCATACATGCTTTCTCCAATAATATCTAACTATACATACACTTTTCTAACCAAAGTCTAACCAGAAGGTAAGATGTCACCTACCTGGAATGCCAAGAGGTAGTCGCAATGATAACACTTGAGTCTTTTCCTTCCGAGGATAACAGTAGTACTCTCAAAATCTAAGTTGGAAAATGAAACTAACAACACCCATAACACTATACTATTCCTTTGAATCCAAACCGAATGTGGGAGAAAGGGGTCGGACCTCACAGAATCAACAGAATTCCGAAAAAGGTCTATTTACCTAAAACTCAATTATTGATCAACTTGATAGGATCATTCGATAACATTAGGAATTGGGTTAATAGGGGTAAAATGGTCAAAATGTAATAACGACCAGACGGATCGTTACATCAGATACCAATCAAACAATCGTTCGTCCTAGAACGAAGAAAGAGAGTATAAAAGCTAACAGTAACCAAGGAACCTTATATAATAGCATGAAAGCCTCCACGTCATGAAGTACACCAAATCGCTACTCGTTCACCTTATTAGTCAAAACTTCCTCTAACTTGGCTAAAAAGGCCCAATTTCCATATTTCTATACTTGAATTCCTCTCATCACCGATTCCAAAAAATAAGAACTACTTTTGCTGGAATTTTCTGATTTAATATAACCATACCTCTGAACGTGATCGATAGGTCCCACAAACATTCCTCAAAACTACATAAATGTTTAGATAAAGACACAATCATAGCCCACTCTAAAATGGTAAAATATTCTAATTCCTCTAACCTTTCTTTCACCCTCCTACAGCCATCCATAACACCAAAATTTCTTAGAACACCATAAACACAAGCCCAAAAATTATAATGCGCTTTCACATCTTCTTAACCCAAAATGGCTGGGGAGAGGAAGGGTTTTTTTTTTTTTTTGGGTACTCCCGGGAACAAATCCATGACTTACTCTTGCCAAAAAAGAATTCTTGCTTTGTCAGAGCAACTCTAAGCAATTTCATCAAACTGATCTCACTCATAGCTGACTTTACTAGTTTCAAGTCTCATTAAACTTTAAAATCACAATAGTGGTAACATACCACTAAGTACCTCACCGAGCCAAGTCCGTAGGACACCATCTAATTACCCTAAAGACCTCTCACAACCATAATATCTCCTCAAATCATTACCAAGCACCGACGTTTGCTTCCAGCCTACCAGTGCATATATGTAGATCTAATTAGTGTCTCATTCCTACAACTATAACATATTCTCGTCTGAGATCTAATTCCCCAAGTGAAGCCATACAAATAGTCCAAGAGATAAAGATCGTATTAACACTTTTCAACGCAATTAGATCGATACTAAGTCTATAAAAGGTAGAGATTTCATCAGCAATGTAATGATAGTGTACCTCAGACATCATCAAGCCTCAAGGCTCTATCTATTGCTTTACCCTTACCTTTACCAATCATCCATGGACACTCGCGTATCTTGTGGCCTTACTTGCCACACCCGGTATCATCTCTTATACCCTTATGACATGGTACCATATGCGGATACCACACTGCCTGCAAGTCGGCCAAGATGTCCTCACTTGACTTGCACTCTCTGGACCTAGAGACACTGGGTCTGTGAACCCTGCCTAGGCTTCATCCAAGAACTCTGATTATACTCGATCTGTCGTGAAGCTCCAACCTTCAGATAATACAACTATAAACTACTGCCATACGATTGTACCCATGCACTCCCCAACTATCTTGGTCCTCTCATCACCCTCAATGGGATCAAATCCGGTAATCATTGGCGGTCTCTAACTAAAAATCTCCCTAGGCTGTGAGCTGCCTGACCCTTCACGGGGTATATCAATATGAGATGCTATGGGATAGCGCCATGCCTGGGAGGAAACCAACTACATCAACACCTGCATCGCTCTCCTAATATCCTCATCAGACGGCACTGGCATCAGGAAGTGGGAGCTTCCCTCAACTCCTCTGGTATCACTAGAGTGGAAGATACTTGAAAAAGTGACTCACCGATGTCCTTTGATGGATCAAACTGAATAGAGGGCGTGCTACTCGCACCTCCCCTCAACCCATCCTCAATATCTCTACTAGCCATAAATATGCTCGATGAAAATGTTCCTGTATTTACAAAAATGATAAGAGTTATGGAAAAGACTCTTATGACTCAGCTCTATGGCACAATTCTATATCAAGAAGAATGGTAACCATCCTAAATGTCGTGTAGCCTTATATTTATAAGTGTGGTGCACAACACACCCATAAACAAGACTCTACTGGACACAACTTGCAGACTCTCTAGGACATACCTGTTGTGATACCAAGTTTTGTCACTCCCTAACCTTGGAGAGTGTGGATAGCACCCAAAAGCCATAGGTCGGAGCAAACGAACTATAGTATCTGGAATCTCTGACTCAAAGTCTGGGCCGACAATGCCTCCAAATAATAATAACATGATAAGAATGTATGGCCACCTACAACCAAAAAGGGCCTACCAATAGCACATATATACATAGATGATACCGACGAGGGTATAAAAAAAATGTCATAAGAAGGCCGAAAATGCCAATAAAACGAATAAATACTAGACACTAGTCTACAAGCCTCTAAGAGTGATACATTACATCAACCATTTAGGACAGGGCCCCGTATATCCAAAATACTAAATATACATATAACAGTACCTATCGACTATGTACGACAACTTCAGAGAAGTGGAGTGTGACTACCAGCAGCTAGAAATAGGTACCTTACTGTGGAGGTGCGTCGCCCTGTCTACCTATACCTGCGGGCATAAAAATAGTACCCCAGAAAGGGACATCAGTACAAAAGATGTACCTAATATGTAAGGCATAATCAATAGTAAATAAGATAACAATATGTAAAGGAAACAAGGGATACCACCTGAAACTCTTAAATGTCACAATGAGCCAAACTGCCTCTATATATATGATTTACTCCCGTGCATAACACCGTAGGCCTCTGTGGGTAGTGCTCTATATATAATACATCACGTGTTTAGCGCCGTAGGCCTTTGTGGGCAATATTATCAGTATCATATCTATGTAGTTGTGTATGTAACACCATAGGCCTCTAAGGGCAATATAAATACGTATTATATCATATACATATAAGGCCATATAAAGCATGAGAAGTACTTACCAACTCGTTAGGGTGACGTAAGGCTGTTACACCCCTGACTATCCTTATGCGGACACCTATTACCTTTCACCTTATTATGATCAATAAGAAAGAGGACTCCTTACCTTTAGTTCTTTAGCATGACGTGAATGAACCTTGTTTTACTTATGGAAAGACGATAATGACAAGAATGAAACATAACCTTGATGAATGATGGATACATATACAATCAAGTAACGGAGTAAGCCACAATTGTCTTCTTAACAACTAGGAATAGAGTTCTTACGATGACATGTTTGGAGTTATTGCTATAAAGAGGATCATGCCATAAAGGAAAAAAAAGTAAGCCATACATACCTTATCGATGAAGTTATTTACGTTCCATGAGCTCTCTTTGTGTTCCACGGATGATTATCTACATTATAAGAAGAGTTTGTATCAATTTCAGATACACAACTTACAAGAAAGTTCATTTGGACATTTCGTTGAGCTATTTGCGTGCATAAGTTCATGAGATCATTTCTAGCTCAAATTCCATTCATAATATCACAACAAATCTTCATACTACTTCTACTAATCACCACAATATCATCCTCCATATAGCATCTTCAAATCATATAAAACTGCCCAAAGCAACAAGATATATTTCAAAACCTTACAAGGACTTGTTCTTTAAGAAATCTTCAACAACTTCATCTTAAACACTTGTAGAACCTTAGATAGACAATGTAGAAGATGATACTTACCTTAGGCTAAAAGAAAAACCCAATACATAGCTTACTTCACCACCAAGCTTCCTCTAAAGTCATTAGAACATGGAAGAAAATGATCTAGCGGTGATCACACAATTCCTTACGTCAGATTTGCATAGTTTGCCTTTGGTTTTCCTTAGATCTTATCTTAGGAGCATGGGAGACTTGTTTGGAGAGTATTCTAGGTTTCTTATGGTTAGAGAAATGAGAGAAAATGAATTAAATTTTTTGGAGGGGGTTATTTATAGGAGCTGAAAAATGAGCCACCGACTTGTCCCGTGGCACTTCCTACGACTCACAGGACTGTCTTGCATCTCGCAGGACTGCCATAAGATATGCCCTGAGTTCAATAAACTATATGTCCATTATTATGGTAGCTCTGTGGGTCGCAGGCTCTTCTTGTGAGTCACATGATGTGCCTCACAATTTGCAAAAAAGCTCCGAAAGGCGATGTACTAAAGAACTTTCATCGAAACCTAATTTTGTTGATCCGATGAGTCTTAAACCTTCCTGAAAATTACATATTACATATGTAAACCTTCATAACCTCATGAAGGGGTCTTAAAATTTTTGAGTGTATAATGGACATGTTATGATAGAGACGATGCATGAAAACACGAGGTGTAACATCCTTCCCCCTTAAGAACCTTCGTCCGCAAATGTTGAGGGATATTCTAATGTTCAGGATTTCTGAAAATTTTGGTAGAGTTTCCTTTGTAAAAAGGACTATCCAGAAACCGTCAAACTGCCCAAATACATATCCAATGCTGCATAGGGAAACAAGACAATATAACATGCCAAATTGTCCCCATACGATCGTCTATTTACGCATTAATCAAACAGGATTAGCCATAACTCACATCAACTATCGTTTGTTGACATCTGGGCTGCAACTGCCACATTTATCTCAATAATATATATGGATTAAGTTCGATAGGTAGAATAGGAATAAGGGAATCATATCGCACGAATGATAGAGTAAACTCGAAATCTGAAGCAAGCACGAATATTCGAATTTCATATCTTTCTTTATCTCTCATGTCATCCTTTCCATATTAGTACTTCCCGGAAATGTAGTAATAAAGGTTATTCCCTTTTTTTTTATCTGAAGCTTCTGGATTTAACGATTCAAGATAGGAACTCAGATTCTTTTGTGTAGAGAGTCTTTGTAATCTAAACATCCTTCAGAAGGTTAACTCGAAAGAGATTTCCTATGCATTTCTGAAGCGGTTGGTTTATAAATTAATAGACGAGCTACTCAATTTCCCAGGGGTAATTCAAGTTCGTAGGCTACTTGACCAACCCTTTAACCATGTTCATTTTTGGTGCTTTCTCTCTGTCATACCTAACTAATAAGCCGATACTTCTGGACCAGCGTATCTGTCACTACCAGGCTAACATGCCCATATTTTCTAGGCTAGCAATCTTATACTACCAGGTCTCTTGACATGTTCATTGTAAGTAGCTATCGTATCTGATATTCTGCATACCCCATTGCCTAATGTATGCGATACCTATTTTTTTGTCTATAGGATAGAACATGTTACTCTACTTGTTCTATGGATAGTGTCTGCGGAATAATTAATGAACAGTAAAGTAAGGACACAACACTTTTACATGGAAACCACCTGTCTCACAAGGGAAGTAAAAACCATGACCTACACCTCTAGGATTTATTGCCAACTCCACTACAAAGTGAGCCTCTGTAAATTCGAGTTATAAACTCTTTAACCTAGGAACTATAAACTCTAATTCCTATCTCACTAATCTACCCAGACTAGTAAGCAACCTTCAAGATAAATTCCAACTTGAAGTTGAATTTGACCAACTTGTATACCTATACGATATGCTTCTATGCATGTGGATAAAGGTACAACTCATTAAACAATCCTAATACACAAAGCTAGACTCAAGAACTTTCAAATATAAACTCTATTAAACAATTTCTTCAGCCTCTTTCTTGTTGTATTAGGAGATAGTTCTTGAACCAAAACTCTGAATACCATTGATGGCATTCGCTCAATATTCTTATTTCTCTCTTTGTGAGTGCTTGAATTTATTCATGGTAAGACTTGATATTTATAGCTTTTTGTCTTTATCAATGCGGCTAACCTAAACCATGATTGATAGGGCCCATCAAGGTAGAATATGATTTGTGTCTGAGAAGGAACATGTTCTCCGACCTGGTTTATTCAACCTCTGCTCTGAGTCTTATTCACATCTGTACTGTATTTGTTGTGATAGATCAAGTCCACAGACCTGGTTGATTCACCTTGTCACCAGTTCTGTTGTGAAAACCTTTTACCAATATGATGCATGCACTGCTAGAATGCCTTTCTTGTTCTGTATCACTGATCATAATCATCTACACCACTAATCATACTCTGACTGCTACATATTCACTTGATTGAGATGGAGCATGTCTTTTTAAGATAAACATACATGTCTATCTAGTTCATTCTCCTTATGCGTTGGTTAGCTATTCATTTAACTAGTTAGGTTGATCAATTTATTTCATTGAGATAGACACACTGGATATGTTCAATTGCTTTGTCAATCATCTAAACCACACACTAGGTTTCTTGATAATGCCAATAAATTCTCCTTTTTTGATGATGACAAACACCATGACAACCATTGTTGATTAACCTATTCTAAGAATCAAAGATAATCTTGAAAAACAACAGTGCACAACAGAACAACCAGGAACAACCAACAGAATTCCACAAGTATGGACTAGGTTCAGATTACGAGAATATCTTCTACTTCACAGTAACATTACCATTTTGGCCATTCTTTCTTCCCCTTTTAGCATCATCAAAAAGTCATGTTACATTACTCAAGCAGACAATATAGTACTCATGGCCATTAGGGATATCACATATACAACTAACAGGATCAGTCACTCAAGTAAGTCTATAGAAAAGATTCAAATCAACAGAAAAGACAGAGTTAATAAGAACTACAATATTATTTTCATTAACTTCATAAAATGTAATTCCAGTCCTTTGGTTACAAAAATACAAAATAGATCATTCTTACAACATTTAGATGCTTCTAAGGATCTACGTTTGGATAAAATTAGGGAGAAACTGGTCACTTTGCTAGAGATTGTGACCAGTGTGGAGGGTGGAAACTAGGTCTAATTTCTAGGGAATCCTAACTAGGAGGTGTTGAAGCTTGACTATAAGGGAAGTATATATCTTTCTTTGTCTACTTCCTCATGTCACCATATGCACTCGAGCTAGCAGTGTCCAACAACTTATTTATGAGAGGTTGTTGTGACTATGGTTTCCCTTGAACTAACCCTTATTTTATGAAATTTAGAGAATTCCATCTTTCGATGAGTCCCAACTATATTTCCTTCTCTTTTCCCCCTTTTAGAAGGTGTGTAGATTTATATAGGAGGGAATGGGTGGTTAATGAGGGTGAAGTGGGGTGTATGGTCGGAGGAGTTGAAGGAATGTGAGGGAGAGAGGGATTGATCATAATCAAAAGAGGATTCAAACATTTTCATTCTATTTTTAGGACATGAGAGAGAGAGAGAGAAAGTGAGTGATTTGGAAATTTAAGATGAGAGATATGGAGGTGTGGTTGATTTAAGTGGAGGTAAAATCGGAAGATGAAGAGAAAAGTGGTGTGAATAAGGTATTTGAAAAGTTATTTTTGAAAAAGGTGTGATTTGATTGTGATCGGCTTTTACGATAGTCATCATGACAAGGCATTTTTCTCCTCTCAATACACTCTTAATGACGGTTGAAGCGGACTGGGTTGAGGAGACCTCTTAGATGTTTCAATGGACTGTATTATTGATTGCAAAGAAAAAGAATACATACCTGAAGTGTAATGACTAACCATTTGCAATCTTGATCCTTTAAGACAAATGTTGTGATAGAACAATTCAGTAGACATTAAGAGATTATAACCCTATTTAGTATTTAGGACATACAACTTAATGTATAACACTGAGTAAAATATTGTCCAATTCAAGATATATAGTAAATCCAAACCATAACTTTTAATAAGCCATTTAAGTATACTGGTATGGTTTAACCCAAATGTGATCTCATTATCATTTCCCTTTTGCATTGTGCTCATTCTTCTCCAAATTCTTCAAGGTACCTTCAATTTGATATCATCCACGCAATTTCAGATCAGTTCTTTTTGTAGTAGTTCCTAGCCCCTGAACATGTTTGAACCACTTGAATTGAGTATACCTTTGCTCACTTAGGATCGAACATTTACACCAACCTATTCCTTTGGCTGATTATCCTAGAGTATTAACCTGGTCTTCTACTGTTTATATTTCCCACACTTTCCCATCTTGAGCTAATTCTTTGGCATGCTTGTGCTTGCATGTCATCTACTAATTCATCTCTCTCTCTATCTCTAAGGTTGTGAATGTCCTCTTTTTGCTATGAAATCACCAAAGGGTTGGTGATGCTTTTAGCCGATCCTTAGGTAGCTGATTCCCATCCAGCATCAATTTCATTTCTTATTGCTTCTACCTATGAGCATGATACGCTTTTACCTACAGAGGATCATATTTATCATCATGCTTCCTCACTAGTTCCCCTTGTGTGAATGTCAGTTCATGCGTATGTTTCTTTTATTGATCCATCTTTCTCTTGAAATGATATGACGAGAGAGATCACATTTGAGTCATCTTTGGCATTTTTGAGCAACCCTGGTTTCTGTCCTATTTTTGCTTGCCATCCTTTTACTACTGCTTCGAGCTAGTCAAAAGTAGGTTTTGCGAATCTAGACTAACTTGGGTCCCTTTTCTTGAATAAAAGGGTGAATTAAGTTCTTCTTTGTCCAAGCTAGAAGTTCGTGAGAGAATCTATTTCATCTACCTGTTCCATCCCATTTGACAAGTTTGGTATTTTTCTTCACAGGTTCAGTTTTACTCTCATAACCATGAAGGTGATTTCTATTATTCTTTGTCCTTTATGAATACCTATGTGACTATATGTGTCATTTATATGTATCATTCATTTTTGATTTTTTGTAGGTTCTTAGTACATGCATGATTCTTCTCCGCTGAGGAGAGGGGCGAGTTACATGCCTCTTTGTCCGCTCCGAGTGTTCATGGAAAAATATATTCCTGTTAGTTTCAACGGGTCTAGTATTTTTGTGTATGAACTCCAGGTTTCATTCTTAATGTCTTTCATTCACCGGGAATTTGGCACACGAGTGGGCATTTTTACCACACATAGTGCATAGTTTCTCTTTTGTATTATGAGTTTTGCTAGTGAGACTGGTGAGTATGTGAGAGGATTGAGTCCAACAACTAACCCTTTCATAATTTTTCCTCACATTTCTAGATCTGAGTGCAATTTTCTGGATTTCTCTTTTCCAGAGAACAACTCATTTATAAATCTCTTTAGTAAAAACCCAGCTTCTAGTTACTCTTTTCTCATTTCAGCCTTCCCAGGTTTCATTTCCTTTTATTTCAAAATTTTTGATTTGAGTGAACCCACTGAAGAACCAAGTTGCATAATCTGTACTTTTAGAGAACTAACCTCCTTTCAGCTTTGATATTCCCAGCTTCTAACTCTATGGATTCATGTGTCTGGATTGTGTAAGCATCGAGTAACTGAGACTATTTTGTACTCATTTCTTGTATCAATGAGGGTGATCATTAAGGAGGTGAGTCTTTTCTTGAAAAATACATCGAGTTTGTTTTTTAATTCATGAATGTTTACCTCTGAATCTTCATCTATATCTGAGTCGGTGTTCTCAATTGCCATGAGAGCCATGTGATTAGCTTCATCCTCAGATTTTTCTTCATAGCTTGAATTACAGGCTAATAACATTGCCTTCTTCCATCTAAATCCCTATGATGTGCAAGTATTGATCCCCTGATATATTACTTTGCTTTTGACCCATCCTTTAGTTAGATTTTTGTCCATAGACTTATTTTTTTGACTGCATTCTTGCATCTCCTGTTCCTCTGTATGATATCCGTCAATGTGTGTCTTTTGAGTCTAGAGGATTCCACATGATCATATCGAGTAGTATAACATGAAATCTGGACATTGTAGTTTGGAATGGATCCAACTAGGCAAGCTCAAAGACCAGCATGTATGAGGATGAAATTTCATATTATGATTCTCTTACAACTTTTGACTCTTATTACACGCTGATACTATTACGCATAACTGGGATTTTGAGACATAATTAATAAGATCTCTTACAAGCTGATTCACCTACTATTTAAGATACACTCGTGTGACGAATCAAATGAATGTTAATAAACTTAGGAACTGACTTATAAGCCATAAAATGCTCAATGCAAGCGTCATAATATGAGGTACTAAGGACACCAAATACAAGAGTAGAGTACCTACGACAATTGCTCTTCTTATGCTTTCTCTCGTCAAGTACACTTTCGAAGGAGTCATGCCAACTGAAGGAAGGATAACCATTACATACCTATCTGCCGATCCTCCAATGAAGGTGACAAACTCATTTTCCTTCACAAGTCAAACTACTACCAAGAAAACAATACTACTATCAACATACAAGAACATACTAAGTAACCAACAATCGACATTTTCTCTCTAAGGTTTTATCCGGTTACTTGTCACAAACACATTAGAAGGTCATCTCGACCTACATCATCTTACCAGTACCCGAACTTGTCTATCAATTTCATGCCTAATAATTGTCCAAACTGCGTAATCCCTTTCACCCCAATACACTACAATGCTTTCCCAACATACACCAAAAAGGTCGTTAACCAACTCCTCCAAAGAATACCCAAAAACATAACCAACTACTCCATCGTCCTCACCGGGTTCAACCTTCGTACCTTACTGTGATGAAAAGAAGGCCGTAAACTTAAGTTTCCAACATGAGCAATGCGGTGATTTGCTAGGAGTGCCAAAGATTACCAACCATCCTGTGGTGACATGCTTAATGTGGAGTGGAGTTGAAGACAAGACTTGAAGATCCAAGAAGGAAACATTTTTTTCGGCTTTTATGTAGGTCTTGGCCGAGACCACCTTTTAGCTTGTTTTAATTCCTAGCTTAATTACTAAATCTCCTTATAGCTTAATTACTATGCCATTTAATAAGATAAGATGACCAAGCCAGAACCATCTAGAAGGAGAAGCTTCCAACGTTCCCCAAGGAGGTAATTCATGAACTAGCTAGTTCATGCACTTATCTACATGGATGACACAAAATGGTGGCCTAGAGAACATGAAGAGTTTGGTCTTTTCCATTCTCCCAAATCGGCCGAACCTCTCCCCTTTCCCATTCGGTCTAGATGCATTTTTATGTCTATCTTGTTACCTCTTCTAGAAGGTTTAGAACTAGTATAAATAGGGGATGTAGTTGATGAAATGGGACATTGCAATTTTATGAAATATATTTGAGTTTTCTTAAACTTTGCTTAGATATTCAACTTTTGTGTTGTTATCTTAGTTAGTCCTTTTGTGGTCCAAACCTTGGTCCTTTTGTAGTCCAACCCTCGGTCCTTTTGTGGTTTAACTCTTGGTCCTTTTGTTGTCCAAAACTTAGGTGTAAGTCTAGTTAGAACTTTTGTGATATAACTATACCTAAGCCAAGGTTATATCCGGTTACTTGTCACAAACACATTAGAAGGTTATCTCGGCCTACATTACCTTACCCGCACCCAAACTTGTGTATCAATTTAGTACCCAACCATTATCCAAACATCCTAATCCCGACCATTTTCTGCCACCTTACCACAATACAACCACCAACATAACCTATAACGTGTCTAGTTCATCCTCTCCAAACGTCATAGCCCCAAACCACCTAAGGGAACCCATACACCTCCCACAAACCTAAACTATCTGGAAACCATCCTATTCCACCAACCTTCATTTGACTCCCATATTTGTGTCCACCCAGCCCTAAACCAACTCCGACCAACCTAACCATACTATCGCCTCCTTATATACATCATACTGTCCTGACCAGTTTCCGCCACCTTACCACCATCCAACTACCAAATACCAACCACCAACATAACCTACACTGTATCTAGTTCATCCTCTCAAATGCCTTAGCCCCAAACCACCTAAGGGCACCCATACACCTCCCACAAATCTAAATTGTTTGGAAACCATCCTATTTCACCAATCTCCATTTCACTCCCATATTTATGTCCATCTAGCCCCAAACCAACTCTGACCAACCTAACCATACAATCCCCTCCTTGTATACATTATTTTGGTATCAGATCAAGGCTTTCCCGTTCCACGCCTTGACACTATATCTAACATAAATAAAGAACTTCGGAGGATCATAAGTGACCTTTTTGCGGAACAAGCGCAAATCTTGATAAGAGAATTGGTGGGGAGTGCTGTGATTAATAATGCCGAATCGATGTGGAGTTTGCACAAAACAACCCAAGACATGAAAGGGAAGTGTATCAAGATTATGGAGATTCTTTTGTTATTGAGGAACCCGAAGTCAAGGATGTCCTAGAGGAAGATGTTGATCTTGCAGAAGAGGGTGAAAGTTTAGTACTCCGACATGTGTTGAGTGTTCAACTTGAATAACAGGAGAAGACACAAAGAGAGCAACCATTTTACACTCGATGTATGGTACATGACAAAGTATGTAATATGATCATTGATGGAGGAAGCTGTACCAATGCGGCCTTCGTGGAAATGGTGGACAAATTGAAATTGCCTACCCGCAACCATGATAAACCTTATGCTCTCCAATGGTTGAACAAAGACAAAGGGCAAAAGGTAATGAAATAAGCTCTTGTTAGTTTTTGGGTTGGTAAGTATGAAGATGAAATATGGTGTGACATCCTACCTATGGATGCTTGTCATATTTTATTGGGTCGGCCATGGAAATTTGATAGAAAAGCGTAACATCATGGAGAAAAGAATGTCTATTCTTTTCAAAAGAATGACAACAAGGTCCGGTTGATACCATTTTCACCTAGTGAGGTGAAGAAAATAAAGATCCAAAATGCCAAGAACCGCACGGAAAAGTCCAAGGCCCTCTTGTTTAATACATCGGAGATAGAACAGGAGTTGAAGAAGAGAAGTTGAAGAAGGGGAGTCCTATATATGCATTGGTGTGCAAGGATAAGAAGAACCTTGTGAGAGATACGGTTGAAGATGCCGACTTGAGGGAACTCTTGAAGAAATTTGAAGATGTATTTGCAGATGATCTTGCACCCGGATTACCACCAATCAGAGCCTATAGATGCAATCCGGAAGAGGATAAGGAGTTGCAAAGACAAGTGCAAGAAT
Organism: Anisodus tanguticus; assembly: GCA_034509755.1. Lineage (NCBI taxonomy): Eukaryota > Viridiplantae > Streptophyta > Magnoliopsida > Solanales > Solanaceae > Anisodus > Anisodus tanguticus. Next base: position 24,962,569 of record CM067551.1, read on the forward strand.
TACTAGACAAAGGCTTTGTCCGAGAGAGTCGTAGTCCCTGTGCGGTACCCGCCTTGTTGGTGCCAAAGAAAGATGGGACTTGGCGCATGTGTATTGAAAGTCGAGCGGTCAATAACATCACCATGAAGTAAATGTTTCCTATGCTGAGATTGGATGATCTTTTGGATGAATTGAGTGGGGCCAAGTTGTTCTCCAAGATAGATTTGAGGAGTGGCTACCATCAAATGAGGACACGAGAGGGAGATGAATGGAAGACGACTTTCAAGACCAAGTATGGTGTGTACAAATGGCTTGTGATGCCATTTGGATTGTGTAATTCTCCAAGCTCTTTCATGAGGCTCATGCACGAGGTACTATGACCATTCATTGGTAAATTTATTGTGGTTTACTTAGATGATATCTTAATTTATATTCAATATAGGGAATCTCACTTGTCCCATTTAGAAGCTTTATTTGAGAAGTTAAGATATGTAAAGTTGTATGGCAAGTTAGAGAAGTATGCTTTTATGATTTTTAGTATCCTATTCTTAGGATACATAGTATCATCCGAGGGCATTCATGTGGATCCATCCAAGGTGGAAGCTATCCGGAGTTGGTCCAAGCCTACGAATGTAAGTGAGGTAAGAAGTTTCCATGCTTTGAATTCTTTTTATCGTCGTTGCATTCGAGATTTTAGTACCCATGCTTCCCCTATCATTGAACTAAAGAAAAAGGGTGAGTTTAAATGGTCCCAAAGAGCACAAAGAGCTTTTGAAACCTTGAAGGGAAGGTTATTTGAAGCACCAAGTCTAGCTATTCCGAACTCTGAGAAACTATTCGAAGTTGAATGTGATGCTAGTGGGGTTGATGTTTGTGCCATCTTGATTCAAGACAAACAACCTATTGCTTTCATTAGTGAAAAATCGGGTGGTGCACGACTCAATTATTCTACTTATGACAAGGAGTTTTATGCTATTGTGAGATCATTGGTCCAATGGGAACATTATTTGAGGCCAAAACCTTTTGTCTTATATTCAGATCATGAATCCTTGAAGTATTTACATGGGCAAAGAAAGTTGAATCCAAGGCATACTAAGTGGGTAGCATACTTGCAAACTTCCACATTCTCTACAAGGCACAAAGATGGCAAGTCTAACATAGTAGAAGGTTTCCTTTTCAAAGGGAGCAAATTATGTGTGCCCAAATGTTCCATGAGGGAATTACTTGTACATGAAGTGCATTCGGGTGGACTAGCTAGACATTTTGGGGTAGTGAAGACTATGGAGATTATACAAGAACACTTTTACTGGCCACGAATGGATAAATATGTAAATGGAGTGGTAAGTAGGTGTTCCACTTGTCAAAAGGCTAAAAGTTTTTTCCACAAAGGATTGTATACTCCTTTACCAGTTTCGGAGCGACCATCAGAAGGTGTGAGCTTGGATTTCATCCTCGGCTTACCAAGAACACAATGGGGCAAGGACTCTATCATGGTAGTTGTGGATAGATTATCGAATATAGCTCACTTCATTGCTTGTCACAAGACTGATGATGCAACACGTATAGCGACCATCAGAAGGTGTGAGCTTGGATTTCATCCTCGTCTTACCAAGAACACAATGGGGCAAGGACTCTATCATGGTAGTTGTGGATAGATTATCGAATATAGCTCACTTCATTGCTTGTCACAAGACTGATGATGCAACACGTATTGTGGACTTATATTTGAAGGAAGTGGTAATATTGTATGGCATTCCTAAGACTATTGTGTCTGATAGGGATGTGAAGTTCCTAAGTTATTTTTCGAAAACACTATGGAGACTTTTTGGTACGAAGTTGCTATTTAGTACCTCCAATAATCCTCAAACGGATGGCCAAAGGGAAGTGACTAATAGAACTATTGGCACACTATTAAGAGGATTGATGAGCAATAACACTAAGGATTGGGAAATCAAGTTGGCACATACGAAATTTGCTTATAATCGAAGTCAATCTCGTACAACGGGTAAAGCTCCATTTAAAATAGTTTATGGCACTAACCCATTTTTACCAATTGATATGGTTCCGATCCCAAAGATAGAAATACTAAGCTTCATGATTAAAGATTCAATTGAGGCCTTCAAGATGTTACATGATCAAATCCGAGCACAAATTCATAAGGCCAATACCAAGTACAAAATGGACGCGAACAAGTTAAGGACTCAACCACAATTTCCGCCCAGATATTTAGTTTGGCTACACCTAAGGAAGGAAATATTTCCCAACATGAGAAAGAACAAGCTAATGCCGAGAGTGGATGGCCCTTTCAAGATATTGGCCAGGTTCGGGGAAAGAGCCTATTAGGTAGAACTTCTGAACGAATATGGAGGTATTTGTTCAACGTTTAATGTTAGAGACTTATCACCATACATATATGATGAGAATTTGAGGGCAAATTCTGTTAAAGAAGAGGAGTATGATGAAAAGAAAGCCGTAAACTTAAGTTTCCAACATGAGTCGCGAGGTGATTTGCTAAGAGTGCCAAAGATTGCAAACCATCCTATGGTGACATGCTTAATGTGGAATGTAGTTGAAGACAAGATTTGAAGATCCAAGAAGGAGATATTTTTTTCGCATTTTATGTAGGTCTTGGCCGAGACCACCTTTTAGCTTATTTTAATTCATAGCTTAATTACTAGATCTCCTTATAGCGTAATTACTATGCCATGTAATAAGATAAGTTGACCAAGCTAAGAACCATATAGAAGGAGAAGATTCCAACGTTCCCTAAGGAGGTAATTCATGAACTAGTTAGTTCATGCACACAAGTGTTGGGTCTTTTCCATTCTCCAAAATCAGCCGAACCTCTCCTCATTTCCAATTCGGTATAGATGCATTTTTATGCCTGTCTTGTTACCTCTTCTATAAGGTTTAGAACTAGTATAAATAGGGGATGTAGTTGATGAAAGGGCACATTAAAATTTTGTGAAATGTATTTGAGTTTTCTCAAACTTTGCTAAGTTATTCAACTTTTGTGTTATTATCTTAGTTGGTCCTTTTGTGGTCCAAACCCTAGATGTAAGTCTAGTTAGAACTTTTTTGATCTAACTATAACCAAGCCAAGGTTCTATCCGGTTACTTGTTACAAATACATTAGAAGGTCATCTCGGCCTACATCACCTTACCCGCACCCGAACTTGTTTATCAATTAAGTGCCCAATCATTGTCCAAACTTCCTAATCCCTTTCACCCGAATACACTACAACACTTTCCCAACCTACATCAAAAAGGTCGTTAACCAACTCCTGCCAAAAACACCTAAAAACCAACCAACTACTCCATCATCCTCACCGGGTTCAACCTTCATACCATACTATCCCGACCAGTTTCCGCCACTTTACCACCATCCAACTAGCAAATACCAACATAACCTACAACGTGTCTAGTTTATCCTCTCGAAACGCCTTAGCCCCAAACCACCTAAGGGCACCCGTACACCTCCCACAAACCTAAACTGTCCGGAAACCGTCCTACTCTACCAACCTCCATTTGACTCCCATATTTGTGTCCGTCCACCCCCAAACCAACTCCGACCAACCTAACCATACAATCCCCTCCTTATATACATCATACTATCCCAACCAATTTCTGCCACCTTACCACCATCCAACCACTAAATATCAACCACCAACATAACCTACACCGTATCTAGTTCATCCTCTCCAAATGCCTTAGCCCTAAACCACCTAAGGGCACCCGTACACCTCCCGTAAACCTAAACTATCCTGAAATTGTCCTATTCCACTAACCTCCATTTGACTCCCATATTTGTATACGTCTAGCCCCAAACCAACCCCGACCAAACTAACCATATAATCCCCTCCTTATATACATCAGTTTGGTATTAGAGCAAGGCTTTCCCGTCCCACGCCTTGACGCTATGGCTAAATTAAATGAAGAACTTTGGAGGATCATAAGTGACCTTTTTGCGGAACAAGCACAAATGTTGAGAAGGGAATTATTGGGGTGTGCCGTGATTAATAATGCCGAGTCCGGGTAGGAGTTTTCACAAAGAAACCCAGGGCATGAAAGGGAAGAGTATCAAGATTGTGGGAATTCCTTTGTTATTGAGGAACCCGAAGTCAAGGAGGTCCTAGAGGAAGATGTTGATCTTGCGGAAGAGGGTGAAAGTTTGTTGAGTGTGCAACTTGAAGAATAGGAGGATACACAGAGATATCAACTATTTTACACTCGATGCAAGGTAAATGACAAGGTATGTAATATGATCATTGATGGAGGAAGCTGTACCAATGCGGCCTCTGTGGAAATGGTGGACAAATTAAAATTGCCTACCCGCAGCCATCCTAAACCATATGCTCTCCAATTGTTGAACAAAGATAATAGGCTAAAGATAATGAAACAAGCTCTTGTTAGTTTTCGGGTTGGTAAGTATGAAGATGAAATATGGTGTGACATCCTACCTATGGATGCTTGTCATATTTTATTGGGTCGTTCATGGCAATTTGATAGGAAAGAGCAACATGATGGAGAAAAGAATGTCTATTCTTTTCAAAAGGATGACAAGAAGGCCCGGTTGATACCATTTTCACCCAGTGAAGTGAAGAAAATGAAGATCCAAAATGCCAAGAACCCCAAGGAAAAGTCTGAGGCCCTCTTGCTTAATGTATCGGAGATAGAAGAGGAGTTGAAGAAGGGGAGTCCTATACATGCCAACTTCAAGGAACTCTTAAAGAAATTTGAAGATGCATTTCTGGATGATCTTGCACCCGAATTACCACCAATCAGAGGTATTGAACATGCTATTGATTTTATTCCAGGAAGTTCATCACCTAATCGTTCAGCCTATAGATGTAATCTAGAAGAGGCTAAGGAGTTGCAAAGATAAGTGCAAGAATTACTAGACAAAGGATTTGTCCGAGAGAGTCTTAGTCCATGTGCGGTACCCGCCTTGTTGGTGCTAAAGAAAGATGGGACTTGGCGCATGTGTATTGATGGCCTAGCGGTCAATAACATCACCGTGAAGTACATATTTCCTACGCCGAGATTGGATGATCTTTTGGATGAATTGAGTGGGGATAAGTTGTTCTCCAAGATAGATTTGAGGAGTGGCTACCATCAAATGAGGATACGAGAGGGAAATGAATGGAAGACGGCTTTCAAGACCAAGTATGGTTTGTACGAATGGCTTGTGATGCCATTTGAATTGTGTAATGCTCCAAGCTCTTTCATGAGGCTCATGCACGAGGTACTACGATCATTCATGGGTAAATTTGTTGTGGTTTACTTAGATGATATCTTAATTTATAGTCAAGATAGGGAATCTCACTTGTCGCATTTAGAAGCTTTATTTTAGAAGTTAAGATATGTAAAGTTGTATGGAAAGTTAGGAAAGTGTGCTTTTATGATTACTAGTATCCCATTCTTAGAATACATAGTATCATCCGAGGGCATTCATGTGGATCCATCCAAGGTGGAAGCTATCCGGAGTTGCCCCGAACCTACGAATGTAAGTGAGGTAAGAAGTTTCCATGATTTGGCTTCTTTTTATCATCATTTCATTCGAGATTTTAGTACCCTTGCTGCCCATATCACTGAACTAATGAAAAATGGTGAGTTTAAATGGTCCCAAGGAGCACAAAGAGCTTTGGAAACCTTGAAGGGAAGGTTATGCGAAGCACCGACTCTAGTTATTCAAAACCTTAAGAAGCTATTTGAAGTTGAATGTGATGATAGTGGAATTGGTGTTGGTACCGTCTTGATTCAAGACAAATGACCCATTGCTTTCTTTAGTGAAAAATTGGGTGGTACCCGACTCAATTATTCTACGTATGACAAGAAATTTTATATTGTGAGATGCTTGGTCCAATGGGAACATTATTTGAGGCCGAAACCTTTTGTCCTGTATTCGAATCATTTGGTTTGGCTACACCTAAGGAAGGAAAGATTTCCCAACATGAGAAAGAATAAGCTAATGCCGAGGGCGGATGGTCCTTTCAAGATATTGGCCTGGTTCGGGGAAAGTGCCTACAAGGTAGAAATTCCGAACGAATATGGAGGTATTAGTTCAATGTTTAATGTTAGAGACTTATCACCATACATAGATGATAAGAATTTGAGGGAAAATTTTATTAAAGAAGGGGAGTATGATGAAAAAAATGTCGTGAACTTTAAGTTTTCAACATGAGCCACAAGGTGATTTTCTAGGAGTGCCAAAGATTTCCAACCGTATTATGGTGACATGCTTAATGTGGAGTGGAGTTGAAGACAATACTTAAAGATCCAAGAAGGAAACACTTTTTTCGGCTTTTATGTAGGTCTTGGCCGAGACCACCTTTTAGCTTGTTTTAATTCCTAGCTTAATTACTAAATCTCCTTATAACTTAATTACTATGCCATTTAATAAGATAAGATGACCAAGCCAGAACCATCTAGAAGGAGAAGCTTCCAACGTTCCCCAAGGAGGTAATTCATGAACTAGCTAGTTCATGCACTTATCTACATGGATGACACAAAATGGTGGCCTAGAGAACATGAAGAGTTTGGTCTTTTCCATTCTCCCAAATCGGCCGAACCTCCCCCCTTTCCCATTCGGTCTAGATGCATTTTTATGTCTATCTTGTTACCTCTTCTAGAAGGTTTAGAACTAGTATAAATAGGGGATGTAGTTGATGAAATAGGACATTGCAATTTTATGAAATATATTTGAGTTTTCTTAAACTTTGCTTAGTTATTCTACTTTTGTGTTGTTATCTTAGTTAGTCCTTTTGTGGTTCAACCCTCGGTCCTTTTGTGGTCCAACCCTCGGTCCTTTTGTGGTTTAACTCTTGGTCCTTTTGTTGTCCAAAACTTAGGTGTAAGTCTAGTTAGAACTTTTGTGATATAACTATACCTAAGCCAATGTTCTATCCGGTTACTTGTCACAAACACATTAGAAGGTCATCTCGGCCTACATCACCTTACCCGCACCCAAACTTGTGTATCAATTTTGTGCCCAACCATTATCCAAACATCCTAATCCATTTCACCCCAATACACTACAACACTTCCCCAACCTACACCAAAAAGATCGTTAACCAACTCCTCCCGAAAACCCAACCAATTCACCGTCCTTATTGGGTTCAACCTTCGTACTTTACTGTCTCGACCAATTTCCACCACCTTACTACCATCCAACCACCAACATAACCTACAACGTGTATAGTTCATCCTCTCCAAACGCCTTAGCCCCAGAAAACCTAAGGGCACCAAAACACCTCCCGCAAACCTAAAATGTCCGGAAATCGTCCTATTCCACCAACCTCCATTTAACTCCCATATTTATGTTCGTCCATCCCCAAACCAACTCCGACCAACCTAACCATACAAATCTCTCCTTATATATATCAATATATACATGATTACCGGCTTATTAACCATCACAAGAACACCATTAAACATCCCGACATAGTGCAACAACACTATAAACAATTTTAAAGTGAAATCCCACAACTTCTCAACTAAACAACTTAGCTAGGACTTTGATATGATCAGAACCATGTAGGACAAGGAAAGTCTTACCTCACACAGAAAGAACAACTCATTAAAAATCTCCCTTTAACTAGAAAGAACCCTCAACACATCCAACTTCAGCAACTAAAAAGAAAGAACAACTAGATCCTCATCAAGGATTCTGTATAGCAAGATATGGTTTGTTTACTCTTGGGTTTGATTTGGGATGATATGTGAACTCTTGGGAGGTTTTTAGGAGATCTTGGGGATGCCTTGGTCGAAATGAGAGAGACAGGAGAAGGTTCTGGAATGTTTCAAAGTGAGAATGAGATATTATACATGTATATATGGCCCATTAAATGGGCTTGGGCAGATGGGTCAGGCTGCCCCAAATATGCCCATCTCTATCATGTTTCCTTCCTTTTTAACTTGGTCCACGCATTTTAAGTAGGTGTATCACTTATTTGTCACCTATTTTCCACCTACTTAAGCAAGTAGCTTGCTAACTAGCTCTAAACATGCGTGTCATCCTCGTTTAATAAGTATGACAGGAAGTACGTAGGTCAAGCAAGTATGACATGGAAACAAATACCTAAATCAAGTAAGATGTGTAAGTAGTAGCTCAAGAACGTAGGACGTCTAAGAAAGTAGATGAAACACATATGTGAAGCTAGTAGGTCGTCTACCTTTGTCCGATGCCTTATTCATTTATAAATCTCATTTAATTTAACTAGACTTAATATTTATATACACTTGGACCCTTAGGCAATAACTATAGCCTTATTATTTCATATACAAGTAAGTTCGTCGACTTCAACTTAGTGGTACACATGATGAGATGTATGGAGCATTACATGTTTGGGCTCAACTTTAGTTTGAAACTATTACTAACCTTGATCAAGTCCTTATCTCCTTAGATAACTTAACTTATGACGATGTAACATAACGCAAAAAACTCGGGGTGTTAAATCTACACTTCCCGGCACTATCAAATAGGGTCTTAAATATTCATAAGCTTATGGACGACCTAGTTGTCCAAGTTTACATCAACTAACTCACGATGCACTTTAACATGTGAAAGTATGGGATGTAACATCATCCCCTCCTTAAGAACATTCGTCCTTGAATGTTGAACTTTCCTGCGTACTGTACTACTCTTATAACTCATCAAACCATTAGACCTATTCTTACGCTGAGGCGTATCACTTAGAACTCGTCAAACTTACGACTATTTTTATATTCATTACATAGCCTACATGGCTCTCTCTACAGGGCACCAATACACCTAGGTAGTTCATTCTACCTCATTTCATATCTCAAAACTTTTATACATCTACTGTTAATTCATCTGAAAGTATTCTAATCCCATATAATACTTGAAATCCTTTCTCGTTGAACCATTGCTTGCATCATAGACTATATTCTTAAACTCTATTTCCTTATCGCTTAGCATTCGATTCACTTGTTCTGCTATCATTTCCACATCTTATATGTCCCTTTAATCTCTAAATCTTATGATTTCATTCAGGCAACACTAGATTTTCTATAACTTACGAAACCGTCAACTCACTTGTCTTGATGGGCTTAATCCCAAGGTCATACCTATCCCCATCACTTCCTCACTCACTTTCTCTTATCCTTACTTCTATCCATCCAAAACCTTATCGCACTACCATACTTTGGCTTACGACCTACACCTATGTTGTTCATATCATTCATAACCTTCCTCTTAACTTTCTAGCATCATAGATTTTCTTATACTATTCTAAAACCTTAAGTGAGACATCACATTGCTTATAACTTCTTACTATCATAACTAGGCCTTCTAGTCTCGAGAACCCATAGACTAGGAGTTTGTTGCTAATGGTGCCACAATCATTTTCGTATACCAAATCATGGCGCTTCTGACCCTACCTGAAGTCTGAACTACTCAAAATCTTATGTACTTAGGTATCTCATATATTCTTCACTTTTATCTCATTTACATCTGAACCTCGTACCTTATCTTCTAATACTTTCACAACTTCTCCCCTTCTATTGCCTTACCGTTTCAGCTATCCATAGCTTTTCTGGTTATCAACATCTCCGTATAACATCAAATACGAGTTAAAATTGACTTTTTATGACTTAGCTCTATAGCACGACCTGAAATCAGAAAGAAGGGTAACCAATCCTAAATGCCCAATAACCTCCTCTTTATAAATGTGGTGCACAACACATTCATAAACAAGACTCTACTAGATACAACTTTATAGACTCCTTGGGACACAAACCTACTCTGATACCACTTTGTCACACCCCAACCTAAGTAAGGCGAAAGGGCACCAAGTTCCTTACTTACGTGAGCGACCAACTATGTAAAGCAAGTAACTTATTGTATTCAACTATATGCAAAACAGAAAGTCCCAACCATAGATATATAAACATGAGCCTACGAGGCCTTAACCCTTACAACGCTTTACTCACATAATTATACTGACCACAAGTGTACATAGGTCCACAAAAGCCTCTGAGAGTATCTGACAAAACAACTTGGTCGGGAAATTGCCCTGACCTTCCCATAATGTACAACTATATCACATGTGTTTCTAGACTCAATTATTCCAGAAGGAAGTGGAGCTCACCAAATGTCGACTGATTGACTGAAGCAACTACTGGAAGACTTGTCAACGTGAGAACCTGCACCTGCAGCATGACATGCAGCGCCCCCAACAAACAAAGGGCGTCAGTATGAAATAATGTATCGAGTATGTAAGGAAAATAAACATAATAACAAGTACTGAAACTTCAAGTAGAAATAAGTAACAACAAGTGTAGTGAGATAAGTCATTTACCTGTAAGTTGTATTCTGCTAAGGTTACTACTAACTTTGCAGTGTGAAGTACTACAACAATTCAAGTTACGCCTACTTATACAACTAATCTCTATTTTGCAAATATGCTTCGCTAGAGCGACAAATGGACCTTGGGAGGTCAGGAAATAGGCGTAGGTGGACGCCAAATAAGCCTCGATGGCTACCAAGTATGCCTGAAGGCTAACAAATAGGCTCAAAGGATAAAAATAAGTCATAAGGGCCAACAAGCCATTTCTCTTAACTCAACTAGTTTCTTCACGTTTTACACTATTAAACTAAAGCTCTTTTCTGAGGCAACAACATACGATACATACAATTTCTTACAAGTAATGTATCTAAAGAATTCACTTACCTTCGACTTTCATGACAAATGCATATATAATCAAATAGGAAGGTAGTAACAACATTGAAGTAGGGTTGGATAACTAAACAACTAGCAAGTATATGACCCGACTCTTGCTACAACTTATCTCTTGGGACTCTTATCTCATGAAGACCACCTAACGATTCCAAATACTATATAAGATCATATCGAGTAGTATAGCATGAAATGGGGACTTTGTAGTTTGGAATGGAACCAACTAGGCAAGCTCAAACACCAACATATATATAGATGGAATCTCATATTATGATTATCTTACAACTTTTGACTCTTATTACACGCTACAACTATTACGCATAACTGGGATTTTGAGACATAATTAATAAGACCTCTTACAAGCTGATTCACCTACTATTTAAGATACACACTCGTGTGACGAATCAAATGAATGTTAATAAACATAGGAACTGACTTATGAGCCACAAAACTCAAACGCAAGCGTCACAATCTGAGGTAGTAAGGACACCAAATACAAGAGTAGAGTCATGCCTACGACAATTGCTCTTCTTATGCTTTCTCTCATCAACTACACTTTCTAAGGAGTCATGCCAAATGAAGGAAGGGATGGCATTACATACCTCTTTGTTGCTCCTCCAATAAAGGTGATGAACTCATTTTCCTTCACTAGTCAAGCTACAACCAAGAAAATAATACTACTATCAACATAAAGGAATGTACTCAGTAACTAACGAACGATATTTCCACTCTAACATGATTCATAGACATATATCTTTGCCTAATCTCCTTTAACCTTGCAGAACTAACAACAATACACATTTACAAAAACACCTTCAGCATCTCCTTACTTTTCAGAACAACCCAATTTACCACCAAAATCAATCCCAACACCTTATACAACACAACTAATATTTCACTACATTATCTAGCCATTCAACTTACAACTCTCATATTCTAAGCATATTTACATCACCAATTAACTCATATAATACATGTTCATACGTCTAGCACCTAGGCATGACATGAACAACCCCTTTTACACACCATATAACACTCAACACATCATATAGCACATCTACAACTCAAGTCTATGATGCATCTATCTCCAACTCACAACCTAAAACAATTTAACATGCTAATACATCCAACATGTCCAATACACAAACCAATATATATAAATGATTTCTAGCCCATTAACCATCACAAGAACACCATTCGACAACCCAATAAGGTGCAACAACACTACAAACAATTTTTGAGTGAAATCCCGCAACTTCTCAACTAAACAACTTAGCTAGGACTTAGATATGATCAAAACCATGTAGGACAAGGAAGAACTTACCTCACACAGAAATAACAACTCATTAAAAATCTCCATTTAATAAGAAAGAACCCTCAACAAATCCAACTTTAGCAACTAAAAAGAAAGAACAACTAGATCCTCATCAAGGATTCTGTATAGCAAGATATGGGTGGTTTACTCTTGGATTTCATTTGGGATGATATGTGAACTCCTGGGAGTTTTTTGGAGATCTTTGGGATGCCTTGGTCTAAATGAGAGAGATAGAGGAGAAGGTTGTGGAATGTTTCTAAGTCAGAATGAGTACATGTATATATGGGCCATTAAATGGGCTTGGGCAGATGGGTCTTTGGCTTCCCAAAATCTGCCCATCTCTATCCTCTTTCCTTCCCTTTTAACTTGGTCTACATATTTTAAGTAGGTGCATCACTTACTTTCCACCTACTTAAGTAAGTAGCTTGCTAACTAGCTCTAAACATGTGTGTCTTCCTCATTTAATAAGTATGATGGGAAGTAAGTAGGTCAAGAAAGTATGACATGGAAACAAATAGCTGAGTAAGACGTATAAGTAGTAGCTCACGCATGTAGGACGTCTAAGAAAGTTGGTGAAACACATAGGTCGTCTCCCTTTGTCCGATGCCTTATCCGTTTATAAATATCATTTAATTTAACTTGACTTAATATTTATATACACTTGGACCCTTAGGCAGTAACTATAGCCTTATCATTTCATATTTAAGTAAGTTCGTCGACTTCAACTTACTGGTACACACGATGAGAAATACAAAGCATTACACGTTTGGCCTCAACTTTAGTTTTAAACTATTCCTAACCTTGTTCAAGTCCTTATCCTCCTTAGATAACTTAACTTATGACGACATAATGTAATGTGAAAAACTCAGGGCGTTACATCTACACTTCCCTATACTATCAAATAGGGTCTTAAAAATTCATAAGCTTATGGAGGACCTACTTCTCCATGTTTACATCAACTAACTCACGACACACTTTAACATATGAAAATACGAGATGTAACACACTGGACATGTTCAGTTGCTTTTTCAATCATCGAAAACACACACGACGTTTATTTCTAACGCCAATAGTATCATACAACAAACAATAAATAAATAAAGATCTCATCTCATCACCACTATATGTCATTAACAAGTGAATCTCTCATGGTTCTCGACTACTAGTCTATATGGTACTGAGGTTCTCATAAGGGACCATTGTGGCTCGTATACACTCTTTGCATAGAACAAGGAACTACTAATTAGCGTATATAGCTCAACTTATTGAAGTAGTATCAAGGGGGACACATATGGATCTGTTAGATTTTGTTATAAGGCAATTTTTTCTAGTACCTGTTATGTTATAAGAGCTCATACGAAGGAGCTATATGGCTCTAACCAACTTTCTGAAAGGGGAATGGGGCAACTGGAAAGCATATACAGCTCTAGTCATTGAGACGATACTAAATAGGAAGCTCATAAACTATCAAGTACATGAACATAATATCTCTTATATTTTGTTTAGAATCGCTTGGAAAACTTGCTATAGAGTCATGACAAGGAAAAAGGATAATGAATAGCATTTATATACCTATAAGCTGACCTTTTCATGGTGATGAAAGAACTAGCCTCCTTCACAAATAAATCTACAACACGAAACACCACTACTATTAACATGAGAAACATGACAATCAGTCAATGAATGACGATCGACTCAACTTAAGATTCTACAACGTGCATCTTCTCCTAACTTTTTTCTATCCCTTACGACTTCATCAATAACATATGTATATAATTACAACAACATCTCCAGCATCTCCATACCATAAAACCAGTTCCAAAATGTCACACAACAGGCATGACAATACTAGAATCAACAAGAAAAATACATCGACTAGCTAATGAGCGATAAGCTCGTTCTATAAGCGTTTCTACGAAGATTATCCAAGCCTATCTCATTTCTTGTCACACCCAACCTTGGAGGGCATGGCCGGTATCCGACGCTTGAATGGCTCAAGCATACAACATGTATATCATAATCTGTATACATAATTGTCTAGGCCGACAAGGCTTCAAAAATGACAATATAATGGAAGTCAGAGTGGAACAACCTATGACATAAGACAACTCACCAACAAATATATACATATAACAGGGCCGACAAGGCCCTAATAAGAGTAACAATATCTAAACACAAGGCCGATCAAACAACTATACAATGACCACTAGTGTACAAGCCTCTAAAAGTACTATTATATTTCATCAGGTCAGGATAGGGCCCAACCAAACCTAAAATAACTATATACATAAGAAGTATATCCTACCACTCGCTATATAGCAACTCCTAAGGAAGAGGTGTGTGATGACCAACTGCTAGATCTGAGCAACCTATTGTGGAGGTGCATCTATCTATCTACTACCGCACTCACGGGAATGAAACACAATGCTCCAGCAATGGGGCTGTCAGTACGAAAGAATGTACTGGATATGTAGGGCATAAATAAACATAAATAAAGGCAACAGTAAGCAAGGATAGCCAAAATATACAACCTGTAACTCAGAAGAAACACCATGGACCATAATGTGTAATAAAGAGATATAATCACGTATATATGTAGGCCTCTGTGGCCAGTATCCTTTATATAGTATATCCCATGTAAGCTGCGTATATAATGTCATATAGGTATATAATACATACATATAAAGACCTCTTACGGAATATGGATTACCTATAAATTTCCTTTTCCATATGAATCATTAAGAATGATAAAGCATGCTAGTTTTAGCTAATTTGGAATCTCTCCAGAAACTTTGTTTCATCAACAATACAATGTTACTATAGAATGTGGCAAGAACTCCCGATGAGGGACATACAAGTATGATAATTAATCGATAAGGCAGAACACAAATATCATGTTAACGACTAAAATAGAGCCTTTATTGGAGAGTACTTCATAGTTTTTGTCGTTAAGTCGATCATGCCTAAGAGAAAGGAATAAGCCCTACATACCTTATTGTTTTAGATATATGGATACCATGAGTCCTTGTACGCTCTACGAATGATTAATCTACATTATACCAATGATTTGTATCAATAACAGATTCATAACTTATAAGAAAGTTCATTTAGACATTTTTTTCGAACACCTTATGTGCATAGCGTTTATAAGATCTTGTGTAGCTTAACTTACACCTATAACAACACCACAACCTCCTTTACTAGTCTCCCCCACCTCCACAACTCAACAACAACTTAACAATTTCATACTATCCTCTTAAATCAGATAAAACAGCCCAACAACAACATACATAGCTTTTAAGGTTTAAGAGAGCTTGTTATACAAGGATTCCCCAACAATCACTTAATAACTATTTGTATGACTCTAAGAGAAAGAATAGGAGGATAAGAATTACCTTTAAAACCGGAATCTTCCTAATACAAGGTTACTTAACCTCTAAGGATTCTCCAAGAATCGACACCACAAGAAGAAGGACGATTCCACGATGACCACGAGATTCCTTACGTTGGATTTATGTAGTTTGCTTCTTAATTTCACCTTATATCACACAAGGCTTCTTAGAGAGAGTTTAGGAGCTGTTAGGGTTAAGAAAATAAGATAAAATGAGCTTAGGGTCGAGTTGGGCCTATTTATGGTAAGACATGAAAGTTGACACCGACTCCAACCATTGCAAGGTCTGCGAACCGCAGACCCTGCCTGTGAATTGCGGGTTGAGTCGCAGACCTTTCCAGGTTACTTGAAATATATGTCTCATTCTATTGTACTATTTGCATCTCGTAGGCATGACATGCGATTCACATATCATGCTCTGTGATTCGCAGAGTGCTCCATGAGGCATCGTCATGTCAAACTTTTGTCGCAACTTATTTTTGGTGATCCGCTGAGTCTTAAACATTCTCGAAACTTACTTGACACATCCGAAGACCTTTACAAACCTCTTGGAGGGGGAGGGGGTCTTACTATCTCTTAGACTAAGTCGACTAACATTATGATAACAATGACACATGAAAACATGTGATGCAATATCCTTCCCCTCTTAAGAACATTCGTCCTCGAATGTTGAGAATTTCGGCAGAGTTTCTAAGAATTCTAAGAATTTTGGCAGAGTTTCCTCTATAAATAGGACTACCCAAAACATGTTAAGAAGCCAGAATACATATCCCATGCCACACAGAGGTACAAAATAACATAACATAACAATATCGGCTCTACACGACCATCTATCTATCCAAAAATCAAAAGGGTTAAGCTATAACTCACCTCAACTAATAACTGTCAAAGTTTGGGTTGTATATATCTAATCTGACTCAACAACATCGTCTAAACAAGATATATAAGATAACTTTGATAGATAGGATAAAAATAGAGAAATCGTATCGCACGAGTGTCGATATAAACCTGCAGTCTGAAACAAATGAGGGTATCTGGACTTCATGTCCTCCTCAGCCTCCTATGTCATTTCATCCACATTATTATTTCTCCATAGCACCTTAATGGAAGCTACTTTCTTGGTCCGTAACTTGAAAACCTGACGATCTAAGACGGTAGTAGAAATTGCTTCGTACGATAAGTCCTCTGTGACTTGGACATCCTCTATAGGGGTAATACAAAAGGGATCACCTAATCGTTTCCAAAGAATTGATACATGGAATACTGGATGAATTGTTTCCAATTCTTGGGGTAATTCAAGTATGTAAGCCAGTTGACTGATTCTCTGAACGATCTTATACGGTATGATATACCTAGGACTAAGCTTGCCTCTCTTGGTGAACCCCATCATACCTTTCATAGGCGACACCTTTAGGAACACCCAGTCACCAATAACAAACTCTAGGTCTCAACATCTATTATCTGAATAGGATTACTACTGACTCTAGGCAGTTACCAATCACTTCTGGATCAACTTCACCTTCTCTACTGCTTGTTGTACCAAGTCAGGTCCTAATAACTTTGTTTCACCTGCATCGAATTAGCCGATAGGAGACCTACACTTTCGCCCATATAGGGCTTTATTTGGTGCCATCTTACTACTACAATGGTAACTATTATTATAATCAAACTCAATAAGAAGCAAATGATCTTCCCAACTCCCTTTAAATTCTAAACTACAAGCTTGTAACATATCCTCGAGCATCTGAATGGTGCGCTCATCCTATCCATCTGTCTGCAGATGAAAAGTTGTGCTGAGACTGACCTGAGTACTCAAACCTTTCTGAAAGGACCTCCAAAATTTAGCTGTAAAGTGTGCACCTCTGTCAAATATAATAGATATTAGAATCCCATGAAGTAGAACTATCTCTTTGACATATAACTTGGCATAATCGTCAGTCTAATATATAGTTCTGATAGGTAGAAAATGGGCTAACTTTGTAAGCTTATCAACGATAACCTAGATGGAATCAAACTTTCGACGAGAACAAGGTAACCCTGTAATGAAATTCATGTTGATTGCCTCCTATTTCCATGTCGGGATATCAATATTGTAAAGCAAACCTCCAGGTTTCTGATGCTCAACCTTAACCTGTTGGCAATTTGGACATTGGGCCATGAACTCTGTAATATTCTTCTTCATATCGTTCCACCAATAAATCTGCTGAAGGTTTGGTACATCTTAGTAGAACCAGGATGGATAGAATAAATGGACTGGTAAATTAATGCCATAATTCGCCCTCTGAGTCCCCTAACATCAGCCACACATAATCGACCCTTATATTTAAGAACCCCATCATCTGACAACTCAAATAACTCCTTCTTCTAAAAATGAATCCCTTCTCTTATTCTTACCAACTATGGATCATCGAACTACTTTGCCTTTACTTCTGCCACTAATGATGATTTTGCGGCATTCTAAACTATATCACCTCCATCACCTGCATCAAGCAACCACACACTCAAGCTGGCTAACCGATATAAATCTTTGGCCTTATCCAACTTATCAACTTCCACATGCTTCAGCATTCCAATGGACTTATGACTCAATGCATCAACTACAACATTTGCTTTGTCGAGATGATATAAGATATCTACATCGTAGTCCTTCAGCCACTCTAGTCATCTCTTTTGCCTCAGGTTCAACTCTTTCTGCCGGAATATATATTGTATGCTCTTATAATATGTAAATAAATCAACATGAATCCTATATAAATAGTGACTCCATAGCTTCATGGCAAATATAACGGCTGCCAACTCAAGATCATGAGTCGGGTAATTCTGTTCATCCTTCCTCAGCTGCCTTGAAGCATAAAGGATGACGTTGTCGTGCTGCAATAGAACATAGCCCAAACTAACCCTGGAAGTATCATAATAAACAACATAACCATATAAACCTTCTAGAAGTGCCAAGACAGGGGCTAATGTGAATCTACCCTTCAACTCCTGAAAACTTCTCTCGCAAATATCTGACCATTGAAACTTAGCTGCCTTATGAGTCAACTTCGTCAATGGAGTGGCAATAGAAGAGAAATTCTCTATGAGCCTCTGATAATAAACTGCCAAGCCCAAAAAACTACATACCTCAGTAGGAGTTATGGGCCTTGGCCAATTATTCACTGCCTCGATCTTTTGACTATCAACTTTAGTGCCCTCATCTGATACTATATGCCCGAGGAAGGCCACCGAATTCAACAAGAACTCGATTTTGGAAAACTTAGCGTATAACTTACAGTCTTGGAGCGTCTGTAATAATGCTCACAAATAGTCCACATGCTCTACCTCTGATCGAGAATACACTAGATATTCATCTATAGACATGATTACAAATATATCCAGAAACAGTTTGAACACTGGATTCATGAAATCCATGAAAGTCGCTGCTGCATTAGTGAGATCGAAGGACATAACGAGGAATTCATAATGGACATATGTGGTCTTGAAATCTTTCGGAATATCTTTCTCCTTAACCTTTAACTGATGGTATAGACCAAAGATCGATCTTTGAGAAATATTTGGCACCATGCAACTGATCAAATAAGTCATCGATTTTCGGGAGTGAATTTTTATTCTTGATGGTAATGATGTATATAAGGAGGGGATTGTATGGTTAGGTAGGTCGGAGTTGGATTGGGACCGAGGTAGATACAAAAATGGGGGTCGAATGGAGGTTGGCAGGTTTTAGGGTAGTGTGTGTTTGGTGGGGGGGATATGCGGGTGAATTTGGAGGGTGTTGGGCTAAGACATGTGGAGGGGATGAACTAGACAACTTGTAGGTTATGTTGGTGGTTGGAATTTGGTAGTTGGGTGGTGGTAAGGTGGCGGAAACTGGTCGGGACAGTAAGGTTGGCAGAATAGGGTGCGATCGGGATGGTGGGAAATTCGTTGGGGGTTTCGGGTGTTTGTGGGAAAAGTCAGTTTATGACCTTTTGGGTGTGAGTTGGGGGAAGTGTTAGAGTGTATTGGGGTGCAAGGAATTAGGTAGTTTGGACAAGGATGCAACACGAAATTGATAAACAAATTCATGTGCGGGTATGGTAATGTAGGCCGAGAAGACCTTCAATGTATTTGTAACAAGTAACCGGATAGAACCTTGGCTTGGGTATAGTTAGATCACAAAAGTTCTAACTAGAATTACACCGAGATTTTGGACCACCAAAGGACCAAGGGGTGACCCATAAAGGATCGGGTTTTGGACCACAAAAGGACTAAGGGTTGGACCACAAAAGGTCCGACTAAGATAACAACAGAAAAGTTGAAAACTTAGCAAGTTTGAGTAAACTCAAATATATTTCATAAAACTTCAATATCCCCTTACATCAATTACATCTCCTATTTATACTAGTTCTAGACCTTTTAGAAGAGGAAACAAGAAAGACATAAATATGTATCTTGGCCGAATGGGGGAGATGCTTGACCAACCCTTCATGTTCTCTAGGCCACCCTTTTGTGTCATCAATGTATCTCGGCCGAATGGGGGAGATGCTCGACCAACCCTTCATGTTTTCTCAGCCACCCTTTTGTGCCATCCATGTATCTCGGTCGAATGAGGGAGATGCTCGACCAACCCTTCATGTTCTCTAGGCCACCCTTTTCTGTCATCCATGTAGATAAGTGCATGAACTAGCTAGTTCATGAATTACCTCATTGGGAGACGTTGGAAGCTTCTATTTCTAGATGGTTCTCGGCTTAGTCATCTTATTTTATTACAAGGCCTAGTAATTAAGCTAAAAGGGAAACTAGTAATTAAGCTAAAAGGGAAACTAGTAATTAAGCTAGAAATTAAAAGAAAGCTAAAAGATCGTCTCGGCCAAGACCTACATAAAAGTAGAAAGTTAATGGCACTTCTTGGATCTTCAAGTCTTTACTTCAACTCCTCTCCACACTCTATTCCACATTAAGCATATTACCATAGGACGATTTGCAATCTTCGACACTCTTAGAAAATCACCTCCTGGCTCATATTGGGCACTTAAGCTCACAACCTTCTTTACATCAGGTGACTTTATTCAACTAAAGGTAATCAATGCACATCTTTAGCTAACTTTAGAAATGAATTTTCTAACATTTGACTACTATCCTTCTTACGAACAAATAATACAGGTGCGCCCCATGGTGAAGCACTAGGCCTAATAAATCCCTTCTCTAGCAAATCCTTCAGCAGCTCTTTCCACTCAGCAGGGGACATCCTATAGTAAAGAATTGATGTAGGTTGGGTGTTCGGAAGCACATCAATTTCCCTTTTGAGTGAAATGCTTGGAAGCTCATCGAGGAATATGTCAGGGAATCCATTAACAACCAGAATAGACTGAAGGTTTGGAGGATCTACCTTCACATCTAGCACTCGTACTAAATGATAGATATAACTCTTGGAAATCATCTTTCATGCCTTATGGAATGAAATAAACCTCCCTTTAGGTGCTGCCACATTACTAATCCATTTTATAATAGGTTCACCTAGTAAATTAAAGTGAATAATCTTCGTCCAACATTCCACATTAGCGTAACAAGAAGCTAACAAGTCCATGCCCGTAATGACATATAAATCCACCATTTCCAATTCATTCAAGTCAGCTACAATATGATGATAACAAATTATCACCTCACAACCCTGATATACCCGTCTAACGATCACTGACTTGCCAACCAACGTAGATACCGCAAACAGATTACTTACTAATTCAAGCTCTCTACCAAACTTGCCAGCAACGAAAGGAGTAATATACAACAAAGTAGAGCATGGGTCTATCAATGCATACATATTAAGAGAAAATACTGATAATATACTTGTAACCATATCAGGAGATGACTCTAGATCATGTCAACCTGACAACACATAGATTCAGTTCTGATGATCGCTTGAGCTAGATGCTCCACTCCTACCTCTGCCTCTACCAACCAATGTCTGACTACCTTTCTCAGGGGGCGTACAGATGAACAAGAAGCAACTACCGATCTTGTCAGTTTTTCCATACCACCTTCGTCTCTCATTGGACACTCTTTGTAAATATGTCCTAGATAACCACATGTATAGCACACATCTGACCCCCGATGGTACTGCACTGGATGGGCCTTTCCATACTGATCACATCGAGGCAAAGGCAACCTCATATGGATTGAATCCCCTCTATACTTTAGGACTGATGCATGTAAGCTCTGATCCTAACCAGAATAAGTAAATCGATCACGATGATGGTCCTGGAACTGCAGTGGTGCCCTAGCTGCCGGATAGGATGGGTGACTAGGAAACTGTGGCCTAAACCCACCTCTAAAATCCCCTGTATCACTTGCAGACCAGTCTCTCTTATGCTCGCCGCTATCATGCCCTCAATAAACCTGATGTTGTCTCTTATAATCCTCCAAATTATATGCATCAGCCTAGTTATGAGCAATATTCATATTTGGATTCAAAGAAGCCTAGTACACTCGCTAACCAAGTGCAGCCCCAAACTATTCACGAATCGATGTACTCGGTCACTCATCTCAGCCACAATTGTAGGAGCATATGTGGCCAAAGCAATATGCTACAAATTGTATTCCCGCATGCTCATACCTGCTTCAAACATAAAAACATGTCTTGCCTAGCCCGACGAAGCTCGACAGATAGATACTGCTGCAATAATGCCTTAGAGAACTCTCTCCATCCTTCTAGTGGGGCACGAGGTCCCTTAGACTGCTCCCATGTCTCATACAATGTCACAGTGACATCCTGCAACCTATAAGAAGTAAAATCTATCGAGCCAGTATTAGTGGCATGCATAACCCGTAAAGTCTACTACATCTGATCCAGGAAGTTCTGCATGTCCACATTTGGATCTGATCCTATGAATACCGAAGGTTCTAGGTTGATGAAATCTTAAACTCTCGCACTAACTGCTCCATCAGAAGGACCGGTAGTTTGACGCTAAGAGTGGGAGGCCACAAAACGTAACTGTACAGAGCTCTGCATATCAAAATCCTGCTCAGGAGCGATCTAGGGTACATCAGCTCCGCTATGCTCCTCTAGAGGTGGTGGTGGTGGAGTCGATAATACCTCATCTTGATGCTCCTGCTATCCGGGGTTAGTGGGTGGTACCTGATTGGTACCCTCTCCCACTTACACATCCACTCTCTGAATAGTTGCCTGTCATCTAGTCATAAGCATGACGAAAGAATAAACAAGATACATATTAAGAGTTGAACACTTATGACTCAGCTCTATTGCACGATCTATATCAAGAAGAAGGGTGACCATCATAAATGTCCTGTAGCCTCCAGTTTACAAGTGTGGTGCAGAACACACCCATAAGGAAGACTCTACTAGAGACGACTTACAAACTCCCTAGGACAAACCATCTCTGATACCAAGTTTGTCACACCTTACCTTGGGGAGTATGGTTGGAAACCGACACTTGAATGGCCCAAGCATACCACCTGTATATCATAACCTGCATACGTAATCGTTTGGGCCGAGAAGGCCTCAGAAATGACAATACAATAGAAGTCAGAGTGGAACAACTTGTGACATAACAACTAAATAGAAGGCCGACAAGGCTGAGCAAATAACTATACAATGACCATTAGTTTGCAGGATTGTAAGAGTACTATTATATGTCATCAGGTCGGGACAAGTCCCCGCCATGTCCAAAATAACCATATACATAAGCAGTAGAACCTACCACTCGTTGTATAGCAAGTTCGAAGTAAATGGAGTGTGACAACCAACTGCTGAGCAACCTACTATGGAGGTGCGTCTGTCTGTCTACCTATACCTGCAGGCATGAAACACAACGCTCCAGCAATAGGGAAGTCAGTATGAAATAATATATTGAATATGTAAGGAATAAATAAACTTAAATCAAGGTAACAGTAAGCAAGGAAATCCAAAAGATACAACCTGTAACTCAGAAGTGACACCATGGACCATAATGTGCAATAATGAGATATAATCACGTATATAATGTTGTAGGCCTCTGTGGGCAATATCCTTTATATAGTTTATCACGTATATAATGTTGTAGGCCCTTGTGGGCAATATCATCAATATTATATTTGTATAAGTTGCATATATAACGCCATAGGCCTTTGTGTGCAATATAGGTATATTATACATACACATAAAGACCTCTTAAGGAATATGGAATACTCTTTGGAACTTGTTGGAGTGACGTGAGGTCGTTACACCTCTGACTATCATTATATGGATTACATACAAATTTGTTTTTTCATATGAATCATTAAGAATGATAAAACATGCTAGTTTTAGCTAATTTGGAATCTCTCAAGAAACCTTGTTTCATCAACAATACAGTGTTACCTACATTATAAGTTGTCATTGTAGCTATATGGATCCGACGAGTCCTTGTACTCTCTACGAATGGTTATCTACATTATACAAATGATTTGTATCAATAAAATATTCATAACTTATAAGAAAGTAGACATTTTTCCGAACACCTTATGCGCATAGCATTTATAAGATCTTGTGTAGCTTAACTTGAACCTATAACAACACCACAACCTCCTTTACTACTCTCCCCCATCTCCACAACTCAACCAATAACTTAAAAACTTCATAACATCCTCTTAAATCAAATAAAACAGCCCAACAAGAACATACATAGCTTTTAAGGTTTAAGAGAGCTCATGCTACAAGGATTCCCCAACAATCACTTATCAACTATTTGTATGACTCTAAGAGAAAGAATAGGAGGATAAGAATTACCTTTAAAACCAAAATCTTCCCAATAAAAGTTTACTTCACCTCCAAGGATTCTCCAAGAATCGACGCCTCAAGAAGAAGGACGATTCCATGACGACCACGAGATCCCTTACATTGGATATATGTAGTTTGCTTCTTGATTTCACCTTAGATAACACAAAGATTCTTAGAGAGAGTTTAGGAGATGTTAGGGTTAGTAAAATTAGATAATATGATGTTAGAGTCAAGTTGGGTCTATTTATAATAAGACAAGAAAATTGGTACTGACTCCAACCACTGCAAGTTCTGGGAACCACAGGTTGGGTCATACACCTTGCCAGGTTTCTTGAAGTCTCTGTCTCACTCTGCTTCACTCTCTGTGTCTCATAGGCATAGCCTGCGATTTGCAGATCATGCTATGTGATTCGCAGAGTGCTCCGGGAGGCATCGTCTTATCGAACAATCATCGAAACTTATTTTCGGTGATCCGCTAAGTCTTAAACCTTCCGGAAACCTACTCGACACATCCAAAGACCTTTACAAACCTCTTGGAGGGGTCCTACTATCTCTGATCCTATGTTAAACAAGGATAATGACACGAGGGTTTTAATGCTCGAGTTGACACCAAGTAGTGTTTGGCCAATTGCATAAGGATTAGACCGAGGTTTCTAAGTACAAGCTCGAGTACTAACCAAGTGAGGGTGTCTGGTAACCTTATGATAGACCCTAGGCTTGGGTTTGGTTGGATCACACAAGTTCCAACATCCACTCACACCAAAGGGGTTCCTTAAGCTTGGGTTTGATTAGATCACACAAGTTCTAACCAAGACTTACGCCGAAGGGACCTTAGCTTGGGTTTAACTAGGTCACACAAGTCCTAGCTTCAACTTACACTAAGGGGTTGGTTCACAAAAGAACCAAAGGCCCACACATGGACCAACTAAGCTAGACAACACACAAGATGAATAACTTAGCAATTGAGTAAAACTCAAGTTTTTCTATTCATCAACTCTTCCATTTACAATATCCTAAGGGTCCTATTTATAGTAATACGTGGACTATTCTAGAAGGATAACAAAAGGACACAAACTATATGAACTTCTCGTCCAAGTATGGACAAGTGGGAAGGGTCTCAGTTTTCTTGGGGAACTAGGAAGTTCTCGGCTTCAACTCCATCAATGGGAAAGGTTTCGGGTTCACTTGGGGACAAGGATGAACTCAATCTCTTTCACACCCCTTTGTGGTTCCCATGTAGAAGAATGCACGAACTTGGCTCCTCAAAAATCTCATCTTCTTGGAATATGTTTGGAAGCTTCCATTCCTTGCATATATGCCTTGGCCGAATTAGAATGAAAGTATATTTCGACCAACCCTTCATCTTTTTGGTGTCCTCCATGTAGCCAAATACAAGAACATGTTGGTTCATGAATTGTCTTCTTGGAAGCCTTATCTTCTAGATCATTCTTGTCCCTTTGCCACCTTGGCTTAACCCTCTTCACACGACCTAGACACACGGCCTAGTCATCCCATTTCCTTACATCCTTGTCCTATTCACCTTGTCTTATTACATGGTACATTAACTATGTCCTAAGAAGAACTAAAAGCTAAGCTAAGAATTAAAGATAAGCTAAAAGAAAAACAAACATGGTCTTTGGCCAAGACCTACATACAAAGCCGAAATAAACTGCCTTCTCAAACCTTCACGTGATGTTCTCAACTCCACTCCATAAACCATGCTATCTTAGGCAACTAGTCGTGGATTGATGGTTCATTGTTTTCAACTTCGTCAACTCACTTATCAACTCAAGTTGAGAGTTCAAGTCCGTGCTCTTTCTTACATCAATCTCCCCTTCTTTAAAAGATTTTCCTCTCAAATTCATGTCGGTTAAGTGCATTGATATGTCGCCAATATGAAATGTTGAACCTTCATCTACGTCCGGAAGTTCCTCCTTGTAGGTGCCTTCCTGGAACCTCTCCAATAACTTGAAAAGGCCATACTTCAAATAATGTTCCCACTGGATCAAGGAAGCATAGGTAGAGTAAGTGAGTCGTGCGTTATCCGCTTCTTCATTAGAGGGAGCCATGGGTTTCTTGTCTTGAGTTAAGATGGGATAAATTTCACCAACCTCACGCTCAACATCAAATAATAATTCAAGGTTCGGAAGAGGGGTAGCAAGAGTTCTACAATCTTGAATGGAATGTTGACAAAAAGAAGCCAAGTCACGGAAGCTCCTTACCATATTTACAATAGTACGTTCGGGCTAACTACGGATAGTTTCCACTTTGCATGGATTAACATGAATGCCTTGGTCATAAGTAGGATAATGATGTTGTGCACCACTCAATTTTGTACTACAGAAAAAGATGACACCAACACGAATTCCGCTAGTTTTACGTTCAACTTCAAATGGATCTCCACGGTTTGGCATAGCTAAAGTTGGTGCTTCACGTACCCTTCCTTCCGTGTTTCCCGATGTTTCTTGAGACCATTCACACTCATTCTTTCTCATTAGCTAATTGATAGGGGTATCCATGGTACAATAACCCCGAATGAAATGATGAAAGAAAGAGGCACAATCAAGGTAACCAATTACTGCAATTATACCCGTGGTCTCGGTACAACTTCGGAGAGTTACGAACTCGGAGTTGTCCATAAGAAAACCTCTGGATGATATGTCTCCCATTAAAGGTCATAGGACCTTATGTATGATCTTCATGAATGAGCTTAGAGACAACCGCGATCCAAGTGGCACCACAAGCCACTCGTACCATCCACGTTAGATTTTGAAGAACAACTTTCGTTCAATTCTCTTTTGGGTCTTCATTAGTTGATAATCGTTCCTCAACTCCTTCTTGAGAAGCAACCTAGTTCCCCTCAACTTATCCAAACAGTCATCTATTCTCGGCATAAGAGACTTTTACTCCAAGGTGACGTTGTAACCTGTTCGGCCATCAATGCGCACATACCAAGTTTCACTTTCTTTTGGCACCAACAAGATCGACACCACCCATGGATGAAGGTTCTCTTAGACAAACAATTCCTGAATATCCTCTGGATTGTGACCATAGTAGGTAGGATTAGGTAGTGAACCTCCGGGAACTAGCAGTCCATTTGTTGAACCATTCGGTGATGCATTCTCCGCAACCTTCAAGATTTCACTTGAGTCGGTATCTTCACGACCCCTTTATCCTTGAACACCAAGGAATTTACGGAGCTCCCCTTTTTTAATTCTTCTTTTTTTGTACTTCAAGTAAGAGGCTCCCGGTTTTACGTTTCTCGGCATTACGGATCTTCAATCTCCTCACCTCATTAGGTGGCAATGGGACAACCAGGTTTTTTTATCATTTTTTTAAAAGAATAGATATTCTTTTCTTCATCATATTGCACCTTTCTCTCAAGTTGCCACGGTTGACGTAATAAAATATGACACGCATCCATAGGTAGGATGTCACACCATAGTTCGTCTTCGTACTTGCCAACCCGAAAGCTAACAAGAGGTTGTTTTACCACTCTTAGCCCCTCATCTTGGTTTATCCATTGGAAAGTATACGGGTTAGGATGGTTGCGAGAAGGTAAGTTCAATTTGTTCACTATCTCTACGGAAGCCAGGTTGACACAACTTCTTCTGACAATGATCATGTTGCACACTCTATCACTTACCTTGCAACGAGTATAAAATAATGACTCTCATTGTGTCTCCTCATGTTCTTCAAGAACACTCAACACATTTTGGAGTACAAAATTTTCATGCTCCTTTGCAAGAGTAACATTTTCTTCTACGAACTCCTCGATTACAGATTTCTCCATAAAAGGGAATCTTCTCTTTTGTGACTATACAATGGATTAGTCAAGGTGGTAGTGTCCCTTTATCAAATATTGTACAATGGATTAGTGAACAAGGTACAACTCCTCTCATGCCTTGGGCTGCTGTGCACAACCCTGGGTTTAAATTTATTCCTTGCGGCGTGCTCCGCAAGTTCCTTTTTTAAGGCTTGCACACGTTCCACAAGAATGTCACCGATGATCCTCCTTAGTTTTTCTTTTCTTACGTGAGCCATAATGTCAAAGTGTGGAATAGTATGGCCTCTGATACCAATATGATGTATATAAAGAGGGGTGAGTGGGGGTAAGTGGGTCGATGTTTGGTTGTAAATGTGTTAACCCGAAAATGGCCTTGAAAGTGGGGTTCTCGGGTTCTCGAATTTTGCCGACAGTGTGGTATTTGGTGTCTGTTTCGGGTAGTTTTAGGGAGAGTTGGGTTTAGGAGTTTTATGGGGTTATTGTAGACACATTGAGGGTTGTTCTGGTGATCGGGATTTGTTAGTTTTATGTTGGTGGATGTTGAAAGTTTACTAAAATAGTGGGATTCTTAGTTGGGGTGTGTAGTGGGCTGTTAGGTGTTGCGGGATGATACGACTGATTGTGGATTTCATGTGATGTTCTCAACTCCACTCCATAAACCATGCCATTTTAGGCAACTAGCCGTGGATTGATGGTTCATTGTTGGCATCTTTGACAACTCACTTATCAACTCAAGTTGATAGTTCAAGTTCGTGGTCTTTCTTACATTAAAATGTCTCATCTAAATCCCCTTCAAGAATATTGTAACATGGAGTAGAGATAATAATGGGAACCTTATCAAATGTAATGAGTGCAACTTAGATGTCAACAAGACAATGTAATGGTAAGTTATGATTGAACCCTTTTTAATATCTACAAGTATAAGCGGTCATGTGAGGCCAATTGATGTTATTTTGATATTGTGTTGCCCTGTGTGGCACTGGATACATGTTTTGGCTGCTTGACAGGTTTTGGATAGTCCTGTTTATAAAGGAAACTCTACCAAAATTCTTGTTCTAAGAGATGAAATAACAGTAACCATCCCTAAATGTCTGGCAGCTTCCTGTTTTATAAGTGTGGTGCACAAACACTCATAACCAAGACTCTACTAGACACGCCTCCTAGGCTCCCTAGGATTGACCTACTTTGATACCATGTTTGTCATACCTCAAACTAAGGGGTGTGGTTGGCACCCGGTGCCGTACTGGCCCGAGCATACCACTCTGCTAATCAGACTCCTGCCTGAGTAAAACTTCAGGCCGACAAGGTTGTACTAGAACATAATACAAATAATAATACCATGGAAGGGGCGACAAGGCCACAATCTGTACAACAAAGATACAACCCAACCTCTAAAGATGAAAAATGAGGGATCAATGCAACATATACACAAGGCCGACAAGGCCATACATCACAATTGTACACACAACACAAGTTGGTGAGCCTCTATGAGTGACTAAATTGTCACATGGTCTAGACAGGGCCCCGACCTACCCATTGTATACATATGTAGACATACTCAACACTTGACTAGGAAGCTTCGGAAGAGGTGAAGCTTACCAACCGAAGGCTGAGACTTGACAGTTCCTACTAAGGTGGTTTATTAGGGCTCCAATCAGAAGCTACAACATAAAATGTAGTGCCCCCAACAAATGAGATGTAAGTATGAAAGAAATGTACCGGTATGTAAAGCATGAATAACTATATAGAGCATAAGCTGTAAAGTAGGGAATAAAAAGCAATATGATACTCTAATAACCTGTGTGCCACTTAGGGAGAATAATGACACTCTGAAACTATATTGAAACATATATATATATATATATATATATATATTTTATTATATAATCTGCCCTCGACTTTAGCTCGAGGTATGTGATATTGTACTTTCTTCAAGTAACTCTGAGGTGTATGTATGGATGCACATAAGTGCATGTCCTCCGGTTATAGCCTGGGGTATGTATAATGTACATATACAACTACCCACCGGCTATTTACTCGATGGTGTGAATAGTATATATATAAATATATGACTTCCCACTGATATTAGTTCGGTGGTATGGGTAATATATTGTAGTAGTAATGGCACTAGTGGCCTCTTTGAAACTCATAAACTCTTTGACTTTACTTAGGAATGACTTTTGGTCGACTCGACGATTCACTCCTTGGAACGCTCCTTCTCGGAGGTTTATGATACTCAGATGAACAGCCAACAATCAAGTAATACAGAACATGGTAACGATATGAGGAAACGCTCCCGACAAGGGACAAACAACATATGACTTAGAATAGTTTTGTTGACAATTCATTTGGAAAATGATTTTTGTTTTGAGTACATGCTTTAAGAAGAAAGGGATAGCCTTACATACCTTTGTCGATTTCACTTAATGAAAATGACGTAACCAGTCCACTCCACACCTTAATCTACAATAATAACGCTAACGCTAACATTAAATTAAGAAATCTAGAATAACAATACGTTGAGAAGCAAGCTCGCATTACAACTAACTAAATGGTGTTTCCCTCTTTCCCTCTCTCTATCTAAAGCTTAGAAAAACAAAAGAAAATACACCTATATTACTATCACCATATTTACTGTCCTGGGATACAACGAAAACATCCTCCAATACACTACAACAATCCAAACAGTCCAACAATTTATAACAACAACAATAACTTGGACTCACGGCTTCCGATCACCGTCCCGTGAGTCCTTTGTTGAAAATATACTAGAATTGCTTATCCAAACTCGTAGACGAAGCTAGGACAAAACCCTTACCTCAATAAGTAGAGAATTAGATCATTAGCTTGCTCCCACCACAAGAAACTTCACTTCTACATCAAGAAGAGCTCAAGATGAAATTCTTCAAGTTGAAGATGAACTACACTAGAAGGATTGATGAATTCTTATAAGGAGAAGAAGATGAGCTAGAGAAAATTCTTCCTAAGTTGTTGCACATAAAACGTCCAAGAAAATGAAGATTTTCAAGATGAATAGCTTGCACAAGTTGTTGGTCGTATATTTCTCTAGATAGGAGCTCTTAATTGATCAAAATCAATTGTTATCTCAAATGGTGTATGTTATGCGAAAATCACTCTCTTCAATTTGTATTGGAGAATTGATTACTATCAATTTGTAGTGAACAAAGTAGCTTGGATGGTGGAAGAGGAAAGTTTTGTCTTTACTTGCTAGTAGAGACTTTACAAGAATATGTATTTATACAAAAGCACCTTATGCACCTACTTGCTAAATATAAGTTCCTTACGCACCTACTTGCTTAATATAAACACCTTATGCACCTACTTGCTTAATTCAAACATATAACATGTTAGTACCTATATTATTTAAGCATATGTGTCGTCCTCATTTGATAATTAATACATGTGGTAAGTATCTCAAGCAACTATTACGGGTAAGCAACCAATCCATTTTATTCACCCAAAATCCCGCTTGTTGCATTTAATTGCATTAATCAATGTCAACTTGGTCATACCTATATCAAAAGAATATACGAGATGAAACACATATACCATCATGTAAACACTGAGATTTATAAACGACACGACTCGAAATAAAAACTATGGGGTATAACATACTCTTTCTTGTATATTTAGTTTCTTTGTAGGACTCTAAAATATCTTGATAAGTATGGTGTAGAATCCTGATAAGTATCGCATAGAATCATGCTGCCGTGTACGCCTAGTCTTTTCCATAAAGAGCATAAATCCTAGTTGTTGCAGGATTTATTTAGAACATGTTGGAACTGGTTCAACCACCTGGTACTCCAACCTCTAAGTCTTCTAATTGTTCTAAGCTGGAACATGTTTACAAACCTGGTTTATTCAACTTCTTCCGTGATCTTGATTCATTCAGCTCTATACCACGTCTGCTCTCTGATTGACCAAGGGCATGGACCCAGTTCATTCGCCCTATGCATTCTCTTCACCTTGTGCATTCTATTTGTCAATCATCAAAACTACCACTTATCATTCTTCTGAATGCCAACAAATTCCCCCTTTTTATGATGACAAACCCATTCTTGTGATACCACTATATAAGTCCGTGAAAAATATCTCAAAGAGAAGAAGATTTGACAAAACACCATTAGGATGAACCAGGTTAGCATACATGGGTTATAAATATTACAACAATTTTCTTCCCACTTTTGGCATCATTAAGAAGTTATATCATGTAAATTAGTGTCACTATTAAGCACATAGTTGCTGGGGGTATCACATATACATAGAACAGTTAACTCATATTATATTCTCTAGAATATATGGAAGAACATAAATTAGCATCGAGACAAAAGTGATCAAGTTCCATTACATCAGAGACATAGCATCAACACTAAGTAACAAACAAAATATAAAGACCAGTGCCACAAAAATAGTTAGGACAAGGAAAAAGAAGACACATCAGAGGATCTAACTAATGATGACTAAGAGGTGGGTTTAGAGTTTGAGGCATGATCTTTGGACACAATAGACACCAGTTTCTAGATAGCCTTGGTATTCTCTTCTCTCTCTTTCTCCAGGGATGCCTACACGCTCTAAAATTTCTCCTTAAGAGCCACCTCTCGTATCCATACTTAACATGTAGAGAGTATATGATGTTATCATGTTTTTCTTTTATCTCTACAATCTCAGCCTCCTTGGAAGCAAGTAGATCCCTCAAGGATTGTATCTCAGCTTCTGCAGTAAGAGCTGATTGAGCATCCTGATTTTGTACACCAATGACATCCTTTGTATTTTGATATTACTGGACTTTAACTAGTACCTTGAAGTGTTCAAATATGTCTTCCAACTAAAAACCCAATGCCAATCCATGATTTTTATGCTCCTGAAGAGTAATCTTATAAATGTGCTAAATCATGAGACTAGGTAGATTTATTGGCACTTGGGTATCAAGATGTTCTATCAGTGCCATGTCCAGAAATCATGTCTGGTCTCTTCCTTCCTTTTGAGGAAAAATCATGTGATATACCACTGTAAAGTGCAACTTATACAGCTTGTGCATCTCTCTCATCTACACACTTGTATACTCTATTAAATCTGGATTTCCACATAGCTTCCTTGTGATTTCTAGTGCAGATGTCATTCCTTCAAGTGATGGTCAGTCAGTATTTATACTTTGCCCATCCTCTTGATGGTACCTTCAAAATCTCTCCCAAGATTCAAGGAGTCTGCACAAACTTGACTCCCATCATAGTGCTCACAAGTTGTTCTCCATCAAAGATGTTATTGACATAAAATTCAGTAACCTGCTCTTTACACATCTTCCTCTCTTCTCCTATAGGAAGAAACAATTACTCCATACTTGATGCTCAAGTTTTAGCAGCAATGTGACCATCTTAGGACCTCCATACCCCCACTTCTTATACATATATGTAACAAGATGAACTTAGTTGTTTCCTATCCTCTTAACACATAGTTGTAATGACTCGTTAAGTCATTTTTGGCTTAACATCCTCACTAGACCACACTACCCTTCCATAGATTTTTTTTGGGTTTGTGACTCACGAGGATAGTAGCACGGATCCCGATGTGAGTTAGGTAGGTTTAGGAAAAGAACCTAAGTTTGATGTTTTTGAAATTAAAAGAGTTGACCCAAAGTTGACTTTGAGTATACGGGTTCATTTCCGAGTTTCATCATTTCTGATAGGTTCAAAATCTCATTTATGACTTTATCGAGTCTTTGGTTTGCTATCCGAGGCATTTAGATGTGTTTAGAGTGTTTATTTGCTAATTGGTGAAATTTGGGAAAAATTGAGACAAATTGTAGAATAGCGTTTCTTAGGTTTGGTCGAATGAGTATTCTAGTGCGCAAGCAAGTTTGTATCATCATTTACACTTGGGTAGTTTATTTGGTTCATTTTTGGGAGGTCTCGGGTTATTTGGGTGTTAGATGGAAGATTTGTGGTTTTGCTACTGTTGTTGGTTATGGTGCAACAGTACCAGTAGATATTGGCCACACCTATAGAGCCACTTCTACTGAATTTGGTCCACAAATGCAAGTCCTGAAAGATTTGGGTGTTAGATTAAATATTTGTGGTTTTGCTATTGTTGCTGGTTCTGGTACAATTGCACCAATGAATATTGGCTGCACCTATAGAGCCACTTCTGTGGAAGTTGGTCCGCAGATGCGATTCCTGAAAGATTTGGGAAAGACCGCATTAGCAGAACTTTATGCGAGAGGCGAGTCACTTTCATAATGCCATCTCCGCTTTTGAGCATCTTCGGTACCTTAAGTGGGGCCGCTTATGCAGTCATATTTCAGTAGAAGCGAGGCCGTTCATACGAGGGAAATTCCATTGTATTCGGATCGCTGTCTCAGATATAATAAAAGTTCCTGAAATATTTGAGAAAGACCGCGTTTGCGGAACTTTATGCGCAGACGCGAGCCGTATCGGCGGTGTCATCTCTACTTTTTCACATCTTTGGTATCTTAAGTGGGGCTGTTTCTACTGTCATATTTCAATAGAAGCGAGGCCGCTCCTTTGAGGAAAATACCAGAGGAGCGGGATCATTGTATCAAAAATAATAAAAGACCCCAAGTCTGACTTCATTTCTCATTTCTCACTTTCCACAACTCTAAGCTCGGTTTGGGGAGGAATTCAAGGTTGTCCATTATTTGTACTCTTACGGTAAGAATTTTATCCTATTTTCATACCCTATTTATGATTCCCTTACTTAATCTAGGTTTTGTATCATGATTTGGGTGATAGAAACCTAGGGTTCATGTGTAAGGTTAAGAGGGTTAATTTAATGAAACTGGGTGACATGTTTTAGTCTTTTGAGGTTGATACTTCAAATTGGAGATTGTTCATGAGTGGAAAAATGATTCTTAAGCTTTAATCGCTAATTTAATTGCATGATTTATAAGTGAAATTCTAGAATTTGTCCTACAAATTAGGGTTTTTTATATATTAAAGTCCATTGAATACCTATCTAGGATTAGTTGACCCTCAAACTTAAGGATATGATTAATTAGGTCACGAGTATTCTATTGTGATATTAAAGTTCCAATTTTACCCTTGTGGGCCTAAGGTTGCTTTGGGGGTCGGGTATTTAGTTTCTTTGAAAGGTATTATCTTTTTGTATGTATTTAGAATAATGTGTTAACGTAGAATCTATGATATTAGAGTGGGAACATTCAGAGGTGCTTCAAAAGGGCAAGGCCTTAACATGGGACTAGTTTGTGCCACATGTTCGACTGAGAGGTAGGCTATGGTTTTCTCTATTAGCCTTTGATACATATGTGTAGTTGTTATAATTATTAAGAGGCATTGGGCATGATGAGGGTCCCACCTTCGTGACTGTGATGAGCAGTTGGGTGGGTCTGTCTATCTACATGCACCTGCGGGCATTAAACACAGAGACATCAGTATGAAAGAATGTACTGAATATATAAGGCATGTAAAACATGAATTTAAGAATGTAATACAAGTGAAGGGTACAAAAGTCAACTTGAAACTCAGAACTGCCATTGAGGTGGTACAACATACATACTCATGATCATATGCATAATAGTAAAAATTAGGGCACTCTATGGGTCCATATCATAACGTACCCAACTGCAGTGGTATGCATATATAAGTGTCATACCCGGCCGACTATAGAGCATATCGGTAGAAAATAGATCCATATATATACAACGCATGAATGACCTTAAGGGACATCATAAATAAGGTTGGAGTGACCTAAGGCCGATATCCTCCGACTATCGTTATGCGGCTACGTACATCAGTTATTGTCAACCAACAAGAGAATGTATGTAGGGTGCAGAAAGTACTCCTGAAAAGGGACAACAAGTATCATAAACTACTTCAATGGAACACAAAGATATTGTATTTCAAGCTATTATGAGTAGAGTCATTTGAAAGACGTTTTGTTACGTTCTTGTTCTTTCATAAGATAATGCCAAAGAGAAGGGACAAGCCCTACATACCTTGTCGCCTTTGCTATATGGATTTCACAAGTCCTAATATGTTCTACGAATGATTATCTAAAATATAAGAATGATTTGTATCAACAAAAAATTCATAACTTATTAGAAAACTCATTTAGGCATTTCGTTGAAGACTTAACGTGCCTAGAATTCATATGATCTTCTATATCCAAACCTATATTTTTATTAACATAGAAAGCTTCTCAAATCCTCCCTCCTTAGCTTCACAACACATATATAAAGATTTAACAACTTTCACCATTCCATAAATTCAAATAAACAGCCCAAAAACAACACAATATAGCTTCAAGATTTTGTAGAACTTATTCTATATAAGATTTTTCAACAATCACCCTTCTAATACATGTATAATATTAAGAGCAATATGAAAGAGACGGAACTTACCTCCAATAACAAGAATTACTCCAAATAAAGGATTACTTCACTTCAAAGGATTCTCTAAAACTAACACAATGAGGAGAAGAATGATCTAACGATAACCATAAGATTCCTTATTTTAGATTTGCTTAGTTTGCCTTTGATTTTGACCATGGATCATATGAAAACTTGTAGGGAGGGTTTGGGAGGTAATTAGGGCTAAAAATGTGATAAAATGATATAAGGGTCGAATGAGGGTTAATTATAGGAAAGAAAAATTAGCATCGACTCATCCGGCGGCATGTCCTGCGAGTATCTCACAGGATATGCCTCAGACCCCCAAAATCTATGTCAAGGTGTGAAACCTCTCTGCGTCTTGCAGACACCTCCTGCAAGTCATAAGTTGTGCTCTACGATTCACAGAGTACCTCAGATATTAGCATCTTGTCGAACTTTCATCGAAACTTACTACCGTTGATCCCATTAGTCCTAAGCTCTCCTGAAACCTACTCAACACTTCCATAAACCCTTATTAGTACCTTGGAGGTATCATACCATCTCTGATTAACTGATTATGTATTCATACGTCACTCTAGATTATCTCATACACTTGATGAAAATGAATTATTTAAAGAATCGTTTCTTGTACAACGTATATGCCTCGTGTGTGGATATGGCATTTATGTTTTCATATGATATCTCATGCATATTACACTTGATAAATCATATGGCTATAGCCCAATGTTTTCTAGTTGGATCTGCATCGGGTGGAGTGATATTATTTCAGCCTTGAATGGTGGGTTGCCCAATATGATCTAGTTGGATCTAGTTCCGGATGTGTATATGGACCTCACGAGTTCCCCAAGGGTCACAACTCCCTATTAAATGAGCGTGTGTATATCAGTTGCATAAGGTAATTGCATTGTATTGCAGTTCATCCTTATTTGACTTTATTGATGTGGTTATTAAGCTATAATTGGATTCTTGGGAAGAATTAGGTTTATCTACTGTACTTAGTTAATTACGAAGTTTCATCTAACTTATGGGGATAATATATGTTGACATTAACACCAGTTAAAGTGTAAAAGCAAGTGTTTTTAAAGACTAACCCCCACCAGTACTTCAAGTTAGGGTCAGTCAATGATACTTGCTAAGTACATGTTTATCCTCGTACTCATACTACACTTGCTACACTTTTTTGTGTGCAAAATTAGATTCATATACCAGTGGAGCACTTGAAATAGGTTGATCGTAGGAGTTGCTTATTTTGATTTATCGGTATGAGCTGTTTGGCTAATCCACAGTAGCGGACTCCACTACATCTTTATCTTTATTTTGTCTTTCCTTTTCGAGATAGTTGTATTGGGATCTATTTTATTTGAATTCGTATTTTAGAGGTTCTTGTACCTATGACACCAAGTTTTAGGGGTGTACTTGTTATTTCTGCAATTTCTGAGCAACAAACTTTCAATTATGACTTATGTTTGGATCAACTACTACCTAAGCACTCAAAGATCCATGTTCTATGATCAACTATGCCAGAAGGTAAAGTTGCAGATTAAATAAATCAACAGAAGAATTATTTAGAGAAAACTTCGGGCTGAATGGAGGAAAGAACTACGACCTACATCTTTGTTAAACCCCGTAATTTTGTATATAGAATGTACCTTAAGTTAGGAAGCCTAAGATAACTAATATGGTTCCATTGGGGAGATTAAGAATGGTCAATTTGAAACTCTAACAAGTCATAAGAGTTTAAAGAGTCGTTAAGCTCTTCATGTTTGCAATCCTTACTTGAGTGTGTCACATCAATTTGATGCATGATGAAAGTAGTATAATTTTCATAAAAAGGATAAGTAAGGTCTTAGTTCAAGATTGTAATTACATCCAAAGGATTTCGAGTCATACTCGTTGTTTCACGTACGTTAGACAACCCAAATAACCGATTTAAGTTCCAATGACTTGAGCCCCGTCCCGATAGTTATTTATGACATAAATGGATCCTAAGAAGGTTTATGGATGGTTATAAGTCATTGGGATCAAAAGAATCACATCTCGACAAAGTTTGACGAAGATAGAATGATACGCTAAGGGTTTCGCCCTACGGAACCCTTTTTGCCTCGCGGATGAGGCCACAGAACAAATCCACCTTTCCTCCACCTCACCACCACCATATGCAGTGGAATATGCAGCAACATATGGGAATATGTGCCACATATAAAGCCATATATGTGAGGCAGTGGAGTGGTTTATTTAAGCCAAAATTCGGCCAGCCTCATGTTCATTTCATATTTCGAGCCCATAAGCCCCAAGCACCTCCCAAACACTCTTCATCATCAAATAGTATCCATACATGTATCTAAGATAATTTCTTCTTCCAAGGAATGAGAACATCTTGAAATCTTGTCTAGTTGGCTTGTCAAAGTTGTGAGCTTCTTGGAGGTTGAGTTGAAGCTTGTTGTAGGAGACTCCTTGGCTGGTAAAGGTAAGGTTTCATCACCCTTATATGTCCCTTAGTTCCTCTTAACTTAGCTTGATTAATTGGTGGAGATAACTTGTGAGTTATGGAAGTATGATGAGTATGATCTTGAAGAAAACCTCTTGTGATATGAAATCACGTTACCTTTTTGGTTGGGGTTGTTAATTGAGATTTAGAGTAAATACAAGTATTAAATCATGTTGATGAAGTTGTGAAGATAAGGGAAAAGATTTATGGAAGATGGTGGTGTTAATTTGAGAAAGAATCAATGATAGAGTAACACTAGAACTCCACATACACAAGTTATTTGCCGAATTGCCTAAATGAAATTTCCTATAATACATGAGTGATATTGATACAAATCCCTTGTTTAATGTAGATAACCGTCCATAACACATGTGAGGCTCTGCGGAATGTAACATCAACAAGGTATGTAGGGCTTACTTTCTTCTCCTTTATGGCATAATCCTCTCTATAACAATCACTACTTGAGGCTATTTCATTCCTTGATTACGTACGTATCCGTCCTTCGTTAAGGTTATGTTTCATTTTTGATGTTATTTCCTATCCATGGGTAAAGAAAGGATTAATTACTTCATGATTAAGAAACTAAAAGTGAGAAGTCTTCCTTCACATTGGTTGTAACAAAGTAAAAGGGTACATGTGTCCGCATAAGGAGAGTTGGGGGTGTAACGACCTTACCTCACTCCGACGAGTTGATGAGTCCTTCATAGGCTTGGTATGGCCCTAATATGCATATATTATGTTTTTACATTGCCCACAGAGGCTTATGGTGTTACAAATGAAGCTATACATATATGATACTGATGATATTGTCCACAAAGGCCTATACGCGATCTATTATATACAAAGTATTGCCCACAGAAGCCTATGATGTTATATACGTGATCGAATATTTATACATACATGCAGGTTGGTCTAGTGTGACACTTATGAGTTTCAGGTGGTATCCCTGGTCTCATTGATTTGTTATTTCTTTATTTACAGTTGCCTATGCCCTTTATATTTAGTACATCTTTCGTACTAATATCCCTTCTGGGGCATTTTGTTCATGCCCGCAGGTAAAGATAGATATTCAGACGACACCTCACAGTAGGTGATTCGACTCAGCTGAAGGTTGTCATGCTCCTTTCTTCCGGAGCTATCTAGTGAGCTGATAGATATGGTGGTTGCATATATATATAGTTGGGTATGGCGGGACCTTGTCCAGACCAGATGTTGTTGCTATGCTTTTAAGAGGCTTGTAGACAGTCCTTCCGTA
This sequence comes from Anisodus tanguticus, assembly GCA_034509755.1. Taxonomy (NCBI): domain Eukaryota; kingdom Viridiplantae; phylum Streptophyta; class Magnoliopsida; order Solanales; family Solanaceae; genus Anisodus; species Anisodus tanguticus. The sequence continues at coordinate 25,002,604 of CM067551.1, forward strand.
TAGTGGTCTTGGGTGGCCTTATTGTATATATATGTATGTTGTCCTTTTCTGCATGCAAGTGGTTGTGTATTGATTAGGTAATCACCGTCAGAGGCCCTGTCGGCACATGTATTATTCAGTATGTTACAGGGATTAGGATTGGTACGCTCGGGCCTTAGCGCACCGGGTGCCAGCCACACCCCCTAAGGTTGGGGTGTGACAAACTTAGTATCAAAGCATGTATATCCTAGGGATGTCTACAAGTTGTGTCTAGTAGAGTCTTTTGTATGGATGTTTTTCGCGCCACACTTATAAATAGGAGGCTATAGGGAATTTAGGATGGTTTCCTTCTTTCTTGATCTAGATTGTGCACTAGAGCCAAGCTATAAGTATCCTATTCTTAACCTTGATGTATTTACGATTTCAGCGATGCCCTCTACAAGGGATATACCTTCTATCCATACTAGCCCAAATACAATTAGGGGCACTGAAAGAGACCCCCACACTGTCAGATATACCATCAGTTATACTACTAGCACCGTCTTACAAAAAGGTTAGAAAGGTAGTTCAAGTATTGACCTAGTTGGTTGCCTCTCAGGCACGGTAGATTCTTGGTATGATTGATAGTGGTAGACCCCTGGAAGGGTCAGAGAGTTCACAGCCCAGGGAGCTTGTTGACCAGAGATAGTTGATGTTCGGAAAACATGACTTAGTTGGAGAGAAGGAAAATATTAAGAGGGCTAGGGTGGTTGGTGATTATCGCGGAGGACAAAGTGAGGAAGGATGTTGGATACATGATCAGAATGACAGGTGTTCGTGATAGATCAGGTACGAGTAGAATTCTCGGTTAAGGCTGAGGCAGGCGTCATAGCCTTCAATATCTCAGGGCCAGAATAGGAATAGTTCATATCTAGGGGGCCATCTAGGCCATGTTGTAAGATGTGTGGACGGATGTATGATGGGACTTGTTGTAAGGATAGCTTACTAAGATCGTTCACAATAAAGATTTCGATATGACACAAAAGTGACTATAAGTGGTAAACGGAAGTGGAAGTAAAATGTTATGACAAAGTAATAAGGACGAAGGATGTTCATCAAATAGATAGACGGGAGAAAGATTGTAATAATAAGGATACCAATAACAATACTAGGGTAGAATATACAACAGTAAGATTATCATCGAAGATATGGACAGTAGCAAGGGTATGGTACTTAAACCTTCCTAACCAAGACTATAACACCCGACGTCCAGAAGTGATGGTACAAGAATTACATCAAAATAAGGGATCCTAAAAGGAATTTAAGCTAGAAATGCAAAAGTTAAAGAATCGAGTGACGAGTTAAAAAGAAATCTAACACCATTGTGGGGGGAGCCGAGACGGTAGTAGATTAAAACCGGGCTATAATTTGAAATTGAATTTGTTTAACACTAATTCCACCATGAAGGTAAGCAAGGTGCTTAAGGATATGTAAGTTGAAGTAAGGACGAATGAGACCGATATAAGTACATGACAAAGTGATAAAATGGCCAACATATCTCAAAAGTCTAAGGTAGACGTCAGGAAGAGGAGTAAAGGGATAAGGATAATGAATCAAGGATATAAGTAGGCAAATAATGGTAAACTTTGGGTTGTCAAATAGAAGAGAAACTCTACGAGATGGGTAATATAATGATCATGAAATCTATGGATATCGGTTGCGAAGTGTTACACCCCATAATTTCATATGTAAAGTATACCCTAAGGTAGGGAGCCTATGATAAGGAAAATAGTTCCCTTGAGAAGATTAAGGAAGGATCGAGTTAAACCCGGAGAAGTCATAAGAGTTTAAGAGTCACTAAGCCCTTCGAGCTTGCAATCTTTATGATGAGTGTGTCATGTCAAGCCGATGTACGATGAAAGGATTTATTATACCATAGAAGAATTAGAAAGGCCTTGGTCCAAGGTTAGAAGTACATCTAAAATATTTCAAGTTCTACTCGTCGTTTCGCGCATGTTTAAGAACATGGTTCGTCGATTTCAGTTCTGACGACCTGCAACCCTTCCCGAGGACCATGTATAACTTATATGAGTATTACTAACTTATATTGAAGATTGAAAGTCAATAGCACCAAAGGAAGTAAAAATCGAGGAAGATTGATGAAATTTCGACTATACGCCAACTATTTTATGTCACGGATGCAATTCTGCCTCGCGGATTTGGCAGTGGATCAAGGCCTGATTTCACTGCCCCACTACCACCATATGCGGTGGCATATGCGCCATATATGGGGCCGCATATGTGAGGTGGTTTGGTGGCTTATTTAAGGGCAAAAGCCGGCCAATTTCATTCTTATCCCTAAATTTCGACCCTTGAGCTCCAAGACACTTCTAATGTTACACCCCGTAGTTTTGTGTTTTGCCATATCATTTAGTAATATCGATGTCTATGGAAGAGGTACAACCTTACGAAAGGATAATAAAGGTTTATAACATTTTATGGATGTTCTAGAGTAAAGTTAAACGGACCGAAGAAAGTACATTTCGATGAAATCAGAAAAGTTGTGCATTTTGACAGCGGAGTTTATGGACGTCGAAGTGCATTGATGGACAGTCAAAGTGCAGGGTGAAATGTCAAAATTCTCTAAGATTTTGAAGTCTTAGGAGGCAAGTTGATGGCAAGGTTGATGGACTGTCAACCCCGCCGTTAAAGTATGGTGGTGGAGAAATTTTATCGGGTTTAAATGCAGGTTTCATGATTTGTACTTCATTTTTCACCCTAATCAGATCATAAACACTCTTTAAATCCTCTCTAGTGATTCCATAACATTCAATATCAATTCTAAGGCAAATCGTATAAGAATAACGTGATAATCCCCACGGTAATCGTAGAAATCATCATCCCCGTAGGGAGGCAAATTTGGGAACCCTAATAATTGGGGCAAGTTGATGGTTTAAGGAGGTTTTAGGTGCATCAAGGTAAAGTTTATCCTTCTCCATCTATATTTTTGGTTAATTGATAGTTTGGAATAAGTTATGAAAGGATTTTTCGTAATAAAAACCCGTAAATCAATGAAATCATGATATATTAATTTGTGGGCTGTTTTGATCAAGATATGAGTTGACGTTGATTGGTATATTGATTGTGGTGTTGTAAACCTAAGAAAGTAGATTCCGTAGAATCATGAGGTCAAGAATACATAAATACCTCTTTTGTTAAACAAGACTAAGAACCTTTTAAGTTAAGGTAATCGCTAGGATACCTAAGTGAAGTTCCTTATTGAATATGGATTAGATGTTGATATCAACCCCTTGTTTGTTATAGATAATCAGTTGTTAAGAGTTCGAGAGCTTATAGCATGACGTATGGCTTCATGGATAAGGTATGTAAGGCTATCCCTTTCTTTCAAAGCATGAAATCCAAGGAGTTATCATTTTCGAAAAGAAACGCCAAAAGCTTTGTCCTATTGTATCTTGAAGTCTCCTGTCGAGAAGTATTCATTGAGTATTCTTATTCTTGAAATCCTCATTGTTGGTTACTGGTCGTAACATAAGTCTTCCAAAGGAATCTTTCTAAAATATAGTCATCCAATCGACCAAAGAGTCGTTCTAAGAGTAAAGTCAAAGAGTTTATGAGTTTCAAAAAGGGCGAAAGAGCCGTTGTTATTATAGTCTATTGTTCCCGCCCCAATTTTCATTGGTGCTGACATGTTTTCATTGGTATTGATATCATGCATATGATTATGTTTATATAGAGGATCGGGTTGCACATTTCGCAACAAATACATGCATAAGATCGGGTTGCACATTCCGCAACATATACATATATTGGATCGGGTTGCACGTTCCATAATATATACATATGATGGATTGGGTTGCACGTTCTACAATGCATACATGAACTAGTGTGCATATTGCATTACATATTCAAAATACACCTAAGATTATACAGTAACAACCTACTTAGACTAGTTGTATTAAGTTTCAGAGTTTTATTATTTGCCCCATGTGGCCCAGGTTGCTTATGCATTCCCTTACTGCTAATTATTTTATATTGTCTATATGCTCTCTTCACAGCTTACAGATTCATATTGGTATTCATGCCTTACATACTCAATACATTAATTCTTATTGACATCCCTTTTGTTGGGGGCGCTGTGTGTTCATGTCGCAGGTTCTAATAGAGACTCTACTAGGCCACCGTAGTAGGAGTTGTCATGTTTAGCTATAAGTATGTAAGCTTCATCTTTTCAGAGCTTCCTGGTAATATATAGAGTGTTTTGCAGAGTTATTTATAGTATGTGTATATCAGGGTTGTGTCCCAGCCATATAACAGTTCAGTTACTCGTAGAAGCTCACAGACTTGTTTTGGTATGTACAGTGTTGATGTATAGCCTTGTCAACTTAGTTGTCTTTTATTGGACCATTTTGTGACCTTGTAAGTCTTGTTGTATTTGTATGTTGGGTTACCTCTTATACAGTGTTGTTGTTGTGATATATCCCAGTATGACCTTATCAGCCGGAAGTTTTAGTTATACAAAAGACGGGTCATCAGAGTAGTACACTTGGGTCAGCATGGCACCGGGTGCCGACCACACCCCCTTGTTTGGGGTGTGATAAACTTGGTATCAAAGTAGGTCAGTCCTAGGGAGTTTGTGAGCTGTGTCCAGTATAGTCTTTTTTATGGGTGTGTTGTGTACCACACTTATAAACAGGAGGTTGTCGGACATTTAAGAATGGTTACTATTCATTCACTTCCTATATTGTATAAAGATGAGTAACATGGCTATGAGTCTAATTCGTTCTCTAATTCCTTTTTTAGTAATAATCATGCCAGTTACTACAAGAGCTACTGCTAGTAATCGAGTCGGTGCTGATAGGGGTGAAGGTACTAGTAATGCCCCGCCTAGTCAAGTTGATAGGGTTAAAGCTCAGGGAGAGTCGCACTCCCATGTATCATGAGTTCCACCCCCTCAGGAGGAGATTAAACGAGGTACAGTACCTCCGTCTTCTCAGGACACAATTTCTCCAGTTCCATGAAATCAGGATCCTCCAGTTCCTCCACCTGAATATTTTAAACAGGGAGTGGCAAGTGTCGTACAATTATTAACTCAGATAGTAGCTAACTAGTAGCATCAGATAAGGACTTGTACAGGTGCTGGGTATTTTAATAGTGTTGGAAGCTCTAGGACTCGAGAATTTCTCGGGTAAAGCCGCCTGTATTCACTAGAACTGATCCAAATGCAGACTCTCAAGACTTTATCCATCAGATGTTGCAGATATTGTGAGTGATGCATGCCTTAGAAATTAAGGCTCTAGAATTAGCATATTTATGGTTACGCGATGTGGTTGTTCTATGGTATGAGGTATGTGAGCTATCTTGAGGACTAGATGCACCTCCAATCGTGTGGGAAGAGTTTTCAGAAGCCTTTTTGACCATTACTTCCCATTAGAAGTACGAGATGCTAAAGTGGAGCAATTTTTAAACCTCAAACAGAAGGGCATGAGGGTAAAGGAATATAGTCAGCAGTTTGATTCGATGTCTAGATATGCTCCAAAAATTATGGATACCATGAGGGCTAGAATTCATCGGCTTGGATCCGCACCTGATTGGAGAATGTACATAACCTTGCAGGACAGAAATATGGATAATGCTAAAATCTAGGCATATACTCAGGGGGTTGTAGACTGCAAGTGGTAGGTTCGAGAGGATAGGAGTGCAGAAAGAGAGTTGACCAAGAGGTCTACGTTAGTTGGGTCATTCGTAGAAGCATCGGGTAGCTCCAGGAAATAATTTCCTAGACGATGCCTCGATTTGCTAATAATAGTGCTCCATCTCAATTTGAAGGGACTAGATATGACATGCATACCCAGTTTAGGCTGGGGCAGAGTTCAAGAGCTTCAAGTTTTCAAGAGAAATGGAGTTCGGGCCAGATGAAACCACCATTGCCGCATTGTGTCCAATGTGGTAGGAGATATCTGGGATAGTGCCATCAGGGTGTTGATGTGTGTTATACGTGCGGTGAACCTTGTCATTACATCGGCCAATATCTAAATAGGGGAAGAGCTAATGTGGCTCAGCCGACGGGATCGATAGCAGCATTGTCATCGAGTGTACGTCCGTAGAGTGTTGGTCCCTATACCTCAGGAGGTAGAGGTAGAGGCCTCCAATTTCTGAAAGTTCAGATTCTTATTGCCAATCCATAATGAATCCCGCGGCGCCCTAATATCTGTCATGGGGGGGTCCTAAAAAATGCCTTAAAAACATCGGAAATTGGGTACAATATTTGATACCACTAACAATTTGATACAACTCCTTTCAAATGGTTTGAGCTTGAAAGCAACCTGCTATCTATCGATAGGCGAGAACAGACTGCTATTGACTGCTAGAGGAGGAGCCTCTAGTTTAGGCAGTGCTCAGAACCGCATCTATGCCTTATCCGGCCATCAGGATTTGGAGTCATCTCCAGATGTCATCACAGGTATACTATCCATTTTTACCTATGATGTTTATGCATTGTTAGATCTAGGCTCCAATTTATCCTACGTTACGCACTTTGTTGCGAGTAAATTTGGGTTTTGAACCAGAGTTGTTATCTAAGCCATATGAAGTGGCTACACCGGTTGGTGAGACTATTATAGCAAGACGAATTTACAGGAATTTTACCATAATGGTTTGTAATCGCCCTACTTTGGCTAGTTTAGCTGAGTTGCCTATGGTAGAGTTAGATGTTATTATGGGCATAGATTGGTTGGCTTTTTGCTATGCAAATGTTGATTGTCGGACAAAGATTGCCAAGTTCAATTTTCCAGGTGAGCCGACCCTTGAATGGAAGGGCAATACAGCTACGCCTAAAGGCAGGTTTATTTCCTACCTGAAGTTAAGAAATATGATTTCTAGAGGCTATATATATCACCGGGATCAGGTCAAGGACGCAGACACAGAACCACCAACTCTTCAGTCTGTCCTAGTAGTCAATGCGTTTCCTGATGTGTTTTCGGATGAGATTTCGAGTATCCCTCCAGAGAGGGAAATTGTGTTCACTATTAATGTACTTATAAATACGCAGCCGATATCTATCCCTCCTTATCGAATGGCTCAAGCCGAGCTAAAGGAGTTCAAGGAGTTGAAGGATTTGCTAGAAAAGGGTTTCATCAGACCTTACACTTTGCCATGGGGCACACCAATATTATTTATTTGCAAGAAAGATGGTTCCCTAAGGATGTGCATTGACTATAGGCAATTGAATGAAGTTACCATCAAGAATAAGTATCCACTTCCGAGGATCAACGATTTATTCGCCAATTACAAGGCGCTAAGTATTTCTCAAAGATTGACTTACGGTCAGGATATCACCAGTTGAGGGTAAAGGAAAAGGATATTCCAAAGACTACCTTTCAGACTAGGTATGGCCATTTTGAGTTTCAGGTGATGTCTTCTGGACTCACTAATGCGCCAACAACTTTTATGGACCTAATGAATTGAGTTTTCAAGCCATTCTTGGATATCTTCGTAATTTTGTTTATTGACGATAGCTTGGTGTACTCACGGACTGAGGTAGACCATGCAGATCATCTTCAAGCAGTGTTACAAACACTTCAAGACCGTAAGCTATACGCCAAATTTTCTAAATGCGAGTTTGTGTTTAACTATGTTGCTATTTTGGGCCATATTGTTTTAGCAGAAGGTATTAAGGTGGATACTCAAAAGATTGAGGCTGTCAAAATTAGACCGATGCCTACACCACCTATCGAAGTACGTAGCTTCTTGGGCTTAGAATGATATTATTGGAGATTTGTGGAGGGTTTTGCTTCTATCTTCGCACCTATGACATAGATCACTCACAAGGCAGCTAAGTTTCAGTGGTCTGATGCGTGTGAGCGTATTTTTCAAGAATTAAAGGATAGTTGACACCACACCTGTGTTATCACTTCCCAAAGGTACCGATGGGTATGTGGTTTATTGTGATGCCTCTAGAATCGGTCTAGGTGTGTTCGATGCAAGGTGGAAAGGTTATAACATACGCTTCAAGGCAATTAAGGAAGCACGAGGTAAATTATCTGACTCACGATCTCGAGTTGGCGGAGGTAATCTTTTCCCTGAAGATGTGGCGTCATTATTTATACAGAGTCCACGTTGACATATTCATAGACCATAAAAGCCCATAGTATATATTACGCCAAAAGGAGCTAAATTTAAGGCAGATGAGATGGCTGGAGTTATTAAAGGACTATGATGTAGACATTTTATACCATCCCAAAAAGGTAAATATCGTAGTTGATGCCTTGAGTCGTATGTCTATGGGATGTTTGGATGGTATTGAGGCTAACAAGCTGGAAATGACCAAAGTATTACGCCGCTTGACCAGTTTAAATATGCGATTCTTGGACACGGATGACAGAGGATCGATGGTGTAGAATACCGCAAAATCATCCTTAATAGCTGAAGTGAAGGCAAGACAGTTTGAAGATCCCGAGTTGGTCAGAATATAAGAAGGAATTCCTCTGCAGAAAAAGCCAATATTGGAGCTTACGGGAGACGGAGTCCTTAGATATCAGGGTCGACTATGTGTACCAAGTGTAGGAGGACTCCGAGAGCAAATTATAGCCAAAATCCATCAATCCATATATTCCATTCGGGATCTACGAATATGTATCATCACTTGCGAAATATTTATTAGTGGAATGACATGAAGAAAGATATTGCCGCATTTGTATCTCAATGTCCAAATTGTCAGCAAATGAAGGTCGAGCAATAGAAGCCTGGGGGTTCGCTACAGAAATATAGAAATCCCTACTTGGAAGTGGGAAATGATTAATATGGATTTCATCATCAGGTTACCCCGTTCTTATCGGAAGTTTGATTCTATTTGGGTTATCATCAACATGCTTACAAAATCTTCCCATTTTCTACCAGTTCGTACTACTTTCTCAGTGGAGGATTACGCCAAACTACATATATCAAGGAAATAGTTCGGCTGCATGGTGTTCCAGTCTCACAAAAGTTCTTAGAATATAGGAATCACTATACCCTAGTGACGATGCCCCAACATTCGAGGATGAATGTTCTTAGAAGGCGCTAAGTATTTCTCGATGATTGACTTACGGTCAGGATATCACCAGTTGAGGGTAAAGGAGAAGGATATTCCAAAGACTACCTTTCGGACTAGGTATGGCCATTTTGAGTTTCGGATGATGTCTTTTGGACTCACTAATGCGCCAACAGCTTTTATGGACCTAATGAATTGTGTTTTCAAGACTTTCTTGTAAATCTTCGTGATTGTGTTTATTGACGATAGTTGTATGTACTCACGTTCTGAGGTAGACCATAAAGATCATCTCCAAGCGGTGTTACAAATACTTCAAAACCGTAAGCTGTACACCAAATTTTCTAAATGCGAGTTTGGGTTAAACTCTGTTGCCATTTTGGTCCATATTGTTTCAGCAGAAGGTATTAAGGTGGATACTAAAAAGATTGAGGCTGTGAAAAGTTGGTCGAGGCCTACACCACCTATCGAAGTCCGTAGCTTCTTGGGCTTAGAAGGATATTATCGGAGATTTGTGGAGGGTTTTTCTTCTATCTTCGCACCTATGACCTAGCTCGCTCAAAATGTATCTAAGTTTCAGTGGTCAGATACGTGTGAGCGTATTTTTCAAGAATTAAAGGATAGTTGACACCACACCTGTGTTATCACTTCCCGAAGGTACCGATGGGTATGTGGTTTATTGTGATGCCTCTAGAATCGGTCTATGTGTGTTCTGATGCAAGATGGAAAGGTTATAACATACGCTTCAGGGAAATTAAGGAAGCACAAGGTAAATTATCTGACTTACGATCTCGAGTTTGCAGAGGTAATCTTTTCCCTGAAGATGTGGCTACATTATTTATACAGAGTCCACATTGACATATTCATAGACCATAAGAACCCACAGTATATACTACGCCAAAGGGAGCTCAATTTAAGGCAGATGAGATGGCTGGAGTTATTAAAGGACTATGATGTAGACATTTTATACCATCCCAAAAAGGCAAATATCGTAGTTGATGCCTTAAGTCGTAAGTCGATGGGATGTTTGGATGATATTGAGGCTAACAAGCTGGAAATGACCAAAGAATTACGCTGCTTGACCAGTTTAAATATGCGACTCTTGGACACAGATGACAGAGGATCGATGGTGTAGAATACCGCAGAATCATCCTTAATAGCTAAAGTGAAGGCAAGACAGTTTGAAGATCCCTAGTTGGTCAGAATATAAGAAGGAATTCCTCTGCAGAAAAGGCCAATATTGGAGCTTACGGGAGATGGAGTCCTTAGATATCAGGGTTGACTATATGTACCAAGTGTAGGAGGACTCCGAGAGAAAATTATAGCCAAAATCCATCAATCCATATATTCCATTTATCCAGGATCGAGGAAGATGTATCATGACCTGCGACATGTTTATTAGTGGAATGACATGAAGAAAGATATTGCCGCATTTGTATCTCAATGCCCAAACTGTCAGCAAATGAAGGTCGAGCAACAGAAGCCTGGGGTTTGCTATAGATATATAGAAATCCCTACTTGGAAGTGGGAATTGATTAATATGGATTTCATCACCGGTTTACTCCGTTCTTATCAGAAGTTTGATTCTATTTGGGTTATCATCAACAGGCTTACAAAATCTGCCCATTTTCTACTCGTTTGTACTACTTTCTCAGTAGAGGATTACGCCAAGCTATATATATCAAGGAAATAGTTCGGCTGCATGGTGTTCCAGTCTCACAAAAGTGCTTAGATTATACGAATCGCTATACCCTAGTGATGATGCCCCAACATTCGAGGATGAATGTTCTTAAAAGGCACTAAGTATTTCTCGATGATTGACTTACGGTCAGGATATCACCAGTTGAGGGTAAAGGAGAAGGATATTCCAAAGACTACCTTTCGGACTAGGTATGGCCATTTTGAGTTTCGGGTGATGTCTTTTGGACTCACTAACGCGCCAACAGCTTTTATGGACCTAATGAATTTTGTTTTCAAGCCTTTCTTGTATATCTTCGTGATTGTGTTTATTGATGATAGTTGTATGTACTCACGGACTGAGGTAGACCATGAAGATCATCTCCAAGCGGTGTTACAAACACTTCAAGACCGTAAGCTATACACCAAATTTTCTAAATGCGAGTTTGGGTTAAACTCTATTGCCATTTTGGGCCATATTGTTTCAGCAGAAGGTATTAAGGTGGATACTCAAAAGATTGAGGCTGTGAAAAGTTGGTCGAGGCCTACACCACCTATCGAAGTCCGTAGCTTCTTGGGCTTAGAAGGATATTATCGGAGATTTGTGGAGGGTTTTTCTTCTATCTTCGCACCTATGACCTAGCTCACTCAAAAGGCATCTAAGTTTCAGTGGTCAGATACGTGTGAGCGTATTTTTCAAGAATTAAAGGATAGTTGACACCACACCTGTGTTATCACTTCCCGAAGGTACCAATGGGTATGTGGTTTATTGTGATGCCTCTAGAATCGGTCTAGGTGTGTTCTGATGCAAGATGGAAAGGTTATAGCATACGCTTCAGGGAAATTAAGGAAGCACAAGGTAAATTATCCGACTCACAATCTCGAGTTGGCAGAGGTAATCTTTGCCCTGAAGATGCGACGTCATTATTTATACAGAGTCCACACTGACATATTCATAGACCATAAGAACCCACAGTATATATTACGCCAAAAGGAGGTGAATTTAAGGCAGATGAGATGGTTGGACTTATTAAAGGACTACGATATAGACATTTTATACCATTCCAGAAAGGCAAATACCGTAGTTGATGCCTTGAGTGGTAAGTCTATGGGATGTTTGGATGATATTGAGGCTAACAAGATGGAAATGACCAAAGAATTACGCTGCTTGACCAGTTTAAATATGCGACTCTTGGACACGGATGACAGAGGATCGATGGTGTAGAATACCGCAGAATCATCCGTAATAGTTGAAGTGAAGGCAAGACAGTTTGAAGATCCCGAGTTGGTCAGAATATAAGAAGGAATTCCTCTGCAGAAAAAGCCAATATTGGAGCTTACGGGAGACAGAGTCCTTATATATCAGGGTCGACTATGTGTACCAAGTGTAGGAGGACTCCAGAGCAAATTATAGCCAAAATCCACCAATCCATATATTCCATTTATCCGGGATCGACGAAGATGTATCATGACCTGCGACATGTTTATTAGTGGAATGACATGAAGAAAGATATTGCAGCATTTGTATCTCAATGCCCAAACTGTCAGCAAATGAAGGTTGAACAACAGAAGCCTGGGGGTTTGCTATAGAAATATAGAAAGCCCTACTTGGAAGTGGGAAATGATTAATATGGATTTCATCACCAGTTTACTCCGTTCTTATCGGAAGTTTGATTCTATTTGAGTTATCATCAATAGGCTTACAAAATCTGCACATTTTCTACCCGTTTGTACTACTTTCTCAGTAGAGGTTTACGCCAAGCTATATAATCAAGGAAATAGTTCGGCTGCATGGTGTTCCAGTCTCACAAAAGTGCTTAGAATATAAGAATCGCTATACCCTAGTGATGATGCCCCAACATTCGAGGATGAATGTTCTTAAAAGGGGAAGGATGTTACACCCTTTATTATATGGAATATACCTTAAGTTAGAAAGCCTATGATAAGGAAGAGGGTTCCATTGAGAAGATTAAGGAATGGTCGAGTTGAAACTCGAAGAAGTCATAGGAGTTTAAAGAGTCGTTAAGCTCTTCCTATTTGCGATCCTTACATTGAGTGTGTCACATCAAGTTGATATATGATGAAAGTAGTTTAATATTCATACAAAAGGATAAAAAAGACCTTAGGCCAAGATTAGAGTACATCCAAAGGATTCTGAGTCATACTCGTTATTTTATGTAAGTTTGAGAACCCAATTAACAGATTAAAATATCAATGACTCAAGCCGTGCTCCGAGGGTTATTTACGACATAAATGGATGTTAAGAAGGTTTATGGATGGTTATAAGTCATTGGGATCAAATAAATCACATCTCTACAAAGTTTGACGAAGATAGGACGATATGCTAAGCGTTTCGTCCCACTGAACACATTCCGCCTCGCGGATGAGGCCACGGACCAAATCCACCTTTCCTCCACCCCACTGCCACCATATGCGGTGGTTTATGCGGCCACATATGGGGATATGCACCGCATATGTGAGGCGTTAGAGTGGTTTATTTAAGCCAAAATTTAACAATGCAGCAGGCATAACTATGAATTGTCACCAAGTCAAGAAAGTTGTGCAAATATGGTGGTAAAATGCATGCCATTGTAAGCTAAATCTGGTCGTTAAGGCAGAACGTGCTATGATTTTGTGGAAAATATGGAAATGGAGGAATACAATACTGCATGTAGGAGCTTTAACATTGTACAAAATGTTACATGAAATACAGTTGAACATTCATAGGTTTTGTAGAGTGAAATTTCTTGCATGGCAGGATATTCCACATAAATCTCTTGATATAGTTTCTTACTTTGAGAGTTTTCAACCATGTATCACTTGCATTACTGTGAAATGGCAGTTTCTAGCAAGAGGATGGTATAAATGCAATAGGGATTGAGCTTCAAAAGACAATCCATGTCCTAGTTCAGATTCTTTCTATGTAAGGAATAAGTGTGGGAATCTTATATATGTAGAAGGTAGGAAGATAGAAAGATGGAACTAGCCTGGTTGCTGAGGCTATAGCTTTGAAGTATGGTATTGAATATTGTGCTACACATAACTTGTTTCCATTGGTGGTGGAAATAGATTCATTGGCCATGAAAATATTCCTTACAGGAAGATAGGAAGTACCATGGAGCATTATATTGATTGTGAAGGAGATCAACATCTTAAGGAGTGATCACACAATACAAATACAACACATATTCAGAGAAGGCAATGCAGTGGTACATTATTCAACTATGACTTTGATTTTACAGGTACACAGCAGTTCCACAACTTTCATGAATTACCTAGTATGGCTAGAAAGCTGATCAACATTGATAAAGCTTAGGATCCTAATATGAGAATCAGATATACTAGGGACAAAATATTATAGTGATAGCAACAGCATTGTTAGGAACCAACTGAGGAATGCCATGTTATTACTGGAGAACATGACTGTCTAACTAGTTTATATATTCTTGATAGGGTGGTATCAGTGTGGTTCATGCTCATTCCCTAGTATGAGGTCATTGACTAGCCAGACATGATCCTAACACATTTGCAGAACATGGAATAAGGAGTACATGCTTAGTGAGTCAGTGTAGTAGCAGATGGCATGAAAAAAGACTACAATCTGGAATCTTGGAATCCATACCACCTGGTGAGAGCTTAGTGGTGTGAAGATGGAACACGGTGAAGTTTTTAGAAGTTCTAGCTCTTTATTAGTTCCATTTTCTATTAGTACTGTTTTAGATTTTTGTTGGTTTATCTTCTTTTTGGTAACCATTTGGTTGGATGTACAAACTTTTTTTTGTTTAATAAATTCCCACCTCTTGGGTGGTTTCATTAAAAAAAATATTTAAGCCAAAATTCGGCCAGACTCATGTTTGTCAAACCCCAACCTTAACGGGGTATGGCTGGCACCCAGCACCTGAAGGTCTGAGTGTACCACTATAGTATCCGACAACGGTAGTATGAAACTTGGGCCAACAAGGCCTCCAAATAACCATATGATGCGAGACTAAATGACAACCTGCACACAGAAGAGTCTCAACAAGATATATACAGATGGCCAAGACCGATAAAGCCATGCCATACCAACATCCATTGTACATACTTCTGCAAGCACATATACATATCAATGGGTCGGGACAGGGCCCCGCTATACCCAAAAACACTAGTAGCATATATAAAATAGTACCTAAGGACTCTTGTACTGCAACTCTGAGAGAAGGGAGTCCGACAATATCATAGCTGAGCAGATCACCTACTGAGGAGGAGCATCGCTCTGTCTATCTGTACCTACGGGCATGAAACATAGTGCCCTAGAAGGGACATTAGTATGAAAGATGTACTGAATATGTAGGTCATAATCGACTGAAACTTATAATTCCACAATGCCTCAAATTGTATTGATATGCGTACTAATCATGTATATAATGTCGTAGGCCTCTAAGGCCGATGTCATCAATGTCAAGTATGTATAAGCTACGTATATCTATAGGCCTCTACGGTAATATCATCAATGTTATATGTGTATAAGCTGAATATATAACACCATAGGCCTCTGAGGGCAAGATGAATGCATAATATATATATATATGACCAAAAACTGAAGGACATGCTTGAGGCCCCCTACGAATCCGTAAATCTGAGGAGCATGCCACAACAAAAGGCTGGTCCCCTATGTCTTTCATTATTTCTGGAAGGGAAAAAACGGAAGTACCCCATCATGGTAAACCTTTCCTTGTGATCGGGATGGTAGATGCCTCCTAGATGGGGGGTGGGTGGATCCAATCGGAGATCCTTAGGTAGCCACCGACCAACAGTTATCCTTAAACTTCCGTGCTTGGTGGAGAAGAAGCAAACAAAGGTACGCTCGCTTGCTGTCTTGTTCTCTGCCGCGAACTGAGATCGCTCGCCAGCTAGGTCAGATTGGAGCAACTTTTTTTTGAACGTTTTCATTACCTATATTCGGGGACAATGGGTAGAACGACCTCACTTTCTGCATCCCCAGGAAGAAAAACGTCGTCTAGGCGTTCCCTGTTGCTCCGATCTCCCCTATGCCTAGGATGTTGTCTGGGCTAAGAGACATAGTTAGTTGTTGTTTCCATTTGGTTGTTTTTTTCTTGTTGTTGATTCTGGTAAGACCCAGCCAGATGATGTCTGTTGGTTAGTAGTGAGAGTACTCTTTGTACCTGCATACCCAAAAGGGGGCACTGATTAAAAAAGAATCATTTGATTTTGTTTGTTGCTCTCCCTTAGCAGCGGAAAATAAGTCTATCTATCTGCCTAGCTTTGGTAGATTTCCTCCAACGCAATCCATAGAAATTCCATGAATCCCTTGGTGGATAAGTTTGACGACTCATCAGTAGTACGGAATTGTGTTTCTCGTATGGTGGATCTGATCTATAGTTAGGGGGCAATACATACCAAAAGATTCAAAAAATGAATGCGCATAAGAGTATATAACTAGCCCACCCTTCTATAACCTATTCACGTTAGTGAACTGGCTGGATGCATAAGGTAAGTGAACCTATGAGCAAGGAAGAGCGTAGTATTGCTGCCCCTCTCTAAGTAAAGGTAAAGTCTCTTCTTTAGCTAGAATGGTTGGAAATTGAAAGAAGCGCGGAAAAGGGTCAAACGCGGTTGCTAGCATCGAAGAGAGTTGTCATTGATGCTAAAGTGGGAGTTCGGACTTGGCGAACGAGCTCTTTCCACGGGAGAGGAAAGCGGGGCAGGCAAAATAACTATTCCAGTGGTTGATAGTGGAGTAAAGGCTGGATAAAACATGGATAGGCCTGTCGTATCATCCAAAAGGATATAGAAACAGGAAGGGCTCGCGGGGTCGATCCCACATCTCATAGAGATGAGGAATACCAGGGATGAGTTGGGATAACTAACTCTACAGCTCACAAGAATGGGAAAAGTCATTCCACATTACTCCAGTTTTTTCATAGCTTTATTTAAGAGAGAATAGGGAGTAAGGCTGAAATGGCTATAGGCTTCCAAATTCTTTTTGAAACGTTTGTTGATTGAACTAGATGTTGGGTGACGGCTTGAAGACCCTATTCACATAGCATTTCTGGACAAATATTTCTCCTCGGGGAGGGCAGATTTTCCTATAAATAAATAAGGGATCCGGGCCTTTTTGGGGGGGAAAAGGGCTTTTCATTGGGTCATCATTTTTCGTACAATGTCCCGGGCCCAATTTATAGCAATAACTTTTCCTTTTGCTACAGGGCCGAGGAGAACCGTTCGAGTGCAGAAATGGAGATAGCTCTGCTGCAATAGAGGATGAAGGATAATCCGTAGGCAACTGGTCGTTACTAGAAGATGATAAAGATACAGGCTGCTCTTTATTATTAGAAGAGCGAGGTGCAAGTATTGGTTGCTCAATAAAGAGTTGCGACCCTGATTTTCTTGGGACTTTGACTCCCCCTGATGTACGGGAGGCGCAGAAAAAACCACAGGTGAAGAAGATCCAGAAGATGCTGATCCAATAGGTGCCTACTAAAATAAGGGGGAGTAGAAGAACTTATGCTCATAGAAGGTAACATGCTGGGAAGGCGAGAACGAGAAGAAGGTTCTGAAAGAAGAAACCCTTTCCTATCTGGTGTTAGCTGATCCTTCAGCGTCTGCACCAACTAAATCGGAAGCAACATTCGAAAGATGAGAGTAGGCTCTACGAGGATCAAAAGACTGATTCTCGGTCCCCTAAAGTTAGAAAGCTGGTTAGACTGCAATCTATGCCTATGGAAAGAAAAGTCACGAAAAGCAATCTATATGATCATAAAGAAGGGCTTGCCTATACGTCTTTCTAGCGTACGCGCGGTTCCTTTCGATTGGAGCCAGTCACTGCCTGTATCAATCAGCCTATTCTAGTTCACCTTGTGTCATCCGATTTGAGGGAATATGGATCATGAACTCTTTTAGACACTGGCCTTTGATCTTTCGCTAGGAGCGAGGTTGTCCTTAGAAAGAATGGTTGGAACCGAGCCCCTAGTCATACATATGAGACTACTCGAATGTGGGCTTTTCATTTTGGGAAGGGGGTGTCTGAAGTGACACCTTTTAACTATATTATAAATTTTGTGTACAAATTGACTCTGGTGATAGATCGGGGTTAGAACTAGTCTGAAGCTTGTCAAAAGGCTTTTGACGGTTTGAAGATGGCGATGGTGATTGAGCCGGTCCTGAAGTTGCCTAAGTTCTATAAGCCATTTTCGGTTGAAACTTTTTCTTTTGGCAGAGACCTTGACGAGCTGAGCACTGGACCAGTTGGTGATGCAATTGGAAAGTGAATAACGAGTCTTGGTTGAAGACTCAAGCTTGTTTCTTAGTAGAAGCGGCTATGACACTTCTTTAGATATTCTATCGGTCTAGCCCTTTTTCCACATGAGATCCTATTTTTCCTAACTCCATGTAGCACCACTAAATGAAAAAATTCTGGAGATGAACAATAAGCCATTTTCGGTTCCAAGAAACTTTTGAATTACATTTTGGGAATGCAATTGGATCTCGGGGCACTTAGACTAGTGATAACTAGAATCCTAGACCTCTAAAAGTTAGACTCGCATGAGGTACCAAAAAAAAAAGAAATTAGATTAGGCGCTAGCTTAGGGGCCCATTCCTAAAGCCATGAGAGTTGGTCAGAAAAACGTTATCCTAGACTATATTGAGGAGTAAGGAAAGGGCTTACATGACAAAGAGGTCATTCTTGAATGGGCTTGGGCTTGCTTTGATGATGGGTAGGCTTGTTGTGCTTTGGCCCTTCTGTGGGCTTTCATCGAGGTTTCATCGAAACAGGCCCGAGTCTTCATTTGTAGGACTTTTTTGTGATGGTTCATGTAGGCTTGGGTCTTTCATTCAGGCTTTCTTGAAGATGGGCACCCTGTGGGCCAATGCGTATAAGCTTGGGCTTTCTTAACGTGGCTCATTTGACGACTCAGTACATGGATGTCACGAGTCTATTGGCATAGAATATGGAGACTTTTCCACGTAAGCTGGTTGTACAAAGTTTGTGTGTTCATACAGGCAATGTTACTTGGGGAGATTTTGTTTTCTTCGCAAGGTAGCCAGAGCCAGCCAGTTTTTTATTAAAAAGGCATGATAGTCTTCAACTGCAGAAAAGTAGCGCGGAGAACTAGTAAGAATTGTCCTTGCCATGCAATTTGTACTGTAAGGCGATATTACTCTACCACTATATAAATGGAGGCTCGATAAGTGTCTTCACTTCATCAAATTCAAATCCAAGAAATTTAGTACTAGCACGTATGGCTATGAATGCTACAAACAAGCTTTCTGCAATTGTTGCCGAAATGGGGCTACTTCAAAATCAAATTCAAGAGCACCGTATAGTGATAAACTTCCTTTTGATAAGTGTTAGAACAATGGATCCTGCAAGGAAAGAAGCGTGCATTCGCGCTACCAGAGAGCGCATAGAGGGTTTAGAGAAGAGGCAGCAAGCGCTGAGGAGCAGGAAGACCTAATTGTGCATGCTGGCACCCGCGGTCACCGGAGAGACTAGAATAGAAGAGTCCATCGACTCTTTTCAGTTTTAGAAGGTTTATTAATTAAATAAGTGTCTGGAGACATTTGTTTTCATGTCTGGTGTTCTTTGTCTTTTTTAGTGTAGATCTACTCCGGTGCCTACTGGAGATAGACTCCTATCTATGCTACCTTCCCAGGCAAGAGTTGTGCTCACCGGGTAAATCCAGAGAAGGGGAGTTGAACTCTATGAGATCGAATCTCCTGTTGTTCTTCAGTAGCTCAATGGTAAAATGGTCGGTTGTTAACCGATTGGTCGTACGTTCGAATCCTACTTGCGGAGATTTGATTGATTCTGAATTAAAGAATTTAGAATAAAGGGGCTCTCTTTGCCCGTTAAGAGTAGGAAACATGTTCCCTGTCTTTCATTCTATTGCATTTTATATCATCGTATCACATTCTCGTTCGCAAGATTCGAAAATCACCATCAATACCTCGATCTAGGTCCGAGATAATCCGAAGTTCCATCAAATGTCCTTTTTGGTTTAGAAGCCAGTTATCCTCAAAATTGGATCGATTGGCCTGTCCTCTTTCTTCGATCCTAAAACGACGAAATTCTTTCACCTTTCACCGAGCTCTGCTTCTTTAGGGGGATGAGAAGGATGGCCAGTCCTCTCTCCTTTGGACCTTTCATTTTGATAAGGGGAGGCTATTCTTGGAAAGAATAGGTATGTTCAACTAGTTATTTGAACTATTCAATAAGAATAGGTATTTTTAATGCTAGAAATGCCCCCTATCAACACTGGATCACGACTCATAGAATCTATTCCTACTTGGAGGTTGATCTAGACCACCTTTGCTCGAGAAGTCAACTAACTTATAGTGTTTTCCACACCTCACCCCGTAGAGGGAAATATATCAGTGAATGCGGTGCGGGCCACTGCTATCCCTTTTACTCGAAACAAGAGTTCCATGTCAAGCATAAAGATTGAATCAGTAGGACCATATTATAATCCTCGAAATGCCATAACTCTCTTTCTGAATGTCTCGAATTTCTTTCTCAAACCACCGGACAGGGCTTACAAATTTAGTCGGAGTGACGTAAGGTCATTACACCTTCGATCAATATTATGAGACTGACATCATTACCATTACTCGACTCTTATCAAACTTACAGCCCATGAATAAACTTTCTGAGAATGATATTACATGATCATGAGTCAACAAAAAGACCTCTAGTTGTCAAGAATGAATTTATTACGAAGTAATGTAGCATTTAGAACATATTTGTATAGATCATGCCGAAAGAGGAAAGAAATCCCTACATACCTTATCAAATAAGTTAGCTATGTTATGTGAAGCCTCGCACTCATTATGTATGGTTATCTATAAATATAAAGGGTCGATATTAATATCGAATCCAAATTCTATATAGAAACTCACATAGACATTTGTCGACAACTTTAAGCATATAGGGTTCTTTAGGCTCCTTTTATAAGGAAACTTTATATAATCCGATCCCATAATATTTTAATGAACCTTCCTTAACCCTTCAACATATGTAACCAATTTTATTAACAACTTCACCTTATTTCTCAAGTAAAATGACTCAACAAGTTACATAACCCCTACTTCAATGGTTTACGAGTTTTGACTAGGAGAATCATTCCATAACTTGTTCTAAATCATCAATTAACCATAAGAATTGATAGAAGAGGATATAACTCACCTTTAAATGAATATATCTCCTCAAAATAGTAGCTTGCTCCACCTATAAGGGTTTCTGGAATCGGTTTTACAAGGAGAAGACGATTATTATGATAACCACGGGATTTACTACATTGATTACACTTGATTTGGCTAAGGTTTGATATTGGAATGATCCAATACCTTAGAGAGGATTAGGGAGGGACTTACGGTTTGATTTGGGAGAGAAATGAGATAAATGGGTCGACCAAAACATTTACACCCGACTGAAATTTTTCCACCGCTGCAAAAGGACGATCAGATTGACAGTTCGTCCATCTGGACCATCAAATCCAGATCTAAAATCTCAAAATCTCAGACACATTGATGGTTCAAACTTGCATTTTGATGGTTCGTCAAACATATTGACAATCTGTCAACTTCCCCGTCAAATTGCACAGTTTTCTGATTTCACCGAAACGTATTATCTTCGATCTATTTAACTTCCATTCACCCGAGAACTTCAATAAACAAACTATAAACCTTCATTTCCTTTCCGTCAAGTTGTAACATCCTTCCCACCTTAGGAACATTCATCCACGAATGTTGAGGATTGTTCTAATGCTTAGGAGTATGGAAAATTTCGACAGAGGTTTCCCAGTAAATGTGGCTACCCAAAACCTGTCAACCAACTAAAATAGATAACCAATGCCGCACAAGGCTACAGAACAACATAACATTATCTAATTGGCCTCACACGATCGTCTATATACATGAGAATCAAAGAGGGTTAGCCATAACTCACCTTAATTTTCCTTTGTTGTACTGTGAGTTGCACCTACCATGTTTGTCTCAACATCAGCACCTAAACAGTGTATATAATTTAAGATCGATGGATAGAATAGAAACGAGAGAATCTTATCGCACGAGGATCGAAATAGACTTGGGGTCTGGAATAAATAAGGATATCAGGATCTCATATCTTGTTCAACCTCCCAATTCATTTCTTCTACATTATTATTCCTCCAAAGCACATTGACCTAGGCTACTTCTTTGATATACATGGCCCTTGGCCGATTGTGGAGATGGCAAGTCGAGCAACCCTTCGGTTTCTCCAAACCGTATATTGGTATTCTCCCTTTAATGAAATCTAAACATGGTTTATCCACTTTGAAGTTCTCATCTTCTAGATGGTGTATTCATCCCTTGTTGTTGTGTACACGCCTAGCCATGTCACCAAGTGATGAGGCTTCTCTTATCTTAGTTATGTTTCCCTCATTGAATGTGTCCCCATGAGTGGCTATGGGTTATTACATCCCTTTAATATGTCTGAAGTGACTAACACTTAACTAAGAATTTAAAGACAACATTAAAAGACAATATCTACACAAGGCCTCGGCCAAGTCCAACACTTAAGGACGAATAAAATACAACTCCTTGAGACAATAAAGTATCCTATGCCATTCCAGACTCCATACATTTCTATGTTTTTGGTCGGGTGTCATGGCTAACCATTGGCATTCTTTGAAACTTACTTCTTATCTTGAATTGAGGGAGCAAGCTTGGGGTTTTATTTACATCAATCTCCCCTTCTTCGGAAGAATTTGTCCTCAAATTCGCCGGGATCAAATCTGAGGACTCCTTACTACCAACCCACCTTAAATCGATTCCTTCGTTCGGACCTTGCTCCTTGCATGAGCTTTCTTGAATTTCAGCTAACCATTTGAAGGGATCATCCCTCAAGTATTCTCCCCACTTGGTCCATTAATCATACGTGATAGTTAAGATGTACACCTTTTGACTTCTCATCGTAGGGAGCCTCGAATTCCTGCCTTAGGTCGGTATCAACCACATGGTCTTCTTGAAACAACTCTTCAATTAAGAGAGTCTCGGGTTCGGCCTTACACTCTTACGCATTTTGGAGCTTCATCCTTCTCACTTCACTAGGTGATAAATGTCGTAGCCGAATATCCCTACCATCTTTGTGAAAGGAGTAGGTGTTTTCCTCCCCATCATGTAATGTCCTTCGATCGTATTACCAGGATAGCCCCAACAAAATATGCCATGCATCCATACGGATGACATCGCACCAAAACTCATCTACGTATTTGCCGATCCAAAAGTTAACAAGTGTTTGCATTGGGATTGTGACCCCGTTTCCTCTATTCACCCATCAAAGGTAACGAGGTTTAGGATCCATGCTTATTGACAATTGCAATTCGCTGATTATCCTGATGGAAATCAAGTTGGCACTACTACCCCCGTCTATGTTGCATATTTTCTCATTCACATTGCAATGGGTGTAGAAGATTTGCTCCCTTTGAGTTTTTTCATGCTCCCTCGGTTGGTTGTTTAAAACATTTTGGAGCATGAAACTCATGCCATCTTCTGTAATGGTATCACTTTTTTTCTCGAAGTAGGGGCCATAGACTTGATGGATAGGTGGCGAACTCCATGAGATTATTTCCATGTCACGTGTAGCATCTCCCGCGGATGGTGGCATAGTTGTGATAACATCCGTGCACGCATTCTCCACAAATTTCTTCATGGTTTCTTTCGGGGTCGCAACTCTAACCGTGTCTATTAAGAGGTCATTTTGGCTGATCCATGAGTCTAGAAGACTCCCCTTCTTAGCTTCCTCTTCTATCTTTTGTGCATCGACTAATAGCGCCACAGCTTTGCGCTTCTTCACCCTTCATATTCTCATATCCATTACTTTATTAGGCGTCATAGACTACAATCGAATCCTCCGGTCATTACTCTGAAGAGAATAGTTATTCCTCTCCTCATCATGTCGTGCCTTACGGTCAAGTTGCCATGGCCGTCCTAATAAAATATGGCACGCATCCATGGGGAGGATGTCATACTATTTGTTCCCTCCAATCTGAAAACTAACAAGAGTTTGTCTTGTTACTCGCACTTCTTCATCTTAGGTTGGCCTTTGGAGACATACGGCCGAGGATGGTTTTGGGAAGGTAGATCCAATTTGCTTACTATCTCGATTGAAGCTGCATTGATACAACACTTTCCATCAATGATCATGTTGCACACACGGTCTTTCACCTTACACCGAGTGTGAAAGAAATGTTCATTTTGTGACTCCTCGTGTGCATCAAGTTGATTGCTTAGAACATGTCGGGGAATTGTATTTTCACACCCTTTTGCAAGTGTAACGTCTTCCTCCTCATTTTCTTGATCATACAATGGGTTAATAAAGGAGGTGTGGCCTTTTACTTTGACATAATACAACGGGTTAGTGAACAAGGTACAACTTTGCTCTTCCTCAAGGAATTTCTCGACTTCGATCATTCCCATAGCTAAGGGATTCCCATAACTGTGCTATTCTTTCTTTTCATATTTTGGGATGGCTTGTACAACCCTTAGCCTAACATTGTTACTCACGACCTGATCCGCAATTTCCTTTTTCAAGGCTTGAAATTAGTCGGTCAAAACATCATACATAATCCTTCGTAATTCCTTTCTTGTGAGAGGCATAGTGTCAAAGCGTGGGATGGGATTGCCTCGCTCTGATACTAATCTGATGTATGTACGGAGGTATTTGAGTAGGTAAAGGTTTTGGGTCCTGATTGAATTTGGGTTGACCCAAAAGTAGGCGAGGAAAATGGGGTTCTCGGTTTATCGGCAAGGCCGGAAAGTGTGGTGTATGGTGGATGTTTCGGGTAATTGTGGTTGAAATTGCATCAAGGCACTTTGTATAGTGGTTACGGGTGGGTTGAGGGTCAGGGTGGCGGTCGGGGTTTGGTAGTTTGGTATAGGTAGGTTGGTGGCACAAAGAAAAAATCAGGAGGCTCTCGATTTCTCATGTAAGGTAGGCAGTGTGGTGGTTGAGGGCAGTTTCGGTTGGCTTGGCTTAAAAAATATTCTAGTTGGCATTTTTTGAGGTTGTTTCGGGGGTCTTGCGGGGGAGAGAGGTGTGGTTTGGTGTTTTGGTGGAGGTAAGGTTGCGTAAACAACTTAAGGCAGTGAGGGTCCGGTAGAGACATTAGATGGAGTCATTGGTGTGGTTGATTGAGGTTAATTGTGGTTGTGGGTATTTCGGGCAGAGGCCTTTTGTTATGATTTTAATGAGGTGTTGTGGAGTGTAATGATGGAGTGAAATAAGTAATTGGAACATGGATTGTATACGAAACAATCCGAGACACAAGCCAAGTCACAATTCGGACGATATAGTGTTCTTGGATAGTAACACGAGGAGTTAATTGCTCGTGTAGGCTCCAAGGATATTGTGATCAATTTCAAGGACCACTAACCTATCAAGGGTGATTAATACCTTAGAAAAGATAGGTGGTTCTTCCAGAGAACCAAGTGACCCTCCCGGGGGATCAACTAAGAACTTACAATACCGGTTTGAAAGACTTAGCAAAGATGAGTAAACACTCAAGTTTTATATTCAACAAACTCCAACTTAAACATCCGAAGGGATTATTTTATAGTAGAATAAGGACCCTTCTATAAATACAACTATAAAGACACAAACTATACAATTAGTCGACTAGGTGGGAACGGGGAGGGGAAAGGTCCTCAGCCGAGGGAGCTTCACGTCCAAATCCATTATGCTTCTAGAACCTCTTTGATAGCTTCCATACACGGTTGGTTAGTACTTGAATGAGCTCCTTGGATTGTGTTTGATATACATGGCCCTTGGACGATTATGGAGATGGCAAGTTGAGCAACCCTTCGGTTTCTCCAAACCGTGTATTGGTATTCTCCCTTTGAAGAAATATAAACACGGTTTATCCACTTTGAAGTTCCCATATTCTAGATGGTGTATTCATCCCCTTGTTTCCGTGTACACGCCTAGCCATGTCACCAAGTGATGAGACTTCTCTTAGCTTAGTCATCTTTCCCTCATTGAATGTCTCCCCATGAGTAGCTAAGGGTTATTACATCCCTTTAATATGTCCTAAGTAACTAACACTTAACTAAAAATTTAAAGACAACATTAAAAGACAATAGCTACACAAGGCCTCGGCCAAGACCAACACTTAAGGCCAAATAAAATACAACTCCTTGAGACAATCAAGTATTGTCTCCTATGCCATTCCAAACTCCATACATTTTGGACAGGTGTTCATGGCTAACCATTGGCATTCTTGCAAACTTAATTCTAATCTTTAATTGAGGGATCAAGCATGGAGTTTGATTTACATCACATCTTATCCAAAAAATTATGTGGGTCCGCATAGATATGTCCCTAAAAATATCGGAAGGTCCAGGTTAATGAAATCCCAAACTCTCACACTCACATCTCTATCAGCAATACTAGGGCTCTAACGTTGGGCCTAAGAGGCCACAAGTTTAGTCAATAGTTGCACCGCACTACACATATCTAGGTCCTGATCGGGGGCAATTGGAGGAGAAACTGGAGGAACATCAGCTCCCCATATCCCTATAGAGGTAGTGGGGATGGAGTCTTTAAGGCCTGAAATACCTCCTCATCTTGGTGCTCTTGTCTCCCCGGGTTAGTGGGTGGTGCTTGACTAGCACCCTCTCCTGCTTTCTCATCTACTCTTCGTAGAGCCTCCTATCATCTAGTAGTAGCAGGCATAATTGAGAACATAAACAAGATGAGGATTAAGAGTGAACACTTACAACTGATAACTATAGCATGATCTAGATCAGGAAGAAAAGTAACCATCCTAACTATCATATAGCCTCCTGCTTATAAGTATAGTGCACAACACACCTATCAACAAGACTCTACTAGATACAGCTTACAGACTTCCTAGGATAGACCTGCTCTGATACTAAGTTTGTCACACCCCAACCTTGATGGGGTGTGGCCGACACCTAGCACCCGAAGGTCTGAGCCTACCATTGTATTATCTGACAATGGTAGTATGAAACATGGGCCAACAAGGCCTCTAAATAACCATATGATGGAAGACTGAATGACAACCTGCGCGCAAAAGAGTCCCAACAAGATATATATATATATATATATATACAGGCCAAGGCCGACAAGGCCACTAGATAAGTGTACTAATAACAAAAATGGCAGACAAGGCCACGACATACAAATATCTACTGTACATAAGTCTACAAGCTCTGAAGGTAACATATACATACCAATATGTTAGGACAGGGCCACGTCATACCCCAACACACTAGTAGCATATATAAAATAGTACCTAAGGACTCCTGTACTGCAACTCCAACATAAAGGAATGTGAAAATATCACAGATGAGCAGATCTACTAAGGAGAAGCGCCGCTCTGTCTATCTGTACCTGCGAGCATAAAATGTAATACCCCAGAAGGGACATCAGTATGAAATATGTACTGAATATGTAGGGCATAATCGACTGTAAATAAGCCAGCAATAGCTAAGAAAATGAGAGATACCACCTGAAACCTATAATGCCATAGTGCCTCAAACTGTATAGATATGTGTACTAATCGCATATATAATGTCGTAGGCCTCTGAGGGCAATGTCATCAATGTCAAGTATATATATAATATGCGTATATAACTCCATAGGCCTCTAAGGGCAATATAATCAATGTTATATGTGTATAAGTTGCGTATATAACACCATAGGCCTTTGAGGGAAATATGAATGCATAATATATATGTATGACCAACAACTGAAGGACATGCCTTTCTTACCAATTCATTCAGAGTAACGTAAGGTCTTTGCACCTACGATCAACATTATGAGACTGACATCATTATCATCACTCAACTTTTATCAAACTTACAACCCATGAATAAAATTTATGAGAATGATATTGTATGATCATGAACCAACAAAAAGACCTCTAGTTGTCATGAATGAATTTATTACGAAGTAATGTTGCATTTACATCATGTTCATATAGATCATGCCGAAAGAAGAAAGAATGCCCTACATACCTTATCGAAAAAGTTAGCTATGTCTCGTGAAGCCTCATACTCCTTACGGATGGTTATCTGTATCATATAAATGGTCAATATTAATATCGAATCCAAATTCTATAAAGAAACTCACTTAGACATCTTTCGACCACTTCAAGCATATAGGGTTATTTAGGCTAATTTTATAAGGAAACTTTATCTAATCCGATCCCATAATCTTTTAAAATACACCTTCCATCACCCTTCAACATATGTAACCAATTTGATTACAACTTCACCTTATTTCTCAAGTAAAATGACTCAACAAGTTACATAATCCCTACTCCAAAGGTTTATGAGTTTTGACTATGAGATTCGTTCCATAACTTGTTCCAAATCATCAATTAACCATATGAATCAATAGAAGATGATAGGAATCACCTTTACACGAATATATCACCTCAAAACAGTAGCTTTCTCTACTTCTAAGGGTTTCCAGAATCCGTTTTATGAGGAGAAGACGATTATCACAATAACCACGGGATTTACTACGTTGATTACACTTGATTTGGCTTGGGTTTGACCTTGGAATGATCCAATACCTTAGAGAGGATTTGAGAGGGACTTATGATTTGATTTGGGGAGAAATGAGATAAATGGGTCGACCAAAAAATTTATACCTGACTGAAATATTTCCACCACCGCAAAAGGACTGTGAGATTGTTAGTCCGTCAAACTTTTCATGGTCCGTCCATCTAGACTGTCAAGTCCAGATCTGAAATATCAAAATATCAGAAACATTGATGGTTCAAACTTGCATTTTGATTGTCCGTCAACTTCCCCGTCAGATTGCACAATTTTCCAATTTTGCCGAAATATATTTTCTTTGATCCGTTTAACTTTCATACACCTCGAAACTTCTATTAACAAAATATAAACCTTCATTTACCTTACGTCAAGTCGTACCTCTTCTCCAAAAATTAGTATCAATCGACGAAATGTGAAACTTACAAGGCAAAATAATGTTCATTTCATATTTCGACCCCATAAGCCCCAAGCATCCCCCCCCCCTCAAACAATCTTCAAAGCCCTCTCCATCATTGAAGAATATCCCTACATGTATCTAAGGTCATTTCTTTTTCCAAGGATTAAGAACACCTTGAAATCCTCTCTAGTTGGCTTGTCAAAGTTGTGAGCTTCTGGAGGTTGAGTTGAAGCTTGTTGTAGGAGACTCCTTGGCTGGTTAAGGTTAGGTTTCATCACCCTTATGTGTCCCTTAGTTACTCTTAATAGCTTGATTTATTGGTGGAGATAACTTGTGAGTTATGGATGTATGGTGAGTATTATAACTTGTGATTTGTTATTGCTTTATTTACAGTTGCCTATGCCCTACATATTCAATACATCTTTTGTACTCATTTCCCTTCCGGGGCACTGTGTTCATGCCCATAGATAAAGATAGATATTCAAACGATACCTCACAGTAGATGACCCGACATAGCTGAAGGTTGTCATGCTCCTTTCTTCCGGAGCTGCCGAGTGAGCTAATAGGTATGGTGGTTTCATATATGTATATAATTGGGTATGTTGGGCCCTGTCCTAAACATATGAGTTTGCTATACTTTCTAGAGGCTTATAGACAATCGTTCTATGTATAGTGGTCTTAGTTGGCCTTATGGCCCTTTCAGTAGACCCATTGTGTTTATATCAGCCTTGTCAGTCTTGTTGTATATATATGTATGTTGGGCCTTTTCTGAGTACATGTGATTGTGTATTGATCAGGTAATCACAGTCAGAGGCCATGTCGGCCAATGTATTATTGAGTATGTTACAAGTATCAGGATTGGTACGCTCGGGCCTTAGGGCACCGGGTGTCGGCCACACCCCCCCAAGGTTGGGTTGTGTCAATCTTATAGGACTTTCCCAAACTTCACTAAACTCGAGCAGTTAGTTTACAATCTCAATATGCGATACCTAAGGAATTGTTTCACACAGTCCTGCCTCTACCCTCTTAATATTGATAATTCAATGACTCCACCCAGTCAAGGAAGCCCTTAAAACTCGATACAAGCATCTATTACAAAATTCTATCAAAGGTTAATAGATGAAACTGCAATTTGAACCTAACTAATATAAATAATTAACTTGATGATAAATATAGATAAGCTCGAGTTCTTTGTAGTTGGTTCTTCATGAGACTAGGTGTTGACTCTGTCACTCTTGCCTCACATTGGAATTATATCGTGATTGTGGTTAAGCTCCAAAGCTTATTTGTGTTGTGTTTATATATAAGTAGTTCTCGCCCTTGTCTTGTTGAATCCAACAAAGTATTAGTTTCATAATTGTTCCAGAAAACCAATCCTTGTTTGATTTGGATCTTCCTTCTTTCCTTTATACATGTAGGCTTCTCCTTTTCCTACATCAAAGCTAATTTCATGTATATTTCCATAACTAGAAATCCAGACTTTTATCAAATAGGAATGAGTAAATATTTCAATTTCTCCAAGTTGGCATGAAATTTCTCTTCGATAGTCTCATGTGTTGCATGATAAGGATCGGTTCCTTTATTGATATGAATGATTCACTGAATCTTTTGGAGATCTATTTGGATTTTTGGTTTTTAAAAGTCTTCCTTATATCTCCCTTTTAATTGATCGTCTTTTGGATACGTTATTTGCCAAATCATCAAACTTAGTATCAGAGCAGGTCTGTCCGCACATTAACTGAATAATAGGCTTAAAAGGGTTTATGGTTTCCCTACCGGGATAGGTGTAGACACCATCACAACTGTTCAGATATTTGGGTCATGACATTGCTCCATGAAACATGTTGTGGCCACGAAGTGGTCCACGAACCTGAAGTTTCAGCAATTTTTTCAACGAGTTTTCAGGTTTCAA
The DNA here is from genome assembly GCA_034509755.1 of Anisodus tanguticus. NCBI lineage: Eukaryota > Viridiplantae > Streptophyta > Magnoliopsida > Solanales > Solanaceae > Anisodus > Anisodus tanguticus. The sequence continues at coordinate 25,033,162 of CM067551.1, forward strand.
TCTGATTCAAACTTGTTCAAATTACTTTCAAACTCTAGATTTTGGTGTTCTTGATTAATATAATAAGTTTTTATTCAACACCCACTCGAATTTAACACATTTTTGGTATCCAAAAATTGAGATCAAACTAGAAACTTCATGTGCTTCAATGGTGAAAAAAGTTTGAAACTCAAAATCACTCAAATGGTTTTTGAATGCCTTTAAACTCGAGATTCAAGTTCCTTCAATATCACTCAAGCTAAAAGGATTAACAAACAACAAATTTAAATCCTTGAACTCAACTTGAAGCTTTGGAATGTTCTCCGACCAAAACTAAGATTTCAACCTTGTATTGGATCGGATATCAACAAACAACAATTCTAATATTTTCCTTAGCTAATTTCGATCAAGCAGAAACAACCCATACTAAAAATGATCAAGTAGAGCTCATATTTAGATTTTGAAATTCAAGACCTGGAAGAACGACAAGTACTCTATTTTTTAATTTATTCTCAATTTTTCTATGATTTTCTTATAAAATCTTAATCAGTATTTATAGGAATAAACGTTAACTCAAACCCTAATACCATATGATAAATTTTAAGTATTACAGGACAACAAATAAAGGAATGTAAGTAACAGATAAAAGTTAGACACAAAACTTGAAATTGAAACTAGCAATAATTGGGGGATGGAAACCCTAATAACCTCTAATAAAATTCAATCAAGCACCTAATATATTCTAGAATCTCCAAGATATAGAACACTCTTGCAAACTCTAGGTCAAATATAAGGTAGCAATTAAAAGATCACCAAGCTGATAATAAGCTAACAAACTAAGATGTTCATCACCACGAGTTTAATCATCAATAATCATCAAGTATTAACCAACAAAATGCAAAAAATGGGATATTTATATTAGGATTTAGCAGAAGCTTAAAAATCTAGAATACCCCTAACTAGGCCTTGAAATACATTTAGGCCAATATTGGTAAAAACATTAACTGGAAATTCATCTCCACGTCTCACTTTGTGGAGGCGAACATTCTGTATCCTCAACATTTCTTACCATGATTGCACTCCATGAATGTCTTCATGGAGCATAAATGTTCCTCGACATCTTACTTATGGCTTCTTTACCCTTACTTCAAAACTATAATCTTTGCAGGTCCTTCCACTACTATAAAAGGATCAAAACTTACCTCTAAAATCGATAGTTGGAGGTCAGTTTTTGGGCAAAATCTATCAAAAACTAACCGCAAAATAGTGGTTGATTGTTCTAGTTGATATCAAAAGCCAATCATGTATGGAATATACTAGCTGCCCTCGGTCCTTCTTTTCTAAAAATTATTTTTATTTGGAAAATAGGTATTTTAAGTTACATAATTATAAAATGTATAATCTAGGGATGGAACGTCATCTTTACCATTGTAGGTCTCTGGCTGACAAGGCCAAATCATATCATAATATTGAATCCTGTAAGCCGACAAGGCTATACTCAAGTCAATCTAGAAGCAACCTAACTTATCAACAAAGAGGGATTTAACCCAAAACATGCATACATAATCGGTCCATCAAGGCCACAATAGATTTCTACATCAATACATTACAAAAGAAACTACTGGGCCGACAAGGCCGCCATATACTCTATGGGACAACATTAATGCCTATAGGGCCATACTATACATATTGGAACTAATACATGACATGTCTACAAGCCTTTATAGAAGGACAATTCTAATATGATCGAGATAGGGCCCGGCATACCCATCATCTCTGTAAACGTATCAATACTCTAGACCTGACAACTCCAAATAACATGGAGATTACCAATCAGGTTGAGCTTGGCATCGCCTGCTGAGGATGCTTGTCTATCTGCCTCTCAAGACCTACACGAATGAAATGTATTATTCCCGACAAAAGGGATGTCAGTACGAATATGATGTACTGGGATGTAAGGTATGAATATCAATATGAAAAGCATAAGTTATAGATAGGGAATAAGAAGCAACTTGGTAACATAGATGCCACACATGGTGAATGTAACGACACATCCAATTATTTTTAGCTAAAGATCCTTATTTTCCTATTTTACCCTTTCTATAGACTATGTGTGGGTTTTGTGATGCGCAGGGATGGGTGGCATGGAGCCAAAGGTTCATTTATATGATTTTTAGATGAAAAAAGTAAAATAAGATTCTTAGTTGATTTGTTTGACTCAAAGTTGACTTTTGAGTATATGGATTCTTTTTTCGGGTTACATTGCTTTCGGTAGTTCTAGAGGATCATTTATAACTAAGTCGAGTCATTGGTTCGCTTCTCGAGACAATTAGATGTACTTTGTGGCCTTAATTGTGAAATTATGGTAGTTAGTTATTTTGGGCGATTCTTTAGAAATGTATGTCTTAGCTCGTTAAATGAGAAATTTGAGGGTGCGAGTGAGTTCATAGAATGTTTACCTTATGGGAGCATGTCTAGTTTGTGTCTCGGGAGTGTTTCGGGTGTTTTCTGGAAGTTTGGGAGAAAGTCCATGTTGCTGTTGTCGGGTGTCCGCTCCAGTGGGTCAGTTGTCCGCTTCGACCAAGGTTGGCTCACAAAAGTAGGTCTTGAGATTATGTTAGAGTTCCGCTCCGATGGGGGTTGTCATGCAGGGGTGAATGCGCCTCTGCAGGGTCTTGTTTAGCTTATGTACTGAGGTGAAGTGTCAAGTGACTGCGCCTCAGCGAGCCTATTATCTGCCAAAGTGAGACCGCTCTTGTGGAGTTGATTCCACAGGGCCAGAATTGCTATCTCAGGAAACCTAATTAAATGTCTTAGGTTGAATCACTTACACAAAATATCATTACCTCGGTTCTAGAGCTGCCTAAGGGGGATTCTTGAAGGCACGGTTAAGTTCTTCATTAGAGGTAGTGGTTAATTTGATTATGGAAACCCTTTTTCATTTGGGGGAAATTCTAGGGGTTTTAAAATTGGGGCTTTTCTTAGATTATGCAACTGAGCATTCAATTGGGGTTAGATTTCGATTTAACTTAAGGATATAACTAGTTATAATGTTTTAAAGCTTTTTAAGTAATTAAGTTCATATTTTGATATTGTGGACCCGGGATTGGTTTTGAGTGTCTTTGGTAGGTTTGAAGGACTAAGTCATTGTGTTATGTATTAGCTTGATATTGATGTATAGTTTATACATTTTAGACTATGATTATTATGAGGCACTCCAGAAGGGCAAGGCGAGTGCGGAGATTTGATTGCACATGGCACATGCTTGACTCTGAGGTAGGGTACGGTTTATTCTTATTAGACTCCGATAGAAGTACGTAATTAGTTATAAATATTGAGGGGTATTGAGCATGTTTTGCGGTCCCGCTCAAGTGGTTGTGGTGAACGCTTGAGTGGGTACTGGTGTTGAACTGTGATGATGGGTGAGTTAGGGAATCAGCTTTAAACTGATTCCGACTGCTGTTGATTGGGCTTGTCACCATTATGTGGGATCATGGCCATATTATTTAATGTCGTGCTTCTTCATCACACATGCTTTGATATGATATCCTGATTGTACTTGGATTACGTCTTACTGAACTTTGAAAGCATGTGAATTCCATCTCTTATACTTGGTTGCATCTCATACATTCTAAATTCTTGCCTTGTATTGTCATTTTCATTCATATACTCATGGTTCTGATGATATTGATATGAGAGTGGTATAAAAATGTTGTGTGTCTAAGAGAACAGGAAGGTAAGAATACTTATGAGATTATTTGGCAACATTAAGATGATGATGATATACGGGGGAATGGGTTGCACGCCTGCAACCGTTATTATTCAGCCAAGATATGAGCTCCATTGAGAAATTCTAGAGGAGTATATGGACTTTGCAGGTCCCCCATGGGTGTGCAATTTATAAATATGAACGCATGTATATTGGATGATCTTTGTACCTATTATATGCATTTCATTTATATCATACATACATCATTTATCTGTTCGTGAATTAAGTGTTGGATTGGTTATTGATAACTTGGTTGAATTCCTTGATAAAGAAGGATTGTTAATTGCTCATTGATACTTGGGATACTATTACTGAAATCTTCTAGAATTGGGTGACTTACGTGATTATGAAATATTATATGAATAAGGTGATTTGTAGATTCTGTGAACTATTTTGTGGACAACATGACTTATTTGGGTTATTGAACTATTTAGTATAGGATTATTTAGTGTCAACTTGATATTTATTTCTTTTTTTGTATCTTTTGCCGTTGTCGGCCTAGGAGGTACGTTGTGTACTCATGCTGCACTTGTTGTATTTAGTTGGATGCAGATATAGATCCTTCTACTAGTTTGAGTCTGAGCTAGTGGATCATCAGTATTTAGGGTGAGGATGCTACCTTCCGGCATGCCTTGGATGCTCCAATCAATTCTTTATATTTTATTGATTCAAGAGACATATTCAGACACTTAGCCTATGATGTGTAGTATTGTAACACCCCGAACCATGGCCTGGACAAAACACAACACTCGGTGCCTGAATGCATATGACCGGGCGAACCACGTGGCTTGCTTGTCAACATGGACATCAAAACATGAAATAATGATAATAATAATAAAATATATAAAATATAGTACTAAAATGTTGTCTGAAAATATATTGCAGAAATATCCGATGATAAGTCTGAAAATAATAATACTAACATTACTGACATGCTAAACTAGTTTAGTCTATGAAACCTCTTAATTATGAGTCTGTAAATAGTTTACCAGGACAAGGCCCTGGCATACCTCTACTATAAACCATAAGCATGAAAGCAAATAGACTAACACCTCTAATGAAACGGGGCTCACCAAATAACTGATACCGAACCAATCCTAACGAGTAGATCCGTCGTCCTGACACTCAATACCTGCACTGTGAAGTGCAGGTCCCATGAAGAGGGACATTAGTACCTTTGAATTGTATTGTATGTAAAGCAACTGAAAGAATAAGCAGACACATGAATAATAGAACATGAAACTGAAACTGAACATGATCTGACACGAATAAAGTGACATGTATAAAATCTTATAAAAACTGTATATCTGTAAGTAGATCAGTAGTATAACTGACAACATGAAATCACCACACGGATACATGGAGTGTGGTACCTGGTCCGACCAGCAGAACGCTCCCACACCTTGTCGGGGTATGAGATATGAACATGACATGAATGGATCCAATCAATAATTTGAAGGTATCATCCTCTAGGAGGAACGACCCTTATCCTACGCTGGCATATGTAGTTTTAGGATATCTGATCCTTCTCGATAATCTATGCAACTCCCAAAACATGTACTTGAAATAGTTAGCTTGTAAGCCCATGGATTTCATGAAAATAACTTGTAAAGCATGGCATATGAATAGATATATCATATAACTTGTATAACTCATGAAAAGCATATATATAATTTCATGGAAACTAAGTAGTAATAATAATAACTGGTATTTAAGAACTCATGGAATTTAAAGCTTGTGTTCATGGATTACGGACAAGTTCATGACAATCATAATGACCTATCATGAACTCAATTGACAAATATATATATATATATATATATAATGTTACATGTAATTATGGTTATCGTGATAATAAAATACAAATTTTTAAGTTATGGAGGTTCGTGTTTCATGGAAGAACATGGATATTCCCACATATGGATAGAATCTCTACATACCTTATTCGTTCCAAAAAACTGTCTTAAAAAAATGAACTTTGAAGAAGAACTCAAAGTTTGGACCTTGAAACCTTAGGATGAGTTTATCTTAAAAACCCTAGGTTAAGAATAATGGATTTTACTTAGGAATTCATGTGTATACGTTAGAATACATTTGAATACTTGAAATAGGATTACCTTGGTGTAGTATAAGGTTTAGAGAAGAGAATCTTCGTTCTAGGGCTTGGAAATTATGAGAACTAATTTTTAGAACTAAGGCTGCGTATTTATACTTTTCCTTTAGAGGGATTTTACGGTCCAATTTGACGGTCCGACGAATTTCTATAGTAAGGGTGTTGACCGTATAATTTTATACGCTGGGAATCTACAGTTCATACATTTTATACGGTCCGTCAAAAATGACAGTCTCCAAATGAGACTTTCCACTGAGCTCCCTAAGCTAAAGAGAATGTTATGGTGGAAAAGGACGAGCCGTATAAATTTATACAGTCCATATAGATTTCTGAGTTTCATCCTTTTCAAAATATAAAATATATGGTTCAAGTCGACGGTCCGTAAAACTTTTACGGTCCATAATTCATGGGCGTAAAACTGGGATTTTAGAGCTGAAACTGGGTTTTCAACTTTAAAACCCCATATTAATTTGCTATACTCCTTAATCATGAACAAGACTTAGTTTAGAGGTACGAAGTGTTACAACATCTCCCTCTTAGGATTATTCATCCTCGAATGACGGGTCATGGTTAAGAATAACACTGGACATGGCATGAGTACATGAACGTGAGGAAACGTGACATAAAACATACGGACTGAACCTACATGAAAGCATGAACATAGGGGCATAAGACGTGAGTACTGAATACTTGAACGTGAAACATGAGACATGGATACATAATGGACATGACATGAATACTGAAGGGATTTACCTTGTTCGTTTTCTGCTTGCTCTTTAAATAAATGTGGATATCTGGACTTCATGTCCTCTTCGACTTCCTATGTAGGATCTTCAACATTATGACCTCTCCATAACACTTTTACTGAGGTAACTTCATTAGTTCTCAATTTTCGAATCTGATGATCCAAAATAGCTACAAGGATCTTCATATGTCAAACCATCCTTAATTTCAATGGATTCGGTAGGGACAACCAGTGACGGATCTCCCACACACTTCCTTAACATGGATACATGAAATACTAGGTGTACAGTAATCAAATCTTGTGGTAATTAAAGCTCATAAGCTACTTGGCCAATTCTTCGCAGAATCCTATATCGTCCGATATATTTGGGGTTGAGCTTCCCCTTCTTTCCAATCATCATCTTGAAACTCCAATTCTCTAAACCTCACATTTGAATAGTACTTCTAATGACTCTGAGCAATTTTTAAACGCTCCTGCATCAACTTGACTTTTTCCATAGCCTGATGGACTAAGTCTGGTCCTAACAATTCCACTTCACCAACTTCCAACAAACCAATTGGAGATCTATACCTTCGCCCATACAAAGCATCGAACGGTGTCATCTGGGTACTATCATGATAATGGTTGTTATAGGTAAACTCAATTAGAGGCAAATGAACATCCCAATTACCTTTAAAATCAAGAACACATGCCCTCAACATATCCTCAAGAGTCTGAATACTCTGCCTGGCCATCTGTCTGAGGGTGATAAGTTGTATTGAGATTTACCTTGGTACCCAATCCTTTCTGAAAAGACTTCCAAAAGTGTGTTGTGAACTAAGAACCACGATCCAAAATAATGGACACTATGGTCCCATGAATCCTGACAATTTCTCGGATATACGACTTAGCATAATCTTCTGCTGAATTTGTGGTTTTGACTAGCTAGAAGTGGGCTTATTTGTAAGTCGGTCAACAATCACTTAAATCGAGTCATGCCTTCGGACTGAGTGAGGTAGACCTGTTATGAAGTTCATGTTTATCATCTCCCATTTCTAAATAGGAATATCAATATTCTGGGCCAACCTACTAGGCCTTTAGTGCTCGGCTTTCACCTGCTGACAATTTAGACACTTGGCTACAAAATCTGCAACATTCCTCTTCATATCGTTCCACCAATAAATCTCTTTAAGATTATGACATATCTTGGAAGAACCTGGGTGAATGGAATACTTGGAATTATGCGCTTCTTCCATGATTTGCTCTCTGAGTCCATCCACATTTGGAACACATCACCTGCCTCAATACCTCAAAGTACCATCATCTTCCCCTTGTTCAAAAGTCATAGTCTTATATAAGCTTGTGAATTCGCTTTTTCAACTACAATAGATAAGGATCATTAAACGGCTTCTCCTTCACTTCGGCTACTAAGAAGGATTCATACATGTTTTGGACAACAACAACACTATCTTTAGAGTCCAAGAGTCGAACTCCTAGACTGGCTAGTCGATGAATTTCCTTCATCATGGTTCTCTTTCCTTCTTCAACATAAACTAATCTTCCCATGGATTAACGACTAAGAGTATCGACTACTACATTTGCTTTCCCTTGGTAGTAGAGAACATCAACATCATAATCCTTTATCAATTCGAGTTATCTCCTCTATCTGATATTTAGCTCTCGCTGCTTGAAGATATACTGAAGGCTCTTGTGATCTGTAAGATTATCAATGTGAACTCCAAACAAGTAATGACGTCATATCTTGAGCGCAAAATCACGATTGCTAATTCTAAGGCATGAGTCAGATAGTTCTTTTCATGAGTCTTAAACTGTTTGGATGCGTAAGCTATAACCTTACCATGTTTCATTAAAACACATCTTAGCCCAACTCCTGAAGCATTACACTATACGATGAACCCCTCGGTTCCCTTTGGCAAAGTTAACCTAGAGCAGAAGTCAACCTCATTTTTTCTATTTTTCAAAACTATGGCATCTAACCACTGAAATTTGACTTTCTTCTAAGTCAATCTATTCAACGGATTTGAGATGGAAGAAAAACCTTCTATGAAATGCCTGTAATAGCCTGTCAGACCCAAGAAACTTCTTATCTCAAAGATTGAAGTGGATCTGGGCCAATTCTTTACAGTGTTTATTTTCTGAAAATCAGCTTGGATGCATTTCCCTAAAATCACATGGCCTAAGAATTCTATTGACTTTAGCCAAAATTCACACTTGGGAAACATCACATAAAGCTCGCGGTCCTAAAGTGTCCGCAAAACTATTATGAGATATTCTACATGATTAGTCTCACTACGGGAATAGACAAGAATCTCATCAATGAAGAAAATGACAAAAAGATCGAGATAAGACTTGCAGACCCTGTTCATAAGATCCAAGAAATAAGTTGGGGCATTCGTCAATCCGAATGACATGACACAAAATTTGAAATGCCCATAGCGAGTTCTGAAGGAAGTTTTTGGAATATCAACTTTCTTAACCTTAAGCTGATGGTACCCTGATCTGAGGACGATCTTGGAATAACACTGGGCAACCGGAAGTTGATCGAATAAGTCATTGATTCTAGAAAGAGGATACTTTTTCTTAATGGTAACCTTGTTCAACTTTTGGTAATCAATGCACATACGCAAGGACCCATCCTTCTTTCGAACAAGTAAGACTGGTGCACCCCATGGTGAGATACTTAGTCTAATGAATCCCTTATCTAGGAGACCTTTCAACTAGCTTTTAGTTCTCTTAGCTCTGTTGGAGACATTATGTATAGAGGAATAGGTATCGGCTTAGTGTTGGGAAGTAGATCGATTCAGAATTCAATTTCCTTGTCGGGAGGAACTCCGGGAAGATCTATGGGAAAGACTTCTAGAAACTCATTGATAATCGGTACGTATTGTATAGTAGGGGTCTGGGTATCTGCATCCCTAACCCGAATTGGATGGTAAATCTACCCTTTGGATATCATTTTCCTAGCCTTAAGATAGGAAATAAATATGCCCATGGGTGTTACCGCATCACCCTTCCATTCTATGACTGGTTCACCGGGAAATTCAAATTATACATTTTTTATTCTACAACCTACTGTGGCATAATATGAAGACAACCAATCCATGCCCATGATTACATCGAAGTCTACCATTTCTAACTCTAGTAAGTCGGCTACTGTAATGCGGTGATAGCCTTTAACTGGGCAACCCTTAAATATTCGCCTAGCTATAACTGACTCTCCAACTGGAGTGGATACTTCAAAGGGTTCATGCAACTTTTTTGATTCTATCCTAAATGGCTTAGCAATGAATGGGATTACATATGATAGAGTGGATTCAAGATCCATAAGGGCATAAACATCATAAGTAAAAATCGTTAATATATATGTGACAACGTCTGTGCGAGCATCTATATCCTGATGACCCACTAAAGCATATAAGCGGTTTAGACCTCTATGTACATTACCAGACTTAGAAACAATATGCCCTGATTAGGCATGGGAATTATGAGGAACTGTAGAATTTGCGGACTCAGTCACATTACCTCATGTACCCTACCTTGCTGATGGACAATCCCTCTGAAAGTGACCTTGCTGACCAAAACCATAACATCTATCATGTCAAAGCGGCACTCCCCTGGGTGCCTCTTACCACACTTACCACAAACTGGGTTGCTGAAAGTGCTTTAACCCACACGCCCTATGACTGAGAGCCTGATGCTCTGAAGTTCTGCCTCTTATTATCATTCCTGAACTTTGGGGTTGGGGAACTAGCTGATGATGGAGCAGGTCCTATCACATGTTCTTGAAGAACTGTCTGCCTCCACCTCCCCCATGACTAAAGTGACCTGAAGACTTGGATCTCTTATTAAACTTATTGCCCTTCTATTTTTGTAATGCTTCCTCTTTCTTTATCGTGCTCTCATTACCCTGTACGAAATTAACCATCTTTGTAATGGTCATTTCCTTTTTCTGAGCGAAACTATTAGCTGCATTGTACAAATGGGGATCAAATCCATACATAAAATGCCTAACTCTAGCCCTTATGTTTGGACCCATATGTGGAGCACACTTTACCAAAGAAATAAAGTAAAGATAGTACTCCTGCACACTCCTTCCATTCTACTTGAGTTTCTCAAATTCTATGGCCTTTGCCTCCCTAACCTCAATTGGCAGAAAGTGCTCAATAAATGTAATGCCTCAAACAATGGTCTGGGTGAAACACGACACTCGGTGCCTAACTGCATATGATCGAGTTACCAACATGACTTGCTAATCAACATGGGCATAAAACACATACACTAAAAATGATAGTAAAACATGAAAATTGAATACTGAAATATAATCTAAAAATATATATTGTTGAAGTATCTGAAGACATATTAAGTCTGAAAATACTAATACTGACATGACTGACATGCTTTACTCTAGTCTATGGAACCTCTAACACATGAGTCTGACTGTCAAAATTGTTTACCAGGAAAAGGCCCTGACATACCTCTATCATAAAACATAATCATGAAAATAATAGATTGACACCCGAATGAAATGGGGCTTACAAAATAGCTGATGTAGGTGAAGTCCTAGCGTGTAGATCCGTCATCCTGAAACTCAGCACCTACACCATGAAGTGCAGGCCCCTTGCAAAGGGACGTTAGTACATTTGAATTATATTGTATGTAAAGCAAATGAAGGAATAAGCAGGCACATGAAATAATAGGAACATGAAATTGAAGTTGAACATGAACATGAACATGATCTGACATGGGTATAAAACATGTGTAAAATCTGTAAAACTGTATATCTATATATATATATGGGGAGAGTAGTAGAATAACCGTCAACATGAAATTCACCACGTGAGTATGTAGAGTTTGGTACCTGGCCCAACCAGCAGAGCAATCTCATACATTATCGGGGTATGAGACATTAACGTGGCATGAAAGGATCGAATCTGCAATCTAAATGTATCGTCCTCTAGAGGAGTGACCCTTATCCTATGGTGGCATACATAATTTTAGGCTATCTGAGCCTTCTCGGTAACTATGCAACTCCTAAAATATGTTCTTGAAAATAGTGGCTTGTAAGCCCATGGGTTCCATGAAAACAACTTGTAAAGCATGGTTTGAAATCATAATTTAGCATGTGGAATAGATATATCATGTAACTTGTACAAATCAAGGAAAGCATGTATAAATTCATGAACTGAGTAACAATAATCATAACTCGTAAATTAGGAACTCATGGAATTCAAAAAATGTGTTCATGGATTACGGACAGCTTCATTACAATCATAATGACATATCATGAATACAATAATGAACTGTAATAGAGATATAATACATGGCATTGCATGTAACTAGGGTTATCATGATAAGAGAGTAAAAACCCTAAGTTGTGGAATTTTTCATGATTTCATGGAAATGAGGCGTGAGGAAGAACATGGATATTTCCACACGTGGATAAAAGCTCTACATACCTTATTTTGTCCAATACTTGTCCTAAAAATCTGAACTTGGAATGTGAAACCCAAAGCTTGAACTTATTCCTTAATTTGGGTTTTCTTGAAAACCCTAGGTTAGAAATAGTGAATTTCGCTTAGGAATTGAATACACTTAATTAGAATCATGTAGAATTACATGAAAAGGACTCTTACCTCGATGTAGTAGAAGCTTGGGAGAAGATAACTTCGTTCTAGGGCTTGAAAGAGGCTGAAAACTGATTTTTAGAATTGGTTTCGTGTATTTATATTGTCCAATTGGGGGTTTCTACGCCCATAATGTACGGTCCATACAACTTGTACGGTGTAAAGTATGGTCCATACAGAATTGTACGATCCGTACATAATTGCACGGTCACTAGATTGAAAATTCCAGTGATTACCAAAAGCTGAGAGGTCCCCTATAGTCAAAATGTACAGTCCGTATATTTTTATACGGATCGTATAACCTACCGTACACCGTCAATTTCGACGGTGATTTGTACGACCCATTTCTACGGTCGTACCTATTTCTACGGTCCATATAAACTGGCATATAATCTGATCTGCAGAACTAAAACTGATTTTCCAACTTTTACTTCCCGTCTTGGTTTTCTGCACTCCTTAATCATGAACACAACTTGATTTAGAGGTATGAGGTGTTACAATATCTCCCCCTTGGGATCATTCGTCCTCAAATAACGGGTCATGGTTAATAACAATACTAAACATGGCATGAGTACATGAACATGAAGAAACATGAGACTGAATGGCATGATTACATGAAAACAAGAACATGGGACCTGAGTACTGAATACATGAACGTGAAACATGAGACATGGATACACAAAGGTCATGACATAAATACTAAAGGCATTTACCTTGTCTATTTTCCACTTTCTCCTCAAATAAGTGCAGATATACTGACCTAATGTCCTCTTCAGCTTCCCATGTAGCCTCATCAATATTCTGACTTCTCCACAACACTTTCACTGAGGCAACTTCCTTAGTTCTCAACTTTCAAATCTTATGATCCAAAATAGCCACAAGTATCTCCTCATAGGTTAAACCATCCTTAGCTGTAATGGATTTGGTAGGGACAACCAACGACGGGTCTCCCACATACTTCCTCACTATGGATACAACAACCACTGGATGCACAACAACTAAATCTTGTGGCAATTCAAGTTCATAAGACACTTAGCCAACTATCCTCAAAATCTTGTATGGTCCTATATATCTGGGACTGAGCTTCCCTTTCTTTCCAAACCTCATAACACTTTTCATAGGTGAAAATTTCATAAATACCCAATCATCAACTTGAAAATCCAAGTCTTTAGAATCTGAATAGTACGCTATGCCTGGCCATCTGTCTAAGGATGGAAGAATGTGCTGAGATCTACCTTGGTACCTAATCCTTTCTGGAAAGACTTCCAAAAGTGTGTTGTGAACTGAGCACAAAGATCTAAAATAATGGACATTGGAGTCCCATGAAGCCTAAATCATGCCTTCGGGCTAATCAAGGTAGACCTGTTATGAAGTCCATATTTATCATCTCTCATATCTAAATAGGAATATCAATGTTCTGAACTAACCCACTAGGCCTCTGGTATTTGGCTTTCACTTGCTGACAATTTGGACACTTGGCTACATAATCTGCTACATTCCTCTTCATATCATTCCACCAATAAATATTTTTAAGATCATGATACATCTTGGTAGAACCTGGGTGAATAGAGTACATCGAATTATGCATTTCTACCATGATTCGCTCTCTGAGACCGTCGACATCTGGAACACATAACCTACCTCGGTACCTCAAGGTATCTTTATCTCCCCCTTATTAAAAAACCATATTCTTATGCTTGTTAATACCACCTTTAATATGCAACAAGTACGGATCACTAAACTACTTCTCCTTCACCTCGACTACTATGGAGGATTCAGACTTGTTCTGAACGATAACACCACCATCTTTGGAGTCCATGAGTCGAACTCCTAGACTGTCTAGTTGGTGGAACTTCTTTGTCATGGTTCTCTTATCTTCTCTAACATGATCTAAACTTTTCATGGATCACCGACTAAGAGCATCGGCTACCGCGTTCGCTATCCCTGGATGGTAGAGAATATCTACATCATAATCTTTTATCAATTTGAGCCATCTCCTCTGCCTAAGATTCAACTCCCACTACTTGAATAATACTGAAGGCTCGTATGATCTATGAAAATGTCAACGTTAACTCCATACAAATAATGATGCCATATCTTGAGTACAAAAATCAGGGCTGCCAATTCTAAGTCATAAGTCGGATAATTCTTTTCACGAGGCTTAAGATGTATGGACGCAAAGTTATAACCTTACCATGCTATATTAAAACACACCCAAGACCAATGCCAGATGCATCATAATATACTATGAACCCCTTGGTTCCTTTTGGCAATGTTAACACTGGAGCAGAAGTCAGTCTCATTTTTACTTCTTCGAAACTCTGTTGACAAACATCTGACCACTGAAATTTAACTTTCTTCAAAGTGAAACTAGTCAATGGAGCTGAGATGGAAGAGAAACCTTCTACGAAACGCATGTAATAGCTTACCAGACCTAAGAAACTCCGTATCTCTGTAGCAAAAGTGGGTCGGGGCCACTTCTTAACAACGTTTATTTCTTAAAATCAACCTGGACGCCTTCGCTTGAAATCACATGGCCTAAGAATCCCACTGACTTTAGCCAAAATTCACACCTGGAAAATTTTGCATAGAGCTTGCGGTCTTGAAGTATCTGAACAGTATTCTGAGATGTTCTGCATGATCTGCCTCACTACGGGAATATAATAGAATATCATCAATGAAGTAAATGTCAAAAATATCGATATAAGACTTGCAGACCCTATTTGTAAGATCCAAGAAATAAGTTGGGGTATTTATCAATCCGAATGGCATGACACAAAATTTGAAATGACCATAGCGAGTTCTGAAGGTGGTTTTTGGAATATCAACCTCCTTAACCTTAAGTTGATAGTACCCTGATCTGAGGTCAATCTTGGAATATCACTTAGCACCCTGAAGTTGATCGAATAAGTCATTGATTCTAGGAAGAGGATATTTTTTCTTAATGGTGACCTTGTTAAAATACCGGTATTTAATGTACATACGCAAAGACCCATTCTTCTTTTGAACAAACAAAACTAGAGCACCCCATGGTGAGACACTTGGTCTAATAAACCTCTTATTAAGGAGGTCTTTCAACTGGGCTTTTAGTTCTCTTAACTCTGCTGGAGCCATTCTGTATGCCGGAATAAATATCGGCTTAGTGTCAGGAAGTAGATCAATTCCAAAGTCAATCTCCCTATCGAGAGGAATTCTGGGGAGGTCTTTTATAAAGACATCTGGAAAAAATCATTAACAACTAACATAGACTGAAGAGTTCGGGTCTGGGTATTTTCATGGAATGAAGAGTCCGAGACTGGGTATTTTCATCCCTTACCCGAACTAGGTGATAATTATACACATTGGATATAATCTTTCTGGCTTTAAGATAGGAAATAGACCTCCTTATGGGTGCTACCACATCACGATTCCATTAGATGACTAGTTCACCAGGAAATTCGAAACTTACAATTTTGGTTCTATAACCTCTATGGCATAACAAGAAGACAACCAATCTATACCCATGATTATATCAAAGTCTACTATTTCTAACTCTACTAGATAGACTATGGTAATGCGGTGATAGACTTTAACTGACCAACCCCTATATACCCGCCTGGCTATAATTTACTCACCAACTAGAGTGGATACTTCAAAGGGGTCATGCAACTTTTCTGGTTCTATCCCAAACTTCTTAGCAACAAAAGAGGTTGAATATGATAGGGTGGATCTAGGATCCATAAAGTCATAAACATCAAAAGTAAAAATAGTTAATATACCTGTGACCACATCTGCACGGGTCTTCATATCCTGATGACCTGATAGTGCATACAAGCGGTTTGGACCTCTTCCTGTATTACGGACTTACTGGACCATGCCCTGATTGGTTCAAATAATTAAGAGGAACTACTGAATTTGTGGACTGAGCCACATTACCTCTGCCTTGCATATGAACAGTCCCTCTGAAAGTGACCCTGCTGACCACATCCATAATATATATTCATACCAATGTGGCACTCCCGTAGGTGCCTCCTACCACACTTAGCATAAACTAGACTACTAAAAGAACTTTGACCCACACTAGCATGTGATTGAGATCCTGATGCTCTGAAGTGTTGTCTCTTATTATAATTCTTGAATTTTAGGACTGGGGCACTGGCTGAAGATGGAGCAGGTCCTGATGACCTATTTTTGAAGAACTGTCTGCCTCCACCTCCCCCATAACTGAAGTGACATGTAGACTTGGCTATCTTATTGAACTCACTGTCCTTCTATTTCTATAATGTTTCCTGTTCCTTCATTATGTTATTATTACCCAATACAAAAGCAACCATCTTTGTAATGGTCATTTCCCTATTTTGAGCAAAAATATTAGCAACATCAAACAACTGGGATCCAGACCATACACAAAACGCCTAACTCTGGCCCTCATGTCTGGAACTATATGTGGAGCATACTTTTCCAGAGAAACAAAGTGAAAATAGTACTCATGTACACTCCTGCCATTCTATTTGAGATTCTCAAATTCAACAGCATTTGCCTCCCTGACCTCTACTGGCAGAAAGTGCTCAATAAAAGCATCAGTAAATTCATCCCAAGTTGATGGATATGCATCTTCCCTGCGGGACTGCTTCCATTACTCATGCCAGATATTTGCAACATCATGCAACTGATAAGCTCGCAACTCTGTTGCCTCTAACTCAGTAACATGTATAACACGGATGATTTTCTGAAGCCCATCAATAAAATTCTCTGGATCCTCTGTCTTGCTATACCCTGTGAACACTGGAGGGTCCATACATAGAAACTCACGAGTCCTAAACCGGATGACTCTCCATTAGTTCTCGTACTTAGAGTCGTTCCCTGACATTGGGCTTGAGCAGCCACAAGCTGGGTGAGCAGCTGAATAACTCCCCTAACATCTGAGTTAGTGGAATTGTACGGCAGAACAAAATATGAAACTCTGCAGGCCTTATAATACCGAGTGGGGGTGCTGTACTCGAATTGGCTCCCTGAACCTTAGCATTTTCCTCACGATCAACATTGGTAGAAGCTCTCTTGCTTGTAGCAGATTTCTATTTGGAAATCATTTTCCAAAATGCGTAATACGCACGAGTTAGAAGGATGTTCTGAAGGTATAACTCTAACTGCACGATCTAGAGTATGAAAAAAGTGAGACAATCCTAGATGTCTTGGTGGTCAACTGTTTACATATGTCGGTGGGGCCTTCACACACATAAAAGTTACCCCACTAGACACAGTTTTATAGACTCCTTAAGACACTTGAACCTAGGCTTTGATACCATATTTTGTAAAGCCCCGAATCATAGCCTAGGCGAAACACGGCACTTAGTGCCTGACTGCATATGACCGAGCGAACCACATGGCTTGCTAATAAACATAGGCATCAAAAGCATGCACTAAAAATGATAGAGAAATATGCAAACTGAATACTGAAATATAATCTGAAAATATATATTACGAAAGTATCTGAAACATATTAAGTCTGAAAATAATAATACTAACATAACTGATATGCTAAACTAGTCTAGTTTATGAAACCACTGACACATGAGTCTGACTGCCAAAACTGTTTACCAGGACAAGGCCCTGACATACCTCTATCATAAAACATAATTATGAAAATAATAGTCTGACACTCCGAATGAAATAGGGCTTACCAAATAATTGATGTAGGTGAAGTCCTAGTGTGTAGCTCCGTCATCCTGAAACTCAGCACCTACAGCGTGAATTTCAGGCACCAAGCAAAGAGATGTTAGTGGTAAGTGAACGTTGGAACTGTGTGGTCCAACCTAGCCTAAGTTTCGGGTTACTAAAAAGGGCTTTCAATCACCCTCACTTGGCTAGTTCACGGGCTTATACTTAGTAACTCTAGTCTTGACCTTGTGGAATTGGTCACCATCTCATCTTGGTGTCGGCTCGGGCATTAAAAATCCCTTGTCATTATCCAAGCCATATCGACTGTGTCCTTACCGACCGTCCAACACTTGGTGTGTCCTCAGGTGTGTACTTTGCATCCTGTGTGCATTCCTTATCCAAACCACTTCATTCTTTCCACCACTATATCCCACAGTACCATACAAACATCCACCCTAAAGGAGAACCCCCGAGACCATCCCCAACTGCCCGACAACAACAAATTGTCCATATAACACACTTTACCGAAACCTTACTGTTTCAATTCTGTTTCGTCATCTTACAAACATATAACCATCAAAACCCAATCATCAAGCTCACCCACAACCTGTATAGAACCTCCCCATAAAATTCCTTGACCCAATTTCTTGTACAACTACCCGAAACAGCCCCTAAATCCGCACTGCCCGGCTAGAAAATGATAACCCTTTTCCCATCCATTTTTGCGTCAACTTGTTCCCTGCCGAACTCAGCCCCACTTACCATCACTCACCCTCCGTACTTACAACAGATTGGTATCAGAGCAAGGCGCTCCCATCCCACGCCTTGACGTGATGCCTTACACAAAAAAAAAATTGGCGTATCGCAAGTGATGTTTTGGACAACCGTGTGCAAGCCATAAGAAAGGAACTTGTGGGACATGCCATGAATAATAATGTTGAATTCAGGATTGTGAAAAACATCCCAAGGAAGAATACTTAGTACTCCAACATGTGTTGGAGGATCAACTTGAAACACATGAGGAGACTCAAAGGGTTCAACTCTTTTACACACGATTTAAAGTAAATGATAGAGTGTGTAACATGATTATTGATGGAAGAAATGGTGTGAACTTGAACTCCGTGAAAATGGTGGAAAAGTTAGAACTACCCACCCGCTAGAATCCTAAACCATACACTCTCCAATGGGTGAACCAAGATGAAAAGCTAAGAATCATAAGACAAACTCTTGTTAGCTTTCAGATTGGAACATATGAAGATACGATATGGTGTGACATCCTCCCCATGTATGCATGTCATATTTTATTGTAACCATGTAAACTTGATCGAAAGGTGCAACATGATAGAGAGAGGAATAGCTATTCTCTTCGGAGTAATGACAAGAAAATCCGGTTGTTGCCAATGTCACCTAGTGAGGTGAAAGCCATGATAATCTGAAGTGCGATAAAACGCAAAGCTGAAGCTCTCTCACTTGATTCACGGAGGATGGAGGAGGAATCAAAGAAGGGGAGTCCTATGGACTCATTGGTATGCGAGGAAAGTCTCGAAGTAGACACGAGGGGAGATGCAAATCCAAGGGAATCTGTGAAGGAACCTCTTCAAAATGTATGTGTTGATGTTCTTGCAACCAGGCCATCACTGATGATAAGTAGTGAACACTCTCTTGGTTTATTTCTAAGAAGTTCAATACCAAACCCTCAAGCATATGCACTCAATCCGGCCAAGGAGACAATCTTGCTGGACTCAAAAGAAAATGAAATTTGTCATACGTGTGTTGAAAGCCAAGAGGTCGACAACTTCATCATGGAAAACAAACTTCCTATGTCTAGGTTGAAAAAACTTTTTGATGAATTGAGTAGAGCCAAATTGTCCATCAAGATAGAATTGAAAGGTGGCTACCTTCGAGTGGAAATCCGAGAGAAGGTGAATGGAAGACGGTCTTAAAGATCAACTCGGGTTTGATGCAATTCGAGTTGTGCAATATTCCAAACTATTTCATGATCCTCATTCACAAGATGGTACCACATCCATAGATCACACCACATCATCCGAGGGATTGTGTGCTAATCCAATCACGATGAAATCTAGCCAAAAGATGTACCGAGTCTATGGGCATAGTTGCGGCAAATAATTTTCTTTGTCCGGCTTCATTTCCTCATCATTTCATGCGGACATATTATTACCTTGCTGACCCTATAGTCAAACTCATGAGGAAATATAAGTGTGAATGGTTTCGAGGAGAAACAAGATTTCTTGAAGCCTTGGAGATTTGTGAAGCCTCGGTCCTTCCCATGCCAAGCCGTGAAAAGCAATTGGACACCGAACATGAAACTATAGTAAATGTCATCCTTTGCTATAGTACAAAAATGATTGATGTACCATGCCATTATTCTATCTACGGCAAGAGATTATATCTTATGGAATTTGTGATCCAATATGGCCAACATTTTGAATCAAAATCATTTGTCTTGCATTCGGATCCGTATTTGGCAAGAATTCAGGAAGCCGCCCACAAAATAAAACCTCCGGCCTTATCCAATGGTGGAAGTTAATATCAAAACTTGTTGTTGAAAAAAAAATCCACATTTAAATGGCGCGAATTTGAGGACAAATTCTTCCAAAGAATGAGAGATTGATGTAAATCAGTCCGCGAACTTAAACTCTCAACATAAGTCAAGAAGAGCTTAGCTAATAGTGCAAACAATGGCACGTTATTCTACACTTATATGCCTAACATGGCATGGAAAATGGAATGGAGTTGGAGTTGTCACGTGAAGATCTAGGAAGCAAGTTCTATTCGGCCTTTGTATGTAGGTCTTGGCCGAAGACCATGTTTGTTTTTCTTTTAGCTTGTCTTTATTTCTTAGCTTAGATTTTAGTTATTCTTAGGACATATTTAATGTACCACGTAATAGGACAAGGTAATCAAGGACAAGGATGTAAGGGAAATGGATGACTAGGCCGAGAGGACAAGTTGGCAAGGACAAGAGGATGTCTAGATCGTGTGAAGTTGTTCAAGACAAAGTGGTAAGGACAAGAATGGTCTAGAAGATGAGGCTTCCAAAAATAAAATTCATGAACCAACTTGAGGAAACCAAGAAGATGAAGTGTTGGTCTAAATACTCCCTTAGCCATTTGTCCAAGGCACACAAATGCAAGGAATGGAAGCTTCCATCATATTCCAAGAAGATGAGGTTGTTGGAAGAAGAAAGTTCATGAATATTGTTACATAGGTGAAAATAATTTTGGCCTATAGAAGAGGAAGAGGTGACCGAAATCCCTGGGTCACCAAGTCAATCCAAATGCGTTCACATTAGGTGTTAGTTTGTGTCTTTTCATTTGCTTTCTAGAATAGTCTATTTTATACTATAAATAGAGGCCTTAGGCCATTGTAAATTGCAGAGTTTGTTGAATATAAAACTTGAGTGTTTACTCATCTTTTCTAAGTCTTTAAATCAGGAATTGTAACTTCTTAGTTGATCTTCCGGGAGGGTCACTTGGTTTTTGTGTGAGCCAAACCCCTTGGTGCAAGTTTAGTTAAGACTGTGTGATTAGTTGAACCCAAACTAAGGTTTTCCTTTAGTGTAAGTCTTGATCAGGATTGTGTGATCTAATCAATACCCAAGCTTGAGGAACCCCCTTAGTGGTAAGCAAACGTTGGAATTGTGTGGTCCAACCTAGCCTAAGCTTCGGGTTACTAAAAAGGATTTTCGATCACCCTCACTTGGCTAGTTCATGGGCTTGTACTTAGCAACCTCGGTCTTGATCTTGTGGAATTGGTCACCATCTCATCATGGTGTCAGCTCGGGCATTAAAAACCCCTTGTCATTATCCAAGCCATATCGACCGTATCCTTATCGAAAGTCCAACACTTGGTATGTCCTCGGGTTTGTACTTTGCATCCCGTGTGCATTCCTTATCCAAACCACTTTGATATTTCAACCACTATATCCCACAGTACCTTACAAACATCCACCCCAAAGGCAAACCCCAAAAACCATCCCTAACTGCCCGACAACAACAAAATATCCACATAATACACTTTACCGGAACCTTACTTTTTTAGTTTTGTTCCGTCATCTTACCACCATCCAACCATCAAACCCCAATCATTAAGATCATTCGCAACCTGTCTAGAACTGCCCCATAACATGCCTTGACCCAATTCCTTATACAACTATCCAAAGCAACCACTAAATCCCCACTGCCCAGCAAGAAACCGAGAACCCGAAAACCCTTTTCCCATCCATTGTCCCGTTAACTTGTTCCCTGCCGAACTCAGCCCCACTTACCCTCACTCACACCTCTGTACTTACATTATGTATAATAAATTCATGAACTGAGTAACAATGATCATAATACATAAATTAGGAACTCATGGGATTCAAAGCATGTGTTCATGGATTACGGACAAGTTCATGACAATCATAATGACATATCATGAATACAATAAAGAACTGTAATAGAGACATGATACATAGTATTGCATGTCACAAGGGTTATCATAATAAGAGAGTAAAACCCCTAAGTTATGGAATTTTAATGTTTTCATAGAAAGGAGGCGTGGAAAAGAACGTGGATATTTCCACGTGTGGATAGAAGCTCTACATACCTTGTTTGCTCTAATACTTCTCCTAAAAATCTGAACTTGGAAAGAGGTACCCAAAGCTTGAACTTAAATTCCTTAACAATGAATTTTGTTTAGGAATTGAATACACTTGATTAGAATCACGTGGAATTACATGAAAATAACTTACATTGATGTTGTAGAAGATTGGGAGAAGAGAACTTTGTTTTAGGGCTTGAAAGAGTTGAAAACTTATTTTTAGAATTGGTTTCGCGTACTTATACTTTCCAACCGTCGGGGGTTTCTACGCCAATAATGTATGGTCCATACAACTTGTACAGTCCGTGCATAATTGTATGATTCGTACATAATTGTACGGTCACTAGATTGAAAATTCCATTGATTACCAAAAGTTGAGGAGTCCCCTACGATCAAAATGTACGGTCCAGATATTTTTATACGATTGTATAACCTGTTGTACACCGTCAATTTTGTTGGTGATTTGTACGGCCCATTTCTACAGTTCGTACTTATTTCTACAGTCTGTATAAACTAAAGTATAATCTGATCTGCAAGACTGAAACTAGTTTTCCAACTTTAACTTCCCGTCTTGGTTTTCTACACTTCTTAATCATGAACAAGTCTTTGTTTAGAGGTACGAGGTGTTACGATAAATACGTCAACAAACTCATCCCACATAGTAGGAGGTGCATCCTCCCCTCGGGACTGCTCCCATGATTCGTGCCAAATATTGGCAACATCCTGCAACTCATAAGCTCCCAACTCTACTGCCTCTAACTTAGTATCATGCATAAAACAAAAAATTTTCTAAAGCCCATCAATAAAATTTTATGGATCCTCTGTCTTGCTAGACCCTATGAACACTGGAGGGTCCATTCGCAGAAACTCTCGAGTCCTAAAATTGGATGACTCCTTGACATTGTGCTTGAGCAGCCACAATCTAGGTGAGCAGCTAAATAGCTCCTCCTAACATCTGAGTTAGTGGAACTGGGCGGCGAAACTGGAATACAAACCTTCGCAGGCCCTGTAGTATTAGGTGAGGATGCTATACCCAAATTGGCTCTCTAAGCCTGAGCATCTTCCTCATGAGAAGCATTAGTATCAACCCTCTTACTTGTAGCTGATACACAATTGGCACGAGTTAGAAGGATGTTCTAAAGGTATAGCTCTAGTTGCACGGTCTAGAGTATGAAAGAAGTGAGACTATCCTAGATGTCTTGGTGGTCAACTGTTTACATGTGTGGGTGCCTACACACACATAAGAGATACCTCACTAGACACGGTTTCATAGATGTCCTAAGACACTTAAACCTAGTGCTCTGATTTTGTAATGCCCTGAACCATGGCCTGGGTGAAACACGACACTCTGTGCCTGACTGCATGTGACCGAGCGAACAACATGGCTTGCTTGACAACATGGGCATCAAAACATGCAATAATGATAATAATAAAATGTGTAAAACATAGTACTAAAATAGAGTCCAAAAATATATTGCGGAAATATATGAAATTATGATAAATCTAAAAATAATAATATTGACTTGATTGACATGCTAAACTAGTCTAGTCTATAAAACCTCTGAATCATGAGTGTGCAAAACTATTTACAAGTCTCTGGCATACCTATACTATAAATAATAAGCATGAAAGCAAATAGACTAACACCCCAAATGAAATGAGGGTCACCAAATAGCTGATACCGAAGCAATACTAACGAGCAGATCTGTCATCCTGAAACTCAGTACCTGCACCGTGAATTGCATGCCCCATGCAAAGGTACGTTAGTACATTTGAATTATACTGTATGTAAAGCAACTGAAATAATAAGCAGACACATGAAATAATAGGACATGAAACTGAAACTAAACATGATCTGACATGAATAAAGTGACATGTATAAAAATCTTGTAAAAACTATATATATGTATATCTGTGGGGAGAGAAGTAGTACAACCGACAATATGAAATCATCACGTGGGTACGTGGAGTTTGGCACCTGGCCCGACTAGCAGAGAGCTCTCATACCTTGTCGGGGTATGAGACATGAACATGACATGAATGTATCTAATTAATAATGTGAAGGTATCGTCCTATGGGTGGAGCGACCCTTATCCTACGATGGCATACGTAGTTTCAGACTATCTGAGCCTTCTCGGTAATCTATACAACTCCCAAAAATGTACTTGAAAATAGTTGGCTTGTAAGCCCATGGATTTAATGAAAATAACTTGTTAAGCATGGAATATGAATAGATATATCATATAACTTGTATAACTCATGAAAAGAATATATATAATTTCATGGAAACTTAGTAGTAATAATAATAACTGGTATTTAAGAACTCATGGAATCAAAGCTTGCGTTCATGGATTATGGACAGGATACATATAATTAGGATTAGTATAATAATAGAATAAAAACCCTAAGTTATGAAAGTTCATGTTTCATGGAAGAACGTGGCATTGGGAAGAACATGGATATTTCCACACGTGGATAGAAGCTCTACATACCTTATTCACTATAAAACTTGTCTTAAAAATCTAAACTTTGAAGAAGCACTCAAAACTTGAACCTTGAATCCTTAGGATGGGGTTATCTTGAAAACCCTACGGTTAAGAACAATGGATTTTACTTAGAATTTCATGTGTATACATTAGAATCCAATTGGAATACTTGAAATATGCTTACCTTGATATAGGAGGAGGTTGAGAGAATAGAACCTTCGTTCTAGGGCTTGGAAATTATGAAAACTGGTTTTTAGAACTAAGACTGCGTATTTATACTTTTCATGTCGGATGGATATTACGGTCCAATTCGACGGTCTGTTGAATTTTCTACGGTCAGGGTGTTGACCGTATAATTTTATACGCTGGGAATCTACGGTTCGTACATTTTATACGGTTTATCAAAAACGAATGTCTCTAAAGGAGACTTTCCAGTGAGCTCCCTAAGCTAAGGAGAATGTTACGATGGAAAAGTACAGGTCGTATAAATTTATATGGGTATATAAATTTCTGAGTTTCATCCTTTTCAAAAAATAAAATGTACGGTTCAACTCGATGTTCCGTAAAACTTTTAGATCCGTAATTCCTAAGCGTAAATTTGGAGTTTCAGAACTGAAATTGATTTTTCAACTTTAACTCCTCACCTTGATTTTCTACATTCCTTAATCATTAACAAGGCTTAGTTTAGAGGTATGAAGTGTTACAAGTATTTGGATTACATTGCCTTTTATTCAGACTGGTATCCGAATTAGTACTCTTGTATTATTGACTAGATCTTTGGGTATTGTATTATGATTCTCAGACTTATGTTTCCGCATTTTATATTATGATTGACAGTTTATCTAAGTATTTGTTATCTTTCCGCACTTCTTTCTTATATCATGTGAATGATTTGGGAGTGGTTCGCCTACTAGTATGAAAAGTGTAGGTGCCACCACGATTCCTAAAAGGGGTCGTGACAGTGAACAATTTAATTCTGAAACTTTACTGAAACTCTTATACATACATATACTTATTCATCGCCCACCGGTTATAGCTCGCTGGTGTTCATATATATATCGCTCAATCGATTATAGATCAGTGTCTATATATATATACCCATCGCCCAACTAATTATAGCTCGGTGGTATTTAGATACCCATCGCTCAACTGATTATAGCTTGGTGGTATTTGTATATTTGAAAGGTTTAATGTGATAGAAACTAGACTCGTAGACCTTCGATGTGGTGGGTGGATCACTCCATAACTTCAAGTATATTGGGAGAAACACTCTGCTACATCTGACCCAAATTTCATCGAGCTTATGAACATAACCTATGATGACGTTTCCCAACTTTTTTTTA
Source organism: Anisodus tanguticus (assembly GCA_034509755.1). NCBI lineage: Eukaryota > Viridiplantae > Streptophyta > Magnoliopsida > Solanales > Solanaceae > Anisodus > Anisodus tanguticus. Next base: position 25,059,463 of record CM067551.1, read on the forward strand.
CAACTTGCTTGACTTCAAATACTAACACACAACTATTGTAAGATTCAGATACCTCATAACAATACCTTCTTATAATATTAAGCATTCATAGTCTCACCCCAAAGTACGAGCTATTCCGCTTTCCTTCGGTGAACTTCATCGAAAAGTGTTTTCTTTGATTCATTTAACCACAAACTCTGATGAAACTTGGTTAACACTTGTTTATACTTATTGTCATCCGAATATGAGATCTTAGCCTCAATAGAATTTCGTTACTTTACTCACAATGTATACTAGCGCAAAAAATACGTTGTGCAATAGGATACTTTTCTACCACTAGATCATTGATGCATGTTGGGGTTTAAGACTTTCATTTCTTATTTATATTCTTCAAGTTTATCTTTTCATTAAAAATCGATGGGCCGGAGTCAGTTTCTTTAAAAATTTGCAAAAACCAACCATATTCGCGGTAGGTTGATGACTATAAAATATTATATACTATAAATTAAAAACTATACTATTTTAAATAAAATATTTAAATAATATTTCGATATTGTGTATTATCTAATAATGTTTTGCAGGAAATAAATATACCATGAATAAAGTAATTGGAGAAGACGAGGCAATGTGCTCCCACTTCAAGTGGCATCGTGCATGTGGCATCGTGCTCCCTCTTCACAAGGCCTCATGGCAATCTTTAGACAAAATCTCTTATAAATAGAAGAATACCTTTGTATTGTAAAGAAGAAGAAGGAAATTGTAAAATAGCCACTTTTTTCTAGCTTTCGTCTTCCCTTCTCTCTTTATCTATTTCAATTTTTCTTTGTAATTTTAGGATTCTAAGAATATTGACGACATTCTAGAATTCCTTTCTTTTATGAGATTTTAATACTCCTTAATGGAGTAGTCTCTTTTTGTTGGGATTGTTGATATAGCTTGATATATTTATAATATAAATCTCTATTTTTAATATATACTTGACCTGAAACTCTCGATTTCCATTTCTTATAAGGTGCTAAAATGGTAGTTTTGATTAATTATTATTATCACATCCATCTATTTTTATCTCTAAGGTTCTCACGAAGCAAAATTAATATATGATAACTGATAGATAAAATAATAGAGCGAGAGTGATTTTTCTTAATCTATCATTCCACCTCTTTAATCTGGCTTACTTCCGTTTTAATTCTCACGGAGAAACTGCTGCAAGCAAGATTCTTGATTTATAGTAGAGGTTTTTACTATCTTTCGGCACCTTTTAGGCAAGAAAATTATTTCTATTTAATCGTCACTATTTATACATCAATTAATTTACATAACCTCATGGAGTGTTATTAATTGGTTATTTCTAAGTGAGCCAAATATAATTATATTAGCCATAGCAATTATTTTTAAGAGAAATACATGTAAAGGTTGAGATATTATATAATAATATTATCAAGTGAATGCAACGATTCCCAACTCTTTTTAAATATAAATCTTCTGGAAGTGGTTCTTTTAAATTTAAGTAATTTATAATTTTTAAAAACTCTCATTTCATCAATTTGATTCTCTTGAATAGTAGTCAAAATGATTAAGTATGTAGCATCGATTTTGCAATCTCTGTGGGACGATATCATAATCTATGTTAGAATTTGACAAAGTACGAGCAAAAATTATTATGCACTAGGCGCTCGTCCAATATTTGGCATCGTTGTCGGGGATTAGCATACATTCAGACTAAGTGGTTTGTTACTAATTTAAGAACTTACTTTTATGTTTATTATTATCTTTATTTTTGTTAATATTATGATCGACTAAATACTATGATAACTATTATTTGAAATTGTATTACTGTCAATTTTTATTTTTATTTTTAATAATAGTTATTATTCTTATAACTTTAATTACTATTTTTATTCTCTTTTAAGTATTGTAACTACTTTAGTTACATAATTTAAATTTATTTACTTTTTAAAATTTCATATAGATTCCGACCCGCTCTTCTACAAAAGATTTGGCCTACTACGATCCAGAAATTGAAAGATCTCTTCTCAAAATGTAAATCGTGACGGAATGGAACACCGACCAGTAAATGCAAATAATCCACTAGAGATCCCACCACGAGTCCATGTTGAAGATCAGTTTGATGAAGTGGCGCTAAGACCAGCAAACAGAATTCTAAGGAATTACGCTAGACCAGATCGATTCAACTGTGAATCTAGTGTGAGAAATTCCCCAGTTGCAGCTAACAATTTTGAAATCAAGACTGGATTAATTTAAACAATTCCACAATCTTACACTTTAATGGTGATGTTAGTGAAGATCCACATTGTCATTTGCTTGATTTCTTAGAATTAGTTGAAACTGCTAAATATAATAGAGTATCACCTGAAGCAATCAAGTTAAAGTTATTTCCTTTTTCTTTAAAGGGAGATGCCAAGACCTGACTATGAAGTTTGCCTCAAGGGTCTATTACTAGATGGGATCAGATGACTTAGAAATTTTTAAATAAATATATTTCCCTGCTAGATACTGAGTCAGTTTATCAGGCTGGGGAAAGATTAAAAATAATTCTAAGAAAATGTCCACATCATGACATCCCTAAACATATACAGTTGTATATTTTTTATCATGTGTTAAACCTTCTTCTAGAAATGTGATAGATGCAGCTACAGAAGGTTCCATTAAGGGGAAAAGCCACAGAAGAAGCATTACAAATGATGAATGAAATTTCTAAAAATACCATTCAATGGACATTTGACCGTGTAATTATCAACAAAGTTGCTACTGTAAATCAAGCAGATGCTTTAAATACACTAACACAACAGATTTTTTCTTTGGCACAAAAATTTGAATCTTTTCAGGTGAATACACAACAACCAAGCCAAGTTGAGTCTTGTGACATATGCGGAGGAAATCATCTAAATCATGAATGTCAATCAACCAACCAAAATGATAAGCATGTTAATGTTTTGGGATACAAGGCCTCCTCTTTTGGTAGTCCATTAGCAAAAAAACATCCAGAATTTTAATTGAGCAACCCAAATGATGCTGAAAACTCCCAAAGCTTTCAAAAGCAATAGGTACAGGGTCCACCTAGATACTAGAATCAAAATCGTGAACCATCGAACTTCAGACCATATCAACAAGTTGTTCCATATCAGCAAAGGCCTCAACAATCCCACTCAAGTCTTGATGACATAATGTACAAGTACATTAAGGTTACTGATGAAAAAATGGAGAGTCAAAATTCGGCTCTCAAAAGTCTGGAAGTTCAGTTAAGTAAATTGGAAACTCTAGTGTCAGAAAAGATTCAAGGTCCCTTACCAAGTAATACAAAGAAAAACCCAAAGGAGCACCTTAAGCCATCACCTTACGGTCGGGTAAGAATCTTGATGAACCTTAAACAGACACTCAATAAAAGAATCAATCAAAATAACATGTAGACAAGGGTAAGAATGTTGCAACGCCCTTTGAACCATCTGAAGAAAAAGAAAAGCAAATGGAAAAAAACTGAAAAGATGACTCTTCCCCCTGTGATAATCCCTTTTTCACAAAATATAAAAAGAGAGAAGCTTGACAGTCAGTTTGCCAAGTTTCTGAATATTTTAAAAAAGATTCACATTAATATTACTTTCACCTAATGCTTTATTATAAATTCCTTCATATGCCAAGTTATTAAAGGAAATTTTGTCAAGTAAAAGAAAACTAGAAGAAGTTTCTTTGGTAGTACTTACAGATAAATGCAGTGCTATACTTCAAAATAAGTTACCACAGAAACTCGGTGACCCAGGTGGTTTCAAAATTCCATGCACTTTGGGAGGAGAATATTTTGAAAAAGCACTTTGTGACTCATGAGCTTCAATAAATCTAATGTCATTTTCTATTTTTAGAAAATTGGATCTCGGTGAAATAAAAAACACAAGTGTTTCTTTTCAATTTGCAGATCAAAGTATTAAAAAAACTAAGGGAATAATTGAAAATATTCTAGTAAAAGTAGATAAGTTTATTTTCCAAGGAGATTTTATAGTACTTTAAATGCAGGAATGTCCTGATGAACCGATAATACTGGGAAGAACATTTCTTGCAACAGGAAGAGCAATCATAGATGTCCACCAAGGACAACTAATTTTGACAGTGGATGAAGAAAGTGTCATTTTTTATATGCAAAAAATGCTAAGATTTTCAGGAGATGAGACTTCATCTTCATATTTTTCAATTGATATGATTAGTGATCTTGCAGATGAATTCAAAGATGATCAATTGACTTCAGATTCTTTGGAAAGATGTTTGTCCAAATCTAGCACCCCACAGGATGATGATCCCAGCATTAGGAGTGAAGCTGAGATATTGGAAAAAGATGATAAGGACGAAGAGATGTAATCAAAAAAAGTTTAATAAAAAATTGAACTCAAAATTCTTTTTTCTCATTTGAAATATGTCTATCTTGAGCCTGAATTATTTCCAGTAATTATTTCATCTTCTCTAACTACTAAACAGGAAGATAGCTTAGTTGAAGTACTACGAGCACACAAAGGAGCTTTAGAGTGGATGGTGGTCGGATAGCAAAGGCATTAGTTCAGCTATTTATACACACAGAATCCTCATGGAGGATAGCTACAAGCCAACAGTCCAGTCCCAAAGAAGATTGAATCCTACAATGCAAGAAGTGGTGGAGAAAGGATAGCTACGAGCACACATGTTTCTATTGTTGGATATAATTGCAGTACGGGAAGTAAATAAATATTACAAGTGTTCGAAAGGATAAACAAACAGCCAATATAATAATTGCCGCAAGCTTGTTGAGTCTTGAATCTTGATAATCTAAAATCAAGAAACACTAAATATGGATTGTTACAACTGTGGCTGAGTCGAGAGATGACTCTCTGTCTTTAAGACAAGATTTCCCCGTATATATACGTTTTTACGTTAGCGGGCAATAGTCTTCCAAGATAAAATAGCAACTAATCAACACTACAAAGAAAATAGGTTGATTCTGACGAAGAAAACAAATACGAAACGACTTGCTGATTTAGAGGGAAAAGGAAGAAAGAGTTTTTATTTTTGTTGCAATCTTTTGGACTGATTTTCTCTTGTTTTCGTCCTCTCTCTCACCTCAATGTCTCAATAAAGTGTGTTTATGAGGAGGATGGGTGATTAAGAGGTCCTTTAAGAGGTGTATTCATGGCCAGAAACGTTTTGTAGTAAGTGCAAAATGTTTCAGAGGTTTAATGCCATAAAATGTTGGCTTTCTGGCTACTTCATGAAACTCCAGGGACTAAAATGTAAATACTAAATAGTTTGGGGTCCAAAATATAATATCAGAAGTAGCCCACAGCCCACGAGACCCGAGACCCAGCCCGGACGGGAAGGGCGGGGGCGCGCGTGTGGGGCTAACCTCGAACCCAAGCACACCTAGGTCCTCCCTCCTTCAAACACATGGGTTACCCCTTGGGGTCCCAAACCCTTATCCATTTTTTAGGCTTATACAGAGAACAATTCTTCATTTTTCCACCGATGTGGTAGATTTGTCCCACACCATATTTCCATGCCTCAAACACCTTACTTCGTGGGCCAATATATCTTTCATTTCTTAACGAAATTTGATGATCCTTGGCCCTACGGTCATCTACTCACTTAGTAGATTATGCACGTGTGAAGAGGCAAAGCCTCCAACATGCGGAACCCTAGTGTTTAAGTCATTAAATATGGGTGGACGCAACCTCTCCACCAAAGGCAAATTTCCAACATCTACTCTACAAGATTGTATCATACAATGCAAGAATACCTATGAGCACACATGTTTCTACTCTACAAGATTGAATCATACAATGCAAGGATACCTACGAGCACACATGTTTCTACTCTACAAGAAACAATAGTTATTAATAAAATACTCTCCTCGAGGACGATCAAGGATTCAAGTGTGGGGGAGTTTGATGACTATAAAATATTATATACTATACACTAAAAAATATACTATTTCGAATAAAATATTATTGTGTATTATCTAACAATATTTTGCAGGAAATAAAAATACCATGAATAAAATAATTGGAGAAGACGAGGCAATGTGCTCCCACTTCAAGTGGCATCGTGCATGTGGCATTAACTTGCTAATTACCCCCAGGATTCCCTAATCTTAAGAATGAATTTTACACCTTATTCGTTCTTCATGAACATGAATTACTTGAAAGACAGAAGGTTTTCTTGGTTGGAAGATATAGATAGCAAGTGATCTTTTAATCATGTGTCATTCCATGTTTAAAGGAATCAAGTACCCTTTCATGAACAATTGTAATCTTTCATGAAACAATGTGACTTTTCATGAAATCAATGTTCTTCAAAATAGCCTGAAACCGTCGCAATACTTGATAACGACAAAAGATTAAATGATATTTAAGCTCGTGTTCGTGCACGTGCAAAGTGCTAAGTGCTAGTCTTTGATTAATAATATATTAGCATATTATTAATCCAATTATAAGCACATCCAAGCCCAATGCATGTTTGGCCCAACTAAATGAACTCTTGTCAATTTAATATACCAAGTACAAAAGTACTTATAAACACATCAAGCTTTTCTTATTCTTCCAACGTGGGACAAACTCCCATACACATCTTCCTAACAAACACAATTTGAAGACTATATACAACAATCCACCACTTAGTCTTCAATATAACAAAAGTGCTTAGATGAAAGTATCTTGCGATTTGAACTTTCACTTAGTTACAGTTCTTCAAAATCCTAACGAAATTAATGGCGGCTTAAAGCGTTTGAGCCAAAATTCCTTATGCTAGAATCGGAAGACTGAACACACAATTATTCTTTTCCATGTTCATATCGAGGTAGCACCATTATGGCCATGTCCTCCACCTGGTTTCATAGACATTTACAAAAGTTCGACCCAAAACTCTTGTTAGAAACGGCACCACTTCTTATGTCTATATGGGTGAAATTCTTCCATTACCTGAATTTCATTAAGAGTATATTACTCACCCTATAAAACATACACTAGAACAATAGTTGCACTAGTGTGACCTAATCAGTCATCAACAACTTGTTATTACCACATTGAACCTTTTAACCATGGGTATTCATAGAAAAAGGTTGGGTTTCCATTGTTGCTGATTAATTCAAACTGGTCGCAAGCCCATTTCTTGACTTGTTCCATAAATCATTTCTCTTGGAAGTCCTTTAGTAAAAGGATCTGCCAAATTGTTACAAGACCTTACATAAATCACAGTTACAATCCCGTTGGATATTAACTGTCTCACATACGCATGTCTCAAACTGATGTGTCTAGACTTACCATTATAAATATTATAAGCTCTAGACAGAGTTGCCTCACTATCACAGTGCAAAGAAATGGTTGGCATCGGTTGTGGCCACAACTTTATATCCAATAACATATTTCTTAGCCACTCTGCTTCTTTGCCTGCTGCCCCCAAAGCTAAAAATTCAGCTTCCATGGTAGAATGTGTGATACATGTCTATTTCTTTGAGGCCCAAGAAACAACACCACCACCGAGCATAAAAATCCAACCACTTGTGGATTTATTATCTCCATCACTAGATATCCAACTAGCATCTGTATGTCCCTCAAGTACAGCTGGAAAATTTCCATAATGCAAAGCATAACTTTTGGTTCTTTTCAAATAACCAAAAATTCTTCCAATTGCTCGCCAACGTTCTGTACCCGGATTACTAGTAAATCTAGAAAGTTTGCAAACTGCAAATGCAATATCAGGCCTAGTACAATGTGTAGCATACATCAAGCTACCTATTGCACTAGCATATTCTAGCTGAGCCACAGATCTTCCACTGTTCATACTAAGTTTGCATGATGTTTCATATGGAGTGTTAGCTTCCTTGAAGTTCAAATGTTCAAATTTCTTAAGCATCTTCTCAACATAATGAGACTGACTCAAGGAATAACCCCCACTATTTCTTCTAACTTTGATACCCAATATGGTATCAACCTCATTTAAGTCCTTCATTTTGAAACAGGAACTCAAATAGGCTTTCACTTCATTTATGCCATTTATGTTTGTTCCAAAGATTAACATATCATCTACATAAAGGCACAAGATTACACCATAATCTTTTGTAAACTTAGAATATATACACCTGTCACCAGAGTTATGTATAAAACCATTAGACAAAACAGCATAATCAAATTTCTCATGCCATTGCTTCGGAGCTTGTTTTAAACCATACAATGATTTAACTAACTTACAAACTTTATGTTCATAACCCGGAAGGACAAAACCTTCAGGTTGTCTCATGTACACCTCTTCATCTAAATCACCATTTAGAAAAGCAGTTTTTACATCCATTTGATGAATATGCAAATCATACAGAGAGGCTAAAGCTATCAATATTCTTATAGATGCAATTCTAGCCACAGGAGCATAAGTATCAAAATAATCTACTCCTTCCTTTTGGGTAAATCCTTGTCCAACAAGCCTAGCTTTGAAAACTTTGATTAATCCATTATCCACACTCTTCTTTACCCTGAAAACCCACTTACATCCTATAGCCTTTGAGCAAGAAGGCAAGTTTGACAAAACACAAGTCTTATTAGCCATTAAAGACTCCATCTCGTCATCTATTGCTTCTTTCCAAAAGGCTGAAATTCTAGATGCCATTGCTTCTTGAAATGTCTTTGGGTCATCACATTCATTCTCAACATTGAGAACGATTTGGATTTTATTGGTAACAACTTCTCTATTTCCTTCCACAAGAAAGGAAATTGCTTGGGAATTTATAAAATCTGAATCCAAATTCTTCTCCTTTCTAACTCTTACACTCCTTCTAAGTTCACTAGAAGCATTATGATTTAACATATCACTGTTAAGAGAAGCATTAGAACTTGTTTCTATTTGAGGTATTTGCAAGGACTCATTAACACGGTTGGAATCACTCCGGAACTTATTCTCAAAGAACTCTACGTCTCGAGATTCCACAATTACATTTGAGTCTAAGTCTAGCAGCCTATATGCTTTTGAATTTTCTGCATATCCTACAAATACACTTTTCAAAGCTCTTGGACCTAATTTAGTTTTCTTAGGATCTAGGACCTTATAATAAGCTAAGCACCCCCAAACTTTAAAATAACTAATGTTAGGTTTTCTTCCTTTCCAAATTTCATATGGTGACAGTTTTATCTTCTTTGAAGGAATTCTATTATGTACATGACATGCAGTTAGTAAAGCTTCACCCCATAAGTTCATAGGTAAGTTTGAGTTAATAATCATGGCATTCACTATATCAACTAGACCTCCATTTTTTCTTTCTGCCACTCCATTTTGTTGAGGTCTATAGGGTGCACTAACTTGATGAACAATGCCATTATCTTCACAAAACGAAGTAAATTCAGTAGGGAAATATTCTCCACCCCTGTCACTTCTCAAGATTTTCAGTTTCTTATCTTTTTGTGTTTCTACCATAGATTTGTAAACTTGAAACATGTCAAAAGCTTGATCTTTTGATTTTATTAAATAGACATAGGTAAATTTAGAACAATCATGAATGAAAGTTATAAAATACCTACATCCACCTCTAGTTAAAACACCATTTAACTCACAAATATCAGAATGTACAAGTTCAAAAATTTCAGATTGTCTATCAACCTTTGGAAAAGGTTTTCTTTTCATTTTCGCTAGAACACAAACTTCACATTTTTCTTTATGCTCATTTCTTTAAGAAATAATTCCGTTTTTGCACATATATTTCATTGTTTGATAATTAACATGTCCCAATCGATTATGCCAAAGATTAAAAGTTGTACTTTCTATATTAAAACTTAAATCAAAAGATTGCACACAAGAATAATTGGAACTTTCATCTTTATTGATACTTAGTTTGAACATTCCATCAGATACATAATCCTTTCCCACAAAGGCACCAGCCTTAGACAGGATGATCTTATTGGACTCTATTACAACTTTGAGTCCTTTCTTACATAGCACAAAACCAGAAACCAGATTCTTCCTAATGGAAGGAACATGCAGTACATTAGTCAACACAACTTTCTTTCCAGAAATGAACTGGAGTATCACACTTCCTGTTCCAAGAACCTTGCTAGTATGATGGTCTCCCAACAGAATTTCATGACCATTCACTGCCTCAGTGTAATCTTTGAAGAGTGAGCGATTATTGCAAACATGGGTGGTAGCACCAGAGTCATACCACCAATCATCGCTTGTAGTGATTCCAGCCATATGCAACTCTTGGACCATTCCAATATGCATCTCAGAAAGCATGGCAATGATCTCATTGGTATTTTGCTCAACAACATTAGCAATCGCCTTCTCTTCAGTGTTCCTTTTCTGGTTTTTATTATACTCCTTCTTAGGGTTCCTGCAGAAACATTTGAAATGGCCTTTCTTTCCACAATTGTAACAAACAATTTCAGACATGTCCTTCTTAACCTTTTTATTCGGGTTAGAAGCATTAGAGTAAATATTTGCCTTTCTCTTACCCTTTAGATTCTTCTGAGTAACATAGTTCACTTTAGAACTAGAAGCATCATTCAAAACCTTCTCACAATTTCGAGTTTCCTCTTCAATTCGTAAGTGTTTCTGAATCTGTTCTAAAGTGAACTCCTCAGAAGTGTGCAACAACTTCTTCCTGTAATTATTCCAGGAAGGTGGCAATTTGACAATAATTCCTCCAACAATTAACTTTTCCGGTATGGTTATGTCCAGGTCTTTAAACTTAGAAATCAATATCAGAAATTCATGCACTTGATCAAGTATAGAGGTGCCATCAACCATAGAAAATTCAAAGAACTTAAAAGTAACAAACTTATTTGCCCCTTGTTTTTCTGCATCATATTTGAACTCCAGGGCCTTCCACATCTCCTTTCCAGACTGAATTGGAGTGTAGAGATCATACAGACGATCAGAGAGGGAGTTTAGAATAAACCCTCTGCACAGCGTTTCATCTTCGACACGCTTCTTCCGTTCTGCTATCTTTTCTTCAGTGTCATCGTCTGCTGGTTCTGCCAAAGCCCCCAAATTCAGATCTAGAATATAGAAGATCTTCAAAGAAGTGAGTAGGAACGACATCTTCTCCTTCCAACGTAGGAAATTGGTTCCATCAAAACGATCTAGTTTCACAGTATCATTACCAAACATCTTCATAGTGTTCTCCATAATATTATCCTAAGATTGTTAGATATATGAGATATGTATGATAAAAAATGAATTATAGAAACTAGATTAGGACGAGATGATTCTCTGTCCTTAGGATAATATTAGCCCCCACTATATTGCTTATGGGATTAACTTGCTAATTACCCTCAGGATTCCCTAATCTTAAGAATGAATTTTACAGCAACTTATTCGTTCTTCATGAACATGAATTGCTTGAAAGAAAGAAGGTTTTCTTGGTTGTAAGATATAGATAGCAAGTGATCTTTTAATCATGTGCCATTCCATATTAAAAGGAATCAAGTACCCTTTCATGAACAATTGTAATCTTTCATGAAACAATGTGACTTTTCATGAAATCAACGTTCTTCAAAACAGCCTGAAACCGTCGCAATACTTGATAACGGCAAAAGATTATATGATATTTAAGCTCGTGTTCGTGCACATGCAAAGTGCTAAGTGCTATTATTTGATTAATAATATATTAGCATATTATTAATCCAATTATAAGCACATCCAAGCCCAATGCATGTTTGGCCCAACTAAATGAACTCTTTTCAATTTAATATACCAAGTACAAAAGTACTTATAAACACATCAAGCTTTTCTTATTCTTCCAATGTGGGACAAACTCCCATACACATCTTCCTAACAAACACAATTTGAAGACTATATACAACAGAGCACACTTAAGACAGTGAAGATGGATAAGCTGGTAGGAGGTATTTGAAAGCCGTGGGATATATGACGATCCATGCTACGAGCTTGTTGGATTGTATACACTTGTATATCTTATGTATATATTGTATATATGGCCTCGGTCAGCCCACGGTTTGGGAAGATAATTTGGTATTGTTTGTTGTAATATTTTAGTGTAAATATTACATTAATTAGTATTGTACACTTACCATAATTATAGGATTCTTGTACTACTAGAATATGATTTTGGGATTAGAATAGGAATATGTTTTCTATTATGGAAAATTATAAATGTATATATACTCTTTCATTAATGAATATAATCAAGGGATTATTTCTTTCATGGTATCAGAAGTCTAGGTCTTAAAATACTCTCTCCAAAATCCATCGCCTTGCCTCGAGTTCCGAGCCCCTTTTTCTCGAATTTCGTGTCGGATGGTCCATCATCTCTTCCCAAATTTTTCTTCTCAATCCCTAAATCACGTCTTGCGTTGCTATTATGGCTAAGAACACATTTCACCCTGCTCTTACTGTTTCTATCATCAAGAATCACATCCCTATCATTCTTGAAATAGAAAACGTCTAATACGTGACGTGGGCCGAGCTGTTCAAAGTTCACGCACGATCGCATCAAATCCTCATTCATATTATCCCCGCAGCTCCTACAGATACGGAGGTGTACAAACCCGAGGATGATCCTAAGTTATGGACGACCTATGATGCTACTGTAATTCAGTGGATTTACTCCACTATTTCTACAGACCTCTTGCAAACGATTATTGAGCCTGACGTTACGGCAAAGGCTACTTGGGATAGAATATGTGATATATTCCAAGATAATCAAAATTCTAGAGCTGTTACTCTTGAGCAGGAATTCTCCCACGTCAACATGGAAGATTTCCCGAATGTTTCACCTTATTGCAAAAGGTTGAAGGAATTGGCGGACCAACTCTGCAACGTTGGCGCACCCGTTTCGAATGATCGTTTGGTCCTACAAATGGTTTCAGGCCTATCTGAGGCCTATAGTGGTGTTGGCACGCTTCTTCGTTAGAGCAGTCATCTTCCACAATTTTATCAGGCTCATTCTATGCTTACGGTCGAAGAAGTCGGCTTGGCCAAAATCTCTTTCATTTCTTAACGAAAATTTGGCGATCCTTGGCCCTACGGCTATCTACTCAATTAGTAGATTATGCACGTGTGAAGAGATAAAGCCTCTAACATGTAGAACCCTTGTATTTAAGTCATTAAATATGGGTGGATGCAACCTCCCCACCAAAGGAAAATTTCCAACAATCCCCTTTTGAAAGAGATTTTGGTGCACACACAAGGTACCTACTTTCAGCAATCTTTCAGTGAAAAGATATTGCATCAGGAGAGGTAGCTTCCACTTTGAACCTTCTGTAGTTGAATACCACCAGACTTACTTACTGCGCGGTGAACGTGATATCTTGAACCGTCAGTGTTTAGTGTAAGCCAAGACAATGATACCAACACAATAACCCCCCTTATTCTTTTTCATTCTTATTTTTCTGTCCGTTGTGGCTGTGGACACACTTGGATTCTTAAGTGAGTTCATTTGAGGTGGCATGTCCTCGCACTTAAATACGTGATCTCCTACAAGGTATCCTACTATACTCCACTACACAAGTGTTTGGAATCATTAAAAGTTTCCCCAACCTTAACCTCAATCGTTTGAGGATCGCTAAAGGTTTGGAAGCTTAACCTTTACCCACCATGCAAGTATCACTTTAATGTCTATCGAGGGAACAGCTTTGGATTCATGTTTCCGGATAGAAATCATTATCCGAAGTGCTCTTGCTTCCACGGAAGCTCTCAACTGAACCTTTTTCCGATTAGTTTTCCCATTGAAACAAATTCTTGGGATCTCCAGTCAGTATGGTTGGGTTACCACAGCAAATGTTCATATTGTTTGGGTTTTAAGCCCATTCCCCTAGACAGGCAAAATTTTTGATCTTCGGGTAGTCCCTTAGTTAAAGGGTCTGCTATATCCTTTGATTAGTAATCAAGGAAGTGACACCCATGATGATCAACTGCCATACGGTCTTATGTCTCTGAAATATCCGACCGATCTTTCCAGACACTGTCATCCGTGCCCTTCCTGAAGTCAACCGGCTAGCCACAGTGTATAACTGCTGAAGGCACGGGTTTCTCCCAATAAGGGACGTCCTCTAAGGAGTCATGAAGTTACTCAACTTCTTTCATGCTTTGTTTAAAGTGATAAACTCCGATTCCATCATAAATCGGCCGATGCAAGTTTGTTTAGAGGATTTTACAAGACCAACCATACACATTTAATTGTGGAATTAGTTTTCTTCTAGTTTGATGTCCAGTTTGCATCACTGTGTTCTCCGAGAACCGCTGGACATCCAGAATACCATAATCCGTAGATAAGCGAATTTTTCAGATATCGTCATATCCAACTTAACGCCTTCTATTGATTATTTTTAAAATCACGAGTGAACCTTAGTTCAATTGATCTACTTTGTAAGCCGATACCAGGTCGGTTGAAGTGTGTAACATACATTGAACTACATATGACCTGCGCATATCACTGCTTGTATATGGGTGCACCATGATTCCAATCAGTTATATGATTCATATCCATTGGTGGCTTCAACGAGACTGTCAACTATCTTACAACTGAGTTTGGAGTTAGACCAGTCCGTTAGATGTCTTAGAAATCCTAATTCCTAAGATGTCATTTGTGATCCCAATATCTTTCATATTGAGACTTTTGTTTCAATATGACTTCCACTTCAGACTGTTGGTTTTCCAACTGTTGGCTTTCTAACTTCAGAGTCAATGTTTTTGTTGTCAGATTCATTATTTCTGTTTCACCTGAAACTTCCAGGACCAAAATGTAAACATTTCATGGACCAAAATGAAAGTTCAGGAAGAAGCCCAATAGTCCAACAACCAACTCTGATCCTCCCCTTTCAACTCTCCGGTTAGGAAGGCTATCTCAACATCCATGTCACGCAAGACTGCAATGGCCTTGAATGTTAAGCTATTCAGAGGGGATCACATGTCCAAGTAGTCTAGGCCTTTATACTCGACAGTAGATCCATCTATTTTGTACTCAATTTGAGTATCCTCTTTTACAACCCAAAAGTTCTTTTCCCGGAGGAAGGTCAACCATTACACAAGTATGGTTCTATCTAATGGAATATGTTTCTCTCTCTGCAACTTCTTTCCAAAGTAGCGCTTCTGGAGATGACAATTCATTGTCAATTGTCCATGGTTCATTCTCAACCATACAAGCTAGAAGGCCTGGAACAAGTTTTTGTCCTCTCTTTGCTCCATCTCGGTTCAACATCTAGAATCCCTAAGTTCTGTAGATCTGGAATATTAAGTTCCGGATAGTCAGCAACTTCCGAGTCCTGTAGATACAGAACGTCTAGTTCCGGACAGTTAGGCACTCGCGGGTTCTTGTTAACCTTGAGCAATTACTTCTTTTTCCTTCTCAAGGAAAGTTATCCTCATAAAATAGAGGGGGGTCTATTTCAATAAAAATTTTCAATAAATTCAATAAAGGGGGTGTGCAATATTGTGTGTGATCCTACTCGGTACTCCCTTCCTGTAATATCTTCGCGCTATGTCTGTTCTTAACAACCAATTAGCTATCTCCGAAATAGTAATTTTTTTTTTTTTTTTTTAAAATTCTGGACTCTGTCCAGTCACTAGTCTCAGGTTACTATTTATCATCCCTGCCACTTGGGGTATTTGTTACTATTTAGTCTTTGAACACATTATACCTATTCACTTCTTCTTCTTGATTTTTCATCTCTTCCTTTAAACCTTACCCATGCTATGACCATCGTCTTTACCCACACCCAATCACAGGCCACCACCGTCCTTCAGCGGACATTTAACGGGCCAATCAATCAACCACTGTTGAAGTAGGACTTTACAGGGTAATCCATGGAGGTCATAACAGAGTTTAAAAGATAACCATATACTAATTCAAGAAGATAACCATGTTTAGGCGTGCGATGTTAAAGATTTTAACAGTACTTCATACCTTCTTTAGCAGCGATTATAATAGTAACTCAAGATTCATGATGAAAATAAGAACTTCATAATATATTAACAGTAAAACCTGCATTTCTGCAAGCCTGATACAGTACAAACATAATATACATATGGATATAACTACTGGAAAATTAAAAACTTACATAGTCTGAAGTACAGGGAGGTTTCCCTTTCGGGAGTCCCCGGAAAACCTTAGCTACTGGCTTCAAATGAAAAACAGCAAACTACTTTACATATGATGGTTTATACAAAGGGGGATTGGAGGAGAAGTAGAGGGAGAATGGGCATTTGAGAGTAAATTTTCTCTAAGTGTTTTTTCCCGTCCTTCTCTAAGTGTAGAGTGTCTACCTTTTATAGAGTCTTGCCTCGGACTTCAGTCTCCGGATTTCAAATTGCAAGATAAACTTTGTCAAAAGTTGCGGTCGGGTGCGCTATGGGCCCCATCGTCACGTTCACTTTGTCAAAAGTTTTCTCTTTTTCATTTGTCCTCTTGTGCTGCTGTCCTCCTACTTTATGCCTTTTCTTTAAGGATGTCGTCTTTATATCACACCTGTCTTCTTTACGTCTCTATCTGCTTTAGCATCTTACTTTATGTCTCTGTCTGCTTTAGTAATTACCTTCCTTCTTCCTGCATTATTTTCCTTATGTGTCTAAATTATGTAGGGCTATCGAATCAAAACTCATGCCGGAGTCATAATCATTTGGATCTTGAGCGTCCTGGACATAATTTGATTCTGAAAATTCTCGGTCTAAACTAGTGTCTGAGACGTGATCTACCTCATTTTGTATGGACTGGAGTTAACTCGAGTGTCGTTACATGTTTTGTTTGCTCTGGTTCTTGGGTCTGAGATTGTTGAGATAGTTCTTTCTCTTTAAGCATTCTTTCTAGAGTGTCTTTTATAATTTTTTCTAAATCTAAATTATTTTCTTTTTTGATCTTACCTTTTTTTGTCTTTCTACTCCTTGTCCGGGAAGAGGATCCGGCAGTGAAAGTCACTGGGAGTTTGTTTGTTTTTTCCTCTTCTTCACTTTTTGGCAAAGTGACAGCCATGAACGGATTTGGTACGTCTTTACCGGCTACCGTTTGAGCCGGACTAGCTGTACCTAAATCTGGTACAATAGATCTTATTGCATTCAGGAGGGAATGCACACCTGTCTCATCCATTTTTTGAGATGGAGAACTCTGTATCTGGGTCTGTTTAAGTTGTAGTTCCAACCATTCTATTTTTTGTAGTAGCTGGGTATTTTGTATTTGGAGTATTTCTTTGGTAGTGTTAAGGCGTCTGACTGTTTCGGTCATTATTGAACAATGATCGCAAAATATTATCTTGTCTGTGTCTCTTTGGATATTATACTGGGGTGTCTGAGTCTGGGCATTTCTGAGGGCTGGAGTAATATAGTAATTTGGTCCCAGCGTGCCTCTTGCATAGTCTAATGCCTCTGTAAAAACATTGAATCCTTTAAAAAGTGGTGTTTTAAAATCTTTTATGGAATCTACCACTTCGATCCAGGTTTGGAAAATACCTTTTACTCTACCATGTATAACTACATAAAACTTAAATTTATTGTTTTGATTTTTCTCACTAAAATACTGGCAAGTGCAGTTTAAAGTAGCCACCAGGTGACTGGTGTCTTTTTTAGTGTGAGCAATCCAGATGTTATCTATCAAACATCTCTGTTGTCTATCTACTACAAATTCTGGCAAAATTTTGAAAGTAAGATTTGAAGAAGGAAAAGAAACTAAATTATTTCTGCCAAAGTAAAGTCTCTCTAAATTAGGGGTGTCTTGTTCGGTCGTGGGTTTAAACTTTACGTTTCCCAATACCGCTTGTCTGAAACTGTCTTGGGGTATGGCTGGGCCTTTCCCCTTGTCTTTAGCTTGAGTCTTTGAGGTGCTCATTCTGCTAAGAAAAACACATTTGTCAGTTCGTAGTTATTTTTAATCTACTAAGTTGGTCTGCCAAATTGTTATCCTTTCCTTTTATATGTTCGAACACTAAGTTATACACTGATATAGTGTCTAAGAAATTTAACCAACGTCTTCTACTACTACTTTTTTCATTAATTTTTTGGTTAAATTTGACTATGGCCTCACGGTCAGTTCTAACTAAGGTTTCCTGCTTGTTTAAAATATATAGTCTAAAAGCATTTAAACCGTAAATAACTGCTAAAATTTCGGCGTCTATACTACTCATGTTTCCTTTTTCTTTGTACTTTCCGCTTTGTTAAGCGCAAATCTTTTCTGTAGTCTTACTACTATATTTATCTTTTCTAGCTTTTAACACGGCTCCCCAACCTTTGAAACTTCCGTCTGTTTCAACGATTAGGTAGTCTGTTTCTAGAGGCATAGCTAGGTCTGGTATATTCTGAATTTGTTGTTTTAGAAGCTTTACAATTTTTACGTCTTCTGCATTAAACAGCTTTTGTCCGGTAGAACCGGTCTTTGAATATAAAGGTCCCGCTATTTTCCCTAGGTCTTTGATGAAGGTTCTTGCGTAGTTTAGTATGCCTAAAAACTTCTGCAGATCTTTTGTTTTATCTAATCTATCTGGCATATCTAGTACTTTCTTTGCTATGTGTGGCTGAAGCTTAACTTTACCGTCTCCTAATATAACTCCTAAGAAGTTAATGTAACTTTTACATAACTCCATCTTTTTCTTGCTAATAATTATCCCGTTACCGACAAAAAGTCTGAATACCGTTTGTAGATGACCAAGGTGTTCAGCCATATTACTGCTAAATACCAGGATATCGTCTACATATACAATAACAAATCGTTTGTACTCCCCGAAAATTAAATCCATTTTCTTCTGGAAAATCGGAGGTGTTGTCTTTAATCCAAACGGCATAACTAACCATTCGAAATGTCCTTCAGGATAAGTGAATGCAGTCCACTCTATGCTGTCTGGGTGCATTTTGACCTACCAATATCCAGACTTACAATCAAACTTGCTAAAGACATTCTTGCCTTGTATTCTATTTACTAACTCGTTTTTATCTGGTAGTTTATAAGCATTACTCCTAGTATTATCGTTAAGTCTTTTATAATTAATTACCATTCTAGATTTACCTCGAACTTGCTCAGAGTGATTTCTCACTATGAAAGCAGCTGATCTGTGTTTGGAGGTAGATCGTCTGATAATTTCTAAGTCTAGCAATTCTTTTATTTGGGTTTTGAAGTCTTCTAAATCCTGATTGGTTGCTTCTATCGAAGCTGTCTTAATAATGTACTCAGGATTTATTATCTCTAATTCACACAGGATTTTATTATTATCCCAGTGTTTTAGAGGCTTTTCTCCTATTATCTCTAGTTTATCTAGTATTTTCACTATATTATCTAAGTCAGTCTTATTTTTGATTACTCCTATTCTTTCTATTCCTTTTTTAAAGTTAACAAACTCTGTATCTATGTCTATTAAGGTGTAATCTTTTTCTAGTATGTCAACTTCATCTTCCTGAGTTATGTCTTCTAAGATTAAATTCTTGTTACTAGTTTTACTACAACAGTATTTTTCTCCGTTTGTGCATTCGGTGCAACAACTATCCTTTACTTTGTTCTGCACATTTACTGGAGAAATTTGTAAAACCTTTGTCTCGGTTTTTTGAGTCTGTACTGGAGTGTAGGTGATATTCTTTTGAAAAAGAACACCGTCTCTAGTTATCGTACAACTACCATTATTATTTAGTAAAAAATCTAATCCTATAATAAAATCTGAATTTATATTAAGTTCTCTAACTAGGATTCGTTCTACCTTATAACTTGGATTATAAAATTTAGAACAAGTGTTAATAAAACTAACTAAAGCTTCTTGAACATAATGTTTATACACATTATGTGTTCCATCCATCTGAATGGCTGATGTAGGCTTTTCTAGGTCTTTTACTAGTTTTTCTGGAACAATTCTTTTGTTCAAGATACTTCTAGTGCAGCCCGTGTCTACTAATGCTAATGTGGTGATCTCGTAATCTTTGATTCGAATTTTCGTTAATAATTTTAACGATCCGAATTTTTTGTCTTCGTTACATACTAGAGTCTGAGGGTTTTCTTGATTCATGAGTTCTGAGGATAGTTCCATTTCTGGTTCTTGTTCCTCTTCTGAATCATTTTCTACTACTATTTTCTGTTTCCCTTTTTCTAACTGGGAAAGTCTGAGTTCTAGAATATTCATCCTAGTTTCTAAGGTCATTACTCTAGTTGTTATAGTCTGATCCTCGGGTATCTTTGTTATGGTTTCTTTTGGGCGTATAGTTATATTTAACTCCTTCTGGAAACATTCTATGCATCCTTCTGCGAAGCAGTTCTTACACTTGGCCCTTTTGCTTCTGCTGGGAAACCATTTGCAGATACAGCAGGGTTGACTATCTAATCCCTTACCTTTTTCAAAGTCATGACTACAGTCTATATTTAAATTTACCAAATTATTTAAATATGTATTTAAACATAAATTTTCTAAACCGATTTCATTGATAAATTCGTCGGCTTCAGAATCTGAAGAGTCTACTTTACTGCAACTTCCTATTTCTATGCTTACTACAGAGTAAATACTTTCAGAGTCTGACATAAACTCATCTACATTAATTAAAGTCTCTTGGAAGTCTTCTATAAGCTGAGCGTTCTTAGAATTATTATTTAATTTTTTGGGACAGGTATTGGCTAAGTGTTCTATACTACCACAAGTAAAACATTCTAATTTATTCTTATAATTCCTGTCGTTTCTATATTTTCTAAGATGTCTATTTCTATCTAAATAGGGCTTCTTAGCTGAGGACTTCCTCAGGTAATATCTTTTCCTATCATAGTTCTTATACCCTGGTTTATATTTCTTTTTATAATTCTTTCTTTTCTGCGGTTCTTTGTCGTAACTTTGTGTAGTGTAAATTACGCTCTTGCAAAAATTTAGTTCATTTTGCTTAAGCTGTTTCTGTATTTGCAGGTGGGTACATTTTTCCTGCAAGATCTCCATTACATGTTGGACTCTGTGCCCTATTGCCCATTTGGCGTTCGGGTTCTGGATTACTCCATCTCTTTTGTTCCAACGGTCTTCGATCTCTCTACCTAGAGCTCCTGGCAATTTATTGTATAATTTCTTACCTAACTCCTGGTCAAAGGAGTTTCCACTGATTGTACAATAATAGAAATAATCATTTAAGAATTTCTTGATGTACACCCAGTTGCTAATACTAAGCTGTTCTAATTTTATCAAGGCGTTTCTTTGTAAAGTAATTAAACCGCTATTCGGGTCTTCACCTGTGATAAGTGTATGAATTTTGTTTGTAAAATTATATGGGTTAGAACCCATGGCTAACAGCTGCTGAAATTCTATTTGGAAATATGATTTGTAAGCTTCCCATAAAGCTTTCGTAGATTCCCCAAGGAATGTTTCTAAGTACTTATACATGGTCTCCGGATCAGTCTCTACGTAGCTCTATATATAGTCTGCAACTACTATACCTTTCCATAAGTCTATTACTGAATTCCACCTTTGTGGATCATGGGCGGCAATATTTAAAATCTTGCCTCTATTCCCTCCTTCTTGGAGAGTAATAGGTTCCTCCAGAGGCATTCTCCTGCCTGAGGGTTTAACGTTCTCTACAGGTTCTCCTGCAGTTCTATACACTCTTCTTCTGGGTACATTTCGGTGCTAGTATCTACCGTGAAACTTTCTCCAGTTGTTCTCTGAAATGGACTAGAGCTTGTTGCGCTAGTTTCCATTAGTTCTTTATAACTTATCTTTGACATTGTTTCAGAGTCAGTCTCGCTAATGAAGTCTTTCATTATTTCTGCGAACATGTTTTCTTTTATTTTTGATTCACGTTATGTTCTATAGCCTAAATTATCTGTTCTTTATCGCATAATTTAAAATGTTCTATTGTCTCTTCTAACTCCATTTTATCCAATTTGCAACCTTTGCATTTGAATAACATTGAAGGTTTTTTCTGTTTTAGGTTTCTAGCTTTTTCTATAGCGATGTCTACCTCGTAGTCTTCTTCTATTAATTCTATGTTCATAAATTCTTCTACTACATCATTGTCTTCGCAGTCTTTTTTCGGAGTGTAATTGTAATCTGTAAATCTTACTGAAGTTTCTCCTTTTGGGTTTGTGTATTCTACATGAGAAGAAGGCTGTAAAACTTCCTTCTTTTTACTGAACTGATCTAACTTCCATTCTAAACCAGCATATTCTTATGGTTTGATCTTTATAGGCTTAATTAAATTTATGCCTTTGTTGCTCATTAGTTCTACTACATCGTGAATTTTTATCTTAAACTTGGTATTACTATTGTTTGTCATCTTTCCTAAAAATCCTAAGCATAACAGTAAGTTGTTGCCGCTATGCATTTCTTCGTATCCTTTGGTCTGAATGCCTATCTTTATGTGTTTACCGAATTCTGTTAAATTCATTAAAAAGTCTGGACTAATATAGAAGATTCCGCCGTTGTCTGTCATATCAATTTCAGTCATTCCTATGACGGATTTTCTCATGTCTGTCCACCTGTCATCGTATATAACAATGAGGACTTTACTTCCTAAGTTTTTTCTAGTTAAGCCTTTTATCCCTATTACTATTAATCCCATATGCATGAGAGTTCTAGGTGTCTTTCTTATTTGCCTAAAAGATTCTACGCTCATTAAACTTATGTTGCTGTCTGAGTCTCCTAACACGGATAATTGCTCTTCCCTATAATGTCTATATAGCTGAGCTGTCAAAAAATGTCCAGCATCGTAAAGCGTTCTAGGGTTTAGCATGTTCAACTGATTCTGTTGAAAAATGCTTATATCTCTATCTACATTTATTACCTCACTAAGTTGTCTATTGGTTTCTTCTGATGTTCTTCTATTTAGTATTCTGGATAATAGGTTATTTCCTATTCTATCTTCGGAAAAACTTGGTCTATGTCTTTCTATTTCTGTTCGCGATCTATTTGCAAAAATGTCCATTTTTGCGTTTTTCTAGGCAGTCTATCTTTTTCTCGCTGAGGGGTTATTTCTACTCTTTTCAGCTGGTCTATTAATTCGTCTACTTGTTTATCTTTTGACTCTTCTGTATGGCGTTCTCTGTTTAACTGATGTACCTTTTCGTTCAGAACTTCCACTTTTCTAGTTAAGTACTCTACTTTCTTAGTAAGTTCAAGTACTAACGCAGTTAATACTATATTCTGCTGAGTTATTATTTGGTCTGACTTAGCAGTAGGTATATAATCTTTATAGTCTGGTGGTAAAAGTATGGATTTTTCTATTACCTTTTGCGCTTCTTCTTGTACTAAGGTGAGTCTAATCATGAAATGATAGCTTGTTTTAATTCTTGTATTGTCTTTTCAAGTTCTAAAACCTTGGCTACCAGCTCTTCTCTAATCTTTTTGTTTTCTTGACTAACCTTTAATTCTATATCTATCAAATTATTTTTAAAATATTTATCTAAGTCTTTTTTCGTACCTAGTTTTCTAAAGTCGCAAGTAGTTACTAAGTTATTTATGTACTCTAAATTATGTTCTGATTTTCTAAAAATATGTTCTTGTTTTCTTAGTATTTCTTCTAGTCTAAGTAGGTTTGTAATATAGTGCTCATTATTCTCCTTTACCTTTTCACTTAGATTGATTATTATATCTACTATAGTGTTTAACTGTTTGTCTTCACTATGTAGAGTGTGTTCTCCGATATTAAAGTTACACTTAATAATACTATTATCTTTTAAATGTCTATATTTCTTTTCTGGCACTATTTTTAAATCTAAGTAATCTAAATCCTTTAGATGAGCTATTTTTACCCTAATGCGGTAGGAGTATAACAATCTTGTAAAGCTGTAATTCTATGTCTATAATATCCTATCGTATGTCTTATTCCTTCTAATTGCCACTTTATGGCTGAGATTAGATGGTCGTCTAGTTTTCTTAGTATGATCTTACTATGAAATAATCTAGACAGAGTAATATGGTTTATTTGTTCTAACTGAGGCTTTAAGTCTTTCTCGAAATGGTCTTGTAATAATTTTATTTTCTGTGAATCAAAAACAAAACTAAGTTCTAAAACTTCTAAGAATTCAGCATTCTTTGACACCAAGAGGCGATAAGCACTATTGTTATTTACAGATCCAGTGGATATGTAATTTATAGTCTTAGGTCCAACTTGACCTATTCCGGTATTCCAACCTCTACCAAGCCACCCCACAACACAACATTTATAGGTGAGATCCTTTCCATATTTCACACGGAAGGTTATCCTTATCCTTATGTGTAGTTCTGTTGAGAATCGCATTAGCGGTAAGGATCACCTTGCCCCATATTTTTGGGCGTACGGTTTTGCGCTTGGCTAACACCGTTAGACTAAGGTGAGTAATGAGCAGTCGTTTGATGAACGATGCTTCAAATTCTCCCCCTCTATCACTACGAATTCCTCAATCCGTAGGCTTAGTTGATTTTCAACTTCTGCTTCGTAGTGTTTATCTGCTTCAACAGCTTCATCTTTATTTTTCAACAAACAAAGGATGCAATACGTTATACCATCATCAATGAAGATCACAAAGTACTTGACTCCCCCCTGTATTTTCTATTAACTTCAAATCATCCATATAGGTGTGACTAAGTTCTAGAGGAGCGGTGCTTCTCTCGCTATTCCTTTGACGGAATGGAAAGGTGATTTTGCCTCTTCGCTTACCTTACATTCAGTTTGAGGGTTTATGTCGACAGAAGGCAACAATCTCAACTTAGTTAGCTTTCGAATGACTTTTTATTTAACGTGTCTTAATCTATGATGACATAGATGCACGGATTACAAATATATCATTCATTTGGCTGCAAACATACTATACCATTCTTAGTTATTACAGACCTATTGGACTAGTCTCAAACCAGCTTGACCAACAGCGTCCTTTAAACAAAGTTTGGGACATCTATCACCTCCTTTTAGAGTGATCACATTCCCTGAAGTCCTATTGAGGACAACCTCTTCCAACCCCTTCTACTTTAGAGGTGGCGTTGCTTCACATGAACAACCTTTTGCTCGTGGTTATGGCGTAACCGGATCATATATGATATGGATATTCTGGCCCACTCCAGTTGTTTTGGAAGACTGAGTGTCCAATTTCTTTTTCTTTTTTTTTCCTTTCTTCTAGCCTTAGCCTTCAGATCATTTAAGACTCTGGAAATTCTGGCCCACTCCAGTCTCCCATAGGCTTTGTACGACTAAGTGTCAAATATCATCCTATTAAATGAATTCTGGCCCACTCCAGTCGCCTGTAGGCTTTGTACGACTGAGTGTCTAATATCATCCTATCAAATGAAGGATCTTCTATCAAATAGTGTGATAGGTTCAACGTCTTAAGATAAACCATTATCTTTTAGTCTTCTTCCCTTGAGATTGGTGCCCAGACAATACTTGGCACTTGCTTAAGAGTGGTAACAGTTTTCGCACAGTCAGTGGATCTCTTTCCTTCGTATGTGCGAACATACTTTATACACTTTTAATTATTACGCCCAAAAGAACGGATCTTTTAAGTCGTTGTTTACAATAGTCCAATCTTTAAACGGGAGGGAAGGTGAGATTAAACTTCTGATTTTAAAGCGTAAGAAATATAATTTATTTCGGGAAAATATTTTCATATTCCTCCTTACTTTAAGCTCTTTTTAATCAGACATCATTTAATCTTATTTTTGACAAGGAAGAAAAATTACTTATCCCAATCTCGGATTCTGGCCCACTTCAGTCACTTCGTCGGACTAGGTGTTCGTTTCCTCCTTACCATAATTCGTATCCTTTGTCTGGGACAGATATAGGGCCTCTGGTACATGATAGAACAACATCTTCAGCCTTCTCCTCTTGTCCCAGTTGACATCCTCAGCCTTTCGTGGGCGCTTGTTCCCACCACTCTCGGGAGCGGTGACACCATGAACACCTTTACCTTCAACAGCATAATCAAAACTATCTTCTACCAGACCATAGCCAGATTTGGTCACACAACTGTTGACCGACATCTTTCGAACACTAATACAATCTTGTCTTAAAATTGTTGGATATAATTGCAGTACGGGAAGTAAATAAATATTATAAGTGTTCGAAAGGATAAACAAACAACCAATATTATAATTGCCGCAAGCTTGTTGAGTCTTGAATCTTGATAACCTGAAATCAAGAAACACTAAATATGGATTGTTACAACTGTGGCTGAGTCGAGAGATGGCTCTTTGTCTTTAAGACAAGATTTCCCCGTATATATACATTTTTACGTTAGCGGGCAATAGTCTTCCAAGATAAAATAGCAACTAATCAACACTACAAAGAAAATAGGTTGATTCTGACGAAGAAAACAAATATGAAACGACTTGCTGATTTAAAGGAAAAGGGAAGGAAGAGTTTCTATGTTTGTTGCTCACTTTTGGACTGATTTTTCTCTTGTTTTCGTCCTCTCTCTCACCTCAATGTCTCAATAAAGTGTGTTTAGGAGGAGGATGGGTGATTAAGAGGTCCTTTAAGAGGTGTATTCATGGCCAGAAACGTTTTGTAGTAAGTGCAAAACGTTTCAGAGGTTTAATGCCATAAAATGTTGGCTTTCTGGCTGCTTCATAAAACTCCAGGGACCAAACTGTAAATACTAAATAGTTTGGGGTCCAAAATATAATATCAGAAGTAGCCCACAACCCACGAGACCCAGCCCGGACGGGAAGGGCGGGCGGCGCGCGTGTGGGGATAGCCTCGAACCCAAGCACACCTAGGTCCTCCCTCCTTCAAACACATGGGTTACCCCTTGGGGTCCCAAACCCTTATCTATTTTTTAGTATTATACAGAGAACAATTCTTCTTTTTCCACCGATGTGATAGATTTGTCCCACACCATATTTCCATGCCTCAAACACCTTACTTCGTGGACCAATATATCTTTCATTTTCTTAACGAAATTTGATGATCCTTGGCCCTACGGTCATCTACTCACTTAGTAGATTATGCACGTGTGAAGAGACAAAGCCTCCAACATGCAGAACCCTAATGTTTAAGTCATTAAATATGGGTGGACGCAACCTCTCCACCAAAGGCAAATTTCCAACATCTACTCTACAAGATTGAATCATACAATGCAAGAATACCTATGAGCACACATGTTTCTACTCTACAAGATTGAATCATACAATGCAAGGATACCTACGAGCACACATGTTTCTACTATACAAGAAACAATAGTTATTAATAAAATACTCTCCTCGAGGACGATCAAGGATTCAAGTGTGGGGGAGTTTGATGACTATAAAATATTATATACTATACACTAAAAATTATACTATTTCGAATAAAATATTTAAATAATATTTTATTATTGTGTATTATCTAACAATATTTTGCATGAAATAAAAATACCATGAATAAAATAATTGGAGAAGACGAGGCGACGTGCGCCCTATTCATGTGGCATGGTGCGCGTGGCATCATGCTCCCTCTTCACAAGGCCTCATGGCACATTTAGGCAAAATCTCTTATGAATAGAAGATTACCTTTGTGTTGTAAATGTAGAAGAAGGAAGTTGTAAAATAACCACTTTTCTCTAGCTTTGGTCTTCCCTTCTCTCTTTATCTATTTCAATTTTTCTTTGTAATTTTAGGATTCTATGAATATTGACGACATTCTAGAATTCCTTTCTTTTATGAGATTTTAATACTCCTTAATGGTGTAATCTGTTTTTGTTGGATCATTGATATAGCTTGATATATTTATAATATAAATTTCTATTTTTAATATATACTTGACCTGAAGCTCTCGATTCCATTTCTTATAAGGTGCTAGAATGATAGTTTTGATTAATTATTATTATCACATCCATCTATTTTTATCTCTAAGTTAGTTGTATATTAATTTTGTATTCTCCGGAAGCAAAATTAATATATGATAACTGATGGATAAAATAATAGAGCGAGGGTGATTTTTCTTAATCTATTATTCCACATTTTTAATCTGACTTACTTCCGTTTTAATTCTCACGGAAAAACTCCTGCAAGCAAGATTCTTGATTTATAGTAAAAATAATCGCAAGAGGTTTTTACTATCTTTCGGCACCTTTCAGGTAAGAAAATTATTTAATTTAATCATCACTATTTATACATCAATTAATTTACATAACCTCATGGAGTGTTATTCATTGATTATTTCTAAGTGAGCCAAATATAATTGTATTAGCGATAAGCAATTATTCTTAAGAAAAATACATGTAAAAGTTGAGATTTTATATAATAATATTATCAAGTGAATTCAATGATTCCCAACCCTTTTTAAATATAAATCTTCTAGAAGTGATTCTTTTAAAGTTAAGTAATTTATACTTTCAAAAAACTCTCATTTCATCAATTTGATTCTCTTGAATAGTAGTCAAAATGTTATAAGTCAGTAGCATAGATTTTTCAATCTCTGTGAGATGATATCATAAACTATACTAGAATTTGATAAAGTACGAGCAAAAATTATTATGGACTAGACGCTCGTCATAGATATTTTCCATAAGAAAAAATGTTCTTTAAAAAAATCAACCGAGCTCGGTCGGTCTGCACTTTTCCAGTTTTTGGCGGTAAAAATGGGTCAAAAGAGATCAGTTTTATTAAAACAGTAAGCTAAAATCGACCATTGGAGGTCGGGGGTTTTCGTTCGGTTTTGGAAATTTCTTTAGTATTGTTCCACTCAAGCATGGTGTAGTATGAACTGGAATTGTCCGAATGGTGCGTTGATGCTTGCCACTCGATCATAAGAAATCCCAATCATAGCTCCTTACTTTGGCTATGAGTGGAAGGCCTTGAAGGAGTAAGCACGGGCTCATGGTTATCACCTTTTGAGTCAGTGATTTTTCACGTAAAAGTTGTGTTTTATACTTATTCAACATTATTTTACTTGTATTAACTAGTCTCAAGAAGAACCAGTTCATCGACCAGTTTATGTAGGTTAAGAGTTTAGGAAAATTATAATAATTCACAAAAAATATAATTATAATGAGGCAAAACATAAAATAAAAATTATAATTAATCATATACGTCAATTTACAATAGTTGTGAACAAGGAGGAAGAAGTAAACTGAATTCCTAGCTGGTACATTCTTAAACCACAACCCTTTTTTCTTGTTTTCTTGGAAACAGTCTATCATATCCCGTATCGGGATTATTTCATCTATCACCTTTAATTTGATGTATTTGAAGAAATTTTGTGGCTAGCTAACTCCACATCTGATTCTTTTCTGCTTTCAGTCAGATCCTCCAAGGGTTTATACTTATAAAACCAGGAACATATAATATAATATACGAGATTTAATAGTTGCAAACCAGTCACAAGCCAGTAATAATAATCCAATTTTCCCTTGTTGTCCTCGCCAGTATAATTATGAACTAAAGATACCATAAGAGTGCCAAAATAATTTCCGAAAGATGTTAATGAGTTGAGTGCAGCTGCAGTGCTTCTCATGCTCTCTGGATATCAATGAGGAATTCAAGGTGCCCAACAGACATGAAAACTTCTGCAGCTCCATGGAGGCAATATTGTGGAACCAACCAAAAGACACTAATAGGTACAACAGAAGTAGGTTGGTCTTAGGCCATGATTAGCAGCAACAACTTTACGCTTGATCTCAACCAATGCCGAAGAAATAGTGGCAACAATGTTGATTGCAAAGCCTACGCCCATTCTTTGAAAGCAAGTAATTCCTACTGGATTTCCTATGAAGCGACGAGCAAATGGTACGAAGATGCGCTCATATAGAGGAAGACCCATGAGCACACTTAAGACAGTGAAGATGGATAGGCTGGTAGGAGGTATTTGAAAGCCGTGGGATATATGACAATCCATGCTACGAGCTTGTTGGATTGTATACACTTGTATATCTTATGTATATATTGTATATATGGTCTCGGTCAGCCCACGGTTTGGGCAGATAATTTGGTATTGTTTGTTGTAATATTTTAGTGTAAATATTACATTAATTAGTATTGTACACTTACCATAATTATAGGATTCTTGTACTACTATAATATTATTTTGGGATTAGAATAGGAATGTGTTTCTATTATGGAAAATTATAAATTGTATATATACTCTTTCATTAATGAAAATAATCAAGGGATTATTTCTTTCATGGTATCAGAAGTCTAGGTCTTAAAATACTCTCTCCAAAATCCGTCGCCTTGCCTCGAGTTCCGAGCCCCTTTTTCTCGAATTTCCTGTCGGACGGTCCATCATCTCTTCCCAATTTTTTCTTCTCAATCCCTACATCACGTCTTGCGTTGCTATTATGGATAAGAACACGTTTCACCCTGCTCTTACTGTTTCTATCATCAAGAATCCCATCCCTATCATTCTTGAAATAGAAAACGTCCAATACGCGACGTGGGCCGAGTTGTTCAAAGTTCACGCACGATCGCATCAAGTCCTCCTTCATATTATCCCCGCAGCTCCTACAGATACGGAGGTGTCCAAACCCGAGGATGCTCCTAAGTCATGGACGACCCATGATGCTACTGTTATTTAGTGGATTTACTACACTATTTCTACAGACCTCTTGCAAACGATTATTGAGCCTGGCGTTACGGCAAAGGCTACTTGGGATAGAATATGTGATATATTTCAAAGATAATCAAAATTCTAGAGCTGTTACTCTTGAGCAGGAATTCTCCCACGTCAACATAGAAGATTTCCCAAATGTTTCAGCTTATTGCAAAAGGTTGAAGGAATTGGCGGACCAACTCTGCAACGTTGGCGCGCCCGTTTCGAATGATCGTTTGGTCCTACAAATGGTTTCAGGCCTATCTAAGGCCTATAGTGGTGTTGGCACGCTTCTTCGTCAGAGCAGTCATCTTCCGCAATTTTATCAGGCTCATTCTATGCTTACGGTCGAAGAAGCCGGCTTGGCCAAAATGGCGGCTACCAGTGCTAGTCCCATAGTCATGATGACGTCCTTCATAAATTCTCTGGGTTTTATTGATAATTCAGGCCAAAACTGTGCTCACAGTGGCGGCAAGAATACTCGAAAAATAATGGCAAAAACTATGGGGGCAAACGCAGTTGTTACGGCAGTGGTGGCGGTGGCCAAAATAATGGCAATGGGCCTCGTCCAGGCAACAGTGGGCCACCGTCCCACTGGTCCCAACCCTGGGCTCCCTGGAAGTGGGCCTGGGACAGTGGGTAGTGGCCCAACATCCCCTATGGTCCAGGATATCCAGTACCTCGAAACTAGGCTACCCAACAGTTTTATATGCCCAATACATTCTGGCCCAGTGGATTCTGCCCTAGTTGTGGATTGGGGCAGCAAGCCGGTGTGCTTGGTCCTCGACCTCCTCAAGCCCATAATGTAGCGGGCCCCACCCCGATCGAAATTGAGGCTGCAATGCACACTCTTAGATTAAATCCGCCAGATGGAAATTGGTACATGGACACCGGTGCAACCTCTCACAATCCGATCAAGGTACTCTCTCATCTTATTCCAGTTTGAGCAACAGTCGTGGTATAATTGTTGGTAATGGTAATTCAATTCCGATTCATGGTTATGGTCATAAAACTTTGTCTTCCCTCATCAACCTCTTATCTTGAAAAATATCATTCATATTCCTAAATTGATTAAAAATTTGATGTCTGTCCGTAAATTCACCACTGATAATTATGTTTCTGTTGAGTTTGATCCGTTTGGGTTTTCTATGAAGGATTTCAAGATGAAGATTCCTCTCATGAGGTGTGATAGTAGGGGAGATATTTATCCTATCACGCCAAGTTCCGGTCTCTTTAGTCAAGCATTGCCATCAACTTTTGCAGCCCTTGCTCCTTCCTTGTGGCATGCTCGTCTAGGTCATCCGGGGTCGTCTATTTTATCTTCCTTAGATAAAAACAATTTTATTTCTTGTAAGGATACGCATAGTACTCCGAATTGTCAATCTTGTTCCTTAGGAAAAAATGTTAGATTGTCATTTGTAAACTCTAATTCTCATACTTTAATGTCATTTGATATTTTTCATAGCGATTTATGGACATCTCATGTTCACAGTTCTTTGGGTCATCGTTATTATGTTCTATTTCTAGATGATTATTCTAATTTTTTATGGACTTTTCCGACAGCGAAAAAATCTCAAATTTTTTCTACTTTCTTAAAATTTAGAGCATTCATTAGAACCCAATTCAAACGGGAAATCAAAAATATTCAATGTGATAATGGCAAAGAATATGATAATCTGGTGTTTCGGGAGTTTTGTGCTAATAATGGGATTAATTTTTATTTTTCATGTCCTCATACGTCTTCACAAAATGGAAAAGCCGAAGGCAAAATTCATACCATTAATAACATTGTCCGGACTTTATTGATTCATGCTTCCGTACCCCCCTTCTTTTTGGCATCATGCTCTACAAATGGCTACATATCTCCTTAACATACTTCCTATCAAAGGCTTGACGTATTCCTCCCCCCTTCATATCTTATATAATAAGACTCCTTCATATTCCCATCTTAGGGTCTTTGGGTGCTTGTGTTATCCACTCTTTACGTCCACCACAATTAATAAACTTCAGGCTCGGTCTACCCCTTGTGTATTTTTGGGTTATCCGTCTAATCATCGTGCTTACAAATGCTTCTAATAAAATCATCGTTAGTCACCCTGTTATTTTTGATGAATTCTAATTTCTGTTTGCTAAAGTGAGTAGTCTCGTGCCTAGTGCGTATAATTTTTTAGATGACGGTGTCTCCCCGTACATTATTCACCATTTATCGGACATGCGCCGCACCCAAAATTCACCAGCGGGTCCACTACCCGTTGTGTCTACAGTACCGTCATGTGTCCCTATATTTCCTAAAATTCGCCCAATTCTCCGCCAAGTCAAAGACCAGTCACTCGTAGTCAATGGGGTATTTTTAAACCGAAGAGACATTTTAATTTAAATTCTAATGTTCTTAAATCACCCCTACCCCGTAATATTGTGTCTGCTTTAAATGACCCGAATTGGAAAATTGTTATGACCGACGAATATAATGCTCTTATTGATAATAAGACATGGAAGTTGATGCCCCATCCATCTGGTGTTAATATTATTCGGTCTATGTGGATTTTGCTCGTAAGGACAATTTTGACGGTTCGTTTGCAAGGCATAAGGCTCGTCTTGTAGGTGACAGTAAGACTCAGTAGGTTGGTGTGCATTGTGGTGAGACATTTAGTCTGGTGGTCAAACCGGCAACCATTCGCATTGTGCTCAGCTAAGCTCTTTCGAAAGCATGGCCCATTCATCAGTTAGATGTGAAGAATGTTTTCTTACATGAAAATCTTAAGGAGACAATCTATATGCATCAGTCTTTGGGGTTTAGGGATCCCAAATATCCTCGTCATATCTGTTTATTGAAGAAGTCCTTGTATGGACTTAAGCAGTACTGCCCCACGGACTTGGTATAAGTGGTTTGTAGACTATGTTTCGACTATTGGTTTTTTTCTCACAGCAGATCTGATAATTCATTTTTCATATATCATCGTGGTTCTTCCCTGGCTTATATACTATTATATGTGGATGATATTATCTTGATTGCCTCTTCTGATGCATTACGCCAGTCTATCATGACAATGCTTAGTTCTGAGTTTGCTATGAAAGACTTGGGGCCCTTGATTACTTTTTGGGAATTGCTGTCATTCGTCATGCATGTGGGTTATTCTTGTCACAACGAAAGTATGCAATTGAGATCATTGAGCGAGCTGATATGTCATCATATAAGTCCACTTCCACTCCAATTGATACTAAACCCAAACTAGGGGTTGCGGCTGGCTCCCCTTATGAGAATCTAACTCGCTATCACAGTCAGGCAGGAGCTCTTCAGTATTTTGTGTTCACGAGACCAGACATTACGTATGTCGTACAACAGGTGTGTTTGTTTATGCATGATCTCAGGGTTGAGCACATGAATGTGCTCAAACGCATTATTCGGTACATCCAAAGGGCACTTGACTTTGGCTTACATTTGTATCCCGCATCAACGACTACACTTGTCTTGTATACAGATGCTAATTAAGGTGGTTGTCCAGACACCAGACGCTCTACGTCTAGCTATTGTATGTTTCTTGGTAATAACTTGGTATCCTGGTCTGCAAAGCGTCAGTAGACGTTATCCCGCTCTAGTGCAGGGGCTGAGTATCGAGGGGTAGCCAATGTGGTCTCTGAATTCTGTTGGTTACATAATCTTCTTTTAGAGCTTCATTATCCTATTCAGAAAGCTACCTTAGTTTATTGTGATAATTTTAGTACCATCTACCTTTCTAGTAATCCGATTAAGCACCAGCGCACTAAACATATCGAGATGGACATTCACTTTGTTCGCGAAAAGGTAGCTCGTGGACATGTACGCGTCTGCCATGTCCCTTCTAGGTATCAAATTCCAGACATCTTTACAAAGGGTCTTCCCTCGGTCATTTTTGAAGATTTTAGGGACAATCTCAGCGTACGAAGACCGTCCGCTATGACTGCAGAGGTATGTTAAATTTACATAAGTATACATGGTATACACGTGTATATCTTATGTATATATTGTATATATGGTCTCGGTCAGCCCACAGTTTGGGCAGATAATTTGGTATTGTTTGTTGTAATATTTTAGTGTAAATATTACATTAATTAGTATTGTACACTTACTATAATTATAGGATTCTTGTACTACTAGAATAGGGTTTTTAGATTAGAATAGGAATAGTTTTTCTATTATGGAAAATTGTAAATTGTATATATACTCTTTCATCAATGAAAATAATCAAGGGATTATTTCTTACATGGTATCAGAGCAGGCCAAAGGTCCTGAGATCGAATCTCGCCGCCACCCATTATCAAAAAGAATTTTCACGTGCTTGAACCATGAAAAAAATCAGGCCATCACGTGAGGGGGCGTGTTGAGAATATATAAAAATGTTAAAAGTGTGCTCTCTCTAACAACTTAAGCTTTTAGATGAAATGGTCACACACTTTCATATAAAGCTTCCCAGATGTGAATGTGAAGTGATTAGAAGTATTCCTGCTGCCCACACAGGCAACATTCTAAAGATACACTTGAGCTCCTCAACCCTATGCACAGTAGCTACTCTCTACAAGTTTGGCTTGTTATCATTTATGTCATCTAACATCGACTATTACAGCTGCTCGATCAATCCACCTTAATTAAGTTCAGTATCAATGTGAAAAGTTAATTAATGCATGCCTAATATGATGTCTTACAAAAATAAATAAACTAGTATGTATGTTGTTAAGGACAAGTGGTGCTCTATATGTGATGTAAGAATTTTAGCTACTAGCTTAAGAACAACAGACACTTTTCCATTGTTACGGATGGGCTATTGTCTAGTGCTCTCACCTGAACGCAACATCGTACCATCAGAAGAGATAGTAGCATCTAACTCTCTATTATGATATAACAAAGTAGGATCAGCTGGAATAACAATGTTTCTCTTCTTCAATGCGGAAACAATCACTTGTGTCAATCGAATCAAAGGACTTCCTCCTGGTTTTACTTTCCTGTAAATAGAAGATCATAGGACAAAAGCTACAATTGATAACCTCATGACAATGGTAGAACTCACGTTGTCTCGGATATAACTACTACAGTTAGAGCAACAAGTGTGGCCACTCCCATGCAAAAGTAATACCAATTCAAGAAATTCCAGCTGCTTTGGGATTTTGATTTTTTCATGTCTGTTGATGTTGGATGGATGTTGTGACAACATCTATAAATGATCAGGACAACAACTTATGAAAATAAGAATGTTGCCTGCGATGTTGTGACAACATTCCTGACAACATCTCCGTAACGATTTTGTCTATTCTTCCGGCCAAAACAGGTTGTGTTACTGTGAGTAAAAAATGACCTAGACAAGCTTACAATGATGTTGTGTTTAAAACGTGGTAAAAGAAACATTCAAAGCTTGGAGAGGAAGCAGCGTGAAGACCAAGTCCAGAACGTTGAGCTTTTTAAGGAGCAAGAACCGGTCCAAGCTGAAGCCTTCTTTTACTCAACCTCGGTAACCAATCAGTGAGGATTTCAAGGGAAGTTCCACACTATAAATAGAGGGGAGCTTCAGAGTATCGATATTCAGAATTGAACGAGAAGAATTACCAAGAGAGCTCTTGGATATTCACCTTAGAAACTGGATCAACACACTTAGCCTAAAGTAGTATAACAACATCTAGTCCCACATTACTATTGTTGTCCAGATTCTAGATCTAGCTTATATTTCAAGCAATTGTAATGCAGATGTTGTATTTGTCTTTTTAGATCTTTTAACTTTAGGCTAAAGTCATCTGCGACTTCACTTTTGTTTGTAATTTCTTTTTAGTATTTATTGTTCAATCTTGTAAAAAGAAATTCATTTGTAATTTTATATAATTTATACAATTCTTTTGTCATTGACCATCAAGGGATATATTAATATATACCCTTGAAAATATAAACCTTGTGTCTCTTTACTTTTTCGCTGCATTTACTCTATAAAGGTTTATAACTATTTTATCACAATGTTGCCTCAGATGTTGACACAACATTGAAGGCAACATCCAGAAACTGTTTTAATTAATCTAGCTGTTACGGTTTTATTCTTACATATTCTTGCTTATCCGTAGCCCCGGACCCAACAAGTGGTATCAGAGCCAACACTTGATACAATAAGTATTTGATTCTGAATATTACGACTATGGACTCAGCTATACAAAACGTTGGTAGACTTCCAATTCTTGACGGAACTAACTATGCCTATTGGAAAATTCGACTACGTTCGCACATCAAATCCATTGATGTTCGAGCTTAGATTTCAGTTTCCGAAGGCTATGTGATTCCCAAGTACCCAGCAGACGAGGATGGTGATGTACTTACCAAACCCGAATCTGAATGGACCGCGGAAGAGATCAATAGTGCGAGCTTCAATGAAGAGGCCCTAAATGCGATATTTGGATGGCTAGATCTCTATATATTTAAACTCATCCAGAATTGTACTACGGCCAAGGACGCTTGGGAGACCTTACAAACTCATTGTGAAGGTACCTCGAGTGTACGACATACAAAGCTTCGCATGATTTTGAGCCAGTACGAACGCTTAAGGATGGAAGAATCTGAAGACATAAAATCCTATTTTGAAAAGTTAATTGACATCAAATCAGTGTCAAGTGCTTGGTTCTCCTTTAACCAGCACACAACTTGTGGATAAAGCTCTCAGATCTCTTCCTGAAAGATTTAATACTAAGATTTGTGCTATTGAAGAGGCCCATAATCTTGCTACTATAGATCTACATCCCTTGATGAACATCTTTCAAACATATGAGATGAACATGAAGAGCCAAAGAGATCTGTATAAAGACAAGACTTTGGCACTCCAAAGACAAACCTCAGAAACTGAATTGGAAAACGAGGAAGAAAACTTAGAGGAACTGGGAAATGGTGCAACTATTTCCTTACTTACTCGTCGATTCAATTCAATGGTGAGAAAGATCAATAATGATCGCAATAAAGCCAAATACAAACAGCATCAAAACCCACTCTTTAATAAACAGCCGAATAGGTCACCTTCTGAGCAAAGAAATCATAATCCACTGAGGAAATATAACTCCGACAGTACCAATTTCAATCCCAAACAACTCGAGGGAGTGCAGTGTCATGCATGCTCGGGTTGGGGACACTACGCTAATGAGTGTGCAAACACCCTTAGAAAAATTAGTAAGGTTATGTGGGTAACTCTCAGTGATGATGAGAACGAAGAGGAGGAACGAGATCAAGAAGAAGAACCACAGGCAATGCTGGCAGCCATGTTCGAACACTCACTGTCCGACGATGAAGATGTTGTTGACAATGTTGCGACAACATCAGGAACAACATTAGATTCAACATCTGGAATGTCTTCAACATCAGAGAGGTATGTATACTTTGACTATTCTGATGTAAATTGTTTAAGTGGATTTATTTCTTCATCTGAGGCTGTAAATTTGGATCTAGTTGACTCCAAAGATGACGTGATAAAGGAATTACAAAATCTTTGTAAAGCCTTAATTACTAAATCTGAGAAACTAGACTCAAAAGAAAAATTATTGGCTCTTGAGAATAGCAATCTGAAAGGCACAATCAACCGATTAGAGGTGGCACTTACCAAGAAGGACCTAGAGCTTGGTAAGATTCGCACACGATTGAACGTAGCTGAGACCACCTTTCAAAGGCTCAACATGGGAACCTCCAAACTGGATGAAATATTTAACTTCAATAAACCTACAAGGGCTGGCCTTGGGTACCAATCTCATAGAAAAACAAATACTTCCAGAATCCATAATCAAACTGAGAGGATAAAATTTTTCAAATAAAATCCAAGTAATTCTCAGATCACTAAGATTGGATCGATGTTTGTATGTAGCTTCTGTAAAAAGTCAGGACATCTTATGCCCTACTGCTACAAACATCAAAACTCTGCACTCAGAATATTGCCTAAAATGTCATCAGCAATGTTGCCCAACATCACTGACAACATTCAAAGCAACCAGCCTGAAAGCAGAAGGAAGAAAAAGGAATGGGTACCCAAACTGAATCTGAAATGTAATGTGTGTATAATTGCTTTGCGTACTAACATTACAGGTTCTTGGTACTTTGATAGTGGCTGCTCACGTCATATGACAGGTACCAAAAGTCTATTGAAGGAGTATGGAGCATTCAATGGAGGATACGTGACCTTTGGAGGAGGAAGTAAGAGTAAGATAATTGGTAAAGGAACTCTTAATGTTCCGGATGTACCATCCTTGAAAAATGTTCTTCATGTAGAAGGTTTGGTTGCTAATCTTCTTAGCATAAGCCAACTATGTGATGATGATCTCGGGGTGAAATTCAACAAGCTTGAATGCAAGGTTACAGATTCTGCAGATAAATGTGTCAGGTCAAGAACCCGAACTGGAGATAATTGCTATCTAGTCGGTAGACAAGAGTTTTGCAACTCCGTAAAGGTAGGTGACTTGACACTTTGACATCAAATGTTGGGACATGTCAACTACGACACCTTGGAGAAGCTGATCTCATTTGAAGCTGTCAGAGGCATTCCCAGACTGGATCCAAAAGATAAAACACTGTGCGAAGATTGTTTGAAAAGAAAGCAGACCCGAGTCTCTCATAATGTTGTCCAACATGACGGACAACATTCATGTATGTCTCATTGTTTCCAATTATTGCATATGGATCTTATGGGTCTAATTGAGGTAGATATCCTAGGAGGGATGATATATTCTTATGTGATAGTAGATAATTTTTCTAGATTCACTTGGATCTATTTTTTAAAGGAAAAATCACAAACCTTTGAAATGTTTAGAACACTTTACTCTAGGATTAAGAATTTATTTTGTTCTTCGATTTTCAGAATTAGATCTGATCATGGAAAGGAGTTTGAAAATCAAAACTTTGCAAAATGTTGTGAAAAGAAAGGCATATTTCATGAATTTTCGGCATCAAAAATACCCCATTTTTCTAGAGTTATGTTAAGTTCTAAGCAATTGTCAAAGAGGTTTTGGGCAGAAGCCTTGAACACGGCATGTCACATAACTAATAGAATCTATTTAAGGACAGGGACCAAGATGACACCCTATGAACTGTTAAATGGAAATAAACCTACATTGTGGTACTTTCATGTCTTTGGGTGTGTGTGATATATTCTTAATGACAGGGATCAACTGGCTAAATTTGACTCTAAGAGTGACAAGGGAATATTCGTTGGCTACTCTCAGAATAGCCATGCTTACCGAATATACAATCTTTGGACAAAGGCCATACATGAGTCAGACAATGTTATTTTTGATGACTTGCTGGATATATCTGGTAGATCTTCAAAAAATAACATTATGGTTGCAGTTGAAGAGGAGCAACCCACTGAAGAAATAGATGTTATCCTGACATCAGAAGAAACATCTGAACCTCAAAGAGAGAACACAGGGGACGAAGTCGAGGAGGAGTCTGCTACTAAACTGAATGATCAAGTGAGAAGAGACCCTCCATCGAGGATTAGAAGGAACCATCCACCCGACCAGGTGATAGGGGGAGTTTTTGAGAAGAGGCGTACAAGATGGAAAGAGCCAGTAATTACCGAGAAATTGTAAGGTATGTGTGCATGTCCACCATATATCAACAGGTAAGTCTTTCTTGTCTTACATCTACTTTGGAACCTAAAAATATTGGGGAAGCATTAAAAGATAATTTTTGGATTCAAGCCATGCAAGAGGAGGTTGAACAATTTGCCCTAAATGAGGTTTGGGACTCGGTACCACAACCCAACAACACAAATGTTATTGGGACCAAATGGATATTCAAAAACAAATCAGATGAGTTAGGGAAGATTGTTAGGAACAAAGCTCAACTTGTTGCTCAAGGATATACACAAGTAAAAGGTATCGACTATGACGAGACCTTCGCTCTTGTGGCTAGAATTGAGTCAATAAGATTGCTTCTTGCTATTGCTTGCTATCTAAAGATTACCTTGCACCAAATGGACGTTAAAGGTGCCTTCCTCAATGGATACTTGGACAAAGAAGTATATATTGAACAACCAAAGGGATTTGAGGATCCTCACCATCCATATCATGTGTACAAGCTCAAGAAAGCTTTGTATAGACTAAAAGAATCACCACGTGCATGGTATGGTCGTCTAACTGACTTCCTTGTTGAGTTTGGTTTTACCCGTGGAGAAGCTGACAAAACATTATTCATTAAAAGACACGGTGTAGATGTAATAATAGCTCAAATCTATGTTGATGATATTGTTTTTGGTTTGACTACAGAATCATTCTTGAAGTCGTTTGTCGAAGCAATGTCGACAACATTTGAGATGAGCATGATTGGAGAACTAACATTTTTCTTAGGCTTGCAGATTAAACAGAATGAAGATGGGATCTTTGTATCTCAAAGCAAGGACGCCAAGAATCTTGTTAGGAGATTTGGTCTGGAAAATACTAAACACATGAAGACTCTAATGGGCTATATGCAACAGGTATGTAAAGACGATATTGGCCAAGATGTTGACCCAACATTGTACCGATCTATGATAGGTAGCCTTTTATACCTTACTGCCAGTCGCCCTGATATCATGTTTAGCGTATGTGTTTGTGCCAGGTTCCAAGCCAGTCCCAAGGTATCTCATCTTAATGCTGTGAAACGTATCATTCGATATGTTGCCGGTACAAGTGACTTAGGAATTTAGCACTCCAAAGACACTAATCCTAATCTAATAGGATATAGTGACTCGGATTGGGCCGGTGATGTAAACGATAGGAAAATCACTAGTGGTGGGTGTTTCTATCTTGGCAATAATCTAGTCTCATGGTACAGTCGTAAACAAAATTGTGTATCACTCTTGACTGTCGAATCTGAATATGTGGCAGCCGGAAGTTGTTGTGCTCAACTGATTTGGTTACGACCTATGCTAGATGACTATGGCATATCTAATAACTCCATGATTTTGTATTGTGATAATCTGAGTGCTATTAATATTTCCAAAAATCTTGTTCAGCATTCACGTACAAAGCACATAGACATAAGACATCATATTTTGAGAGACTTAGTGGAAAAACAGCTAGTTCAAATCGAACATGTTGATACTATTTTTCAACTGGCTGACATTTTTACCAAACCTTTAGATCATGAGAGAATTTCTAGCTTGAAAAAATCTCTTGGTCTCTGTTTTCTTTGAAAATAAGACAGACTAGGTAGATGTTGTCCGAAATGTTGTCCTAACATTCTGGGTAACATTTACTGTTGAGTCAATATATAGGATAAGTGTTGTAGTGATGTTGTACTATTTTTCAAAAAATTCAAGGATGACTCTAAAAGGACAAGATATGAATGCGATACCGTTCTCTGCGATGATATATATATAAAACAATTATGTATATCATAAAAAAGAGGAGGATCATAAGAAGGCGAAGCCTCTACTAAAATATTTGGATGTATACAAAAAGAGCAAAGCTCTAAGATTGGTATCGTTCATATTCTATAGGAGTACCACGTGCTTCAAAAAGGTTGAAAATTCCTCAATATTTTTTTTAATCTGTATGTGTTCAACCAAGTTGATTAAGGACAATGGTAAAATGTTACATTAGTCCAAATGATCGATCTCACAGAGAACATATACAGAAATATCATCTGCCAAATCAGAAAATCCTTGGAGTCTCATAATGCTTGTTTAACTTTGAAATGTTGCCAACATCATTAACAACATCGTGTTCCAGTACATTGATCAATCTGATTTATCTTATTTTATTCTTGTTTTTGGTATTTAACACGTCTCTGTCTTTAACGGAAAATCCAAAAATTCTGGAGGACCGTTTTTATTTAAATTTTAAATGATGTTATGTGCTGTGTAAATCCTTTATTTTAGGTGTGTAAAGAGTTTTTAGTCTTCTATACAATCTAAATTTAAGGAAAAGGAGTTTGAGTGTAAGTATATTTTGCCATAATGAAACCTCTCATTTTTGTCTTGGAATTGTCACATCAGCCGATTTACAATCCATCAAATCATGGCAGCCCAAACACCACCGTCATTTTTTAAACCCTCTTATTCAACACGCCCAATTATTCAAAACCCTCTCCCATGTCCATTTCCCCAAAATTCACAAACACCAAAGATTCCCTAATGTCGACTAGTCCAGCAAATAGCAACAAGGTTTACAAGCATTATACTTCCATCAATGATTTGAAACCGGTCGAGGAGGACTGCACACAAGCTATGATCCTGCTTGGTTCAGATAAGCCATTACAGGTGAGCTACCCATGCAATAATGAAAACCTAATCGATGTTGATGCAATATTTGATTTCTCAAACCTTGTCTCAAGACTGTCAAAATCGACATTTCCGACGCGAAGGTCAAAAAGGGTTTTCGAAAACCAATTCGGTGACAACCAGTCTGCCAAAAGATCCAGGGAAGAGTCAACTTTCTATGTTGATACTACCACTAGCAGCGGCACTGACACCGATTTCAGTGTGCCCAGTTCTACTAGAACTCCATCAACTTCCACTCCACAAGCAGAAACTGAGAAGGAAAAAGAAGAAGAAGAGATGTCAGATGACATACCTCTACGGAACTTTATTCCTAAAGGGGTCCGCAGAATATTCTGGAATTTTGATAAAAATGTTGCCTCAACATCAAAGGCAACAGACGAGAAAATGGACCCAGACTATGTTGCCCCAACATCCGAGGCAACAGCTGCAGCCACCTCATCCGAACAAGAAAACACAGAATCTGAAACAGATTCTGAGATAATTCCCTACTCTTCCATGTTTCAAATGAAATCATGATCCAGTAACTGGAATTGGTTTTAAAATAGAGGAGTTAGAGGGGAGAAGGTGATTGACCTAACTTCATTCTCCACAAATGGTTTAGTTGATTTCTTAAGTAGTCGAAAGATCTTAAGCTCTGTATCTGGTAAGAATCCTTATTGTGAGAAGGTGATTAGGGTGTTCTATGCTAATCTGACGCTTGCTGTTAGGGACACAACCTCGAAGAAATTTTGGAGTGTACCTATACAACAAGGTATACAATTTTACACCTAATATCATCAACTCCACTCTTGGGATAATTGTTAGTGAAAGGGAACCTCAACCAAACCCCACTGTGGAGGAACTCAATTCGATGATCAAGTACCTTACAGGGAATTTGATCACTGTTTGGGCTCCTCACAGTCCTGTGTCAAAACTCACTGCCTTGTTTGCCACTTTGCACAAACTTGCTATATACAACTGACTACCCCCCCTCAACGAGACAGTAGTGACCCTTGATCAAGCATCACTACTTT
Organism: Anisodus tanguticus; assembly: GCA_034509755.1. Lineage (NCBI taxonomy): Eukaryota > Viridiplantae > Streptophyta > Magnoliopsida > Solanales > Solanaceae > Anisodus > Anisodus tanguticus. The sequence continues at coordinate 25,103,087 of CM067551.1, forward strand.
TCAAGATTGGAAGGAATCAGAAAGTTGACTTAGGAACCCTCATATTCAACCATGTTGCCAACTTGGCAGAAAGACAAAGCAACTCTGCCCTTCCATACCCCTCCTTGATTTTTCAAATCCTGCTCAACCAAGGTTTTAAGACTCCAAAAGGAGAAAAGTTGAGTCCAGCCTTAGAGGTTTACTCAAGATGGCGGCGAGTGAACAGGAACAGCAGGGATAGGGTTATTGACCTGCCCTGGAAGAAAGATGAATGGGACACTGACACATCAAAGGATGTTGCTAACATTTATGGCAACATTGGTCAAGGAAAGGTCCCAATGTCCAAATACTGGCTTCGACAGCACGTTGCTGAACTTGACAGGCAAATTCAAGACCTAGTGCGAGCCAGGAACTATTATGTGGGCTTACTTTCTTCATAAAAAGGGGGAGAGGATGATGCTGATGATGTTGCTGCTGGAAGCAGACAGACAAGGGGAGCTGCTACTGATGATAATGTTGATGATGTTGCTGCTGGAAGTAGACAGACAGGGGGAGCTGTTACTGATGATGATGCAGGCCAGGCTATGATGCAGGGGGAGAGGAGTTGAGATGATGATTGCTGACTACTTCTGATGCTATAGAGATGAAGATGGTGCTGCACAGAGTGATCGATCACAGAAAGCGGCTGGAAGCTACTGTGACTCGATTACTCTAGTCAAGGATGATCATGTTGATTCAATGATAGATGGAGTGCTGATAATCTCTGTTTATTTGAATATTGGATATACTGACATTTGGAATATTTTTTTGGTTTGTAATATTTTACTTTAGGATATTTGGTCTGTTCTTGCAGACATTGTGACTACTTTCTAAAGCTGTTTATATATGTTTGCCTGATGTGGATTGTTATGAATGGTTACTGTAGACTGATTACGCAGTTGCTGTAAGTAAGTCACGACTAACAAAACAAAACTCCTATCTAATCAAATCATCGATACAACACTGCTTGGAATTTACTACTGCAGGTTAAGGGGGAGCATAGCACTGATCCTACTGATTCTTGGAATGTAAGGACTACATCAGAAATCAGTAGCCTAGTCATTTTCGCTTCGTATGGAGTTTTGTGAAGAAAGGCAAAAAGGGGGAGATTGTTGATGTTGGATGTATGTTGTGACAACATCTGTAAATGCTCAGGACAACATCTTATGAAAATAAGAATGATGCCTGCGATGTTGTGACAACATCTCCGTAACGATTTTGCCTATTCTTCTGGCCAAAACAGGTTGTGTTACTGTGAGTAAAAAATGACCTAGACAAGCTCACAATGATGTTGTGTTTAAAACGTGATAAAAGAAACATTCAAAGCTTGGAGAGGAAACAACGTGAAGACCAAGTCCAGAACGTTGAGCTTTTTAAGGAGCAAGAACGGGTCCAAGCTGAAGCCTTCTTTTACTCAACCTCCGCAACCAATCAGTGAGGATTTCAAGGGAAGTTCCACACTATAAATAGAGGGGAGCTTCAGAGTATCGATATACAGAATTGAACGAGAAGAATTACCAAGAGAGCTCTCGGATATTCACCTTAGAAACTGGATCAACACACTTAGCCTAAAGTAGTATAACAACATCTAGTCTCACATTACTATTGCTGCCCAGATTCTATATCAAGCTTATATTTCAAGCAATTGTAATGAAGATGTTGTATTTGTCTTTTTAGATCTTTTAACTTTAAGCTGAAGTCATCTGCGACTTCACTTTTGTTTGTAATTTCTTTTTCGCATTTATTGTTCAATCTTGTAAAAAGAAATTCATTTGTAATTGTATATAATTTATACAATTCTTTGGTCATTGACCATCAAGGGATATATTAATATATACCCTTGAAAATATAAACCTTGTGTCTCTTTACTTTTCCGCTGCATTTACTCTATAAAGGTTTATAACTGTTTTATCACAATGTTGCCTCAGATGTTGACACAACATTGAAGGCAACATCCAGAAACTGTTTTAATTGTTCTAGCTATTACGGTTTTATTCTTACATATTTTTGTTTATCCGTAGCCTCGGACTCAACAATGTCAAATTGGTCAGCAGCAAAGGTGACAACGCAAGACCTAATTCCTCCAGCTCCAATAGATGTTAGGAGAAGACATTTATAAAGGACCCAAAGCTGCAGGTGGGATGCTTCTACACAGTCCTGTTGAGTTGGACATGGAGGAGGACGAAGCTGTGGCATGATTGCTGATATTGTAATGCTCATCATCCCCTGAATATACATATATATTGCATATCAGGATATGAGTAGGACAACAAGTTTGTATTATATTGTACTAAGTAGTTTTAATTAATTTGAACTTCAAATTACATAAGTACTCACATTCTTCTGCTTAGTCAAATTATCATTTCATCATGTAAATAGCTTTCCAAATGATCAATCACATAGACACAAAATTATATTGGAGATGGAGTGGACATACATACATACCAGCTCATAAATAATGAAAACAATGATAATTGTCCAAAATCTGCCGGCATAAGAATCAGCAATAAGAGCACCAATAAGTGGAGTGAGACTGGAAGTGCCACCAAAGTTGGTGAGTGTGTTGGATCCCTTTACCAAAGGCAGGTTTAGCACCTGTGTTAGGTATGTTATCATGTTGGCATGAAAACAAACTCCTGCGAATCGGTCACATACTTCATTTGCTGCATGTCACGGGAAGTAATCAAGTCTGTCTGTTTATAAGTAAACTTTTGTATAGTAGTTTATTTTCATTCTTACACACAAACCTAGGTCCCCTGCCTCACTTTTTGATTTGCGTAAAACTTGTTTGAAGATATTTTCGTATGTTCTGTCTTGCCAAATTATCAATCAAAGAGTTACACAATAAATGATCTGCTCAAGGATGCTTTTGCTTCTTTCCAAAATATGAAAGAAATAAGCGTTCAACAACTCTACCATCCAGTTAATTCTATTCCACTTAATCCCTCCTTCATGTTTTTTCATTACTATTTGCTTAATTATACAGACTCAAATTTATTACCTGAGCCTTGAGACCTAGGTGAATACTGTTAGAGCTTAGAGAAGAATACTACTTCTTTGTACGTCTTTAGTGATGCCTATTAAATAAAAGTTTAATAATTCGTCGGAAACAATTTTGCCATTTTTTACTTTTTTTCTTTTAAGAATTAATTAAGTTGAATAAAAGAAGAGTCATGTTCAAACTAATACGCGATCTCATCGAAGATCTACATTTTAAAAGGAAAAAGAACCATAAAGGAGTAGGTTTTTTCTTTTTTTGCTGGAATAATGGAGTAATTAGTGCCTATAAGTTGTTACAACTTATCTACCTAGAAAATATATATGAATTTTCCTGACCACCGGAGCTGCTGAATTGTGATCATCCGAGAATACTCACCACAAGAGAAAAACATAGGATAAGAGCAAATTTAGAGTTTCTACCTGCAGAGATTATGTACTTGTCCAACTTCTTGAACTGTGCACATAATATACTGATTTAAAAAATACATTGGAAAAACAAGTCTGCTTCTTCATGATAATTAATATTTAGGTGGGAAAAAAATTATGAATCTTGCCCATAACTCATGTATCATTTATAAATATATTTTGTTTATATATAGGTCCAATTGCTTTGAGCAATTTGAAGGTTAGAATAATATATGAATGATTTAATTGTAGTGTTTTGTTGGGTTCAAAACATGTAAGTAGGCACAACAAAAGTTTAAAATTTTGTTCTACTTACCCCAACAATTACTTCTGGTATGGTTATATGACAATCAAAACCTGTAACATAAAACATGAACACTTACATGTTATAATATATGGAGTCTTTACTGAAGGGTGGACGCGATTTTCCCTTCGACTGCAAGCACCTTTTACTGAAGGGTGGACGCAATTTTCCCTTCGACTGCAAGCACCTTGCTACGGTCTATTCCTATGTCAAGAAAGCCAGGAAATCTTAGCAAAGGTTTGAGAGAGTTTGTTCTAAACTCTAAGTCTAGAACTTTATGAGAATTAGTATATTATATGAATGAGATAGGTGTTGTATATATAATGGATTTTAGGTCAGAAAATGGATTAGGGTTGGGCTCTAAGCCTGGCCCAAAAACCGAAGTGCAGTGGGCCAGTCTGACTGGGCCCACTGTCGGGTTGGCGCCGTGGCGCCTTACGTCTAGAAAAACGTTCCTCGTTTCGTTTATATATTCAGCACATCTAATTAAATCCAAAATCCAATTTTGCCTTAATTAAATAATTTTCATAAAATAGAAATTATCTCATAGTTATTATCAATTTAAATATCTCGATTCCAAATCGAATATTTAATATTTTCTCAATACACCCTTAGATCGAAGAGACAATCGACATAGTGTGACCCTATAGGCCTTCATAAATCGACACAAATCCAATTAAGGTTCATACGTAACTCCTAGACTGCGTCGTACGACGAACTTAATATATGAAGTACGTATGTTTACATGAATCCAACAAATATAACCTTTATTTGAGATAATAAATTTCTTTCATTCGCGACACACTCGATCAAGCTTATGATTTGCCACGTGTCTATCTAAATGGCTTGATCACTTTATCTCATCTATATTAGTCGACAACTAGACCATATTCTAAATATGTCTCTTGCATTGGCCAATGACTTGGTCGACTTAATATCACTGAGAAGTTGAGTGCTCTCTCGAATATCCAATCGAGGAATGAATTCTATTCTTGGCTCAACTACCACCTTAGTTTATATCATAATGTACCCAACATAAGCCGTATCTTATCCTATAAGGAGTTTAAGATTAGGACATGGTCAAAGTACATTACTCTGTAAATAAGGTGCGTATTGATCTCAGGTCAAAGGACATTTATATCCCACACGCTGATAACACTCTAGACATGTCTAACAAATAGTTTATCAGCAGGGTATACCAATACTTTCCAAAAGCATCCATGTGTCCATCACTAGTAACCATTACTAGTAGCATGTGAGACATACTACATTCTCTAAGAATGTGATGCAGACCACATGTCGACTTATAACATATCATCGATATCTCATTCTCGATGATCATTAGTCGAGGCTATTTTGATAGTTACGCTCTATCATTAATATCTCACTCTATTAATGACAACGTAAGCTCAAGGGATGCACATTAATAAATAATTACAAACAATCAAATAATAATTCAATAATGGAAAAAGCCATTAATATATGAATCTTATTAATAATATGAATGTTTTCAAGTACATTTGTCCCTAATAATGATTGTCTCTAGGACATACATACTTTCAATCTCCCACTTGGCATAGCGCCAATCTACAATGTATCTAATACCCATGTTTTCAAAATAACCATTATGCTTAACTAAGCTTAATGGTTTAGTGAATAGGTCAGCTAGATTATCATTTGTAGGAACATAGTCTAATTTTATTTCTTCAGTTTCCACCATCTCCCTGAGTATGTGGTATTTCCTTGGTACATGCTTATTTCTGTTCATTGATCCTAGTTCCTTAGCTTGCGCAATCGCACCAGTGTTGTCACAATAAATCGTTATTGGACAAGTGGCACTTGGAACAACCCCTAGTTCTTTTAAGAACTCAGTTATCGAGAAAGTTTCTTTACAAACTTCCGATCTAGCAATGTACTCGAATTCAGTTGTCGAATCAACAGTGGTTTCTTGCTTCGAACTTTTCTAACTCACTACTCCACCATTGAAAATGAAGGCATATCAAGACTGTGACAACCCTAACAATATATTAGGTCTATCTCTGTAGATCCTAATTCTAAGAATGTAGCAGGCTTCACCTAAGTCCTTCATCATAAAGGTGTTGGATAACCATTCCTTAACTGATTGTATGAGAGTCTTATTATCTCTCATTATTAATATGTCATCTACACATATAACAATGAAGACAATACTTCCTTCCTTGCGCTTACTATAAACGCAGAGATCTTCTTTGCTTCTAACAAAGTCAAACGATTTGACTGCTTTGTCAAAACAAGTATTCCAACTCCCTAGGCTTGCTTAAGTCCATAAATGGACTTCTGTAGCTTGCATACTGCTTTGGGCTTAGTCTTGGATGTAAAACCCTCAGATTGTATCATATGCACCTCCTCAATTAAATTACCATTAAGGAAAGCAGTTTTAACATCCATTTGCCAAATGTCATAATCATAGTATGCGTCTATTGCAAGCAAAATCCGAATGGACTTAATTTTCACAACACGTGAAAAGGTTTCATCATAATCGACCCTAGGCCGTTGATTATAACCTTTAGCCACCAATCTTGCCTTGTAAGTCTGTACATTTCCATATACATCAATCTTCTTCTTGAAGACACATTTGCATCCTATGGGTCTAACCCCTGTTGACAAATCAACCAAGTTCAAAACTTGATTGATGTACATCGAGTCCATCTCAGATTTCATGGCTTCTTTCCATCTCTGCGAATCAATGTCTAACATAGCTTCGTTGTAGGTTGTAGGTTCATCGTCATCAGGAATATCTATCTCATTGTGTTTTTCAACAAGGAGATTAAGTCTTTCAGTGGACCTATGGAGTTGATTATTCTGCGTTTCAGTATTCATTTATAGAGGTTTTACTGTACGTAAGTTAGGATGGTAATATTTTATTTCATCTGATGGAGTAGAATTTTTTGTGCACTGATTGTGCACAAAGCTATCTCACTAGACTCCATTTTTTAATTTATTTTCAAGTTTATGATTACTTGGAATACCAACCAGTTATTCAAGAGGTTCTACATATAACGATCGTGAACAACAGATACTATTTCTCGGACATTGCTGTAACTCAATATGCAGGTGGTCTGTTTCTCTGTCAAAAGAAATACGTTGAGGAAATCATTGAAAAAGCTGGCATGTCCTCGTGCAAATCGTCAAATACGCCGGTTGATACAAAAGCAAAATTGAGTAACTCTACGGGTTCTCCATACTGTGACCCAACACATTACCGCAACTTAACAGGACATACATATGTTTATTAATAATAACTGATAAAGGTAAAAGAGAAACTCACAACTCCCATGAACAAATTACTGAAAGCGCAATTTGATATCTCAATGTCATTTGGCAGGAGATATAAGTTATCCCATGTAAATGGAATTGGATGAGATAGGATGAAATAACTTATCTCACCTTCTATATGAGATAAATTATTCCACCTTTTATCCTATATAAATGGGATTAGATGGGATACCAAAAAGGTAATCCCACCAACCTAACATAAAATAATTCCAATCCCATGGAACTAACAATTCCATCTCTATCATATCCCTCCTACCAAACAGACACTCAGTCTCCTTGGTTAATGGCTAAGGCCTAAGCTTAATACTCCCTCATGTCCATTTTAGTTATCGTCCTTATTAAAAATAATTAGTCTAAAATAATTATAATTGTAGAAAATCAAGATATAATTTATTATTAATTTTCACCTTTATCCTTACTCAATTAATGTGGAGAGAAAATAACAGCAACAACAACAACATACCCAATGAAATAATGTGATGAAAAAAATAATACAGTCAAACCTCTCTATAATTGTCATTTGTTATAACAACATTTCACGATAACGACCTGATTTTCTCCGCAACTGATTTTTCATGTTATATTTTACTTTTCTATAACACCATTCTATCTATAACAGCAATAGCATTCATTATAGCGGTGCACTCTTGATAAAATTACCTATGTATAACAGCCATACTCAAATATTGTGTAATAATATTTAGTAAGAAATATATTATTTATAAAAATAAAATATTAAAATATTTATGGTAATGATCATTAATGTCATGCACATAGTAAATGTCATGCATTTATATGTCAAATCTCATCTCATAACACCAATCAAGCAATTACTGCTACGAAACTGGAAGAAACAATCTACAATTGTAGAATTCTTACGTCAAACTTGAAACATCTAAATTCTCAATTAATATAAATGCATATTTTCCTTAGATTATAATTCTTTATCGGTATGATACAACTAGTTATGAATTTATTAGTAATTTATTAGTCTTTTTAATTTTTAATTAATTAGTTATGAAAATGAATTGAGATTTTAAAATTAACAAGTATATTGTTTTCGTTTATAACATAAAAAGTACATAGAAATTAATTGTTTGGGAAATTTTATTTATAACATATAAATGAGATCTAAATATCAAATGACAGTATACACACATAATAACATCTCACTATAGCAGCCATGAAATATTCGGACAAATGGTGTCATTATAGAGAAGTTTGACTTTAGTTTTAAATTGAGATCAAATAATAAAGAAAGATAACTTAGTTAAATTACTCTTTTAGTTAATATATTTTTAAGGGGTGTGTCAAAGAAAAATATGATAAGTAAAATGGGCGGGAGGGAGTATATATTACAAATATAGAATCAGCACAATGGTCAATCTTCTTAAATATTTGCCAATTCTTCTTCAACATTAAAATACATTACCATATAATTTTTTCTTCAGTGTACTATTTCAATTAAAAACATTCTTTATCCTATTGGTTAAGTTTTTTGTGGTAGAAAAATCTATTTATATTATTATGAAAGTGAAAACATTAAAATTAAAAGTTAGCAAACCTAAATATCCTTCTACATAACCTAAATATCTATAAATAAATATTATTATTAAAAAGTTAAGTATATTTAAAGTGTTCTTTCTAAATGGTTATCTCCTTTTAATAAGTGGCAAATTATCCATTTTAAATCTATTCAACAATCGCTTAAATTCTATATTTATTCATTTGTTTAGTTATTTTTGGATAAACGAATATATACAAAAATAACAAGAACAAGTGGAGGAAGAGAAGAAAGATACTATTATCTTAGGTTTGACCCTTCCAAAAAGTTTTATTGTTACAACATTTGAACTAATAAGAACATCATATAATTTTTAACGTATTTTTTAATATATATATATATATATTTTGTTAAATTTCTCAAATCTCCGTATGCTTTTGTTTATTTGATATTTGACTATTTCAAAACACAATTCTTCTTTAATATAACTTCCAACTATATATCACATGTAAAAGATTATGCACAACTAAGAAATATCTATTTTCTCACTGATTTTCCATTGAAAAATATTCAGTGGCTATTCTCATTAAATGTCGGTGGAAAAAGTCTAAATAGTAGTGTTTTTACACGAGAAAATAAGAAGTATCCCAACGTTTCAATTAGAAACTGTTTCCCACCATGCGTTTTTCCAGTGAGCTGATTCGGTGAAAATGAGGTGAAAAAATTATGTTTTACAACATAAATTTCCTACTGAATGTCAGTGGGAAAAACCTTTGTTTTTAGTAGTGATGACTATATAAGTAATTGTGTATTAATAGAATTAACATGTCAAATTTGCGCTGATAATATAATGTTTTTGTTATATAATTTAACCTATAAATATTTGGAATTTATGATTGCAAATTATTAATTGAAAAGTTTAAAAAAAGATATATAAAAATGAAAACTTATTTGGTTAGAAGTTTCTTTTAATTTATAAAAGGTTGTGTCCTTTCATAATCAATTGTGGATCGTTTGGCTCGGAGCAATGTTATTCCAGAATTATAAATTTTACATCCAATATGTGATAGATAATGTCAAAATTTTCAATAAAAATATACATATGTATTAGCGAATACCCGTAATTAAAGAAAAATTAGGCAATATTTACATCTAATATGTGATCGGAAAAATTCAGTTGATGAAAAATTTAATTTTTAGAATGAGTTATTGCAAATTAATAAAAGTTTACCGTAGACACCTTTTGAAACAAAAGTGCTACTACGATTCCACTCATCATTCTCGTAGCACCGTAGCGGTGTATTTAATGTTATTTTTTTATAACTTGAAATACTCTTGTGTGCACTTTTACTGATTTACTATATTAAAAATAATTTTTTTCACTTTTAGAATCTTGTTTAGAATGACATCATGAAATTGAATTTGAGTGTAATTACACAGTTTGAGTTGTTTGTTTGGCTAAGTAATTACTTGGTTAGGTGAAAATTTAATATAAGTAATTACACTCTTTAATTCTCAAAAGAGGGTTGAATATTGAGTGTAATTACACAATGTAATTACAAGATCCTTTCAAATTCTTGCCTTTTCTTTTTCAAATTTATTTTTCCAAAAAGAAAGAGACTTTTCCATATCTTCCCACACATCACCTTGACTCCTTCCAAAATCTGAAACGTTGAACACTCCAGGTATATACTCATCCAAAGCTTTTCATTTTAAAATTTTATACATTATTAGATCAAAAATCTTTTGTCTCCTTGTTTGGTCATCAATTATTCGTTCTTGTCATTATATGAGTATATATATTGTTTGTTGTCTTAATTTTTATTCTTTTATTTGGTGTGATAATATATAAAAAAATATGTTGATAAAGAAATAAAGTAAGTTGTCTTGATTTCCATCCTGTTTTGGTTTGATAATCAGATTTTTTTATGCTGATAAAGAAATTATAAAACTTTATCTTTTTGTCTACTTTTATGCTCTTAACTAAACATTGTTTAAAACAAATTCTCTGCAATGTGAACATCGACTCCTTATATAGACTTGGACAATCCTTATCCTACAAGCTATTTTTTTGGGTTAGTTAGACCCAAGATCCATTATTTACAATTTTACATGGTATCAGAGCCAGACTCATTTCAATTCTTTGTTCACCGATGTTGGGCCCCACAAATTATATTATCCACGCTCCAGTTAACAAGGTCTGGGCGCATGCGGGGGAGTGTTAAGAGTTCCACATCAAATATAGAATTTGAAGATGAACTCCTTATATGGACTTAGACAACCTCACCCTACAAGCTAGCTTTTGAGGTTGAGTTAGACCCAAAATTCATTCTTTATATGAAGTTATGTGATTGTGAGAATTAGGATATTCTTATAATTTATTTTTTATTATTCTAAAGAAGATTTATTTGTTACTTATTTATATTAACAACTTAAATCACAAGCTAAAAAATAAATAATCATGATTAAATACTAGGATGCTTGGAAAGCTCTCTTCTCAAATTTTTGCCTCATTCATTTCCAAATTTTCATGAATCGTCGTATACGTGAGATTACTTTGATTATCAGAAACATATTGAGGCTGATTTTTAAAATAAATTCCATAGTTAGGAGCGTATCGTGCTGCAACCCTTTACTGTCATGCTTTTAGTATATCTTTTCCTTATCCCTGCTGCCAAAAAAAATAGTAAATTTTTTTCTAAATGCTTTGGTGAATGTATATCCTCCTCTTTCTCCTAGCTTCTAAAGAAAGTGCCTTTCTAATTAGAAGATCTGTCAATTTTCTTAACTTCGGAAAGAAGCTATCTATGTTAATAATTAATATAGTTTTATAATATTAGTTCTCAGAAAACATCTAGAGCCAAAATTTTCAGCCTTGAACATATAGGTCCAAGAAAATCAAGTTACAGCATGTGCTACAATCTTACACTTCTCATGTATTTTATTTAATTGGTGATCAAGTAAGGCCTAAAAAATAAACAACAAAATCCGGTGATTTTCCCTTATAATTTGATTTATGTCGGATGGCAACCAACCAAACACCTAGGTTGGAAAACCATACACCAAATGGAGTGAAGTTCAAGATGAACATTTCATTTATTTTATTGCTGAACAAGTTAAGTTGGGAAGAACGCAACAAGGAAGCTTAACAACCGAAGGATGGGATGGTGTAGAAAGAGAAATGAATAAACTATACAGGGACAAATTAGATAAGACGAAAATGAAAAATAGGATGAGGACGTTGAAAAAAACATATGCTACTATGAAGATAATGGTACAACATAGTTGATTTGGGTGGAATGAAGAAACTCGAAAAGTTGATGCTGAAGATGATGTTTGGGAGCAGTATCTTGCAGTGAGTCATATTATTCTTTCTTTTTATAGATAGAGTTTGACTTTACGTTATTTATTTTCTGATTTAAGAAAATTGATTATGTAATAGGCTCACCCAAAAGATGCTCGGTATAGGACGAAGAAGCTGCCAGACTATACTACTTTGGCTTTAATTTTTGGAGACACTGTCGCTGATGGTAGGAGTGGTTGTGAAATTAATGATGCTGAGGATTTTCAAAATGAATTTTCCGACAATGATATTGTTAGATGATATTAATCTCCCTTGGGGAGTCTTTCATTAATATCAAGGTATATATAGAGTACAATATTCATTCCTTATACAATAGGAATCCTAAGCCTATACAAAGAGGAATCCTAGTCTTACCATAATTATATTTACACAATATATGGAAATATTCTAATTATGGGTAGGGAATATATTATTTCCTATATTTACACGTTTACACACCCCCTCAGTCGGAGCGGGAGGAGGCCGGACGCTGAGATTGGATTTGAAGTCAAGAAATAACTGCGTATGCAGGGAAGTCCTTTGGTAAATATGTCTGCATACTGATAGGATGATGGAACATGTAACACTCTGACATGGCCTAACGCAACTTTCTCACAAACGAAGTGTAGGTCTATCTCAATATGCTTGGTTCGCTGATGTTGAACCGGATTATGAGAAAGATAGATGGCAGAGATGTTATCACAATACACAATAGATGCCTGACGCGAAGGACAACGAAGTTCTAACAGTAAATTTCTGAGCCAACAAATCTCAGCTACTACATTTGCAACGCCTTTGTACCAACCTCGGCACTGGAGCGAGATAGGGTAGGTCACGGGTCGGCCCTGACCCGCTCTACAAAACAATTTTTTTTTATTATTAAAATAACAATCATCTAAGTTTAATGTTGATCACACAAAATCACTTTTCTATATCTTTTATCACATAAAAGGCATTCAACTTTAACATTTATTACTTATTTTTTAATGTGTTAATGAAATTTACTATACAAATGAAAATATTAGTAACGAAAAAATAGTCAAATCATATTAGTGACGAAAAGATTCTTCTCCGTTTGTCCCTTCACCTATATTAGTTATCAAAATTATTAATTATAATCTTTTAACTGCACAAAACTGGGTGTAAAATGTATAAACAGTTCATAGAATTTCGTAATAAAGTATCTATTACACTCATATTTGTATTTCATTGTCACTTTGCAAAGGAAAATAATAATATATTGGGATTAAACCAAAGAGAATTTAGATACATTTTAGTTTATTACATAGACATAGTATGATCAAAGTTTTGACTCTAACATCACAATCACCTTTTAAAATATACCTTAAATTAATAAAATAAAAAATAATATGAATGGGTCGGGGTTGGGTCACTAGTCGGGTTGGGCCGGGTCAGACGGGTAAAACATTCTGACCCTGATCCGATCCTGACCCTGATCGGGTCCCCACTTTTTCGGGTCAGGTGGCTCATGGGTTAGATATAAGCTAACCCTTGCCCTGATTTTATCGGGTCAGGTCGGGCCGGGCCGGGCGGGTCCCCGATCCGATGGACATGTCTAGTTTGGAGGATATTATGATGTGTAAAGGTAAGTTTTATCCTCCTTAACCTATGTTTGTGATTAATTGGTGATTTGGAACAAGTTGTGAAAGGATTTTGTAGTCGAAACCCGTAAATTTGTGAAACCATCGAGGTATAAGTTGTTGGGCTGTTTTACTTAAAGTATGAGTTAAATTGGATAACCGGACTGATTGTATAAGTTATGGACCAAGGAAAGTACATTTTAAATGATTTTGGTATCAAATTACATAAATTTTCCATATAAAAGAAGCCTAAAGAATCCTATGTACTTAAAGTTGTCGATAAGATGCCTTAGTGAGTTTCTCTATAGAATTTGGAATTGATATTGAAATCAACCCTTTATATGATATAGATACTCATTCGTACGAAGTGCGAGGACTTGTATAATGATTGTAGCTTTGTGGTCAAGGTATGTTAAGGCTTACTCTTCTTCTTTTGGCATGATCAGAATGAAACAAACATAAATGAACGATATCCATAACGGCTCTACTCTTAGATATATTAGAGGCCGATATTCTTGACTCTTATATAATAATAGTGAATCTTATCTTATGCATTTTTTATTCTTCAAAGTAAGTTATGTTGATAATGTTAGTCTCATAATGTTAATCGGAGGTGCAACGACCTTACGTCACTCAGATAGACTCAGCTTTGTCTTATTATGATTCATGCCTTGTATATATATGTATATATCATGATCACACAGTGTTATATATGAATATATGAAATCTATATGGGTTATGGGAATGGAAAATGCATTATATACGCACCACGACCTAAATAAATGGTATATGATACTGATTATGCCCACATAGGCCGATATGATATAATGGGATGCCCACAGAGGCTTGAAGGCATTATATACACATATATATGTATTACCAGGCATTATATATGCACATGTATGATACTTATGCATATTCTGTCCCACAGAGGAACTCAGAGTGTAGGTTGTATTTCCACAGCTTTACCTTACAATTATACTATCAGTTACAGTTTCAGCTTGTGCTTTATTTACAACATTGTACTTATTTACAACTTCAGCCTTACATATTCCGTGCATTTTTCATATTGATGTCCCTTTTCGAGGACACTGCATTCATGCCCGCAGGTATAGGTAGAGATACAGATGATTTTCTCATAGTAGAACTCAACTAAGTTGGAGGTTATCATGCTCATTTCTTTCAGAGTTGTATAGTGAACTAATAGGTATGATAGATATGCATATGTATATAGTTGGGTTTGGCGGGGCCCTATCCTGACCAGTTGTTGTCATTATACTCTTTAGAGGCTTGTAGACAGTTGGGTTATGTATGATGGTCATGTGTGGCCTGATCGTCCTCTCTAGTAGGTTTATTGTGCTCATGTCGACCTTAACGGCCTTGTTATATATACATATATAGATTGGGCCTTTTTTTAGTACAGGTGGTTATGTCTCTATTTAGCTAAGTAGTTATCAAAGACTTGTCGGCCTATGAGTTGTTGAGTATGTCACAGGTATCAGGGTTGGTACGCTTGGACCTTAGGGCACCGGGTGCTGGCCACCCCCAAGGTTAGGGTGTGACAAAATTAGTATCAGAGCTGATCAGTCCTAGGGATGTCTATAAGCCGTGTCTAGTAGATTCCTGCTTATGGGTGTGTTGCGTGCCACACTTATAAATAGGAGGCTATAGGATATTTAAGATGTTACCTTTCTTGAAAATCTAGATCGTGCGTTAGAATTAAAGTCATAAGTAACATAATTCCTATCTTTTCATCTTGATTCTGTTTTTTAGTAAAGCCAAGATCTATGGAAAGTACTGATAGCAGAAATCGGGTTGGAAATGCGGGAGAAGGTACTAGCCGACTGCCACCCGTTAATATGGATCCGAGGAATATAAGGACATCAGAAGGAAATGTGAGTTATTTGATGGAAGATCCATCGGAAGATTTATCTATGGAGGAGGACCCATATGAGGCCCTAGAAGAATTGCCCTTCCGAGTGCCATCTATTCCAGTGGTGTTGCCAGATCATAGGAGGGCCCGTACCATATAGAAGCCATCAGCACATCGGTCATTTCCTACTGGGTTAGGTGTAAGTGGTACTGTATATGCAACAACGCCTCTAGTTATCTTTTCATAACAGGGTCATGCTCATATGCCCCCACAAGTTAGAACTTTCGAGAGACACAGAAGCTCATTATCATGGAAGTCAGTTAACCAAGGTTCGCCCATAACGATTAGAAGTGAGAAAGAAGTAACCAGTTGAAGGTTTGGGATGGAAGCAGGTACCGAGGGATTTGTGTTGCGAGACGCGTCCGATCAAATCTCTCGGGTAGAAATTAGGCCTGCACAAGAAGACATTGGAAGTAGTAGACTACATTGTCAGCAATGTGGAAGGAGACATGACAGAGTATGTTTATCCGATATCGAGTTATGTTCTGGAAGTTTGTTTAATTTAATATAAATTATAAATATAATAAAAATATAATAAAAAGAAGTATATTTTGTACTCTATCTGTGTTTTTTTTTATGTGGAGCCTTGGGCCATAGGGCCAGAGAATGTCCCGAGAGAATTCAGTCGTTGTGCCATCAGTGTAGACTAGGGATGTCCAATGGGTCGGGTCAGCCCGATCCCGACTCACCCCAACCCGCTACCCGCCTCGTCCTGCCCCTATCGCCCCTAAAAAAATTATCGGTGTCGAGGTTCAAACTCGGGACGGGGCCTGGGATTGTCCTACCCGTCCCGATCTGACCCACCCCATTCTAACCCCGTCCCGTCCCGCCCTGCCAGCCCCCTCCTCATTTGCAAAAATAACCATTGCAACAAAGACCAAATTTCAATTTTGGTCGTTGTGCAATGGCTATAACGGCCATTTTTGGCCCCCCAACCCATAAACCCCTTACCCCCTTAATATTTATTTTTAACCTCTAAGTTAATATATTTATACTTTAACCCTATTTCTCAAGTATAAATACCTCATTTTCCTCTTCATTTTTCTCATCAATCTTCCTACCATCTCTCTAATCTCTCAATTTATCTCTCTACAATTCTACATTGCCTATTAAATATTATAGGTTTTTTGCTCATTTATATCAAAGTTAAAAAATTCGGAGTGAAGTTGGCAACTAGCTTGAGGATCATCCATCGAGCAAAATTTCAATTTTCAACCTCAATTACACGTCGACGTTACGTCGGCGTTTGGTACCTTCTTTCCTTCTTTAAATTATTATTATTACTTTATTTAAATTATCGCACTTAATTTCATTATCTTTAATTATTTATTTACATAATTAAAATGAAAGGATTAAGAGGTATGTTTAAGGGTAAGGGTAAGGGTGCTTCTTCTAGTAGGGGTAACAAGGGCAGATGTACTTCTTCTAGTAATCCTATTCCTAGTCCAGATGATTTCATTGATTTCACTCATATAGATGAAACTGCTTTTTTTTTAATAATATACCATTAGATGATATGGTAGATGAACCAAACTTTAATTTAGGACGATAATCTAGATGACACACCCACTAGTGCACTTCAACTTCAGGCTCAGACTGAGTTTCAACCTCAAACTGAAACTGGAATGCCTCATATTCCCCATAGTATGAGTCGAGGCCCCACATAACGGAAACTAAAATCAGCTGCATGGTATTTTTTGATAGGGACCAAGAGAATCAAATAGCTAGATGTAAAATTTATACAAATGTTTATAAATTTAAAACCGAAAAAGGTCAAGGTGGAACGGGAGGTTTATTGAGACATGTACAAGGAGAGCACACATCCAGGTGGAATGAATACCATGCTAAAAAATTGGGTGTGCCAATGCCATCTGATTCGGGACAAGGTTCACATAGTGATCCCCGACCAAGTACATGGTCAAATTAACCCGATGACGGGGGGAATTTTTGGTCCTAAATATGATAAAAACAAAGATATGGAAAATATGGCAAAATTAGTTGCGGCGGGGGGTTTGCCTTTTTCATTTCCATCATCTCCTTGTTTTATTCATTACATTCAAGAAATATATAATCCGTCTTTTAATGGTTTTCCTAGATCAACTATTAGAAGGAATGTTTTTAAATTTGCAAGTGAATATCAACAATATTTACATTATGCATTGTATCATTTTAATGGCAAAGTGGCTATCACTTCTGATGTTGGCCGTAGTACTAACGGTAATGATTATTTAACGGTAACATGTCATTGGATAGATAAAAAATGGTCTGTGCAAAAACGTATTTTAGCATATAGATAAATTGATGATAGGCACACTGGAAGTTTTATTGTACAAAATATTAATAAAATTTGTGATTATTATGGAATAAATGATAAAATTATGACTATTACATTAGATAATGCTACTTCTAATGATTATGCTATAAGACTTTTAAAAGTTCGATTAACTCCATGTTTTCCTAATCATTTTCATATAAGATGTGCGTGCCTTATTTATAACTTAGTTGTAAAGGATAGCCTAAAACTTTTTGAAAGCATTCTTGATAAAATACAATTTGCTATAAATTTTATTTTTAAAGGTAATAAAATAAAAAGACGCAAAGAATATAAAAAAACTTGTCATGATTGTGGATTACCTTATAGAAAAATTTCAGAAGAAGTTTCGACTAGGTGAAATTCGTTGTATGAGCAAGTACTTGTTGCTTACGATTATAGACAACCTATAACTTTATTATTTAATGCCCATAATAAAAATCCAAGGGATATGCTTGTAGATAATGATTGGAAATTTTTTTTAGAACTTAATGGATTTCAAGATAAAGTTTTTCAAGCTACTAAAGAATTTTCTGATATTTATTTTCCTACTATTTCAAATATGTTATTTTATATAGCTCTAATATTTTTGTTACTTAATGAATATATGAAAAAATCAACTTATAAGGCATCTATTGAAAAAATATTTAAAAATACTTTTTTCCTATTCCCAATATTAATATTATTGGTGCGGTATTAAATCCGACTATTAAAGTAGACGGTTGTAAAAAACTAATAGAGATGATTTATGATTGTATAGAAGTACTTCCAACAGACTCAACTGAAGAACCAACTCACAAATCAACTAAACAAGAAGTTACGTCTAACATACACACTGAATGCAAACAATACGTATTACCAACAACAAAGTGCAAATAATCAACCGGCTTCTGTACCATCTTCTATTACTTCGCTGCAACCTTATAAAAAACATGCGATTTTTGCTGCTAGTATTCAAGGCCTTAGAAATAAAATGTTTAGTGGTTCAACTTCTTCAAAAGTTAGCGAATTTGATATTTATGTTTTGCAGGGTGTTGTACGTATAAATTAATTGCCAATGATGAAGGACATGAAGACTTGCTGAAATACTGGAGGCAGAATGAAAATATATTTTCGACACTAGCAAAGATGGCCCGAGATGTGTTGAACATTCAACCGTCATCAACAACGTCTGAAAGCGCTTTTTCTGCTGGAATATTTCAAATAAGAGAGCATAGACATTCATTGGCGGGAGACACATTGGAGATTGCAATTCTATTCAGAGATTGGATTCGAGCGGAGCGTAGAAGGTGCGATCAACCGGAGATCAACGAAGAAGAAGACAACAACTACAACGAAATCTCCTCCGAGGGAACAGAAAGCGATGTCGAATGATTTGACCAACAAATTCCAATTCCAAACGAAGATCCTCAAGACATTGTGAGGAAATTAGAAAAAGTATGGTTAAATGTTTTTTTAATTGCAATTTTACTATGTGATTTGCAACTTTTTAACAACACCACAAATTTGCAATTTTGATATTGTATTACAAAAAAATCATATTTCAATTAAATAATATAAGAGGCACAAAAACAACCTTGAAATATTTTTATTATACTATCTTGTTCAATTATTGAAGTTTTTATATATATATATATATTATTTTTTAAAATTAAGTGGAAAAAAAAACCCCCAAATCCCACCCTCTTCCGGTGGGGGTGGGAGTGGGACGGGACGGGACGGGACCTCTTCCCGTCCTGCCTATCCCGGCCCACCTGGCGTGGCGGAGCCCGCGTCCTGACCCTCCCCATCCCGCCCCGTCCTAGCCCGCCCTGTTGGACAGCCCTAGTGTGGACATGTGCATTATGGGCAATGCTTGGGTGATGTTGAGGAATGCTATTGGGGTGGGTGCAAAAGCCATAGAGTGTATAAATGCTCGAGATTGAGTCAGGGGGAATAGAGAGTTCCGATGGTGTTCAAAGTTATGCAATTAATCAGGTATGTTTATAATTTTACTAAGAAGAGATGTGTTTATGATTGGTCGATTATCATTGATGTAAAAGCGTCTCATACATATGTATATAGATCATAAATGGATAACATGAATGGAAGTTGGTAAGTGAAACTACAGTTATATTCAAGGTTCTAAGTAAAATAATTTAGGAATCAACCATTTCTAGGCTACACACAGACCCAACACCCTTAGGCTCTGTAGCGTGAGAGATAAGAAAAATGGATTTCTAGGAATAAGTTACCTGAAGCTTTGTTTAGAAAATAGTTAAAGGAAAAAGGGAAGCGAAATATTATACATAAACTAGTAACTCCAATTCCTCCACAAGGAATAAACTATTTAAGAAAACCATAAGATGGGAGGAGTGTTATCGATTAAAGGAAAATGTTATACCTTCCCCACCATAGCAGTACGTGCGTGGATGATAGTAGGATTTCTGAAATTAAATAATAATAAATGATGAATGGGTGTCTGTTAAACACAAGCAAAAGTGTTATGACAACGTTGATGTATTTAAAGAGGCTTGTAAGTGTGTAGGTGGGTCGAATCTTGGTTATATTTGGGTTAACCCAAAAATGGACACCAAGATTGGGGTTCTCGGCTTAGCCGGGCAGGGTGGTGTTGTGGGGTCATATCGGGTAGTTGTGGGTGGAGTCGGGCTTAGGCATTTTATGGGATTGTTACATGTGTGTAAAGGGTCAGGATGATGGTCGAAGTTTGGTGGTGGCAAGGCTTCGAAAATAAACCAAAACAGTGAGGTCCAATAAGGGGAACTTGGTGAGGATGTTGGTAAGGTTGGTTGTGTTTGTGTGGAGATGCGGATGGCTTCGGGAAGTGGCCTTTTGAATGGAGGTTGGAGGGATGGTGCGGTGTATAGTGGAGCAAGGAAACAAGAAGTTGGATGAAGAATGGACACGGGATGCTAAGTGCAATTCCGAGTACACACCAAGTACTATACGGTCGATATGAACAAGGATATTGACACGAGGGATTTATTTCTCGAGTCTACACCAAGATGCGTTTGGTCAATTGGACAAGGATTAGATTGAGGTTGCTGACTAAAGTGCTCAATACTAACCAAGTGAGGGTGACTGGAACCTTAAAAGATAACACAAGACACACGGCCCTCCCGGAGGAGTAACTAATGTATAAAACCCTGGGTTGAATACCTTAGCTTTTGAGTAAAACTCACTTTTTATATATCATCAACACTCTGATTTTTACAACATCCTAAGGGTCCTATTTGTAGTAGTACATGGACTATTCTAGAAGGATAACAAAAGGACACAAACTACTTGGCAATCTCGGCCAAGTGGGAACAAATGGGAAGAGGTTTGGGTTAACTTGGGGAACAAGGAGTAGATAAACTCTTCAAGTTCTCTTGACCACTCTTTTATGTTTACCATGTAAAGCAATGCATGAACTAGTTAGTTCATGAATTATTTCCTTGGAGCACGTGTGGATGTTTCTTGTCCTTGAAGTACCTTGGCCGAAATGGGATGGGGGGGGATGAATCCCAATCTTCCATGCATTCTAGATCCTTCCTTGGTACCATTCACATATGAACTAGTTATCTCATCAATTGTATTCTTAGGAAGTGTTGTGAACCATTCCCTCTTGGCATGAACCTTAGGCCGAATGACCATGTGAATTGCTCGGCCAACACCTCAACTTTCGGGTTGCCTTGTTGGTGTCTTCAAGTGCATGAATGAGATAACCTATTGTGTTTTCCAAGCCATCATTTTGTGTCTTGCATGCATGAACTTAGACTCATTATTAATCATCATCTTGGAATATGTTTGAAAGCTTCCATTCTTTGCATATGTGCCTTGGTGAGTTGTTTTCGGCCAACTCTTCATTTACCCTAGGACGATCTTGATGTCTCCTATGTAGTCAAATACACGAACTAGTTAGTTAATGAATTATCCTATTGGAAGCCTCATCTTCTAGATGATTCTTGGAAGATACTCTCGGCTTAGTCACCTCCCCGTTACACCATTTAGTCACCCTATTACATGACACATTAATTGTGTCCTAATGGGAGCTAGGAGATTTACACTTTACATCATGTCCTAAGGAGAACTACAAGCTAAGCTAGGAATTAAAGATAAGCTAAAAGAAACAAAATGGTCTTCGGCCACGACCTACATACAAAGCCGAAATAAATATGCCTCTCGGATCTTCACGTGATAACTCCAACTCCCCTCCATTTTCCATGCCACATTAGGCATGTTAGTGTAGATTGATGGGCCATCGTTGGCACTCTTAGTAAAACACCTCCGGACTTACATTGATGGTTTAGGTCCGCGGGCTTTCTTACATTAATCTCCCCTTCTTTAAAGGAATTTGCCCTCAAATTCGTGCCGTCTAAATGTGGTAATATGCGTTCAAAAACAAGTGTTGATCTACCAGTTTCATCATTAAATAAGTTTGGAAGTTTTATTTTATGGGCGCCTTCCTCGAAACTCGCCAAATAAGGATCCGAATACAAGCCAAACGGTTTTGACTTTAAATGTGTCCGTATTGAGCCACTAATCCCATAAGATATAATGCCTTTCCATAGTTAGAATAATGGCATGGTGCACCATTCAATTTTGTGCTAGAGCAAAATATGGCACCTACTCTAGTTTCATGCTCGACTCCCAATGGCCTTTCATGGCTTGGTAGAGTTTGAACCTGAGCTAAAAAATAATTCTTTCTAGGCTTAAAAGACACTTGTTTCTCCTCGAAACCATTTATCCTCATCTCTTCTTATTAGTTTGTTGATAGGGGCAGCAAAGGTATAACAATTCCGTATGACAGGATAAGGCGAAGAAGCCGAACCAAAGAAGCTATTTACCACATTGGCTCCCGGAGACTCGGGCCATCTTTGGCTAGATTCCACCACGGTTGGATTATCACACATGCCCTCGGATGATGCGATATAGCCCATGGATTATGGTAGCATCTTGTTCATGGAACTCATGGTAGTGCTTGTAGCATTGCACAATCTAAATGGCACGATAGAGTTTTTGTCCCGTGGTATTTTTGGTAAGCCAAGGATGAAATCCAAGTGCACCTCTTCCCATGGTTGCTTCGGAACCGGCCAAATAATATGCGATTCTTGGTGGAAGAATCTTTTAGCCCTTTGAAATGTGGAACACTTCCTTACCACTTCCTTTACATCTTCAAACCTGGGATCTCGTTCATGGAACTCCTTCAATACTTGAAATCCCATCGGCCTTTGCCTACGCATGGTCAACATTAGGGGCCTTTGAAGAAGTGTATCCACCACTATAAGGGATTTGTCATCTTCATGTCTTGTGAAGAATGTGGAAGCTTGTAAGTATGCTACCCACTTAGCAAGTCTCGGATTAAACTTCCTTTGCACCACACAAAATTCCGCGTCATAAGTATAATAAGGAAGCCGTGTATCAACCAATCGTCCACTAGAGGAAGCTATGGATTCTTGGTCCTGATGTATGATGACTAAAATATCATGTTCAACCTCAAGGTTCGGAATAGGGGTAGTAAGGAAACCATAGTCTCGGATGGCATGAGGGTAGGAAGAAGCCAAGCCATGTAAGCTTCTTACATCCCTTGCATTTGTACACTCGGGCCAATATTAGCTGGTTCTTACTTTGGGTGGATTGATGTGACGGTTCTCAGGTAAGATTTTGTGTTCTCGGACCAACCACTCCATTTGCATGAGACTTACAGAATAGCTTAGGACGTCACAAACTTTGAATGACACCACGAACCATTGGTACACACTATGTTGGATTTTGAAGATCACCTCCCCTTAAATTCCCTCTCGGGTTCTCATTAGTTGGGAACCGTTCTTCAATGTCATTTTGGAAATCAACCTACCGCCACTCAACTTACCCCAATATTCATCTATCCTTGGCATAAGAAACTCATTGTAGATTGATCGAACATCAACACATACGTTTCAAGATCCATTCTCTTTTGGCATCAATAAGGCGGAACTAAGACCCTTTCGGTCATAGCCTTCGCTTAACGATTCTTGTTCTTGGCCTTGCAATTATTTAGTTTCTTCCATATGGCATCCATTGTCTTGGTGAGTAGGCAATGAACTTCTTAAACATAAATAAAGAGAAAGTTCACTATCTTTCACCGGTAGTGTTTCGGATGCAATGTCATTTGGAAGTTCCTCCACGTCGGCATTTTCCACCGTGAATTCCACAAGGACTTCCTTGTACACCAATGTAATAAGAGGGCTCCCCTTCTTAAAGCAATGGGGTCTAGGGTTCCTATTGTTCTTCAAGTAGTACGGGTTCCATGATGGCCAAGGAAAATCTACACTCTCGATACTCTTCTCTAATCACAATCCGGGAATTAGGACATTCACTTACAAAGTGTCCTACTTCTTGACATTGGAAGAAATTATTTCTCCTTTTATATATCCATTTTGTAACTTCAATACTTTCTTGGTTATACAAAGGGTTAGTAAAGGAGGTACTACCCCTTTCTAACTTTTGATTCTTCCTTTCACTTTCGTGATGATACAAGGGATTAGTAAAAGAGATTTTACCTTTTGTATTAACATTCGTGGATTTAACATAGGGACTTGGGGTACCTTTACTTGCATGCCTTGCGTTGTTTTGTACAACCCTTGACTTGGAATTTTTACTCACGGCATGCCTCGCAAGTTCTTCTCTCAAGACTTGCACATTTTTCGCAAACACATCCCTTACGATCCTCCTTAATGCTTATTTGTTTATGTAAGCCATAACGTTAATGCGTGGGACGTGAATGACTTGATCTGATACCAATATGATATATATAAGGAGGGGTGTAAATGTGTAAGTGGGTCGAATCGTGGTTATATTCGGGTCAACCCGAAAATGGACACCAAGATTGGGTTTCTCAGCTTAGTCGGGCAGGGGGGTGTTGTGAGGTTACATCGGGTAATTGTGGGTGGAGTCGGGATTAGGCATTTTGTTGGATTGTTACGGGTGTGTCGAAGTTAAAGATGATGGTCGGGCTTTGGTGATTTGGTGGTGGAAAGGCTTCGGAAATAAACCGAAGCAGTGAGGTCCGATAAGGGGAACTTGGTGAGGATGTTGGTAAGGTTGGTTGTGTTTGCGTGGAGATGCGGATGGCTTCGGGAAGTGGCCTTTTGAATGGAGGTTGGAGGGATGGTGCGGTGTATAGTGGAGCAAGGAAACAAGAAGTTGGACGAAGAATGGACACGGGATGCTAAGTGCAATTCCGAGTACACACCAAGTACTATACGGTCGATATGAACAAGGATATTGACACGAGGGATTTATTTCTCGAGTCTACACCAAGATGCGTTTGGTCAATTGGACAAGGATTAGATTGAGGTTGCTGACTAAAGTGCTCAATACTAACCAAGTGAGGGTGACTGGAACCTTAAAAGATAACACAAGACACACGGCCCTCCCGGAGGAGTAACTAATGTATAAAACCCCGGGTTGAATACCATAGCTTTTGAGTAAAACTCACTTTTTATATATCATCAACACTCTGATTTTTACAACATCCTAAGGGTCCTATTTGTAGTAGTACATGGACTATTCTAGAAGGATAACAAAAGGACACAAACTACTTGGCAATCTCGGCCAAGTGGGAACAAATGGGAAGGGGTTTGGGTTAACTTGGGGAACAAGGAGTAGATAAACTCTTCAAGTTCTCTTGACCACTCTTTTATGTTTACCATGTAAAGCAATGCATGAACTAGTTAGTTCATGAATTATTTCCTTGGAGCACGTGTGGATGTTTCTTGTCCTTGAAGTACCTTGGCCGAAATGGGGAGGGGGGGGGATGAATCTCAATCTTCCATGCATTCTAGATCCTTCCTTGGTACCATTCACATATGAACTAGTTATCTCATCAATTGTATTCTTAGGAAGTGTTGTGAACCATTCCCTCTTGGCATATGTGCCTTGGTGAGTTGTTTCGGCCAACTCTTCATCTCCCCTAGGCCGATCTTGATGTCTCCTATGTAGTCAAATACATGAACTAGTTAGTTCATGAATTCTCCTCTTGGAAGCCTCATCTTGTAGATGATTCTTTGAATATACTCTCGGCTTAGTCACCTCCCCGTTACACGGTTTAGTCACCCTATTACATGAAACATTAATTGTGTCCTAATGGGAGCTAGGAGTTATTTACACATTACATCATATCCTAAGGAGAACTACAAGCTAAGCTAGGAATTAAAGATAAGCTAAAAGAAACAAAATGGTCTTCGGTCTAGACCTACATACAAAGACGATATAAACGTGCTTCTCGGATCTTCACGTGACAACTCCAACTCCACTCCATTTTCCATACCACATTAGGCATGTTAGTGTAGATTGACGGGCCATCGGTGGCACTCTTAGAAAAACACCTCCCAACTTACATTAAGAGTTTAGGTCCGCGGGTTTCTTACATCAAACGTAATGAGGCCGAAGGATATCTCACACAAATAGATAAGTGGAGAGCCGGTAGTGGTAAGAATACCGATAACGGGATTGGAGTGAGGCCCCAAACAACATGATTACCATTAAAGGATAAGGATATTAGCAAAGAAGTGGTACTTAAGCTTTCTGAGCCAAATATATAATCTATGACATCCATAAATGATGGTACTGGGAATACGCTAAACTGAGGAATCTCGAAAGGAATTCAAATCGATAATGTAAAAGTTGAATGGCTGAACAACCGATAGATAAGGACTCTAATACCAATTAAGGAGAGGAAGCATGAATCAACAATAAGATTGAATCCATCCATCATTTAAATTTAAATATTTCAAGCACTAGTTCTGTCACAAATATTGATAAGACATTTAAGGATATGTGAGTGAAAGTATGGACGAATGAAACCTCAAGTGAGCATAAGACGGATAATAAATAAATGGTCTCAGACAAACGCTAAGGGGAAGAGCTAAAGAATAAGAGCAAGGGAACAAGTAAGGAGCAGGCGAGTAATGGTAAATTTTGACTGCCGAATGAACTAGGAGCCTTACAAGAAGGATAATGCAATAGTCATAAGGTTAAGGACATTATTACTAAGGAAGCTGAAATCGGGAAATAAAGGCAGCAACGCTGACGCAAGTGCGATATTCACGAAGGGATCAAGTAGATAAACACATTGCAAAAGTAAATCCTCCAAGGAAAAAGAAGTAGGATGACCCCTGGCATGCGCAATACTGAAAAATAACCCGAGTATGTCAAAGATTTTCTTTTGAGGACAAATGTACAAGAGATAACCAATGAATGAATAGTCGAATATGACGTATAAGGGATCTTGGAGTTACAAGGGGAAAGTATGCACTCTTAGTATGAAGGAAATACTATTTTTGGAAGATCATAAGTTCGGGGTCAGTAAATATAGTAGACGCTCAAGAAATAAGGTCAACAAAAGGGGAAACAATGTCGAAAAGGAACAAATGTCTTATTTTAAGTATTTAACGGAAAAGAGAAATTAAGGAAATTAGAAAGGTAACGATACGAATCGAGAAAGGATACTTGAACAAATATGGGCTACAACTAAGGAATGATGAACCTATCTTGGAATGCATAGCATCGCCAAAGAAATATGCGGACTAAAGACGTTATGAGAAGCAAGAAGTCCTGATGTAACAAACAGGAAGATAATGGACCATAGAGTCGTGTACCATTGAAAAAACAAGGGCCATTAGGGGAGTTACAGGAAGAAACTGCCTAAAAAAAAAGTAACAAGTGGCTAACCATAATAGAAACCGAATGATACCCCCCCCCTTGAAGCGATAGGTAATCAAATGAATTCTTCTTTATATTGGGAATTTGAGGAATGTCAAGACAAAGCACCCCATTTAAAGCCTATGGGAATGTATTATAATATGGAGTAGAGGTAATAACAGAAACCTTATCAAGATCAAAGAATTAGGAATATCCATTAACAGTACTCAAGAAGATTGCTCTTGAAATTGAGATATTACATAAGGATTGTTGAGTGATCCGAGGACTGTGGTAGGCCATCAAATTACCATTGGAAACTATTTTGGTTCAGGATATTTATACGTAGGTGACTCGTCAGTCTGCATCGTAACAACTAAGTTTTTCTATACAATCAAAGTTTGGACATAAATCTATCTTAAAGTCTACCTCAAGCCATTATACAATCGCTCGTTATGACAAACAACTAATGGAGGAACCAGTTTGAAAGAAACTCTGGATATTCAGGATTTCCTTCGCCCCATCCTAAAATAACCAATGAAAACTTCAGTTCAAACCACCGCACCCACGTAGAGAATGAATGTATAAAACTTGGAAGAAGTTTGGAATAAATATTGATGACTATTAAGAGACATATTACCAAATCAATACATAAAGAGCTATACACAACAAAGGAGTAGAACTCTTATCAAATCACGAAAAAGAAAGGAACTCAAAGTAACGACATCAAATTTGAGGTAGTAAGTTATAAGAGAATACCTAGATTAATGAGGAAACATTTTAAGAGGTTTGGTGTCAGAAGCAGGATTCAGGGAGAAAGATTCCATCAAAAAATATTCACGATTATAATACCGAACTCAGTTGAGAAAGGCAGTAACCAACAAGCAGAGTATAATCCCAATCGGAGACACTTCTTTGAAATATACTTCAAGTAAAAGTGGAAAAGAGATTTACCGATGAGATTTTTTTAAGACATGTATGCTGCGCAAAACTTATGTACCATATAAGGATACTATAGATAAATGAAGAAGAATAGCAGAGAAAGAAATGGATTTAGATAACCCTATTATTTTCACGTCCTCGACTTTGATGATCATCGTGCCACAATCTTTCATCATCATCTTACTTATATTCCATGCCTACAAACTCTGTCATCTAAATTCAATCCTAAGATGAAAAATTGTAACACATAAAGGAAAGACATGGCCCAGATGTCAGAATTCTAGAGCTCAGACAAATTACAACCACTAAGAAATTGTGTAAGAGAAATGTATGACTGTGTGGAGAGCAATGAGATGGAGATAGTCATTGGTCCGAAAGAACTCGGCTAGAATGGTCAGGGAACCTAAGAATCGCTATAATCGAAGTTTCAAATTCCATTTTCATGTTAGTATTCATGTGATATAATCCCTCTATTCCTATTCGGTTTACCAAAGTAGGACCATGTACCTTATTTCTGAAGAAAATGTATCAGGTGCACCTCAGATGTTAGCAAGAGAATGTTAAGGTGAGTTATGGCTAACGTTTCTCTGATTATTATAAGTATAAGCGGTTGTGTGAGGCCGATTTGATGTTATTTTGTTATTATATTACCTTGTGTGGTGTTGGATGCATATTGGGCTGCTTAACAAGTTTTGGATAGTCCTGTTTATAAGGGAAACTCAACCAACATTTATATAAAACTCGAGAAGTTAGAATATCTCTAACATTCACGGACAAATGTTTCTAAGGGGGAAGAATATTACACCCCATAATTTCATATTTTGTCATGTCGTTGTTTGACGCCGATGCCCTGGAAAGAGGTAAACCTTATGGAAGGGTAATGAAGGTTTCCATCTAGTTTATGGAAGTATCGGAGAGTTGGAAGTTAAACGGATCAAAACAATACGTTTCTACGAAATCAGAAAACTGTCCAATTTAACAAACCGTCAAAATGGCCTATCTGAACTGTCAAATTTTTTGAGAAATTGAAATCGAAGATCTGGATTGACGATCCATATTGACGGACCATTAAAAGTTTGATGGACCATCAAAAGGATCGTCCTTTGAGGCGGTGCAGATTTTATTTCAGATTTCACAAATTTGAGACCTCATTTACTTCAAGAACATGCCCTAATACTCTCTAACCCTCTCTAAGATACCATATCATGTCAAGATCAAATCCAAGCCACAATCTGCAAGATTTACATAATAAACCCCATGGTTATCGTGAGAATTGTCATCTTTTTATGGAACTGATTTTGGAAACCCTTGGAAATGCAATACTCTATTGTTTGGAGGAGATTATGATGTGTAAAGGTAAGTTTTATCCTCATCTACCTATGTTTGTGATTAATTGATGATTTGGAACAAGTTGTGAAAGGATTTTCAAAATAGAAACCCATAAATTTGTTAAACCATTATGGTATACGTTGTTGGACTATTTTACTTAAAGTATACGTTGAATTGGATAACCGGACTGATTGTATATGTTATGGACTAAGGAAAGTACAGATTAAAGGATTGTGGTATCGAAATACATAAATTTTCCATATAAAAGAAGCTTAAAGAATCCTATGTGCTTAAAGTTGTCGATAAGATGCCTCAGTGAGTTTCTCTATAGAATTTGGATTTGATATTGACATCAAGCCTTTATATGATATAGAAACTCATCTGTAAGAAGTGCGAGGACTTGTATAATGATTGTAGCTTTGTGGTCAAGGTATGTTAGGCTTACTCTTCCTTCTTTTGGCATGATCAGAATGAAACAAACGTAAAGGAACGATATCCATAACGGCTATACTCTTAGATATATTAGAGGCCGATGTTCTTGAATCCTATATAATGATAGTGAATCTTATCTTATGGCTTATTGATTCTTCAAAGTAAGTTATGTTGATGATGTTAGTCTCATAATGTTAATCGGAGGTGCAACGACTTACGTCACTCTGATAGACTCAGATTTGTCTTATTATCATTCACGCATTGTATATATATATATATATATATATACCATGACCACACATGCGTTATATATACATATATGATATCTATATGGGTTATGGTAATGAAGAAGGCATTATATACGCACCACCACTTGATCAACAGGTATATGATAAAGATTATGCCCACAGAGGCCGATATGATATAATGGGATGCACATATAGGTTGAAGGAGTTATATACGTATATATATATATATATGACCAGGCGTTATATATGCACATGTACGATACTTATGGATATTCTATCCCACAGAGGCACTCATAGTACAAGTTGTATTTCCACAGCTTTACCTTATAGTTATACATTCAGTTACAATTTCAACTTGTGCTTAATTTACAATATTGTACTTATTTACAAATTAAACCTTACATATTCAGTACATATTTTGTACTAACTTCCCTCTCTGGGGACACTGCATTCATTCCTATTGATACAGGTAGAGATACACATGCTTTCCTCACAATATGACTCGACTCAACTGGAGGTTGTCACGCTCCTTTATTCCAAAGATGTATAGTGAGCTAATATGTATGATTGATATGCATATGTATATAGTTGTGTATGACAGGGCCCTATCCCGACCAGTTGTTGTCATTATACTCTTTAGAGGCTTGTAGACAATTAGGTTATGTATGATGGTCATGTGTGGCCTAGTCGGCCTCTCCAGTAGGTTTATTATGCTCATGTCGGCCTTGTCGACCTTCTTATATATGCATGTATAGATTGGGCATTTTCTGAATACAGGTGGTTATGTATCTGTTCAGCTAAGTAGTTATCAGAAGCCTTGTCGGCCTATGAGTTATTGAGTATGTCACAGGTATCAAGGTTGGTACGCTCAGTCCTTAGAGCACCGGGTGCTTGCCACTCCCCAAGGTTGGGGTGTGACACATGGGCCCACTACTGGGTGTTTTGGGAGATGTGAGGTTCCTACTGATCTTAACTAACTATTTCTCGAAATGTGTGGAAGACGGTTTGGGATACCAAAGGAGATCACTTGTAACAACGACCGGTAGTTTATGGGAAAGAAGTACAAAGTTTCTAAAAGGGTTGAACATCAAAAGGGTCACCTTATTGCCGTATCACCCGTGTGCAAATGGACAAGCAGAGTCAACTAACACAACTTCATCCAAAACATTAAGAATAGGTTAAAAATCAAAAGGCAAGTGGCCGGAAGAACTGCCAGGGGTATTATGGGCTTACAGAACCATAACTAAGACGAGCACTGGGGAAACCCCTTTCTCCTTAGTATATAAAGTTGAGGCCCTAATACACGTAGAAGTGGGAGAACCCAACATCCACTACACTCGAACTACAAAGGAATCTAACAAAGATGCAATGGCAATAGGGATGGAGCTATTGGAGGAGCACATGGAGTTGGCTTTCATATATCTAGTGGCACAAAAGAGAAGAGTAGGGAGGTGCTTCAATAAAAAGACGAACTTGAGGCATTTCAAAATCGGGGACTATGTCCTCTGAAAAGCCACTCTCGCAACAAAGGACCCGAATGCGAGTAAACTACACGAAAATTGGGAAGGACCATATCAAATCACTGGAATTGCTAGGAAAGGAGCATATCAGCTCGAGGACGAGTCCGAAAAAGAACTAAAAATAACTGGAATGTCAGCCACCTGAAAAGATTCTACCCTTGAAGAAAAAAGTCAGGCACGTATTGTTTTCACAAAAACATTCATTTTTAGTTAATTATCCCTTTCCTTGACAGGGACTACTCACAAAGCCGGGACCCCCCCCCCCTAGAGGGAACGGAAATGCATTGCACATTTTTCCTTAGCCAAGATTTTATCCGATCGGATTTTCCTGTTAGGTTTTTGAATGAGGCAACAATTCAAAAAGCGCTTCAAGCTTAGCGTGCCACATCCCAAAACTCGACTACTCAAGACCTCAAACTCGAGTCCCTAGAGGAGAGGATGGAACAATATAATTATAAGAGGGCCTCTTCTAAGACAGACTCTCTAAAACTGGGACTGTTGGCAGTCACAAAACTTTCTTGGTCGCTTTCTTTTGGTAAATCTTGTAAATACCCAGAAAAGGGATCATGTATTTACAGGATGAGTCATCCCATATGATTTTGAAAGAATGAAACAAAAAGAAAGCTTTATCTGATTTTTCGCACTAAGTCATGCAATGAAAAATTTTCGAGGCAAAACCGAACTCGGAAGCCATATGCCATGTAAAATCGCTTCAAATAACACGACACAGCCATAAGAGCCTCCACATGTGCGGGTTATTTTTTGAACCTTTACATAGGGTTGAGATGTCTTCCCCATCAACATTGATAATGGAGTATCTTTCTTCATTTGGAAATTGGATGTCTTAAATCCATATTTTGCGCTAGCATTCCCAGATGTGACATTCCCGGATTGGGTCAAGGCATGACGACCTCAAACACAAAACGCCATAAGCTTAGGCGTGCACTGATTGTCAAACCTTGGCTTAAATAAAAAATGCTCGAATAGTAGCATAGTTCTGATAGACGGACATAACAGTCATGCCTCAACGGTTAAGTGCAAATTAAAAAGTCAGCGGATCACTATGTGATTACAATATTTGAAATAAACAAATTGCATGTCAAAGCATAAACAAAAGGCAAGAAAATAGTTGTCATTAGTATAAGAAAAGTGCCAAGCTCTCAATAAAAGAACATTAATATGGGGCATACAAACCTCGGTGGTCTAACAAACTATAGCACGAAGGCTCAAATCCAAAAAATAGCAAAGGGCACAAGTGACCGGAAATGTCCACCAAATGGTACGCGGGCCAAACATAACCACAAAAACAAAGTATTCATGATACGACGCACAATCCTACTTTAAAAAACACCAACATTTAAGTCGGGGGCACCCTCACCACCAGAAGAGCCGGTAGAAGCATCAGAGGAGGGGAGGTATCTCTTTGCACAAATCTTCCATATCAGCTTTAGTTGCCCCTAAATCCACCTCTGTGTCAAGAAGGGCCGAGAGGACATCAATCACTCCTATCTCTACCCCTTGCAAAACCTCGAACTGAGTCCGAAGGACAGCATCATCTCGAAAAAAGGTGGCCCTCTGTTGGCTAGCCTTCTAGCGAAGCGTCAGTTGCTGGTTTCAGGCTTGGATATGAGCATAAGAAGCCTCGAGAGCTTGTATCCTCAACCAGGTAGTGTCATGATCAAGCTCCGCCCGAACTACCTGCTCTCTCATCAACAGACGAGCTTGGGTCATGATTCGGAAGGTCTCCTCCCTAGCTACTAGTGCCTTCTTAGCCTCCTCACATCTACCTTCTAGGATGGTCTTCCGCTCTAGAAGATCTCTAAGCTCAAATCAAAGCTGAGCAACCTCCTCCTGGAGATGGCAGTTCTCCTCTGCCGACCTCTACACATTCCGGGAGGATGAAGGCGCATTCCTGAAAAGCATAATAGTAGAGGAGACAATATCGTCCCCTTGGGAAGTTAGGAAAAGTGAAGTTAGTATATGCATTCACATTTAGAGCAAGGGGTATAGTAAAAATGACATGAATTAAGAAAGATGTCCGAAAGATGGACAAAGAAGCTTCCAGGCAGAGGTCAGAACCAACAGCAGGTAGGGGAGGAACATAAGGGCCCGTGCCGGCATTCTGCTTTCCATGCTCTCGGGTTGACCTCCAATGAACCTCAGTTCCTTGACGACTTCTGTCGATAGGATGCCCGCATCCACGGATGATGCATCATCTTCCTCATCATCCTCCACTAGGACCACCCTCTTCACATCATCTCTCTCGAGTTCGTTAAATTAATAACGCGTCCTCACATGCAAGATGATTCTGGAGGTGGATGCCTCAGCATCACTTGGAAGCTCTCGCTTCTTGCTGGCCCTGGCTTCTGTGGCGGTTTTGGAAATGTGAGCCCAAGCCTCATCTTGGGTGGGCACTTTTCTAGCTGAACCCCTTCTAGCAGGCAAACCGTTGAAAAGAGGAGTAGGAAAAGATGTTAGGATGATGCATAAATACGCAATCAGTTAATAATGCAAAACCAGTGAAAGGAATCTCACTACGGCTTTTGCCTTTCCATTCCTCGGCAAAAAGGGCTATCCAAGTCCGTTCAGTACCCTAGGAGGCGCGGAGAAAACTCATCACCCAACCAAAGATGTCAGGTAGGGAATTAGGGACCACAAGGGCCATTGTAAGGACGAGAGATGATTCAGTTGAAAAAGTATGGGGAAGAGGAAGAAAGCTACTTATGAGCGATGTTCCAATGCTCCGGTAGGGGGACAAAATGAGATGATAATGGGAATAAATTTATAAATAATGAAAACACATCAATCGTTTATTAAGGTTAATTTATTAAATAAATTATTATGGAAGAGTTATGAGATGAAACATCTTTTGATAAAATTTAGAACAGAAAATGAGATTATAATGGGAATTCAAGATGAGATGATAGCGATGAAACAAATAAAAAATTTAACATATGAAAAATGTTCTGACGACGAGTTAGAAGAAATTGGTATACACATAGAAGATGCTATAACGACATACAGAAGGATAATAGAAATAAATACTAGAATAAATTAACAAAACGCTATGCTATATGATCTAAATGCAAATATAAGAATGGAAATAGAGCACTATGGATGAGAAAAGACTAATGGAACTACAAAATAAGTTAGAAGAACTTAGAATAATAGCACAAAAACCCCTTACATATAATAGAGATATAAATCAACATATAGTAAGTTGCAGAATAAGTATAGATCTAATATAAGAAAGAGATCAACGTTTACAAGAAAATGCTAAGCAAATATATGAACAGGAAGAAACTATTAAAGAATTAAGGAATATGATAGCATTAAAAAGTGAAAAGTTGAGACAAAAGGAAGAAGAAAATATGAAACTTCTAGAAAATAAATTAAGAGAAATAATCAGAAAGGATAATGAATTAAAAGATCTAAATGATATTATAGAAGAACAATATAAGTACATCAACTTATTAAAATATGGATAAAAGAAAATAAATAGTAGAAGACTCTAAAGAAACATACTACCAGAGAATACATATGAAGGAGGATCAACACAAACATTAAGCTTTAAGCTAGAAACATATCAGAAGATACAAGATGAAAAAAAGGAATTATCTATAAAGAAAATATTTAAAACAAAATGGTTTGAAATAAATAAAGAAATAAGGTACATAGCACACAAGCATGAAAATATAATAGATACAATGAGTGTAAATGGAAGAACGAAGATAAACTTGATAATAGATGAAGTAATAAAAAGAGAGTTATCAAAACTATCTACTAGGGAAGCTAAAAAATATAGAAACATATACTTTGGAGGAGTAGAATTTACTATAAAACCATACTTTCAGAAAAACATAGATACACCTATACAAATATACATATTAGATGATATAATATTAGGAAATCTACAAGATGCTTTAATAAATGTAGTAAAAGGACATTTAATATATCAAAAACTAAAATTTACGGTTCAACTTCAGGAGAGGGATGAGAGTAGTCTTTTTCCAATAGGCTAGCTGCCTATTGCAGGAGTTCCTGACCTGAAAGGACACCAAAGAAGTCAAGCATCGAATGTGAACAAAGTCAAGGAGATGGAATCTTTTTCCTTTTGGGAGGGTACTCCGAGTAGTGGGTACCTCGTAGGACCTCGACCCGCCTACTCGGGTCTTGTATGGATATGCAGGAAGGGGTGCTCCTAGGTGGGAATAGGGCAATAAATAGAGCTTCGGCTCAGAATTAGACCTTCTGTAGACGGAACTTCAGACTTCTGGATAGGCCTGAGAAAGCCTAGACCAAAGGTGCCGTTATTAAAACATTATAAAGTTGATGATTCCCACCAAGAATTTGATCGCCGGGTCGTGCTAATTCCATACGAATCAGTACTGAGAAGCATGTGCCCATCACTCTAGCAATGGCACTGGCTATGTTACTAACATAGACAACTATGAATGGTATTCATTGACAGGAGTGACCGCTTTCTAGTCATAGTTGGTACCGCCCCTGTTATCAGATTTTAGTATATCATTAAAAGACGAACACAAAGACTTAGCCTTAACACTATATTATAAACTAGATGGAATAACAATGCCACCAGGAAGTAAAGTCATAAGTATTGAAACAAAAATGATATATGCCTTAACCGGAAACCACCATGTAAAGAAACTACATGAAATGAATATATTAGTGCCAAGATGTACCAAGAAATATTAGAACAAATAGAACATAAAGAAAATTACAAAATAACTATACTAGAAGAAATATATATGGATTTTAATACCAGAACCCTTACAACATCCAAAAGACTAATACCAAAAATAGAAGGTTCTAGATTGAGTATTACGAGAGAACCAACAATGTCACGACAAACTAGTGTTATGCAACCTAGAATATTAGATTTAATAAATATAAACACAAATAGATTAAAAATTAAAGTAATAATATTTAAAGGTATGATAACAACAGACTGCATAACTGAAATAAATACTGGAGCTATTAAAAGTTTTATACATATAAGTAAAATTGATGAAAATGATTGTGATTTAATAGACCCACAAACTTATAATTATCCTGAAAATTAAAGAGAAATAATAATTACCAAAAGTATTAATTTAAGATCCAAGATTTAGAGTATAAGATAAATATAAGAGTAATAGAATATGATAGTTTTAATGAACTACTTCTAGGAAGTGACTGAGTTTCTATAGTAATATTGTTTGTCTTAGTACAAGACATTCACAACTCCATTATCTTAAGAACACCGTTTATAAATCTTATCACCCCGTATAAGGTACATAATGATTTCATCTCTTTTAATTCCAATACAAAGAATTTAATATTCCCTTTTCTGACAAAACCAAAAGCTAGAGACCTCAAACTGATTAAAACTTATTCTTGTCATCTAGGCGAATTAAGGAATAGTTTTTTAGATCAGAATTCTAAGTCCCCTAGAAACTATGATACCCGTTCCATCAAATTAATTGATTCCTTTTCATATACAAAAATTTTGAAGCATAATTTACAATATCAAAAACATTTTCAAAACATTGCATTAAAAAATATTTTTTGCAAATTAATTCCTGACATTTTTTACTTTAAAAATCTTTTAACTAGTGGTTTACTAAAACATAGGAGAGAAAACCCACAGATTTTTGATACTGGCTACAACGCAAAAATGTCCTATCACTTCCCCTTGCCCCACTGTCTGGGTTACAAGGAAAAAATATCCAGGAAGGACATGCGGGAATCCGGGCAATACTGTGTCCACACAATGTGTGGAGCCTTGCTCCAAAAGAGAAAAGATTAGATACCTCCACCAATAAATACACCAGTTGTTTCACCACAACAACAAACAAATTCCATGGCCCCCAAAAAACCCACAAACGCCAAACCAATAAAAGAAGAAAAAGAAAAATTCCCTGCCAAATCTCCCACTAAAAAACCCCTGACATGGTATAATGCAGTAATGAAAGAAGAAAATGAAAATATCGTAGCATTTGTGCACGAAACACCAACAGACAGGAGATAACTGCTGAGAATCTTCTACAACTCCTTGCGAAATCCCCAGAATTACAACAGGCATTGATACAACTTCAAAATCCCAAACAAGAAGTTGCTCAAAGCTCAGGAGAGGAAAAACCTCTCAAAATTTTACAAAAATCGAGAAAGGCGAATCTTCAAAAACCCTTTCTCAGAAACAATTTTTCAAAACTCCAACTTGAGAAAGAAGAATCTTCAAAAATCCTTTCTCAAAAACAATTTTCAAAAATAAACTTGTGGTACCACAAGTCCCCAAAAAACCTGCTCCTAAATTCTTCATAAAACCGTTTTTTCAAAATATTGTGACTCTTGAAAAATGATTTTTTAATGAAGACCCTTTTTTAGCATTACAAAATTATTTTGGACCACATTTTTTTTACAAATCATAGGATATTTTAAAAACCTATATTTTTACCAGGTTGTCCTAGAAATATCAGTATCAACAACAATCAAAAATAATTATTTTAAAAATAATCCAGTTCTCTCTTATTCCATTTGCAAAATTCTTAACGTAATTGCTCCATGCGATTGGGGGAATGATCTACCTCAACTTCTAAATTTCCCAGATATCTACAAAAATGAACCATTTTTTTATATTCCTTTTAATTACTGGGATTACCAACAAGCTTGTTCAATTCCTTCTTTATTCAAAATACCAACCAAAGCAACACTTGGCTTTTCCATTTTGATATCTCATGTAATCCATCACAATTTCCAACATGGTGGAATTCATGGTGGGAGCAATTCGGATCCACCCTAGAAATACAAAAACCAAAAGTCACTAAATCTTTTAGCCTCTTCAAATCCAATATAAACTCTCTGAGGAAGAAAAAACGATTTGTGCCACTACACCTTTTTCACACAAAATCCACTTACCATGGTTATTTACATGGTTCGTAGATTATTCGGACAATAAAATCCCAACAATCCAAAGAAGATTCAAAACCAGATGGTGGGATAGCTTAAAAATACCATTAAGTCTCACACAACAAAAAGGCCAGGAATGGTACAATGCCTAAAAATCCATTCCAGTACATGCGCCTATACAAACACCACCGACACCACGACAAACACCGGAGCACACCCAGTTCCTTTCACAGAAATCCCAGATGGCCTCAATGCTTGCAGTGGCCAAAAATCCAGAAGAACTGCAAGCCATAATTCTGAAATTTGCACCGTCTTCATCAAAACAAGGCTCTTCATCAAAGGAAGATGAACCAGAGATTGATATTGAAGACAGTCCGGTTTTTGGCAACAGTGGATTCTGAAGAAAGTTGCAAAATGAATTCAAAATACCCAGAGTAGAGTTCAGACAAAATTCCGACAAAAGAAAGTGCTCAAAAAGCTACTTTCAAAAAAGCAAAAAGCAAAAGCAAAGATTCCGGCAATAATTCAAGAAAATGTCAAAAGGATAAATAGTTATTCTCCACTTAGATGAATAGTTATTCTCCACTTAGATGAATAGTTAGATTCCTTTTTAATTACCAAAATTCCATGTAAAACTCCTATAAAATGAGACTCCCTCTCTCTTAGTTAGATAAGTCTTTTTCTTACACATTTCTCTTTCTAAACTTCAGATCCTAGAGAGAAGTGAGAGCTCCTCTCAAGAAATTCCCCTTTAGGTTAGATCAAAATTCCCCTCAAATACCCATATGATTCAGTTCATATGATTCATATCATATGACTCATATCATATGATCCAAAATATCTTAGAAATTCCCAAGGTATATCTCCTTGATAAAATACTTTGTAAATTCCAATATTTTAAATGAATATGATTATGGATGGTACTACCTCCTAATCTTTTAAATACTTCATGCTTTTAAATTCTTTAAATTCCCGCATTAAATACTTGGCCGGTTCAACCGCCTATTTGATTTAAATTCCTGCAGAACCTTTGATTTATGGTTTCTATAACTGGAACCTTAAATTGTAAGTTAATCTTCATTTACTTTCTGCATATTTCAATTATCTTTTAATTTTTCAATACCTTATATCCCGATTCCTTCCCTGTCTGTTATCCCCTTTAGATCCTCGGCCTAAGATGAGATTCCTTGTTAGAGGGTAGAGACAAGGAAGGTATCGGGTACAAA
The DNA here is from genome assembly GCA_034509755.1 of Anisodus tanguticus. NCBI lineage: Eukaryota > Viridiplantae > Streptophyta > Magnoliopsida > Solanales > Solanaceae > Anisodus > Anisodus tanguticus. The sequence goes on from CM067551.1 coordinate 25,143,090, forward strand.
TTGTTTTTCTTCCTCATAGGATTTATATTGGGATTTGAAGAGGCTCAAATATTTAGTGACTTTTGGTTTTTGTATTTCTAGGGTGGATCCGAATTGTTCCCACCATGAATTCCATCATGTTGGAAATTGTGATGGATTACATGAGGTATCAAAATGGAAAATCCAAGTGTTGCTTTGGTTGGTATTTTGAATAAAGAAGGAATTGAACCAAGCTTGTTGGTAATCCCAGTAATTAAAAGGAATATAAAAAAATGGTTCATTTTTGTAGATATCTGGGAAATTTAGAAGTTGAGGTAGATCATTCCCCCAATCGCATGGAGCAATTACGTTAAGAATTTTGCAAATGGAATAAGAGGGAACTGGATTATTTTTAAAATAATTATTTTTGATTGTTGTTGATCCTGATATTTAGGACAGCCTGGTAAAAATATGGGGTTTTTAAAATATCCATGATTTGTAAAACCATTATGGTCTAAAATAATTTTGTAATGCTAAAAAAGGGTCTTCATTAAAAAATCCTTTTTTAAGAGTCACAATATTTTGAAAAACGGTTTTATGAAGAATTTAGGAGCAGGTTTTTTGGGGACTTGTGGTACCACAAGTTGATTTTTTGAAAATTGTTTTTGAGAAAGGATTTTTGAAGATTCTTCTTTCTCAAGTTGGAGTTTTGAAAATTGTTTCTGAGAAAGGGTTTTTGAAGATTCGCCTTTCTCGATTTTTGTAAAATTTTGAGAGGTTTTTTCCTCTCCTGAGCTTTGAGCAACTTCTTGTTTGGGATTTTGAAGTTGTATCAATGCATGTTGTAATTCTGGGGATTTCGTGGTGAAACAACTGGTGTATTTATTGATGGAGGTATCTCATCTTTTCTCATTTGGAGCAAGGATCCAGACATTGCGTGGACACAATATTGCCCAAATTCCCGCATGTCCTTCCTTGATATTTTTTCCTTGTAGCCCAGACAGTGGGGCAAGGGGCAGTGATAGGACATTTCTGCGTTATAGCCAGTATCTGAAATCTATGGGTTTTCTCTCTTGTTTTTTGAGTAAACCACTGGTTAAAATATTTTTAAAGTAAAAAATGTCAGGAATCAATTTCCAGAAAATATTTTTTAATGCAATGTTTTGAAAATGTTTTTGATATTGTAAATTATGCTTCAAAAATTTTGTATATGCAAAGGAATCAATTAATTTGATGAAACGGGTATCATAGTTTCTAGGGGACTCAGAATTCTGATCTAAAAAACTATTCCTTAATTCGGCTAGATAACAAGAATAAGTTTTAATCAGATTGAGGTCTCTAGTTTTTGGTTTTGTCAGAAAAGGGAATTTTATAAAATTCTTATTATCAAAAAAAGAGATGAAATCATTATCTACCTTATACGGGGTGATAATATTTATAAATGGTGTTCCTAAGATAACGGAGTTGTGAATGTCTTTTACTAAGACAAACGATGTTGCTATAGAAACTCCATTAATAATAACGAATGCACTGGTTTGGGAATTAATTTCTAGCTTTGTGTTATTAGCCGCCGCTAGAGTTTCCTGGGTATTTTCATGAAATTTATCAGGTATTAGACCTATTTTTATGCAATTCGGATCAGCACCAGTGTCAAAAAGAGCAATAGTAGTAATTCTAAAATTGCATGAGAATTTAAGGGTTATCTGAACAAGGTATTTCTTGGATGTGATTTGTCTTAAGACAGTAAGGAATTCTTGTGGGACCTCTTCAAGAAAAGAGTTGTTAGGAGGTTCATCTGGATTTTCAGAGTCGGAGTTTTCAGACTCAGAACTGGATTCAGAATTATCCTGGGTTTTTTAAAGGACTGTTTTTTGTATAAGAGAGTCTTGTTTTTCTCGTAGAGCCTTGATCTCTACTTTGGTTTGTTTCACCTCCCTCTGGAGTTCTAGAACTGACGTTTCTTTGGATTCTTTCATCTTTTTACCCTTTTTCAGGATTTTGATCAAATCGTAGGTATTTTTGGAGGTATTTGGCAAAATCGTATTTTTGAAATCTTTTTTCTCGTCAGTAAAGGATTTGAGGATTTTATTCAAATAATCTTTTGGTGTCTGACATCTATGTGTTGAACCATATCTAGCATGAATTCTTGATCCTTGGTTAAAACACAAACAAGTTTTCTCTTACCCTTATCAGAATATTCAGAAGAACTGGTTGTAAGCAAGCAATTCATCTATTTGAAGGGCTTTGTTGTCTTCAGAAGACAGAGAAAAGTAGTCAGGTTCTGACTCGGCATTTGAATCGGAGGAATCAATAAGAAGATTGGAGATTTTTTGGGTGACTTCATCGTCGAGTTTCGTTTCTTGTAATTTTTTATTCATTTTGCAGTATTTCGATGTATGACCCTTTTTGTGGCATTTGTAACACGTATTGTCCTTGTATTTGGAATCAGCTTTTTTGGTATTTGGTTTTTTGGAATGATGAGTATTTTTGTAGGGGTTTTTGTAATACTCTTCGTTGGTTTTGCTGAAATCTCTCCTTTAGTAACCTCTTGAAGTACTCTTAAGGGATTTATGAGACTTGCTATAGTTTCCTGTACAACTAGAAGAGGGTTTTGAGAAATTCATATCAAACTGTTTGCAAAACGTTTCGAGTTTGCACTTAGTTCTCTTTATCTCCAATTTGAGGTGTTTTTGTAATTTCAGGTCTTGATAGATTTTTAGACCTTCCTGTTGAGTTATACTGACAAGTTGTCCGTATGTAAACTCACTGTAGGGTATAATTTGTTTACCACAATTCTCTTTGATTTTGTTCCTAACCTTTTCTCCTAAAAGGGTAGGTAGTCCGGCCAAGAGTTTCTCTTTCCAAATGGCTGGTTGGAATCTTCCCTGAGCATAACTCTGGTTAAGAAGGTATTTTTATACCATTGGAAATCACTGAGTTTTTTGCATTTGAGGTTGGAAAGTAACTCAACATTTTTATCTTTCAAATGTGAAGAATCTCCTATGAAGTTTAAAGAGATTGTGAGAATCAAGGTTGCTACGGCATCTTGTAGGGGTTCACCTTGTTCATCAAGGATTGGTATTCCTTCTTCATCAGTTTTGATGGAATTGAGGATATCTTCCTTTTGTTGATCTGCGAGATAATTATCCCACCAACCTTTCAATTGACCAGAGAATCCTGCGATGAACAGTTCTGCAATGGTCTTGTCTTGCGTACCATTCTGGGTTTTGTAGGCATTTGCAGCCATGGTCATTTGTTGAAGAAAATTAAGAATATTGTATTCGGTCATCCCATCTATGTTCCAATCATAAATGGAATAGGCATTGAAATGGGATTGAGCAAGGGGTTTGACTATTCCCAGATCTGGGGCAGGAATAATCTGTAATTGTTGTTGTTGTGCCTGTTGTATTGGTCTTTGCCAATCCATATGGTTAACAAAACGTTTTTTATTTTGGAGTATCACTGTCGTCGGAGTTATGTGTTACAACAGTGATTTTATTGGAAGATTGTGGAGTATCCGGAACAACGTGTTCTGTGTTAGAACTGTTGGATGTCCCAATTCTACTCAATTGATCCTGGATAGCCTGAATAAATTCAGACTTGTTTTGTTGGATATTTTTGACGCCATCTTTGGACACCTGAAAGGGTTTAAAGATAGGGCTTTGGCTTTTCAATTTCATATCCTTAGTCATACCTGTGGAATTTATGGTGACTAAAGGGTTGGTTTTTATGTGTTTTTCTACCCTATCGAGTTGTTTTCCTAGGGTGTTCAAACTGATATTGGTGAAATTGTTTTGTGCGAGGATATTCTTGGTATTTGTTTTTTCATCCTCTGTAGGATTCTTAAGAGGAATCGCGTCTACAGGGCAGCCATGAATATTAAGCTTAATACCTTGTAAAGGAGGGTAGTTGGACTGGATTTTCCTAGAATCAGATAGGGTTTCCCACTCCGGTGATTTGTTCCTAGTTGTAACGGGATTTACCGTACTGAAAAAGGGATAATCAAGGAAATTTTCGGAGAAATAATAATCGAACCAGTCAAAGAAAAGGATGTTTATCCTATGTTCATTAACAAACTCGTAAAAGTTTTCCTGTATTTGCGTCCTAGTTTTTTAAAAGGTTTTGAGGAACCAAATTCATTTTTCTAGGTTGTATTTTTCATAAAAATCATTTTGTAGGAATTTCTTGTCTATTTTGAAATCTTTTTCTAAAACACCAATTTCATTTACTATGTTCTCTGTAATCGAGGAAAAAGTCAGACTAGTAGGGATAAAATACATCCATATTGGATTAGGCACAGAGAAAGAAATTACAAATACATCCATATTGGATTAGTCCAAGTAGGGATAAAACCCCTCACGAAGGAAGGATTAAACACCTCAATCCTTGCTATCTTACGTGATGGCAGATTCACAAATTTTGAAGATTCCCTATTGAGTTTTGTTGAGTCTAGTCTCTGCACCTGACCAATATCTATTGACTGTTACCCAAATTTCACAATTTCTTTAAATGACAAAAATATCCAAAAATCCCTTGTCTTACAAATCAAGACAGACAATTACCAAATGCTTGAAGGATCGATTCCCGTAGCTATAGTTTATTGAATCCATTACAAAGCTATGACTTCAGCTTTTGCTACAAAAGTCAGATACCATAGTAAGAAAGGCGAAACCCTTCTTTTATAAACTGATCTTTCCAGATCTAACACCGTTATACCAACTATTAGATGGAAGGATATTACCCTACCAGACGAATGAATCTTAAAAGGTGTTGCTAAACCTGAACCTTTAGAGACTTTCCAACCAAATACCCGTCTTAGAGAAATAACCCAATACCAGGATGGTAGAGTCAGTCTATCGTTCCATAGAAAATCTACGAGTAGTAGATACAATGATTCTAGTTCCATAGAAACCAAGACTTAGGAAGAGTCACAGATTCCCTCAGTCATAAATACTCCTTACAAAACAAAACTGAGACATTCTACGTCAGATTTACCCAATCTAAGAAACGTAGGCTACTCCAATGAAATACCAAGACTTGTTTATAAAAATTCCACTATTAGAGAAAAGATAGAGGACCAGGAACCTACTAGTCTGACTTTTTCCTCGATTACAGAGAACATAGTAAACGAAATTGGTGTTTTAGAAAAAGATTTCAAAATAGACAAGAAATTCCTACAAAATGTTTTTTATGAAAAATACAACCTAGAAAAATGAATTTGGTTCTTCAAAACCTTTTCAAAAACTAGGACGCAAATACAGGAAAATTTTTACGAGTTTGTTAATGAACATAGGATAAACACCCTTTTCTTTTACTGGTTCGATTATTATTCCTCCGAAAATTCCATTGATTTTATCCCTTTTCCGGTACGATAAATCCGGTTGCGACTAGGAAAAATCATCGGAGTGGAAACCCTAGCTGATTCTAGGAAAATCCAGTCCAACCACCCTCCTCTATAAGGTATTAAGCTTAACATTCATGGCTGCCCTGTAGACGCGATTCCTCTTAAGAATCATGTAGAGGATGAAAAAACAAATACCAAGAATATACTCACACAAAACAATTTTACCAATATCAGTTTGAACACCCTAGGAAAACAACTCGATAGGGTAGAAAAACACATAAAAATCAACCCTTTAGTCACCATAGATTCCACAGGTACGACTAAGGATATGAAATTGAAAAGCCAAAGCCCTATCTTTAAACCCTTTCAGGTGTCCAAAGATGGCGTCAAGAATATCCAGCAAAACAAGTATGAATTTATTCAGGCTATCCAGGATCAATTGAGTAGAATTGGGACATCCAAAAGTTCTAACACAGAACATGTTATTCCGGATACTCCACAATCTTCCAATAAAATCACTGCTCTAACACATGACTTCGACGACAGTGATACTCCAAAACAATTCCAAAACAAAATACCTTTTGTTAACCATATGGATTGGAAAAGACCAATACAACATGTACAACAACAACAATTACAGATTATTCCTGCCCCAGATCTGGGAATAGTCAAACCCTTAGCTCAATCCTGTTTCAATGCCTCTTCTATTTATGATTGGAACATAGATGGGATGACCGAATACAATATTCTCAGTTTTCTACAACAAATGACTATGGCTGCAAATGCCTACAAAACCCAGAACGGTACGTAAGACAAGACCATTGCAGAACTGCTCATCGCAGGATTCCCTAGTCAATTGAAAGGTTGGTGGGATAATTATCTCGCTGATCAACAAAAGGAAGATATCCTCAATTCCATCAAAACTGATGAAGAATGAATACCAATACTTGATGAACAAGGTAAACCCCTACAAGATGCCGTAACAACCTTAATTCTCACAATCTCTTTAAACTTCAAAGGAGATTCTTCACATTTGAAAGATAAAAATGCTAAGTTACTTTCCAACTTCAAATGCAAAAAACTCAGTGATTTCCAATGGTACAAAAATACCTTCTTAACCAGAGTTATGCTTAGGGAAAATTCCAACCAGCCATTTTGGAAAGAGAAATTCTTGGACGGACTGCCTACCCTTTTAGGAGAAAAGGTTAGGAACAAAATCAAAGAGAATTGTGGAAAACAGATTATACCCTACAGTGAGTTTACATACGGACAACTTGTCAATATAACTCAACAGGAAGGTCTAAAAATCTGTCAAGACCTGAAATTACAAAAAATACCTCAAACTGAAGCTAAAGAGAACTGCGAACTTGGAACTTTTTGCAAACAGTTTGATACGAATTTCTCAAAACCCTCTTCTAGTTATACAGAAAACTGTAGCAAGACTCATAAATCCCTTAAAGTACTTCAAGAGGTTATAAAAGGATAGATTTCAGCAAAACCAACGAAGAGTATTACAAAAACCCCTACAAAAATACCCATCATTCCAAAAAAACAAATACCAAAAAAGATGATTCCAAATACGAGGACATTACGTGTTACAAATGCCACAAAAAGGGTCATACATCGAAATACTGCAAAATGAATAAAAAATTACAAGAATTGAAACTCGACGATGAAGTCACCCAAAAAATCTCCAATCCTCTTATTGATTTCTCCGATTCAAATGCCGAGTCAGAACCTGACTACTTTTCTCTATCTTCTGAAGACAACAAATCCCTTCAAATAGATGAATTGCTTACAACCAGTTTTTCTGAAAATTCTGATAAGGGTAAGGGAAAACTTGTTTGTGTTTTAACCAAGGATCAAGAATTCATGTTAGAAATGGTTCAACACATAGATGTCGAACACCAAAAAGATTATTTGAATAAACTCCTCAAAGTATTTACTGACGAGAAAAAAGATTTCAAAAATACGATTTTACCAAATACCTCCAAAAATACCTATGATTTGACCAAAATCCTGAAAAAAGGTAAAAGGATGAAAGAATCCAAAAAAACCCAGTTCTAGAACTCTAGAGGGAGGTGAGACAAATCAAAGTAGAGATCAAGGCTCTACGAGAAAAACAAGAACAAGACTCTTATACTAAAAATAGTCCTTTCAAAAACCCAGGATAATTCTGAATCCAGTTTTGAGTCCGACAACTCCGACTCTGAAAATACAGAAGAACCTCCTGACAACCCTTTTATTGAAAAGGTTCCACAAGAATTCCTTACTGTCTTAACAGATCACATCCAAGAAATACCTTGTTCAGATAACCCTTAAATTCCCATGCAATTTTAGAATTACTACTATTGCTCTTTTTGACATTGGTGTTGATCTGAATGGCATAAAAACAGGTCTAATACCTGATAAATTTCATGAAAATACCCAAGAAACTCTAGCGGCAGCTAATAACACAAAGCTAGAAATTAATTCCCAAACCAGTGCGTCCGTTATTATTAATGGAGTTTCTATAGCAACATCGTTTGTCTTAGTAAAAGACATTCACAACTCCGTTATCTTAGGAACACCATTTATAAATCGTATCTCCCCGTATAAGGTAGATAATGATTTCATCTCTTTTGATTCCAATAATAAGAATTTAAAATTCCCTTTTCTAACAAAACCAAAAACTAGAGACCTCAATCTGATTAAAACTTATTCTTGTCATCTAGGCTAATTAAGGAATAGTTTTTTAGATCAGAATTCTGAGACCTCTAGAAACTATGATACCCGTTCCATCAAATTAAATGATTCCTTTGCATATACAAAATTTTTGAAGCATAATTTACAATATCAAAAACATTTTCAAAACATTGCATTAAAAAATATTTTCTACAAATTGATTCCTATTTTTACTTTAAAAATCTTTTAACCAGCGGTTTACTCAAAAACAGGAGAGAAAACCCACAAATTTCTGATACTGGCCACAACGCAAAAATGTCCTATCACTGCCTCTTGCCCCACTGTCTGGGCTACAAGGAAAAAATATCCACGAAGGACATGCGGGAATCCGGGAAATACTGTGTCCACGCAATGTGTGGAGCCTTGCTCCAAAAGAGAAAAGATGAGATACCTCCACCAATAAATACACCAGTTGTTGCACCACAATAACAAACAAATTCTGTGGCCCCCAAAAACCCACAAACGCTAAACTAATAAAAGAAGAAAAAGAAAAATTCCTTGCCAAATCTCCCACTAAAAAACCCCTGACATGGTATAATGAGGTAATGAAAGAAGAAAATGAAAATGCCGCAGCATCTGTGCAAGAAACACCAGCACAGGAGATAACTGCTGAGAACCTTCTACAACTCCTTGCGAAATCCCCAGAATTACAACAGGCATTGATACAACTTCGAAATCCCAAACAAGAAGTTGCTCAAAGCTCAGGAGAGGAAAAACCTCTCAAAATTTTACAAAAATCGAGAAACGCGAATCTTCAAAAACCCTTTCTCGGAAAAAAATTTCAAAACTCCAACTTGAGAAAGAAAAATCTTCAAAAATCCTTTCTCAAAAACAATTTTTAAGAAATCAACTTGTGATACCACAAGTCCCCAAAAAACCTGCTCCTAAATTCTTCATAAAACCATTTTTTCAAAATATTGTGACTCTTGAAAAAGGATTTTTTAATGAAGACCCTTTTTTAGCATTACAAAATTATTTTGGACCACAATGGTTTTACAAATCATGGGATATTTTTAAAAACCCATATTTTTACCAAGCTATCCTTGAAATATCAGGATCAGCAACAATCAAAAATAATTATTATAAAAATAACCCAGTTCCCTCTTATTCGATCTACAAAATGATTAACATAATTGCTCCATGCGATTGGGGAAATGATCTGCCTCAACTCCTAAATTTCCCAGATACCTACAAAAATGATCCATTTTTTGATATTCCTTTTAATTAATGGGACAAAAATGAACCTAAGAAGATTCAAAATCAGATGGTGGGACAACTTTAAAATACCATTAAGTCTCACACCACAAAAAGTCCAGGAATGGTTAAATGCCCGAAAATCCATTCTAGTACAGGCGCCTATACAAACATCACCGGTACCACTACAAACACCGGAGCATACCCAGTTCCTTTCACGGAAATCCCAGATGGCTTCAATGCTTACTGCGGCCAAAAATCCAGAAGAAATGCAAGCCATAATTCTGAAATTTGCACCGTCTTCATCAAAACAAGACTCTTCATCAGAGGAAGAAGAACCAGAGATTGATATTGAAGACAGTCCAGTTTTTGGCAATAGTGGATTCTGAACAAATTTGCCAAAAGAATTCAAAATAGCCGGAGTAGAGTTAAGGAAAAATTCTGACCAAAGAAAGTGCTCGAATAAGCTACTTTCAAAAAAGCAAAAAGCAAAAAGAAAAAAGCAAAAGCAAAGATTCCAGCAATAATTCAAAAAAATGCCAAAAGGATGAATAGTCATTCTCCACTCGGATGAATAGTTATTCTTCACTTAGATGCGTAGATAGATTCCTTTTTAATTACCAAAATGCCATGTAAAACTCCTATAAAAGGAGACTCCCTCTCCCTTAGTTACATAAGTCTTTTTCTTACACATTTCTCTTTCTAAACTTCAAATTTTAGAGAGAAGTGAGAGCTCCTCTAAAGAAATTCCCCTTTAGGTTAGATTAAAATTCCCCTCAAATACCCATATGATTCAGTTCATATGACTCATATCATATGATCCAAAATACCTTAGAAATTCTCAAGGTATATCTCCTTGATAAAATACTTTGTAAATTCCAATATTTAAAATGAATATGATTATGGACGATACTACCTCCTAATCTTTTAAATACTTCATGCTTTTAAATTCTTTAAATTCCTGCATTAAATACTTGGCCGGTTCAACCGCCTATTTGATTTAAATTCCTGCAGATCCTTTGATTTATGGTTTCCATAACTGGAACCTTAAATTGTAAGTTAATCTTCATTTACTTTCTGCATACTTCAATTATCTTTTAATTTTTCAATATCTTATATCCCAATTTCTTCCCTGTCTATTATCCCCTTTAGATCCTCGGCCTAAATTTAGTATATATATATATATATATATATATATGCAATATAAGACAGACCTCCAAGGATACCATGAACAAAGTCAGAGTGACCTATGGTAGTTATCCTCCGACTATTATTATTGTGGCTATTCTCATTAAGTTTCAGTCAAATAACTAGATATATATAGAATACGGAATCACAAGTGACATGTGCTACTTCAATAGAGGAGGAGATAGGGATATTTCAACTCAATAAGGGAACGCATCACTTTGGGAGTTCATTTGTATTACAAATCATGCCAAAAGAATGGATAAGCCTTACATAACCTTTTTAGTGAAATCGATATAATCCGGAATGTATTCGAGTTTTACAACACTTTAATCTACTACAAAGGACAACAATACTGGCACTAAGCCAAAGGAAAACTAGAACTCAATATGATGTGCTACAAGCTTGATTCTTAGCTTAAAATTCTATACTCTCCTTTACTCTTCTCATCCTCAAGAGTCACTTCCACAACATCCTTCATAGGTTACAAGATTTCCATTATTTTCTAGCCATTATAACATCAAGAACACCTCCCAAAACAATCCACAACATTTCACAATTCCTAAACGACTTTCCAGCCATTTATTTGAAAGTTCTAGCTTGTGTAGCTTAGCCAAGACTTAGATATGATTGAATACAAGTTAATGTGGAATATCATACCTTATTTTTTTAGCTATATCCTCTAACTTCAAGCTTACTTCTGATTAATGTAACTCCCAAATAGATAACAACATGAATATTTGAATTCTACAAGTACCATGAGCTTTTTGGCATTAAATTTATGTATCTTTCCTTGGGATTTGTTTTTGGACTATTAGATAACTTTAGGGCAGAGTTTAGGGCTGATTTAGGTCTGTTAAGGTCAAAAAATGAGTTTAAAAGATGAATGATCGCCTCACTTTTACGCTAGGTTTTACGCTCCGTAATATTTTACACCCCGTTTATTCTCCACCATTTTTGTAAAAAAATATTTCAAGTTTCTGTTTAGTTTTACAGTGGGAAATCATAATTTTATGGTCCGTAATTAATTTACGGTCTACTTTGAAGCACTTTCTTAAAACGTACATAACTTCTTGCACAAAGCTCTAATTAATGGATGTTTTGTTGCTTTGGAAAGTAGACTTGATGAACTTAAATTTATATAGGTTATGGACCACATAAATCCATATATACTAGAAGATATAACTCCAAAAGCATGGGCCAAAATTCTATCAAGAATTCTGCCTATCTTTTTTCGAGTTTCGATGAACTTCATTTCATCGATTCATATAGCCCCGAACTCTAAAAAAACATACTTAACACTTATTTTAAACTTTCTTAAACTTGTGGAGGGATCTCAACCTCGCCAAGATTATGCTAGTTAACCTACAATGGAAACAACATACAAAGTACGGGATGTAACAATAAAGCTGTGTTCTGGTACGATGCTCGGGAGAGGTCCCAGGGTCAGAATGCACCTGCAACGGTATGGGAAGAATTTGTTAAAGCCTTTATATATCATTATCTACCTATAGCGATCATATAGTCTAGAGTTAAACAGTTTTTAGCCCATAAACAGAGAAATATGAGCATACGAGAGTATAACCTTAGGTTTAACTCGCTAGCTAGATATGCCCTGACTATAGTGGCCTCAATGAGGGATAGAGTGCATGGATTTATACAAGGCTTAGAGACATATCTACTATAGGGGTGTATGGTAGCATCCTTAAACCCAAAGATGGTGATCTCCTGAATCCAGGCCTACGACCAGATACTAGAGGAACGAGAACAGTAGTGACAGGTTGTCCAGGATAGAGATAGTGAGAAAAATAAGAGGGCGAGGTTAAATAGTGATTATAGAGGATCCCATAGTGGCAGGATGCCACATATCATTAAGCGATTATCCATCTTGTCACGGGCGCTAATAAGTAATCAAGGGTTACTAGTAGGATCGAGTTGGAGCTCACGAGCGTTGGTACCTCAGCCTCAGAGAGACCTGAGTTAGGCAAGGCCATCCGGGACTCATTGTAGTCAATATGGGAAGGCGCACTCAGGAGTATGTCGTAGGGGTCTCAATGTGTGTTATTGGTGAGGAGTCCATGGTCACAAGATGCGAGATTGTTACTATAGGTTATGAAGGAGTGCTATGGAATCATCATCATCAGTAGTGTTTCCTCCTATAGAGAATCAACTGGTATTATTATTTCCATGCGATGAAGATATAGGTATGCTATTGTTTCCTTTACATTAGTAAGATTATAGATTAGATATCGTTATATAGGTATTCTATAAATGAAATATTGGGTTAACAGGGAAGGATTTGAGGACAACATGGGGTTAGGGTGTTTTACATAAGATGAATAATTAGTAGTTAAGCCTGATATTCTGAATGAGTGGCTAAGTATAGATGAAATGTTGGAATGACTACATGGATAATTTCCTCTCGTGAGTATACACTTGGGTCTTAGCTTAAGAGGGCGGATTTGCATAACATTCATATGTTATGAGTTAGATGAATAAAGTAAGTGAATTAAAAGTATTTCCATTTCTATTCAAGCATTTAAGAGTTTGATTATCGCTTTAGCCTCGCACAGTAAGCATAAGATGAATTACGACTAAGATAATTGGTATTACCTTAGTTAGTTCGAAGGATAGCATAAGAAAACTTATGATGGTAACCAGCGGAGTAGAAAACTATGAACAATTATGAGCCAGTAACTGTGAGTTCTAAGAAAAAGCGTGGTAATGCGATAAAGATCTTAGACAGGTAGAAGAAAAGGTGAGAAGACGTAAGTAAAGAAGTAAAAAGAGGAAAAACCATAAGAGAATAACATCTAAGATAGTTGTACATTTCTTTATTAAGTTATAACTAACGATGGGGACTGGATGAATCGAAGGTAAATAGCAAGAGAGTATAACAGACCAACTAATTTAAGCAACGAAGGATATAGCCCAAAGGTCAGAATACAATGGACCATATAAGGTACATCCATTAGGCAATTGTGTAAAAGGGAAGTACAACTATGAGGAAAATTAAGAATATACCAGCAATGTATGTCAGTGTAATATGATTGAACGACACAACAAGGTAGTCCTTAGTCCGCAAAAACTTTATTATATTGGTCACAGAACCTAAGAATTACTCAACTAAAGTGATCCAGATTTTAGCCTTATATTAGTATTCGTGCAATATAATTCTTTTATTCTATTCGATTTATCAATTTGGACCATGTACCCTGTGTAACCAATGTTTTTGAATAAAACATAACAAGTGCACCATGGATGTCAATAAGAAGATGTTAAGGTGCGTTATGGCTGAACCCTTTTTAATTTCTGCAAGTATAAGTGGTCGTGTAAGGCTGATTGATGATATTTTGATATTGTGTTTCCATGTGTGGTATTGAATACATATTTGGACTACTTGATAGTTTTTGCATAGTCCTGTTTGAAAATTAAACTCTGGCAAAATTTCTGGAAATCCTGGGAGTTAGAATGTTTCTAGGATTCACGGACGAATGTTCCTAAGTAGGAAAGGATGTTACACTCAGTAGTTTTGCATCCTACCATGACGTCAATGGATATCAAAGTCCTAAGAAAATACACGACCTTACAAAAGAATAATGAAGGTTTATATCTTAGTTATGGATGTATCGGAGTATCCGGGAGTTAAACGGAACAAAGAAAGTACATTTCGATGAAACACAGGAATATGGGAAGTTTGATGGTATAGTTGACGGATCGTCAAATACTTTGATGGACTTTCAAATTTCCCAAGGTGAGCCATCAACCTTATTGGTAGTTTGACGAGAAGAATGACGGACCGTCGGACATTTGACGGTTCGTCGAGTGTACGACGATCCAGAATTTTTAACGAGTTTATATTGGGAATTTCTGATTTGTAATTCATTTCTCCTCCATACCAAACCCTAATACCTCTCCTAAACCCTCTCAATTATACCCCCAACACCCTAAGTTGGAATTGAAGCCATAATCCGCAATAATTTCGTAATAAGCCCAGTGCTTATCAAAGAAACTTCCATCTTCTCGAGGAGTTGGTTATTGAAAAACCTTGGAGCAAGATACTCTACTGTTTAGAGGAGATTTTGATACATAAAGGTATGGTTTACTGATCTTTATTTATGATTTTGATTAATTATCGATTTGGAGGAAGTTATGAAAAAGTTATCATGATCAAAACTTAGCAAAAATGTGAAATCTTCGTAATACGAATTGTTAGGATGTTTTACTCTAATTATGAGTTGAATTGGATGATGGTATTGATTGTATATGTTATGTGTTAAGGAACTTAAGGTTTGAAAGGTTGTGAGACTAATTCATATGAAGTTTTCCGTATAAGAGATGTTTAAAGAATTATTTATGTGTAAGAGTTGTCGAAGAAAACCTAGATAAGATTTTATGGAAATTTTGTTTGGATTAAACCATGGGATTAAAATATATAATAATCCCTTGTAAAGAAGTCTATAAATCTGAAGTGTATACGGAAGTCAATAAGATACCTAAGCAAATTTTTATGGAATTTAGATTTGATATTGATATTACTTTCTTATATGATGCAGATGACCACCCGTAAGAGGAGCGAAGGCTTATAGAACGACTGTAGCAACAAAGACCAAGTATGTTAAGGCACACTCTTTAATTCTCTTGACATGATCGACGAATAAGTATAACCAAAATGATGTCCCTTCAAAAGGAACTCTACTCCTAAATTTGAAGCTTGTGATTACTTTCATATCATATTATTACAATGTATAACTCTTTTTGTCTGTTTCAGAAGCATCTCCCCGATTTGATAGTCTCTTGAACCCTGTGCATTCTTATGATCATTGATGACACTCAGTTAGTGATGCAGACACCGATACATAACTATAATCGGAGGATAACGACCTTGACTCACTTCGATTAGTTTCATAAGGCCCCTTAGAGTCTGTCTTGCATTGCACTTATATATATGTAGCTATTTTCTAATCGAGTGATGCTATAGTTGGACGGGTACGACATGGAGATGTGTACCCAGCTGTAGTTGGTTTTGATATTATCGAGTGCCATATTTGGGCCAAGTACGACCGAGTCCTTATCGAGGGCGGGTATGATATATATGTATTATCACATGATTTTCCCCACAGAGAGGCTAGCTATTACTTTATATGGCCCTACTATGTGACTTGATTTTTTCAGACATGCATACATTTTCATGATTGTGACAGTTACGCCCTCATAGGCTTGTTATGAGTTTCAGGTTGCCTTTTGCACCCTTATCTCTTATGACATGCCTTCTGTCTGTATTGGTTATCTGCCTTATATATTCAGTACATCTTTCATACTTATGTCCCTTTCTAGGTATACTGCATTTTATGCCCACATGTATAGATAGAGACGTGGATGATTTCCTCACAGTAGGACTCAATTCAGCTTGAGTCATCACACTCCATTTTTCCAGAGTTGTATAATAAGCTGATAAATATTACAGAAATGCATATGTTTATAGTTGGGTATGGCGGGGCCCTGTCCCAACCAGTTATTATCAGTATACTCTTTAGAGTCTTGTAGACACTGTGTGATATGTGGTAGTCGTGTGTGGCCTTGTCAACCTATGTAATATATTAATTATGCTTATGTTGGCCTTGTCAGCCTTGGTATAGATATGTATGGTTCGGGCCTTTTCTAACTATAGGTCGCTATGTCCTTATTCAGTTGAGTATATCTTAGAGGCCTTGTCATCCCATGAGTTGTGGTATATATCTCAGGTATCAATATCAGTATGCTCGGGCCTTAGGGCGATGGGTGCCGGCCACACCCTCCAAAGTTGAAGTGTGACATAATAAGAATCACTCTATGGTTGGACAAGTGTGGAGTTCTATTTGAGGGATACCGGGTGTTGCCTCTAGTTATTGGATAAGATTTGTGTGCATTGGTATGTAAAGGTTAATACATGAGAAGTTCTATAGTTACTGGTATAATGACATTGCAGTTAACCAAAGGACGGGGAAAATTATGCGGTTAGTAGGATATGTTATGTTTCGGCAAATAAGGTAAGGGTTAGTTTTAGCAGGTAAGCATCATAATAAACTCTCGAATAAGGTTTTGATCGGTGGGGATATTTACAGTACTAGATTGATGAAGGTTTGATCAAATTCTAGCTGTGAAAGCTTTAGGTATCGATGATCGGGTTTGTGGATTTATGAATAAATATAGGATAAGGATTATTTTGATTAGGGATTTTTAGCAGGGGTACTTCGATGAAACTCCATGATAGTGTTAGCAAAATTTTATGTTTGGTAAGTAAGGACCGACCTTAGAATTTGGACCAGTTCGGTGATGGTTCAGGTTATTTCTTGAGTATTAAATGATTGTTGGTCAGAGTAACCATAGTGGGTTGGTACCTTTATTGGTGGATGAATTTTATAAAGGATGGTACATGGGACGTGCCGGATAGAGGAGGAGCTTCCAGTTCATGGTTCGAATGTGGTAAGAGAATTCTCAATTATGGGGAATGAAATGTCCTACTATTTCCAGGATGGGTTCAGTTATTTTGCGAGGCCTATGAGATTTCAGTAAGCTCTGGAGCATATTTGAGTGATGATCGGTTGTTAGTGGTGAACGTAATTGGAGTGAGAGGTGGAAATGTAAGATTTTTGATAAATGCATTGTTGATCTAATTTGGAATGAGTAAAATGCCTCTTTGAGATAAGAATGGATTTGGATTAGGAATAATGGAACTTTTGGGTTTATATTTAGATTATGGTGGCATTATTTTCGCCTCATTCAGACTGGGTGAAATTTTTGGTACACTCGAAAGGGTAAGTTAATGGTGATCGACTAAGCATATGATGAATGTTCTATAGGGTCTGTGATTGGTGACTGGTGGCAGACTGTGTTGAGACAATTTTGATTATTATGGATGCGTATCTCAGGTAATAAAAAACATGGAAGAAATTGAATAATGAAAGTAAATGGAAGGTAGGGTAGATACATCAGAAATCGGTAAGACTGGTAAATAGCGAGATGTGATAGATAAAGGTTCGACAAGGTGCCCAGAGTTGTGGGAGATTTAAGAGAGAGCATGAGAAAGATTTGAGGTTGTTAGAGTTTATGGGGTTCTATCAAACTTTCGTATCAAGTAGAAGTTGAAGAAACTTGGAGATTATAATCAAGGTATGATTCGTCGGTGCTAAACTAATGACTTAGATAAAATACAACTATTGAAGATACGGGTTATGGCACGTGATTGATTGTTCATGAGGAAAAGAGATGGAAATGGTCATAGCATGCTTATGGAAACAAACTAGTTAATTTGGAGTAAGTTCGGGTAGCTATCAATGATTTAGAAATTGAGCATTTTATTCCAAGTCAAAATTTGTTCATTTAGGGCAGGGTGGCTCGTGTTTATGTTGCGTGAAAGACTTATGGTATTCTAGTAAACCACCGGCAAAGGTTCATGTACTTTGATTCAGAATAGAGGTATGATAATGTTACTGGTTGTCAATGAAATTGCAAGTAAGATTGATGATATTCTTTGGATGACAATGATTTAGAAAGTTCTAATGGTTTGAACGGGTACTTGGAATGCTTTGAGGAGGTACAAATGGTTAAGTGAGGTCTTAGAGTGATTAGTTGATTTTTGACGAATTTGGCATGACAAAGTAATCAGTAGGTATGCTTATAGTATGGTGATTTTGAGATTTAAGGAACATTCGGCTTGTGACGTGTGTCCATGCGTTTCTAAGGAATCTTAGTGCAAAGGACGACATTGATAGTTGAGAGGGAATACTAGTAGTATCAGACTATGTTATCGGTGCAGGTTGGACTATGGTTGTGGCTATAATTGAAGGATGATGGTGATTATTGTGATAATTTATGGATTCAATTGAACGCGTAAGAGGTACAATGGTTATCAAATTAGAGGATTCGAGAAGAATCAGGTGTTACATTCGAGAATCAGTTATGAAAAAAAAATTAGTTGTGAAGGAATAGAGACTTGGGGAATCAAGATGAGTTAATAGTAGTTTTACTGATTAAGTGAACATGAGGTACTATCAATTTATATCTGCACGTTGGGACCTTCATGAGGTTATGATGGGAATTCCCTGGTTACTCGTTGTCTTTCGTACTTTCTTTCTTCCGTTCAAGGATGATCATTATTTAATTAGTACCTGATGTAACAATCCGTCCGATCATTTTTAGGTAAAAACTCTTACTTACCTATTTTTCCATCCAATAGCCTCTATATGGGGTGTGTGATGCGTGGGGATGGGTGGCATGGATCTTGCGGTCCATTTATAAGAGTTTCAGATGAAAAACCTAAAATAGGAACCTTAGAGTTGGATAGTTTGACTCAAGGTTGACATTTGAGCATATGGGTTCGTTTCGAGTTCAGTCACGTCCGGTAGTTCCGGAGGATCATCTATGACTCAGTCAAGTCATTGGTTTGCTTCCCGAGATAATCAGATGTATTTTGTGACCTTATTTGTGATATTTTGATACTTGGCTATTTTGGGTGATTCTTTAGAAAAGTTGTCTCATCCGGGTTAACTGGGAAATTCGAGGGCGTGAGAGAGTTGGTAGCACTGTTTACCTTAGGAGAGAATATCTGGTTTGTGTTTGGGGGGGGGCCTCAGAGTATTTTGTGTGTTTGATGGATGTTTGAGTTAAATTCCATGTTTTTATGTCTGGTGTTTGCTCCTGCGTGTCTGCCTCTGTAGAGGTTGGCTTGCAGAAGCGGGACTCATGTGTTTGGTTGGTGTCCTTCTCGGCAACATGTTTTCATGTGGGAGCGTATGCACCTCTACAAGATTTTTCTGCTTGAGCGTAGAGCAAAGGTGTTAAGTGACCTCGCCTCAGCGAACCCTTTTTCCGTGATAGCAAGACAGCGCAAGCGGAGTCAATTCTGTTGTGGCAAAATCACTGGATCAAATAGCCTAATAAAAATCCTAGGTCGAAATCACTTTTCCAACATACCTCATCTCGGTTCTAGATCTGTCAAGGGGGAATTCTTGAATGTTCGACTATTTTCTTCATTAGAGGTATAATTCTTCACCCTTTGTGATGTTATTTAATATTTTAAGTCTCTAGTCTTGGTATTGGATTTAATTTGGGGAAATGAGTCCTAATATTCATGTTGGAATAAGATAGATTGAATCCTTTATTTAAGGTTGTAATATTGTGTCACACCCCAACCATGGGGGGGCACCTGGCGCCCTAAGTCTCGACCGTACCGATCCTATTATTTGAGAGATATTTAACTATTTATGGGTCGACGATGCCTCTGACATATACTCAACTGAAAAAGGACATAGTCACCTACACTCAGAAAAGACTCAAACCATACAGATATATATAACAAGACCGACAAGGATGAGATAAGCATAATAAATCTGTTGGAGAGGACGATGAGGCCACACATGACTGTCACACATACACAATTGTCTACAAGCCTCTAAGGAGTATACTGATAACAACTACTTGGGATAGGGCCCTTTCATACCCAACTATATACATATGCATATCCATCATACCTATTAGCTTGCTATACAACTTTAGAAGAATGAAGAGCCACGACCTCCAACTGAGTCAAGTCCTATTGTGAGGAAATCATCTACATCTCTATCTGTACCTGCATGCATGAACGTAGTATCCCTGGAAAGGGACATCAGTACGAAAGATATACTAAATATGTAAGGCATATAACCAATATAGAAAGAAGACATATCATAAGAGATCATACCATATGTCAACCTGAATCTTATAACAAACCTCTGAGGGCCTACCTGTGACGATCATGTAAATGTATGCATGTCTGTAAAAATCAAGCCGCTTAGTGGGTCCATATAAAGTAATATATATCCTCTCTGTGGGGTAAATCATGTGATAATACATAATTATCGTACCCGACCTCGATGAGGACTCAGTCATACCCGGCCCAAATGTGGGACTTGGTAATATCAAAACCAACTACATCTGGGTGCACATCTACATGTCGTACCCGGCCGACTATAGCGCGGCTCGATAAGCAAATAAATTCATATATATAAGTGCAATACAGATAGACTTTGAGGGGTGTTATGAAACCAATCGGAGTGACTCAAAGTCGTTATCCTCTGATTATCATCATGTGACTGTGTCTGTATAACTAACTGAGAGTCATCAATGATCATAAGAAAACTTAACGTTCAAGAGACTATCATGTTTGGAAAATTCTTCCAAAACAGAACAACAAGAGTTATAAATTATAACAATAAGATATGAAAGTAATCGCAGGCTTTAAAGTTAAGAGTAGAGTTCCTTTTGAAGGGACGTCGTCATGATTATACTTATTCATCGATCATGCCAAAAGAATAAAAGAGTATGCCTTAACATACCTTTTCCTTGCTACTATAATCATTCTACAAGTCCTCGCTCCTCTTATGGATGATCATCCATATCACACAAAAGTTGATATAAATATTGAATCCAAATTCCATAGAAATATTCATGTAGGTATCTTATCGACAATTTTGAACATGTCGGGTGCTTAAATTCTTTTACAAGGGATACTTATATAACTCGATCCCATGATTCTTCAAACACAGTTTCCATAGAAGGCTTATGTAGGTGTTCTTCGACAATTCTAGGCATAAATGATTCTTTAAGCTTTTCTTACACGGAAAGTCTTATGTGATTCAATATCTCAATCCTTCGAACCATATTCTTATTAATCCATAACATATACCATCAGTTCAATTATTCAAACTTAACTCATACTTAGTATAGTACAACCTAACAACTCATACTATGATGATTTAATAAGTTTGTGAAGTTTTGATTATGAAAATCTATTCACAACTTGTTCCAAACCAACAATTAATCATAATAAGATGTAGAGGATGATAAATCCTTACCTTTATACATCCAAATCTCCTTAGAATAGCAAGTTGTCCCATACTTAGGATTTCCAAAATTGATTCAATCCGGAGAAGATGATTCTTGCGATTACCACAGGGATTATCACATTAATCTTGCATCATTTGGCTTTAGATTTGATATTAGGGTGTTCTAATACTTTAGAGAGGATTTGGGAATGTTTTAGGGTTGGTTATATGGTAGATATTAGAGATGATTTGGGAATGTTCTAATACTTTAGCAAGTTGTCCCAAACTTATTGGTGTAACATATTGCTTAGATGATCTGAATATTATGAATAAGTGTTGTTATATGGTAGATGATCATATTTTGGAGGTTAATTTGAATATAGAAACTTTTTTTGATTTGGGGGAAATTCTAGGGTTTGTAAAATCGGTGCTTATCTTACATGGTGCAATTGAAGGTCAAAATGAGCTTAGGGTTCTAATTAACTTAAGGATATGATCACCTAGTATGTATTTATGGTTTTCGGGTAAATAAGTTTGGATCTTAATGACGTGGGTCTGGGTTGGTTTTGGAAGTCTTGATATGTTTAAGGACTAAGTCCTTGTATTATATGTAAGTCTTATATTAACAAATAGTATATGCGTGTTAGACTTCGATTATCAGGAGACGCTACAGAAGGGCAAGACCAACACTGAAGATGGATTGTTTGTGGCTCATACTCGGCTTTGATGTAGGCTATGTTTTAGCTCTTCTAGACTCTGATAGAGGTACGTAGTATTTATAAATAATAAGGGGTATTGGGCGTGTTTGGGGGTCCCATCTTAGCAGTTGTGATGAGCGCTTGGGGTGGGTACTAGTGTTAAACTATGTTGATGGTGATTTAGGGAATCAGCCTTAAGCTATTTCTGACTGCTGTTATTTGGGCTTGTCGCCATATTTGACATTTTCGTGATTATTCATCACACATGGTTTGATATGATATCCTGACTATAGTTGGATGACTTGTTGTTGACTTCTAAAAGCATGTGATATTCATCTTCTATACTTGGTTGCATCTCATAAATCCTGATTTCTTGCCTTATATTATCATTTCCATTCATACACTCATGGTTCTAATGATATTGATATGAGAGTGGTATGAAATGTTGTGGGTCCAAGAGACTGGGAAGGTAAAAGTACTTATGAGATTATAGACAACTTTGAGATGATGAAAATCTTACGGATGGATCGTATTTCACGCTGCAACGAATATGATGAAATGTGAGGGACAGGGTTGCACACCTGAAATAGATATCTTACAGCCAAGGATTGGGGTCCGTGGAGAAATTCTGGATAAGTATATAGACTTTGCGGGTCCCATATAGGTGTGCAGTTCATAAACTTTAAACACATGTATACTTGAGAAAAAGGTACCTGGCATATGCATTGCATTCATATCATATACATCTCATTGCATTGATTATCTGTTGATTGCTAATGTGGATTGATTTCCATGATTGAGATTTTCTCTGTGGATACTTCGAAATTTGATTGATTCTTTTAAATTAGGTGATTGCCATGATTAGGCTATGTCTATGTAAACACTTGGATAATTTGATTGATTCTACTTAATCGGGTTGATTTCCATGACTGGACTTGTCTTTGCAAATACTTGGCATAATTGCATTGATTCTATTGAATTGGATTGGTTACCATTTATGGCTTGATTTCCTGTGTACTGGGTTCTGTTGTTCATAATTTGAAAGTATGAGTATTTGATATCAACTGCTACTGTTGTCGGTAATGACAATATATTAGGACTATCATCTAGATCCATGGGAAACAATGTGTGTTTGTGTGTTGTCTGATAATTAATAACGTTACTGGGTAACGAGTCTAGTAAGGAACTTGTGATAAGTGTTGTTAGTGTGAATGTGGATGTTGAATGAACTAATGTGTGTCTGATTGTAGCTTTATAGAGTCCTAATTAAATCTAAGGTCTAAGGATAATAAAGAAGTTAATGTCGTCATGATTAGCCTAATTATATGTTACACCATGTAGTTTCACGTTCCATCATCTCGTTAATGGATGTCGATGTCCCAGGAAGAGGTACGACCTTACAAAAGGATAATGAAGGTTTATAGCTTGTTTATTGAAGTACTGGAGTATTTGGAAGTTAAGTGGATCGAAGAAAATACATTTTGACGAAAATCAGAAAACTATCCATTTTGACGGCAAGATTGACGGACCGTCAAAAGTTTGATGGACCGTCAATCTGACCGTCCTTTTGAGGCGGTGTAATTTTCTTGACAGGTTTAAATAGGGTTTCTTCAAATTGGAGTTCAATTTTTCACCTAGCAACAACCCTAAATCCTCCTCCAAACCCTCTCCAAGATATTAGAACCTTCCAAGATCAAATCAAAGGTAATTTATGCAAGATTAATGTGATAAACCCCGCGATTATCATAGCAATCTTCTTCCTCGTATAAAATCAATTTCGGAAACCCTTGAAGATGGAATTGCTTACTGTTTTAGGGGTATTTTGACGCATAAAGGTAAATCTATCCTCCTCTAACTAGTTCTATTATTAATTGTTGATTTGGAACAAGTTGTGAAAGGGATTTCATAATCGAAACTCGTAAACATAGGAAATCATCATCATATGACTCGTGGGCTGTTTTACTTAAGATATAAGTTGGAATTGATTAGCAACTGATTATGTTGTGAAACTAAAGAAAGTACATTTTGGAGAATCGTGGGGTCGAAGTACATAAGTATCCCTTGTTAAGAAATCTAAGAACCCTATGTGCTTAAGATTTTTGATAAGATGCCTAAGTGAAGTTTCTCTTAGAATAAGGATTCGATATTGATATAGATCCTTTGTTTGATATAGATAATCATCCATTAAGAGGATGAGGACTTGTAAAATGATTGTAGCATCGTGAACAAGGTATGTAAGGCTATCCTTTTCTTTCAAAATCACGAAATCCAAAGAGTTTATAATTTTCAAAAAGAAACGTCGCAAGCTTCATTCTATTGCATATCAAAATCTCTTGTCAAGAGTTATTCATTGATAATTCTACTCTTATGATCATTGTTGTTTGTTACCGGTCTATCTTATCATAACCCTTCTGAAAGAAGCATTTCACAGAGCTAATCGTCAAAGTTCACTAAAAGTCATTCTAAAAGTAAAGTCAAAGAGTTATGACTTCCAAAGAGGCCTTAAGTGCTACTATTACTATATATATGATGATTCACACCATCGTTGCAAATAGCCAGTGAGCAGCTATACATGTACATTATACACACCGCGTCGCACTATAGTTGGTCGAGTAGGAACTTATAGGTGCATCCATAACTACACCTCAGAGTATACCTAAGGGTAGTGACATATTATACACCTCACATTATAAGTCGAGGGAAGTTTATATAGTAATGCCTATCCAGACAGGCTTCATTTTAGTTTCAGAGTTTCATTACTCACCTTATATGGCACCGAGGTTGCTTTATGCTTTCCTTTACAACTTATCTCTTCATATTTATTTTATGCCTTTTTTTACAGCTTACAGTTTCATATTGATATTTATATTTTACATACCAGTACATTTCATTCGTACTGACATCCCTTTTGCCGACGATGCTATGTGTTCATGTGGCAGGTTCTGATAGGGGCTCTCCTAGGCCACCACAATAGGAGCTGTCAAATTGAGCTATCAATAAGTAAGATTCGTCTTTCCAGGAGTTTCCTAGTCAGCTAATAAGTATGTTTTGCAGAGTTATGTACACTATGGGTAGGTCTGGGCCCTGTCCCAACCATAAGACAATTCAGTTATTTGTAGAGGCTCATAGACTTGTCTAGTATGTACAATTGTTGATGTATAGCCTTGTCGGCTAAGTTGTCTTTTATTGAACCATGTTACGACCTTGTCAGTTTTGTTATGTATATATGTTGAGCTAGTCCCTCTTGTTCAGTATGGATGTTGTGTTATATCCCAGTACGACCTTGTCAGACAGAAGTTCTTCTCATATATAAGTTTGATCATCAGAGTGGTATACTCGTGCCAGCAGGGCACCGGGTGTCGGACATACCCCCTATTTTAGGGTGTGACAAACTTGCTATCAAAGCGGATGAGTCCTAGGGAGTCTTTCATCCATGTCTAGTAGATTCTTTTTTATAGGTGTTTTATGCACCACACTTATAAACAAAAGGCTGACAAGCATTTAGGGATGGTTGTTGTTCTTTCACTTCCTAGATAGTACTGTAGATATAAGTTACATGGTTTTGATTCTAATTTGTGCTCTAATTCTCTTTTCAGTTACTACAAGCGCTACTACTAGTTATTGAGCTAGTGCTGATAAGGGTGAAGGTACCAGTAATGCCACACTCGACCAAGTTTATAGAATTGAAGCTCATGAAGAGTTGCACTCTCATGTATCACTCGTACCTCCAGTTTCATAGAATCTGATTCCTCCAGTTCCTCCACCTGTCTTCTGAGCAAGGAGTGGCAAACGTCGTGAAGTTATTGGTACCGATAGTAGCTATCCAGTAACGTCAACTAAGGGCTTCTATAGGTGCTGGGTTTTTTATGGTATTTGAAGTTCTAGGACCCGAGAATTCCTCAAGTTAAGTTCACCCGTATTCACTGGGATTGTCCGAACGAGGACCAGTAAGACTTTATTGACCGAATATTGCAAGTATTGCGAGTGATGCATGCTTCGGAGATGGAGGCGGTAGAATTAGGCTCTTTCAGTTTATGAGTTATGGTTGTTTTATGGTATGAGGCCTGGAGCGGTCTCGAGGACTAGATGCACCTCCAGCTGTGTGGGAGGAGTTTTCAAACGCCATCCTAGATCATTATTTTCCATTTGAGGTACAAGAGGCCAAGGTAGAGCAATTTTTAAACCTCAAACAGAAAGGCAAAAGTGTAAGAGAATATAGTCTGCAGTTCGATTCTCTATCTAGGTATGCTCCAAATATTGTGGACATAATAAGGGCTCGAATTCATCGATTTATAGCGGGATTAGATCCGCATCTGATTGGGGAATGTATGACATCCTCGCTAAATTGAGATATAGATATTTCTAGAACACATGTATATGCTCAAAGTATCGACGACCGTAAGCGTCATCTTCGAGATGATAGAAGTGTAGAGACGAAATTGACCAAAAGAGCTAGATCAGCTGGGTTATTAAGAGAAGCGACAGATTGCTCTAGGTAGCAATTTCTTAGACGTCCACCTTAGTTTGATAATAGTGATCCATCCCACTTTCAGGAGCCAAGGTATGACAGGTATGCTCAGTAAGGACCCAAACAAAGTTTGAGAGCTTTTGGTTTTAAGAGGTAGGGAAGTTCAGGACAGATGAGACAACCACTGCCGCCTTGTATCCAGTATGGTATGACACATCTGTGATGGTGTCATCAGGGTATCGATGTGTGTTATAGGTGTGGTGATCCTGGTCACTATATGAACCAATGCCTGAGAAGAGGTAGAGGTAATGCATCTCAGCCAACGGGATCAACATCGGCATCTTCATCAAGTGTACATCAACAAAGTGGTGGCCCGTAGACCTCAACATATAGAGGTAGAGGAGGAGCCTCTGGTTTAGGCGGTGCTCAAAATCGCATCTATACTTTATCCGATCGCTTGGATTTGGAGTCATTCCCGGATGTTGTTACAAGTATCCTATCCGTCTTTTTACCTATGATATTTATGCACTGATAGATCTAGGTTCCAATTTGTCCTATGTTATGCCCTTTATTGCTAGAAAATTTGGATTTGAACTAGAGTTGTTGTCTAAGGCATATGAAGTGGCTACACCAGTTCGTGAGACGATTGTAGCAAAAAGAATTTACAAGAATTGTACCGTGATGATTTGGAATTGCCCAGCTTTAGCTGATCTGGTAGAGTGACCTATGGTAGAGTTTTATATTATTATGGGAATGGACTTGTTAGCTTCATATTATGCTAATGTCGATTGCCGAACAAAGATGGCCAAATTCAGTTTTCTAGGTGAATCGAACCTTGAATGGAAAGGAAATTGAGCTACGCCTAAAGGCAGGTTTATTTCCTACTTGGAGGCCAGGAAACTGATTTCCAAAGGTTATATTTATCATTTGGTACGAGTCAGGGATGCAGATGCAGAGCCTCCGACCCTTTAGTATGTCCCTGTAGTTAATGAGTTTCCCGATGTATTTTCGGATGAGCTTCTGGGAAAATTAAATAATCGCTCATTCTTGAGTGACATAGAAAGAAAAGGGAAGAAAAGTACTTGAGTCAACGAATAACTAGGGATATCTGGCACGCATATCAGACTCAGTCTTCAATGTAGCCTGCTCAACACGATGATTCTTCCATTGCACCTTCATGGAAGCTATCTCCTTAGACTTCAACTTCCTAACCTGCCTATTCATAATCGCTATAGGCTCTTCCTCATACGATAGATTCTCATCCAACAACATTTAATCCCAACGAATGATATATGACTCGTTTGAATGGTACTTCTCCAAAATATAGTTGTGGAAAACCAGATGAACACCCGACAGGCCTGGTGGCAACGCCAACTCATATGCAATAACACCAATACGATGGAGAATCTCAAATGGACCAATGTATCTCGAGCTCAATTTTCCCCTCTTCCAAAATCGCATCACACCCTTCATGGGTGATATCTTCAAAAGAACCTGCTCACCCTCCATAAACTCTAAATCTCAGACCTTCCTGTCCGCATACATCTTCTGTTGACTTTGAGATGCTAGAAGCTCTTCCTAAATAAGCTTCACCTTGTCGAAAGACTCCTCAACAAATCAATGCCCCACGGTCGGACCTCAAAAGCATAAAATCATCATATAGGAGAATGACACCTCCTACCATATAAATCCTCAAATAGTGTCATATCAAGACCAGATAAGCGGCAAGAAGAGCATTTTAAATAGGAGCAGAGTCTGTCACGTGCAGCCTACTCTCTTCGCTCCCCTCCTCTTATCCTTCCTTTATTTCATAAGGCAAGGCCTTTAAACTAGCCCTCTCCTGGAAAGATATTCTATAGCACCGGAGTCGTTCAAATAGCCCTTCTTTCTATTTTGTGTGTGTCAACTATTGGTTCTATGCCATCAAAGCATGCTAACATCAGAAATGCAAGTACATAAAACTGCGGTAATGCCGCATCGTTGATAAAGAAACTAGAATGGTAGCTATTGTTGTACACAAACTCAACCAAGGGTAAGAACTTGTTCCAATGACCACCAAAGTCAATAACAAATGCTCTCAACATATCCTCGAGCATCTGAATAGTCCTCTCAAACTGTCCATCAGTCTAGGGATGAAAAGCGATACTAAGATCCAACTGAGTACCCAACTCTGCCTGCAATATCCATAAAAATGTGAAGTAAGTTATGAGCCTCGATCAGAGATAATAGAAATAGGAACCCCATGTAATCGCACACTCTCACGAATATAAATCCTAGCTAACTTCTTGACATTATAAGTAACCTGAACCAGAATGAAGTGCGCGAACCTAGTCTTCGGAATTAGACTTGCCCAAGGTCTTCGGAAGACCTACAACGAAATCCATGGAAATCCACTCCCACTTCCACTCAGGAATGGGCATCCTTTGTAGAACACCGCTAGGTCTTTGATGCTCATATTTAACTTGCTTACAGTTCCCACACCGAGCAACGAAATTTGCAATATCTCTTTTAATCTAACCCCACTAGTAGTGTTGTCTCAAGCCACGATACCTCTTAGTAGCACCCGGATGAATGGAATACATGGATGGACCTCTGATAAAATCAAACAAATTAAATCACCAACACGAGGAATGAACACACATCCCTTGATCCTCAAAACCCTCTTGTTATCAAGCACAACATCATTGGCCTCACCCCTCAACACCTTGTCACGAATCCTGCACAACTGTGCATTCCCAAACTATTGGGTCCTAATCTGCTCTAAGAGATACAACCTCACCTCAACACATACTAAAACTCTGCCCGGATGTGAAATATCCAATCGTAAAAAACTATTAGCCAGAGTCTGAACCTGGCTAAGGGACGCTCAGAAATAACTAATCGAGCCAAACTACCCATACTTTTTATCTTGCAGCTGAAGCCATCAACTACCATATTAGCCTTACCAGGATGGTAAAGTATAGTGATATCATAATCATTTAGAAGCTCCATCCATCTGCGCTGCCTAGAATTAAGATCCCTCTGACTGAATATATGCTATAGGCTGCGATGATTAATAAATACCTTGTAATGGACCATATATAGGTAATGTCTCCAAATATTCAAAGTGAAAATCAACGCTAACAACTCCAAATCATATGTCGGGTAGTTCTTCTCATGAATCTTCAATTATATGGAAGCACAGGCAATGACCTTCCGCTCCTGCATCAACACAGCGCCCAAACCAACATGGGACGCATCACAATAGACTGAATAATCCTTACCCTGCACGGGTAATGCCAAGATCGGAGTCGTAGTCAACAGAGTCTTTTGCTTTTGAAAGCTCTCCTCAAAAGCATCAGTCCACTAAAAAGGAACATCTTTCTGAGTCAATCTAGTTAAGTAAGACGCAATAGAAGCAAATCCCTTTATAAATCGGCGATAGTAACTGGCCAACCCTACAAAGCTACGATTCTCAGGCACAGTAGTGGGCCTCGCCCAATCTTTAACATCCTCAATATTATTGGGATCAACCATAATCCCTTCATTCGATACCATATGGCCCCATAATGCCATAGAATTAATACATAACTCGCAGTTTTAAAATTAAGCATAAAACTCGTTCTCTCTCAACAATCCAAGGACAATACTCAAGTGATGCTTATGCTCCTCTCTAGTCTTTGAATATACCAAGATATCATCAATAAGGACAATGATGAAGGAATCCAAGTATGGCTTAAAAATGCCATTCATCAAGTCCATAAAAGCTATCGGGGAATTTGTAAGCCCGAAAGACATCACAAGGAACTCGTAATGACCATAATAAGTCCTAAAGGCCGTCTTTGGAATATCCTCGGCCCGAATCTTCAGTTGGTGATAGCCTGATCTCAAATCAATCATTGAAAATATCAAACTACCCTGAAGCTGGTTGAACAAGTCATCAATATGAGGAATTGGGCAGTTATTATGAATAGTGACCTTGTTCAACTGTTGGTAATCTACGCACATCCTCATTGTACCATTTTCCTTCTTCACAAATAACATGGGAGCACCCCAAGGGGAGACACTCGGTATAATGAACCCCTTGCTCAAAAGATCCTGCTATGACTCTTTCAACTCCCTTAACACAGTAGGTGTCATCCTATAATGTGCAATAGAAATAGGGCGTGTGCCCAGATCTAAGTCGATGCAGAAGTCAATATCACGATCGGTGGCATACCGAGTAAATCGGCAGGGAATACCTCTGCAAACTCACATACAATAGAAATAGACTCAAGGGATGGAAAATTAACACTAGTATCATGAACATGGGCCAAATAGGCCAAAAAGCCCTTGTCAACAAGTTTATTCACGCAGAGAAAAGAAATAATCTTCCTTAGAGCGAGACTAAGAGTACCCCTCCGCTAAAGTCTAGGAATCCCAGACATGGCTAAAGTAACGATATTTTCATGACAGTCCAAGATCGAATGGTACGGATACAACCAACTCATACCCAATATAATATGTAAATCTAACATATGCAGGATCATCAAATCTAACCACGTGTCATAACACATAAAAGTAACTAAGCAGTTCGATTGACTCTATCAACCAATACATAATCCCCAACCGGAGTAGATACATAAATAGGCAAGTTAAATCCCAACCAACAGAATGATAAGCAGATACATATGAGTAAGTAGACCCTGGATCAAACAAGATCGTAGTTGGCCAATGACAAATATAAATATTACTTGAGATCACAACATCAAAAGCTTCTACTTCCAGTCTACCTAGAAATACATAGCACTACACACCACCACGGCCACTCTGACCAGACTGTGCTCCACCCATGTAGACTTGAAGGCTACCTCTACTAGACAAATGTCCACCCATAAAAGATTGAGAACCATCTTGGCATGACTAATCACCCCCCTTGTTGAAGAACCACCCTGGCTACTAGAAGATGTCAGAGTCTTAGGGGTCTAAAACATGAAACCCTACTGAGTCCTACTCTTCCTAGATCGGGGAAAATCTCTCCTAAAGTAACCAAACTCACCATAATCATAACAATCTCTAGGAGCTGGAGGATGATACATAGAGGGTAAACCACTGGATAGACCACCTTGATCAGTTGAACGAGAGAATGAACCTTTATGAGACTGTCTAGTCCCATAACCACTCTATCTAGAAGGGACACCAGAAGATTCCTGCAATACGGATTGAACGGGATAACTGGGGTTAAATGATAGGTCCTAGAAGACTGGCCCCCACCATTGTGTGTAAAAGAACCACTAAACCGACTATGCCGATGGGGACTCTTCTCACTAGACCCTCCAAAAGATCAAACTGTGGCAGCCTCAACACTCATAGAATGATCCACTACTTCCTGGAAGGAAGACTCAAAGCCACAATCTCAAGATAGGGAACATGGAGTGCAAGCACGAGTCCATTAACAAACTTACGGACCCTCTCTGCCTCTGTCGGAATCAGGTGTGTTACATACCGAGCTAAAAAAAATCTAGCCTCATACTCGCCTTCAATCATTCCTCTCTACAGTAATTGAGTGAACTCATCCCTGCACTAATCCATAAGGTATGCGGCATATACTTCTTTAAGAACACCTAGTGAAATTGTACCTACGTAAGTGGATGTTAATTAGCTTACCTACCCTCAATATAATACCTCCACCATGTCTTCACATTATCAAGAAACTGAAATGACACATAGTCCACTTCACGGGACTCAAAATCCCCATCTTGTACAACCTCTCATGCATATCAACGATAAAGTCATATGCATCCTCACTGCGAGTACCATGAAACCTGGGCAGCTCTATCTTTAGGAACCTGCCTATGAGCTGCTAGTCTCTAAGTGTCAAAGCCTGAGCAGCTACAAGCCTGGGAACGCCCTCAGGGGCTGGTAGACCATCAATACTCTGGGCCATGGCAGCATCAGACTACATCCATTAAATTTTTCCCTGCTCGGGAGTATGCAACCCTGCCGTGGGGTGAGAACTACCTAGAGTGACACCGCTCGTGGCCTATTAGGCATCAATGTATAGAAGTATTCGGGCCAATGTTTCCTAAAGTGTTGGGTCAAACATAACCTCTAGGTGAGTCTGGGCTGGTCCCAAACCTCCCTCATCTATCTGCTCTACCTCGGGCTGAAGCTTCAGAAAAATTGAACGTGCCCCTATCTGTCATGCCGCAGGAGCCCTACCCCTAGTTGGTGCAGCCCCATGACTCAGTCGCAACCTCTTGCATATTCTCGTTCTCTAGCTCTAACCCCAACAGCGGGCTCAGTCGCATCGTCTCTCGCAATATCAACTCATGTCCTCACTATGTGTGAGAGAATATAAATGAATCAGATACCAATTCGAACGTTCAAGATACCAATTTGAATAAATTAGCACCAAAGAATGAAGAATATAGAAGTTTCCTAAATATTTCATAGCCTCTCGCAGATAATTACAGAGCTCTTCGTACTTATCGGCAAGACTACTAGACATGCTCCAGCACATATAAACCGGGTAACCTAGGGCTCTAATACCAACTTGTCATGACTCCTATTCACTAAGACGTGTGGGCACCTACCTTTCCCACCTCGGTAGGCGAACCCTTCCCTTAATCATTCATTCATCATAATAAGTAAATAAAGAGGAAATAACAGAAGTTTAAACCATATCATAAATAACAAGTGAGGATGTACTGTCACGCCCGTTTTTAACCCGACCCCGCGAGAGGTCGGAAGTGGAGCACAACGTGTTTGGTGATTCCTGGGTAAATTGGATTGAGGGGTCGCCACCTAATTATTTTACGGTGAATTAGGACACCTAAATATTAAATAAATGTTGCAATGTAACTCCAATTTTAAGGTCTGCGAAACTAATGAGATTCTAGGTAAGGGTTCTTTATTATCCTAAAGGGAAGGGGTTAGGCATCCTTTAAGATCCGCTAACTTGCGGTTATCCGATCAAACTCAGGTTAATTATTGTATTTTAAGAAAAATGCAAGTTTTAAAATATAAACTTAAAATGATGTTGCAGGTATTTTAGCAAAAGGATACATTTTGTACAAGTATGCATTTGTATGATATTAAAGAAAAAAGACATGTAAAAAGTACGCATTTATGACTACTAATAGTAAGGAGAATAACGAATTATTTATAATGCCAAAGAAGTAATTTTTGGAAATCATTATGATAGCCTGGTCTTTACCTACCCCAATCAGTTTGTCGCAGTACGATCTTAAATGAGCGTGAGGATTTCCCTTCCCATCAAACAAGTCAAATTTTGGCACCTTGTATCCGGCAGGCAATTCAATGTCGGGATGCATACACAGATCTTCGTACTCGAGTCCTTCATGCCCCTTGCTGGTTTGGATATTCTTGAATGTTTCTTTTAGGCTATGAATTTCTCTCGCCATAATTTCATCGGTTCTAATCCTTACCTGCCTCTCCATCTCTTCATACTGGCCAGTTTCCTGAAGAGCCATGTTTGGTGTTGCGGTAGTAAAAGGTTGGGCTTCCATTACATATACTGGCGGCACATACTGCTTGTTGTGATCAGTGATGTGTGCCATCAGTATGTGCTGGGCTGCCGGGTGATTTTGCGTGGAAAGGGTGTTTTGATTGAGTGGGGTAATTTGGGTATGTGGAGTTGTGAAGGATGCCGGATCATTTTGTAGCGGGCTTTGTTGTGGACTAGCTTGTGGGTTAGTGTGTTGTGGATTGGTTTTGTTTGGTGGCGAATTTTT
This sequence comes from Anisodus tanguticus, assembly GCA_034509755.1. NCBI lineage: Eukaryota > Viridiplantae > Streptophyta > Magnoliopsida > Solanales > Solanaceae > Anisodus > Anisodus tanguticus. Next base: position 25,177,220 of record CM067551.1, read on the forward strand.
GGGGAGGTTTTGTGGAAATGGCGATTCAGGAGATGAAAAAGTTTGCGGTGCAGTTGCATTCCTCCCTTGTTTAGGGAGTGGGGTATTGGCGCTAATGGACAAGTTGGTGAGATTTTGGAGCCGCTCTATCTCAGTCTGCATGGCTACCATCTGTTGTAACAGTTGGGCGATGTATTTTTCTTGGATGGAAGCATTTCTATTTTTCGAAGCTTCTGGTTCATCTCTCGAAAGAGCGATAAGTCCCAGGCCAGTCTGTTCGGATGCATCTGAATCAGTCATTTTGCTGAATGATCGGGCCTTTGATCTTGTGAAGTAGGGGTGTTCCGCCAGTTTTAGTCAACGCAAATCAACCTCGGGAAAAAATAATTTAAGAAAAATAACCTTCTGAAAAATGAAGAAACCAAGTTAGTATAAGGCGGGCAATTATTGCTTCAAATAACATGCGTAGAGTGTTAGCAAATAGCAAAAAAATGTATGAAAATTAAATGCGCGTCCTAATATGCATGGGGCCTCTCTTATGCCAGAGGTGGGCCTAAACGCCAGATATGCGAGATTACGACAGATTGATCTAAGTTGTTAAACTGTAATGCTTTTGTTGGAAATGAGACAAAAAATGAATGTACATTTTCCAATTTCGGCATGTCATGATTAGGCTTGGAATTGTCTATCATTATCACGCTACACGTAATATGCTGATTGGTCATTGGGTTGCGAGACCCGTTGACAATTTTGGTAGATTTCTTAATTGTGGAGTCGATACCAAGGATCGACCCACCTAAGGTGTATGCATGCATGACTTAAAATAAAGGGTGGTATAGCTCTATCCTAAATTTTCTAAGATTTGGCTGACTAGACTCAAGGTTCCCAAGCGGACTGCTCGAGTGAGAAGGCTACGCAGCCAACCGGATGGTCCGGACGCTCCGCGCATATACCAATTCTCCTAAAAATTTGGAAATTTGAAAGAAGTTTGCGGGTGCGCAAAGCACACCTCGCGTGTAATGTGTGATAGTGTCAATTTTCCAGAGTGGAAGAAATATGAGCGAAATGTCAATTTAAATAAAGCAGTAAGAGAATATAGCAACTAAAGCAGTTATGCATACAAAATTTCAAAAAGAAATAATTAAAAATAATAGATCAAATAAGGAGCAATATAAAGCACAATAATAATTAACCTGAATTTGCTATGGTTAAGAACCTGAAAATCCCCAGCGGAGTCGCCATGCTGTCGCACCCGTTTTTAATCTGACCCCGCGAGAGGTCGGAAGCGGAGCACAACGTGTTCGGTGATTCCTGGGTAAATTGGATTGAGGAGTCGCCACCTAATTATTGTACGGTGAATTAGGACACCTAAATATTAAATAAATGCTGCAATGTAAATCCAATTTTAAGGTCTGCGAAACTAATGAGATTCTAGGTAAGGGTTCTTTATTATCCTAAAGGGAAGGGGTTAGGCTTCCTTTAAGATCCGCTAACTTGTGGTGATCCGATCAAACTCAGGTTAATTATTGTATTTTGAAGAAAAATGCAAGTTTTAAAATATAAACTTAAAATGATGTTGCAGGTATTTTAGCAAAAGGATACATTTTGTACAAGTATGCATTTGTATGATATTAAAGAAAAAAGACATGTAAAAAGTATGCATTTATGACAATTAATAGTAAGGAGAATAACGAATTATTTATAATGCCAAAGAAGTAATTTTTGGAAATCATTTTTTGAGTTGTACATTAAAAGATAAACGTATTTGTATGATTGATAAAGCGAATAAAAGATGACCAAAGTTGTTTAGAAAATTTTAAACATGCGTGACGAGCCTAAAATAAAAAACTAGTGAAGGGTTTCTAAGTTTTAAACTACCCTATGAATTAGTTCTAAGTTTGCCTATTCTAAGCATTTCAATAGTGACATAAGTGCGATAAATAATATTACAATACAGAGCGGGATAAAAGCTGAATTAAAGAAAGTAAAATAAATAAACTCCGAGGAATATCTGCCTTTATTTACTTTATTCCCTGCAAGCTGTCAAGAACAAACGGTTAGAAACAGTTAAATACAAATAACTTCGGATCCGCATCCAAAACAAGTGTTTTGGTCACGAAGGGCTCAGACTTAAATTTTGAAAAGACCATTCCAATCACGTCGTGGCTGCAAACGTATAACTCGGTAGTTATTTTGATTGCCTCACCTACTAAACGTGTTGCTCTCTCGGATGAAAAGAAAAGATCATTATAATCACGTCGTGGCTGCGAACATATAACTTGTTGGTTATTTTAGTCGCCTCGCCTACTAAACATGTTGATCCCTCTGATGAAATAACAAGGTTTAAGCCTCATCCTTGCCCATAAGTTATATTTCCGTCTTTACGACTGTGGAGGCCTCAAAATCGACGGATATTTTTCAACGGCCAGTGTAGTATCGTGTTAAAAATCAAGTAAAATTAAATCACAAAAGCAAGAAGCGATAAAGCGATGTGCGGTGAGCGAGAAAAAAACATAGGCAATTTCCGAAAAGACACGATGCTTAGTTTAAAATAGTAAAACAGTAAAACGGATATTTAAATGCTGAAACAGTGGACTGAAATAGGAAAAATGTACGAAAGGTGCGGCCTCGAATTCAATTTCATTGGCCTAAATGAGGTATTTGGTTCAAAACAGTAAAACAGTAAAGCAGTAAGATGTCCATTGCGCGGATGTTTAAAACAATAAACTGAAAACAGAGAAATGAAAAAAGTGCGGCCACGAATTCAATTTCATCGGCCTAAATGCGATATTAATAAAATGATAAAACAACAAAACAGTAAGATATCCGTTGCACGGATGCTTAAAACAGTACTGAAAAATAGAGAAACGAAACGGAAAAAAAGTGCGGCCTCGAATTCAATTTCATCGGCCTAAATGCGGTATTAGTTCAATCAATAATAACAATGCCAAAGAAACGAGCAGTGAGAAATTAAAGCATCCGACCTGAATTCTGAAATTTTGGAACCGAAACAGGATTAAGAAGTATTTATGAAAAATCAGATCCGGATTATGAACAGTGACCCGAATGGATGACCCAATTCTGAAAACAGATTTTTCAGATAACCAACAAATAAGATACGAAATGCAAGATTCTGGAAAATATCAAACCGGTCGACCCAACCTGGATCAATGACCCGACCCGAATTAAATATCAAACCTGAATCAGATTTTTGCACCAATTTCAGATAACCAATCAAATAAGATACGAAATGCGATAATTCTAAAAATATCCAAATCGAGTCGACCCGACCCGGGTCAGTGACCCGACCCGAATCAGTGATTCAAACCCGAATGGATGACCCAATTCTGAAAATAGATTTTTCAGATAACCAACAAATAAGATACGAAATGCAAGAATTCTGGAAAATATCCAAATCCGGGTTGACCCGACCTGGATCAGTGACCCGACCCGAATTAAATATCAAACCCAAATCAGATTTTTACACCAATTTCAGATAACCAATCAAATAAGATATGAAATGCGATAATTCTAAAAATATCCAAATCGGGTCGACCAGACCCGAATCAGTGATTCAAACCCGAATCAGATTTTTGCACCAATTTCAGATAACCAATCAAATAAGATACGGAATGCGATAAATAAAAAAAATCCAAATAGGGTCGAACCGACCCGGGTCAGTGACCCAACCCGAATCAATGATTCAAACCCGAATCAGATTTTTGCACCAATTTCAGATAACCAATCAAATAAGATACGGAATGCATTAAACAAAAAAATCCAAATCGGGTCGACCCGACCCGAAATTAGTGACCCAAAATCAGTGAAGAACAACAAATCGAATTTTTTTCAGCAAATTCAGATAATCAATATGCAAGATGTGAAATGCAAGAATTCTGGAAATATAACCAAATCGGGTCGACCCGACCCAACCCGGAATCAGTGAAGAACAACCCGAATCAAATATTTCAGCAAAATTCAAATAACCAACAAGGGATGTAAAAGAAAAAGGGAAAATCTGGAATATGTCCAAACCGGGTCGGCTCGACCCGAATATACACAAATCGGAGACTCGGAAAACAATGGAGAACAAACCTTTTCTTCCGATTTTAGATCTTATTTTCGGACTTAATTCTTGAATAACAAGGAGGGCAAATGCTTAAAATCGAAAACACAACAAAATATTTTATATATAATCGGACCTCCGAAAATCCTCCTTTTGTAGAACAAAAATGGGGGTATTTATAGATGGATTCGGACCCCTCCACGTTCAAAACAAGTTTGAATTTCAAAAATAAAGTGACGATTTGGGATGGATTTTAGGGGTATGGTTCGGCGGTGTCAGGGATGACAGAGAGGTTGGTGGTGGCAGGCGGCGGTGTCGGCGATTGGTGGTGTCAGGCGTAGGGTGCGGCGATGTAGGGGTAGGGGTGTAGGGTGTAGGGTGTGCGGCGATTGGGTGGTTTAGGGGTTTTAGGTTTTTTGATTTTGGGTTTTGTTTTAGGGGGATAAAAGGGGAGGGTTGTTGGGCTTCGGGTATGGGCGAAAAATAAGGGGGGTTGGGCCGGTTTAGGGATTCGGGTGGGCTTGGTAAAGGAATAGGAATGTAATTAGGGACTTTGGGCTTGGTAGAGGGTGGCCGGTTGGGCTTGGGAGATAAGGGAAGTAGAGGGGAATGAATTTGGGTATTGGGAATGGCCGGTTGGGCCAAAATTGGGCTTGGTTGGGTTGCGAATTTGGTTAGGGGTTTGGGCTAGTTTGTGGGAATGAAATTAGTTTTGGGTAGAAATTGTTTTGGGTTGGGAAATAAAATGTGTTATGGGTTTAAAAATATAAAAAGGGGTTTAATATTAAAAATGCATTGAAGAAAAAATGTAAATTATTTTGATAAAAACATAACGATGTGATAATAATAAAGATATAATATTTGCGAAATATTTAATGCTTTAAAAAATAGAAAATGTGATGCCATTTTTGCGGAAAATTGGATAACGTAGAATATTAGGGATAAAACTTATGATTATGATAAAAATGCAAATGACGGTAAAAAATGTGAATAATATATATATATATATACGCATGTATGTATATAGATTAAAATTGTTTTGAGGTGTTAAAAATATTTAAAATTGCAAATAAATTGGAAAAGACAGGACAAAATTGGGAGTCAACAGATGCCCCTCTTTGGCCGGAGACGATGAAAGAATTTCGGACAAAGAAGTTGACCCAATAGCCAATTTTGTCCTGACCCTCGGGCTTTGAACGAGGAGTAGGGGTGCACTGGTAGAAATCGAATCCCGAGGGGGAGAGAAGTTGTAAAAGATGGTGCAGTTTCTAGAAATAATGTCCCAGTGTCGAGTTATGATGACACTGGTTGCAGATGTGAAAACTTATTGGGGAAGAGCGGAACGACGTTCGAAGTAGGCTGCTGACCAAGATTGCCTCGGTTCGCCGTAAGAGATAGTTCCACGTTGTGATGAAGTTCCTGCAAATTAAAGTTCCTGCAAACTAACGCTCCCTGCAAACTACAACTCAAGATAAAATTAGTGCATAATTGCTGAGATAAAAAACAGTAGAGAATGAGTACATAAAAAAATGTGACCCTGTGAGTCGAAATAATGCTCTTGAACGAACGTAATACGATGTCGTTGTTTTAAGGACGTAATGTTGATGTCGTCGTTGTAATGATGTTCATGACGTCGTTGTATGGACGTGTTGTGTTGAAGACATCATTGTGATGTTGTTGTTGCAAGAATGTAATGATGTTGATGACATAGTTGTATGGACGTGTTGTGTCAAAGACGTTGTCATATAGTCGTGTTGTGTAGACATAATGCTGATGACGTTGCTGTAATGCGATCTGCTGTAAGATGTAGTTGTTGTGCTGTCATAATGTTGATGACGTTGTTGTAATGCTGTTTGCTGATGACATCGTTGTAATGTTGTTGATGTCGTTGTAATACTGTAAAAGATAATTGTTGCATTGCCATAACGTCGATGACGTTTGTTGTAATGTTGTTTATTATAAGAGATAGTTGTTGTGCTGCAGTAACGTCGGTGACGTTGTTGTAATGCTGTTTGTTGTAAGAGATAGATGTTGCGATAAAGACGACGTTGTAATGCTGTTGACGTCGTTGTAATGATAATGTTGATGACATCGTTGTAATGTTGTTGATGCCATTGTAATGCTGTAAAAGATAGTTGATGTGCTGCAGTAACGTCGATGACGTTGTTGTGATGCTGTTTGCTGTAAGAGATAGTTGTTGCGCTGAAAATGTCGTTATAATGCTATTGATGTCGTTGTGATGATAATGCTGATGACATCGTTGTAATGCTGTTGATGCCATTGTAAATATTGTAAAAGATAGTTGATGTGCTGCAGTAACGTCGATGACGTTGTTGTAATGATGTTTGTTGTAAGAGATAGCTGTTGTGTTGAAGACGTCGTTATAATGTTGTTGACGTCATTGTGATGATAATGCTGATGACATCATTGTAATATTGTTGATGTCATTGTAATGTTGTAAAAGATAGTTATTGTGTTACCGTAAAGATAGCTGCTGCACCGAAGACGTCGTTGTAATGCTATTGACGTCGTTGAGATGCTGTAAAAGATAGTTGTTGCGTTGCCGTAAAAGATAGCTGCTGCGCTGAAGACGTCATTGTAATGCTGTTGACATCATTGAGATGCGGTAAAAGATAGTTGTTGTGTTGCCGTAAAAGATAGCTGATGCATTGAAGACGTCATTGTAATGTTGTTGACGTCGTTGAGATGCTGTAAAAGATAGTTGATGTGCTGAAGACGTCATTGTAATGTTGTTGACGTCGCTGTAATGATAATGCTGATGACATCGTTGTAATGATGTCATTGTAATAATGTAAAAGGTAGTTGTGGCGTCCTTGCCGTCAGTTTGCTGTAATATGGTTCCACGTTGTGCTGAATCTTCTGTTGATTCAAACTCCTGTGGACTGTGAATTGAAATGTCACCCAAACAAAAATATGATGCGACATCCTTGCCGTCGTTTGATGTAAATGACGTTCTTGCAGTCAGTTTGCTGTAATAGATGGTTCCACGTCAGTTTGCTGTGTTTAAGCTCCATGTGATTTGAAATAACATCATTGTGCAGACATAATGGTTGGGCCTCTGTAGGTCAAGACGATGTCTTTGTATAGATGCAAAATAGGAGCGTGATCCTTGCGGTGAGCCGTCATGCAGAAATTCTTTGTGAAGTTGATCATAAGTGATGTGGCTTCCCTGCTTCTTTCAACCTGAAGAACCTGTACTCAAAGAAAAATTTGTGAGTTCAGGGGAGGGACGGTTGATTCGCGTTGACTTTGTAGCTTCTGCTCTTGATAGTTGCATGTCCTGCTGATTCGGACCTGTAGCCCCTGTCTGGTTCCTAGTCTCGGCTAACCGTTAATGAAAGCATTTGTTGAAAATAATTTGTTTATAAGAACGTATGCATATCAGTAAAAAGTTCTTGTCGAATTCTAATGAAAATATTTGTTGAAAATAATTTGCTTATAAGAAAGTATGCATATATGTAAATGTCTGTCGAGCAGTGACATGCGGTGAAACAAAGCAAACGTCTTATCCAAAATCCTTCTTTTGGCTGAAGACTTAGTTTGCCGATGCTTTTCCATGTTTATCGGCGTCCTCTGGCAGTGATCCCTTAAAAAATGCCCTAGTTTGCGATATGTGAGGATGATGAACTTTCGAACGAACAACCGAGTCTTGTGTGGGTTGCTTGCCTGTCCTATCGGGGTGATCAGATGGGTGCATTTTGTCATATGTGAGATAAAGTAGAAAAGATTTTCTAATGGTGGGACCGAAGCCGATTTAGGCCGCCTACGTATCCCCGTGAGGAAATCGGGTCATAACGTAGTTCATTACAAGCAAAGGGGATTGTAAGAGTTTTTCTAAATGTGGGACCGAAGCTGATGTGGCCGCCTACGTATCCCGCCAAGGGAATCAGGTCATAACGTAGTTCATGTCAAGAAAAAAAATGCAATTTTTCAGGAAACTTCTGTCTTAAAGAGATGAAACCCTATGTGGATTTTATGCGTGTCTCGACGAGGGAGCGCAACTTTTACAACATAGAAAAAAGTAATACATAGAGAATAACAAATCCTAGATATGGTATCCGTTCATTGCATCTGCATTGATGGTTTTTTGCCATTCTATTCTGATAAAGTGGCCCCGCACAAACCGCGTCCATCTCGCTTTTCATCAATCAGCTCTTCGTACATGATTCTCGTATCCACTTGGCTTCGAAAGATATATCGTTGCCCCGAGAAAATGCTCGTACCAATGCTTTGTAATTATCAACAATCTTGATGTTTCACCCAAACCTGGCTTTGGCTTATGCCCCAGTTCTTTCGGTTGTGAGTCTTCCTCATATTCTTCGAAGTCTTGTTCATTTTTTGGGACTTTGTTTGCTTGTTTCATTATATGTCACATATTATCGACAAATTTATTAGTTCGCATGATGAAAAGAAAAGAAATTATTAAACAAAATAGATTTTAAAATAGCAAATTTGTCTGTTTAAGCTTTCAAAAGGTGGAGGCAAAACACATTAAATGCATAGATGTAGTTCAGGCCTCAATCTGAATCGCATTGTTTCACTAAACATTAACGAAATTAACTAGTTTCCGAGAGAAACAAGGCCGGGGCACAGGTCCAATTTTCCCAAAACATCTACTTGCTCTGCATCCCAAATGGTTGAGTCTTTAGCGTAATCATCGAGAATCACACTGCATCATGCTTCCTCTTTAACAATAAAAAAAACTTTTCAATCCCCCAACGAGGTTGGATGCATTGTCCCCTTTTGATTCCTGAGTGGCGCATGCTTTGACGAATGACTGACTCAGAGGCGGAACAGACTTTGGTAAAGGAGCATCTTTCTTCCTTCGGAGATTGGTTGACAACACTTTTTAGGAAAAGATGGTGCCATGATCCGCGGCTTTGGAGTAAGTACTTCTACTCCAAACGGTGCCCTCACTTGGATTGTAATCATAGGGGTGATAAAGGACGATGATTCAACCTTTTTCTTTCTCTAGACTGGCACAATGGTTCCTTCCAAGTTGTGTTCTTCATCAACAGTAATCATGTTCACATTGGCATCATCATGATTTGGTGAACGATTATTGTTTTCATTAGAGGAAAGTCCTTTCAGTTGGATAACTCCTTCTTTGATTAATGCCTCGATTTTGTCTCTGAGGGCGTAGCAATTTTCAGTGTCGTGTCCAGGGATTCCCGAGTGGTATGCACAATGCTTAGCCTCATCGTGCCATTTGGGAACAGGATTGGGGACATTTCCTGGGATGGGCTGGAGTATTCCTGCGGTTTTCGGTCTTTCATATAACTGGGCTTGAGGTTCGGCTAAAGGTGTATAGGTTTTGGCTGGCTTTCTTTCATATTTTGCGCGGGGTCTGGGTGCATTTGGTGCATAGACTTGTGGATGAGGTAAGTATGCGGGCTGATATTGTGGGGGATTCGGATAGGCAGGCTATATATTGGATGGGTATGGTAGACATGGTAGGGAGCAGGTGAGTACTGATAATAAGGTTAAGGGCTTTGGGCGTATGGGCTATAATAGGAAAGCTGAGAACTTTGGTTGTTTTGATTGTAGTAGGGAGGCTGGGGTGATGGCATTTGGTAGGTTGACATTTGATTTGGCCTATGTTTCTGAACTGTCATGACAGGGGATACTCCGTCTCTCTTCCTCTTTATTGTTCCCTCAAATGAGTCCGACTGAATTGTCTCACTCGTTGCTTGCAACGCTACAAAGTTTGTAATTCTTCCAGTTCTGATTCCCTCTTCTATGAAATCTCCCATCCTTCCAACTTCAGAGAAACTTCATCATATGACGCTTATCATTCTTTCATAATATGTTGCATCTTTCAAAGATTGTACAAAGAGAGCGGTCATCTCACTTTCCGCTATCGGTGGTTGAACTTTTGCTGCTTCCGCCCTCCACTTCATGGCGTACTCTCTGAAGGTCTCTGTGGATTTCTTTTCCAACTTCATCAGATAAAATCTGTTTAAGACTGTGTCAGTGTTGAACTTAAATCTGTCCACGAAATCTTGTGCCATCGCGCTCCAATTACGCCATTTTCGCGTGTTTTGGCTCGTGTACCAGTCGAGTGCTTCTCCTGTCAAACTCCTTACGAACAACTTCATTATGATAGCCTGGTCTTTACCTACCCCAATCAGTTTGTCGCAGTACGATCTTAAATGAGCGTGAGGATTTCCCTTCCCATCAAACAAGTCAAATTTTGGCACCTTGTATCCGGCAGGCAATTCAATGTTGGGATGCATACACAGATCTTCGTACTCGAGTCCTTCATGCCCCTTGCTGGTTTGGATATTCTTGAATGCTTCTTTTAGGCTATGAATTTCTCTCGCCACACTTTCATCGGTTCTAATCCTTACCTGCCTCTCCATCTCTTCATACTGGCCAGTTTCCTGAAGAGCCATGTTTGGTGTTGCGGTAGTAAAAGGTTGGGCTTCCATTACATATACTGGCGGCACATACTGCTTGCTGTGATAAGCGATGTGTGCCATCAGTATGTGCTGGGCTGCCGGGTGATTTTGCGTGGAAGGGGTGTTTTGGATGAGTGGGGTAATTTGGGTATGTGGAGTTGTGAAGGATGCCGGATCATTTTGTAGCGGGCTTTGTTGTGGACTAGCTTGTGCGTTAGTGTGTTGTGGATTGGTTTTGTTTGGTGGCGATTTTTCGGGGAGGTTTTGTGGAAATGGCGATTCAGGAGATGAAAAAGTTTGCGGTGCAGTTGCATTCCTCCCTTGTTCAGGGAGTGGGGTATTGGCGCTAATGGACAAGTTGGTGAGATTTTGGAGCCGCTCTATCTCAGTCTGCATGGCTACCATCTATTGTAACAGCTTGGGCGATGTATTTTTCTTGGACGGAAGCATTTATATTTTCCGAAGCTTCTGGTTCATCTCTCGAAAGAGCGATAAGTCCCAGGCCAGTCTGTTCGGATGCATCTGAATCAGTCATTTTGCTGAATGATCGGGCCTTTGATCTTGTGAAGTAGGGGTGTTCCGCCAGTTTTAGTCAACGCAAATCAACCTCGGGAAAAAATAATTTAAGAAAAAATAACCTTCTGAAAAATAAAGAAACCAAGTTAGTATAAGGCGGGCAATTATTGCTTCAAATAACATGCGTAGAGTGTAAGCAAATAGCAAAAAAATTGTATGAAAATTAAATGCGCGTCCTAATATGCATGGGACCTCTCTTATGCCAGAGGTGGGCCTAAACGCCAGATATGCGAGATTACGACAGATTGATCCAAGTTGTTAAACTGTAATGCTTTTGTTGGAAATGAGACAAAAAATGAATGTACATTTTCCAATTTCGGCATGTCATGATTAGGCTTGGAATTGTCTATCATTATCACGCTACACGTAATATGCTGATTGGTCGTTGGGTTGCGAGACCCGTTGACAATTTTGGTAGATTTCTTAATTGTGGAGTCGATACCAAGGATCGACCCACCTAAGGTGTATGCATGCATGACTTAAAATAAAGGGTGGTATAGCTCTATCCTAAATTTTCTAAGATTTGGCTGACTAGACTCAAGGTTCCCGAGCGGACTGCTCGAGTGAGAAGGCTACGCGGCCAACCGGATGGTCCGGACGCTCCGCGCATATACCAATTCTCCTAAAAATTTGGAAATTTGAAAGAAGTTTGCGGGTGCGCAAAGCACACCTCGCGTGTAATGTGTGATAGTGTCAATTTTCCAGAGTGGAAGAAATATGAGCGAAATGTCAATTTAAAGAAAGCAGTAAGAGAATATAGCAACTAAAGCAGTTATGCATACAAAATTTCAAAAAGAAATAATTAAAAACAATAGATCAAATAAGGAGCAATATAAAGCACAATAATAATTAACCTGAATTTGCTATGGTTAAGAACCTGAAAATCCCCAGCGGAGTCGCCATGCTGTCGCGCCCGTTTTTAACCCGACCCCGCGAGAGGTCGGAAGCGGAGCACAACGTGTTCGGTGATTCCTGGGTAAATTGGATTGAGGAGTCGCCACCTAATTATTTTACGGTGAATTAGGACACCTAAATATTAAATAAATGTTGCAATGTAACTCCAATTTTAAGGTCTGCGAAACTAATGAGATTCTAGGTAAGGGTTCTTTATTATCCTAAAGGGAAGGGGTTAGGCATCCTTTAAGATCCGCTAACTTGCGGTTATCCGATCAAACTCAGGTTAATTATTGTATTTTAAGAAAAATGCAAGTTTTAAAATATAAACTTAAAATGATGTTGCAGGTATTTTAGCAAAAGGATACATTTTGTACAAGTATGCATTTGTATGATATTAAAGAAAAAAGACATGTAAAAAGTATGCATTTATGACAATTAATAGTAAGGAGAATAACGAATTATTTATAATGCCAAAGAAGTAATTTTTGGAAATCATTTTTTGAGTTGTACATTAAAAGATAAACTTATTTGTATGATTGATAAAGCGAATAAAAGATGACCAAAGTTGTTTAGAAAATTTTAAACATGCGTGACGAGCCTAAAATAAATAACTAGCGAAGGGTTTCTAAGTTTTAAACTACCCTAAGTTTGCCTATTCTAAGCATTTCAATAGTGACATAAGTGCGATAAATAATATTACAATACAGAGCGGGATAAAAGCTGAATTAAAGAAAGTAAATAAAATAAATAAACTCCGAGGAATATCTGCCTTTATTTACTTTATTCCCTGCAAGCTGTCAAGAACAAACGGTTAGAAACAGTTAAATACAAATAACTTCGGATCCGCATCCAAAACAAGTGTTTTGGTCACGAAGGGCTCAGACTTAAATTTTGAAAAGACCATTCCAATCATGTCGTGGCTGCAAACGTATAACTCGGTAGTTATTTTGATTGCCTCACCTACTAAACGTGTTGGTCTTTCGGATGAAAAGAAAAGATCATTATAATTACGTCGTGGCTGCGAACATATAACTTGTTGGTTATTTTAGTCGCCTCACCTACTAAACATGTTGATCCCTCGGATGAAATAACAAGGTTTAAGCCTCATCCTTGCCCAGAAGTTATATTTCCGTCTTTACGACTGTGGAGGCCTCAAAATCTACGAATATTTTTCATCGGCCGTGTAGTATCGTGTTCAAATCAAGAAATTAAATCACAAAGAAGAGAGGCGAAGGCGAGCGCGGTGGGCGAGAAAAACAGAGGCAATTTCCGAAAAGACACGATGCTTAGTTTAAAATAGTAAAATAGTAAAACGGATATTTAAATGCTGAAACAGAAAAGCAATGTCCGAAAGGTGCGACCTCGAATTCAATTTCATTGGCCTAAATGAGGTATTTGGTTCAAAACAGTAAAGCAGTAAGATGTCCATTGTGCGGATGTTTAAAACAATAAACTGAAAACAGAGAAACAAAAAAAGTGTGGCCTCGAATTCAATTTCATCGGCCTAAATGCGATATTAATAAAATGATAAAACAGTAAAACAGTAAGATATCCATTGCACGGATGCTTAAAACAGTACTGAAAAACAGAGAAACGAAACGAAAAAAAGCGCGGCCTCGAATTCAATTTCATCGGCCTAAATGCGGTATTAGTTCAATCAATAATAACAGTGCCAAAGAAACGAGCACGTGAGCAATTAAAGTATCCGACCCGAATTCTGAAATTTTGGAACCGAAACAGGATTAAGAAGTATTTATGAAAAATCAGACCCGGATTATGAACAGTGACCCGAATGGATGACCCAATTCTGAAAACAGATTTTTCAGATAACCAACAAATAAGATACGAAATGCAAGAATTCTGGAAAATATCCAAACCGGGTCGACCCGACCAGAATTAAATATCAAACCCGAATCAGATTTTTGCACCAATTCCAGATAACCAATCAAATAAGATACGAAATGCGATAATTCTAAAAATATCCAAATCGGGTCGATCCGACCCGGGTCAGTGACCCGACCCGAATCAGTGATTCAAACCCGAATGGATGACCCAATTCTGAAAATAGATTTTTCAGATAACCAACAAATAAGATACAAAATGCAAGAATTCTGGAAAATATCCAAACCGGGTCGACCCGACCTGGATTAGTGACCCGACCCGAATTAAATATCAAACCCGAATCAGATTTTTGCACCAATATCAGATAACCAATCAAATAACATACGCAATGCGATAATTCTAAAAATATCCAAATCGGGTCGACCCGACCCGGGTCAGTGACCCGATCCGAATCAGTGATTCAAACCCGAATCAGATTTTTGCACCAATTTCAGATAACCAATCAAATAATATACGGAATGCGATAAATAAAAAAAATCCAAATCGGGTCGACCCAACCCGAATCAGTGATTCAAATCCGAATCAGATTTTTGCACCAATTTTAGATAACCAATCAAATAAGATACGGAATGCGATAAATAAAAAAATCCAAACCGGGTCGACCCGAAATCAGTGAAGAACAACAAATCGAATTTTTTCCAACAAATTTAGATAACCAATATGCAAGATGTGAAATGCAAGGATTCTGGAAATATAACCAAACCGGATCGACCCGACCCGAAATCAGTGAACAACAACCCGAATCGAATATTTCAGCAAAATTCAGATAACCAACAAGGGATGTAAAAGAAAAAGCAAAAATCTGGAATATGTCCAAACCGGGTCGGCTCGACCCGAATATACCCAAATCGGAGACTCGGAAAACAGTGGAGAACAAACTTTTCTTTCGATTTTGGATCTTATTTTCGGACTTAATTCTTGAATAACAAGGAGGGCAAATGCTTAAAATCGAAAACACAACAAAATATTTTATATATAATCGTACCTCCGAAAATCCTCCTTTTGTAGAACAAAAATGGGGGTATTTATAGATGGATTCGGACCCCTCCACGTTCAAAACAAGTTTGAATTTTAAAAATAAAGTGACGATTTGGGACGGATTTTAGGGGTATGGTAGGTGTGGAGTGATGGGGTAGGGTTCGGCGGTGTCAGGGATGACAGAAGGGTTGGTGGTGGCAGGCGGCGGTGTCGGCGATTGGTGGTGTCAGGCGTAGGGTGCGGCGATGTAGGGGTAGGGGTGTAGGGTGTGTGGCGATTGGGTGGTTTAGGGGTTTTAGGTTTTTTGATTTTGGGTTTTGTTTTAGGGGGATAAAAGGGGAGGGTTGTTGGGCTTCGGGTATGGGCGAAAAATAAGGGGGGTTGGGCCGGTTTAGGGATTCGGGTGGGCTTGGTAAAGGAATGAGAATTTAATTAGGGACTTTGGGCTTGGTAGAGGGTGGCCAGTTGAGCCTGGGATATAAGGGAAATAGAGGGGAATGAATTTGGGTATTGGGAATGGCCGGTTGGGCCAAAATTGGGCTTGGTTGGGTTGCAAATTTGGTTAGGGGTTTGGGCTAGTTTGTGGGAATGAAATTAGTTTTGGGTAGAAATTGTTTTGGGTTGGGAAATAAAATGTGTTATGGGTTTAAAAATATAAAAAGGGGTTTAATATTAAAAATGCATTGAAGAAATAATGTAAATTATTTTGATAAAAACATAACGATGTGATAATAATAAAGATATAATATTTGCGAAATGTTTAATGCTTTAAAAAATAGAAAATGTGATGCCATTTTTGCGGAAAATAAGATAACGTAGAATATTAGGGATAAAACTTATGATTATATATATATATATATATATATATATATATATATATATATATATACACGCATGTATGTATATATAAATTAAAATTGTTTTGAGGTGTTAAAAATATTTAAAATTGCAAATAAATTGGAAAAGACGGGACAAAATTGGGTGTCAACATGTACGTATGCTAAAACACCCCGAGGATAATGGTATGACATAGTACAAGACCAATAAGCTACAAGTCTAAATATACATTGTCTCAAAATGGGAAATATTGTCTCGGAATAAAGTAAAGACAATTAATGAGAAGGATTCTCCGGCAACGGTTCATCCAGCAAGCTCACCCTGAATACTCACCAGCATCCTAGGATCAGTCTCGAGGGGTAGAGGTAGAACCGGTCATGTACTCTGCACTCAAAAGAATGTAGCAAGGTAGTATTGGTACAAACACTATGTACTAGATATCATAGGCCGACAACAATTAGCTAACATATGTAAAGAATGAAACAAAAAGATAGAAATGCTCACAATCAAGTACAAGAAATATCATAGTTCAAGAATAATCAGCCCAAGCATAGAACATCAGGTCAGAATCCAAGAAATATGTGAATGTAATGATGAGTAAGTATGTAATGCAATGCAATACAATGGACAATGTAATCTCTGTACACACATGCTCCGAGCGGAATATCTCTACGTCCAAGAAATCATGACCCATGGGGGACCAGCGAAGTCCATGTACCAGTCACTCCGTATCATGCAGCCTACAATAACTCTTCCACCGAACATCCTGCTAGGCATTCTGTACCACTCAACATAAAATGGGTATGCATTCAATATGTCAAATAATCTCTTTTGTTTCCTTCTTACTTATCACCTTTATTCCAATCACAGATAAAATCGATATATCATGGAAATGAGGATGAATGTAGTGCAGTAACAGTATCAAGTGTTTCATATAAATCCCAACACATGGACACATATCAAAATATCAGTATCAAGTCAAGTCATTTCCCATATCCATGATAATATTGGATAAGTGAGAGACAATTATATCACAAATACGATATAACATCTAAGTACATATCCAATAACCACAAATAGGCAACAATTCACATTCAATCAACAATAACCAACCTAAGTAATCCATACCAACTCCTTATCTTAAGGCATACATGCTTTTCCCAATAAAATCTAACTATACATATATTTCGCTAACCGAAGTCTCACTAGATGGTAAGACGTAACCTACCTGCAATCTCGAGCGGGAGTGGCAACGATCACACTTGAGCCTTTCCCTTCCGAGGATCACGATCGTACTCAAATTCTAATATTATCAAAATCTAAGTTAGAGAATGAAATCAACAACACCCATAACACTCTACTATTTCCTTGAATCCTAACCGAATAGGGAAGAAAGGGGAAATGGGCCCATAAGGATAAAACGATTATTTTGAAAATAAAATATAAAATTAAACATTTTAGGAGTCCAATTACACTAATCAATCACTAAAATAACTCAAGACTTGGTCAATTTCATTAATTAATACAAAACCCCAATTTGGGTATAAACCCTAATTTTACAATTTTCAATTTCATCACTGTTAATGGATGATTCAAGCCTAATACTTACTAATTAGTGAAACCCATGCTTAGATTAACAAAACCCATATTTTTCAACAATTTTCTAGGTTTTTCCCACCATTAAAACAACTTTAAAAAGTTAAAGAAAGGTATTACAAGGATAAGGAGGCTTACCAGAAGAAGATTCCACTCAAAATGCATGCCTTTGCTCTGAAGTGCTTTTGAGGACTATTTTCGAAATGGAGAAATGAAGGGTTTTAAACCCCTTTAAAGATTCTGCAAATTCTCATTTTCTGTTGCAGCCGACCCGCGCCCGCGATCACCGACCCACTCCATGGTCCTTTGCCAAAAGTGCCACTCTTCACTGTAGTGGATCGCCATTAGATGCAGCGATCCCATTCTGCTAGGGTGGACTGAGGCCCACCCCAGCGAATACACCAAAAACCAAAAAAATGTAGCCTTATCCATAGTGAACCCGAAGTCTGACAATCATCCAAGACCTCCCCGATACAAATCAGATATGCACACATATGTAAAAATACAATATGGACTCACTCGCGGTCTCGGACTTTCCATTGGAGGTCTAATTCTCCGGGTCAACCCCTAACGACCTAAATTAACTTTCCAACCAACAGTTAAGAACACTCTAGAGGACCTCAAGAACCGAACCAATTATCCCACCAAGTCATAAATGACCCTCCGGACCTCACAGAATCAATGGAATTCCAAAAAATATTTATTTACCTAAAAGTCAACTATAGGTCAACACATTCACTCAGGGAATGGTTTTCCCACTGTTTCAAATTACGGACCCCCAATGAAGAACTGGGGCACGTGTTGAATCAGTCTTTAAATCTTCATTCTTCCCACTGTTTCAAACTATGGAACCCCGGTAGGGAACTGGGGTACATCTTTGAATCAATCTTCAAATCTTCGTTCTTTCCACTATTTCAAACTACATACCCTCAGTGAGGAACTAGGGCACATTTTGAATCAGTCTTCAAATTACGGACTCTCAGAGAGGATCTGCGACATGTCTTTGAATCAGTCAAACTATTCAAATATTCAGTCATGAACATTTTGAATTAAGTACCTTAGGACTGGAAACCAGGGCAACTTGTTCAAAAAAGTTTGACAACTTTTTTATCCTTGATCAAACAAACAACTCCTCCCTTTTACGGGAATCCTGATAAATAGAAATGCCAGTTACCCAATCAAACAAACAACTCATCCTTTTATGGGAATCCAAACAAATGGAAATGTGTTTTATTTAACGTCCCTAAATCTGTTATTTAGCCCTTGACCCACTTAACGCTTATTCCAGGGTTCATATTCCCATTGCCATCAGTCTATCATGACACATTCAGTGGGATCAATACGAGTCAATCACTTTTACCCTAAAGAAACTTTCTTTGAGTGAAAGGAGAAGAAAGATACAAGGCGACGACCCCGAGTCAACATCAAGTCTATAAATCATGACCAAAGGCATTATTTGGTCCACCACAACCTCAGATTTATAAGACAAAATGGCTTTACCTCTAAATCCACATTCAATTATATTCTTTTCACTTCATTATGTCTACTAACACTTTTTCATAGAATATTGCAGGTGATGGCATTATGTAAAGTTGAGATCAGGAATCAAGACTATGAGGCGCTAGTTGGATTTTCACACCCTAATCCACATAAGGCAAAATGGCTTCACCTCTTACTCTTTCATTATCTTATCCTTTTACTGACAATCACATTTGAATCTCGCAGGAATTGCACGTCAACCTCAAACATGAAGATGACGTTGAACATGCTAAAGAATAGCACATCAAGACTACCTATAAAGGATCAACGGCATGACTTGGCCAAACATTAGCATCCCAGGGCAGTCGCAACAGACATCGAGTCTTCAATGACGACCCAAAATATCAAACAAAAAGCCTATTCTATGGCACAAGCCGAACGATGACATATTTTAACTCTACGATCAATTCTACTTTGTCATTGCCTTTGACTACTCTAACGACTTTGCTTTGAAGTTTTGCTGAGTCAACTGCAAGTCATTGATGACTCCCATTGATCCCAAATCGGGACAACTTGCTGAAGAGGGATGACAAGCCCTCTCGCAGAAATAGGAAATCTACATCATACTACAAATTACAGTCGAAGATTGCCAAAACTGGCAAAAAGCAAGGCCTACCTCTATAATGAATGAACGAGGCTCAATGGCTTTATATATGTCATTAATCTTTCAAAAAAGCTCTTTTTAAGATTATTTTGACTAAAGTCACTGGCAAAGAAACCACGTAGCAACTAATCATCTTCTTTAAGTACAGGTTAGTATTAATATCATAGTGTACTTCGATGATATGGCTCACAAATTTGGGGGAAGGGCATTAGGGTAATGATATCTATTAACATCAAAAGGAAACGAGCCAATCAAGCCAAAAGAGCCATATAAATGGACTAAGCGCCACAAGGGCGGCACAATCGAGTCAAGAGAGATATATATGAACAAAGCGCCAAACGGTAGCACAATCTATCCAAAATGGCTACAAAATAGACAAAGCACCACAAGGGCGGCATAATCGAGCCTTTTTGGGTTACAAAATAGACAAAGCACCACAAGGGCGACATAATCGAGCCAAAAGGGTTACAAAATAGATAAAGCTCCACGAGGGCGGCACAATCAAGCCAAAAGGGCTACAAAATGAACAGAGCGCCAAAAGGGAGCACCATCGAGCCAAAAGGGCTACAAAATAGGCAAAGCACCACAAGGGTGGCATAATTGAGCCAAAAGTGCTACAAAACGGAAAAGGCACCGCAAGGGCAGGATAGACAGAGTCAAGAAAGCCAATGAACAAACAAAATGGCAACCAGACCTAGGGTGTCGCATCTAACAAAAGGACAAAATGACCATCTGACCAAAAGGGTCACTGTCGACGAAAAGACAAAAGCAGCATAATTTGACTGAGAGAGTCGCAACCAATGAAGAGACGAAAGAACCAACAATCGGACCAGGAGGGTCACAACTTACATAAAGGATGAAGAAGAAACAATCCAGCCATGAGAGTCGCGTAAAGAGTCAGAATGATGTAAACCCGATCGGAAGGCTACATTCTTCATTCCCAAATTCAGAGTGATGTAGTTCCAGTCGAAAATGCTACAGTATTCACTCCAAGGTTAGAACGATGTAAAATCAGTCGGAAGGCCGTAATCTTCATTTCCAAAGTTAGAGTGATGTAATTCCAGTAAAAAAGGCTGAAGTATTCACTCTAACATCAGAAAGATGTAAATACGATCAAAATACTACAGTCTTCGTTTCTAAAATCAGAGTGATATAACTTCTGTCGAAAAGGCTGTAGTATTCACTGCAACATCAAAATGATGTAAATCCGGTCGGAAGGCCGCAATATTTGTTCCCAAATTCAGAGTGATATAATTCCAGTCGAAAAGGTTGCAATATTCACTCCAAGGTCAGAACGATGTAATTCTAGTCGAAAATGCTGCAATATTCACTCTAAGGTTATATGATGTAAATCGGTCGAAAGGCCGCAATCTTCATTCCCAAATTCAGAGTGACGTAATTCCAGTCCAAAAGGTTGCAGTCTTCATTTCCAAATTTAGAGTGACATAATTCCATTCGAAAAGGCTGTAGTATTCACTCCAACGTTAGAATGATGTAAACGTGGTCGGAATGCTTCAGTCTTCATTCCCAAATTCGGAGTGATATAATTCCAGTCGAAAAGGCTGCAGTATTCACTCCAAGGTCAGAACAATGTAAATCTGATCGAAAGGTCGTAGTCTTCGTTCCCAAAGTCAGAGTGATGTAATTCTTGTCAAAGAGGTTGCAGTATTCACCCCCAAAGTCAAAATGATGTAAATCCGGTCAGAGAAGCCACAGTATTCAATGACATGCAAGTATACTCAGCAAAGCATTCGTACAAACGATGCCGAGAAGGTCATCCATAAGATCAAACCGAGAGGTCATGATGACAGAACTATGTAGGAGTGGTAAAATGGAAATGAACTTACCTTTATTTCATACAGGGTCGTCCACCCTAAAATTATGACAAATAGTAGGGGTGAGCACGGGTACAAGGTACCCAGATACCCGACCGGAACCGACACTAACGGGTAGGTTCCGGGTAGATATATTATAATAACGGGTAGGTTCGGGTAGTAAAATTAGGAATCGATCAATGTCGGGTCCGGTTCCGGTTCTGGCAAATAGAGACAGGGTACCCGGACCCGGAACCAATACCCGAAACCTATGAAATATTAAATATTTTTACTTTTTAAATTCCATTATTTTTTAGTTAATAAAAAAAAGAAAAAAAAAGGTCATACTAAAGTACACCATTTAAGGGGGGAAAACCAAATGCAGAACAATCACTTTCACCATCAAGAAATAGATCAAATAATACAAAGTGACAATCATAAGCAAAGAAAAACCAAAAGCGGTAGAAAACTGAAAAACTATTTTTTAAAACTATGTACTCCTTCAATTTATTGAAAAAGAAAGTTGAGACGAAAACCAAAGAAAATCTTTGAAACATTCTTGGGATATTTGCTCCGAAAGGATTCTTTATGGGTTCTGTGGCACTGGATTTCAGAGGATAAGCAGACGAATTTATTCCTAAACCAAAGTTGTTATACGAAGGCATTATTTTGCACAAAGAAATACTGATTTCGGGTACCCGGGAACCTACCCGAAACCGCAAGGTCCGGGTAGGTTCCGGGTAATGATTACTATGGGTAGGTTCCGGGTAGTAAATTTAGGAACCGATCTTTTACTGGGTAGGGTCCGGGTAGTTCAAAAAAGTTAGGGTACCCGGATCCGCTCACCCCTAACAAATAAGGTTGTCCACCCTAAAATTATGATAATCAAGGCTATCCACCCTAAAATTATGACAAACAAGATCGTCCACCCTAAAATTGTGACAAATAGGGCTGTCCACCCGAAAATTATGACAAACAGGGCCGTCCACCCTAAAATTTGTGACACTTTCAGGTCGTCTTCCCTCTAAGTGTGTCACACATTAGGATAACCACGTCGATGTGGAACACTGCTTATTTCTAAAATGGATTATCTTGGGATAAGACATTTGTCGCAAAGATTCGAGAAGACATCGCTACCAATTATGTTTTTAGTGCATTTTCTACTAATGATAATATCTTAGGTTTTATAGTGTAAACAACTCAAAATATGAACTATGCGATAATCAGATTTCCCGAAGAGGGATAACATAGACAGTCTCTGTAACACACGGTCACACTACCAGAGAAAACCTCAAATATCCCCTAGGTAGAAATTACAACATAATTTTTGAGATGATCTCAAAAATTCCTTTGCAAGACTCGGCACAAGAGGTCACCGACATAACTTCAACTGGTTGAATTTTTGAGATCCTCTCAAAAATTCCTTTGCAAGATTTGGCACGAGAGGTCGCCGACACAACTTCAACTAGGACAGAATTTTTTAGAGGGTCTCAAAAAATTCCAATTCAGACTCGGCACGAGCGAGGCCAACACAATTACAACTGGGGCAGAATTTTTGAGAGGGTCTCAAAAAATCCAATATAGACTCGGAATTATGCCGATTCCAAATCAACATGATGCTATTAAAGGCAATAAACCAAACGATGATCGCTGCATCAAACTGTTTTATATCCAACTTTATCTGTCATACCTTACTAACTTCTGTATAAGGATTTTGCAGGTAACATCGTCAAGCATCGTGTCTATCGATCAAATGGAAGAGATGCTCGACATGATATACATAGTGGACATCAAGTCTCCAACAAAGACCAGAAACATCAAACAAAGCCTATTTGACGGCAGAAACCGAACGAATACATTTCGAACTTTCTTCTCTATTATAAATACTTGGTCATTCGTGTTGACTACTTTAATGACTTTTCTTTAAAATTTTGCAGAAGTCAATATCAAGTCGTCGACGACCTTCCATAACCACAAGTTAGGACAACTTGAGAGTCATAAATTAGGTCAAACACATGGTTCACGATATCTCAATCTATTTTTTACCCTAAAGCAAAATTTTCTATTTGTTTACCCATATGTGAGATATTTATTCTTGACATATTTGCTCGTCCACCTTATAAAGGGACGTATAACTATTTGTCCATCTTAGAAAGCGACATATTTGCTCGTCCACCTTAGATAGGGACGTATAACTATTTTTCCACCTTAGAAAGGTACATATTTGCTCGTCCACCTTAGAAACATATAACTTTTTGTCCATCTTAGAAAAGGACATATTTTCTCGTCCACCTTAGAAATGTATAACTGTTTGTCTACCTTAGAAAGTGACATATTTTCTCATCCACCTTAGAAAGGGACGTATAACTGTTTGTCCACCTTAGAAAGGGACATATTTGCTCATCCACGTTAGAAAGGGACGTATAACTATTTGCCCACTTTAGAAAGAGACATATTTGCTCATCCACCTTAGAAAGGGATGTATAACTGCTTGTCCATCATAGAAAGGGACATACTTGCTCTTCTACCTTAGAAAAGGGATGTATAACTGCTTGTCCACCATAGAAAGGGACATACTTATGCATCCATCTTAGGTGACGTTTATACCGCATTATCTACTAATAAGTTTTCTCAAATTTTGTAGTTTAAACATGGTAAGGAGATGACATTTGCATGCTGAAATGTCCATTCATACAAACACTACCGAGAGGGCCATTCATATAAATACTGCCAAGAGGGTCATTCATACAAATATGATGCGAGCGTCATTCATACAAATACCACCAAGAGGGTTATTCATACAAACACCACCGAGAGGGTTATTCATAAAAATATTGCGAAGAAGGCCATTTGAACAAACACTCCCCAACAAGTGAATGGAGCCAGGCAGTGTCACAAGTGACATCTTCTCAAACAACATTCAAGTTAACAGAGTCAACTGAGCCACACGGTGTTGAAGGTGGTGTCCGCTCAAATAACGAAGTCAATAGAGCCAGACAGTATCAGAAGTATCACCCGCTCAAAAGAAGTCACCCAGGAGGGTATAACAAGAAAAGTCGTGCATGTATGAAAAATTACAAATAATAAATACGCATATCTCAGCATATGGAAATGGGTCAAAGCTATCAGAGGTGGAAAACAAATAGACCGGATCCATATGCATGCAGAGTAAACGTGGAACTTGTTCTTGGGTAACCGGTTGAAAATGTGTGCCAACGAAAGTCAAGCTCTTTGCATATGAGCTTGAACATAAATATGTGCCGACCTCGCTCGCAAATCACAAAGAGTTTTATTTTATAAAATATATAACCGGTCGGGCATATACCAGATGGGTCAGAGGGGCTCTCACATAAGGGATACCCTTTTCGGGCTATCGTATCGACCTACAAATGACCTAATTCCTGAAAACCTGGGATATGTAGGCCACTCATTTTCGAGGATCACTCACATTCCAACAAAAATCATCCCAGAATTTTGTGGTTTGATACTTTACTTTATCGGCTTTCTAGTAGTCAAATTGAGTCGAACTACAAGTGGCCTAAATTCTCATGCAACCTAAGATATGTAGGAAACCCATAAACTAAGGTCCGACCACAATGTTCAAAACATTGCATGAAAATGAGAAGTGTCTTCCGATTGGTTGGCTAAAAACTAGGTCAGTCAAATTTTGCTGCTCAGGTATTGTCTAGCAATCCCCAAACAATGAAGGGGCAGTTGTTGACACCTAATTTTTACCCTCCAATAATTTTATTTAATTATTCAAGGATCCTGAGTCAGAGAAGGAGTGAAATAAAAAATTAATGTTCTATTCCATCAAAAGTGGAAATTTGTCTAATTAAATACGATAATGAAATTACATCTCAATTTCAAATCATGATTTAAATTTCCTAAATCCGAATTAGTGTCAAATTTGGGCTTAAATGAAGCCTTTAATTAAACGAGGTTATTGATGAAATTATACGGCCATTTCTTAAATTAAAATCTGACATATTTGTAAAATGTGAACACAATTGATTAAGGTGGTTTAAAGAGACATTAGGCCGATATTTTAAATGCCAAACGGCCGAGGCTAAGGCCAAAAGTCCCATGAACTCGGACCATGTGCTTAGCGTGAAAAGGGAAAAAGCCCTCCCTCGATTCGGCTTTTGTGATTTGGCTCAAAGAAGCCCTAGCCGCATATCGCTTTCAACCTCCATTTCCAAAGATGTAAAGGTCAAATTGTACAACTCTTCGCCTCAGTTTGGTCCGTCCAAAAGAGGTAAGGGCATTAATGACCCTTACCCTTGTCTCTACATGCCACCGATACCCTACCACCCTCACAGGTAAGGTTACCCCACTCAACAGTACTTTCTACAAATCCTTAATTGATTTTTTTCCATTTTGATTTCAAACAAACTAATTTCATTGGTTGAGAACCATTATAGAGGGAAATTTCCCCCCAAAACCAAGTTCTCCCACATCGATTGTTGCTGGGTCTGCTAGGGTTTTGACACCCTATAAATACAGACCTCTTCTCTTTATTTTGAACAAGTTTCAAATGGTTCGAACATGAATCTATGGCTTTTACATTGTTAAGAGCCATTTTCAAGTTATATTTGACTAATTGTGCTTAAGTTAGGATCCAGCCCATTGGCAGAACCCATATCTAGTATAATTGATCATCCAAAAACTTAAACCTTTTTCTTTTCATGTGTTTGCAAGCTCGAGGTCTTCGGAGTGAAAAACAAGCTCCCCTTCGACCTTTCGATTGCCTTCATACAAGGTAATTCTGATTCTATGTAGTATTTTTTTCTTAATTTAGTTATGTTTAAGTTAACATGTGTGATTATATGCTAGTTTGAAATATCATGATCATGGTGAACTGATTTAGACTCTAAAAAGGAATGATGAGTATGAATTAGTTTGCAGTAATCTGCTTGAGTTGTTTAAGAATATGTTTAGGAGTATGTTAACAAAATTGTGTTATACTATGCCCGTTATATCATTTAGTATAAGATTTAGAACCATATCTGATATTTTGGTGAATGGCATATTAGTTTAAGATGTTATAATGAACCTGAATTGCTTGAACTAGCATGTTTAGTTAGCCTAGTAGGAATGAATTAGTTTGAGATCTATTTTGGCTATGTTTAGATTAGTTAAATTGATATGATTCCTAAGATTTCTAATTTGACGGTTATTTTGACTTGTATGGACTATTTAGGATAAATATGATGATTAATGTATTAGTTAAAGATTAGTTTGATTATGAGAAAGTCAATTTAGTCATGATATATGCCCAAAATGTGTATTATATGGTTATTTTGAAGTATTAAGACTGTTTGTGTGGCTGTGAGCTTAGTTTCTATCTAAGAATGTGTGTTTAGGAACATAGTTACTGGTTTTTATACTAGATCAGGTTGATTACTTAGTTCAATATTAACTTAAGTTTTGAGAAAGAAACTAAAACATGAAGGTTGAAGGCTAGTTTATCAAGATTGCTTTAAAGACACTGATATCTAGTGATAGGCCTATTAGAACCTTAGTAATGTTAAAATAAAAGAGTTGATATGACTTGACAAAATTCTCTGTGTTTAATAGCCTTTAGGGTAAACACAACCTCCACTTGTATCTCTGCCATAATTAAATGAATACACAGGATCAAACATGACATAAAAGTAGCCTTAACATGACATAAAAAGATCCTTTAGGTCTAAAATGTTTAAATGATTTATTATGTTTGAATCTAGAATTGTTAAGGAATAGAATGTCATTTAGAGACTGTTTAGGATGAATCTAGGTTCCAATAAGCTGTAAAAATGACATGTCTTGATGTGTTATCAGAAGTTATTGAAATCCATGGATTTGGGCATATAGGGTTAAATCTAGCCCCCCCCTTTTTTTAAGGTATGACATTATTTTTAGACTTGTGAACTCTGTTAGATTTAGTCAATACCTGCTGGTTTCAAGGCATGTTAATATGTTGTGGTGAAACATGTGATATGTATTTGACTATGAATGCTTCATGTCTAGAATGGTTTACTGCACACCATGGGACTACCTTGCCTAGTCTTTTTATGCCCTACTTTCCTTTGAATTAAGACATCCATACTATGCATGAGCCCAAGTCTGTTGCATTTTTTAAGACTCTCTGTTTCCCCAAACTGTCCAATATATCTTGCCATGAATACTTAGGTAGAAGACAGTTTGCATTTACCCCCCCCCCCCCCCCCCATGTTATTGATTGTATCTGTCTACTTGTAATCTCATCATGTTCGATGTGTGATTAGGATAAAAAAAATGAAACATCTTAGTCTATTTGGGTTAGTTGTCATGATTCATTAACTAAATGTGACAACCAAACCCATGTATGCTAATTTAATGAGGATATTTACAGAATTCTGTTGTATATGTGCTAATTGATTAAAAATGCTATCCTTATATACCTTTGCATCCATGTTTGGGTTCCACATAAGTTAACTGAACTATCAGAGCCTCTAGAGTAGTTTAAAATATAAGTGAGCTCTTATCACATGTGTTGATGCATTCTCATAATCTGACATCTCTGGAGGATTGATACTTAGCTGATAGTCTAGATGGACTAGAATTTTCCTGTGTATATCCCTTTGTATGCCTGAAGTGTATGAAATTGATAATGTCAAGAGTGTGTGTAACATGCCTGTTTTCCTTGCTTGATATGATCTGATCAATTCTTAATAGTCAATATGAATCCTTGTCCCATGTAACATGTGTTTGGCCATTGGCACAGAAGAAAACTGATAAATTTGGGTAGGCACATTGCTCTTCTAGTCTCTGCTTACTTGAACAAACCCGAATCAATTCATATGAACTAAACAAGAAGCCATGTTTGTGATATGTATACTTAATTAGGAGCAGTATGACTAATTCTTGTGCTATACAGTCTGTTGTCTGCTTTCATTTAGGATTGTTTTTCCTTTTTTTCTTATCATTCTGCTTCAGATTTGTTTGATATATGTTGGATATATTGGGGTATATATCAAGCATATCTTGTATATCAGATTATATATAGGTATATATATCATTGTGTATGTCATCTATGCCACATTTGCCACGATTGATTTTGGGCATGGCCTATCTGTATTCCAGTTTTCCTTAGAAATCACAACTAGGCTTGGCCCATGAGTTTTGCTATTGCCTGCTCGTTTGATGCCTGTGTGCTTGATTTGTGTTGAGCCCACATTGTTTGTTTCTGCTTCCCAGCATTGCCTATTGCTTCTATTCTGAATTAATACATGACCTTATTTCATTTACTGTGGTTTCCTCATATGCTTTGGGTTTGATTTGCATAGATAATTCCTAGATGCTTTCTATTTGATTCTCCCTTTTTCCCTTCTCTCTCCACTACCGAAGTACACCGTGATGGACTTATCGGGCCTGCCATTTCCTTCAGCCAGTTAGGCTGAGGCACAACTAAAAGACATTATTGATCGAGTCTTATTACTAATAGATGCGCATGAAGGCCCAACTATGAGTGAAAATAGCATATGGTAGGCTTAGGTCCTACCTAGGTAGGTCACCAGCCTAAACTCTACTCCTTTAATTAATCTTGCTTGTATATTATATGTAATACTTTGTATAAAAGCATATTTTTATATATTGGAACTCCTTATTACGGTTATAACTTAGGATAAGCAATCGATGCGTATATCGTTTAGTGTAAGAATCTCCAAAATGATTTCAAAACACTTGGAATTAATATCTGAAATTAGATAAAAGTGACTATTTTGGGACCGATAATGAATCTGAATTTGAGGAAAATGAACAGTTTTGGATATCAAAATTGGAAACAAGAAATTGATTTTTAAAATTGAAATTGAGACTGATTTTGGGCTTTTAGAATTCGTAAGCCTGAGAGTTAAATTAGATGGACTATTGATATTGAAAGGACCTGAAATCGGGCCTGAGTGACAAAAAAATGATAAATGTACTGCTGATGTTTGAACTTAAACTGGACTGAAATTGACATTTTAAAGTTGAGATCACGGGCTAACCAACTAATTGATTTTGGACTTTATAAACAATATCTTGGACTTGTATTGAGTTAATGGTTTTGGAATATTGAAATATGGTTGACTTTGGAGTTATAGCATGCAAAGAATAAATGAAACCATTCTTTTTATCTCTTTTTGTCAAAAACTCAAACTTGTCATTTCAAATGAAGTATATTCATTTTAAAACCTTGAAAAGTTTTTTTTCAAAAGATGCAAGTGTAAATTTGACAATATTGTTGGACTAAATGTGGAGTTTTACTCATCCACATTTGGGTGTTCTTAGTCTGAAAATAAAATTGACTAAACTACCCCTGTGCATACTATCTTGGCGGAAGCCTAACTTTTTTGTTTTAAAAATAAAAATCTTGAGTTTTGAATGAATAAATGACAAGTATTGTTGCGTATATTTTAAACACAGAGCAATTCAAATCATTAAAGCATCCTATAGAACCCATAAATCAACCGTATTCTACGGATCCTTAATACTCTGGTGTCTAACACCTTCCCCGGGAGATTACCAGAACCATTACCTCGACTCTGGTTTAACTAGGATTTTTCAATTAATTTTGAATAAACCTTTGACACTGGTTTTTCTAATTTACATATATATTAGGTGACGATTCTAAAAATATTATTCGACATAGAGCAGCATCTCAAATTCATAGTAGCTTTTATGCATTTCCCGCGTAAAAGTGAACCTAACACCCCTAATAGGCGAACCATTCCAAAACATTTTACAACAAACTTAACCAATGCGTAAGTAAATGAAGAAATTACAAAGATATACCACAATTCTCATTAATTCAATAATTGTCAAACCCTTACAAACCTTTTTCCAAAACTTGGTCTGACTCGTATAAGAACTTCTAAGATACAATGACGATGAAGGTAAAATGACACTGCCCTGAGTAAATAGGTACAGTCTCACTAGGATGAAGTCCAAAGCCTCCGATAAGATGAGTGGCCTGCTTTAACCTTCACGTTCTCTAATCTGCAACCTGGATCAATCATATACCTGCATCCACGTAAAGATGCAGCAAGTGTAGCATGAGTACACAACGTACCCCCGTAGGCATCATAGGCCGACAACGATAGAAGTTATGTAATAGACATAAACATCAAGTTGACTCTCAAGTAGGTCCTCTTCTAGGCAGTTCAATAGTCACATAAGTCACATTATTCATATAAGAGTCCAATCACAGTCAAATACAATTAAATTCATATTGCTTAGGGATCTTATAATTAAAACCCACCAATCAGTTAACTCTGTCTAAGTCATCTTCATATTTGCCTCCACTTACCCAACTTAACCTATCCAATAGACAAGTTGGAACTTAGTACACATCATCATTTAAGAATGTTTTCCAAGAGTATTACAATTAGTCTAACCATAATGATATTAGTTATTTTACTATCTCTAACCCTTAGACTTACTTACGATTTCATACACTTAAGGGCATGACACATAATAGTTCATCTAGTATCCTCATTATACTTTAAGTAGAAGTATACATCGTACACCCTTTGATTAAGGAGAGGATCTACACATACATATCATACAAGTCAACAACTACACAACAACACCTCATCAAGTTCCTTACTAGACACTTTACCGAAAAGTGTTATCAATCACTAAGCAATACACAAACACACATAGTTCTCTTGATCTACATGATAGTTCTGTCAAGTACATCACCGACCATAATAGTAGTTTGTCATCGAATACTTAGACTCATAAAGGTGTAAACCACAACACCAAATTCACAGATAACGAGCCAAATAATGGCAACCAATCCATTCCACTAGAATAAATCCAATAATCGAAATCCATATAATCATAGTGATCACCCAAGTTCCAATAACCAATTCATATCACGATACAAATCAACAAGTAATCAATGTATAAGTGAATGATATGGATGCACATGCAATGTCAGGTACATTCACAACTAGTATACAGGGGTTCAAATTCTATGAACTGCCACTAATGGGGGACCCGCATTATCCATATACCCACCCTGAATCATTTACCATTAGGTCTCCGCTTTGTCTGGTTGTAATAACATATGTTGCATGTGTGAAACCCGAGTCATATCATAAGCAATGCATAAAAGTATGTATGATATGAATGCAAATTCAAATGCTAGGTACCTTCACAACCGAGATAAAGGCGTTCAATTTATATGAACTGCCACCCATGGAGGACTTGCGTCGTGCATATACCCATCTGAAATTTCCCATCGGACTCCAGTTCTTGGATGTAATAACATCCATTGCAGGCATGCAACACAGTCCCTCCGTAATATTGTTATCATCTCAATATTGCCAAAATCATAGTAATAGCATTGCCTTTCTTTTTCCGATCACATTGGACCCACAATCTTTTCATGCCACTCTACTTTCAATATAAGCAGAAGCATGAGTGTATGAATGCAATGACAATAATAAGGCAAGTAATCAGGATGTGTGAGATGCAATCAAGTATAAGAGATGATTACCACATGCTTTCAGAACCTCAACAACATGTAATTCCATTGTTTTCCACTTTTAGAGGTTGATGGTCCTAATAGTGTTATGGATTTGCCAAGGAAGGATGCACCGCTAGTTGATGGGGAAATTGATTTGCTTGACTATTGGAAAATCCTTGTAGTGATCCTTATACCTCTAGTGTCCATGATTGTGAGTTTTGTATGATGCCTCACCCATTTATGATGATGATATTCGTGCTTGGTTTCATTCAAGTGACCAATCCGACTATGATCCATTTCTTGATAAAAATGCTAGTGAGGGAATCTTTCGTGGTGATAGGAGTGTAGTGTCATGTTTGAGCAATCATATATCGATTAAGAAATACATTTTTGATATTGTGAGTGACTTTGTTGATGGCTACATTGATGGTAGGACATTGGTAGATGTGTTCCATACCACATTGTTACTTGTGAGGTCCCTTCTACATGTGATAAGGCTTTTGTATCCAACGGGAATTTTACACTTGAGTGTGAACTACGAGACACTTTTCCCTACTACTTGTTTGCTTATGATGATTGTCATTGTGAGATGATCCTCACGGATCTCTTTACTACTAATGAATCTTTTCGTGGTGGCTTTTTTGTCTTCTTGTTGAATGTGTGTAGGTAACCCCTTAAATTTGAGGATAAATTTCTTTCAATAAGGGGAGAATGATGCAATCCTAGTTGCCTCAAGATCATTGCAAATGAAGATAGGCACTCGTGAGCATGCATTAGCGCCATACCGAGGATCTTAGGTGTGAAAGATTGCATGGGAAGGCAAAAAGGCAACGAATGGTGACGACAACACCACCTTTAAACCTCATATGGTGTCACAAACCGTGTCTATGAGTTACACTTTAAACACAAACCATGTTGAATTAGAGGAGCTACCAAACATCATCTGTGAATCACATATGATGCCATAGACCACGTCTGTGATTCATAGATGAATAACGAATCACGACATCTCAGTGTTTTGGGGGTGTTTTAGCTATTTTTGCAATCCAGGAGTGTCACTTTTGGGTCTCTTGTGTAATAATTTAGTCTTAGACTATAAAAGGGAACTTAGGCCATTTCATTCCTTAGATTATCTTGAATATTGAACTTACTACTCTTTGAGAGTTTTGAGAGCTTGTTAAGCTTTTGGTTGAACTTTGCTTAGGAAAGATAGGTTGCTTAGGATTTATTCCCTTGAGGTATATCTCATAGGTTAGGTGCTTATCTTGATTAATCAATTGAGGTACTTAGTTTAATATACTTTGGGTTGCTTTTGATTTTATTTTATTGTGTCTACCTTTTTTTCTTGTGTTCTTTCAATTCCGTAATTAATATTACATCAAACGTGTTGACTACACTCACTCTTGTCTCTCATTGGAGTATTTATGGGTTTGGCTTCCAAGCTCCAAAGTTTTTCCATTAGATGAAGTGTTGCAAAGCATTGGTATTAATGTTGTATCAAGATTCTACTGTTGCAAGGTATTTCAATAAGAAACAATTGACCACTTGCTTCTTACTGGGGAATTCGCCAAATCTAGATGGACTTATTTCAATAGTGCAACAAGTATACAGATGAATTGTTATAATGTTAAGCATGCAGTACAGATATGGTGGAACACAAAATGCCATTATAAATTGCAGCAGGTATACAAAGCAGTACCAGCTATGATATTGTGGCAAATTTGGAAGTGATGAATACAATACTGCATGGAGGTTATTTAACTTTGTATAAGGTGTTACATAAGATTCAGTTGAATATTTATAGATTCTGCAAATTGAAGTTCCCTGCTTGGTAGGACATACCACATAAATGGCCTGACATTATAGACTACTTTGAGGAGTTTCAGCCATGTATTACTTGCAGAACTGTAAAATGGGAGTTTCCTGATAGAGGTTGGTACAAATGCACTACTGATGGGGCATCTAAGGGCAATCCTGGTCCAAGTACAGTTGCATTTTGTATAAGGAATGAGCATGGTGATCTTGTGTATGTAGAGGGAAGCAGCATTGCAGATGGCAATAGCCTTATTGTTGAGGCTTAGCTTTAAAGAATGTTATTGAATACTGCATTATACATCACCTAGTTCCAGTTTTGGTAGAGACATACTCTTTAACTATGAAGATGTTTCTTGCAGGAAGTTGGGAGATATCTTGGAGTGTGGTTATGATTATAAATGAGATCAACAGATTGAGTAGGGGGCATACAATACAAATACAACACATTTTCATAAAAGGCAATGCAGTAGTAGATTTTTTTAACTAACCATATCTTTGATTTTGCTGGTACACAACGGTTTTATAATTTCTAAGATTTACCTAGTATGGCTAGGAAACTGATCAATACTGACAAGGCTCAAGTTCCTAGTTTGAGAATTAGATATACCAGAGATAGAAGGCAACAGTGGCAACCATAATACTAAGCAAGATACAATTGATGATAAGCCAAGTGCACATCATTGTCAAGTACTATCTAACTGGTTAATGTACTTCTGGTAGGGTGGTATCAGTATGATTTCATACTCATTCCCTACTTGGAGGATATTGATTAGTTTAGACATAGTCTTGAGAAATCCACAGAACATGGCTCAAAGTATAGATGCTTATTGGTGCAGCTTTAGTAGCAGATGACATTCAAAAAGGCTACAACCCTAGAATACTGAAGAAAATTCACATACTGGAATCCATTACACCTGGTGAGAGCTTGAAGGTGTGAAAGATGACATACAGTCAAGTTTCTAAGATTTCTAGCTTTTCTTATTGTTGTTAGATACTATAGCTGCCTTCTGTATTTTTTTATTTGCTTTTGTTTTCCTAACCAATTGGTTAGTTTGAACAGAACACTTTTATTTTGAATAAATTCCCACCAATTTTGGTGGCTTCATTAAAAAAAGTACTTGTCACCTTCAATCCTTGATTCCAAGCAGGTTTTGGTTTCATTAATTTCACTCGAAAAATCAAACCTTATTTGACTTCTATCTTCCTTCTTTCCTGTTTGCGCGTCGGCTACCTTGTCCTACTTCAGAGCTAATTTCTATGTTAATTAACTTATGGTATTTGTAAAATATTACTATAACTCGAAGTCCAATTCTTCATCTAATAGGAATCAATCAATATTCTCTTTTCTCCAATGTGGGCATGGAATAGTAGTCTCCAGTTGTGTGATAGTAAGGATCAGTTCCTTCGAGCAGTTTCTCTTAATGTTATGACTGCTTTACTGAGTTCTTTGGAGATCTACTTGGATATTTGGTTCTTCAAATGAATCTTTTCTAATATCTCCCTATGATTGTCATTCGGTAAATTATTTATTAAAAAACTTTGATATTAAGTGCATGATCATTAAGCCATCAGCTACTCAACAAGGGGTCTGCAGACATGAGAAAGATGGCTACTTCAAGAGCCATTATTAATAATAAAAAAGATTCACATCGAGTTCAATCTATAGTGACAAAGGGAACGTTTTCGTCTGAGGGGTTTGTCTTCTTTTTTTTCTAGCTAGATTCTAAAACTAGTAATTTCTATTAGGTTTCATATTTTATCTTTCTATATTACCCATCCTTGTAGCTAGATCAACAAAGAACCTTTGAATATTTTTGTATCAATGATCTGGTGAATTATCAGTGATTCATTCTTAGATTTTCTAAAAGATGAAGAGATCAAAATTTTAGCTATTCTTAAATGTTGATTTTAATATTAATAAATTTAACTTTTTAAAGTCTTTCTGATAGAATTGATGTATACACAAGGAAATCGTGTGCAATGAAAAGTGCAAGCACAACTTGGGAGGGATCTTTACTTCTTTATTTAATTTAAGATTAACATTTTGTATTTAACAAGGAACTTATCTACTCCATTCGAGGAGTTCGAATCCCCAGCTTCCTCATTCCCTTTTACCTATGCCACACGATCAACTCGACTAAGAGTTTCAAATTGAAAAAGTCAATTGAACTTGGGCTTTCGCCCATTGCGAAAAATTTCCTCAATTCAAATTGGCAACTCTACTCTCCAATACCCCTTATGGCGGAGACTTGCTCAATTTTCGTGCAACTAACTGTGAAACATAGCTATCCAAAAGCTTAATGTACCATCATTCACATTCTTAGGGACATTACCAGACTAAACTGTCCTATCTCACATAATTTGGCTTATTTATTCGATCATGTAATTAGTAAGTCTGCATGAAATTAGTATAATTAATGAAGAATTGTTATACTTTTCAATTCTCAAAGGTGATAATTGCAGCCAGATGACCTTTCAAATTCTTGATTTTTTTTTTCATTTTTAATGTCTTATTCTATAAAAACTTATTTACGTGTTCTGGAAATATTTATGTATTTTTTTTCATAATTAACTTTTATTTAAAATAAAAGAATCAACATATACATTACACATGTGCAACCAAGCATGACACTCAAAAATTACACTTGACAAACAACCATGTCATTTAATTACTCCCTCCGTTCCAATTTATGTGATATAATTTAACTAGACACGAAATTTAAGAAAGGAGTACTTTTAAAGCTTATGATCTCAGCGATGGAGGATCACGTTAAGCTGTACACCAAGTAGTTGCTGCAAGTGCTAACTTCTATTTTAGCTCAAGCCAGTAAACAAAATCCACTTTGCTAGGCTACTGATTCTGGTATTCATGGCTTCTGTAAGATGTGATTTGTTGCAATCTCCTTAATCTAACTTGTAAAAGAGGATATTGAATAATCAACTGCCTGTGGCCCAACTGAAATTTTATGCACCAACTACAACTTCCCATGGAGCAAGTGATACACGATCCAGGTAAGCGTTAGAGAGACAAACCAAAATTCGATGACAAGCCAAAGCTGATGCTTTGATAAAAATCAGACATGAAGAGCAGAAAAACCTCATCATCAGTATTGGACTTTTTCTTGCAGAACCTAACACCTTGAAGAGAATCAGTTTAAGCCGGCGATCTCTGAGGGTTGACTTGTAATCATAGTCCCGTGGGAATACCGCAGAAGACGATTCTAGCATTACATTGGGCGCACCAGTTAACTGCAGTTGGGAGCTAATTACATTACTTCCAAGTGCTTCAAATATCCACTGGGACAGTATATCAGCAACAATTTTGCAAAGGTTTTGACGAAAGAATTTTGCCTCCTTGGAAATAAATGCTCTAACTAATGAAGTTCCATCCTACAACAGAGATATGGATATCAAGTTGTGACACAATATGTAGATATAGATTAGTTTTTCCAAGTGTAAAATAGAGAATACTGGGTGAACATAATTTTTCACCTCCAAATGTTCACAGAAACATTTTCCTCAAGACACTTAGCACATATAATGAGAAGGAATTTTCCATTTCTGAATTTAGATACTTAAACAAACCATGTGGCCCAATGCAAGAATCTACTTCAAACCCCCACCCCCTCTCTGGATCCCATTTAAGGCCCGTAGTTTGCAAACCTTTTGATTCTTTTAGAAGAAATGGGTTGTCGTATTTAAAGTAACAGTAAATGAATATCAGGTCAAAGGCAAAATATCAGGCAAAGGTACTCACTGCCGTCATTAGCAATCTTCTCAGCACAATACCGTCTTTAGATGGTAGTATTCTCAACACCAAGTTTGCAACATCAAATACACCAGCAGCTCCATCAGAAGAATAAGCAAGAGATGCTTGAGGATTTGGTGCCATGATAGAGTTCAAATAAGCAAGAGATGCTTGAGGATTTGGTGCCATGATAGAGTTCAAATAAGCAAGAGATGCTTGAGGATTTGGTGCCATGGTAGTGATCAACCCTTTCCTGAAAAAAATTGGCAGTCAACATCCAAAACGTACTAGGATAAAAAGCTTCTAATAGCCATCATATCTGAAGAGAAGCTAAAAGATGCAACCTAATGCATAGCAAACTGACCCATCAAGTCTATTCTTTCAGACTTCCTCACAGAATAGACTGCATCAAATTTTAACTGAATGCTATACGAATTGTGCGTTTCTCCTACTATTGCTTGGGGAGATGTAAAAGTTCAGGGAAACTAATTTTCTATCAGTCCACTTTCCCATTCCTCAGGCTTCTTAATAAGATTGCCAATACCATAGCTTGACATTCCTCATCAGAGAAAGAAAGGAAAAAGATGAAATGTGTCATTTCCTTCTCTTCCCTCATTCTCCTGCTAAATATTTCCATCCACTCAAACACATAATACTGTTCTCAAGTCCCAAGGACACGGAGTGACTTTCACCACTGGATATATGAAATAACAGTTTTTACATCCTTTGAGGAAGCAGTTAAAGAAGAAAAAGAAAGCAGACACTCTAATCTCATATACAACAAGATCTGAAGAACTGAGAAAACGAAGTAGAAAGACATTATAAAAGATAATGAGGTCAGGTAGCAACAATGAGCAGCTTGGTCTCCTATATCTATTGAAAAATTTGTGTCTTTCTTCCTTTTTGCAAAAGTAACAAAAGAGGATGTCAAAGGAAGATGCATTTAGAACACACTAAGAAACAACACTAACATTCACTTAAAAATCTACTGAATAGAATAACAAAAAACAAGTGTACAATGATCAAAGGACTATGTCATGGTACCTAGTTGCCGCCATTCTTAGGAAAAGAGATAGCTTTTGCCAATGAAATTCTTTCTTTCTGTTTAATACCACCTGAATAGGAAACAGAAACATAACATTGAAGAAAAGGGTGATCCAGAAGTCCTTTTGTTAACACTATCACTATATCAGTAAAAATAGAAGAAATTTTGTATAACAAAACAAGGAGAAGAAATTTTCGCGGTAAGATAAGCATGAAACGGATTCCAATAAAAGAATCAAGAAAGAGTATAAGGTGAGGATTCAGGAAAAAAAACATTTACTATCATGACCTAAGTTTTTCCAAAGTTGATTTTCGCCAATTAGATATGAGACTATTAAGTCAACATAATTTCATCCACAAGCCAACTACTAGATAAAGCAGTAAACAGAATAAGCTTAGTGAACACATTTTAAATATGATTTTTAATGTCACAGGAACACCATTAAGGTCAATTATAGCATTACTATAGACCAGACATATAAGGCTGTAAAGTACCGAATGTAGAATTTTCCTCGCAGCAACAGAATTATCAGAGAGAAGCTTCCGAACAACATATGGAAATGCAGCTTCAAAAGTTTTGAAACTTGGATCTCCAGCCACAGCCAATCCTGAGAAGATGAGCGGAAGTTACAGCTAGACAGTTTTGTTGGAACACATTAAGTTTAATGTTAAATATTCAATCCAACAAGGAACCTGCCATAAGAGCTGTTTCAAGAAGAAAACAAAGAAGTGGTTGTACCATCAAAACTACACGCATATTCAGACTGGGAGAGGGAGCAACATTTTCATTTGATAGCATCCGGGGAAGCCATCATGAGGTTAGGAGATTCCAATTGCTCAATAGTAGTTTCAGATGCCTTGAAAGATCCATTCAAGAAGCTTTCAAGATCCACAATATGGTAAAGTGTTTGAAAGGAGAACATCAAGAATCAAGGGAATTAGAAGCCTCAAGGGAGAAAAGAAGCCTCAAAGGATCAAACAAGGCCCGACTGCCCAAGACCGATTTCGCGACTTCCATTCCCTATTGCGGAGGTAGCTGATTCTGCAGAAACCGCGATCGGAATGTACTAAAGTTTTCAAATTATGTTAATTCGGGAATTCAGCTTTTAAGGACTAGTTTAGAGGTATTTATGTCATTTGTTAGTTCTGAATATCAACCCTAATATAAATAGTTTTTATGTCTTCATTTTTTAGACTTGAATTTGAACTGCTTTGTGAGATTGAGAGCCTTTGTAGATTTCCAACTTGCAATGGTACTTGATTAAGGAGTCATGCCTCTTGGGGGTTCCATATAACTTAGGTGTTATTTGGAGCCCAAGTTTTGATCAAAATTTGAATTCCACTTGACTCGTTGGAAAGGAAATTGGAGGGGGGGAAAAAGGCAGCATTGATATTGAATGAGAATGCTTGAATGGGAATCATCTTAGCAACTGACTATAGACATGAGTCTAAACCACCGGGAGTTTGTAAATTTTTTATTGGATGTGATTGGGGATTGTTGAAAAATAGATGAAAGCAGTTGAATATCAGATTTCAGATTTTTTTGGAGTTGATTAGAATTAGTTTTGGATAAAAATTGGAAGAACAGTGAAACCCAGGTGACAACTGCGCTAGCAGAAAGTTGAATTTCAGGGATCCTCGGGGTCGCAGAATCAAAATTTTCAGCCAGTTTTGAGAGGGCGAAGCCTAATCCACAAACTCAATTCTCCTAGTTCCATAATTCCAGAATACATGAAATATAAAAAATTTCTAATTCTTGAATTCTAAATATGACATTATTATTAGATTATTCCATTCGTCTCTGTGATTCTCCTGACTTCAACAATATTCTCGTTCTCCTTTATTCTTTTTTTCTTAAAGGTACTTTCATGTTATTTTAATGTCTAAATTCCCTTTTTGTTTAGAAACACCGTAATCTATGACCAATTTAACTAAACCAAAAAAGTACTTATAGTGTGTCCATTTGTCAGTTAGGCTAACTAGAATCTGTCTGTCCCTAGTGTAACTTATTTTTAAGCTCACCCTCTTTACTCCTTTGCTAATTAGAATTGATCTTTGCAATTTAAAGTTGCCTATGTCCTCAAATAGAAACACGCGAAATATCACCACTAAATAGATTTTAGGAGTAATAGAAAGGAATACTATTAAAAATAAGCACTTGAGTGCTTGAAAGAAGGGATAAAAATTCTCCATGCGACTGAGCAGATAATGAGATATATGCTGACCATATCAATTTGACTCTCAACAAACAAAAAGTGACAAATAAATTGAGACATAACAAGCATGAAATTAGTAAGTACTCGTCCCATCCCAATTAATGCTACCAGATCCACTCACGGGTCAGAATGCCGGAAGTTTATCAGATCTATATGGGACAGGTTCCTTTCTTTTATCAGCTTTCAAGAGGGAAACGAGAGAAAACAATTTTGGAAAGATGCATGGTTGGGCCACACCCTTCAAAGAGCAGTTTCCAGATATGCACGACATTTCCTCTGTGGTCAATATTGCAATTGCAGTAAGTCAAGATAAATTATGAATGAGACCTTTCTTTCAGAAGAAACTGCAATAATTAGGAAAAGGAGAGGGTGCCAGCTCTTGCATTTGATTGGTAACATAAGACTGACTCGTTAGTTTGGAACGAAGATCCCAAAGGAATCTTCTATGCAAATTGTTGTTACAAGGATCTCATAAGACACTCCCAGTCCTTCAGTTTCTCGCCAAGGAAGACAATTTGGACACCAAAGCTCCTACAAGGTTGAGTGTTTCACCTGGTTAGTTGCTAAGAGGTGTGTCTTACTCAGTCCACCAAATCAATCTTTTCCTTCATTGCGAAGTCACTCACCAAATCTGGACCGTGTTAATCAACATTACAGGAACTATCTGGATAATGCCTAAAATCACCGTGGAGTTTTTGCAAAGCTGGGGCTGGAAAGGACTCAGTAAAAAGGAAACTAACTTTTGGAACTCTATTCCATCTATGGTCTACCATCTGGCGGACAGTGTGGACAGAAGGAAACCTCAAAAAATATTAAGGCAAACAGGAAAATGTAATTAGCCCCAAGTATAAATCTTTTTTGTTTCCCAAGTTTTGGTGCAGTCAAGTATTTGTACAAGATGCGAATGACATTACATACCTGACCAGTGAAATGCACGAATTGTAAAGATCTTTCACCAGCGCAATCTTTGTGCTGTTTTGATTCTAAGAAATTCTTACCCTTATTAAAAACAAAATAGGTAGTTGTTAAGAAATAAGTGCTGGGCATATGCTTATCTACCTTCTAACGAGGCAAGAGACCGAAGCAGAAGGGTGAAGTATGGTGGCATGCGGAAATGATACTTGAATGCTACAGACACTATTTTACTCAAAACCTGCAAACACACATCATAATAATCACCCATTTAACAATATGATGGTAAGAAGCAGAGATATACACGGTGTTTCACTCTTATAACAATACTATATTAAGCCTGTGCTGAAATCAAATGAAATGGCTCTGAGAATTCAGGAAGGAACAAATGACATTAACGTATACCAATGATCTTATAGAGCATACCGACAGCTGCATCTGATTTGTGACTCAACATTTATAAAGAAAAAAAAGAAAAAAAATCCAAAGACTGATATGATAGAGGATGAGTTTTCTAATTCACCAGATAGAAAAGCACTTCAGTACAATGAAGAAGGTATGACCAATAATGGCTGTAAATAATGTTAGAAAAGAATTACCCAATATTTGTTACGATTTTTAAGCACTCTGGTTATGACCAAAATAAAGATAATTGCTGCAAATCCAAGGAAGAGGAAGGCATTGGTATCAAGGGATTGTCATATTAGATATTAGGTGGCATATTCTCTCCTCGCATATGAATAGACAAGGACAATCCTTCTCTATTTTTTTCCCTGATCCCTTCTTCCTTTCTCTAGCACACCAACAATCACTCTCGTCCACTTCTCACTGCCTCTACCGTCCTTATAGCAAGTGAAGTATTAATTCCATAATGATCTATGGCATCAAAAATATCTCGTGGTAACAAAAATATACTGCTCTGATATCTTCTCCCCCCAACCTGTAACCCCATAACCATTGGCATCCTGATGCAACCTCACCTTCAATGTGGCTATTTTTCTAGACTTGCCCTCCTCCTGTTGCACCAATTTCTTTCTCAACCACCGCCGTGGAAATTTTCAATTTCTTTTTTTTTTGCACCATCTTCATTTTCTGTGTACATTCTATCCTCCCCAGACCCCACATTATGGGATTTCACTGGGAATGTTGTTGTATCTTCATTTTCTGATATCTTTCCTCCCCTTCCCCCCCCCCCCCCCCTTTATTTAAAGTAATCTGGTGGCATCTACTCTGGAGTAACTGGTAAAGTTGTTGCCATGTGACATGGAGGTCACGGGTTCAAGCCGTGGAAACAACCTCTTGCAGAAATGCAAGGTAAGGTTGCGTACAATAGACCCTTGTGGTCCGGCCCTTCCCCAGACCCCGCGCATAGCGGGAGCTTTGTGCACCGGGCTACCCATTTTTTAAAGTAATCTGGTGGCAGGGATCCATAAAAAAAACATTGGCTTCTGATATCTTCTCCCCCCTACTTGTCACCCCAAAAGATAATATGCTATGTCACCTTGAGTGTGATTATTTTTCTAGACTTCTCCTACCTCATATTGCACCAATTTCCTATGTCACCTGTCACCTCAAAAGATAATCATTGGCACTCAGATGCAACCTCACCTTCAGTGTGGTTATTTGTCTAGACTTTCCCTACCTCCTATCTTCCATTTTCCTTCTCATCCACATGGCAATTTTTCTCTGTGTAATTATTAGTTTGCAGAATGTGAAGTTGATATCTATAATCTTTTTAGTAACGGATGTGTCTGGGCCAGCTTGCATGCACCTCGACTTTTCCACCAAGTACGTTCTACCTCTCTCCAACATAGGTATTAGTAACTCTGCTCACCAAAGCATAGACAAATAGGAAGAAATCACCTAATGTCTTGTCTCTCATGGGAATAACCACTTTCCAATTAAAATGGTAGGAGCTATTTTTGGAAGCCTAGTATTTTTTGGGATTAAATGGTTGGTTAGGTTGTAAAGCACATGTTGAATTCGTTCAAGTGACATCTTATCTAGTCTTATATCCAATGTATCGTATGCTGTCAAAGAATCTAATATCCAACCCAAGGTTCACCCAGAAACAATCAAATCTGAAGTGGTAGCAAGTTGGTCTTAGCCTCCACTTACCGAAGACCCATTATGTCTT
Source organism: Anisodus tanguticus (assembly GCA_034509755.1). Taxonomy (NCBI): domain Eukaryota; kingdom Viridiplantae; phylum Streptophyta; class Magnoliopsida; order Solanales; family Solanaceae; genus Anisodus; species Anisodus tanguticus. The sequence continues at coordinate 25,220,782 of CM067551.1, forward strand.
AAACTGAGGGAATAGTAAATGTTCTTGGCTACTAAACTGACTAATTATTGTATGCTAAACCATATGGTTTGTGGAACTGCTATAAATGGACCAGCTTGGTTTGGATTTTCCTTTATCAGGTAAGATGTAATTTCATTAAACATGCATCCCGTAGATGCTGAAAAGTTACATGCAATAGAATAGAAAGAGAAAAAGTAGTTCCTAAACAGTGATCATCCTATACGCCTTCTAAGGAGCTAACAAAGTCAAAAAGATGATCAAAATTATATACTGTATGATGCTAACTCCAGCAAAAAATGTTTGTAAGACATCTATACTTCAAAGTATGAATAGGAGAAGAGTTTCCTTCGAAGCATCCACTATTCCTTTCTAGCCATAGACACCAATGCAAGCTGGAACAGTCTACGAAAGCTTTTTGATTGTGTTCCTTACATTCCATTATCCCCAACTTCTGTAGCTTCTGTGATGCTATGAGACATAACCCACTGAATACCATAAAGACAGAGGAACATATTCCATATATCTGCTGCAACTGGGCAATGCAGAAACAAATGGCAGGAGTCCTCAGAATTTTGCAGGCACAGGTAACATCACCTGCTGAGGGAGATGCCCCTTCTAATTAAACTTTCATGTGTCAAACAACCTCCTTTAAGAGTTACCCAGCTGCAGCAAGCCACTTTGATTTGGGATTTTGACTTTGCAAACTAATTTCCATGGCCATTCATTAATGATGTTGTTTTTCATGTGCATGTATTTGTAGCAAGCTTTAACAGAGACACCTCTTCCCCTGCAGTTCCATATGATCCTTTCTTGCTTGCTTGGTTTGGATTATTTCACCTGATTGATTAAGAGCCTGTTTGGCTAAGCGGCTAAAAACAACTTATTTTGAAATGTGTTTTTCGAAAAAGCACTTTTGTTGAGAAACAATTTGTGTTTGGTTAATCTTCTTAAAAAGTGCATTTGAGGGTCAAATTACAGAAAAGGACAAGTATCAATGAACGTTTACTATTAAGATTATTTTATAGAGAGAAATTATTTTAAATATCTACATGAAAGACTTTAATTAAGTTTTTACTTTTAGTTAATTAAAATTTTAAAGTACATGTTAAAATTTTCAATTAATATCATACATAGATAAACCAAAAAAAAATATCATATAATATCAACATGGTGATCTAAATATACTAAAAAACATCAACCAAAACAAAATTTAAAATCATTCCATAAATTAAAATCCAACACAAAAATACAACGTAAAATAAAAAAAGGATTATTAATTAGAAATTAATGAATTAATAAGGGATATACTTGGTAAATATGTATTTATGGTAGGGATATTTTTTTCTTGAAAAAAATAAATTTCTGCTTTTGCTTCTGCTTTTTTCAAGCTTCTCCCCAACCGCAAAAAAACTACTTCTGCTTCTACTTAAAAGCAATTTTACTAATTGGTCAAACACCTCAAATAACCAAAAAAGTGCTTTTTCTAAAAAAAAACACTTTTGGCCTCAAAACCGCTTGGCCAAACAGGCTCTAAGTTCTCTTTTTTTTGGGTCTAATCAGTTTTATTAATCATAATAAGTATTCAGCTATCATATGAAAAGATAAAATTTTGGAGCTTTTACTTGCAAAAGAAACTGATTTTAAACAGTATGTATAATTACTACTCTATATAATCAGAAACTGTTTCATAATACAAGCCAACCAGGCTCTGTGCAGTGGGACCATCCACGTAATATGAGAAAGCAACACAAGTACCACTGCAAATAAATATAGAATTCTTACCAGGCTAAACTTGATATCAGGAATTTCACCCTTAAATTCAACTTCCCCTAAAGCATCTTCCAAATCCTGGTTAATTTTTCAAAAAGTTGGTGATGTTAGTACCCTATAGAGCTGATATCCGTTTACGCTTAAAGCAGTTGGCTTTAAAATGTGCAGTGGATACTTTTATGCACCATAAGATTAAAAGGTAAAAATTGCTGTGATACGACATGTAGATAATACCATGGTGACAAGGCGTAAATTAGTCCCTGGCTTAACAACATCCATTTCAGTTAGATCAAGCAAAAGAGACCCCCAATCACCATTTACAATGTGCACAATGGATGCAAGCATCGCATACTGATGCTTCCTTTTCATATGACAAAGCAAGCCAAAATCAAGAAACCTACAACAAGAGAGGGTTCGACCAGAGCAATAAGTACAAGATACTAACTCCTTTGTATCAACTAGAAAATTGGTTATCTTAGAAGAAACTGTAAAGATACCCTATTTGTGCTGAAGATGTGTATCTTAAATTTCCAGGGTGTGGATCAGCATGTAGTAACCCAGTGTCAAGGAGTTGAATTAATGATGCCTGTACTCCTTTGTTAACCTAGAGTAATAGTTGATGGAGAAGAATCTATCAGCATAAAAGGACCAATGATATTAGATGATGCATCTCACATCATGCCTTGCAGAAGAAGATAGTTCTTAATCTTTCAAGAAAACAACTCAAGTCTGCTTTCCATTTTCTTTCCAAATTGGTAGAGGAAAATCAAGCTAATATTGGGTACATAACGCAACCAACTTTTAATCACATTGTTTTTTTAGAATTCCTTTAAATCATATTGTTATTTTCCATAATCGATCAAGCACAGAGATATCATTTTGCTGACTCCCTTTTCTCTTTTTTTTCTTTTATAAGAACTAATCCCTTCTCTCTATTAATTTTGATTTCCTACAACTATCTACGATTGTCAAAATTATTAATTTATATAAGACGTTGACCTTGAATTATGCACCTCAGTAAATGCTTAGTAGCTTCACAATAAGGATTAAAATAATGTCTTGTTCCCAGCGAAGTAAAGAATGATTAACGAGCAAAACTAAATGCACCAGATCAAGTAGACGTCGTTTAGCTTCACTTTGGCACCCCTCTCCCTGCGTTGATTGATGAACAGCAGAATTCTCTGTGGATAACATCATCAAATCAGTTGGACTCTCACCAACCAACCATTCCATAGTCAAAACTCTCTTTCCGCTTAGACCTTGATAAACATTTGGAACACGGATGAAAGAATATGTAGAATGGAGTTCCTGCAGTAGATGTTTGACAAGAAGGTGAAAGAGAGAATCAGTAGAGCATATTTTCAGTTACTCATTGAAAAAAAAAAAAAAAAAAAATGTAGAAAAGAGTCTCATAGCTAGAGCATATTTTCAGTTACTCGTTGAAAAGGAAAAGAAAAAACAAATGTAGAAAAGAGCTCAGCTGTGATCCCGAAAAAAAGCATTAAACTCGGAGAAGACAATTTCATGTGTAATCAAGCTATTTAGGTTGGACCACCAAAATTTCATGGCAAAACTGCATGTGCTTGTTGTTTTATCGCTTCAAATAAACTACAACTTCAATGTGCACTCAGAATCAACTTAACAATAACAAGGAAAGCAATGTCACGGTTATTATCCTACTTATGTGATCCAGTCAAAGCATCAGAATGAACAACTGCTTCAATTTATATGAGAAGGAGCAGATTAATGCCAGACATAGTGTGTGTTTGGTATGGAGGAAAACATTTTCCGGAAAATGTTTTCCAATTTTCCCATGTTTGGTTGGTTAAAATATTTTGGAAAACAAGTTCCTTAAAAAAGAGGAAAATGACTTCCCTAATGGAAGTAGGGAAAACAAGTTCCATAAGTAACATTCCAAATTAATTGCCTCCTCCCCACACACCCAACGCCCCCAATCCCCACTCCTTGACCATCCCACCCCCACCATCCACGAACCCCACTCCTGCCCCTCCCACTCCATAGTATTTTGCTAAATTACCTATAAATGCTTCTGCGATAAATTTTCTTTGCTAATTACCGAACACTAGAAAATAAGTAAGAAACTTCTAAAGCCATCAAATACATTTACCGATGATTTTGGTTTTTATCTAACATTTTTGACTTCTAAAGCCATCAAATACATTTACCGATGATTTTGGTTTTTATCTAACTGCCTGCTCCCTATCTTCTTTTTCTTCCATTTTTCTTTGATTTCTTCATTTATTATGGAGGGAGGAGGTTGTACAAAAACCAACCAAATACCTTAAACTTCATGGCATTTTCAGCTTCGCATGTGTAATCTAACTCCCCAACCAAGCCTTTTCCAAGCTCATCTGCATAGAGACGAAGATCATTTTTCCTTTTTGCTATCTTCTGCACGAGTCCCAGCTGAAGCAATCAATTGCAAGGTTAGTCTTGAAGTCTATGATTACACGAAAAAAGAATCAGAACAGGTAATTAAGACACGGACCGCAACACGAAGAATATATACATCCCGAACTACGACATGGCGTAAGTCTGGTCGCTGAACTTTCACAGCCACACTTGAACCATCGAGAGTACTCCCTCTATACACCTACAGCGTGTAAAGACAATACTATGAATAGACAATTTTGTGATATTAAGTACTATCAATGACATTTCTCATATAAAAAATGTTACATAAAAGGGTGCATACTGAAATATCCTCGAATGAAAAATATTAAAATCATATCCAAAACAGAGATAAAAGCCACCTGACCAAATGAAGCTGCAGCAACAGGTTCTTCAGAGATGTAGCTAAAATATGTCGTAATAGGAGAACCCAAATCTTCCTCGATGATCTTCATGGCCACTTCCGTGGGGAAAGGTGGAATTCGATCATGGAGCTCAGACAGCGCCTGCAATCACCATTCGAAGCAAAGATGAAAATAGAACACGATCTACCATCTTTATATGTTTCAAGGTAACAGGAAAGAATATGGATACAGAACTCTAAGTGGCAGGTGTGGCACTGTAGATTCTTGTCGCATAACCAATAGGGATTTCTATGGAAAGACTAATCAAGAAAAAGCACACTATAACAAAGAACCCCACTGATCTACATATGTGACTTGAAAGCAGGAAGCACCCTGCTCCTGGGGTGGCGGAGTTGTGACCCGAGTCACAGGCTTTCATAATTTCAACAGATTCTAGTTGAAATATAAATAATATGTATGCATAGCAGGAACTGTTTTTTATTTTTGAAATAATGTGGAATAAATTCCAGTATTGACATGACAAACAACAAGAAGAAATATACCTGCTGGCTCAGGTTAAACCAATCTCTACTCAAATGGACCTTTAGGATCAAATAAGTATGTTCATTTCTAATCCAGGAATTATGTTGAGAACCAGCTAGCGATACTGTAGGTCCTTAGTTAAGGTTTCTACTTTAGTCCTCTTAAAGATTGTGAGAAATTATTGGAGAAAAATATTATTGAATTGTGTATCTACATTAGTACATTGATCCCTATTAATAGACACCACATCCTAATCCTTTTTCATGTAGGAAACTGTATACAAATCCTATTCCTATTCATATTCTAACACTCCCTCTCAAGCTGATGCATACAAGTCATATGTACCGAGCTTGTTACAGATGTAACTAATACGAGGACCAGTGAGGGACTTGGTGAAAATATCTGCAAGCTGATCACTCGATTTCACAATTTTGTAACAATATCTCCCAAGAGTATCTTTTCTCTGACAAAGTAACAGTAAATCTCAATGTGTTTAGTCCTCTCATGAAATACCGGATTTGATGTGATATGAAGGACCGCTTTGTTATCACACACAAGTTCCATCTGAGTGATTTCTCAAAATTTTAGTTCTTTGAGAAATTGTTTAATCCAAACTAGTTCACAAGTTGCTACAGCCATTGCTCGATATTCTGATTCTGCGCTAGATCGAGCAACCACACTCTGTTTCTTACACTTCCAGTTTCAGGACACCAAATTATCTCCTACTAGAACACAATATCCAAATGAAGAACGTCTATCAGAATGTGATCCTGCCCAAATAGCATTTGTATATCTAACGATCTGCTCATGGCCTCGATCCTCAAAGAGTAGTCCTTTATCTGGGGTTGACTTTATATATCGCATAATGCAGACAACTGCATCCCAATGACTATCTCAGGGAGAATCCATAAACTGACTTACAACACTCACAGGAAAAGAAATGTCCAATCAAGTCACTGTGAGATAATTCAACTAGCCGACTATATCTTTCAGGATCACCGATTGGCTCCCCCTTCCCTGTCAAGAGTTTAACATTCGAATTCATTGGTGTCAATGGGTCTACATCTCATCATTCTTGTCTCCTGAAGAATGTCTAAGTCATACTTACATTGTGAAATAACAATACCTGATCTGGATTGAGCAACCTCAATACCTAGAAATTACTTAAGTTTGCCGAGATTCTTAGTCTGAAAATGCTGAAAGAGATGTTTCTTTAAATTAATAATACCATCTTGATCATTGCTGATAATAACAATATCGTCAACATAAACCACCAAATAAATACATCGATTTGGAGCAGAATGCCGATAAAACAAAGTGATTAACTTCACTTTCAATCATGCCAAACTCCTAAATTACTATGCTAAATTCCCAAACCAGGCTCGAGGAGATTATTTTAGACCATAAAATGAACGACAGAATCGACACACCAGGTTAGACCCTTCAAAAGCAACAAAACCAGATGGTTGCTCCATATAAACTTTCTTCTTAGGGTCACCATGGAGAAAAGCATTCTTAATGTCCAACTGATAAAGAGGCCAATGGCAGACAACAGTCATGGATAGAAAAAAACGGGCATAGGCTATTAGCCACGGGAGAGAAAGTATCATGTAATCATGCCCAAATATTTGAGTATACCTCTTGGCAACAAGGCGAGCCTTAAGCCAATCAACATGACCGTCCGTACTAACTTTGACTGCCTAAACCCAACGACAACCAAAAGTAGATTTACCTGAAGGTAGAGGAACAAGCTCTCAAGTACCACTAGCATGTAAAGCAGACATCTCATCAATCATAGCATGTCTCCATTCTGGATGAGAAAGTGCTTCACATGTAGACTTAGGGACAGAGACAGAGGACAAAGATGATAAAAGGTATAATATGTGATGACAGACAATGACAACTTAAAAGGGTATAATGGGGGTTAGTATTATGAGTGAATTGCATACCTTTTTGAAGTGCAATTGTTTGGTTAGAAGGAGACAAGTCTGATGTAGGGGCAGGTCCTGATATAGGACGTGAATTATCTAGGCTTGACGCTGGACGCGAACGGCGATGATAAGTCAGGAGGAGTGGCACTGCGGATGGAGATGTAGAAGTAACTGTAGATTCTTCAAATATCGGTATGGGTAGATGTAAAAGTAACAGTAGATTCCTCAAAAGTTGGTATAGGTAAGACCTCAGATATGTCAGGATGATCAGAAAAGGATGTAAAGTAATGTTGAGACTCAAAGAATGTGATATCAGCTGAAGTAAGGGACCGATGAAGATCAGGTGAGTAGCAACGATACCTTTTTTGAGCCGCGCTTATCTAAGACACATTTAAGAGCACGAATGGCTAATTTATCTTTCCCAAAGACACGAGGAGGAAGAGAGTATAGAGGAAATTGGGGATACACTACTGAATAAGGAATTTGATTTTGAACGGAAGATGAAGGCATCCAATTAATTAAATAGCAAGATGTGAGAACTGCATCGCCCTAAAAATGCAGCAGAACATGAGATTGAATGAGAAGAGTGTGAGCAGTCTCAACGAGGTGCCAATTCTTCCTCCCTGCTACCCTTTTCTACTGAGAAGTGTACAAACAAGATGTTTAATTAATAATTCCTTGGTGAGTCATAAACTGCTAAAATTGGGAGGACAAATATTCCAAGGCATTATCACTAGGAAAGGTACGAATAGAGACACCAAACTGATTTTGTATTTCAACACAAAAACTCTTGAATATAGGAGACAACTCAGAATGATCTTTCATTAAGAAAATTCAAGTGCACCTTGAATAATTATAATAAAACTAACAAAATAACAAAATTCTAAGGTTGAACTATTCCATTAGGAACCGCCGATTTCTTGGTACATCACATTCATGCATTTACGGCATTCCCGCTGTTGACGTCCCATCGAGTTAGCTAGTGTTGGGTGAAAGGGATGACTCTACTAGGACCCTAAATACCAAAATGGACTAAGAAAAAAGAAACTCTGCATGACTCTCAATACTACGTGGAAAGGTAGTGCAAGTATGTTTTCTAAGTTGACACTACTCACAATCTAATGTGGACAGGCTAGACAAGCTAGGTACCATCTTTTGTAGCTTGAACAAACTCGGATGTCCCAAACGTTTGTGAATCAAGCCTGGAAAATCTGTAATTGGACATGCTATAAGGGAATTAGGAGAGGTAAGGTAGTAAAGGCCTTGCGATTCATGTCCTACACCAACGGTATATACTATATTGTGGTCTTGCTGCATACCAAAAGAATCATCAAGGAATATTATGGCACAATTTAGGGCACAAGTCAAACGACTGAACGATGCAAGATTAAAATGGCAATCAGAGACATAAAGAACAAGATTTTAAGTGACAGAGGATATGGGATTAGCTTGTCCAACTCCTTTTGATTTTGTTTGGACCCCATTGGCAAAAGTAACAGCGGGAAGAGAATGTGAATAAACAGTATTTGACAAAAGTAATTTATCACTAGAAATATTATCAGAAGCGCCAGAGTCCACAACCCACGATCCCAGGGTATCAGACTGTGCAATTGAGGCTACTTGTGGAGATATCTGCTTACTTGCTCAATACTGAAGATACTCATTATATTCCTCTTCAGATAAAATAAACACGTTGATTACTTGTAGTGTCAGTCTGAGCAACATGAGCATTCTTAAGTGGTCGACCATGCAAAGAATAGCATACTTCACGACTGTGTCCAGGCCTATTACAAGAACTACATTTGGGTCGAGATCTTCCAAAACGACCTCTTCTTCGTAGATTTTTCATGAACTGTGATGTTCTATTTTCTGATCTCCTCATTAAGGATTCTGAATTAATCATAGGACTTAAACTTCCAATTCTCGTATTTTTTTAGCCAAAATATCACAATCAAAAGACATGGTTAGCAGATAACCACAAATATTATTAGATATGCCTAAAAGTTATCTTGAAGATCGGAAAAATTGGCCGGAAAACTAACTGCAGTGCGTTGGATTAGGGTTCCAGCAATCTGAATCTTCAGAAAAATGTCACAGCATCCTCGGAAACTGCGGGCAACCCCAGGGAAGAGATATCGGCGTCGGAATCTGGAGATCTGGCTGGAAAAATAAGGAACCACTGAAAAAGGTACTGACTGTTGGTCTGAAACAGTGATAAATACTGCTGGGCAACAGCAGATTTGCTGGAAAACTGACAGGTCGCCGGATTAAGGTTCCAGCGGTTGGAATCAACTGAAAATGCAGGGAATAGCTCGAAAGGCTGGGCGACTCCTAGGGAAAAAGCTCTGCTTAAAAAGGGCGCCGAAAAATTGGCTCACGCTCTGACGTGTGTCAAACGCGTCGCTAGTGACGGACTGTTGAGCCGCGCGTCGGGCGCGTGAAGAGGCTTCTGCCGAAGATTTTTCTTGGTTTGCTTCCCGGAGCTTCCTGAACCTTATGGTAGCGTTGGTTTTCGCACAACACTTACCGAAAGAGAAGTGACGCAAAACAGTTGCCGGAATCAACGCACGGGACTGTGATGGTGTTTCTCACCAATGCTCTGATACCATGTGAGAAATTATGAAAGAAAAATATTATTGAATTGGCGTGGCCTCTGTGGAGAGATATGATTAGTGTGGAGAGATATGATTAGGAACGAAATTATACGGGACAAGGTCGGAGTGGCCTCTGTGGAGGATAGATGAGGGAAGCGAGGCTGAGATAGTTCAGATATGCAAAGAGAAGATGTGAGGAGTGCTAGTCAGGAGGTGTGAGAAATTGGCGGTAGCAGGAGTTAGGAGAGGTAGAGGTAGGCAGAAGAACTGGGGGAGGTGATTAGACAGGACATGAATAGAAAAATTGGAGGTCGAGAATTAGGGTAGAAGGTTCGTGCGAGTTGATTTTTTGTCGCATTGGGTGGGAGAGGTAGGAGCTAGCCTCTTCTCCTATTCTCCTTTTCTTAGTCGTATTGTTTAGGTATAGCGTAAATTCTTACTCTTTATGTATGTATTACTATGTGTTGCTCCATTTGCTTTATATCTGGATGTTTTATTGTCTTATTTTCCTTGCAATCATGCATCTACTATTCTTGCTTTTAGCCGAGGGTCTATCGGAAACAACCTTTCTACCCATAAAGGTCGAGGTAAGATCTGCGTACATCCTACCCTCCCCATACCCCACTTTGTGGGATTACACTGGGTATGTTGTTGTTGTATATCTACATTATTACACTGAGCCCTAGTTATAGACACTACATCCAAATCATTTTTCATGTAGGAAACTGTATACAAATCCTATATCTATTCCTATTCTATTTCTAACAAAGATGATGGTAAACCAAGCATTGATGAATTAAAAGAAAATGACCTGAGACTAAAGAAAAATGTAAAGTAACATGTAATCATCTTTACACGTTTAATCACTATCATCTTTGTAATGTTAACTTGGACCGCACCTCTTCAGCTGTATCAGATTAACAATTTTGGTGAAATTAGAGATGTGCATATGAGATTTGAAGTGACTTGGCGCGTGCATGAGATGAAGGTTTTTTACTGAACTAATATGTGTTCCATTTAACTTAAAACTGAGTATAATAAACTGGATAAACCATTATTCTACAGATCTGTTCTAAGATATTGCACTGAAGTAAAAGCAAAAGATACAACTTTAGTTCATATTGATACTTGTCTGCTATTTCAGAACCAACTTTGAGACTTTTCTTTGTTTTTGATAAGTGATTCTCAGTAATTATATTATCAGACTATCCTAACTATCCTCCCACATGTATAATTTCTTTTTTATATGGTAAATCCACCCTATTACTCAGGAGTTGAACAGTGGCCATTTCACACTTTTGCTCCTTTGGTGACTCAAAACCCCCAACCTTATGGTTTGAGGTGAAGGGTCCTTATAAGTTATAACTAGGCTATTCTCTCGTCGACATGTATGATTTCTCTTGAACCCTAAACTTTCTTTATAGCTTATTATTGTACCTTTTTTAGTTTTTAATACTTACAAATATTAGATCATCTGTGACATCAATTCAGTTGGATGATACAGATGGAGATTACATATAACAACACTACCAAGAGTTAAAGAGAAAGTCCAACCAACAAATCCTATGCACTACTAGTAGAAAATAATGCATATCAACTATGAAGCTTGATAGAATAGATATGGTGAAAAAAGTAGTATAGATGGCATGTGCATCAACCAACCTTTGTAATTTCAGAACCAATTATATCGGGCCTTGTTGAGAGAGACTGACCAACTGCACAATAAGAAAAAAAAAATATTAAACTGGTATCTATTGATTAGGAACGAGATAGACTTAAATATACAAGTCATTGATGACTTTAAATGAAAAAAAGAGAATAGCGCAATAGTTATGGAGAGCACTGGACAGTAACACCCTGAATTAAGGTAGTCCTCAATACTTACTCTTGATAAAAGTAGGACCAAGGTTTAGCATTGTTTCCTTTAAAACCTTCCCAAAAATGTAGTTTGACGTTTCCTTCTCGACATCTTCATTTGAAGTGGGGAGAAGTCCTGATATTCTGATTTGGATTGCAGCAGAAGTGAAGGCAACAAATACCTTACAAAACATACAGCTCCATAAGATTGCAGTTTTACGGATTAACCTTGTTAGCAGCTATTTATCAGTGTTATCAAAAGCGAAAAGCGCGAAAAAGCTCTAAGGTCAGATGGGGCTTTAAGCGCAAATTAAGTGTGGGTTTTAATGGAAAAAAGCGCAATGGTGCAAAGATACAAATATATATATGTTTAGTCCAAGACTAATAATAATAAGTATGAATAACAAATATATGGAAAAAGAAATTGTAAAAACATTACGATAAAGTGAAATATCAAATATCTAATGTCACCTCTTCAAGAGAAGCCCCTTGGCAAGGAATAGTATGTCTTACAGACTTGATGATGACACTAAAGCGCACATAAAGCGAGGTGAAGCGCTCAACATGTGTTTAGCCTCGCTTCAGGGCTTAAGCGCGCTTTAAGCACGCCTTTGACAACATTGCTCTTTATGTAGAGGAATCAGAGAAGTTAATAAGAAATGTTTCACAGAGTGATGAGCTGTAGGGAAAGAATACAAGTGTGGAATATGCCCAAAACTAGATATAAGCCATGAGCCCAAAGTTATTACCTCTCCATTTTTACCAGGATATTAGTAGCAAGCTATTGTATACAGTCATAAAGAAGTCATAAAACCTACACCAGGCAAGTGTTCCCGGTTTGACCTGCTTCAACATATAACAGTTGTTATTGTCAACTACAAATGAGGCACACAGTACGTGTGTTACATATCTTCCCCTATACACTCTTTAATTAATTATGTCAAATGCAAATTGATAGTACCTTTGGGGACATGATTAAAAAATAGGGAAAAGGGGCAAATATACCCCTCAACTTTGCGATATAGAGCAGATATATCCCTGGTTAAAAAGGTGGTGCAAATATACCCTCGCCGTTACACAAAGGGTGCATATTTACCATTTTCATTAACAGATTCCTATTTTCAAATTAAGAATCATTCACCCAATTTTTAAAATTAAAAATTACCTTTTTCCTTTAAAATATCATTGACCCGTTAATATTTTATCCTCGACCCGACCCAGACCCGACCAACATAAGAAAATTGCCTCTCTATCGTTTTATTCAACAAACAACCATTTCGGGACCTACAAACCCTCACCCTTCCCGTTCTTCCCCCACCAATTTTTTACAATAGAATGATTTGGGTTTCCACCGAGTTGATTGAAAATTGGGTGAGTGAAGAAGGAATGGGCCAAGATTGCCAAAGAGAGTGGCAAGATTAAGCTGAGGGTTATGATGTAAAATGTTTGTGGAGATCTCTTTGGGATGGAAATTGATTCTTTGAAAATTGAGGACAAGTTCAAGTTTTGAAGCTCTTCTGGTGACAACTCCATGGTTTTCTTGGTTCAAAATTGGATCTTTTAAAGAGGAAAGATTGAAAATAGAGGGTTAAAGGTAAGTGCAAGAGAGATTTCTGGAGTTATCCAGTGAAATCCCACAATGAGGGGTCTGGGGAGGGTAGAATGTACGCATGTCTTACCCCTACCTTGGAAGGTAGGGAGGTTGTTTCCGAAAGACCTTCGGCTCAAGATAAAGCAAAAAAAAAGTCATAAGGATAAGCAATATGAAAATGAAAATAACGAAAGTGAATAAGCCATGGTAAAGCAGTTTGGAAAAAAAATAGTATCTACCACAGAGAAATATGATAATCAAAGTACAAGAAACAACAAATAGTAGCACAGGTCAAAGCACAAGCGACTATAGAGCAATACTGCGACTACTAGTATAAAATGATAAGCGGAACTCCTATTAGCCTTCTAGCCTAATATAAGTCATCCATAATCTCTTATCTAAGATCATGTCCTCGATAAGCTGGAACTGCATTATGTCCTTTCTAATCACCTCTCTCAATACTTCTTCAGTCTACATCTACCTCTCCTGAAATCGTCCATAGCCAACCTCTCACACCTCCGCATTGGGGCATCTGTATCTCTCCTCTTCATATGCCCAAATCATCTCAGTCTTGCTTCCCGCATCTTGTCCTCCACCGAGGCCACTCCCACCTTATCTCGGATATCTTCATTCATAATCCTATCTCTCCTAATATGTCCACACATCCGTCGCGCCATTCTCATTTTTGCAACTTTCATCTTCCAAACATGAGAGGTCTTTACTGGCCAACACTCTGTCCTATACAACATAGTCGTTCTAACCACCACTTTGTAGAACTTGCCTTTAAATTTTGGTGGCACCTTCTTATCACACAGTACTCCAGAAGCGAGCCTCCATTTCATCCACCCTGCATCAATACGATGTGTGACAACATCGTCAATTTCCCCATTTCCTTGAATGATAGACCCAAGATACTTGAAACTGACTTTCTTTTGGATGTCCAGGGTACCAAGCCTCACTACCACGTCAGCCTCATGTGGTACGTCACTGAACTTGCACAAGTATTCTGTTTTGGTCGTACTCAACTTAAACCCTTTAGACTCCAGAGGTTATCTCCAACCTTCCAGCTTAGCGTTAACGCCGCTGCGTGTCTCGTCAATGAGGACTATGTCATCCGCGAATAACATACACCATGGCAACTCACCTTGAATTTACCGCGTCAATTCATTCATCACCAAGGCAAATAAAAACGGGCTAATAGCTGATCTCTGGTGCAACCCCATCACAACTGAAAAGTGCTCCTAGTCTTCTCCCACTGTCATTATCCTAATCTTGGCACTACATCATACATGTCTTTTATCGCCCTAATGTACGCCACAACTCTAGACTTCAAACATCTCCATATAACCCCCTTAGCACTTTGTCGTAAGCCTTTTCTAGGTCGATGAATACCATGTGTGAGTCTTTCTTCCTCTCCCTATACTGCTCCACAATTCTCCTTACAAGATGAATGGCTTTTGTACTTGAGCACCCCAACATGAATCCGAACTGATTCTCTGAAATGGACACGCTTCTCCTCACCCTCATCTCCACCACCCTTTTCCACACTTTCATAGTGTGGCTTAGCAGCTTAATACCTCTATAGTTGTTGCAACTTTAAATATAGCATTGTACTCCACATCCACTCGTCGGGCGTCTTTGCCTTCTTAAAAATGACATTAAACAACCCAGTCAGCCACTCCAAACCTGTCCTGCCTGCGTTCTTCCAAAATTCCCCAAGAATCTCGTCAGGTCTAGTCGCTCTTCCCCTGCGCATCATACGAACATCACCCTTAACCTCTTCAACCTTAATACTCCTACAATATCAAAAATTGTGACGCCTCTCGGAGTACTTCGAATCTCTCAACACAATGTCTCTGTCCTCTTCTTCGTTCAAGAGTTTATGGAAGTAAGACTGCCACCTCCTAATGAGAGCTTCCTCCACCAATATTTTGTCATCCTCGTCCTTGATGCACTTCACTTGATCCAGATCATGTGCCCTCCTCACTCGCCTTGGCTAGCCTAAACAACTTCTTATCCCTGCCTTTGTCCTCTAGTTCCGCATAGAGGCATTCAAAAGCTGTCATTTTTGTCGCCGAAACAGCTAACTTCGCCTCTTGTATCGCCATCTTATACCTTTTCCTATTTGCCCGCCTCTCCTCATCATCCTTGTTGTCTACCAACTTCACATACGCATCCTTCTTTGCTTCCACCTTCCCTTGGACTTCTCCATTCCACCATCAGTCCCCTTGATGCCCACCATACCTACCTCTCAAGACCCCCAGTACCTCTCTAGTTGCTTCTCTAATGCAACTGGTCGTCCTATCTCACATACTGCTTGTATCCCCTCTACTCTCCCAAGCCCCCATAGCCATCAACTTCTCTACCATCTCTTGGGCACTAGACATGGTCAAACCTCCCTACCTAATCCTCGGTTGGTTATCCACGACCCTCTTCTTCCGTTTCCTTCTAATCTCCAAATCCATCAACGGGAGCTTATGCTGAGTCGTACAGTTCTCACTCGGGATGACCTTGTAGCCTTTACAAAGACCTTTATCATCCTTCCTAAGGAGCAAAAAGTCAATTTGTATCGCATCCATCGAACTACGAAAGGTTACCAAGTGCTCATCTCTCTTCGGGAAACTCGATTTAGCTACTACCAATCCAAAAGCTTTAGCGAAATCTAGAAGTGAAACTCATCTTCCGTTCCTGTCCCCGAAGTCAAAACCTCTATGCATATTGTCATAACCCCCTGAAATTGACCCGATGTGTCTATTGAAATCTCCCCTACAAATAGCTTCTCAAAGGGTGGTATGTCTCCCACTATGTCATCCAAATCCTCCCAAAACTGCCTCTTCTCCTCCTCGTCCAAGCACGCCTGCGGCGCGTAAGCACTAATAATGTTCAAAGTGAACCCTTTAACGACCAACTTAATCGCCATCATTTTGTTGTTGACCCTCCTAACCTCTATCACCTGATCCCTGAGCTCACTATCTACTAAAACGCCAACCCCATTCATATCCCTCGACTTAATTGAGAAACATAACTTATAATCGTCCATGTCCTTAGCTTTAGATCCTACCCATTTGGTCTCTTGGACACAAGCTATATTAATCATTTTCTTCTTAATAATCTTGACTAACTCTACGGACTTCCCCGTTAAAGTTCCAATATTCCAAGACCCTACTCTCAGCCTAGAAGCTCTGTTGGCCCACTTACCCCCCTAACCCTAGCCCTCGTCCCCGACTGAGAACATGATCCTAGTCTACCATCATTTACCAAAGCCACTAAAAGGGCAACCCGGTGCACTAAGCTCCCGCTATGCGCGGGGTCCGGGGAAGGGCCGGACCACAAGGGTCTATTGTACACAGCCTTACCTTACATTTCTGCAAGAGGTTGTTTCCACTACTTGAACTCGTGACCTCCTGGTCACATGACAACAACTTTACCAGTTACTCCAAGGCTCCCCTTCCATTTACCAAAGCCACTAAAGCAAATAAAATGGGGTGGAGGGAGTATTATTTTTTTAGTATAAATTTTGCCCACAATGCTCAATGCTTATCTACCCTAAGCTAGAGTCCGTTTACGGCTACAACTGGACTGGCCATCTTCGTCATTATTTCTCCGATCACTATTGAAGCCCTAGAGATGTGATCAAGGGATAGAGATGGTGGGGAGGAATGGTTGTGTTTGTTGAATAAAATGATAAAGAGGCAATTTTCTTAAGTTGGTTGGGTTTGGGTCGGGTCGAGGATAAAAGATTAACGAGTCACTGATCTTTTAAGGGAAAAAGGTAATTTTTAATTTTAAAAAGGGAGTAAATGGTTTTTAATTCAAAAAATAGGGTTAATGAAAAGGGTAAATATGCACCCTTTGTATAACGACGAGGGTATATTTGCATCACTTTTTTAATGATGGGTATATCTGCTCTACATCGCAAAGTTGAGGGGTATATTTAGCCCTTTTCCCTAAAAATATAAGAAATTGGCTAGTAAAAGGTAAGACAATATTGGTTGATAACAACCAATATTAAGGACGAGGAACATAGTGAAGTGAACAATTTGGCCCTATCACTACTCAAACTAATGGTAGGAAAGCCTAGACACTTCAGGATTTGAATGTTAATGTATGACCAAGGTAGTTATGGGAGACCAATGAAGTTACTCCAAGGGACTAGAGCTTTATTAATGATAAGATAACCACATACTCAGATGTGCATGCAGTAAAAGAACTCATGGCTATGAATTAATCATATGATATGAGGTATATATGTATGCTTTGAGGTCTAGACTTATAAACAACTCTAGGTCACTTCCGGATAGCCCTGGGCCCAAAGACTAAACCAAAAACAATAACTTCCAATTCATGCCAAATTGCTCCCAGAAGGTTTGTAAATTGAGTTTCTTTTTTTTTTTGAGAAAGGTAACAATCTTGTATATATAGCAAAAGGCAGAACTAGGGTAGTGCTGAAAAGGGTAATTACAAGCTCAAGAGCCAAAAGGAGACTGTTCAGAATATTGTGTATGAAGCTGAAATATATCATTCTAAAAGACAGGACACTAGATGCACGATATAACTTGTGCTCAAAATTCAGTTAGACTTATAGTGTTGCGAAATCCAAACAGGTTGTTGACCATCAGCCGAAATTTGACTGATTGAACAGAAACGATGAACCAAAATCACAGTCAAGTGTCATAATAAATGCTCTTAATTACCTCAAGCAGACGAAGAGCAACCACATGGGGTCTCAAATTGAAATATTCTGACACTTGTTCCAGATCAAATGTTTCAGGAAGTGGCTTGGTCCATCGCTTTGATATGCAGCAGAAATAATTAAGATATGTCTCCAACGCTTTGAGATCAGCGACAAACAAGTCAATGCCAGATAGTTCTATCAAAAGATGTCAAGCCTCAAAGTCAAATATTGTAGAACAAGAATGCATAAAGTTTATGTTTACAGTCTAACAACCTGAAGATGGACATGAGTAATAAACATAACCCTGGCACACCACACACAGAGCCATAAAGAAAAGACAGCAGCATTTCCTAGATCTTATCATAGAGAAACAAAATAGCTGATGCGAGCCTTCCTTGACAAACTTTATAAGGATAAAGCAAATTTTGACTCCAGCCCTTCAATAGGAAAAGGATTCCCTCCAGTGGATTTTGCTCCATTCTCTTAAATGGAGTTATCGATTTGTATCATGTGTTAGAGAATTACTTTTGAAGGCATCTAGCATTATAAACTCAATCTTTTTCAATGTTCGTTTAGACTTTGCTGCTTCTTTTCTTGCGCAATAGCAAAAGAATATAAACTGTATCCAAGAAAAACAGATTACAAATAGTTCTTTTTTTCTTTTCTTTCATTTTTTATCTTTGTACTTGTTTATTATTTATTTTTTAATTAGTTAATGTATTAAGAGAAAGTTAATCATATAATTTGTCTACTATGTTAAGATGCACTAATTTCAAACCTTTAAAAGTTATTCTTAAAACGTGACACACATTCATAACTCCAGTGAAGAGTAATGGAGCAAAATTTATTAGAGGGAATCCTTTCGGTATGCTAACTTACGCCAATGGACCAAAATGACTAGAGGGAATCCTTTCCCTATGCTAACTTAAATTGGCCAATGGACCATAAAAACTCATGCTCGGATATTTTAATTTTTGAGACCAGGTTTGTGGCAAAATTAATGGAATCAAGAATCAAAAAGTTAGTAATCTTTCACTTTGACTTTACCTTAATAAACGAAGAACTTAAGACGTTCTTGAAATTGAAACCCCTATGATGAGCTAACTTGGCGTAGAAAATATACACACAATACCGACTAATATATGTTCTTACTCTTATGCATAAGTATAAATACGATCAATTAACAGTTGGTTAGTGCCTTAAGAGGTGGACAGAGTACACTTAATGTAAGGCCCTCCCACTTCTTTGAGGTGATATGCACCAATCTAACATACTGGAAAGGATTTTGTAGTTCCTTCTTCGAACTTTCTCAATGTTATAATGGGGCTCAAAAGAATAAAAGGTCTTTTAAGTTTAGCATATAGCTATTATACTCCATCATCCACCAACATCTTAGATCAATACTCTGCAATCCACTCACAAAATATAAAAGATGGTTGAAGTGTCTTCTTATTTAACTTTACCCTTGAAGGTAGTAATATTGACCCACCCTGCCCAACCCAAAAAATAATAGTAGAAATAAAGACCTCAGACTTGGATGGAATTCTAAGGGCATTCTCATGCACATTGTGATTGATAAACTTCCTTGAAATTTAGAATGCATTACCTCAACTGATGTCTAGTGTGTTGGTTCGGAGACATTACAACAGAGGTGACAATTAGTGCAGAAAACGTCACTGAATACAGAGTAGGTGGAAAGTTCGACCATGGCCAAAATTGAGTTTCACTCGTGATGTGAAGATAAGAGATCATAATGAGAAAGTGGCATGTAAGGGCTGAACTCTTTCTAAATTGGTGATTGTTTGAAATTAGACGTCCTCAATAGATAGTGCAACCTAATCACATCTTGGTCTATGACTACTCTTGAAGAAACTGGTATGGAAGATTTTTAAAGATCGGCGATGAAACATGGAAAAGAATAGAACAAGGTGGAGAAAACCTCAACTTGATTATTCCCTCAAGCCATTGGGGTTTAAATAGCTAAGTATACATGTTTTAAGAAAGGAAAGAGAATCAAATACTATAGTTTCAACATCCTAGAATATCGACAAGACTCTAACACTCCCCCTCGACCTAAAGAAAGAAAATCATATAAACCAAGCTTGCTACAAATGTTAGCTGGTATGAGAACTAGTGAGGGACTCGGTGATATCTGCAAGATAATCAATTGACTTCACGAATTTTGTAACAATGTCTCTTAGGAGTATCTATTTTTCTAATGAAGTGACAGTCGATCTCAATGTGTTTAATTCTCTGATGAAACACTGAATTTGATGCAATATGAAGAACGTGGTTATTGTACACAAGTTCCATCCGATTGGTTTCTCCAAACTTCAATTCTCTAGGCAGCTATTTAATCCAAATTAGTTGGCAAGCTGCCATACCATTGCTTGGTACTCTGCTTCTGCGCTAGATCAAGAAACACATTTAATTTCTTGCTCTTCTAAGATACCAAATTAGCTCCTACCAAAACAGAATATCCAAACGTAGATTGCATATTAGAGTATGATCCTTCCCAATCAGTGTATGTGTATCCAACAATCTAGTCAAGGCCTCCATCCTCAAAAAGTAATATGTTATCTGGGTCGATTTTATATATCGAAGAACACAAACAACTTCATCCCAGTGATTATCACATGGAGAGTCCATAAACCGACTACACTCACAAGAAAGGCAATGTAGGGTCAGGTCACTATGAGAAGCTCAACTTACTAACCAACCACCTATAATTTTCAAGGATCACCAAGGGGCTCCCCTTATAGTGGCAGAAGTTTAACATTCAGGTCTAGATGAGTATCAATGTGTCTATAGCCTGGAATATCGAGGGCATACATCGTCGTGAGATAACAATTCCTGATTTAGAGTAAGTGACCTCCATGCCCTAAATACTTCAATCTGCCTAGGTCCTTCGCTTGGACGTGCTGAAAAAGATTTTGATTCAATTTAATTATACCCTCTTGACCATTGCCCGTGATGGCTATATCATCAATATAACTACCAAATAAATGCTCAAATCTAGAACAGTATGTCAATAGATTACAGAATGATCAGCCTTATTGTGACTCATACCAAAATCTTGAATAATCATGCTACACCTATCAAACCATTCTCGAGGAGACTGTGTCAGACAATATACGAACCTACGTAACCGGCATACAAGACCACGAGCCCCCTCTCCCGGCAACAAAACTAGGTGGTGGTTGCTCCATATATACTTCATCCTCAAGATCACCACGGAGAAAAACATTCCTAATATTGAACTAATAAAGAGGCCAATCGCGAAGAACAACCATGAATAAGAAGACATACATATGCTATTTTAGCCACATGAGAGAAAGTATCACTATAATCAAGCTCAAATATCATAGTATACCATTTGACAACAAATCAGGCTTAAGTCAATCAATGCATAAACCCACCGAGAACCAATGGTAGATTTACTTGGAGGTAGAGGAACAGCTTACAAGTAACACTAGCATGTAAAGCAGACATCTCTTCAATCATAGCATACCGTCATCCAGGATGAGATAGCGTTTCACGTGTAGACTCAAGGATAGAAATAGAGGACAAAGATGACACAAAGGCTTAATGCGATGATACTAGATGATGATAACTCAAATAGGTATAAAGGGGATTGAGATTATGAGTGGATCAAATACCTTTCTGAAGTGTTGGCGGTGGACTAGAAGGAGACAAGTTTGTAGTAGATAAAAAATCTGATACAAGACGTGAATCATTTGGACTTGATACTAGACCCTAGAAGTGATGATAAGTTAGAGTGGTAGAGTTGTAAAAGGCTGAACTGGAGCTATAGGTAGTGGAGCTCACGAGTAAGATGAAGGAGATTGTGACTGAATCTCCAAATGATGGAATTGGTAACACTTTAGAAATGTCCAAGTGAACACCTCGATTTGTGAAGTATGATTGGGTTTCAAAGAAGGTAATATTAGCGAACATAAGGCGTCGCTGGAGGTCAGGTGAATAGCATTGATATTCCTTCTACACTCTCGAGTAACTTAGGAATACGCATTTAAAAGCACGAGTAGCTACTTGTCTTTTCTCAAAGTAAGGTTATGAACAAAACATGTATTCCCAAGAACACAAGGTGGAAGTCTGGAAGAGAGAACAAAGGTGAGTGTGGGAACAAAACACAGTATGGAACTTGATTTTGGATAGTTGAGGACGCCATATTTTAATATGATAACCGGGTGTGGGAGTTGCATCCCTCCAAAAACGCAATGGAAAATGAGATTGTATGGCTAGGGTACAAGACATCTCAATGAGATGCCTATTTTTTTCAACTAACCACATTTTGTTGAGATGTGCAAGGACAAGATATATGATCCCATGATAGTTCATAAACTGCTAAAATAGAGAAGATCAACATTCTAGTGCGTAATAACTACAAAATGTATTGAGAGAGACCCTAAATTAATTTTAGATATTACCAAGAGAAATTTTTAGGATATGAGATTTAGAAGGGACTTCCACAATTGGGAGGTGATTGAGTTTCAAAGATTGTTGGCCCTTCTACATAGGAAAGTCAATCCAGTTGATAACCCTATGCTTTGTGGTGGAGTTTGGGGAATAATGGAATTTTCTTTGTTAAATCTTTCTACGAGAAACTTTTGGTTAGGGAGGATGATGTGTTTCCATGTGATGCAATATGGATACCGCAGGTACCTAGGACGATGTGTTTTTTCTCTTAGCTAGCTGCTAGAGGTTGATCTTGACGACAGAAAATCCTAGGAAGCGGAAGGTTCTTTGTGGCAATTGGTGTTACATGTGCAAGGAGACGGGCGAGGACGTGAATCATCTTCTTCTACATTGTGGTTTTACCGTGAGGTTATGGTGGGATATGCTTCGGTGGTTTGGAACTTCTTGGGTTGTGCCAAGAACGGTAAAAGATTTGATGTTTTGTTGGAGGAGCAGGAGGAAGACAAGACGTAAGGCATGGAATGTGGTTCCTCTTGCAATAATGTAGGTGGTTTGGAGAGATAAAGAAGAGAGCTTCGACGGGGTAGAGTCGAGTTTTAGTCAGTTGAGGAGTAGCCTCCGGTCTCTTATTTTCTTTTGGTGCACCCATAAGATACCTAGTTGTATAGAAGAATGGGTGGATTTTTTAAAGAATCCTATTTTTTAGATTTTTTACCTTTTGGTATACCCCTTGTATACAGTCTGTTTTATGACCATGTTTATAAATGAAAATATCTTTCCCTGATCAAAAAAAAAGATATTACCAACAAATATCTAAAAAATAAAAAACAACTCAAATTGATTTTTCGTCAAGAATATCCAAGCGCGCCTAGAATAATCAGTAATGAAACTGACAAAGTAGCAGAATCCCAAGGTAAAACTGACTCAACTAGGGCCAAATATCTGATCGAACTAAAGTGAAAGGTGACTCTGCTCAATTATCAGAATGTCGAAAGAAATGGACCGAGTATGCTTACCGAGTTGACATGACTCGCACTCTAAAGTAGAGAACTGAGATAAACCACGTACCATTTTCTAAAGTTTTGGTATACTAGGATGTCCCCATTGTCTGTAAATCAGTAACAAGACAAGTTGTGCAAGGAGGACAAAGTGTAAGTGATTGAGGAAGTATAAGGTATTAAAATCCATGAAGTTCATGCCTGATACCAATGATTTGTCTCCTACTACGTTCATGTATGACACCAGAATCATTGAAGAATATTACTGAGCAGTTAAGTGTTTGGGATAAACAACTCATAAATATGAGAATAAAGAACTGAATTCAAAGTTAAAGGAAGTGGGTCAGTTGTCGTGGTTTGAGATCCGTTGGGCACCGTGACTATCGGAAGAGACTGAGAGTAAGATATTGTAACGAAAAGAGATTTATTACTAGAAATGTGATCAGATGCACCTGAATTAATGAACCAAAGACTAGAAGAATAAGATTTGGGAGACACAAGTCACATTATTACCTGTCTGAATGACCGAAGTTACCTCAGAGAATGTTTGTTCATGTGATTTGTGTTGAAGGAACGCACTATAATTAGATAAAGATATTATCTGACTTCTTGCATCACGAAAACTCATCTTCAACCTCTGTCAAGTGTCACAGCAAGTCAATAGGAGCAATATCTTATCAAACGTACAATACTTGGCCGAAAAAATTGTCTTGCCCGAAGAGCACTCAGATCTGATTAGAAAAATAAAACACCGGACAAAAAGCAGTTACCACATAGATTTGGTCCTCGGTACCAAAAAATGGAAGGAGAATAACTAAAAATTGAAAAATCCACCAAAAGATGAGACTGACACTGCCAGAGCAGAGTTCCACCGATCAAAAATGAATGAAAATAGGATGGGTAGGGTCGGATTGTGTAGGGGAGTCACATAGAAGAATCTCGCGGGGATCTAGTCAGAAATGAAAACACGCACCCAGCACGTGAGCTGATGCCTCGCCAAAATTTAGGTTTCTATCAGCACGTGGAGGTGCGTCCGATATCTATTTCAGGTTTCGTCTGTTTTGGTTGTTGTAGGATTCCGAGCCAAAGGTAGTATGAATTTTTACACAACACTGTCAAATTTTGGAGTTGAGTCGGACAGCTTCCTCAATCACCAAAAAACACACGGTGGCTACCTTTTGTCATTGGTGATTCCGCGAGAATTTACCACAAGGACTCTGATACCATTAGAAAAACAACAACAAACCCAGTGTGATCCCACAAGTGGGTATGGGGAGGGTAGTGTGTACGCAGACCTTACCCCTACCTTTGGGAAGGTAGAGAGGTTATTTCCGATAGACCCCCGGTTCAAAGCAAGATAAAAAGGAGGCGGTAGCAACAAGTATAAACAACAACAAGATAATAAGATAACCGAGGCTAAAGATCTGAAAGACTAGAACAAGGTGGAGAAAACTGAGCTTGATTATTGTTTTAAGTAATTGGGGTTTAAATAGCTAAGTATACATGTTTTTTTAGACCTTTTCCAAAAACAGGAAATCTATCACGGTGGGACAACTGTTATATTTAAGATGGGTACAAGATTCTAACAATGCAAAACCAATTTAAGATGGGTAATGATTAGTTTGAGGCCTTAAGGCAAACAAGTTTCGGCAGTGATGAAGTTTGTGGTACGCGATATGACTTAATCAATTATTTTGATCCTAATTTGGCTGAACCAACAACTTAATTGGAGCAGTCATTAAAGAAAGTTGCAACGAAAAAAACAAGAAGGGAGGTGATCCTTCCTTTTCGAATGATATGTTACAAGGGAAACAACAAATTGCAGAGTTGCATAAACTTGAATAGCAACTAAAGAAGCATGCCAAAATCGGATAATAGGGGGAATAGGTCGTCTTTTACATGAAAGAAATTGTAAGGCAAGGGGGAAATAATTTGAGCCAATATACTAACGAGCAAAACCCTAGAATTGATCCCATGACTCTCAAGATAAAAGCATTCAGAAGATTCGTTGTTACAATTGAAGCAAATCTGATGTCAGCGTTAATTGAAAATAAAAGACCGATAAGATAAACATGAAAGAAATTCAGCCCATAGCATGCGACGAGGAAGCGAGGTCTTATTTTCCTATGGATGATAAGGACAGAAAATACTTAGAGATAACTCCATGACAAATTAAAGATAATCTTACAATCGATAGAGGTGTTACAATCAATTGAGACACTTAAACTCACATTAAGTGCTAACAAAGGTCAATTTAATACTGATCAGCTCCAAGGAAGGTGAAAGTCTTGAAATGAGTTAAGAGAAGAATTCTCAAATTGAGCAAGCAACCGTGGGTTTAGATTCATGGTTTCGAAGGTGAGACTATTCATATTCCTTCAGATTAAAAGGAAAGGGGTCATGTTTGAGGAAAATGCTCCTAAGAGTCCAACATATATGGAAAAGCTCTAAGGACGCTTAAACTTTTGGAAAAAATGTAAATTATGATGAGGATGGCTCAAAAGAGAAAGGGAAGGGCAAGAAGATTCCATTTGGCAAAAATGAAGACAGATTTTTGAGCTACAACGTCTGAATAACAAAAAGCTCAAAGTGGTTAGGACTATTCTAAAGGAATGGGGTGAAGATATCTATTGCCTACTCGGACAACTTTAAGGAGCAAACGAGTTTAGTGGGTAGAAATGGAATCCAAGGTAACAACAAGGAATTATCATTGATGAGGGACAAAAAGGTATAGGAACAGAGATAGATAAAGGAGAATAATTGTATCTCAGTAATTCTAGAAAGTGTATACATATATATATGAATTTTTCATGGAGTTCACGGACCATGCCTAAGAAAAATAGGAGCTCTGGTCAGAGTTGGCTACAATGCAATAAGAGGGGTATGTGAAAGGCCATGGATAATTGAGAGGACTTCAATGTAATTATGCACAATAAAGAAAGAATATTGGCCAGTGGAGTTACTAAAGTAATGAAAGAATTCTTAAATGTGACACGAACTTTTATTAGCAGACCCTCCAATACATGGCGGATAACACACAAGGTTTCGAGGGAGTAATAGTAGTCCGATTTCTAGAATATTATCTCCAACGAATAAGATGAGTCTGTTAAGCTATTAAAACAGAAGGTGCTACTCTGGCTAGACAAAGTACAAAGATACTTCTTATGGGACATGAACAGGGAGATGAAGAAGTACCATTTCAATAGGCATTTTAATGACCGGAGACTGACACAGTCCAACCATTATAACATGTTGGCAAACTGTCTCGGGAGGAAAACACAAAAGACTCAGTAACATGGTTACCTATGAATGACATAAAATTCATGGCGGCCAGACCTCCATATATTTCTGTCGAGAGAAGGAAATGAGACTAATGAACAATGGTCCTAGAAATACTATCAGAGTACTAAAGAACCTAGAAAGTGGGTTGCTTTGGATGGTTAGCCTCCTATGACGCATGCTTGACACATACATATGCAAAGAAGTGAATAAATCTCTTGCAAAAACATGTTTTTGTGAAATGTCTGCAAAATCAGTAAGAAACATCCTTCTTCATTGTAAACACTATGGGAGGTTTGGTGCATCTTCTTGAAACGTACAGAGTTCAACGGGTGGTGCTTGAATGTGTCAGTTGGCAAATGTCAAGGAAATATCAGTAACTAATTTGCAAGATGAGCCACCCTTACATTTTCTGGATAATATGACAAGAAGGAACTCACAAATAATTTGAAGGAAATTCCGATCATATCTCTTTGTAAACCATAGGACAGCCCGGTGCACTGAGCTCCCGTATGCGCGGGCGGGGTCTGGGGAAGGGCCGGACCACAAGGGTCTATTGTACGCAGCCTTACCTCACATTTCTGCAAGAGGCTGTTTCCACGGCTTGAATCCATGACCTCCCGGTCACATGGCAACAATTTTACCAATTACTCCAAGGCTCCCCTTCCCTCTTTGTAAACCATACACGCAATCAAATTTAAATTTTGGTTTAGATCAACAATGTAAATTATGTAGGCACCGTATTAAATTTCCTAGGCTCCTCACATATTCAGTTGAATTATATCTAGAAAGCTTCTTTTGTGAACCTTAATACAACCTTGGTGCTGCAGTTTCTTCATTTAATAAAATTGCTCTTACTTATGAAAAAGGAATTAAAAGAAAAGGGGAATTCTCATGTATGAATCTACAGACATAACCATAAGCCTTTCCACTCTTCTCTGCCATGTCATTTTATCCTCTCTTCTAAGGGATAATAGAATGACATTACCAAAGCATGAATCACTGATGATTGAACCATTTCACCATCCTGCAGATGCATCCCATAGTAGACAAATCAACTTATTGTTCTTCATCAACACCATCAAAGGAACAGTGTCATCTATATCAAAAAAAAATGTAGTTGCACCACTACAAGCAGTAAATCACAAGTGGAAAACTCTACTGATCTTTCTGAACAAAATTTCCAACTCCATCTGCCTAGAACTGGGACGGGTGTTTCACAAGCATACTGTGCTAAACAAAAGATATAAGAAAGATCCATCTGCCACTTATCAACCACTGACTAGGGTCAATCTTTTTAATCTACGGTCTAACTGGTATAGTTTCCAGAAATCAATGAAAATCTGGTAGCATGTAGTTAAATAGTAATACCCAACTGAAGTACCCCATCTCCCACGTGACTACAGGTACAATTGACTGGTGACTCGAACTATTTTGACTTCAATCCTGTGTAATAGGTAATAGCTTACTTTCAGTTACTCTCCTATCTGATGTATTTTGGTGAGCTTCTTCATATTTTCCATTCAATCATACCATTAACATACTTCCCCAAAAATCATGGAAAAGCAAGTACATTATAATACAATTAGGCACTCGTAGCATCCCATCTACACATTGATACCAATGAGAAGTATTAAGTCACAAGATAGACTTTTTGATAAGGAAAAATGGGTAATGGGGTGAGAGAGGCTAGAACTCTTGACCTCGAGATCATTAAAAAGCTATGAGATAAGTCACTTAAATGTGGGTTTGTCAAAGCCCTCATAGGAAACTCTTCTTTTTTTCCCCAAAATGGTTGTGTCTTTATCAGTCCAATCACATCATGCTCCTATGCACACTAATTCAGACTAATTGTAATACCTATTTCTTCAGTTTCATGGTTTAAAATGCTCTCACTCCTGGACTATACATGGTCATGGAATCTAGAAAATAGGAAAAATAAGTAGCATGTTACTGAGCATAATATCAAACACATACTCAGCATTACATGACACAGATTTACACATAACAAGGTAGAACATGTTATACTAATTTCAGTTGAAACCAAATTCCAAGTAATCCAAAAGAGGAACCTGGGTAGTGAGGGTGAGGCCAGGAGGGAGCATTTGAAGAGGCCCGTGGGTCCTCAACATGACGAAGCCAAATGAGATCATCAAGGGACTTTGTGAGTTTAGGAATGCGAAAGGTTTTGTTAGCCCATTGCAGCCCTTTGCCAATTCCCTCCTTTATAAACTCCGCGTCCTTTTTAACCACCTCCGTTACTTTCCCAATAGCATTCCTTTCCAATTTTTTCCTTTGGGTGTTGCTGTTTTTCCTGATTGTGCCGGAAGAAGCCCACACTTTATGTGGTGCTGCTAATGCTGCAGCAAATGGCATTTTGGACTTCAATACACAGAATTCTAATTTCATAGGCAGTGCAAATGGAAGAGGAAACAACTGTGTAGTGAACGGAAGCGAACTATTTATGCCTTCGTTTTTGTGGCTCTGGTTGAAGCATTGTGACTTGTGTACGTGGAGTCTAGATTAATTAATTTTCAACCGGCTAAGTTGAAAGTTGAATTATTTAGAATATGTAACCACATTTTTACCCTTTAATCAACTATTACTTACTCCTATAGTGTTTTGGTACAAAAATGTAAATATACATTTAAATAAATACTGCTCTATCACTTCTTTTTTTTAAGTATTGTACATTAATGAATGAACCACCATAAAGTCTCTTCAACATATCACATATGATGTTTAATGCATTTGTCATTATTTGTATTGATTTATAGCCAGACTAAATTCATGAAATCTTTGTTCCGTTCATATTCCAATTGGAAATATGAAAGGTTATGTTTGATATTTGTAAAAGCTCCTCATTAATATATATTGTACAATGAATGAGCCAAAAAAGTTAAAGATCTTTCTGTGACTTCTCAAATTCTTACTTATATATAGACATAGTTTATTAGTCTTTGATATTTTTACATTAAAGCTCTCTAATATATATAGACTATTTCACAAGAATTTCTCTTGATTGTGTCATATGATAATATTGATTTCTCCATTTGCAGGCAATAGAAAATGACTTTATCATCTTCATTATCAAGGCTGGGTGCATGAAAACAGTGAAAAAAATGATAGTCTTACTCACAGCTGCACTTCAGCATGTTGACACTACAGATTTCGATGGAGACGATAGCTACATATCATTGTTGCATCTTATGTTTGGTTAGATGCTACTTCACTAATTTGCTCCTTCTACTAATATATATAGTTCTTTTGTAATCAATTATTAATCTTTGCCATCTTATATGTATTCTTTGTAACAAGCACCTACAAATTTAATTTCTTACAATTTGTAAATGTTGATTGATCATTTTCATGGGTTATTTCTAGACTTCTTTCTACATGAAATTTTTTAAATTTCTTAAATAATTCCCTAAAATAGCTTATTTACGATTAAGCAAATTATATTAGAGACGCTAACTTAGATTAGAAAAAGTACATTTTGCGCACACTTTTTATAGAGTACCCAAATCATTTTTATTTTAACTAAAAGATTTGGAGAGAGTTTCTACTTAGATTAAACAAACAGTGTTATAATTATCTATATCACTAACTATGTAGAAGACCAAATGTATGAAATTCTTATATGTGAATTGGCATCGAAGTTTCTTCATCTCTTTAACTATTTTTGTAACGACCCGATCGATCATTTTTAGAATCGATGCTCCATTTTACGTGTCATTTATTCTAGAATCTCCATAATAATTATTTTGACTTGCTTGCAAAATTTGAAGTCAAACGGATAACATTTGATCTACTATGGGAGAAGGTTTCATTTTGAAAATCTCGATATTTAATTATCTAGAGAAATTAATAGTTTGGGGAAAACGTTCTCTAATTGGCAATCTAAAGATTTTGTTGGATTTATAGTAATATTTTTTACTTGTAGAAATTGACAGAACTAAATTTTGAGTTCGTTTGGTTGATTTTTCACAACTAAGTCAATTTTGGTATTTAATATGCTTATTTATGGCAAAAAGATGGTCAATGGAATGAATAAGAATGAGATTGGAAAATTATTGATTATGTTAGCTTCGTACTAATGTTTATAACTTGCGGGGATGGGTGGCATAATTCCGGCAATCAAATGAAAATCGTGAAAGGAAATCTAAGTTTTGAAAAAATTGAAAGCTCTAAGTTGAGAAGTTTGACTAATAGTTGATTTTTGAGTTAATGCATCTGAAATTGAGTTTTGATGATTCCGTTAGATTCAAAATGTGATTTTTGACTTAGATGAATGGTTGGAAAGAGTACATAGTGATTTGGGTGAGTTTCGGATAAGAAAGTGAAATTCTAGAAGTTTTTAAGTTGAAAAATGAGATTGGTTTGATCAAAAGTTGACTTTTGGTTAAACGTGTCTGAAATTATGTTTTGTCAATTCCATGAGGTTCGGAATGTCATTTATGACTTAGTTGAGCCTTTGGTTCGGTCCCGAGGCATTCGGGTGTGTTTTGGAACGTAAGTTTGCATAAACTTAGAATTTGATAAAGTTAAGAGATTTTCGGGGAAAAATATATCTTAACAATGTTGGATTGGTGTTTTGAGAGTTCGTACAGGTTCGTAGGATGATTTTGAACTTGTCCACAAGTTTTGGTGAAATTCAAAAGAGTTTCGGATAGATTTAGATTATGGCACGCTCGTATTTGATGTTTAAGTGTTGTTTCTTTGGGAAGTAAGGGTACCATATTAAGAAAACGACCTTTGATTTGTGTTTCGATTGAACCATTGGATCTGTATTGTAATTTTGGAGCTATAGCAACTGGATTGTCGTGTTTCGTCATCGTATGAGGGAGATATGGTCATTTTATTTCGAAAATGCATTGTTGTTTTTCTGGTAAAAAAAAAGATTAGTCTTCGCGATCGCGACACGTGGCATCGCGATGAAGAAAATCACCTAGACAGTGTATTAAAAATCAGTCCGAGTTTGTTTGGTATTTTGGACATATTTTGAGATCTAGAGCTCCGATTGAGGTGATTTTGGTGGCTAAATTCTCGTCTTCAAATGAGGGTAAGTATCCAACATTCCGTTTTGTGTTTTACCATAATTGTTTTTGCTAGTTATCAATTTATCTGGATTTGGGTTGTAGAAATTGAAGTTTTTGGAATTTTGGTATTTCTTAGATTCGAAGGTCGATTCATGGATGATTTTTGCTAAAATTTTGAATATAGCATCCTAAGATCATGGGCAACATTTTTATGAAATATAATTTCAGATTTGTCTGTGTGGGCCCCGAGTCACTATTTGGGTTGCATATTTTGAGTCTGAAGATTTATATGGCAATATGGGTGTATTGGAAAAATATGAATTTCTGGATACTTGTCTGCCCTTATGAACTGCCAGGTGATTTTGTGAAATAAGTGACAACTGAAAAGAATTCATTAGATTTAGGCTTGAATCATATAAGGTGAACTGTGTACCATTTCTGACATCAAATGGTTTAGTGCGAAAGTGGTATTCGAACAGCCAACACTTGTCTCCATTTTATTTAGGGTCGGTCGACGATATTGCTGAGTACACGTGTTTTTCGTACTCATGCTACACTTTTTTTGTGTAGATTTGGTTCCTAATTTTAGCGGTGCATGAGACTTCTCCACCTGTTTGAGAAAGGCTTGTGAAAGATTCGGGTGAGCTACATGTTTAGATCCATGACACCGGATTCTTCTCTCTTTTTATTATTTTTTGTCTTGTTATTTCCAGACAGATTTGTGTGTGTGTGTAATGGTCTCACCATTTTCTAGTAGTAGTAGTTCGCGCGAGGGACTATCCTTTCTATCGCTTGCCCTTGCCTTTCACTCTCATTTGGTCTCTTTCTTCTAGAAAATAAAGCGAAGCAAAGCGCATGGCAAAGAAGCGACCCACCGACCGCCCCTTCCACTCGGCCTTTCTTCGCCGTGTGAATAAGGTCTTAGTCGTATGGGCATTACGGGCAGGCCGCAATAAGTCGCTAGTCGAAGGTTTAGACCAATCGCAATTCATCACCATCTTGCCCGCCTCCAATTGATGACTGGCTATTATATAAGTGTTGACCTAAGCCCCTGCGCAGGGGCCGAAGCCTAGAGAAATGAGTGGAACAAGAAGGGTAGCACAGACAGAGTCTGAGATGCGAGAAAGAGATCCAGTGAGAAGGAGCTAAGCGCGACATGTGTCTCCCAAAGGCAGTTTAGTATTTGGGATTACCGGCTAAAAGAAGGCAGGTTGCTAAGTTGAATTCATTACTCCTCGGCTCACGGTAGTTCTACCTTTTTATGGATCAAAATAGGATTCTTTCAATCGGAGCTAGACCGATGGGATTGAAGAGATAGGGCGAGAGAAAGCCGCTTCTTCGTAACCACGATTTGCAAATGAGAACTATTTGTTTAAGGAGGATCCGGCCTCTCTAATTGATCAAAGGCCCTCTGACGCTGGGTCGGATCGGAATCTATATATATATATATTCCCATGCTTATATTTCTTAGTTCATTCTTGTAGTAGTGACATCAGGTTTTGGGGGTTAGATTTTATTTTCCGTATTATTTTCACTAAATTAAATATGTGTTAGATGAGTTGTCTTGGCTTACTGACTTGAGAAAGTTAGTGCCATCACGACTTAGTATTTTGGGTCGTGACAAAGTTGGTATCAGAGTTTTAGGTTCATCGATCTCACAAGTACAATAACAATGTCTAGTAGAGTCTTGCGGTTCGGTACGGAGACGTCTATACTTATCTTGGAGAGGCTATGGGATACTTAGGAAAATTCCGTTCTTCATTCCTTGTCGTACATATGTGCTTTGGTTAAGGTCTAAACTTCCTTGATCCAATCTCTCATTGATGGTGAGTATACATTCCCGGGTTTGCACACGAGTGGTTTGATGTGATGTCGTGTGGTATAGTAAGAGATGTGTCACTATTATGAGGACGTGTGACCAGATTCCGATTACAGATATGAATCGAAACTCTATTGAGTTGAATTATGGGTCGGACTCTCTAGCTTGGTGATATTCATACAAAATGAGAGCAATGATGCGAATGATTGTATTGATTTACATGTCTTTTATAGATAGTTTCTTAGAAATTAGAAGAGAGTATCTATGGCATAAGGATTAATGAGAAGCGAGTTGATGATTTTAAATGGTTCTGTTAGCGAGATAATCATGTGATAATTCTGTGGTTTGAAAATTGTGCTTAAGAGGTTTAGATGTAACATAGAGAATTTCGGAGATGCAATGAGATGGGGCATGTACTAATGTTCTGAAGACAAAGAAAATTTTTGGAGAAATCAGTTGATCTGGTAAGAAGAATAGTTGGTGAAATTGTGAAGAAAAGTTTGAAAGGAATATAAACATAGAAGATGACTTTTTGTGATAATGTTTGATGGAGTAGGAATTGTATTGGAGTGAGTGTGAAAAATCTTCAACTACTTGATATAATAGAGATGTAATGAAAGAAATTCGAATGGATCTTTCTCAGTTGTGAGATGAGCACAAGTGGTGCATGTGCTCGTGAATTCAATTGGATCTTTCTCAGTTTTGAGATGAGCACAAGTGGTGGATGTGCTCATCTGGAAAAAGGTTACTATGGATGAACTAACCTCGTAGAGAAGTTTGTTGACATCTCGAAAATATGGAAGTAAGAAAAAGTCATTTTGGACTATGAGATTGTTGATTTGGTAGGACTACTCTGTTTAAGAAGTGAATGTTAAAGAAACGTAAATCGAGCGGTAAGTTTGACTACGTCGTAGATTTCTGGGGGAAACAATGATCGACTTTAGGAATGACTCTAACGATGGACGAGTGTGAAAACATAAGTACTTAAGAGTTATCGATTATTGAACCTGAATTGGAGAACGAATGTGGAGGTTGTATATGTGGTACATTTGGCTTAGATGAATGTTCAATTTTTAAGGTTCGGGTAAGACAAGGGAAACTTTCAGATACTCAATATTATGGGTTACTACTACCTCCATGTTTGACTTAGCTAATTTAAAGATGTGTGATATTTCGGTCTACACCACACATGAGTTTGAGTGATTTACCACACATGAGTTTGAGTGATAAATGTGATTTCAATGGAATATAGACATCGAAGAATTAAGGTAAAATTATCCTATTATCAATTTAGAGGAGTAGGTGTGTAAGACTTGAATTTGAAGCAACATGACTACTTGAACCATATACGGATTATGTTGATATTATAATATATCATTCAAATAGGGTGAAGGGTTATAAGTATAATTGAGGAAGGAAGTCTATGTACAAATTGACTTAGTTTTTGGCAAGGGCCACTGGGACTTCGTGAATGAAAAATTTATGAGGAGGTAACTTGTGCAGTACAAGATTGGGTAATTTAATGGCATCTTTGAAATGATGAGTTAGAGTGGAATGATAAGAAGAAACATTTACGATGAGAAGTTAAAGTTGTAATGTATAGTTCATCGGTACTTGGTTGACGACTTGGACATATTTTAGCATTTGAGGTTTAGAACAACAGACTAAAATGGGTCACCTCAAATTTAATAAAGGCTTACTTTTCATTTTTATAAAGGTTTGGAAACAGTTCAGGTGATTATTAATGACATTTAGGAAATAGTTCATTTTAATCGGGTCAAGTCCGTTTATTTAAAGTCGGGTGGCTTAAGGATATATTACCAGAAAGATTTATGGTTACTCTAGTATCCCACTTCTGAATAATTAATGGAATTCAATTTGAAATAAAAGTATGGAAGGTTTTACCGAGCATTATTGGCGTTAACAAAGTAAATTGTCAATAATTTTATTGATGACATCTATACAAAAGTTTTAATGGTCTATGTGGATACTGGCTTATGTTTTGGAGGAGTTACAAATGAATATGAGAAGTCTTTAGAATGATCAATTGACTTTTATAGATTTGACACGGTAAGATAATCATTAGAATGATGTGTATGGTATGATATTTGATGGATTAAGAGGAATTGAATGATAAGTGTCGACTCAATAGTTTCATCTCGTTGGAAAAAAAGAAGCTAGTAGATTTGGAATTTGCGAAATCGGCTTTGAATAAGGTCAAGTTTTTTACAGAAATGCTTAAAATTGACTCAGTGCACGTACTAATTCTCTCATGGTTAGATGGGGTCATATTTAGACTCGTGGTGTGTGACCATGTGATTCTATGGATTATTGGTAAGAAGGACGGCTTGGAAGGTGTGGAAGAAAGCTGAGTATAATCAGGGTACTTTATAAGTATAAATTTGATAATGAGTTGTGGCTTCAACTAAAAGATTGTTGCAATTATGATGAAAATGGTGGAATCAACCAATTATGTTTGAAGTTGTGGTTAAAATTGAAATTTGGGTTTTCAAGTGGAGCCGAATCAAATATGTGAGAATCATATGAGCTAAGTTAAAAGATGATTTGGCAAATTAAGTGAGTAAGCGAATTACTATGGGATTGGTTGTAGGGTTTTCATGGACTTTGGGAAATTTTGGTGTTACTTGAGTCATTGTGGGCCATTTGACTAAGTTGGCTCTTTGTGTACCAGATCAAATTGCTTATAACTTAGATGAAACTGCACATTATTTTACTTTGAACAGATGGCTAGTCAGAGCGGACTATTCAAATTCTTGGGGATATGTTGTGGGCTTGTATGACTGACCTTAGTGGTTATATGTATTAGTTCTTGCCTTTTATAAAATTTCTTACAATGATAGTTATCATTCGAGCATTGAGATGATACCATTTTGAGGCATTATATAGTATGAGTGTCGTGTTCCGGTTGTTGGTCGATGTGTTCGAGGTTAGGACTTGGAGTGCAGACTATTTGAGGGATTCTTTGAACAAGGTCAAGTTGATTTAGGATAGGCTTCTCACAACTCAGAGTAGGCAAAAGAGCTATGCAAATCGGAATGTCTTTGACTTGGAGTACACGATTGACAAATGGTTTTTTGTTAAGGTTTCACCCATGAAGGGTGTGAATATGTTAAAAGTGAAGGGCAAGTTGAGCCCGAGATATAATGGTCCCTTGAGATTGTTCAACATATTGGTGTGGTGACCTATGAGTTAGATTTTCCACTTAGTTCATCGGGTGTTCACCCGTATTTCATATTTTGATGCTCATAAAGTACCATTTGGATGGTGCTTATGTGATTTCAGTGTTGCTTAATCAGAATTTGACTTTTGGAAGAAGAGTTGGTAGCTATTTGAGTGTGCAGATTTGAAAGTTGAGATCCAAAAGGATAGTTTCACTAGAAACTCAATAAAGTCATCATCTGGTCGATAAGGCTACTTAGGAGACCGAATCGGACATGTGGAGTGGATATCCCTAGGTTTACGATAGTTCAGATACATTTGTTCTCTTTATGTTCGAGGACGAACATATGTTTAAGTGATGGATGATGTAACGACCCGATCGATCATTTTGAGAATCGATGCTCCATTTTATGTGTTGTCTATTACATAAGCTCCATAGTAATTATTGACTTGATTGCAAAATTTGAAGTCAAACGGATAACATTTGATCCACTATGAGAGAAGGTTTCATTTTAGAAATCTTGTTACTTAATTATCTAGAGAAATTGATAGTTTGGGAAAACTTGCTATAATTGGAAATCTAAAGATTTCATTACATTTGTAGTAATATTTGTGACCTGTAGAAATTGACGGAACTAAATTTCGAGTTCTTTTGGTTGATTTTTCACAATTAAGTCAATTTTGGCATTCAATATGCCTATTTATGGCGAAAAAATGGTCAATGGAAGGAATAAGAATGAGATTGGAAAATTGTTGATTCCATTAACTTCGTACTGATGTTTATCACTTGCGGGGATGAGTGACATGATTCCCGAGGCAATCAAATGAAAATCGTGAAAGAAAATTTAAGTTTTGAAAAAATTAAAGCTCAAAGTTGAGAAGTTTGACTAAGAGTTGGTTTTTGAGTTAATGCATTCAAAATTGATTTATAATGATTCCGTTAGATCCAGAACGTGATTTTAAACTTAGATGGATGGTTGGAACGAGTACAAAGTGATTTGGGTGAGTTTCGGATAAGAAAGTGAAATTCTAGAAGTTGTTAAGTTGAAAAATGAGAATGGTTTGATCAAAAGTTGACTTTTGGGTAAACGTGCCCGAAATTGTGTTTCGTTAATTCCATGAGGTTCAGAATTTATTTGATATTTTTAACATATTTTGAATTCTAGAGCTCCGATTGATGTGATTTTGGTGACTAAATTCTCGTCTTCAAATGGGGGTAAATATCCAACATTCATTTTTGTGTTTTACCGTAATTATTTCTGTTGGTTATCAATTATATCCACATTTAGGCTGTAGAAATTTGAATTTTTGGAATTTTGGTATTTCTTAGATTCGAAGGTCTATTCATGGATGATTTTTGCTCAAATTTTGAATATAGCATCCTAAGATCATGTGCAATAAATTTCTGAAATAAAATTTTAGATTTATCTGTGTGGGCCCAGGGTCACTATCTGGTTGCATATTTTGAGTCCAAAAAATTATATGACAATATGGGTGTCATTGAAATCGTATAATTGCATAGAATATTATTTAGAAAATCTTAATAAATTACTGTTTTGCTCCCGAGACCCAAAAATAACTTTTCATGTGAATTTTGATTATGAATTTATTATAGTAATATGGATATCTATGAAATCGTATTTTGAGATAGAATTCATATTTGATGGACTTTGTTCATTCGGAGGCGCTACAGAAAGGCAAAGTTTTGCAAGGACCGTCAGACTGCTAAATGAGGCATGTTGAGATCTTGTACCTTATTGAAAGTGTTATGGTTGGTCAAATAAACTAATTAAAATGGTGAAATGAAAATAATAAGGGGGTCCCAACATTGGTGAAGTGACAAGAATTTGTATCGGGTATCGGTGTCATACTATGGTTACTTGTGAAACTTAAATGATATAGATGGACTGAATGCCATGCTTTGGGCATTAGTTGATAGAATAATATTATCCTATAGATCAGTGATTTGGGTATGATACCCGTACTTTATGCTTAATTATTATATGATTGTTTTACTTTAAATCATTTTATATAATTTCATCACTCCGGTATACTCATTTGAAAATGAGAAAAGAAGCAAAGATCAGTTATGACATGATTTAAAGTAAGAATATTATTGTGTTTTCTTTGGCTCCTGATTTGATGTGCCTGCTATATTCATTTTGATATATCATCATATGCATATGTTACTTGATGATACATATGCAGTCCGAAGGGAAATTGTTCTGAATTTGGCATAGGTCAGATTGATGTTACTTTTGATGTCCGAAGGAAAATGGTTTCGGATGGTTACTTTTAATGTCCGAAGGAAAATGGTTCCGGATGGTTACTTTTGATGTCCGAAGGGAAATAGTTTCGGACGGTTATTTTTATGGCCCGAAGAGATATTTTTCGGGTGGAGTGATGGAACATATATGATATATTTTGATGTCCGAAGAGAAATTATTCCGGACAGTATATGGACCTCGCGAGTCTCCCATGAGTCCCGATTCGTTAATGTTCGAACTGATGTATATGGGTACAGACAGACCTTGCATTGCATATGCATAACATTTCACATCATACATTTCATATTGGTGATATTCACTTGATATTTGAATGATTATCTATTGTTCTCTTCTATTACTTAGAATTGAGATATAATTTTGCCCTTGTGGCCGAATACTGATAAATATACATGTGTGAAAAAATACGAATTTCTGGATACTTGTCTGCCCTTATGAACTGCTAGGTGATTTTGTGAAATAAGTGACAACTGAAAAGAATTTCTTAGATTTAGGCTTGAATCATATAAGGTGAACTGTGTACTATTTCTGACATCTGATGGTTTAGTGCGAAAGTGGTATTCAAAAGGCTAGCCCTCGTCTCAGTTTTATTTAGGGTCGATCGACAATGCTGCTTAGTACACGTGTTTTTCGTACTCATGCTACATTTGCTGGACTCTTTTTGTGTGTAGATTTGGTTCCTAATTTTAGCGGTGCACGAGACTTCTCCACATGTTTGAGAAAAGCTTGTGAAGAATTCGGGTGAGCTACCTGTTTAGATCCATGCCATCGGATTCTTCTCTCTTATTTATTATTTTCTGTCCTGTTATTTACAGACAGATTTGTATGTGTATGTATATATATATATATATATATATATATATTGTGGATGTATTCCCATGCTTATATCTCTCAGTTCGTTTTTGTACTGGTGACATCAGACTTTGGGGGGTTGAATTTTATTTTCCGCATTATTTTTACTAAATTAAATATGGGCTAAATGAGTTATCTTGGCTTACTGACTTGAGAAAATCAATGCCATCACGACTTGATATTTTGGGTCGTGACAATTTTCCTGTTGTATCTAATCTTCTTTGGGTTGCAATTCATGTCTCTCCTAAGCTATTAAGGTCTTGTATGAGTTATTGACCTATATATTTAATTTTTTTTGGTAAACATGATTACTTTCTATTATACGTTAACGAAGTACATGGAGTTGTCGTCCAATATTACAATATTTATTTGATTATTAAAAATTTATATTCACCGATAAGGAGTACACGTGGTTGCACGTATCCAAAGACTAGTTATATTAAAAGTGGGAAGCCTTAAGTTAAAGTTAAATTACTAAAATGTCCTTTTAATTTAATTAAATACCCTTTTGATTTAATTAAGATACCCCTACTTATTATTTTTCTTGAAGAGAAAGTTCACAAACAATCTCAACCAAACATACATACCCTTTCATTGAAGGTTACAACTATTCCATTCATAACTATATCTTCTTTTTTAAATATGTTAAAATGTATCAAAGGGCTTTTCCCACACAAATGTCTAACAGATTTTTGCCTTAACAAGAGATCAAACTATTTAGCAAACAAAAGAAGATTACTAGAGAAAGAAGTTAGGTACATATCCAAAATTTATCTATTTTTTGAAAGTCAAAATTTTTATGCAAATACAATTTTAGATGACTGTGAAATTTATTTATCAGCATCAGTAGTATCGATTATCTCTTCTTCTTCTGCTACTTTTTCACTATTAAAAACGGATTCTTGCTAGTGGTGCAATTAATGTCGTCCACTGAAATTTAGACATATGAAAATATATGACATTTTTTGTTTTGAGATTAGAACCCGATTTATCATGAACTTCACAGATTTATTAATTGCTAAGCGAATGATTAACTTTTTACACCAAATAAACCCAAAAAATAGATGGCTATGAGGTAAATTCATATTTTTTAGATAATATAAAAGTTATATAGCACCTATAATACTCCATTTGCCACAACTTATGCAACACTTCTTTTATTCGACAATCCAAAACGTTTTGTTCTGCTTCACCGTTGATAATACGTGAAAATTAATAGATCAAATACATTAGTACTTCAAGTTTTAATTTTTAATTTAGGGTCATGTTTTTTTACTTGTCTGTTTTCCAGGCGAAGAAAACTCAAATAGATATTTAGGAGGCAGAAGCAAACCTAAAATTTAATTAATATCCAATGCTACTATACCATTACAGTGAGAGAAAACTTAATCTATTTTCATATCTGTATTTTATTAAAAGTGAAAATCTCAAAACTTACAATGAATTACATAAATATCTATTTTATTTATGTAAATATTTCTATTTAATATAAATATCCTATTTATTAATAAAAATAAAATTATAAACAGAGACAAACATTCGTTGCCTGCGAATAGTCACCACACCCCCTCGGAACATGTTTTTTTAGAAAACCCTCTTAATGGGAGATAAATTAATCACTATTTATCTTGATTAATAGAAAGTTGAGATTATACTAATAAATGCTTTGCTGGACATTGCTATTATATATATATATATTTCATGTACTTTTAATTATTAGGTTATCTATTGTAGTGGAAGAAATCATTACGGAGGCTGTCTTGCAAATTACTTTATTTTATACATTTTGATGGTTTTGGTACTTTTTGGTGGTAAATTTTAAAGCAATTCTTCCTCCTTAATTGGAACTATAATTTATTGTGCTTCTTGATTGCCTCTACAACTATAATATGAACATCAATCAGGAGCAGAGTGTTGGAAAAAGTGATCGGCAGGAGGAAGCACACAAAAAAGTATTGTCTCTTAGTATGATTTAAAGGTTTTAACCGTAAATTTGTCAACATGAATCACAATTCACAAATATTTTGTACTTAATTATCTCAAATTAAATTTCTTTGTGTTATTTTAAAAAAGAAACAAGTTGAACGTAACTCTCTTTATGTCGAATAATGATTAAAATTATAAAATCAATATTTTTTATAAATGATGAATGTTCATATGCCTCTATAACAAGTAATATTTTTTTAAATATTGATACGATTAAAATTTAACATTTTACAATAAAAACTTTATAATAATAACTTGAAATAAACGCGCAACACACATTTAGAGAGACTAGTTTAGAAAAATGTGAAAGATCATTCAAGTTTGAGAAACTACACATTATTATTCCTGTCTTTGTTGCACAAGTTTAAACTGCGAGTAAATTAATTTTATCGAATGTTGCACCTGTAACTATGCCTTTTTTTTTTTTTTAATTTCCACCCTGTCGTTTTATTGCTCATCATCTGATTTCTAACCTATCCATTTTCCTACAAAATCATAACAAAGCTCATTTTGTAACTACTAAAAAGGAAAAGCATGTGAATTATTCCCCTAAAAGAGTTAATTTTATTTAGACTCAGGTACACATTCAGTTGCTTATTGTTCA
Organism: Anisodus tanguticus; assembly: GCA_034509755.1. Lineage (NCBI taxonomy): Eukaryota > Viridiplantae > Streptophyta > Magnoliopsida > Solanales > Solanaceae > Anisodus > Anisodus tanguticus. The sequence continues at coordinate 25,262,978 of CM067551.1, forward strand.
AAATTTACTAATGTAGAATTAAGTTTATCCCATTATTTATGATTCCAACAATTGGGGTCCCGCACATCGGAAACGTCGTTTCCACACACGTGCACACATAGTGCCAAGTATCGCAAATTTCATTAGTGAAAGAGATATCGGTACGTACGTAATACGTTTGAGACATAGAATGATGGATGGTTATTGGCCCAATGACAAGTATTCCACATTGGTAAACGAAGGAAGAAGTGTAAGATGAAACGAGTCAAAAATCGTTGCGGAGCCGTGAAGGGCCGCGACGCAACACCGTCGGAGCCGCAGCGCCCCCATGGCGGCACCGCGACGCTAAATGGTGGTTGAGCTACTGGAGCCGAGGCGCTAATTCGCAGAGCCGCGGCGCTTCGGAGGCAGAATGCTGCGACGGAAAGATGGAAAGTTCTGACTCTTGGACTGATTTTGGAGCATTGAATCTCCATTATTTGTCACATGAATTCAGCATTACTTGGCTGAATGTAACCCCTTAATAAGTGTCATTACATGGCTATTGAAGTCCATTAGTTGGCTAGTTGAGGGGTCATTTCCTTACACTATAAATTGAGGCCTTTGGCTCAATTGTTCAACACACTTAGAAATTTTCTGAAATCTTCTTCTTCCTCTCTAGCAAGTTTTCTTTATTCAAAATTCTTCAAGAGTAACACTTGAGTTTCCTTTGCTCATTTGTTAAGTTATTGTTGTATCTTGGGAGACTATTGCCCAACAACATAAAATGATATATACGGGGCAATCTTGTCTTAAAGACAGAGTGTCATCACTCGACTCAACAAATCACAAGGAGTTTGTATCGTTCTTATTCCAGTTTGTTGTAATATTTAGTTTATCATTTCTAGCAAACTGTAATATTTACTTATTTTCCATTTTCCGCAATTAAGGTAACCTACACTTATATCGTTTTGTTAATCGTCTCAAGTTTCCGGCCTACAATATAAATTTTATAAGTCACTACATACATGACTTGTTGTGAGTATCTTAATAATACTTGCTTTTGCCATGAAATTGAAATAACCGCAGGTAATAGTACTGCTTTTGAACATGTATAATATAAATATGATAGAAAAGTATATTTGTTTTGCATTACATTAGGGGTAATAATTTGTTTAGAATCAATTGAACTTTGTAACTAGTAACTTTGCTTTTTTTTTGAAAGGTAACTAGTAACTTTGATGTGCGTGCTTACATATTCTAAAAGATCTACTTGGTTTCTATGGTGAATAGGGGAGCTTTGAAATTAAATTTATTTCAAGAATTTGTTGGATCGGTTATCATGACAGAGATATAGGAGAATTTGAGTTTCAAGATAAGTATGATGTGCTATCTTAATTTCTGATTCCTACTTATGATTATATTTATGTCAATTTTAACTGACTATCTTTTATTCTTTCTATAACCAATTACTTACATCTTCAATAAATAAAATGATTTGTTGCTCTCAAACGCACACAAGGACGCACTTAGTCGTACAAGTAATATAGTGATTTTAGAAATTGGATGTCGAACCCACAGGGACTTATGATTAACCATCAACTAAATTAAGCTAATGCTAATTATCTAAACAAAAAATAAAATCTAAAGTTATAATTATAAACTAACTAAATTAAAGAAAATAAATAATAAATTTTTACCATGAAAGAGTGGGTTTTTATGTTATCAATGAAATGAATGTTCCAGGGTTGAGGTTGGTTCGCCAATCCTATTGAGTTCTCAAACTATTTCCCTAAATCTGAATTATCAACGATTGCTAATTAACCGGATCATTAACTCTCGTAGTATTCTCTCGAATTACTGCTCACTTATTAAAAATAGCTTGCCGCATACATTCCTATAGAATTGACCTGTTAAGAATGCAATACGTATACCGAACTTAATTGAACGCGACGACTAAATATATTTCTATCCTAGCCCTAATAATCAGATCACGCTCTCTTTAACCCTTCTCTAATCTAACATCTTTTCCATGCATATATATTAGATAGCCGAAAGAACCTAACCGTTGGACAAATAATCAAATAATTATGCACAGAATTAAAGAAATAATAAAAATCAACAACTCGTATTAAGATAGAAATAATCTTCAAACATGAATATTCATGGTTGTACCCAACCCTAGAACACGAAGTTTAGCTCCACATAGACATGAAAGAAAAACAACAATTCATCCAAAGAAAATATAAAAATGAGTGTATGGAGAAGAAAAGGAAAACCCCAATAATCTTCGGCCTTCACGGCTTCTAGCTCTCTCTAGGTCCAAAGTTACGTAAAAATTGTCTCATGAATTATTTATAGGTGCAGAAAAAACTCAGACGAAATAACTGAATTCAAAAGAAATTGGGAAATATTGACTTTGAAATAGGTTGCTCGCGTTGCGACGGATATAACATCAACTTTTTTATAACATTTCGTAAATACGGATTAGGTGTGAAAGAATTAAATGAGTATTGATGTGTCATTTTAGTTATGTCAATCCATTTGGGATGAATACGGGTGATAGATGGTCGTTTTGAAGTCAAACCAAATAAGGGAGATTGTAAAGTTCTTAAATTTATCTAAGTCTGAGGTAGTGTTCACTTATGACCAGTGTTCGGGTAGTTACGTTGGGAACTAAGAAAACTCAAAACGTGAAAGTTGTAGATATTTGAAATACCTTTCCAACCATATATTGTGAAGCTTAATCGGACTCTGTACTAGAAGTTATGCCCATTTGACCAAGCATCAGAGTCCGCGTGTGTCACGCGAGCATCGCACTGAAAATGTGTTTCAAAATCTCACTATCTGAGGAACGTGCGATGGGTGTACGATGCACTAGTATGTTGCAACCTTTGTGCGATGTACATGCATCGTGCGAGCATCGTGCCGAAAACGTATTTCAGGATCTCAACGTCTGAGGAACGTGTGATGGGTGAGCAATGCACAAGAAAAGCACGACCCCCTTTGTGCGATGGGTGTGTGATGCACGTCCATGGCATGACATGTTTTTCTAGTTCTGAATTTTATAAGTTTAAAACCTCATCATAACTTTTTCCCACTTCATTTTGGACGAACTTTTGGAGGAAAATTGCCCTAAAGACCTCTCTGAAACCCTAAGGTGAGTTCTTAACTCATTCATATCAATTATACACCGATTTCAATCTTGTTTGACACTAGTTCATCTTCCCAAACCCTAGATTCTTGAAAACTCAAGGAAGGGGAAAAATGGGTGTGTGGGATTTCGACTAAAAGGTAAGACCTCTGATTTTTCTGTTATTATTGAAGATTATAAGGATATTATAAAATATAGTACGAGATTAGGATCTATGAATAATCCTTATGAGGTTCAAGAATAAGTTCTAAGGCTTGGGAAAAGCCTTAGTTTTCGAATTAGTGAGAAAACTCGTAGAATTGAATAAAGTTTTATTCTTTCTCATCTAAATCCATTGTAGAGTGATTGTTGAACCTTGTTAGCGGGATTAGAGGTATGTCTCTTTTGAAAATCTTTTTTTTTTAACTATAAACGTAATTTGTATGTCTCTTTTTAAAATCCTTTTTCACTATAAAGATTATTTGTGTGTCTCTTTTTAAAAGCCTTTTTGACTATAAAGATTATTTGTATGTCTCTTTTCAACCTCTAAAAATAGTTTTCGGACAAGGTTTCATGTGCGTGAGGGACAAGCCCTCATGGAGCCTTGGGTGAATTATCATCTATATATGTATTCATGATTTCTCCTATCAAAGGGTTATTGAAACATGTGTATAAAGCTATAAACTTTAAACGTAATTCACCCCGATAAGGGACACATTGAACTTATTTTTTAGAAGCTTAGATATTTCATGTGTTTTGCTTTGTGAACGGGTTTATTGAACTTGAAATTTATTTAATGACCTGAACTTGGTTTATAAACCCATAAATGATTTGATGTACCCTAATGACGGGATGATGAACATAATTTATAATTAATGATTCAACTTCTATTATATGATTGTGATTTGGCTATTTTACTACAATTCTATTATCTGTGTTTGTCCTAGCTACTCGAGAGGTAGGGTAGTCACTATGGATTCTAGTATGGTTTGCCTAGCCATTCGGGAGGAAGAGTGGACATCGAGGGTTCATGATCCCGATGTAGATTTGCCTAGCTATTCGGGAGGAAGGATAGCCATTGAGGGTGACAACCCCGATGTGGTGCTTCTATGCGGTTTTAGGAAACCTTAATGGTCATCCATTCGTTTTATTGACTTGGTTTGTATTGGCATAATTGTGGTTGTTTGTGAGTGACTTGATGTTGATCTTATGTTCATAATTGGAAGACATAATCTTGAGAAATGGAATAATGGATTGAAAGTGATTGAATTTTGTCTTAATAGTTTCTACTAATGATTTATCTAAGTTAGGTGAACTGTTTTATCTCTGGATTTTGAACTGGTTTACTTATATTATTTTATTGTTTAGCATTATATTATTTTACATTATCTATTTCCCCGAAGACACTTACTTAGTACCCAGTATTCAAGCATACCATTGTTGTTTTGATGGTGTGTCAGGTTACAAAGAAGAGCAGGTTCGTGATACGCCTACGAGTTAGGAGAACTTGCTGCTTTCGAGACTATTCGATGAGCCCACATGATTGTTCGTGGGGCACCATTCTATCTTTATTTTTTTTGTCTTAGTTTTCAGGTTACGTCATGAGGTTAGACTATTTCATTTTATCATCTTAGAGGCTCCATAGATAGACATTGTTTTGTGGGTATTTGGTTGAGGTCATTATTTGACTCTCATGGGTGTTGCTACATTTTTGACAACTTATTTATTATAGACTTAACGCTGATTTTATTTCATAAATTGTGACCATGATCTTTACTTAGTTATTTATAACTTAATTGAATTTATTAATGAAAGACTAAGCAGGGACTTGGTAGTATTAATTAATAAGGTGCTTTCGGTGTTATTCATAGCATCGGATGTCTGTTACGTTCAGGGTCGAGTTTGGGGCGTGGCAAGCTTGGTATTAGAGCCCTAGGTTTAGAAATGTCCTAGGATTTGTCTGTGGAGCCATGTCTTGTGGAGTCTTCTTTGTACAGACTGGCCACCTGTATGGAGGTACGACTACCAAGACATTTTTAGGCGTTTCTCACTCTTCTTGATTCTAGATTGTGCTATAGAGCTTGAACTTCTTTAGGACCGTTCTAATGTATTCGTTACATTCGTGCCTCACAAAAATGTTAACTCGTGCAGGAGCTGCTAATCTAGGAATCAATGTTGATTTGGGTTCATCATTTGGTGGACGACCTGCCAGGGTCACTAACCCCGCCGCTATTGAGGTCAATGTTGAGGTTGATTATGACAATGGAAATCAGGCACCACCTCCTACTTCACCTGCCCCTGTAGCCCCTGCTGTAGGTGTAACTCATATCGGATCGATGCAGGCTGGGATCCAGATGCTCACCACTCTTGTGGCATCCCAACAACAATGTGGGGGTGCGAATCCATCACTTAGTCGAAGAAGAAGACTTAAGCACTTTTTGGGGATGAATTCGCCCAAGTTATTTGGTTTGAGAGAAGAAGATGATATCCAGTACTTTATGGATAAGGCTCTCAAGGCCTTAAGGGCAATGAATTCCCATGGCTATGAAGCTGTAGAATTTGCAACATATCAATTGAAGGATGTTGCTCATTCTTGGTTTGAAATGTGAGAGGCTGAGCGAGGTATCAATGATCACGCTCCTACTTGGCCTGAATTCGAGGGGGCATTCATAGAGAGGTTTTTGTCTGATGAGGAGTGGTTTGCTTTAGCTACTAAGTTTGAGAAAATCGAGCAGGGCACTATGTCTGTTCGTGAGTATAATTTGAAGTTTACCCGTCTGGAAAGATATGCTATGTACATGATTCCGACTGAGAAACATAATTGACCAGGTTTGTGCGTGTTCTTATGCCATGTATTAAGTCTAAATGTGTTGCTGCTATTATTTCTCTTACTTGTACATTTTCATCCTTGGTTGGGTTAGCTGAACAACAAGAGAACTGGAAGGGTGAAGAAAGGTTAGAAAGGGAACAAAATAAGAAGGCCCGGTCCGTGGATGGTTTCGGTGGTTTTCATAATGGAGAGCAACAGAAATGGTATTCTGCATTTGTACAAACTATGGATCAGTCTAATGTAAATGTTACATCTAGAGGACAAAGTTAGAGGAACAACAACCAGAACAGGTATTCCGAGGGAGGAAACAACATTCATCTGGATGAGAGGATCGTATTTTCCATTATTATGGTATAAGGGGTCATATTAAGAGAAAGTGTAGGAGGAGGCAGAGTGACATGGTTAACTCTTCTGGCTAGAGAAATAATTCACTTGCTCCTGTTGCTGTGAAGTATCCACCTACAGTTAATACAAACAACACTCTAAATGCTCGTGGTAATGGAACTGGTAAGGCGGTTGCTAACACCGCTAATGGGGGACAAGCCCTGACTTTATAGTTTAGCTCGTAGGGAGGCAATTGTAGCCTCAAATGGCGTAGTCATATGTATTTTCTCTAGTTGTGCTCCTGAGGCGTTTTTGTTGATTTTGGGTTTGAATATTTCATATATGTGTCCGTACTTTGTCATTGAATTCTTAGTGTGGAGCCCAAATAATTGTTAGATCCATTTTCTATGAATACCCCTGCTAGTGTCCTCGTTATTTCTTCTAGAGTCTATAGAGACTATATAGTGGTAGTTAAGGCTGTGAGAATATTTCTGAATTGTTTAAATAATAAATGGTGAACTTTGAGGTAATTAGGGATGTACTGTCTTTCCAAGTGTTATGATACTCTAGATTATCAATCAAAAAAATAATTAGGCTTGAATTTCGTGATGAACTCGTTAAAGAGGGGAAGTGTGACATTGTTAAACCTTGAGGTAGACTTATTTATATCTTAAGATTCACAAGATGAACTCAGAGAGGTGTAGTTACCATCTAGTTGCCGTTAATGACACTCATGTCGTAATGCCCTAACTTATTTCCTATTCGAGGTGTGTGTTAAACCTTTCGGTTATTTAATTCCTGCGAAAGTTTATAATAGGGGTATAAATCCCTCACTCGTGTATAGGCTTGAATGATCTAATCATTGTGTGGTTAGTCGTATGTTGTCATTGGCGATAATTCACTTTGCTAAATAACTCTAGGAATTCTAAAAATTTGAGGTTTAGTGAAAATCTTAAGCTATGACTTTCATTCGAGGACGAATGATCATGAGAGAGGGATAATGTAACATTTCGTAAATCCAGGTTAGGTGTGAAAGAATTAAATGAGTGTTGATGTGTCATTTTAGTTATGTGAATACCTTTGGGATGAATTCAGATAATAGATGGTCGTTTTGAAGTCAAACCAAATAAGGGATTTCGTAAAAGTTCTTAAATTTGTTTAAGTATGAGGTATTATTCACTTATGCCCCGTTTTTGGGTGGTTACGTTTGGAATATGAGAAAACTAAAAACATGAAAGTTGCAGATATTTGAAATATCTTTTCAACCATATATTGTGGAGCTCAATTGGAGATCTATTCTAGGAGTTATACCAGTTTTACCGAGCATCAGAGCCCTCGTGCGTCGCGCGAGTATTGCGCCGAGAATGTGTTTCAGGATTTCACTATCCGAGGAATGTGCGATGGGTGTGAGATGCACAAGAATAGTGCAACCTTTGTGCAGTGGACATGCATCGTGCGAGCATCGTGCTGAAAACATATTTTAGGATCTCACTGTCTAAGGAACGTGCGATGGGTGCGCGATGACCAAGCAAAGCATGACCCTCTTTGTGCGATGGGAGTGCGATGCACGACTATGGCATTACCTGTTTTGATGGTTCCAAAATTTATAAGTTTAAAACCTCATCATAACTTTTTCCCACTTCATTTTGGAGGAAAATAGCCTTAGAGACCTCTCTCAAACCCTACAGTGAGTTCCTAATCCATTTATATCAATTATACACCGAATTCAATCTTGTTTGACACTAGTTCATATTCTCAAACCCTAGATTCTTGAAAACTCAAGGAAGAAGAAGAATGGATGTGTGTAATTTCATCTAAAAGGTAAGACTTTTGATTTTTCTGATATTATTGAAGATCATAAGGCTATTATAAAGTATATTATGGGATTAGGATCCACGAATTGTCCTTATGAGGTTCAAGAACAAGTTCTAAGGCTATGAAAAAGCCCTAGTTTTCGAATTAGTGAGAAAACTCGTAGAATTGAATACAGTTTTAATCTTTCTCATCTAAATCCATTGTAGAGTGATTGTTGAATCTTGTATATTCCATTTGGTAGCTTATTAGCGGGGTTAGAGGTATGTCTCTTTTGAAAATCTTTTTTTTTTTACTATAAATGTGATTTGTATGTCTCTTTTTAAAATCCTTTTTGACTATAAAGATTATTTGTATGTCTCCTCTTAAAATCTTTTTTGACTTTAAATATTATTTATATGTCTTTTTCGAACATACTTTTCAACCTTTAAATATGGTTTTTGAGCAAGGTTTCATGTGCGTGAGGGACAAGCCCGCATGGAGCTTTGGGTGAATTATCATCTATATATGTATTCATGATTTCTCTTATCAAAGGGTTATTGAAACTTGTGTATAAAGCTATAAACTTTGAACTTGATTTACCCCGATAAGGGACGAATTTAACTTGATTTTTGCAAGCTCGGATATTTCATGTGTTTTGCTTTGTGAACGGATTTGTCGAACTTGATATTTATTTAATGACTTAAACATGGTTTCTAACCCCATAAATGATTTGACATACCCTAATGACGGGATGATGAACATATTTAGTGATTCAGCTTCTATGTTATGATTGTGATTAAGCTATTTTGCTATAATTCTATTATTTGTGTGTGGCCTAGCTACTCGGGTGGAAGGGTAGTCACTATGGATCCTAGTGTGGTTTGCTAGCCATTCGGGAGGAAGAGTGGCCACCGATAGCCAATAGTCTCGGTGTGGTTTTGCCTTGCCATTCGGAAGGAAGAGTGGCCATCAAGGGTTCATACCCCGATGTGATTTTGCCTAGCTATTCGGGAGGAAGGATAGCCATCGAGGGTGACAACCCCGATGTGGTGCTTCTATGAAATTTAGAGAACCTTAATGATCACCCCTTCGTTTCATTGACTTGGCTTGTATTGACATAATGTGGTTGTTTGTGAGTGACTTGATGTTGATTAAGTTCATAAATGGAAGACTTAATCTTGAGAAATGGCATAATGGATTGAAAGTTATTGAATTCTCTCTTAATGGTTTCTCTAAATTTGGTGAACTGTTTTATCTCTGAATTTCGAACTGCTTTACTTACATTATTTTACTGCATAATGTTATTTTATTTTACATTATTTATTGTCCCAAACACACCTACTGAGTATCCAGTACTCAGGCATACCATTGTTGTTTTGATGGTGTGTCAAGTAACGAAGAAGAGCATGTTCGTGATACGCCTACGACTTAGGAGAACCTACTGGTTTCGAGACTATTCAGTGAGCCCACATGATTGTTCGTGGGGCACCATTCTTATTTATTTTTTGTATTAGTTTTCAGGTTACGTCCTGAAGTTAGACTATTTCCTTTTATCATCTTAGAGGCTCCATAGATAGACGTTGTTTTGTGGGTATTTGGTTGAGGTCATTATTCGACTCTCATTGGTGTTGCTACATTTTTGAAAACTTATTTATTATAGATTTCTGCTGATTTTATTTCGTAAATTGTGACTATGATCTTTACTTGGTTATTTATAACTTAATTGAATTTATTAATGAAAGAATAAACAGGGACTTAATAGTATTAATTCATAAGGTGTTTCTAGTGTTGTTCATAGCATTGGATGCATGTCACGTCCAGAGTCGGATTTGAGGCGTGACACTTTTCTATCTTCCACCTTTGCCTCGCGAGGTAACCAGTACGTTTTCAACTTTCAATTTTTCAATTGCTGCAAGATAAGGTTTCCTTTTATTTCGTTATTCTTTTACACTTAAATCCTTTAATCATGGTGTCTACTTAGTGTTCCCATATTGTTCCTTTTCCTTTTCTAACTTCAATCATGTTTTGTTCACTTTACTCTGAATCTTTCATTTTTGTATCACTTTATTCCAACATATTAAAAATATAATTTTAAGCACAAAATAATATAATAATACTCAAAAAGATGATCTAAAATACTAAAATATGAGGTAAACAATGGCAAAATATATGCATTTTTGACCGAACATCACCACCCACACTTAAAATCTTGCACGTCCTCGAGTAAGCATTAAAACCACTCTCAGTAAATCAAGCCTAGGAACGCCACCACTTTGATTGATACCAACAATTAGGCCCTATAGCAACTCACACTGTCACACTCCAGTCTCAATTGGTTCGGACTACATTCTACATGCAACTACTATGAATCTGCAATGGATGTACATGACGTAGTAAAGTATGAAAATATGTAAACATGAATTATGAGATGCACTGAAGGCTTTGTCTGTAACCAATACATAAACCTGTACTTGACTGAACCTAACACAGACGACTATGAAGCCTCTAAGATAACTAATACAAGTGTCAAGACATGGCCCCAACCTACCCATAATTATGATACATACATGTACTAGACCTGACTCAACACCAGAAAGAAGTGGAGCTTACATTATCTCGTTGAGCATATGTATCATCTAAAGGGAATGCCTGCCATCCGGTATACTTGGGCCTGCAATGTGAAACACAACAAATGCAACATCCCCGACCAAGGGACGTCAGTACAAAAAGATTGTACCGAATACGTAAGGCAGACTGAATATCATATGAAAGAACATCAAATGTAACGAGAGATACAGACAAATCAACTTGACACTCTGAATTTCCATTGAGGGAATGATATGCACATGTATGATGTATATGTATATAAAACGGCATCGTACATATATATGTGTATATAATATTGTCAAGCCTCTGTGTGCATTATCATCGATATAATATATCGCGTATATAATGTTGTAGGCCTCTGTGGGTACCACGACCCAAAATCCCATTGTGTCGTGAGGGCACCTACCCTAACCCGTAGGGGAACCCCAATCATACAACATAAGAATAAACGAAAGTAAATACGGAAAGTGAGTAGATAATAAGAAAAATATCAACAAGTCTTAGGACTTAATATATCGCTTGAAGAAAACCCTAAATGATTCGGTAGTCATGAGTACAAAGCTCTAAATCGAGTACATGTCTGAAAGTGAACCATAAATACTGTATGGAAGTAAAAATGTTAGAAACATAAAATATAGAAGGAGCTCCAGTGCCGGGAATGAAGCTGCGGTTTACCCTGGACTCTGATAATCACTCTTCAATGCCAAATCAAGCTGCTCCTGGATCGTTTGTCTCAGTACCTGCACATAGAGTGCATCAAGCGTAGAGTGAGTACAGGAAAACACTTTGTACTCAACAACATCATCGACCGACCCTAGCTATAACAGTGGCAAGGGTTGGTACTTTTCGATACCTATATACTAATTAGTTAGTTAAGCATAGTAAGATTCAATTAACCAACCTATCATTACTTCTAGAGTTCAACAGTGTACAAATATTATCTAGGTTCATGAGTCTTATCACAACCCTCAATAATATTAACAAACAACCTAAACCCCATAACCGGGCATCTAGTCCCATCAAGTCTCACAACTCAACCTCACAACAATTATAAGTCTCAAGTATTAGTATTTCCCTCTATCAAGCCACAAGATCATAAAGTTTATCAGAAATTAACACCGAGTACACATAGCATCAAATTCATATCAAAATGAGCATGAATGCAATATAATGATATGTATGTATGCAATGGCCATATGTATCCGGTATACACATGCTGCTGCAGTAGCTATCATGTGACTCATGGGGAACTCATGTGGTCCATATACCCTCCGAAATTTCCCATCGGATACCAACTCTGTGGCTGAAGTGTCATTATCATTCATCACTCTCGTATCATATACCATATCCAACAACCGGCTTCCCAAGCCTCTCTCAGCAATAACTCAATAGTTCAAATGCCAAAATAATATGTATGAATGAGATGGATATGTGTACATCATGCAATCAGGATAAACAATACAATATGTATTATAAGTTTATTTTCAAGTATTAGATGCGATGTAGAGTGATGAATGCACGATGTCAAATCAAGAATATAAGTATCAAACATGGTACGAGTCCAAATAATCAGCAAGCATACCAACCTAAACAGATTTATGCACCGCGCTCACGACTCGAAGGCTAAACACATAAACTCCTTCAAGTGTATCATACTAGTTTATTATTACCCAAGATTAGTTCATCGATGCCCATATTAGTGCTCGTCACCTCACTAATACGGGACCTCTAATTCCCTATTACTCCCATTAGTTCATTATTAGCATACCAACACATAACGATATACTAGGGTCTAGTAAGTCTCAACTTGCCTTTATCGAAGCCGAAGAACTCATGTTGTAGCTTTCCCCTTTCGCTGAGCCTCCTCACGAGCCTACTCTGGTCAATCATATCAATCGTGTAAGATTACATGTCTAATGATACCCATATCTATGGGTAAACTACAATTCCCAAGTTAAACTACAAAGGAACCTCGGACCCACATTATCAAGACACAAATTTTACTCCCAAATAGTACCATAACATGATAGATAGTCATAATCTCAAGTTAATCTAATAACAAAGCCCAATTGGATCCTCAATTTCATGAATTGGCAAAAAACCCCAATTCTAACCTTAGAATTTCCCCAATTTGACCGACACATTTCAATTCCAACTTAAGATTCTCAAGACATTGTGAGAAAATTAGAAAAAATATGGTTAACTATGTAATTTTTTAAATTTTAATTTTACTATGTGATTTGCAACTTTTGAACAACACTACAAACTTGCAATTTTGAAATTGTATTACCAAAAAATCATATTTGTACTAAATAATATAAGAGACACAAAAAATAATATTGAAATATTTTTATTACACTATGTTATTCAATTATTGAACTGTTTATATATATTATTTTTTAAAATTAAATGTAAAAAAAAAAGGTCAAATCTCAGATCTCGACCCGACCCGTCCCCCAAATTACGGCCTCTCTACCGGCGGGATGTGTGACGGGACAGTAACCAGAGTCCCGACGCTCACCCGTCCCGCTAGGACCCGCCCCGCTCCGCCTTCCTCGCCGTACAGCCCTAGTTTCCTCATACCTGACTCTTCTCGACTGCGTTCTATCTCTTTTCTTCTCTCATTAGATCCAAGCGCAGTAGATTCAGTCCCTGGTGTTTTCATCATTTTTTTTTCACGAGTTTTACGAGGTAATTGCTTACTCCTATTTGTTGGTTTCGCTGTTCTTCGTTCTTTTTTATATATGTGTGTGGTTTTTCCTCATTTCCGTCCATAGCTTTTCATCTTATTTTAGGAGAAGGAAAATTAATTTTATCATGCATTTAATTTGTGCTGCTTGTAGCATCCGTTAGTATGCTTGATTTTGCAGGGGAAGTACTTCTCATATGTTGAAGCTTAAATTTTGGGAAAGGTAACGATTGTTGATTCTTCTAAAACATTTATTATTTTCTTTTCTTCCCTTAATCTTTTGTTAGTTTGGGTATTCTGGATTTCTGCAATATTGTTTAGTCTTTAATTCTTTGATTTTCAGTTGCAGTTTGTCCGATAGTATTGGTGGTTATAATCGTCCAGTTTTCTACTTCTGGCACTTCGTCTCTCGACTGTCAAAGCCAAATAAACCCCATATATCCAGGATGTAAGCAGTCGTGGAGTTTTAAGACCACTAATCGAAACTTTTGAGGTACAATCCTTTTAATTGTGTTAATGGGTGGAAGTTTGCGGTGCTAATTATGAGATGTGTTTGGAGACCTTTGTAGTCTTAGAGTTTCTAAATTTAAGTAAATAATGGGTGTGAAAGAAGCCTAAGAGTATGTTAATGCCATCAAATGGACAAGATCAGAAGGTTTGTGCGTATATTTTTTGTTATCTTCAGTGATTTGAAGAATTCCGAGCATTTTCCTTCTAAATAATGATGTTCCAGGTTCTTGATGATTACTTTGACAAATTAACTTTTTTATGGTTAACAGTCTTGAAACTTTCTCAAACTTATCTTGAATTGAATTTCTCTACTTGCTCTCTGCAAATTTATGGCCTTATTAGTATCTAACTCTTCAGTTTAATAGAAAGGTGAGTATCTAACTCTTCAGTTTAATAGCCTTATTAGTTTTTGATTTATGGGAGTACTGGGTGGATAGGTGGTCTGCTAGACAAACTCTGAGAAACAGGGGCTTCCTTATATGGAAGGGGACATCTGTAGGATCGCTTACAACTTTTGGCAGACATTTACGATGTCAAGCCCACACATGTATTCAACGCTGCTGGTATCACTGGTAGATCCAACGTTGATTGGCGTGAGAGTCATAAAACTAAAACAATTCGTGCAAATGTTGGTGGAACTCTAAAACTTCGCAGATGTTTGTAAAGAGCGAAGGTTCTGGCATTGGATTCAAAGAGGAAGACGCGCCCAATTTCACTGGTTCTTTCTATTCAAAGACCAAGGCCATGGTAGGTACTCCTTGAGACTTTGTGTTGCATGTGACTATTCTTTTACCAAAATTGATTTTTTTTGGTTCTTTCCTTTCACCAGGTTGAAGAGTTGTTGAAAGAGTACAACAATGTTTGCACCCTCAGAGTCCGACTGTCAATATCTTCGGAACGCAACAACCCCCGTAATTTCATGTTGAAAATTTACGTGGAATTAAGTTTATCCCATTATTTATGACTCGAACTATTGGGGCCCCGCACGTCGGAAATGTTGTTTCCACACACGTGCAATCTTAGTGAAAAGTATCGTAAATTTAGTTAATGAAAGAGATATTGGTACGTAAGTGAAATGTTTGAGACATATAATGATAGACGGTTATTAGATAAATAACTAGTGTTCCACGTTGGTAAACGAAAGAAGGATTGTGCGAGGTGTAAGATGGAACAGGTCGAAAAGGGTCGCGGAGCTGAGAAGGGCCGCGGTGCCTCCTGGACTGGGCCGGAGTGCCGCGGCGCCCCCCTTGCAGTGCCGCGACGCTTCCCAGGCAGTTTGCTCGACGGAATCCCAAAGCTTTGGCTGTTGAGGTGGTTTCAATGACATTGAATCCACCCAATAATGACCATTACTTGGACCATTATGTTGCTGCATTATTTGGCGGTTAAATGCCATTAATTACATGACAATTGAATGCCATTATGGGGCATTTGAAAGGCCATCTTGCACACCTAGCGCTGGCACGACACTCGGCTCCTCGGCTCACTTCGGTTGCAAAGACTCTAGGTTGGGGGTCAAAAGTATATATATACTTTGTTTAAATAAGGCCCTAACTTACAGAAATGAACAAGCACACAATATACATACAAGTATACAACACCACAAAGAAATCAATTTTCCTGATAAGGAATCATTCTCTTAGCAATCTTCATTGTTCGTGTTCTTCGCTGAGGTCATTTGTGTAGGCTTTGCACATTTGATAGTTTGTTGTTTCATCTTGAAAGACTATTGTCCACACTTCCGTAAAGTCTATATACGGGGGCAATCTTGTTTAAAGACAGAGAGACATCTCTCAACTCAGCCGGTGGTGTTGTGATTATCTAATTGGTTGCTAAGTGTTTCAGGTGTAAACTTGATTCTCAAATGACTCTAACCGTTCGGATTCTCAGCGGATCTACAAGCCACAAGTGTAGCAGTTCATGTTCTTGTATTTCCTAGTACAAGATCCATGTTTGAAGTTCCAATTCAAGATCAAGATATTAACAACTTGTTGGTGTCATCTTTGTTGTTTATCCTTTCGATCACTGTAATAGTTATTTACTATTCCCGTACTTGCTTTACATATCCAACAATTTTAAGACAAGATTGTATTTGTGCTCGAAAGATGTGTGCCAGCGGATATGGTCCCAAATCTGGTTGTGGTTTTCTTCTTGAAAACAGTTATGTTGACAGTTCTGTTAATAGTTCAAACACTGTCTCTGTCAACAACCGTGCTTTCAAATCTGGTCTTAGTTTTGGTTTTCTCTTTGACGACATTTACAAATCTGTTTCCGTCAAAGGTGGGATTTTTGGATCTGATACTGAGCATCAAGATACTGCCGATAGTCATGCTAGTACGACTAAAGATAAAAGACGAGTTTGTGTCACCGCTCCCGAGGGTGGTGGAAACAAGCGCCCACGAGAGGCTGAGGATGTCAACTGGGACAAGAGGAGAATGCTGAAGATGATGTTCTATCATGTAGCAAAAGACGTATATCTATCTCAGACAAAGGATCTGAATTATGGTAAGGAGGATATGGACACTCGGTCTAACTGAAGTGGGCCAGAATTCAAAAGGTCTAAGTTAATTATCTTTCCTCATCTATAATGTGTTTAGTTAATATCTGAATAAAAGTGTGTAAAGCAAGGCTGAGAATATGAAAGCGTTTTCATTAAAAACTTATATTCCCTACACTCTAAAATCAGATATTGAATCTCCTTTCTTCCCGGTTAAATATTGGACTATTGTAAACAAAACTTAAAAGATCCATTCTTTTGGGTGTAACTATTAAAAGTGTGTAAAGTATGCTCGCATATACGATAGAGAGAGATCCACTGACTATGTGAAAACTGTTACCACTCTTAAGTAAGCGCCAGGGATTTCCCTGGGCACCAATCACAAGGGAAGAAGACTAAAAGCTAATGACTTTTCTTAAGACGTTGAACCTATCACACTATTTGACAGAAGATCCTTCATTTGATAGGATGATATTGGACACTCAGTCGTACAAAGCCTACATGCGACTGGAGTGGGCCATAATTCATTTGATAGAATGATATTGGACACTCAGTCGTACAAAGCCTACGAGCGACTGGAGTGAGCCAGAATTCATTTGATAAGAAAATTAATGGACACCTAGTGAGGTGGGCCAGAGTTTCCATGTCTTAAATGATCTGAAGGCCAAAAGAAAGACAGAAAAATAATGGATACCTAGTGAGGTGGGCCAGAGTTTCCAGGTCTTAAATGATCTGAAGGCCAAAAGAATGGCAGAAAAGAAATTGGACACTCAGTATGTCAAAGCAACTGGAGTGGGCCAGAGTATCCTAATCACATGTGATCCGGTTACGCCTTAACCACGAGCAAAATGTTGTTCATGTGAAGCAACGCCACCTCTAAAGTAGAAGGGGTTGGAGAGGTTCTCCTCAATAGGATTTCAGGGAATGGGATCACTCTAAAAGGAGGTGATACATGTCCCAAACTTGGTTTAAGGGACGCTGTTGGTCAAGCTGGTTTGAGACTAGTCCAACAGGTCTGTAATAACTAAGAATAGTACAGTATGTCTATAGCTAAATGAATGATATATTTATAATCCGTGCATCTATGCCATCATAGATTAAGACACGTTAAATAGAAAGTCATTCAAAAGCTAACGAAGTTGAGATTATCTCCTTCTGTCGACATAAACCCTCAAAATGAATGTGAGGTAGCCGAAGAGGCAAAATCACCTTTCCATTATGTCAAAGAAATAGCGAAAGAAACACCGCTCCTCTAGAACTTAGTCACACATTTATGGGTGATTTGAAGTTTATACAAAATAGAGGGGGGAGACAAGTACTTTGTGACCTTCATTGATGATGGTACAACGTATTGCATCCTTTGTTTGTTGAAAAGCAAAGATGAAGCTGTTGAAGCGGATAAGCGCTACTAAACAGAAGTTGAAAATCAATTAAGCCTATAGATTGAGGAATTCGTAGTGATAGAGGGGGAAAATGTGAAACATCGTTCATCAAACGACTGCTCATTACTCACCTCGGTCTAACGGAATCTATTTCTCTACCAAGCCAAATGTTGTGTTATGGGGTGGCTTGATAGAGGTTGGAATACCAAAACAGGTCAAGTTGGACCTAAGACTGTAAATTGCATATCCACTGGATCTGCAAATAACATTAGTGTTTATCGCCTCTTGATGTCAAAGAATGCTGAATTTTTGAAGATAACTTTCCTTGAGAAGGAAAAAAAGTAATGCTCGAGGTTAACAAGAACCCGCTAGGGCCTGACTGTCTGGAACTAGACGTTCCATATTTATAGGACTCAGAAGTTGCTGACTATCCGGAACTTAATATTCCAAATCTACAAAACTCAGGGATTCATGTTGAACCGAGATGGAGCAAAGAGGGGACACAGACTTGTTCCAGACCTTCTAGCTTGTATGGTTGAGAATGAACCATGGACAATTAACAGAGAATTGCCATATCTAGAAGCGCTACTTTGGAAAGAGGCTACACAGAGAGAAATAGATTCAATCATATAGAACCATACTTGTGTAATGGTTGACCTTCCTCCGGAAAAAGAACCTTTGTGTTGTGAAAATGGATACTCAAAAGTGAGTACCAAGTAGATGGATCTACTGATGAGTATAAGGCCTCGACTACTTGTACATGTGCTCCCCTGTGAATAGCTTAACATCCAGTGCCATTGCAGTCTTGCGTGACATGGATGTTGAAACAACCTTCCTAACCAAAGAGTTGGAAGGGGAGGACCAGAGTTGGTTTGTTGGACTTCTTCCTGAACTTTCATTTTGGTCCCTGAAATGTTTACATTTTGGTCTTGGAAGTTTCAGATAAAAAAGAAATAATGAATCTGATAATAGAAACATTGACTCTGAAGTTAGAAAGCCAACAATAGGAAAACTAACAGTCTGAAAGTGGAAGTCATATTGAAACAAAAGTCTCGATATGAAAGATATGGGTATCACAGATGACATCTTAGGAATTGGGATTTCTAAGACATCTAACGGATTGGTCTAACTCCAAACTCAGTTGTGAGATAGTTGACAGTCTCGTTGAAGCCACCAATGGATATGAATCATAGAACTGATTGGAATCATGGTGCACCCGTATACCAGGAGCGATATGCGCAGGTCACATGTAGTTCAATGTATTGCATACACTACAACCGACTTGGTATCGGTCTACAAAGAAGATCAGTTGAACTAAGGTTCACTCGTGATTCTGGAAATGATCTATAGAAGGCGTTAAGTCGAATATGACAAATATCTGAAATATTCACTTATCTAGGGATTATGGTATTCTGGATGTCCATCGGTTCTGGGAGAACATAGTGATGCAAACTGGATATCTGATGTGAAGAACACCAAAGCCACAAGTTGATGTGTATGGTGTGTGTTGGAAAATCCTCTAAGCAAACTTGCATCGGCCGATTCATGATGGAATCGAAGTTTATCACTTTAAACAAAGCATGAAAAGAAGTTGAGTAACTTCACGACTCCTTAGAGGACATCCCTTATTGGGAGAAACCCGTGCCTTCAGCAGTTATACACTGTGGCTAGCCGGTCGGCTTCAGGAAGGGCACGGATGACGGGGTCTGGACATATCTATCGGATCTGTCGGAGACATAAGACCGTATGATAGTTGATCATCACGGGTGTCACTTCTTTGATTACTAATCAAAGGATTTAGCGAATCCTTTAACTAAGGGACTACCCGAAGATCAAGAGTTTTGTCTGTCTAGGGGAATGAGCTTAAAACCCAAACAATACAAACCTTTGCGATGGTAACCCTACCATACTGACTGGAGATCCCAAGAATTTGGTTCAATGGAAAAACTAAGCTGCAAAAGGTTCAGTTGAGCGCTTCGGTGGAAGCAAGAGCACTTCGGATGATGATTTCTGTAAAGAAACATGAATCCAAAGTCGTACCCGCGGTAGATATTAAAGTGCTACCTGCATGGTGGGTAAAGGTTAAGCTTCCAAACCTTTAACGATCCTCAAACGGTTGAGGTTAAGGTTGGGAAACTTTTAATGATTCCTAACACTTGTGAAGTGGGGTATAGCAGGATACCTTGTAGGAGATCACCTATTTAAGTGTGACGACAGACCGCCTCAAATAAATGTACTTAAGAATCCAAGTGTGTCCATGGCCACAACAGACAGAACAATAAGAAGAAATGAATAATGGGGAGGTATTATGTTGGTACCATTGTCTAGGCTTACATTAAACACTGACGGTTCAAGACACCACGTTCACCGCTCAGTAAGTAAGTCCAATGGTATTCAACTAGGGAAGGTTCAAAGCAGAAGCTACCTCTCCTGATGCAATATTTTTTTCTCTGAAAGATTGATGAAAGTAGGCACCTTGTGTGTGAGCCAAAATCTCTTTCAAGAGGGGATTGTTGAAAATTTACTAATGTGAAATTAAGTTTATCCCACTATTATCACTCAAACTATTGGGGCCCCGCACATCGGAAATATTGTTTCCACACACGTGCAATCTTAGTGCCAAGTATCGTAATTTTCGTTAATGAAAGAAATATTAGTACGTAAGTGAAATGTTTGAGACATAGAATGATGGACAGTTATTAGATAAATAACAAGTGTTCCACGTTGGTAAACGAAGTAAGGATTGTGCGAGGTGTAAGATAAAATGGGTCGGAAAGGGTCGCGGAGCCGAGAAGGGCCGCGGCGCCTCCCGGACTGGGCCGCAGCGCCGCGACGCCCCCCTTGCAGCGACGCCCCCCTTGCAGAGTCGCGGCGCCAAATACTGCAGCGCCGCGACGCTTCCCAGACAGTGTTTGCTCGACGGAATCCCAAAGGTTTGGCTGTTGAGGTGGTTTCAATGGCATTGAATTCACCCAATAATGGCCATTACTTGGACCATTATGTTGCTGCATTACTTGGGGGTTAAATTCCATCAATTACATAACAATTGAATGCCATTATGAGGCTTTTGAAAGGTCATCTTGCACACCTATAAATTGAGGCCTTTGGCTCAATTCTATAGAGGAACAAAAATGAACAAGCACACAATATACATACAAATATACAACACCACAAAGAGATCAGTTTTCTTGATAAGCAATCCTTCTCTTAGCAATCTTCATTGTTCGTGTAGGCTTTGCACATTTGATAGTTTGTTGTTTCATCTTGGGAGATTATTGTCCACATTTCCGTAAATCCTATATACGGGGGCAATCTTGTCTTAAAGATAGAGAGTCATCTCTCAACTCAGTCGGTGGTGTTGTGATTATCTAATTGGTTGCTAAATATTTCAGGTGTGATCTTGTTTCTCAAATGACTCTAACCGTTCGGATTCTCAGCGGATCTACAAGCCACAAGTGTAGCAGTTCATGTTCTTGTATTTCCTAATACAAGATCCATGTTTGAAGTTTCAATTCAAGATCAAGATATTGACAACTTGTTGTTGTCATCTTTGTTGTTTATCCTTTCGATCACTGTAATAGTTATTTACTATTCCCGTACGTGCTTTACATATCCAACATTTCATTACCAAGATTAGTCGCTACAATAAGATGATCAACATTCCCAACAGCATGACAATTTTGGATGAGCTGCTTCTTCCAATTTCGATCGAGATGAGAAAGTGTAACCTCGTACGCATATGGAATTTCACAAACCTTGGTGTTGTGAGGCATAATGAGATTTTGGAGATGTACAAGAAATATATAAATCCAGAATTTATATGGGCCAACTTCACATTGGAAGAGCAGGCTAAGGTAATTGTTGCACCTCGCAGTAATTACGAAATGGATTCGTCGAAGTTGGAAAGGAGTTCCCTGAGTTGCTGTCTATTAAGGAACATTGATCAAGAATGTATTTGAACCAAGTAGAAAAATGCTACATGATGAGCCTTAGGATGTGGAAAGCAGACGTCTGGTTTGGATCAATATGCTACTTGACTTTGTATTTCCAGCAATTGTAATACAATTTATGATGGTTTTATACCAAATAACAACTTAAGGTACCAAAAATTAGTTATTTCAATGTGTTAATGTTGGGCCCGTGCTTGCACGGGCTGTCCCATCTAGTACAATATATATAAATATACTTCATCCGTTCCAATTTATATGATGTAATTTGATTCGGTACGAAGTTTAAGAAATAAATGCAGACTTTTGAATTTTGTGGTCTAAAACAAGTCGAAGATATTTGTGTGGTTATAGATCATCTCGTTAAGCGTAAAAGGTAAAGTTTAAAGTTAAATTATTGTCAAATAAGAGAATGTGTCATTTTTTTTTGGATTGACGAAAAAGAAAAATGTGTCATATAAATTGGGACAGTAGAAGTATATACATATTGAGAGTGGGTGGTGGTGAACAATTTCTTTAGTGGAGTACTACTTTGTTCTTAAGTAATATATGAATTACATGTAGTATGATAATGTTATCTAATAAGATTGGTCTTGAAATATAATGGCACCCCTTGGAATTAAGTAAATCAATGGTCACCACTATATATATATATGTTGAAAAGTATTATTGGACTGGGCACTCATAAGGGGTGCTAGATGATCCATGAGTTCATTAATTATTCCTCCACATTAAACTCTAGAGCTAGTCTATATAAACAAAATTATGGGTGTTTCAGAGGGGTTAATCCATAATATAGAGACGACTAGGGTTCACACATAAAATATACTCTGCATTTGTTAGAGGGATATCTAGGCCGTGGAAACATGGAGATTCATCCACTTTATGAGAATTTTCGATGACCGGTGACACGAGTCGTGGTTGTTGCAGATCCGCTTCTGCTATGGAGAAACCCGTAAGTCTCCTAACTATTATTTACGCTTCAAAATACTACATTGGCATCAGCCATAGGCTCGTGTTCCGAGGTTTACATGATTAGTATGCAAAATATAGTTTTTAGGATTTTTAATGTTAAACCCGTAACTTAATTGCATTATTTTATGTTTATAAATGCCTAATATTTGCATGAAACCTTAGGGATTTTATAGATTTAATCGAGAGCTTTCCGTCGATACGTGGATCATATTTTTTCGCCTTATAGTTTGTGAGATATTGAATTTTAAAGTTTTAGAATTTTATTATTACGAAACCCCCAAATAAATTCAATAATCATTGTTTCATGCGACTTTCGTGAAAATTAACTTGGGTAATATGTTATCCATATGTTTTTTTAGCAAAACCGTATAATCAATTGTTATTTTTATAAAAAAATTGGGTAGGATTTTAATGAAAAATCCGCTAGGATTTGTTTAGAACAAAACCCATCAATTCTTTTATCATATAAACAATTTTTAGACGGTTTTATTTTGATTTGAACGTTTGAATCAATTCTAAAATATGATTAGGATGTAAAACAATGATTTAATTAAAGACAATTGATCGAAAAATATAGTTTTTGGTCGGAAAACAACCGACCCGTTGGTGAGGGAAAACAACATTTTTTAGTATTTAACACCTTTTTGATGATTTTTCGAGTAATTGATGGTTGAAATCAATCTTAAAATACGTTTGTGATAAAATTTTGTGTTTTAATTAAATTAAAATTGCCAAAATATAAAGAAAAACGCAATTGGATCGCGTTTTTGACCCATTCACGCCAAATGGGCCGAGTTGGGTGAAGAAGATGCCTTGGTTGCCGGCGAAGCTCACTATTTGCTCTAAATTAAATTTTTGATTTTTTCATATTTTTGTACAATGAAAAATATTTCCCCCGTAATTAATACCGCTCTGAAATTATTAATTATTTTTTGTAGTATTTTACAAATATAAAAACATGAAAAATATATATATGATGCATAAAATATGTCTATGTTATTCACTCTTTCTATAGGATTACTATTTTCTACGTGAAATTATGTATAAATATTGGTTTTCTCCTTGATTTGTTCTTGAAAAAGTATGAAAATTAAATTTCCAGATTTAATTAAATTATTCTATTGATATAGAAGTTTATCTAGAATAATATCTGATTTTTTTCTATTTCATGTATATATTTATGAGTATATACAACTTATTTAATCAATAAATAAAAATATTTATTAAAATATTTGGTGACTTAGCATGAGTTGATATGGTTATTTGACATTTAACATCTATCCTTAGACGATGATTGGAAACGTAGTGAACTTTCAACTCTAGGATTTATCTTTATATTTAATAGTCCTGCCAATTTGCTATAGTTACATTTATGTGTATGAAAAAATATTAAACATGTGTGTTTTTATACTAATTGTGAAACTGTGTTTTACAAATATGTAGAACTTTTGTGTTCCATAAATATCATATCTACTTCTTTAAAAAATATTGTTGTAGAGATTATCAAAAGTGAAAAGCTCAACGATAACAATTATAAAAATATTAAACTGTAATATGTGCTCGAAGATTTTTTTTAAAAAAATATTGTCATGGATAAATCCTATGATTCTTGAAAAAAGAATTTCTAGCTCGCATTATGTTGCTGAGCTGTGAAGATTTCACAGGGAATTTTACTCATAAAATTATCAAAATTCTGTAGGTTTCTCTTGAATATAAGTGTGGTAGCACTACGGTAACCATACTTAAGGTCATAAGTTGACTATTGAGCCCCGAGTTCAAGCGATTATCCATTTCTTGCCTCAAATTTAGGAGCATATGAAGATGCACCTGACTCATAATAAATGTAATAGTAAATTTTATTATATGAGCAACACCTAGAGTTAGAAGAGGAGCAGCATGAGACGGCCAAATAAGGTGCAAAAGTGCACAAAATAATTTCTATCTCAATAAATGGTTTTAAACGTAAAATCAAAGAAAACTGGAAAATTAAGGCTCAACCAAATAAGAATCCTAAAATGACAACCAACTAGGCGATAGAAAGTGAAAAACAATGTGACTAAAGTGAAGTGCTTCAATTGTGATCAAAAGGGTCACCATGCTAGTGATTGTACTAAGCATAATAAAGCACTTCATATGAGTCTAAAAAGGTACTTTGTGTTTCTTACGCTAGTAATATATGTGTTGCTAGTTGTATTTTTTTTTAAAGATTAATCTTTCATCGTAATTGACTTAGGAGCCGTGTACCACAATGTGAGGGAAATGAAGCCTTTGTGGACTTTCAATGGATCCCACATATATATTGTGGATATATGTAGGAAACGACATTAAGGTTGTTAAAAGGATCGTATCATGTGAATTAGTTTTACGTGAAAATTGAGACTTTATCCTACATAATACTTTAATTGCTCCTTAAACTTTCAAAGAATATTACTTTGTGTTGGTTTATTATAGTTATGTTTCAATTGGAATTTTCATGACATTAAATTACACGAACAACTTATTTGGTTGTGGTTTTATCAAAAATGATTTTCTCTTTAATGAATTTTAGATATTAGTTTCTTTAATCCAATTGTTAGCTTTCCCAATTGTCTCATCACATAATCACAAGGATGATGTGAAATTTGACATGCTACACTTGGTCATATGGGCCTATGACATGTGAATAAGTCCAATTGTAAATATTATCTAGTTCGAAAAGCTAATAGAAAATCATTTAATAAGATCGTCAAGACTTATTTTTCATTGCATAGATTCATTATGAAGTTGTATTTCCATGAATGTGAAAATGTGGCAAAGAACTTCTAATTTCATCATATTAATTGATAAATTACTCGTTTTGGTAATTTCTATTTGATGTCACATAATCTGAGGAAATAAGTTGCTTTGAGAAGTATGTGAAACAGATTGAAAATCAATTGGACAAATCAATAAAAGTATTGAGATCCAGTTGATCGAGGCCATGAATACGTCTTGGCCCCATTACGCGAGTTATTTATTTATTATGAAAGTGGAGTTGTTGATAAGTTGACTATTTCAATATTTTACAATGAAAGGTGTTGTGAAAAAACATAAATAGAATGATCCTTGGAACGATTATATCAATGATGACACAAGAAAGTTACATGTTTCGTATTGGAGATGTGTTGCACTAATTTATTGCCTAGACTCTTAATCGTATGCAGCAAAATTAGTTACATTTATACCATAAGAGTTATGGAGTAATAAAAATCTCACGTATTTTATGAAACCTATGTGATGCACATCTTATGTATATAATTTTTCTCTTGGCATATTGAGCCTAAGAGGATGTAAAAGCGTGATACTATAAATTACGTATTTATGGAGCTACATCACAGTGGGAGCGTAACTGAATTTTACTAAAGAAACTTCACATTTTTAGAGTGTGAATAACCCAGAAGGGCGAGATAAGTTAAGATTTGTCTCCTTATGAACCTAAGGACCAAGATCAAGTAGGATCCCTTCATTGAGTGAGAGATTTTTAAGTGATGAAGGATTAATTTCTCATCTAGATCAACCTTCATCATCAGATGCGAATGAAAGTGATCCTTCTCCGAGTGAGAGCGACAATAATTTTCTTATAAACGGGAGTGAGATGAATCTTGTTCCAAGTGAGAGCGAGATGAATAATACTGGTCCAAGTAGGAGCAAAATTAATTCAAATGGGATCAATATCAATTATATGAATCTCAGTCAAGATATAGTGCTCCTTCAAGATAAAAATGAGCCAAGAATTAGGTCTTTTACGCCTTTCAAAGAATAAAATGAATAAATGCAATGAAAGAATAAATGGATTCTAGGAAAATCATGTTGGTTACAAAGATGCAGGAAACGAAAATTACAAGTAACTGCTAAGTATTACAAGAACTGAAATTACAATTGATCAACAAACTGAAATTACACAGAACTTGAATAACAAACTAGAACAGTTTTTGGTATGCTGAGTCGAGTGTTTGCACTCTGTCTTTAAGACAATATTTCCCCGTATGTATCCTTTCTACGTCCTGGACAATTGTCTCCCAAGATAAAACAACAAATGAACAAATGAGCAAAGGAAACTCAAGTGCTACCGTGAAGAATTTTGAGTAATGAAATGATGTTGGAAGGTAGTAGGAAGACTGATTTTTATTTATGTTTATGTGTTTTCGTGTACCTCAACAATGGTGACAAAGGGTCCTTTATATAGTTGAAGGACAGGCTTATCAACTGCACACATAAGTGCCATTACTGGCCAAGTAATGACAATTATGGAGGTAGTAATTCACCAAAATAAATGGTAAATTTGATGTGCAACGGATGACATTTAGGAAGAGTAATTCAGCCAAAATAAATGGCTGAATTGAGTGCTGTTGACGTTCTGTTCTCTGCCCAATCTGACTTTGTGAAACTTCAGGGACCAAACTGTATATATGAAAGAATTCTGGTCCAAAAAGATAATATCAGAAGAAGCACAACCCACAGCCCGAGACCCGCAGCCCGTGAACCCGGACGGGACGGGCGGGCGGCGGCGGCGCACGTGTGGGCTTTCCTCGAACCGAAGCACATCTAGGTCCTCCCTCCTTTAAACACATGGGATACCCCTTGGGGTCCCAAACCCCAAGCCAACTTTGAGACTTATAAACAAAACAATTCTTTCTTCCTCCACTGATAAGGGAGAATTGATCTCAATACCACACTTTTCCATGCCTTAAACACCTCACTTCGTGGACCAATATCTCTTTCATTTCTCAATGAAATTTGACGATCCTTGGCCCTATAGTCATCTACTTACTTAGTAGATTATGCATGTGTGAAGAATCGGATTCCAACATGCGGAACACTAGTGTTTAAGCCGTTAAAGTTGGTCGGACGCAACTCCCGCCAAAGACAAATTTCCAACAAATCAATCAAGTTTAGAAACTAGTTGATCTCCCAAAAGAACACAAGACTATTGAAACCAAATTGGTTTCCAAAGATAAACACGAGGCTTGCAATACAGTTGAGATATATGGCTTGACTTGTTGCTAAGGTGTATATGTAACATGAGTGATTGACTATGACGAATATTTCTCACTTGTTATGTGGATTCACCTCTATGAACTTAATTCTGACTACAGTTGCTAGCTTGGATCTATAATTGCATCAAACGGATGTAAACATTGTCTTCTATCAATGAAGAACTAAGTGAATAATTAATTTGGAGTAACTTAAGGGTTTCATCCAAAAAGCCACAAACATATGGTTTGTAGACTTCTGTAATCTTGTTATGGCTACAAATAATCTTCAATGCAATGTTATATTTTTTTTTAGTACGGTCAATTTTATTGACTTCACAACGATTCACAAGGGATTATTACGTTTATACTAAAAGATCTGAGATCAACTTTATACTTATGTCATTATATGTTGATGACATATTAATAGATGGAAAATAATTTGGAGTATATACACAAGGTAAAGTCTTGTTATCTTCTCATTTGGAGATGAAAGATATGGGTAAAGATGCATATATTCTCAAAATAAAGATTTTGAGAAAATGTTTAAAGAAATTTTTCTTTAAATGATTAAACTTACTAAATTTTGACCATATCAAAACTGCAATGAACAAAAAAAATGCTTTGTATGCTAGACTGAGTTCTAAGACTCCAAAATAAGATGAACAAATAAGTAATGTATGGTTGGTACTCTTATGCAAGATACATTTACTAGACTTGATATCTATTTCGCAATTGCCTTATAGACAAATATAAAACTAACAAAATCCCGCACATTCAAAATACAGTTAAAACGAATCATGAGGTACCATATGTGAACTTCTGATTATGCGCTTTGCCGTAAGGGCATGACATGAAACTGAGGGGATACATTGATGTTGATTGTAGAGGAGATGTGGATAAGTTGAGGTCCACCTATGAATGTGTTTTATGCTCAATAATAATGACATATTGTAGATAATAAAAAATAATCACATGTAAATTTATCCATGATTAGAGTTGAGCTCGTGGCTCTCTTCTCAATAGAGCAATATGTTATTTGGTTAACAAGATTTTTGGATCATGTGTTGGTGCTGCAGTTAGTGCTGAACTAACAACAATCTTTGTGACCGTCAAGCTGCTACTTTGAGCATCAAGAATTCTAAATATCATCGTAAAGTCAAACACATTGACATTAAATTTAATTTTGTAATGACATGGTTGCAAGAAAAGAACTGAATGTAAAGTATATCTGCGCAAAGGGTTGCAGATCCATTGACTCAGTCAGATTCTAGAGATGCATGTTTTTGTTCATGCAAGATCTTGAGGACTGTGTGAACTTTAATATAGAGTCATTGATTTTTTATTTATTTTTCACAACGTTCATGTTTATTGTTTTCTTTAAAATCAAATAAGTTTAATTTGTATACATTTATTATTTGAATGTTTATGTAAATTCTTACTATGAATGTTTATTGTACATTCATATTATGAAATGCTTCTAGTGCATTCTTTAATATTATTGAAAGGTATGTTGGGTAGATAGAGGCTTTCTCACACGGTGACCGCCTCCATCAATTTAGTGTTGATGTGAGATGAGACGAGATCTTAAGTAAATTATCATAAGGATAATTTGAGAACACGTGGCTTAAAGATTTTTAGCATCGCATAAGCACTGACAAAAGATTATTATAGTATTTTTATGGTGCAAAATAAATTTCACCTACTCTACTTTGAGAGGTCAGATGTGAGTTCGTGTTTATTGAGTACATAAAGGAACTCAATTCAGATGCATATGGTGTCTGAATATCATATGTACAACATTATCTTATGAGATAAAGACATACACTCCATATAAAAGGAGAAAATGTTGTAACACATGTTTCATACCATGTGTGCAAATGTCGACCAAATGGGTGAACATAAGTTTTATCTCGACTTATTGTTGTGTGAGACCCTCATTTAGTTTGTGTTTGCCGGTACCAGTTATGACTTATGGGTCATAATTGTGAACACAAGAAATGATACATTAGATCAAACTGTGATGTATCAATGTGATTCAATGATCTAGGGCACTGAGCATACTTTTTATGATCTACTTGATGATTTTCATGATGACAACGAGAGGCTATATATTCCTAACAGATGTATATCAAAGTGCTCTCATAGTATGTCGGCCGCACATCCTATTTATCAAATATGAATGTTGCACGAGAGATTAAAAGGAAGAATATATTTTTTCTTAGATCGATGGAACTTGAGCACTCCCTTATATGTGAGTGGGAAATGTTGAAAAGTATTATTGGGCTAGGTCCACTCATAAGGGGCGCTAGATGATCCTAGAGCTAGCATATATAAACACAATTATGAGTGTTTAAGAGGGGTTAATCCATAATATAGAAACGGATAGGGTTCACACATAAAATATATCTCTGCATTAGTTAGAGGGATATCTAGGTTGTGGAAATATGAAAATTCATCCGCTTTGTGAGAATTCTTAATGACAGGAGTTGTGATTGCTGATATATATATATATATATATATATATATATATATATTGCAAGTGATGTGAAAAAGAATGGATCCCCTCATCTGACATAAATCTACTGGCAAAATGACTAATCAAATTAATTAAAATTGTCACCTTTTCGACCAAAAAACGTGTCCTAAAATGGAGTCAAATGTAGGACCTAATTCTTATCCCAAAATATAGTTTTATAATATGTTAGATCGTATCCTTCACCTAAATCTTTAATAATTGTTTTAAATAACCAACTCCTATAATAACCATACATATTACTATTAGCACCTTATAAAATGATTAATCACTAACGAGTCTCCCTCCTATTGCAATATGGACATAATGTCCCCTAGTGTATATCCATGATTAATTTTTTTGTCTTCCATTATCATCCAACATTTAACTAATTACACATATAATTAATTCTTTGATCTCAACCCACTTAAATAATAATCATCTTCAACTCACCACATATATTCATTATCATGCTCATGTGATATAATACTAGTCCACATACGTCAACCTACTTACATACGTCAAGCGGTTTGAATCATAGCTCGAAAGTGCAGGGTATTACACGTTTGACCGACGTAACATCATTATAAACAAGTATAATCTGAAAAATAATCTTCCTTCCCCGAACTTATGTCGACTAACTCACGACACATCTTATGGTAGAAATGCGGGGTGTTACACAAACCATCAAATATACACTATCTGATCATCATGCAAGATATACAAGTCAACAATCAAATAACAAACTTCTAACCTCCTAACCTCAAAGACATGCTCTAACTCATCAAATTTAAGCACGCTCACCTACTATGTCAAAAAAATCTAATAACATCACATATTTATCATGAAACAAGTTCCTTCATAAGAAGAAATATTCCATACACTCAAATCAAAGAATTAATATAATTTAAGGACTTAGCATCAAATACCAACTCTCGCGCTCACAAAAGAATTCACATGTATGCACAAAAGACCATAAATTTACCTATTATGTACATCTATACTAATTAAGCATGCTCGAATAGAATCAAATAGGACTTTAATGGATTGTAATGTTGACTAGGGGACGGGTAGGACAACTATATGATTATGGCTTACACTTTCCTAAGCACTTTGCACTTTTTGACTTCATAACCCATTTTTCGCTCCCTTTTATTTTCAGCCATCTCTTCATCAATTATTTCACAAGTATTTTCCTTAAGAATGTTCCAATCACTTTTTTTCTCAAGCAATTTGCTCTTCTTTTTTATTTAATTTTTAAGGTACATTCTTTTAGACCTTTTCAGCACCTTGTAACTATAATTATATAGCGGCATAGAATAAGGTTATAATATAAGGATGATCATTATATATGTTGTAGTGGCATTTCAGAGGTTCAAATTGATTCGTACTTCTCCCTTTTATGATTACTTACTATTGTGTTTTATTTCCACCTTACATATTCAGTATATTATTCGTACTGACGTCCCTTTGCCTTGGGACACTATGTTTTATGCCACACAGGTTCAGGTAGGCGATGAGAGAATCAGTCATTGTAGATCACCTCCAGATATTAGCTTTTGTTGGTGAGCTCCATCTTCATGGAGCATTGCCGAGTCAGGGTCATGTATAAATCCTTTTGGTATTTTGGGTATGTTGGAGGCCTTGTCCCGATTTATGTATTATGTTGATGTTCCCTTTTAGATGCTTTGTAGACATGTCCTGTGTTGTATAGTTTGCTAAGTATGACCCTGTAGGCCTGGATGTTGGTTAGAGATTATGTTGGACTTGTGGGCCTCAGTATGTATATGCATGTCTAGGTTGTGTTATTCTATTTATAGGATATTATATCAGGTTGTTTTATAACTATCATTCTGAGGCCATGTCGTCTTAGATGGTTATACGTTCACGTGATTATATTCAGGTGGTAGGCTCGGGCCATCCAGGTGCTGGGTGCCTGCCACCCCCCAAGGTTAGGGTGTGACAACATGAGAGTATTTCAATTATTAAAGGCTTGGAATTTTGGTGTGTGGTAAGGCGCGTGGACTACAAGAGTTGTTATTTGTGGCGTGTTAAAGGTGTATCAAGCTGAGGTAAAGCACGAGGAGAACTTGATGGGTTTAGATTTCATGGAATTCTATTATATTTTAGCTTTTGGAGTCGAGGGTGATGGCATATGATTGATTATTCTTGAGCAAAGAGATGGAAGAGGTCACCGCAAATTTATGGGAAGCCTAATATTCATGTTGGAATCATTTCGGGTGACTATTGATGATTTAGATATTTGAGCACTTCATTCCGGGTCAGAATTGTTCAATTAAGGTCGGGTGGTCTATGTTTATATTGCCTGGAGTACTTATGGTACCCTAGTAAACCATCGATATGGATTTGATCAATTTCAATTGAGAATTAAGGTATGGCAACGTTGTCGGGTCTCATCGAATTCACAAGTAGGATTGATAATAGTTTACTAATGGCAACTATTCAGACAGATCTAATGGTTTACTTTGTGACATGGCAAGGTATTGATGAGGTACAATTGATTATGAAAGGTTTCTAAAATGGTTGGTCGATTTTCTATGGAGTGGGCACGACAAGGTAATCAGTAGGTGTGCATATAGTATGGTGATTTAAAGATTTGAGCAAGATTGAGCGATGAGTTTTGACTAAGAGGTTTCAACTCCAGAATATGGAACTAACATAATTGAATTTAGTGCTATCGGATTTGGGTAAGATAAATTTTGATGGGATTTTCTTGGAGTTTCTCAGATAAAACAAGGATTCTTTTCTGATGAAATGAAGTCATGATTTGGGCTTGTGGCGTGTGAAAGAAGGGTTATTAGAATCAAAGTATTTTATCGGTACATGTTGGACTATGTGTTGTGATGACAGTTAAAGGATTATGACGATTAGGGTGATAATTGTGGAACCAATAGATTGTGTATAGAGGCGTGGTTATAGCAATCAGAGAAATCAAGGGGATTCAACTCTTATATTCGGGGATTAGCTGTGAAAGAAAGTTCGAGTATGGAAAATAGGGAAATTTGGGTCTTTGAGCTAAGTATAAGGATGTTTTGATTGATAAGATGAACGAGCAGTGCTATCGGTGTAGTTCTTGCTTGTGGAGTCTTCCGTGTGGTTTTAATGAACATTCATTGGTTACTCATTGGTTTTCGTACTTCCTTTGGCATTCGGGGACGAATGATAGTTTAATTGGTATCTGATGTAATGACATGTTTGGTCGTTTAGGCTTTTTTTTATCATGTTTACCCCGATTGACCCCTAGCCTTATTAGGGTATTTTTGACTCGTGGGGTGGGTAGTGCAGTTCTCGAGGTGATCAGGTTGATTTTGAGGAATTTAGAAGCTTTAAAGTTGAATAAGTGAAAAACCTTTGACCAATAGTTGACTTTTGGGTAAACGAACCTTTTGAGAATTTTACCGATTCCATAAGGTCCGGAGAGTCGATTATAACTTGGTGGGGTGATTGGTTCAATTCTCTAGGCACTCGGGGTTATTTTGATCCTTTGGTTAGAAATTTTGTTGAGATTTTGGGGGTTAACTGGGTCGAGATGACCTCCTTTAGGGATTCCGAAGGCACGGGTGAATTCATAGCGTGTTTTTATAGTGGATTGCATGTTTGGTTTGTGTCCGGAGGTCTCGGATGTGTTTCGGGTGGAACTTGGTGGAAATCAGATTTTCTACTGGTTTCTGGTGTCCCACATCTGCGGAGTTTGGGCCGCACTCGCAAGCTCTCTACTGCGAAGTTTGGTCCGCAGGTGGGATGTTGAGTGAGGTCAGGCAAGTTTCGCACCTACGAGGTGTTTTCTGCAAGAGCAGGATAGCCGATGTGGAAGTTTCCCCGCACTTGTGAGTTTTAGATATTTTAAACGAATCCGCATTTGCTGGTGTTTTTCCGCAAAAGCGGTCCCACATCTGCGAGAGATTGTCTGCAGATGCGAAATTGCTATATCAAAAACATGTTTTATTTCCAACTTTTCCAACTTCGGACCATTTTCCCCTAAAACATTTATCACACCCCGAACCATGGCCTAGGTGTAACACGATACTAAATGTCTGACTGTATGTGACTGAGGAAACCACATGATTTGTTGGATCAACATGGGCATCTACTATCATGAAATAGTAATTTAAAACATAGAAAATTTGAATATTGAAAATATAGTTTGCGAAAATAATCTAAAAATGTAATAAATCTGAATATTTGACATGACATGCTAACTAGTCAATGAAACCTCTAAACGTGAGTTTGACTGCTAAAAATTGTTTACTGGGACAAGGCCCCCGACATACCTCTACTTCATGACATGACATGAATATAAAATAAAGATAACACCCCGAATGAAATGTGGCTCACTAATAGCTGATACGATGAGAATCCTAGCGAGCAGATCTCTCATTCTGAAACTCCGTACCTGCACTGTGAAGTGCAGGCCCCAGGCAAAAGGAATGTAGGTACATTTGAATTGTACTCGTATGCAAAGCAACTGAATGAATAAGCAGACATATAAAATTATAGGGACATAAAACTGAAACTGTAACTTGAGCATGAACACGTATAATACTTGACATGAATATAATAAAGCATCATAAATTAGTATAAGTGGGAGGACTTTAATATAATCGACATGAAACCACCACGCGAGAACGTTTCGTCTGATCTCTGCCTGATCAGCTAAGCCATTTCATACTTCGTCGGGGTACAAGACATGAACATGACAATAATAGATCCGATAACCCACAATGGGTAATATGAAGGAATAGTCCTAACTGGGCGGAGCGATCCTTATCCTACATTGGCGTACGTAGTTTTAGGCTGTTTGAGCCTTCTCGGTTATCTGTGGAACACCCAGACATGAACATGAATATAGTTGGATTAGGAGCCCATAGATTTCATAAACATAACTTCTAAACATGATTTATAAATGTAGTATGACATGTATATTTGTAATATAACTTGCAAGAGACCTAAAAACATGTAAAATTCATATAATGAAATGATATTTGTTCAAGACATGCATTTAAGTACCCATAAAATTCAAGTTACGAGCATTCATTGATTACAGACGAATTCATGATAATCCAAATGAAATATCAAGAATACAATTAACGAATTGGTAATATAGACATGACACATAATAATACGTGTAGTTAGGGTTTATCATGATCTTAGAATAAAACTATAAGCTTGTGGAAATTTGTATTTTATGGATGAACGTGGCGTGGGGAAGAACAATAATGTTCCCACACGTGGATAGAAACTCTACATACCTCAATTCCGGTCATTAAGCATATTGTAGAGTTCTTCACCCCTTTCGATTTTAATCAATAAGTCTGAAAAGCAACAAGTTCTCCTACTCTATATGCATATCACGATCCACATTTCTTATTTACCTAAATCCCATCAAAACATTCCCAACGTAAGTTATGCGCTTCAAAGAATCACTCCACATCCAATTTGAAGATTGCATAATTAATATTTACAAGTTTTCACCGATTTTCGTAGTTACTGTTCATAGCTCAAATAACACTATTATGGACCTTCAAATCTAATTTCCACCGTTTATATTTAAGACTTATATGTTATGAATACTCTGATAAAATTTTGGCTCGACCCAACAATTAGATTACCAGGAAACACCAATTCAATATGACTGGTCGGAGTAAAAGTCAACAGAAAAATACTAGGGTTTTCTCTAACTCTTCACGACTCTTGATTTTATAGGGTGCCGGACTGGACGAATTTGTTCTAGTATTCAGAAATAATGTAATCTTGTAGAATTCAAAGGTTCTTGATTGAAATATTTACCTTATAGGAAACCTCAGGAAACTAGATCGCCAAACCAAACTCTTGAAGGTTGCTTGATTTTTCTTGATTGCAAGAATGATTTTTTATCGGTTCTTGAAGGATTAGAGTGCCTAGGTTCTTTAAGAATGGAGGTAGAGAGTATAAATAGTCTCTTAGGGTTTAGAATTGTGTTAAAGCCATTTTTACTTCATAAAATAATAAAATAAGGAGTCCCAACTCGAGTAGGAAAAGGCTAAAAAACGTAATGCAAAATCTAAAAATTCTGCTCCGACCAGCATTAGTAAAATAGGTATGATTCTTAACATAGAGCTCAGTTTGAGCTGGACCATATATTATTGGAAAGGTATATCAAAGGTCTACAACTTTTATGAAGGAAGATTTCCCAAATTCCTTATATATTTGTCCGTAAACTCACCTTATGTGAGGCATGATGCAAACTCACTTGAACACATGCTCCGTAGAGTAGCTTCCGACTCTAATTTTTCCTAAGAGCCTTCTTATGCATTGATTAGTTTTTAAAAAACTTCATACACTCCTCATATTGGTTCCATCATGTTCCCATTGTACGGTTCAAACCATATCCCAAAAGTATGAGGTGTTACAATATCCCTCTTGGGATCATTTGTCCTCGAATGATGGTTCATGGTTAGGAGTATGACTAACTCTGATTTTTACAAAAATTTCGACAGAATTTCCTCTGTAAATAGGACAATCCCAACATTTTTCAAATACCATCCAGCTAACCAGAGCACAACACAAGCCTCACAGTACATCTTAATACGCATGACATGACATAACTTGGTAACTGAAATATGGACGTGACTAATATGAATACTGAGCTGACATAAATACGTGAATACTATCTGTCATGAATATCGGTCTAACATGAACACATGAATATTGGACTGAATGAATACATAAATACTATACATGGGATTTGGAAAAGAATTCATAGGCATGAGTGACATGAGTACTGGAACATGAGCATGGACACGACATGATTACATGGATGCGAGGAGCATGAAATGGAACATGAATATTGTACTAACATAAATATATGAATATTGGCTCACATGGATACATGAGTGCTGAACTAACATGACATCTTAAACATGAATATCATACCATGAAATCTGAATGCCAAAAACATGAATGTTACAATAGGAGACCTCAATGCTGAGCGGAGGTGGGATCTGAACACTGAATTGATATGAGGTCGGAATACTTGAGGTAGTTACCTTAGACATTTTCCGCTAGTCTATCAATAAGTGCGGATGGACTTCATGTCCTCTTCGACTTCCCATGTATCCTTTTTCACATTCTAGTTCCTTTATAGCACTTTTACTGAAGCGACTTCCTGAGTCCTTAGCTTGCGAACTTGACGATAAAAAAATAGTCACTAGAATCCTTTCGCAAGACATGCTATCTTTAATCGCTTTGTTTTCTATAGGAGCAACTAGAGATGGATCTCTATGAATTTCTTCAACATGGTCACATAAAATACTGGTGTACAACAACCAACCCTCGTGGTAACTCTAGCTCATAAGCCACTCGACCAACTCTCCGTAGGATCTTGTATGGTCCAACATATTGGCGACTAAGCTTCCCCCTCATCCTAATCTCATAACGTCCTACACAGAAGAAAATTTCAAAACACCTAATCATTAACATGACTAGACTTATCTATACAATCTAAGTCATATGCTCCCAACATATCTTAGAGAGTCTGGTTAGTGTGTTCTGCCTAACCATTCGTATGAGGATTATAAGTGGTATTGAAATTTACCTTGGTACCCAATCCTTTCTGGAAGGACTTTCAAAAATTTGTTGTGAACTAGACACCTCAATCCGAAATAATGGACTCTAGAGTCCCATGAAACCTGATGATTTCCTGAATATACAACTTGCATTGCCCTTCGGCTGATTTAAGGCTTGTTAGGGCCGGGTCTGGTCCAAAATTGACCGGGTTTGGTCTAATTAAAAAGAAAAATAAAGTCCCAATAGGTAAATAAAATGGATGGGTGGGAAATGGATATTTTTGCAAAATTGGTTGCAAATGGAAATTTAAAAATGGCCATACGTTTCAACGTGACCCAATTGGCTGTATTGCAACAAGACTATTTTAAAAAATAACCAGATTTGCATAAAATCATTAAAAGAAAGTAAAATTGACAGTTAATTGCAAATGTAACCCTAAATGTGAAATCATTTCATGATTAAATCACATGCCATGAAATTTGAGATGTAATTTTATCATTCTACTTAACTAATCGAATTTCCTGATTAAACGAAGTAAAATATTTATCAATTGTCTAATAAACAAAAAAATGAATAATTGTTCGTATCATTTTTACTAAAAATGATAAAAATAATTTAGCAAATTTATATAAATAGATGGAATAAAAGTTGGTGATATTTTGCCCAATGAAATGGCAAACTGTCATCGAGGTAATTTTGTAATATCAATTTCACATTGTAAAATATATATTTCACCCGGTTTGAAAATCAAGAACTTTAAATAATTAAATAAAATTATTGGAGAAAAAAAAATAGGTGTCAACAAGGACTTTGTGACAACTATGAAGAAACCAAAGACAAATCACACTCAGACCATCTTAGGCTAACATGTTTAGGCAACAAATGAAAGGTCATACAAGGACATGATCATTTCAACAGGCATACAATATCAGTAGCAAAGACTATCTCAAAGTAAAGAAAGAAAAGTGAAATAGATATCATGCATATTTAGACATACATTTCTTCATTTTTAATGTCCCTTATCAAACCATTGAATACTGGATTCACAACTGAAAAAGAAGGGAGGGGACACAGATGACCATTCACGTTCATGCCAAGCACATTAGCTCACATACAGACCTATCAGGCTTAAAATTGCTCTAGGGAAGTAGACAGATGACCAGAAGGTGCAATACATTTGAAACGGGGTTTTTGAGATAAGAAAAAGCTAAACATAAATTCATATAATTGAACACATTGGCATGATAGGATTCCTACCCAAAGACATGTTTCCCCAGGTTTCATACTTATCATTAGACGAACAGATCAACAAGTCTCATTTTAAGCTTTGCCCAAACTACACACATACCATATTATCAACCCATCATCCTACAATATATAACACTTATTGAGGGAATGATTTCATTCATGTTATCATTAACGTTTTATGTATATAGAGACTAAATGAGGTCTTCTTTGTGTACTTATGCACATATTAGCTTGATCACAGAGGAATCTGAATACCTATTCTCATTGCATGCTTATCATTCACAAAGGCAAGTTGTGACTTATCTGTCATTCCAAAGGTATTTTATGCAAATAGACAGTCAAGCAAGGATAAATCAGAGTCTAGATATTCAATAAGAATGTGAAAACATTCTCTCAAAATCAAGTAATCACAACATAACTTAAGACTATCACAAAACTCACCTAATCATACTAGGGCTAGTATAGACAGAACAAGATTCTCACTCAGTCATACAACAGACACCACATCAACATCACCAATGACCAACTCATATAGACACCTAAGACTGACAAACATGCTTCTTGACCCAATTGGTTCTAAAAAAATCACAAAAAGAAAAACAATACATGGCCAACAGACATGATAGAGACTCAAATGATCCTAAGCTGATTGTAAGTGGACATGAGGGACACAAAACATGGTCTTTAAATAGTTCTAAAAGTTGACAAGGCATTATGCTAATTTAGTTTACAGATATAACCCAAAAACTAAGTGGATCATGCAAGACTGTGGAGTTGATAATTCAATTCATCACCAAGAGATTGAAACTAATCCAAAACACATGACAGAAAACAAAAAAATGTCTTAACCTATATCTAAACCATCTATTTAATCAGTTCAGAAGATAGTTCATGCCATTCATTTGACTAAGGTAGTTAACACATGTTGTTTTCTTAACAAGACAACGCAGAACTAAGGATATACAAGCACATAGGCTTCACTCAGCATTATAAACCAAACCACAGTCAGGTTCTAATTTAAAACTGATAAAACCAAGTATTAGCATCACAAGAACAGGGATATGAAAGCATTACAGGCTTGTACTAACACACTGTTGGAAATTTGCCTTTGGCGGGGAGATGCGTCCACCCATCTTTGATGAATTAAACACTAGTGTTCCGCATGTTGGAGGCTTTGTCTCTTCGCACATACATGATCTACGAAGTGAGTAGATGACCGTAGGGCCAAGAATCGTCAAATTTCGTTGAGAAATGAAGGAGATATTGGTCCACAAAGTAAGGTGTTTGAGGCATGGAAATGTGGTGTGGGACAAATCTACCACATCGGTGGGAATAAGAAGAATTGCTCTCTATATAAGTCTCTAATGTGGTAAAGGGTTTGGGACCCCAAGGGGTATCCCATGTGTTTAAAGGAGGGATGACCTAGATGTGCTTGGGTTCAAGGCTAAGCCCACACGCGCGCCGCCGCCGCCCCCCATCCGGTCCGGTCTCGGGCTCGGGCTCGGGAGACTATTGCCCACTAATGTAAAAGCATATATACGGGGCAATCTTGTCTTAAGGACAGAGGGCAATCACTCGACTCAACACACAACATTGTAACCATCCAGATTTAGTTGTTTCTTGATTTCAGGTTATCAAGATTCAAGACACAACAAGTTTGCGGCAATTTTGAAGATTGGCCTATTTCTTCAACAAGATTCAATTTCTGAATATTGAACATTTATTTATCCTTTCGAACACTTGTAATAGTTATTTACTTCCCGTATTGCTTTATAAAGTACAATAGAGTACCAACAATTTAAGACAAGATTGTATTGTAGTACTATTAGTGTTCGAAAGATGTCGGTCAAAAGTTGTGTGACCAAATCTGGATATGGCAATGGTTTTCTAGTAGAAGAGAGTGATGATGATGAACGTGTTCATGGTGTCACCGCTACCAAGACTGGTTGGAACAAGCGCTCACGAGAGCCTGAGGATGTCAATTGGGACAAGAGGAGAAGACTGAAGATGTTATTCTATCTTGCAGCAGAAGGCCTATATCTGTCCCAGACAAAGGATCCGAATAATGGTAAGGAGGAAATTGTCACTCAGTTTGATGAAGTGACTGAAGTGGGCCAGAATCCGAAATTGGGATAAGTAGTTTTTCTTACTTGTCAAGAATAAAGATTAAATGATGTCTGATTAAAAATGGATTAAAGTAAGGAGAATATGAAAATAATTTATATTCCTTACACTTTAAAATCGAAGTTTAATCTCATCTTCTTTCCCGTTTAAAGATTGAATTTTGTAAACGAGTTAAAAAGATCCGTTCTTTTAAGTGTAATTATTAAAGTGTGTAAAGTATGTTCGCACATACGAGGGAGAAAGATCCACTGACTGTGCGAAAACTGTTACCACACTTAAGTAAGCGCCAACAATTGTCTGGGCACCAATCATAACAGAAGAAGACTTAAAGCTAAAGACGTTGAGCCTGTCATACTATTTGGCAGAAGATCCTTCATATGATGATATTGGACACTCAGTCATAAAAAGCCTCCGGGTCACTGGAGTGGGCCAAAATTCCTTTGATATGATGATATTGGACACTCAGTCATACAAAGCCTCCGGGCGACTGGAGTGGGGCCAGAATTCATTTCATAGGAAAAGTAATGGACACCTAGTAAGGTGGGCTAGAGTTTCCAGGTCCTAAATGATCGGAAGGCCTAAAGAAAGGCAGTGAAGAAATTGGACACTCAGTCTGCCAAAGCAACTGGAGTGGGCCAGAGTATCGCGATCACATATGATCCGGTTACGTCCTAACCACGGGCAAGAGGTTGTTCATGTGAAGCAACGCCACCTCTAAAATCAAAAGGGTTGGAGAGTTTGTCCTCAATAGGACTTCAGGGAATGGGATCACTCTAAGATGAGGTGATACATGTCCCAAACTTGGTTAAGGGACGTTGTTGGTCAAGCTGGTTTGAGACTAGTCCAACAGGTCTGTAATAACTAAGAATGGTACAGTATGTCTGTAGCCAAATGAATGATATATTTGTAATCCGTGCATCTATGCCATCATAGATTAAGACACGTTAAATAGCAAGTCATTCAAAAGCTAACGATGTTGAGATTATTGCCTTCTGTCGACATAAACCCTCAAAATAAATGTGAGGTAGACGAAGAGGCAAAATCACCTTTCCAAATTCCGTCAAAGGAATAGCGAAAGAAGCACCGCTCCTCTAGAACTTAGTCACACCTACTTGGGTGATTTGAAGTTTATACAAAATAGAGGGGGGAGACAAGTACGTTGTGATCTTCATTGATGATGGTACAACGTATGGAATCCTTTGTTTGCTGAAAAGCAAAGATGAAGTTGTTGAAGCGGATAAGCGCTACAAAGCGGAAGTTGAAAATCAACTAAGCCTACGGATTGAGGAATTCGTAGCGATAGAGGGGGAGAATGTGAAGCATCGTTCATTAAACGACTGTTCATTACTCACCTCAGTCCAACGGTGTTAGCCAAACGCAAAGTCATACGCCCAAATTATGTGGGGTGGCTTGGTAAAAGTTGGAATACTGAAACAGGTCAAGTTGTACCTAAGACTGTAGATTGCATATCCATTGGATCTGCAAATAACAGTAGTGATGATCGCCTATTGGCGTCAAAGAATGCTGAATTCTTTGAAGATAACTTTCCTTGAAATAGGAAAAAGGAGTAACTGCTCAAGGTTAACAAGAACCCGCGAGGGCCTGACTGTCCGAAACTAGACGTTCCGTATCTACAGGACTCGAAAGTTGCTGGCTATCCGGAACTTAATATTCCAAATCTGCAGAACTCAGGGATTCTAGATGTTGAACCGAGACAGAGCAAAGAAGGAGATAAAGACTTGTTCCAGTCCTTCTAGCTTGTATGGTTGAGAACGAACCATGGATAATTAACAAATAATTGTTATCTCCAAAAGCGCTGCTTTGGAAAGAAGCTACAAAGAGAGAAATAGATTCCCTCATATAGAACCATACTTGCGTAATGGTTGATCTTCCTCCGGGAAAAGAACCTTTGGATTGTGAAAAAGGATACTCAAAAGTGAGTACAAAGTAGATGGATCTACTGACGAGTTCAAAGCCTCGGCTACTTGTACATGTGCTCCCCTGGGAGTAGCTTAACATCATGGGCCATTGTAGGCTTGCGTGGCATGAATGTTGAAACAACCTTCCCAATCGGAGAGTTGGAAGAAGAGAATCAGAGTTGGTTTGCCGGACTGTTGGGCTTCTTCCTGAACTTTCATTTTGGTCCCTGAAATATTTACATTTTGGTCCTGAAAGTTTAAGATAAAACGAAAACAATGAATCGACCACGAAACATTGACTCGAAATTAGAAAGCCAACAGTTAGAGAATCAACAGTCTGAAAGTAAAAGTCATATTGAAACAAAGTCTCGATATGAAAGATATGGGTATCACAGATGACATCTTAAGAATTGGATTTCTAAGACATCTAACGGACTGGTCGATAGTTGACAGTCTCGTTGAAGCCACCAATGGATATGAATCATAGAACTGATTGGAATCATGGTGCACCCATAGACAAGGAGCGATATGCACAGGTCATGTGTAATTCAATGTATTGTACACACTACAACCGACTTGGTATCATCCTACACAACATATCATTTGAACTAAGGTTCACTGATGATCTTAATACATGATCAATAGAAGGCGTTAAGTCGGATATGACGATATCTGAATTATTCGCTTATCTACGGATTATAGCATTCTGGATGTCCAGCGGTTCTAGGAGGACACAGTGATGCAAACTAGACATCAGATCCGAAGAACACCAAAGCCACAAGTAAATGTGTATGGTGGGTCTTGGAAAATCCTCTAAACAAACTTGCATCGACCGATTCATGATGAGATCAGAGTTTATCGCTTTATACAAAGCATGAAAGAAGTTGAGTAACTTCACGACTTATTAGAGGACGTCCCTTATTGGGAGAAACCCGTGCCTTCAGCAAGTATACACTGTGGCTAGCCGGTCGGCTTCAGGAAGGACACGGATGACGGCGTCTGGACATATCTGTCAGGATCTGTCGGAGACATAAGACCGTATGACGCGGTTGATCATCACGGGTATCACTTCCTTGTTTACTAACTAAGGGACTACCCGAGATCAAGTGTTACTGCCGTCTAGGGAATGGGCTTAAAACACAAACAATACGAACCTTTACAGTGGAAACCCAACCATACTGTTGGAGATCCCAAGATTTTGGTTCAATGGGAAAATTAAGCGGCAAAAGGTTCAGTTGAGCGCTTCGGTGGAAGCAAGAAGCACTTCGGATGATGATTTCTGTACGGAAACATGAATCCAAAGCTGTTTCCGCGA
Organism: Anisodus tanguticus; assembly: GCA_034509755.1. NCBI lineage: Eukaryota > Viridiplantae > Streptophyta > Magnoliopsida > Solanales > Solanaceae > Anisodus > Anisodus tanguticus. Next base: position 25,307,302 of record CM067551.1, read on the forward strand.
TAGACATTAAAGTGCTACCTGTATGGTGGGTAAAGGTTAATCTTCCAAACCTTTAAACAATCCTCAAACGGTTGAGGTTAAGGTTGGGGAAACTTTTAATGATTCCTAACACTTATGAAGTGGGGTATAGTAGGATACCTTATAGGAGATCACCTATTTAAGTGCGAGGATGACCGCTCAAATGAACGCACTTAAGAATCCAAGTGTGTCCACGGCCACAACGGACAAAAACGTAAGAATGAAAACGAATAAGAAGAGTTATTGTGTTGTTATAATTGTCTTGGCTTACACTAAACACTGACGGTTCAAGACATCACGTTCACCGCGCAGTAAGTAAGTCCGATGGTTTCAACTAGGGAAGGTTCAAAGCGAAAGCTATCTCTCCTGATGCAATATCTTTTCGCTAAAAGATTGCTCAAATTAGGCACCTTGTGCGTACGCCACAATCTCTCTTTCATAGAGGGGATTGTTGGAAATTTGCCTTTGGTGGGGAGATGCATCCACCCATCTTTGATGAATTAAACACTAGTGTTCCGTATGTTGGAGGCTTTGTCTCTTCGCACATGCATGATCTACAAAGTGAGTAGATGACCGTAGGGCCAGGAATCGTCAAATTTCATTGAGAAATGAAAGAGATATTGGTCCACAAAGTAAGGTGTTTGAGGCATGGAAATGTGGTGTGGGACAAATCTACCATATCGGTGGGAATAGGAAGAATTGCTCTCTATATAAGTCTCTAATGTGGTAAAGGGTTTGGGACCCTAATGGGTATCGCATGTGTTTAAAGGAGGGATGACCTAGATGTGCTTGGGTTCAAAGCTAAGCCCACACGCGCGCGGCTGCCACCCGCCCATCCCGTCCGGTCTGGATCTGGGGCTCGGGCTCGGGTCATGGGTTGTGGGCTGTGGGGACTTTATGATATTATCTTTTTGGACCCCAAATTACTTAATATTTACAGTTTGGTCCCCAGAGTTTCTGGAAAGTTGATTTTGGAGTGACGGTAGGCAGAAAACTTTCTGCCTACCGTCGGACTGCGTTTTGGAGCATTAACCAGCCATTACTTGGCTGGTTAACTCCTCCATTAACAACCCATTACTTGGGCAATTGAGCAGCCTCATTCATGACCATAAACCACCCATAAATTAGCCTCTCTAATGCCATTAACAGCCCTCACTTAATGGCTATTACAGCCTTGTTTGTGGCTGTTGGGCTGCCTTCCTACATGCTATATATTGAGCTGTTTTTTGGCTCAATTCGTGAGAGAATAACATATGAAAATAGTGACCAATATAGCACAAAACACAGCTCAAAACAGTGAGCAAAACAGCCACAAAAGCAGCACAAAACAGTGAGCAAAATCACTGAAAAATAGTGAAGAAAAACCACTGCAAAACAGTGACGAAATATAGTGTGATATACACAAGATATACACAACAGAGATACACTATATACACAGAGACAAAACAGAAGAGAAGAGAGAAACTCTTCCTTCCTTTTCCATATCTTCAGCAAGTCAATTCATATTTGTTTTAATTGCCAGGCTCAACCTATTGGCTTTGTAGCATTGAGATTTAAGTGTTGTTTTATCTTGGGAGACTATTGCCCCCTAACGTAAAAGCATATATACGGGGCAATCTTGTCTTAAGGACAGAGGGCAATTCCTCGACTCAACACACAACGTTGTAACCATCCAGATTTAGTTGTTTCTTGATTTCAGGTTATCAAGATTCAAGACACAACAAGCTTGTGGCAGTTTTGAAGATTGACCTATTTCTTCAACAAGATTCAATTTCTCAATATTGAACAATTATTTATCCTTTCGAACACTTGTAATAGTTATTTACTTCCCGTACTGCTTTATAAAGTACAATAGAGTACCAACACACACCATATAGAGACTAAAATGAGTTAGAAAAGGCAAAGACATATACTCTCACACACATAGATCATATTCTAAGTGATTCTGAACTAACTAGTCAAGCTAGGGACATGCAAGTAATAGGGAACATCTTAATCAGACTACGTTTGAACCAATCAAACATATATTTGACTGAATACACCCTTGTTCGTGGGACACCCCTACTAGATTTATTAATGTTTATGTTTCCACGTTGCGTTAGATTCTATTATGTTCTTAGAAGCTCCATAGTTAGATGATGTGTTGTGTGTAGCTTGTTAGAGTCTCATACCACACGTTTGGGGAGGGGAGGGGGGTTCGTCACGTTTTATGACATCTTGTTTCTATTAAACTTCCGCTGATTTTTATGAGTATGCTTTCAGTTAGCCATAAATGACAGTTTTAATTAAATATTAAAATATTCTCAAAAGATATTAGACGTTTTTTTAAGGTGCATCCGGTGTTATTCATGACATCAAATTGTTATTTCGCCAGTATCGGGATTGGGGCAGGACAGAAACCGGGTGGTATGACTCAGAGAATGCCTATAACAGAGAAGAAAAGGGAGAGGATAGCTATGGACTTCATGGATGGGTTACCGAAGACTTTGGGCAAGTTTGATACTATTTGGGTTATTGTGGACAGATTAACTAAGCCCGTGAATTTCATTCTGGTTTAGACTACCTACAATTCTGATAAGTTGGTGAATATCTAAATTCGAGAGATTGTTTGATGTAATAGAGTGCCCATCTCTATTATTTCAGACCAAGGAACACAATTCACCTCTAATTTCTGGAGGACGTTGCAGAAGGAATTAGGGAGTCAGTTAGATCTCAGCACCTGCAGACGGAGTGCCAGCCCGAGCAGTCTATTAAGGTTTTGAAGGATATGTTGTGGGCATACGTGATCATTAATTTTTTTGGCCATTGGATTCAGTTTTTGTCATTGGCGAAGTTTTCTTACAACCACAGTTACCATTCAAGTATTGAGATGACGACGTTTTTTACAAATGCTTAATTGTTTTGAGATTTTGGACACTTTTCTCCAAAATATCCTTTATGTAGTTTCATCCAAGTATTTATGATTTGCAGGGATGGTTTGTGCGGTTCTCTAGGTAATCGGGTGAGTTTTGAATAAAATTTAGTAAATTATAAGTTCTTAAATTAAGGAAATGGGAAAGTTTGACCATAGTTAATATCGGGGGTAAATGTGATGTAAATCAATACCATAGTTAATTCCTCAAATCATGACAAGGGGTAGGACTCCGAGATCGCCCAAGATTAACCATCAACACACCGATAATAGCTTGAAGGTGTATGGAGTATGGAAATGGCTTGGGTGACAACACTTAATCATCCAAGAGAATTGAACTTAATCGGCCTTACTTGTTGGTCTTGGCCGAGGCCTTGTTTTAATTATTGTCTTTAATTTTCTATCTTAGTGTTAGTTAGTTAGGACATATTAAAAGGATGCAATAACCCTTAGCTACGCCTTAGGACACATTTAAGAGGGACGGTGACTAGGGCAAGGGAATCCTCATCCAAGGGTGACATGTACACGGCAACAAGAAGAGAATGTGCTATCTAGAAGTGTGGTCTTCAAAGTAAGCAAACTGTGTATAGATTTCCTCAAATGGAGAACAACAATACACGGTTTGGGGAACAATAATACACGGTTTTGAGGAAACGAAGAGTTGGTCGACTTGATCTCTCCCCTAACGACCAAGGGTCATGTATATCATACTCTCCACATAGCATATTCAAGTGCCATCAAGGGAAGTCTAGAACACATTGTACTATGGCATAAAGTCTCACTCGGCCGATGCGCTTTCCCCCGTTCACACCTTAGTCGTGTAGTCCTAGGTTTGTGGCTTTATGTTTGTCTGTCTAGACGGTTCCTTATTTTACTATAAAATGAGCCCTTAGGATATTATATTAAGCAGTTATTGTTGAATAAAAAACTTAAGTGTGAACTCAATTTAGCTAAGCATTTCAATCCGGGATTATTATACTTAGTTGATCATCTGGGAGGTTCGCTTGGTTCTATGGGAGAACCACTCTTGTGTTGAAGGTTTCAATCACCATTGCTAAGTTAGTCTTGAGCATTGAGGGCAGCAAACCTCAAGCTAGTCTTTGTGAAATTGATCACAACATCTTGGAGCCCACATGAGAAATTAACTCCTTGTGTTACCATCCAAGGACCCATATCGACCGAATTGTGACTTGATTTGTGTCTCGGATTGTTTCCAACAATTTGTATACAATCCATTCTCCAATTACTTGTCCCTCCACATTTATACCTCCCATAATACCTCATTAGCATCGCCACTAAAAGGCCTCCATCTAAAACTAAATGCAACTCTACGCAAATATCACCAAACAAACCAACATTCCCATCAAACGTCTCTACCGTACCCTCATTGCCTCAGGTTGTTTCCGCAACCTTAGCTCTACTAAAATGCAAACTACCACAACCAACCTCTCCCGCGAGACACTCGGGATCACCTCCCAAAAAATGCCAACTCATTCTTTTAAGCCAAGCCATCTGAAACAGCCTTCAATCACCATACTGCCTACCTTACCGATAAACCGAGCACCCCATTTTCCCCGCCTACTTTCGGGTCAATCCGAATCTCACCAACATCCGAATCACTTACCAACTCAAAGCCCTCTATATTTACATCAATTTGGTACCAGAGCGAGGCAATCCCGTCCCACACTTTGACACTATGCCTCTCACAAGAAAGGAACTACGAAGGATTATGTATGACGTTTTGACTGACCGATTGCAAGCCTTGGAAAAATAACTTGCCGGACCTACCAAAACTAGCCACACCAAACCTGAGCCTCTACCAAAATACCAAAGGCATGGAGAAGGCCGTACCTTGTTCCTTAAACCCTTGTACAATGAGGGAGAGAATGATACATCCTTTTATAATCCCTTGTATGAGCAAGAACATGAGGATTCGATTATTATGGAGAAGTCCATTATCAAGGAATTCTTAGAGGAAGATTCCCCTATCGAGGAAGAGCGTGGAGACTGCGTACACCAATATGTGCCAAATGACCAACTTGAAGCACATGAGGAGATTCATGGGGATCAATTCTTTTTCACACGGTGCAAAGTACAAGAAAGAGTGTGTAACATGATTATTGATGGAAAGAGTTATGCCAACTTGGCCTCCGAGGAAATGGTAGCCAAACTAAAGTTTCCCATTTGCAGCCACCCAAAACCTTATGATCTTCAATGGATGAACCCGGACGGAAGGATAAGAATCATCAAACAGTCCTTTGTTAGCTTCCGGATTAGAAGGTACGAAGATAAAGTGTGGTGTGACACCGTCCCCATGGATGCGTGCCATATTTTATTAGAACAACCATGGAAACTCGACACAAAGGAGAAACACGATGAGGGAAGGAATACTTATTCCTTTCGAAAGAACAATAAAAGATCCGGTTGGTGCCAATGTCCCCTAGAGAAGTGAGGGACGTGAGAATCCGAAGCGCAAGAAGACACAAAGATGAAGCTTTGTTACTTGATGTACAAAGGATAGACAAGGGAGCCAAGAAGGGGAGTCTTCTAGACTCATTGGTCGACAAGAATGACCTCTCAATAGACACGGTTGAAGATGCCACCACAAAAGAAACCGTGAAGAAGGATTCATGCACGGATGTTATTGTACCTTCCTTCGCGGGAGATGCTATATGTAACGTGGAAATAACTCCATGGAAATTACCACCTATCCATCAAGTATATGGATCATATTTGGAGAAAATGAGTGACGCCATTATAGAAGATGGTGTGAGCCTGATACTCCAACATGTATTGAATAGCCAACCCGGGGAACATGAAGAATCGCAAAGGGAACATGTATTCTACACCTGTTGCAAGATAAAATATAATCGGCGAGTTGCAATTGCCAATTCTTAGGCATCCTAGACCTCACTATCTTCGATGGGTAAACAAAGAAAACGGATTCACAATAGTAACTCAAGCACGTGTCAACTTCCGGATCGGTGAATATGTGGATGAATTATGGTGCTATGTCCTTCCGATGGATGTGATCCACATCTTATTGGGTCGACCCTGGAAATATGTTCGAAAGATATTGCATGATGGGGAGGACAATACCTATTCCTTCCATAAAGATGTCAGGGATTTTCGGTTGCGACCTTTTTCGCCTAGTGAAGTGAGAAAAATGAAATTTCAAAATGCAAAAGAGTGTAAAGCAGAATCTGAGGCTCTCTTGATTGAAGGGAAAAGAGAAGAGGAAGAACTAAAGAAGAAAAGACCGTGGAATATGTCGGTGTCACCGCCGGCTGTGATGGCCCAAGAAAGAAGTGACACTTGGTTCATAAGTGTCTACGATCATAAGATTCTCAAATTTGTCTTGAGGCACGAGTTAAGAGTGGATGAGTATTGGAATTTTCTTTCTAGGATAACATTGAGTGATGATCAAGCGATGGTTCCCGAGAGACAACTTGATAAGTCTAAGTGGATTATGGAGTCATTTGGGGTATGTTGATCTAGGTTGCCCGAGAGATATAAAAGACAAAGAAGATTGGTCCGGGAGTTCAAAAATTAGCTTAGACCATGGTGTGGGTATTTCTTACCCTCGGGTATTCCGAGTCCATGGGCATGTTGATGCTCTTATCACAACCGTGGGAGAACGCCATCAAAAGGAACACAGAATTGATGCCGACCTAGGTTAAGGGCCGCAAGTCATGAATGCCCATGAGAAGGAATTAAAGGGTGAATATCACCAGTTGTGGACCTACGATTCGTTGATTCAATGGGAAACATATTTGCATAATGGTCCCTTCAAGTGGCTGTCCGAACTTCAAGAAAATTCTAGCAGGAAACCAAGTCCAGATGAAAGCATAGATACAACATGGCATGATCGAGAGTTTTCCTCGTGTTTGATCCCTAAGAATTTGAGGACAAATTCTTCCAAGAAGGGGAGAATGATGTAAATCAATCCCCACACTTAATTCCTCAAATCAAGACAAGGGGTGGGACTTCTAGATCGCCCAAGAGTAACCATCAACACATGGATAATATCTTGAAGGTGTATAAAGTATAGAATGGCTTGGGTGACAAAACTTAATCATCTAAGAGAATTGAACTTAATCGGCCTTACTTGTTGGTCTTGGCCGAGGCCTTGTTTTAATTATTGTCTTTAATTTCCTATCTTAGTGTTAGTTAGTTAGGACATATTAAAGGGATGTAATAACTCTTAGCTACGCCTTAGGACACATTTAAAAGGGACGGTGACTAGGCCGAGGGAATCCTCATCCAATGGTGACATGTACACGGCAACAAGAAGAGAATGTGCCATCTAGAAGTGTGGTCTTCAAGTAAGCAAACCGTGTATAGATTTCCTCAAATGGAGAACAACAATACACGATTTTGAGGAAACGAAGAGTTGCTCGACTTGCTCTCTCCTCCAACGACCAAGGGCCATGTATATCACACTCTCCAATGATCTCATTCAAGTGCCATCAAGGGAAGTCTATAACACCTTGTACTTGGGCGTAAAGTCTCACTCGGCCAATGCCCTTTCCCTTTTCCCCATTCCCACCTTAGTCGAGTAGTCCTATGTTTGTGTCTTTATGTTTGTCTTTTTAGAAGGTTCCTTATTTTACTATTAAAGGAGCCCTTAGGATATTGTATTAAGCAGTTGTTGTTGAATGAAAAACTTGAGTGTTAACTCAATTTAGCTAAGAATTTCAATCTGGGAATGTTATACTTAGTTGATCCTCCAGGAGGGTCTCTTAGTTCTCTTGGAGAACCACCCTTGTGTCGAAGGTTTCAATCATCCTTGCTAGGTTAATCTTGAGCATTGCGGACATCAAACCTCAAGCTAGTTCTTGTGAAATTGATCACAATATCTTGGATCCCACATGAGCAATTAACTCCTCGTGTTACCATCCAACGACCCATATCCACCGAATTGTGACTTGGTTTGTGTCTCGGATTGTTTCCAACAATTCGTATATAATTCATGCTCTAATTACTTGTTCCATGTCATTTATACCTCCCATAATACCTCATTACAATCTCCACTAAAAGGCCTCAATCCGAAACCAAATGCAACTCCCACCAAACACACCACCGTTCCTATCAAACGTCTCTACCGGACCCTCACTGCTGTAGGTTATTTCTGGAACCTTAGCTCCACTAAAATACCAAACCACCACCACCACCCTCTCCTGCAAGACTCTCGGAATCACTTCCCAAAATGCCAACTAACGCTTTTAAGACAAGCCATCTGAAACAACCTTCAATCACCATACTGCCTACCTTGTCGATAAATTGAGAACCCCATTTTCCTCGCCTACTTTTGGGTCAACCCAAATCTCACCAACACCCGAATCACTTACCAACTCAAAGCCCTCCGTACTTATATCAAAATGCATCTTTTTCGAAGTTTTGTCAATTCCATTAGGTCTGAAATGTGAGTTATAACTTAGTGGAGTCATTGATTCAGGTCCCAAGGAGTTCGAGTATGATTTAGGACTGTGGTTGAGTTAAGTTAAGGATTTGTAGTAGACTTTTGTCAACATATGGTCCATACGAACTATTTTCGTGTATTGAGTGCATTGGCAGGTTTGTAGCAAGTTTTACGATTGAAATGCATATATAGTTTGTATTCGGGAGGTTCTGAATGAGTTTTGGAGTGCTAAAACTAGATTTTGCAATTGCTGAATTTTCTGGTGCAATAATTCCAAAAATCGTCCGTAAGTTTGTCCTTAAATTTTAGACTTCCTTTAAAATTTCAAAACATCATATCTCTCTCATTCTAAGGCCAAATTTGGTAATTCAAAAGCATATCTTGGGTAAAATCTCTCAAGAATTATGTTGGGCTTGTCAAAGGGGAGTTTCATGATCTTCTAGAACCTGATTAGGGGCTGAACATCTGTTGCATCTTTTTATTACTTGTTTTGGGACTTTTTCTCACATGTTTGGGAGCTCGAATGAGGCAATTTCAAGGCATTCTTCTCGTATTTTCTTTGGGGTAAGAATCTAAACCTTATTCTATGGTACTATATAGATTTCTTACACTGTTTAGAGTTGATTTTATGGTTGGGTGTTGGAAAATTGGGGGGGGGGGGGGGGGGGGTTTACCCTAGGTTGGATTTTATGGAAAATAAAAAATTAAAGGTCAAATTGGAGTGTTTTTTACTAGGTTTTCTGAATTTATGTTCTTTGAGTCAAGGGAAAACTATTTTTAAAGGAATATTTTAATTTGGTCGCCAGAGTTCGAGGTCACTTTTGGGATTTTAAAATCCTAAGTTAAATTATAAATTTATTCAAATTGGAAATCAAATGAAAATCGGTTTTGAGTCATTTTCTAGATTTAGACTCCATAGGTTATGGGTAAATCAATTTTGCGATAAAATTAAGTTTTGATCTTCAGGACTAGGGATTGGCTTTTTGGGTGACTTTTTGGATCTAAATTAATGTAATAACAATACGAGTGTCCACATACATATTTTATTATAAATAGCGTGTATTTGATATATTTGGAGCGTTCCGAAGCTTTACGGAAAGGGAAAAAAATTGAGGTTCGTGGCTCGTTTGCTCAACTTCAAGGTAGGTTATGACTTACTCTTTTAGACTTTGATTGGATATATATATATATATATATATATATATATATATATATATATACATATAAATATTGACGGGATATGCATGTGAGCCTCTGGGCATTGGAGGTGGTGATAAATCCACCGGTTTAGTATGGTTGTTGCTTATGTAGGCTATAATAGCCATGTTTGAATTATACTCATAATTATAGACTCATTTTGCCTTCATCATTTTACATCTCGTTAAATTCATAGAAAAGGAATCATTCTTGAAATTTAGTTGATATTATGTAATGGCATGACACTCGCTTATCCCTTTATATATTCTCTTGCTATTATTAGCATATGATACTATGCATGCTGTATTCATTCATACATACATACTTATTGAAGTGAGTCATTAAATGAGATACGAGAAGATCATATGAGGCTGGAAAAGAGGTAAGAGTGATATTTTCGTAGCCCAAGGGGAAATGGTTTCGGTTGATGTGATATGATATGATATGATATGACACGATATGACACGATATGATATGATATGATATGATATGATATGATATGATATGATATGATATGATATGATATGATATGATATGATATGATATGATATGATATGATATGATATGATATGATATGATATGATATGATATGATATGATAAGATTTGATATAGTACTCAAACTCTAAGGGGAAATGGTTCGGGATGGTGGTGAGGGGTATATGGACCTCGCGAATCCCCCGTGGGTTATGGCTATGTGGAAAAGCCCTTAGCATGTGTGTACCAGATTATATTGGCCAATTGCATTGCATATCATTTGCATTCATACCATTCTTATTTGACTATGTTAGTTTGATACATTCATATGATTTAATGAGTAGACTTAATTTTTATGCATGTATTTGAGAATCTCTTTATGACTATGTTTAGAAAGAATTTAGCTTTATTATTTGAGTTGGATGTGAACTTTCTAATATCGTAACCTAAAGGCATAAATGCTCTAATTGGATATGAGTTGTATGCCAGTCTTTATATTCTATATATGTTGTCTCTTTGTTATCAGCCTATGATACATTCGAAGTACTAGTGGTTTGTACTCATACTATATTTGCTGCACTCTTTTACGGTTCAGATTTGACCCTTGGTACAAGTACGTGCCGAAGAGCATTGTGAGCTTGATTTCGGCAGTTAGAGTTGTGGTGAGCTGCTTGGCTATTTTGCGACCCACTTCTCCCTCTATCTTTGTTTATTTAGTAATTTTGGCATTTGCACAGTGTATTTGGGTATTTTTTGAAACTTGTATCACACTTTTAAAGCTCTTGTATGAGTTAGACTAGGTTTGGAGTTGTAATGACTAATTTCTCTTTCTGTACACACACACACACACACACATATATATATACTTTAAATATAAGTATCTTTTCCGCATTTTATTTTCAAGTGATTTAACAACTTAGGGATAGTTCACCTACTGGTGAGATAGTGTAGGTGCCATCATGATCTATGATTTGAGTCGTGACATGTTGGAGGCCATGCATAGTAGGGGTGTTCATATCAAGTTGGTTGGTTCGATGCGTTTGAGGTGAGACCTTTGGGGCACAGACTTCTTGAGAGATTTCTTGGATAAGTTGAAGTTGATTCATGAGAAGCTTCTCGCGATTCAGAGTTGACAAAAGGAGTATGAAAATTGGAAGGTTCGAGATGTGGAGTTCATGCTTGGTGACCAGGTCTTGTTGAAGGTTTTTCCGATGATGGGCATGATGAGATTTGAGAAAAAGGGCAAGTTATGCCCGAAGTTTACTAGTCCTTTTGAGATCCTTCAGCGTTTTGGTGAGGTAGCCTATGATTGGATTTACCACCAGGGTTATCGGGTGTTCATCTTATATTTCATGTATTTATGTTGAAGAAGTACCATTCTGACGGGTCCTACATCATTCAATGAGACTCGGTTCTTTTCTATCAAAATATGTCATTTATGAAAGATCCAGTGGAAATTTTGGATAGGCAAGTTAAGAAGTTGAGGTCCAAGGATATTTCTTCAATAAAGGTGCAATGGAAGTATCGTCTGGTCAAGGAGGCTACTTAGGAGATCGAGGCTGATATGCAGAGTAGATACCCCAGTTTTTGTCCATTTGGGTATCTTTCTTTTCATTTCTTTTTGTTTGAGGCTCCCTTATTCCTCTTTATCTCTTTCTCTGTGGCCTGCGTGAGACTAATCCAGACTGATAACTCGAACCCTTCGTAGACAAAACTCTCTTCTCTTCAGGCTCACGTAGGATGAACGTTTGTTTGATTGGTAACTTATACAATGATCCATTTTGGTTGTTTTGTCCTTTTAGCCTATTTTCTCTTAAATGACTCTTCCCTTAGCTTTATTTTGGCATATTAGGCTTGCAGGAATGAGTGTTGTGAATACCGAGGGAATCGAGTTTGTATCAGAGAGAAAATCCTAAGTTTGAGTTTTCTTAAGTTTTGATTATGAGAAGTCTGACTAAAAGTTCACTTTTGGGTAAACGTGTTTGAAATTGAATTTTGACAGTCTCACTAGGTTCGGAATGTTCTTATGACTTAGTGGGGTGGTTGGTATGTATCTCGAGGGGATCGGGAAGGATTTGGGTATTTGATTTCTATGATTTGGTTTTTGAGAAAGTGTGAGTTTTTGTGGAAAGGTGTGCTTTTATGATGTCAGATTATTTTTTAAGTGCACGAGCAAGTTCGTAGCACCATTTACACTCAACTAGCATGTTTGATTTGTATTTGTAGGGTTCCGAACGAGTTTTGAGTATTGGATCGAAGGTGTTGGGATTGTATGATTGATGGTTCATCTGGTTTGGTGCAATCGCACCTGCGGAGCCGCACTTACGCAACGCGGGCTGCCGGTGCGAGATATGGTTGAGTGGGGGGTCGCACCTAGGAAGGTAGTGTCGGAGGAGTGTATGCGCACCTGTGCTTGGGTGTCCGCACCTGCGAGCCTTAGGGTTTAATGGGTTTCCGCATCTGCTTGGATTTTTTCGTACGTGCGGCATTGCACATACGCATATCGTTGGCAGTGACCCTTATAATTCTGAACACGAATCTAGTCTTCATTATTCCATATTTTAAGATTGGGAGATCGGTTTTTGGCGATTTCTAGGGGGTTTTGCTTGTTAAATCTCGGGGTAAGTTTCTAATCCCAGCTCTTTCAATTTTTATTGATTCTTATCATTAATTAGTATTTTAAATCATGTTGTGGGGTGGGAATTTGCAGAGTTTTGCCCTAAAATGAGAAATTAGTTTTTCTTGAAATTGGAGGTCAATCCATGATTAATTTTAAGTGATTTTCTGAGCTTATCTTATCTAGGCTATGAGTAAGCAATTTCTAAATTAAAATTCTAGTTTATCCATTGTGGGCCCGGAATGATCTTTTTGGGGTCATTTTTAGTTTTGCTAGAAATATCGCAATATGGGTGTCTATGGATTCATATTTTAATGCAGTATTTATATTTGATAGGCTTTTATCGTGAGGCCCTATGGAAGAGAAAGAATTCGATTTCAGTATTTGTGGCTCCTGTTCGGCATTAATGTAGGTTATGACATACTCTTTTAGACTCAGATTTGAGATGCGTACATAGAATCTAAATGTTGTGGGGTATTCATGTGAGCCTTCGAGCATTGGAGGTGGTGATAAATCCATTGGCTTGATATGGTTGTTGCTTATGTGGGCTATGATAGTCATGTTTGAGTTATACTTGTGATGGTAGATTCAATTCACCTTCCTTATACTACATCTTATTAAAATCATGTAAGAGGAATCATTCTTGAAATTGAATTGATACTATGTATTGGCATGACACTCGCTTACTCTTTTCGTACTCACTTGATATTATTGGCATATGATACTATGCATGCTATATTCATTCATACATACATATTGTTGAAGTGAATCATGAATTGAGGTATGAGATGGTCCGATGAGGACAGAAAAGAGGTAAGAATGAAGCTTTCGCAGTACGAGAGGAAATGTTTTTGGGTGATATGATATGGTAAGATCAGTTAAGATATGATATAACTATCACACTTCGAGGGGAAAGTATTCCGGATGGTGATGAGTAGTATATGAACCTCGTGAGTTCCCCAGGGGTCATGACTATGTGTAAAAGTCCTTAGCATGTATATATCGCACTTGTATTGGCCAATTGCATTGCATATCATTTGCATTTATACCATTCTTAATTGACTATGTTAGTTCATGATACATTCAAATGACTAAATAAAAAGGCTTAAGCATTGTACTTGTCTTTGATAAATACTTGAGCTTTAGGGCTAAATCAAGAGGAATTAAGATAATGACTAGATTTGGATGCGAACTTTATAATCTCTTAGTTCTAAGGGAATAATGTTCTAATGAAATATTTGTGGCCTGTCAGTCTTTACATTATATATGCACTGTCTTTTAGTTGTCTATGATACATATACGGTACTAGTGGTGATTCTCACACTACACTTGCTACACTTTGTGTAGATACAGATCTCGGATTCAGTTCGAGACCTCGTGGCTGATCCTGAGGCACAACATCCGAGACTTTCAGGGTGAGCTACATGACCGACCCATGACCCCTGAAATTCTCCTCTTTACTTGCTTTATGTATTTGACTTTCACATATAGTTTATTTCATCCCAGGACTTGTATCAGACTTATTTTAGCGCTATTGTACAATTTAGACCCGATTTTGGGAATGAATTGTACTTATAACTATTCTAGTATTTTATGTTATTAAGACTTGAAGAGACTCATATTTTACTTAAATTTTCCGCTTTACTTGTAGAAAATATTTTTTTGATTTGGAAATGGTTCGTCTATCGGTGGGATAGTGTAGATGCCATCATGACTCATAATTTGAGGTCGTGATAAAAAATAAATTAAAACATACAGTTTGATTATGCATTTGATTGATTGTTTGGTTAGTTTTTTAGATGTGTTCTTCAAGTGAATTTCTTTTCACTCACGAAACTTCAACTTTATTTAAATGAAATATATGTTCAAACACAACTTTAATTTTTAAATACTATTTTTAAACTTCAATTTTAAATACTACTTTTTTCATATATCACTTAATTTATGTCTAAACGGCTACTTAATATTTCTTTCTTGAATTGAGACCAATCAAATTATGCCTACATAATTTGTGGTAATGGAGTTTCTTTATACTTTATGTGAGTCAAATAATTATTTCTATGAAAAATGTTCCCATATGACTTATAATTTTGCTATTATCAGCTTTTTATTTTTGTAGCCAAGATCCTATATTTCAGAAATATGAAATCGCACACGTATTTACCAACAATTCTATGTGAGTCCCAATTTTACTGCCTTATTTTGTTGTATTCCAAAAATTACATTACAAGCAATATACTTCTTACAAATTGTAGTACTACTATATTTCTACTACTGCAGCTACATCGTTTCATAAAAGTAAAGGAACAAAGCAACATTAAATTCATCATTTTGGTAAATGTATCAATTCTTTCTATGCTCTCCTCTTTATCTAAGTCTCATGTTGATTTTCTTTTTTATCTTATAATTATTTATTATTATCTAATAGCCCGTATGTCCAAAACTTTCAAATTAACTTATTTAAAAATCTGCTTTTTATATTTTTAAAAATACTTTTAAAGAGTAGCAGATTGTGTTCAACCAATCAATTTAAAAAATACTTTGGTCATTATTAGAGCAGTACTTTATGTTTGACCAATATTCCAAAAGTGCTTTTAGAGAAAGTTATTTTATTAGCTTCTGAAAAATCTCTTATGTTATTACTCAAAAACACATATTTTTACCTTAAAGGTTTTGCTAAACACTTAACTTTCTAAAATAAACACTTTTTGAAGAAAAATTAAGTTCTTCTGACTTCGCAGAAGCTTGGCCAATAAGACGATAGGTCTTATTTAGCTAATTTGGGAAAGCTCTTTGTTGTAATAAGACAAATAGCTTGTTTGGTCAATCTTTTGAGAGGTCCAAGTGTTATTTTTATAACAAAAGTACTTATTTACAAAAAAAAGTGAAGTGTTTGGGAGAAAATAACTGCTTCTAAGGAGTAGCGAAGCTAAACAAAGTAATTTTTTTCCAAAGGTATTTTTTTGAAAAGCACAATTTGAGTAAACTACACTTAGAAGCACTTTTAAAAGATTGGTCAAACACTAATTACTGCTCAAAAGTATCTTTTAAATTAATTGGACAAACACAAATTGCTTCTCACCAAAAGAACTTTTTTTAAAAAATACTTTTTAAAATAAGTTGATTTTAGAAGTCTGGCCAAGCAGACTATAATGGGAAGAAATTACCATTATCACCCAAATAAAATATATCAAACTCAAATATTTTATTATAAAAATATAAAATTGAGTAGTTTCAAGTAGTGCATCAACATATATTGACCTCTTCTATCAATTTTATCTTACTTGATTTGTAAACTTTTATTCGATATATAAAAAAAATGACTCATTATGCAGTTCCACTATATTCGTTATGAGATTTGAACTATCATTTATCAGTTTATAAATACATATGTACATTAAAAAAAGTGTGAGACTTGAATGTTTCATAAAAGGGCAATCAACTTTAAGAAGACAATTATGTCACGACACAAATTATATTGTTATCAATGAAGGACATAGAAAAGATAATGATCAAAGAAGGCTACTTCCAGCATCATCTATTAGAGCAATCAAAATTTAGAAGGAATGTCCTCAGCCAAAATTTTATTTGTGCCGTGAGGACACCTACCCTGAACCCTAGGTGAACCCCATCCATAATAGATAAATTAAATGATAAACAATGCAGAAAAACAAAGGACAATTTAAAATACTGACAACTCTTGAATACTTAATACAAAAATCTTAGAAACATCCCTCAAAACCTGGTTGTCATGAGTACAGGGTTATTAAAAAAATTACAAATTCGGAAACTTTAATTATACATCATACTGTCTGAAATGTAAGACAAAAAATAAAAGTAAAGATAGAGGAGTTCCAGTGCTGGAAAAGTGTATGCAGCTCACCTTGGACTCCTGATAAGCTATCCAAATATGTCGCACCTATGCTCCACTCGGGGCCGGATCAGTACCTGCACACAAAGGTGCAGCAAGTGTAGAGTGAGTACGGAAAGCACGTGTATCCAGTAGCATCGTCGATCGACCGTAACTATAGCGGTGGCGAGGGTTGGTACTTTCTAATACTTCTCTACTAAGTTAGTTAACTAAGGAATAATCAAATCAAATATCCAACTCTATAAGTAAAGCCCTATAGTTCAATAAACTACAAGGATCATCAGTATTATCAAGTCATTCTAAAGTTCTCAACTTTACTAAGGATAAAGCCCAAAATACCTCTACCGAATCCAACCTAAACTCCGTTCAGGGCGTCTAATCCCATAAAGATTCCACCTTTTTATCACAAGTGAGAAAGTTTACTTTAAAGATCCAACCTTTGCATCAACTAAGGCACATACGTTCATAAGGATTCGACCTTTACACTATTTAAGGCAATATATATTAATCAAGATTCAGTCTTTCTATCTTTTAGAACATGTATCGTCATAAAGGTTCTATCTTTCTTTCCCTTTCAAGCAAGCAACCCGTAAAGTCTCAAATTTCAGTATTACATCAAGAATTTGTTGCAAATCTTCACTATTTCTTCCAAAATGATCACAAGTCTACATCTTTACATCACCGAGCACACATGTCATAAATTACACATCAGAAAGTATAAATGATATGTATGCAATGCAATGGCCATATGCACCCGGTATACACATGCTCTTGTAGTAGGTGTCACGTGACCCATGGGAGACTCATGAGGTTCATATATCATTCGAAATTTCCCATCGGATCTTAGTTCTGTGGTTGTAGTATCATCATCAATCATCACTCTCTTACCATATACCATATCCAATAACCGGCTTACAAGCCCCTTTTCAGTATTTCAATAATTCAGTGTTAATAGTAATATGAATGAATCATATGGATATGTGTACACCATGCAAAAGAATAATTAATACAATTAACATTTCCAATTTCTTTTCAAGATTTAGACGAGATGTAGAGTGATGAATGCATGATATGTTATAATCACAAGAATCTATCAAACATGGCTGATATAGCTCAAATAAGCAGCAGAATACCAACCTAAGTGAATTTATGCACCACGCTCACGGCCCGATGGCTAAACACATAATCTCTATCATATACAACATACTTAGCTTATTAAATTATCCTTTAAGTACACTAGTACCCGCAAGTGCTCGTTCTCTCACGAGTAGGGGACCGTCGAATCCCAATTACTTCCCTTAATTAATTAACTACCAACACATATGTCACCCTCCAAATCAGGATGTGATAGACTATATTCTATATGCAACTACTTTAAGCTTGTACATGTCATATGACATAACTCAAAAGACAAATATGCAAGTACAAATGACTTTTGTATGTAAATGTGGCCACCGGCTCCTGACATGCAAATGTTATACAAATGAACCCACATACATTTTCTATGAAGCCTCTACGAATACCTAATACTGGACAACTGATACAAGTGTCGGGATAGGGTTCCGACTTATACATTATCTCTATGTATGCAATTACTAGACCTGACTCAGCTCCGGATAGAAGAGGAGCCTACCACGCTTCCACTACGCTACTCTGATTATGAACTTATACCATTTATTTAAGAGATTCATAAGACTCTTAATCTGGGATTACTACACTTGCAAATATCATACCTCATAGTTCTAATAGGAAACAAGTAAGCACACGTCGTACCATAGTGTCGAATCAAAGAATAGCCTTACATACCTTTATTTTTTATCCATCAATGATAGCAATAGAACCAACTCCCTTTGCACTTAAATTACAACAAGGAAAACAAGGCTAATATTAACAAGAGAAACATGCCAACTAGCTTATGAGTGACAATCTTATTCTACAAATGTTTCTACAACGATTATAAAACCCTATCTCCTTCTAATCCTTGCAAGACTCTTAATAACATATGAATACAAGTTCAACAATACCTTAAACACCTGCATACAACAAGAACAGTCCAACTTACCACACAACACAATTACCAATTCAACTACATCAATTCACTCTTTAATTTACTAACTAGTAATAACCAAGTGCTTCTAAAACATCAACTAGCTCATATACTACTCTTATATTTCCATAACCTAAATCATTATAAGAGCAACCTCATAACACCATATAGCACCCAATAATCCAACAAGCGGCAAGCTCATTCTATACTTAATAGGATAACATCTCCTGTTTCTTTTACATTCCTTATGTTCAAAACAATCATAACAACAACTACTACATCTAGCACTTCAACCACATCATCTTGTTATTCAACTTACAAATTGTTCCTTCCAAGCATATTTAAATCACCAAACTAACTCATATATTACCTGTTCAACTTCCACCACCTAAACATGATAAAAAAAATCCCCACAACATCATAAAATCAGTCCCCACATGTTATACAACACAACTAGTAACTCAACTTCAATAGAAAACTATCAGTTCATACTTTCATAGCCATTAAACATATCTAGGGCTCAAGTTAATCTATATATACGAAGGAAAAGATAAATCTTACCTTAGATAACAAGAACCAACCCTTTTTCTACCTTACTTCATCATGAAGAAAGGTCTAATCCAGCAAACAAATGGTAAAGACGAGAAACACAAGCACCATGAGACTTACAATGATGAAATCACATCAAAATCTTTCATAACATGTAAGAAGAATAAAACTTGAAGCTTTTCCCCTTAGAACCCTAGGGTGGCTATTTTGGGTTTGGAGAGAGTTCAGATTGTAGAGAGAAAAGAGAGAGGATTGGAATGTTTTCTAATTAGAAATAATATCTACTACATGTATATATGGCCCATTAAATGGTCTTTGGAAGATTTGGATCTTTGGGCTGCCCTATTTTCCCATCGCTATCCTATTTCTTTCCCTTTTAGCTTGGGCCACTCATTTTAAGTAGGTGAATCACCTACTTGTAACCTACTTGAGAAAGTATCTTTCTAACTATCTATAAACAAGTGTGATGCAAAAATCTCCATGAGCTCTAGGTTCCAATTCGATCTTCAAGGTATTAAGCTCGGCGTTCCAAAGCAGGTTGATCATCCGAAAATAATATGCCTCAAATGACATGGAAAATGGAATGAAGTTGGAGTTGTCACGTGAAGATCTAGGAAGCAAGTTTTTATTCGGCCTTTGTATGTAGGTCTTGGCCGAAGACCATGTTTTCTTTTAGCTTGTCTTTATTTCTTAGCTTAGATTTTTGCTCTTAGCTTAGGACATAGTATGCCATGTAATAACTACCTTAGGACACAATTAATAGGCCCTGTAAAGGGTGACAAGGCCGAGAGTCTTCCAATAAGGTGACTAAGCCAAAAGGTCTTCCAAAGGGGTGACTAGGTCGTGAGTTGGAGGACAAAGTGGCAAGGACAAGAGACATCTAGAAGATGGAGCTTTCAAGGAAGAATTTATGAACTAATAAGTTCATGAATTGGCTATATTGAAGACTTTAAGGTCCGCTAAAGGGAATGGAAGAGTAGGTCAAAATGGTTCATCAAACAAGTGCAAGGAATGGAAGTTTCTAAACACATTCCAAGAAGATGAGATTGTTGGAAGAATCAAGTCCATGCATTCTTCCACTTGGAATCCACAAGAGGAGTGTGAAAGATTCATCCTTTGTCTCCAAGAAAAGCCAAGACCTTTCCCATTGTCTTGATGTGGTAGAAACACCCTTGGTCACTAAGTAAACCCAAACCCGTTCCCATTTGTTCTCATTAGGCCGAGAAAGTAGTTAGAGTTTGTGTCCTTTAGTTTGTCTTCTAGAATAATACATGTACTACTATAAATAGGACCCTTAGGACCTTGTAAATAGGCAGAGTTGATTGAGATATAAACTTGAGTTTTACTCATTGCTAAGTGTTTGAACCTGGGGTTGTGATTAAACCCCAAACAGTGCAAGGATTGAACCCCAAACAGTCCGCATAACACACCTTGCTGATGACCTCCCTGTTACATTTCGGTTCCGACGCCTTTCCATAATCAAACCACCAAATCCCGACCATCAAAACAACTCTTAATGTGTCCATAACAACTCCATAAAATTACTTGACCCAATTCACTATACAACTACCCGAAACAGCCACCAAACACCACCATCTCCGGCAGTAACGCCCCACCCGACAGCCCACTTTGAGGCCCATTTTTGGGTCGACCCGAGTATACCCAAGACCTGATCCTCTTACCCTCACTTATCCCTCCGTAATTACATCAGATTGGTATCAGATCCAAGCGTTTCCATCCCACGCATCAATGTTATGTCTTACTCAAAACAAGAGTATTGGAGGGCATGTGACGTTTTGGCCGAACGTGCTCAAGCAATAAGAAAGGAACTTGCAGATCATGCCATGATAAATAATGTTAAATCTGGGGTTGTGAAAAATAACCCAAGGCATGAAGATTTAGTACTCCAACATGTGTTTTAGGATCAACTTGAAACACATGAGAAGACTCAAAGGGTTCAACTTTTTTACACACGATGTAAAGTAAAAGATAGAGTGTGTAACATGATTATTGATGGAAGAAGTGGTGTCAACTTGGCCTCCGTAGAAATGGTGGACAAGTTAGAACTACCCACCCGCAAGCATCCTAACCCGTACACTCTCCAATGGGTGAACCAAGATGAAAAGCTAAGAATCATAAGACAAACTCTTGTTAGCTTTCGGATTGGAACATATGAAGATAAGGTATGGTGTGACATCCTCCGTATGGATGCATGTCGTATTTTATTAGGGCAACCATGGAAACTTGACACGAAGGCATAACATGATAAAGAAAGGAACTTTTTCCTTTCGGAAACATGATAAAAAATCCAGTGCCGATGTCACCTAGTGATGTGAAGGACTTGAGAATCTGACGTGCAAAGAAGAATGAAGCCGAGGCCCTACTGCTTATGTCCAAAATCGAGCATGATTTGTATAAAGGACTTGTGAGGCCATTTGAGTTGTGAAAAGTTCCAAACTCTTCCATGATCCCCATGCACAAGATGCTACAACGGTCCATGGGATACACGCATCATCCGAATGCATGCGTGATAATCCAGCCACGGTGGAATCTATCCAAAGATGTCCCGAGCCTATGGGTATAGTTGCGGCCAATAATTTTTTTGGTCCGGATTCTTTTCCTCATCATTTCATACGGGGATATTGTGACATTGCTGCCCCTATAAACAAACTAATGAGGAAAGATAAGTATGAATGGTTCCAAGGAGCAACAAGATTCCTTGAAGCCTTGAAGAGAATGATTTGGGAAGCCCCGGTCCTAACTATGCCAAGCCGTGAAAAGCCATTAGGAGTTGAACGTGAAGCAAGTGTAGGTGCCATATTTTGTTCTAGCACAAAGTTAAGTGGTGCGCCATATCATTCTTCTACCTATGGAAAGGCAGCATGTCTTATGGAATCCGAGATCCAACATGAATATCATGATAAGGCAAAACCAATTGTCTTGTATTCGGATCCGTATTTGGACATTTTAGAAGAAGGCTCTTACAAGATGAAACCTCTGGATTTGTCCAATGATGGAATTATTGGATCAACACTTGTTGATGAAGGTTCATTGCTACATTTATGCGGCACGAATCCGAGGAAGAATTATTTCCAAGAAGGGGAGATTGATGCAAAAATCTCCGTGAGCTCTAGGTTCCAATTCGATCTTCGAGGTGTTAAGCTCGGCGTTCCAAAGAAGATTGATCATCCGAATATAATATGCCTAAATGGCATGGAAAATGGAATGGAGTTGGAGTTGTCACGTGATGATCTAGGAAGCAAGTTTTATTCGACCTTTGTATGTAGGTCTTGGACGAAGACCATGTTTTCTTTTAGCTTGTATTTATTTCTTATCTTAGCTTTTAGATCTTAGCTTAGGACATAGTATGCCATGTAATAACTACCTTAGGTCACAATTAATAGGCCATGTAAAGGGTGACAAGGCCGAGAGTCTTCCAATAAGGTGACTAAGCCAAAAGGTCTTCCAAAGGGGTGACTAGGTCGTGAGTTGGAGGACAAAGTGGCAAGGACAAGAGACATCTAGAAGATGGAGCTTTCAAGGAAGAATTTATGAACTAATAAGTTTATGAATTGGCTATATTGAAGACTTTAAGGTCCGCTAAAGGGAATGGAAGAGTAGGTCAAAATGGTTCATCAAACAAGTGCAAGGAATGGAAGCTTCTAAACATATTCCAAGAAGATGAGATTGTTGGAAGAATCAAGTCCATGCATTCTTCCACTTGGAATCCACAAGAGGAGTGTGAAAGATTCATCCTTTGTCTCCAAGAAAAGCCAAGACCTTTCCCATTGTCTTGATGTGGTCGAAACACCCTTGGTCACTAAGTAAACCCAAACCCGTTCCCATTTTTTCTCATTAGGCCAAGAAGGTAGTTAGAGTTTGTGTCCTTTAGTTTGTCTTCTAGAATAATACATGTACTACTATAAATAGGACCCTTAGGACCTTGTAAATAGGCAGAGTTGATTGAGATATAAACTTGAGTTTTACTCATTGCTAAGTGTTTCAATGTGGGGTTGTGATTCTTAGTTGGTTCTGTGTAAGCAAAACCCCTTGGTGTAAGTTGAAGCTAGGACTGTGTGAACTAGTTAAACCCAAGCTAAGGATTCCCTTTGGTGTAAGTCTTGGTTAGAACTATGTGACCTAATCAATACCCAAGCTCGAGGAACCCTCTTAGTGGTAAGCGAACATTGGGACTGTGTGGACCAACCTAGCCTAAGCTTCGGGTTACCAAAAGGGCTTCCAATCACCCTCACTTGGCTAGTTCACGGGCATTGCGCTTAGTAAACCCCGGTCTTGACCTTGTGGAATTGGTCACCATCTCCTTGGTGTCAACTCGGGCAGTAAAACCCCCATGTCTCTAACCTTGGGATCATCGACCGCACTTCACTACAACCACAACAACCAAATATTTAAGCCAAAACCGTACCAACCAACACTTGGTGTGTGTCCGGATTGAAACTCGCTTTTCATGTTCATTCCTTGTCCAAACCACCTCATTATTTCTACCACCACATCCCACAAGACTCCATAAACATCCCCACCAAAGGTTCCCAACCGAAACCTCCCAAAAAGTCCCGTCCAATCCCGACATCACCAAACAGTCCGCATAACACACCTTGCCGACGACCTCACTATTTCAGTTCGGTTCCGACACCTTTCCATCATCAAACCACCAAATCCCGACCATCAAAACAACGCTTAATGTGTCCATAACAGCTTCATAAAATGCCTTTACCCAATTCCCTATACAACTACCCGAAACAGCCACTAAACACCACCATGTCCGGCAGTAACGCCCCACCCGACAGCCCACTTTGAGTCTCATTTTCTGGTCGACCCGAGGTAACCCAAGACCCAATCCTATTACCCTCACTTACCCCTCCGTACTTACATCAAAGTGTGTTGTCCTCATTTAATAAGCAGGACATGAAACAAGTAGGACGAGAAGTAAGTATGTCAAGCAAGTAGGACGAGAAGTAAGTATGTCAAGCAAGTAGGACGAGAAGTAAGTATGTCAAGCAAGTAGGACGAAAAGTAAGTATGTCAATCAAGTAGGACGTGTAAGCACATAAGACATATAAGCAAGTAGGTAAAACTAGTAGGCCGTCTATCTTTATCCGACGTCTCATTTGTTTATGAATCTCATTCACCTGAACTATACTTAACATTTATTTACATTTGGACCTTTGGGTAGCAACTATAACCTTATTCTTCCACGTTCAGTAACCCTGTCGGCTTCAACATAGTCATACACATCGAAATGTATGGGTTATTACAACATAACACTAAATTAAGGTCTAGAAAGTCTCAACTTGCCGTATTTCGAAGTCTAATAGCTCACAAATGATTCCAAGTTCGATCCGCACGAAGATTAAACCTTCTGGAAGCTCCACCTCATCTAAACTCACTGAACGAGTTTAATCTAGTCAAAATATCAATTTATGGAGTTAGACAAGTCCAATGATACCATATTACTATACTTTATTTGGAACCCAAAAATGGATCCAAAAAGCTAATCCCGAGCCCCGAAGGCCAAAACTATAATTTCATTGTAAAATCGAGTTGCCCATAGCCCATAGGTTATAAATCCATAAAATTAACTAATTTCATCCATGAATTCACAGATAAAATTGATAACCAGCGGAAAAAATTATGGGAAAACACACAAATAAAGATTGGATACTTACCCCCTTTCGAAGACGAGAATATAGCCACTGAAATCACCTCAAACGGAGCTCCATAACTCAACCTATGGCCAAAATATAATGAAATCGCGGTCTGGTTTTTAACACACTGTCCAGGAAAAATTTATTCATCGCGATCACGAAGGCAAAAAAAAATCCAAAAAAATTCTTCATCACGTTCGCGACCCGGACCAAATCGCACCAAAAACTATTTTTGCTTCCAAACATTGATTCAACACCCGAAACTCATCCGGAACCTATCGAATACAAACCAGATATGCATTTCAGTCACAAAATAAAATACAGACACTTTAATGGATGCTATATGTTCAGTATAGAACTTCTAAACTTTAATATTAAAGGACCATATTTGGGACCTCCCCATAGGATATGTATTCAGTAATCTAAACACTCCTACATGAAACACACGAGAGGAATCTCCTATGTATTTTTGTAATATAGTTACGAGAGAAACTAAATAAGTTTCCTCTGGCTCAGGAGGTAATCTCAAGCTCAAGGATCAATGTCACGACCCAAACCAGAGGGTCGCAACGGGTACCCGGATCCTACCCGCCGGGGACCACATATACACTCCACCCTTAATCATATCTAAACACGGACTGAGCCGTGATAGATTACATAAAGTTTCAACCCAAAAGCCCCAATTTATCCATTTATATACCAAGGCCGACAAGGCCTTACATGACAGTTAACCACATGACACCTATCTACAAGCCTCTAAAGAGTAGAACATACCACGACCAGATCGCGACTCCGAAGCAAATAGAGTGCTCCGAATACCAGCTGAACCAGCAACCTACTAGTGTGAACCGTCACCCTCTTAATATGAACCTGCGGGCATAAAATGCAGCGTCCCCCGACAAAAGGGATGTCAGTACGACTGATATACTAAGTATGTCAGGCATGAACAATAGTATAATAGGGATATAACAACAACTGAAACAGAAACAACTGACCAGCAGTAAATGCCTCTGAGGGCCCTAATACATATGCCTAAATGTTATGCACAATGCAGTTTTCATATACATCAGCTTCATCGGGCATCTTTCTTACCATAACAACCTATGTGGGCATCATACCCTATAATGTTAATGAATGTATGCATGATTCAAATGCGGTATACATATATATTAGCCACACATGGACTCTTCATTCCTATAACCGCCTCTATGGGCATCATGTTATATCGGCCACACATGGGCATCACATCATTTTAGCCTCATAGGACTCTTTCTTTACGTGATAGTCTGTACCAGCTGCAGGTGGTGTGCATATATAACGCCTTATCCTTTCCCTATATCCCCTATATATATAATATTTACCATATAGTAATGTGCATAGCACAAGTGGTCCAGGGTAATGTATAAATGCAATGCAAATAAGAATGCATGAGTGACAATAACACATCCTGGCCCTATATCCTTGTACCTTTGGCTAACACTGTGAATATCAACATCTTTTCTGTATGCCTCAATAAGGACTTAGAAACATACTTAAATAGGCTTTTAACATAAAAGTCAATAACATGATCATTCTTACAATTACGGTAGTCCCGACAACACCCAACCCAAACTTAGCATTTTCGATAATCATTTTAGAGCTAATGGCAAGAATCATGTTCTGTAATTGTATAAACTTTAGGAACAAGAAATATTACCTCTGTTAGACATAGTGACTAGAATCTTCGAAAAACCTTTCGCCCAAATCAGTTTCCGACAAGCAGAAACAGCAGAACCCAAAATCGATTCGTGCCAGAATCTTTTCGAATTCAAGGTTCTTATTTAGCTTCTAAGTTTCTAGGATTTTTAAGGCTTCGGTTCTACTGGAATTAAAGCCCAGAACACCTTGAATTCTCCCTTTTTGATTGAACGAGAACATGCGGACAATCCCCCAAATTTTGGTCAAGAATTCCAGAGGGTCATAAATTGAGATTACTCCTTCTGATTTTGAGGTGTATAATCTCTTCTTAGATAAAGAGTTCTACAGAAATTGAAGGAGATAGAAGGTTTTGTAGAAGAACAGATGGCATGTATGAAGTCTGGTGAAGCTTAAATGCTGCCAGCGATCGCTTCTCAAACTGAGTCACTGCACCGTTGTTTTATAAGACAACACGTAATATTCCACTGAATTTGGTCCTCCGCTTATAATTAATTAATCTCATAATTAATTAATTATACACGCAACTAAATTCTCGATCCTGATTCACTTAAATCCCGGTGACTTATAAAATCTTCTTATACCTAATGTCATAATTCCTGTAATATGACACTAGTCTATAACCTCTTTGGGGATATAAAATTATTATTATTACTCCCCGTCATCACACTTATTAAATCCAAAATTATTTTGGGATCACTTCCTTTTACATACTAATTTCATTATTAGCATACGTGAGTGCAACATAAACTTCCCGGAGGGGTGTTACAATCATTTAGCTAGGTCTCTAAGTAATACCATATGACTCGCTGTATCTGTGGTTTAAATTTTCTTTTTCGATCGAATTCTCATTACACCCTTTATGAGTAAAATCTTCAGGGATGCCCAATCATGAATGGTGTTCTTTAAGTCTCTGGAAATCATGGAATATAAACACTTAATTCTAAAGGAGATTTATCTCTTCCACATTCTGGGGAACTAACAAGACTAACACAGGTTTAAGCAAGTCTTATTTTTTTTATGTCAAGTCAATCGATAGACGATCTTTATTCCCAACAAAACCATGTCTCATAAGGATCTGTCCTAATGGTGACATAATAATATTTAGAATATTCATCTCGTAGTGGGGTAAATGACCATGCCAATTCCCTTTTAAATCAAATATATATGCCCGCATCATATCATCAAGCGCCTAAATTGTGCACTTGGCCTGACCACCTATCTAGGAATGAGCTATATGGCTTTCCCTGTGCTTCTAAACCTTCCTGGAGAGGTCTTAAAATTTTACTGTATCCAAACCTCTTCACTCTT
Source organism: Anisodus tanguticus (assembly GCA_034509755.1). Classification (NCBI taxonomy): domain Eukaryota; kingdom Viridiplantae; phylum Streptophyta; class Magnoliopsida; order Solanales; family Solanaceae; genus Anisodus; species Anisodus tanguticus. The sequence continues at coordinate 25,335,081 of CM067551.1, forward strand.
TATTAGACAGTTAAAATGTCCTGAAATCATACCATCTCTTTTAGTGTATAGCTAGTATAATCCTCCACTATGAGGATCACTCTATCTTGGCAAGAAATGGGTCGAACTTATTTATCTTTTGACCATTGATTACCTACAGTAGAATTTCTAACAATCTTAGGGATAAACTCATACTGGACTTTATCTTTGAATCATTTTATCATTTCCAGGTGGAAATTTGTATTTATCTCCACTAGCCCACTGGGCCTCTAATGTTTTATCATTACTAGCTAACCATGGGGTCTCTATACCAAAACTTGGCACAACTTTTCTTTTTTATTACCTCCATTCATGCCTTGGGTAGGGTGGTACGTCTTCGTCGAACCCGGACAAATAGAATAATGAGAATGAAGCACATTTACTCTAATATTATCCCACAATCAATTAGATCTAGGACGCATGATCAAGCTAGGTATTGGAGAACTCCGTCCCCCTTTATCTTACATATTGGCGTTCTTTGTCGCGAAGCCTTCTCTTCCGGTAGTATTAACTCCAATTTCCCACATTGTTACTTCTTTACTTTACCATAGAGGCGACACTGATACTTTGTGTGCTACCACTCTATTATCATTGGGGTCCTAAAATTGGACCCCTTGATCTTGCTAACTGTTGAAGCTCTTTGGCAGATCTTCTCTCTCCCCGGCCTCTAGATGTAATAGGATTGAATCTCTGTATGGTTATTCCTCCATTTTATCACCTAAGGGAGGCATCGCTGAGTTTTCAATATAATATTTCTATCTTTATTGAGTCCTATACTTGGATTCTTAAATGGTTGAAAGAATAATTCTATACTCTTGCCTTTTCATCGTATTCGTGGAATATCCTTCCGTTAAAGTCTAACTTCTAAAACATCTCTCTTTTAAGGAGAATCATGCTATACTGTATCATCTGGGATATTCTTTATTTATGTTCAATCTTGAGAACTATTATTCTCTTAAAGAAGGCTTATAAGTCTTTGTATCACTACAACTTGTCTATGGCAGAAGCTTATCTATGAATTCGACTATTGTCGCTTAAGGGTGTACTGGAGGTCTTCGTGGTTACTAAAGATATCATGTTGCACCTCCATTGTGTGCTTATTGCTGCCGACCTAGAATTTGGGTTCATAACTCTATTTGGCTCTCCCAACCACTCGTAAGCGTAAACAATCTCATTTCTTTGTTTATTTGGAATATGTGCATTATAACGCATTAATTTATCTCAACCCCTATTATTTGAAAGTTTCTTATCCATCTTGGCTTAAGTCCCACACTGAGGTCAACTCTTGGTGTCTCATTTGATCGACATAGTTGGCAATGAGCTATTTACATCTTCCCCTATTGCGTACACATGCATACTCAAGCTTCTATATTCGAAGTAAATTCCTCTTTTGTCTATTAGCTAATATCATTTTAGCAATATACTTACAGCAATCACATCGTTATGTATTCCTACAGGATCTTGCACCCTTTAACTGCCCGCAGTTATCCTTTTTACTCTTACTCTCACTTTTGCTCTAGTGGTACTAACTCTGAGCATGACCTCTAACTATTTGCCTTCATCTCCAGGTTTTATATTTCTTTATCTCAATTTGTTTCATACTAGTCCTTTGTTTGCAATTACTTTCTATTTGATATACTCCTTGAGAGTTGAAATTACTTATGGTGAAATTAGAACTCTAGGCTCTGAGACTATCCTATAATATGAAATACTATATCAATTTACGGCTCGTCCGACCTTCTGGCTAGCTTGCTTCTATGCTTTCACACACATCATCTCTCGATGTAACTCGACTTACCCTTCTATTTGTTAATTTTGAATAACCCCTCCTGGGTTTACATATGCCACTGTCTTGATTACTCCTCATGTTTTCCTTTATGAGTCCCGTATATCTGGCGGCTCTTATCATTGCTTTAACTCTCCTAATTGGAAGGCTACCACCTATCCTTTCTTAACGTTAATACCTACATACCATTTAATAGTCATAGCATATCCACAACGGGACATCACATTCTTGTTTGTCTGGGAATTCTTCATTGTAACCTCCACATCTGCTTAATAAATCATCATATGAGTCTATGTCGTTTCATTCCCATATGATATCCCATATGCCACTCTTTGTACTTAGGGACTTCTTTAATGAAATATCAGGTTGTTAAATTGATATTCTATGTATCATGTGATCCTTTAATAACTTATAACTTGCCTTAAAGAAATACCCCCTTAATAGAAACCACAGAACGGTTGCATACATAAGATGCCACGTGTTAGCAACTAACATGCTCTGTCGCAATAAACCTTTTATCTTCTAATCAAGACGTTAACTTTAATTCTCCTTCTTTTTCTTTTTTTGATAACCTTTAAGTATTGCTCTTTTCTGCCGCTTATTCTCTTACTCTTTGATTGGTTTCTCCATAATTTCTCAATATTTTTTGTTATAGTTGTCCCCCGAGTTTTCGACACGTGTTTCATTTGACTGAGGAGAACTTTTTTTTGTTCGGTATTTCCTTATTCAAGGAGATAGATCATTTGATCGGTATATTTTGTTGACCATTATCAATTCAAATTTTCTAATATGCTTGGTCTCATAACACCTTCTTTTTTTCAACACAGTATTTACTTATTCTTACCTTTTTGTCTTACTTAACTGTGCTCTGGTCACCTTACCATACTTTAATTTGCGACTCTTAATCTTTCCTCGCATTTTTTCTGATGTCCCTCATCCTTAAATTATTCTCTTGCAATCATCCTTACTCCTTATCTTAGTCTGAATACTTGTAACAAAACATGTTCTTACTTTTAATGTCTTCCTTCTTAATTGCCCTCATTTCTAGGCATTTGAAATTCCTGCCTTTCTGGGAAAACATTTACCTTGCACATAAAAGGTTCATTACTTGCCCCCCCCCCCCCCCCCGCGGACCTTCCATATTCTTAAAAGTCATATTCGACCATTTATTTTTTGGGCACTTCAGGTACACACCTTCCGATGGGTGCCCCTAACCGTCACTGCTTTAGCACTTTCTATCTTTATTGGCCACGGTTTGCCATCCTTCTATACTTTATTTCACGACTCTCAGTCATCTCATCCTTTATTCCAGTGTTTTATTTACCTTTGCGTCGTTCTCTTGCTACTTATATTACCTTCTATCCTTATCTATACCCTCATAATATAACATTTCCTATGTCTAACTCCCTTCTCGCCTCTACTTTCTAACAAGAGTCTCACCAAGGGAAACATTTATCTTTCGCACAAAGGGCTTCATGCCTGGCCCACTAATCTTTGAATTATTTCAAATTCATACTTAGCTAACGATTCCCAGGTACATCATGTATATGTTTCCAAAAGGGAGGTATGACTACCTAACTGTACTATCTATCCATGCTGAGGATCGTGCTAAATCATTGCTATATCCTGAGGTCCCACTTCCTTTGAAACTACTTCCATTGATGTCAGTAGATCAATAACAGAAATTTTTACTTCTTACTAGGATTCCATCACCGATGAAGGTAGAACAACATTACCTTGTTCATTGTTCTCTGGATTTCGGTCGCGTTACGATCTTCTATACTTCAGACATTAGGTACCTCCATCACCTCACTCCTCCTATATTTCTAAGTCAATGCTTTATCTTTCTGGACATACATCGCTTCTTTTGTATATAATGGGAAGGCAATCGCTCATACTCTAAAATTTCAATATCACACTCGCATATCTGGAATATCAATAATCTGATCAGAATATTTCATGGACTGGCTTTGAATACGAGTTAACCAAGGTCTTTCTAGTTATTATCAATATTGAAACTGGGTAAAACATGTGTTAGACTAGAATTTTCACAACTTAGTTCTATTGCACAATCTATGAGATGAAAGAACAAAAATCATTCCTAAATGCCCGGCTGCCTCCTGTTTATAAGTGTAGTGCACAACACACCTATAAACAAAAATCTATTAGACACAACTCACATACTCTCTAGGATTGACTTGCTCTGATACCAAGTTTGTCACACCCCAAACTAAGGGGTGTGGTCGACACCCGGTGCTCTGCTGGTCCAAGCGTACCACTCTGATAACCAGTCTCTTGTATAAGTAGAACTTCTGGCCGACAAGGTCATACTAAGATATATCACAACAACAACACTAGTTAAGAGGGATTAACCCAATATATATACGACAAAGCCGATAAGGTCACAACAAAAGACAACATAGACGACAAGGCTATACATCAACACTATACATATCAAAATAAGTCTGTGAGCCTCTACGAGCGACTGAACTGACATGTGGTCGGGACAAGGCCCTGACATACCCATACTGTATATAACTCTGCAAACTACTCCATATATAACCAAAGCTTTGGGAAGACGAAGCTCATTTACTGACGGCTAAACTCAACAACTCCTACTGAGGTGGCCCAACAGAGTCTCTATCATAACTTGCGGCATGATTACACAACGCCCTGACAAAAGGGACGTCAGTATGAAATAATGTACCGAGTATGTAAAGCATGAATAGCAATGTGATGTTGTAAGATGTAAAGAAAAGCATAAAAGCGATATGAAGCGATTAGCTATAAAGGAAAGCATAAGCAATCTGGGGGCCACATAAGGCGAATAATAAAACTCTAAAACCTAATATAACTTGTCTGGAATATTCCTTTTTGTTATAACTATCCTCGTCTTATTATGCGAGGTGTATAATCTGTCACTACTCTTAGGTATATGTATGAATATGAAATGCACTATGGAAAATGATTTATGTATGTGTTGCAGAACTATACTCTTTGACTTAATTCTTAGATCGACTTATAGTCGACTTGACACTTTCCTCGTTAGAATGTTTCTTTTTGAAGACTGATAATAGGATACACCAGTAATCAACAACAGGGATTATGAGAATAAGGATAATCGATGAATACTACTCGACAATAGATTTCAAGATATAATAAAATAAATCTTTTGGCGTTTCTTTTCGAAAACAATAACTCGTTGGACTTCATGTTTTGAAAGAAAGGGATAGCTTTACATACATTATCCATGAAGCTATACACCATATTATAAGCTCTCGTACTCTTCACGATCGATTATCTATAACAAACAAAGGGTCAATATCAACATCTAATACATATTCAATAAGGAAACTTCACTTAGGCATCTTGATCAAAAAAAGCCCACGAACTTAAACTCTCAACATGAGTCGAGAGGAGCTTTACGAAGAATTCCAACGATGACCCGTAAACCTACACATACATGTCTAATATGGCATGGAAAATGGAATGGAATTAGAGTTGTTACATGATGGTTCAAGAAGACATTGTATTTTCGGCCTTCTTGTTGGTCTTGGCCGAGACCATGTTGTTTTCTTTTAGCTTGTCTTTATTTCTTAGCTTAGATTTTATATCTTACCTTATGACATAGTATTCCATGTAATAACTACCTTAGGATACAATTAATAGGTCATGTAAAGGGTGACAAGGCCGAGAGTCTTCCAATAAGGTGACTAAGCCAAAAGGTCTTCCAAAGGGATGACTAGGCCGTGAGCTGGAGGACAAAGTGACAAGGACAAGAGACATCTATAAGATGGGGCTTTCAATGAAGAATTCATGAACTAACAAGTTCATGAATTGACTATATTGAAGACTTCAAGGTCGGCCAAAGGGAGAGGAAGAGTTGGCCGAAATGGTTCATCAAACAAGTGCAAGGAATGGAAGCTTCTAAACTAGTTCCAAGAAGATGAAGTCTTGAGAAGCTAAATCCATCCACTCTTCTACGTGGAATCCACAAAGGGAAGGTGAAAGATTCATTCTTTGTCCCCAAGAAAATCCAAGACCTTTCCAATTATATTGGTTGATCGAAACACCCTTGGTCACCTAGTAAACCTGAACCCGTTCCCATTTGTTCCAACTAGGCCAAAATTATCATGTAGCTTGTGTCCTTTAGTTTTCCTTCTATAATGGTCCATTTGCTAGTAAATAGGACCTTTTGGACCTTGTAAATATGCAGAGTTGATTGAGATATAAACTTGAGGTTTACTCATTTGCTAAGTTATTCAACTTGTGTGTTGTTTATCTTAGTTGGTTCTTGTGTGAGCCAAAACCCTTGGTGTAAGTTGAAGCTAGGACTGTGTGACCTAGTTAAACCCAAGCTAAGGTTTCCCTTTGTTGTTAGTCTTAGTTAGGACTATGTTACCTAATCAATACCCAAGCTCGAGGAACCCCCTTAGGTAAGCGAATGTTGGGACTGTGTGGACCAACCTAGCCTAAGCTTCGGGTTACTAAAAGGGCTTTCGATCACCCTTCTTGAATTTGATTCTTTATATATTTATTTGATGGTATAAAAAATGTTTTGCTAATACACACCGAAAGTGCAAAAAATATGAATTTGAGTTTCTGGGCTTTGAAATGCAATAATAAGAATTATCGGCCATGACGAAGTAATGGGTGTCGATCATTTCAAGAGTGGACCATGAACATCGTTTCTTGAACGTTGGGACTGTGTGTACCAACCTAGCCTAAGCTTCGGGTTACTAAAAGGGCTTCCGATCACCCTCACTTAGCTAGTTCACGGGCATTGCACTTAGAAACCCCGGTCTTGACCTTGTGGAATTGGTCACCTTAACCTTAGTGTCGACTCGGGCAGTAAAACCCCCATGTCTCTATCCTTGGGCTCATCGACCGCACCTCACTTAAACCATAACAATCGAACCAACACTTAACCAAATCAACCATCATTCACTCGAGCTTGCATTTTGCAACTCGTGTTCAATCATTATCCAACCCACTATATATTGACCATCCTCAACCCCCAGAGTACTTCACAAACATCCCCTCCAAAGGTTGTTAACCAAAACCACTCGTAAACAACCGTCCAATCCCGAAAATATCAAACAGTCCACTACAAACACCAACCGAGAACCTCACTATTTCATATTGTTCCCGAGAACTTACCATCATCAAACCACCAAACCCTAGTCACCCTCAACGTACCCAAAATAACTCCATAAAATGTCTTGACCCATTTTCCTATACAACTACCTGAAACAGTCATCAGCACCACACTGCCTGACTGTAACATACCTACTAAGAAGCCCACTGGTTCAGGTCTGTTCAGTGGCCTTTCCACTGCCAAACCACCGAACCCTGATCTTCACTACAACCCTCAACCCACCCATGACAACCTCACAAAACACCTAAGTCTGTTTCCAAGCACAGTTACCCGAAACAGCCACCAAACACCATCTTATCCGGCCAAACCGAGAACCTGAAACCCCCATTTTGGCATCCATTTTAGGGTCAACATGTTTATCACCAACACCCGACCCACTTACACAACATCACCCTTCCTTACTTGGATCACATCTTAGCGATCATCTTAACATAAAAGGTTCTTAAACTTGTTAACAAAAGAGTATTCATGTAATTTGGCCCTACAATTCTCCGAAACACACCCTCTTAGGTTTACAACATCAACAACCAATATATTAATCAATTTCAACTCATATCTTGATCAAAACAGCCCACAAATCCATATACAATAATTTCATAGGGTTACGGGTACGAAAATCCTCCCACAACTTATCTCAAATCATCAATTAATCACATATATAGATAGAGGAGGATAAATTTTACCTTAACATAACAAAAAACCCTTGAAACAGCAAGTTGCCCCAATCTCAAGGGTTTCCAAAATCGCCTCTCTACGGAGATGATGATTTCTACGATTACCAAGGGGATTATCACGTTAATCTTGCGTGATTTACCTTAGGAATTGTCTTGAATGTTATGAGATCACTAGAGAGGATTTAGAGGGTGTTTATGAACTGATTATGGTGAAAATGAAGTCTGAATCGTGAAACCCGAATTTTAACCCGCCGTATTTTTTCCACCGTTGTACTTTGACGGTTCACTCGACGGACCGTCAAACTTTCGACAGTCTGTCAAACTTCCTGGAAGATTGACGGTTCAGGCTGGATATTTGACAGTCCGTCAAAGTATTTGATGGTCCGTCATCTGTCCTGTCAATTACCCAGTTTTCTGTTTTCGTCGAAACGTACTTCCTTCAATCCGTTTAACTCCCAAACACTCCGGTATATTCATAACCAAGTTGTAAACCTTCATTATTCTTCCGCATGGTCGTATCTCTTCTCGGGACTTCGATATCCATTGACGTCATAGCGGGACGCGAAACTATGGGGTGTAACACTTAATCTGGAGCATATATAAAAAATTATAACTATTTTTGGATATACATTCTGTAAAAAAATATTGAATACACGTGCATTGTAGAGAGACTAGTTTTATAAATGCTCACCATATTTTAGATGTTAGGCTCATCGCTGACAATTTAGGTTCCCTTACCATGGGTTCGCCGTTCTCGAGTCCTTTGCATTTTATAGCATTGCTCATATAGTTATAGTATATAGTAATAAATTATTATATATTATAAAACTTAACATAGATAATGTAATGTGGCATCTGTTTATGATCATTATTTTTATTTTTTCTCCTTATTTGATGTCCAATAAACCTGCAAAATAAATAAATTAAATAATCCTTCTTTATGTCATTCATTATTTAACATTCAATTCCATACCGTTCTATAACCATGACTTTTTTTCATCATTTTTCATTTTTCTCTTTTTCCTATCCCTTCTTTCATATATGCTACAATTGCACATTACTCTTTCTTAATCATTTTTAAAGAAACTGAATTCATTCAACATATTTTAAAAATTCAAATACTCGTCAATAAATTTCTTTAAATTACTAATTGAGAGTGCACTAACTATTCCAACCATAAATTCTGCATTAATCTTATCTTAAATGTCAGAAGAAATGTTTCAATCTTAATTACTCCCATCTTTCCTACTCTTCATTGCGCAACGCTTAACAGTCTCAATTGTTATTACTTTATCTATTGGCTTTTGCTATTCCCTTCCACTATTTTTATAAAGCACTTAATGTTTTCAATAAGCATTATCAGTGAAACTAATTTGGGCGTATATGATGTTCAAGAAACTCAATTGCACATGACAAAAATGGAGCTTTTTATGTATGTCAACTTAGATATTCAAAAGGTTTATGTCTACCATTTAGTTTCTTCACGTATGCACACTCATCTTTATTATGTTGTATTATCTAAATTCTATTGTGAATCACTTAATCCTCTATGTCTTAAACTTTTATCCCTCGAATTTTCTAGAGGAGATTGTCCCTATCTTCTTAAAGGGACCTCCGATGGGGGAGGGAATACTCATTTCATGTTTGATGCTGCTACATCCCACTTTTTGGGCATACAAGCAAAATTATCTTACTCGAAAATAGAAAACAACAACCCATAACATATAATCAAAAGTACAAACAAACAATTAATGAACAATATGTAAAGAAAAAGCTTATTAGTTAGAATAGTTACTTTTGTCAATAGGATTCTCCTCTCATCTTGATAGATATAATTAAGTTATTACTACAACACAAACAAAAAAAGCAACAAAACCTCAAAGTCAAATTAAAATAAATCGGCAAATAATATAAACTTGACACGTGAATTACTATTATTGACCTATGAATATAATTCATGAATATATTTGGTCTATGATTTTCATAATATAATTAATGCCTATTTATTGATTTTTATCAGTTTTTTTCCTTTTTCCCTTAGCTTTGGTTTATATTATTTATAAGAAATTAATTTTGTATTGTACATTTTTTATTACATACTTTTATTATAGCTTGAGTCTCTTATGTTAAATCCTTATGGTATGTTGAGTCTTTTTAATTTTCTATCTTTGTCATTGGTAAGTTAGAGAAGCAGAAAGTGATTAAAAAAGACAGTTTGATGCACTAAACTTTTGCTATGCGCGGGATTCGAGGAAGGGCCAGAAGCAGAAAGTGATTGATTGCGGAAAATGAACGGGTATGAAATGTGAGAAGAAACCGATAAAACAAGAAAAAAACTTGAAAGAAGGGGGAAAGAAAAGGAAAAACTAATGTAAAAAATAGAGAAGGGATCGATATTGATTCCATGAAGTTGGAGCTATGGGTATTGGGTCGGTTAAGCTTTCCTTTCCACTAGATATAAAAGAGATACTTAAACAGAAAGGAAAAAACATATATATATATATATATATATATATACTATATTAAAAATATGAATCCTTAACTTTAAATACCCTTTTATTAACCTAAATACTCTATTTCTAAATAAACATAACTGATGCCTACCCACAAGAACACAACCCTTCGTTCATTTTTTTTTCTTATTTACTTCTTGGTGTCAATTCTAATTAAGGTGGTGTCTTTTCTCTTCTAACTACCAAGCACAATATTGGAGAATAAATTCCAACGATTTCAAGTCTGAAGGCTACCAAGAGAAAAGCAATAATCTTATTTGATTTTTGGGATTCATCAATTTCATCTACTTGAAGAAAAGATGAATAATCTGACCAAGTAAGTTTTCTTTCCTGATGTCGTGGTTGTGTATATAGTAACAATGATTTATCCAATGATGACTGAAAAAATTACCTTTAAGAGCAACAATGCCCATTTCCCTTCTAATTAGCTAGGCTGACACATAGTCAATATCATATACAATATACTTTTAGATGTTTATCAGAGTGTTTTTATTCTACAAAACATTAACAGCATATGGCATAAAAAATTAATTTATTTTAACCCGATTAATACTTTTACCTAATGACGTGTTAGCAAGCATTTGGCCAGGTTGAAGGTTAAAAAAAGGGTATATTTAAATTTGAAGATGTAAAAGAGTATTTTAATATTGCACGCACATATATTATGACATAATAAATTTCACCTGAAAAAAATGTTAGTTAAATTTTGTGTGTGAAATTTATTGTTTGGAAATAATTCTTAAAATATATTTCACCAGTATATCAAATAACGAAGGCTAGTATTTGCAAATACCGATGAATGGTCGTCAAATCATTATTTACACGTGATGTAAAGCAAATGGGTTCAAACCGACTGAAAGAGCTTTTTCAAATTGTCGTCTCCGGATGCAAATATTTTCATGATGTTTCAATAGATTCGAATCAAAATTATAGTACACTGTGAGATCTAATATAATTCTTCAATTTATATGTGTTCTATCGGAGTCATTTGGTAATTATTGTTAAATATACACAATATACACACGATATACAAGTGTATATTGTGTATATGTGGCTCTCGGATTTCCCCTTGTACCGTGTAGGATTAGGTAATATTTTAGTATCCTATTTTAGGTACAAGGGGAAATCCGAGAGCCACATATACTACATCCCGGAACACGTTTCATCATGCCCTTACAGTTTCTAACATCAAGAATAACATCCCTCTTGTTCTTGAAATAGAAAACGTCCAATATGCGACGTGGGCCGAACTGTTCAAAATTCACGCACGATCGCATCAAGTCATCCATCACATAATCCCTGCGGCTCCTGAGGATACGGAGGTGCCAAAACGCGAGGATGATCATAAGTTGTGGATGACTCTTGATGCCACAGTCCTCCAGTGGATATATTCCACAATTTCTACCGACCTTTTGCAAATGATTATTGAGTCTGACACTACGGCACAAGCGACTTGGGATAGACTGCGTGATATATTCCAAGATAATCAAAATTCTACAGCTGTTACTCTTGAGTAGGATTTCTCCCACGTCAATATGGAGGATTTCCCTAATGTTTCGGCTTATTGCAAAAGATTAAAGGAATTGGCGGACTAACTTCGCAACGTTGGTGCGCCAGTTTCAAATGATCGTTTGGTCCTCCAAATGGTTTCCGGCCTCTCCCAGGCCTATAATGATGTTGGAACGCTTCTTCGGCAAAGCAATCCGCTTCCGCAATTTTATCAGGCTCGTTCTATGCTTACACTTGAATAAGCATGCATGACAAAACGGGCGGCTACCGGTGCTAGTCCCGTAGTAATGATGACCGAGTCCACGGTTTATCCTGTCGGTTCCAACAACTCGGGCCAAAACCGCTACAATGGTGGCGGCAAAAAAGGTGGAAATAAGAAAAATAATGGCAAGAACCGCGGCGGCAACAACGGCGGCAGCCGACAGAATGGTGATGGCGGTGGGGGCCCTCGCGGTGGTTAGCAGCAGCAGCAGCAGTTCTGAGCCCCACAGTGGGCCCATATATAGTGGCAATGGGCCCTACAACCACAGTTTGAGCCCAGTCAAGTTTCGCCCCACGCGGCGGTGGTCGCCCGGCAATAGTCCGGCCCACCCTGCCTGGTCCACATACAACCAGTCGTCTGGGCCAAGGCAGCAAGCAGGGGTGCTTGGGCTTCGGTACCCGCAGGCCCATCACGCAGCGGCACCCACGTCTACCGACATCGAAGCCGCAATGCACACGCTTGGTTTAAATCCTCCGGACCCAAATTGGTATATGGACACCGGTGCCACTAGCCACATGACATCCGATTCAGGTACGCTCTTGTCTTATTCCAATTTGAGCAACTCTCGCGGCATAATTGTTGGTAATGGTAATTCTATTTCAGTTCGTGGTTATGGTCATAAAACACTATCTCCCCCTCATCCACCTCTTATCTTGGAAAATAACCTACATGCCCCCAAATTGATTAAAAACTTAGTCTCTGTCCGTAAATTCACTACTGACAATTCTGTTTTATTGAATTTGATCCATTTGGTTTCTCTGTGAAGGATTTCAAGACGGGGTCCTCTCATGAGGTGTGATAGTATGGGAGATCTTTATCCTATCACACCCAGTTCCGGTCCATCGAGTCAAGCCTTGCCATCCGCATTTGCAGCCCTTTCTCATTCCTTGTGGCATGCTCGTCTTGGTCATCCGGGATCATCTATTTTGTCGTCATTAGATAAAAATAATTTTATTTCATGTAGGGGTACGAGTAGTACTCCAAATTGTCAGTCTTATTCTTTAGGAAAAATTGTTAGGTTGCCATTTGTAGACTCAAATTCCCATACTTTAATGCCATTTGATATTATTCATAGCGACTTATGGACGTCTCATGTTCTTAGTTCTTTGGGTCATCGGTATTATGTTCTCTTTTTGGATGATTATTCTAAATTTTTATGGACATTTCCGATAGCGAAAAAATCTCAAGTTTTTTCCGTCTTCTTAAAATTTAGAGCATTCATTATAACCCAATTCGAACGAGAAATCAAAAATATTCAGTGTGATAATGGAAAAGAATATGACAATGGGGTGTTTAGGGATTTCTATGCTAATAATTGGATCAATTTTCATTTTTCTTGTCCTCATACGTCTTCACAAAATGGGAAAGGCGAACGCAAAATTCATTCCATAAATAACATTGTCCGAACTTTATTAATTCATGCTTCCATACCCCCATCTTTTTGGCATCATGCTTTACAAATGGCTACATAACTCCTTAACATAATTCCTTCCAAAGGTTTGACATATTATTTCCCCTTCAAATTTTATATAATAAGACTCATTTGTATTCACATCTTCGAGTTTTTAGGTGTTTGTGTTATCCGTTATTCCCTTCCACCACAATTAACAAACTTCAGACCCGGTCTACTCCGTGTGTGTTTTTGGATTTTCCGTCTAATCATCATGGTTACAAATGCTTTGATTTATCCTCTAATAAAATCATCATTAATCGCCAAGTAATTTTTTATGAATCCCAATTTTCGTTTGCTAAGGTTAAGACTCCCGTGCCTAGTTCGTATAATTTTTTGGATGATAGTATATCCCCGTATATTATTCACCATTTTTCGGAGTATCCCGCACCCAAAATTCTCCAGCGGGCCCATTGCCCGCTGGTCCCATTAGTCCGTCACACACTGCAATTCCCAGTACAGTCACTGGGTCAGTTTCAGCGATTGGGCCAGTCCAACCCAATTCTGGAACTGGTCTAGTTCCTGCGTCTGTTTACCGAGTTGGGCCAGCATGCCCACTGCCTGCTGGCCAGTCCGTCCCGAGCCCAGAAAATTCTTGAAATCCACAATTCTTCCACGAGTCATATACCGGTCACTCGTAGTCAACGGGGTGTTTTTAAACCAAAAAAACATTTTAATTTACATTCTAATGTCCCTAAATCACCCTTACCCTGTAATCCCGTGTCTGCCATAAATGACCCAAATTGGAAAATTGCTATGACCGATGAATATAATGTTCTTATTGATAATAAGACATGGGAGTTGGTGCCCCGTCCATCTGGTATTAATATTATCAGGTCTATGTGGATTTTTGCTCATAAGGAAAATTCAGATTGTTCATTTGCCCGACATAAGGCGCAGCTTGTGGGTGATTGTAAAACTCAGTAGGTTGGTGTAGATTGTGGTGAGTGGTTTAGTCCGGTAGTCCGGTGGTCAAGCCATCTACCATTCACTCTGTTCTTAGCTTGGCTCTTTCGAAAGCATGGTCTATTCATCAGTTAGATGTAAAGAATGTTTTCCTACATGGTGATCTCAAGGAAACAGTCTATATGCATCAGCCTTTGGGATTCGGGGATCCCAAACATCCTCATCATATCTGTTTGTTGAAGAAGTCCTTATATGGGCTTAATTCTCCACGGGCCTGGTATACGCGGTTTGCATACTATGTTTCGACTATTGGGTTCACTCATGGCAGGTTGGATAATTCTTTGTAAATCTACCGTCGTGGTTCATCCTTGGCCTATATTCTGTTATATGTGGATGATATTATTTTGATTGTCTCTTCCGATGCCTTACGCCAGTCTATCATGACAATGCTCAGCTCTGAGTTTGCTATGAAAGACTTGGGAGCCTTGAGCTATTTTTTGGGGATTGTTGTCACTCGTCATGCAGGTGGGTTGTTCTTATCTCAAAGGAAGTATGCAGCTAAGATCATTGAAAGGGCTGAGATGTCATCCTGTAAGTCAACTTCCACTCCAGTTGATACTAAGCCTAAGCTTAGTGTCGCGGCTGGCGTACCATACAAGGATCCGACCCGCTATCGCAGTCTTGCACGGGCCCTTCGGTATCTTACATTCACGAGGCTAGATATTACGTATAATGTCCAGCAGGTATGTTTGTTTATGCATGATCCCAGAGTTGAGCTTATGAATGCACTCAAACGCATCATTCGGTATATTCAGGGTACGCTGGACTATGGTTTGCATTTATATCCCTCCTCGACATCCATACTTGTCTCGTATACGGATGCTAATTGGGGTGGCTGTCCGGACACCAGATGGTCTACCTCTGGCTATTGTATGTTTCTCGGTAATAACCTGGTTTCATGGTCTGCGAAACGTCAGTCAACATTGTCCTGATCCAGTGCCGAGGCTGAATATCGAGGGGTAGCTAATGTGGTCTCGAAATCACGTTGGTTACATAATTTGTTGTTGGAGTTTCATTGTCCCATTCAGAAAGCAACCTTGGTTTATTGGGATGATATTAGTGTCATCTACCTTTCTGATAATCCGGTTCAGCACCAGCGCACTAAGCATATCGAGATGGACATTCACTTTATCCGCGAAAAGGTTGCTCGTGGTCAGGTACGCGTCTGCCATGTCCCGTCAAGGTATCAAATTGCCAACATCTTTACAAAGGGTCTTCCCTCAGTCCTTTTTGAAGATTTTAGGGACAGTCTCAGCGTTCGAAGACCGCCCGCTATGACTGCGGGGGTGTGTTAAATATACACGTGTATATTGTGTATATGTGGCTCTCGGATTTCCCCTTGTACCGTGTAGGATTAGGTAATATTTTAGTATCCTAGTTTAGGTAATGTTGTAATGTAATTAGTTTGTATACTTACCATAATATTTGTATTACCATAAATGTATATTTAGTATCTAAGTAGAATAAGGAGTAGAATAGGAATATGATTCTCCTATTATGGAAATATGTAACTTATATATACAACCTTTCAATCAATGAAAATAATCAAGGGATTATTTCTTTCAATTATGTTACATCTTTAAATTTTTGTTCTTTTTTTGTGACTGTCTCGTTATATTTGACAATTCTAAATATAGAAATTGAGAGAACAAAATTAAATTCTATTCTAATAGGCGACATAATGCGAAACTTAGCAATATGTGTATAAGCCATAGAAGCAATTTTGTCTTTTTTTCCTTTTGGTTGTTACTGCTACTTTTTTGCTGTATTTCACAATTCTAAACAATATATAGTGGGATAAACATTATACTCTTTGGCCACTGAGCTGAAGTTCATATTGTTATTAAGGGAATTCAAAACTTAATATTTATATAAATATAAACGAATATAATTAATCTTATACATAGTGTAATTTTTCGAAAAGGGTGCTTAATAGACTTTGCATGATAATTAAGATGTTATATTTGATATAGCATACTAGAGTTGATCTTGGTTAAAAGCCTAAATTAAAATGTTCCCTAAAATTTTAATACAAGTCTCATTTGAAATGAACGCGTTGTCCGTTATAATTGATTGTAGTGCAAAATCCTTTTCGGCGAGATGAGTATTTATGTCACAACATTTGCTCTAAGTCTACGAGGACTCAGACTTTTTCATAGATGCATGTTAAATGTAGAAGTGGGTGATAAACCTTAATGAGTATTTACACCACAGTGTTTGCTCTTTAAGGAAAAACTCACTTTGATACATAATTGCAATCGCATAACGGGGTTGACTTGCTAGGTTGTCTTGGCGCCACAATGTCGGACAAGCCGAGGGACATAGATCAATTGTTTAGAACATTCGGTCAAACAAGAGTTACAAATTGTTTATAATTGGTTTGGAAATTTACCGGGTTATGCTATTAAAGTTATCAGCCACAGCAAACGCGGAGATAGCATGAACTTGGATCTTGGCCCATTATGACCATATTTGATATGATTATGTATTCTTCTATAGGGTCGAAGAGTATGTTAAAATAGTGGGAGCTGATTAAACTAAAGGCCATGTTAATTAGTTAAGGAATGTGTTCAATAGAAATTATATTAGAGTTTAATTTCAAGTCTATCTATATCTTCAGTTTATACAAAATGTCGAATCTATCACTGAAAATGTTGGTCGAGACAAACAAGTTGACTGGAGCAAATTACCCTGACTGGTTAAAAAATATGCGATTGGTGTTAAGACTAGAAAGAATTGAGTATGTGTTAGACATAGTGTTCCCCACAGTCCCTGCTGAAGATTCTGCTGAGTATGACCTGTTTGATAAGGTGGCTTATCAGAATCATCTAGACGATGCTACCTCGGTAAAATGTGTAATGTTGTCCTCCATGACCTTGGAGCTACAGAGGCAACATGAAACATGGGCCCCAACGAAATGCTAGAACACTTGAAGAGTCTCTATGACTCACAGTCTCAGACAGTGGAGTATGAACTGTTGAGGGACCTTTTCAAGTGTAAGTTGTACGATGAGGGTCAAGTGTCAGCACATGTTCTGAAGATGATTGGGCTGATAGAAAGGTTGGCTTCGATTGGAACAAAGTTGTCTATAAATGTCTCGGTCAACCTGATCTTAAATTCACTCCCTGGTTCATTTGAGAATTTCATTGTGAACTTCAATATGAATGGGACCAAGGCAAGTCTTCCAAAGCTTCACAACATGTTGAAGACCTTTGAACTATCTACCTCTAAAAGTAAAGCCGTGCTCATGGTGGGCTCTTCTAACAAGTTCAAACCCAAGGGTAAGAACATGCAGAAGAAGAAGGGTAAGACAGTTGCTGCACCTATAGTTATGAAAGCTAGAGGAGGTGTTCAGAAAAAGGCAAAGGTAGCTTCGGATGTGTGCCTCAACTGCAAGAAGAAGGGGCACTGGAAGAAGGACTGCACAGCTCCAGGAGGGGGAAGCACTAGGTGCTCCTGGCTCTACTGGACAAGGTATGTTTGGCATTGAGATAAATATGTCTATAAATAACTCTCATTGCTGGGTATTGGATACCGCATGTGGCTCACACATTTGTAATAATGTGCAGGGTATGATTGACAGCAGAAAGGTTGGACCTTGGGAGGTAGACCTGTGCATTGGAAATGGAGCACGAGTGGATGCTGAACGCGTGGGAACTTATAGACTAGATTTACCTTCAGGCTTTTGTTTAGAACTAAATAATTGTTATTTTATTCCCTCATTGACGAAGAATATTATTTCTATCCCAATGTTAGACATTGAGGGGTTTTTCTCATTTTTTGCCAATGACAGTTATGTACTATCTTTTAATGGTTTTGTTTGTGAAAATGCTCCGCTTGTGGATGGTTTGTATGTTCTAAAATGTAGTCGTGAAATTTTCAATGTGCAAAGAAAACGAGCTAAGATAAGTAATCCAAGATACCCCGCCTACTTATGGAACTGTAGACTTGGTCACATCAATGAATCAAGGATAGCAAGATTAAGAAAGTTAGACTACCTGGAGCCATTTGACATAGAGTCCTATGGTAACTGTGAATCTTGCTTGAGAGGAAAAATGACCAACAAGCCACTTTCTGGGAAAGGGGAAAAGGTACTTGAGTTGGTCCATACTGATGTATGTGGGCCATTTTCAACTCAAGCTAAGGGAGGCTTCCATTACTTCATCACTTTTACAGACGATTTCACAAGGTTTGGGCATGTGTATCTTATGAAACACAAGTCCGAAGCCTTTGAGAAATTCAAGGAGTACAAGTCAGAAGTAGAGAAGCAATTTGAAACAAGTATCAAGACCCTTCGATCAAATCGAGGAGATGAATACTTAAGTAAAGAATTTCTGGATTACTTGAAGCTTCATGGAGTCTAATCACAATGGACACCTCCTGGAACGCCACAGATGAATGGTGTTGCTGAAAGGAGAAATCGAACCCTATTAGATATGGTTAGATCCATGATGAGTTTCTCAGCTCTACCAACATACCTTTGGGGCTATGCATTGCAAAGCTCAATTTATTTTCTGAACAGGGTTCCTTCAAAGTCGGTAGAGAAAACTCCATATGAGACATGGAATGGAAAGAAGCCAGCACTTAAACACATGTGACCCTGGGGTTCCCTGCATATGTAAAGAAGATGCTTACTGACAAGTTGGAATCTAAAGGTGAGAAATATTATTTTGTAAGGTATCCAAATGAAACTAAGGGATACTATTTCTATCTTCCTGGAGAACATAAGGTCATTGTTTCCAGAAATGCAACTTTCCTTGAAGAAGACTATGTCTACAAGGAACGGAGTTGCAATAAGATAGAACTTGAAGAAATTCAAGAACCACAAGATAACACAGAAGCTGAACCCTTGTCAAAAGACCTCAGTGGGAGTATTTGGTGAAGATTGGGTACTTAGAGTACGCCCTTTAGCCAGTGGGAGTGCTGTGAGAGATAGTGCAGAAATGCAAGGCTCTCATACACAACCAATGGAAGATGATACAATGGTTGTACATCATTCCATTCAGGAAATACATGAAAATGACATTCCCGAAAGCTCTTAAGGTGATGGATTGTCCAAGCACACAAAGACCTTCTCACAATCGAATGCAACAAATACAGAAACGCAAGAATAATCAACTCGGTAGGACCACTAGGACTCATCGTCCACCTGAAAGACTTAATCTCCTTGTTGAAACACACAATGAGATAGATATTCCTGATGATGTGAACCTACAACCTACAGCGAAGCTACGTTAGACATTGATTCGCAGAGATGGCAAGAAGCCTTGAAATCTGAGATGGACTCGATGTACATCAATCAAGTTTGGAACTTGGTTGATTTGCCAACATGGGTTAGACCCATAAGATGCAAATGGGTCAGACCCATAAGATGCAAATGGGTCTTCAAGAAGAAGATTGATGCATATGGCAAGGTACAGACTTATAAGGCAAGATTGGTGGCTAAAGGTTATAAGCAACGGCCTGGGGTCGATTATGATGAAACCTTTTCACCTGTTGTAAAAATTAAGTCCATTCGGATTTTGCTTACAATAGGTGCATACTATGATTATGATATTTGGCAAATGGATGTTAAAACTGCTTTCCTCAATGGTAAGCTAATTGAGGAGGTGTATCGTTTGACTTTGTTAGAAGCAAAGAAGATCCCTGCATTTATAGTAAACGCAAGGAAAAGAGTATTGTCTTCATTGTTATATATGTAGATGACATATTAATAATGGGAGATAATAAGACTCTCATGCAATCAGTCAAGGAATAGGTATCCAACACCTTCATGATGAAGGACTTGGGTGAAGCCTGCTACATTCTTGGAATTAGGATCTATAGAGATAGACTTAATAGATTGTTGGGGTTATCACAGTCCATATACATAGACAAAGTGCTAAGACGATTCTCTATGGAAAACTCCAAGAAAGGAAGTCTTCCTATGGGTCAAGGCATCAAGTTATCAAAGAAGGATAGTCCTTCTACTGTTGCAGAACTTGAACGCATGAAAATAATCCCATATGCTTCAGCTATAGGATATATCATGTATGCCGTGACCTGTACGAGGCCAGATGTGGCTTATGCACTTTGTATGACTTACAAATTTCAGCAGAATCCTGGGGAAGAACACATGAAAGCAGTCAATAGTATTCTTAAGTATCTTAGACGAACTAAAGAATATTTCTTAGTCTATGGTGGACAAGAGAAGCCAGTGTGTACTGGATACACTGATGCTAGCTTCTAGATAGATCTTGATGACTTCAAATCTCAATCTGGATATGCCTTCATTTTCAATGGCGGAATAGTTAGTTGGAAAAGTTCTAAGAAAGCTACAACTACTGATTCGACAACAGAAGCCGAGTACATTACTGGATCAGAAGCTGGTAAAGAAGTTGTCGCGATATCTGAGTTCCTGAAGGAACTAGGGGTTATTCCAAGTGCCAATTATCCAATAACAATTTATTGTGACAACACTGGTGCGATTGCGCAAGCTAATGAACCAAAATCAACAAATAGAAACAAGCATGTACCGAGGAAATACCACACTCAGGGAAATGGTGGAAACGGAAGAAATAAGATTAGATTATGTTACCACAAATGATAATCTAGCTGACCCATTTACTAAACTATTAAGCTTAGTTAAGCATAATGATCATTTTGAAAATATGGGTATTAGACACATCGGAGATTGGCTCTAGGCCAAATGAGAGATTGAAAGTATGTATGTCCTATAGACAATCATTATTAGGGACAAATGTACTTGAACACATTCGTATTATTAATAAGATTACTATTTATGGCATTTGCAATTATTGAATTATCATTTGATTGTTTGTAATTATTCATTAATATGCATCTTTTGAGCTTACATTGTCATTAATAGAGTGAAATGTTGATGATAGAGCGTAACTCTAAAATAGCCTCGACTAATGATCATCGAGAATGAGATATCGATGATATGTTATAAGTCGCCATGTGGTCTGCATCACATTCTTAGAGAATGTAGTATGTCTCACCTGCTACTACTAATGGTTACTAGTATTGAACACATGGATACTTTTGGAAAGTATTTGTATACCCTACTGATAAACTATTTGTTATACATATCTAAAGTGTTATCAACGTGTAGGAGATGAAGGTCCTTTGACTTGAGATCAATACGCACCTTGTTTACAGAGTAATCTACTTTGACCCTGTGCTAAGCTTAAACTCCTTATAGGATAAGACACGACTTGTGTTGGGTACATTATGATGTAAATTAAGGTGGTAATTGAGCCAAGAATAGGATTCATTCCTCGATTGGATATTCGAGAGAGCACTCAACTTCTCAGTGATATTAGGTCGACCAAGTCATTGACCAATGCAAGAGACATATTTAGAATATGGTTTAGTTGTCGACTAATATAGACGAGATAAAGTGATCAAGCCATTTGGATATACACATGACAAATTCTAAGCTTGATCAAGTGTGTTGCGAATGAAAGGAATTTATCATCTCACATAAAGGTTATGTTTGCTGGATTTATGTAAACGTACTTCATATATTGAGTTTGTCGTACGACGCAGTCTAGGAGTTTCGTTTGGACCTTAATTGGATTAGTGTCGATATATGAAGGCCTATAGAGTCACACTATGTCGATTGTCTCTTCGATCTAAGGGTGTATTGAGAAAATATTAAATATTCGATTTGGGATCGAGATATTTAAATTGATAATAACTATGGGATAATTTCTGTTAGATGAAAATTATTTAATTAAATCAAATTAGATTTTGGATTTAATGTGCGGAATATATATATATTAAATGAAAACGGGAAATAAATTTTATGTAAGGCGCCGCGGCGCCGACCCGGCAGTGGGCCCAGTCAGACTGGCCCACTGCACCTCGGGTTTTGGGCCAGGCTTAGAGCCCAACCCTAATGTGATTTGTGACCTAATTTTAACTATAAATACAACACTCTCATTGTTAATTAAACCACACCAATTCTATAATCTAATTCTAGACTTAGAGTCGAGGACGAAACTCTTTCAACCTCTGCCAAGATTTCCTGGCTTTCTTGACAGGGGAATACACCATAGCATAGTGCTTGCGGTCGAAGGGACAGTCGCGTGTAATCCCTAAGTAAAGACTCCAGACTTATTAACCTGTAAGTGTTCATGTTTTATGTTACAGGTTTTTTATTGTCATATAACTATAAAAGAAGAAATTGTTGGGGTAAGTAAGAACAAAATTTAAACTTTCGCTGTGCCTTACTTATGTGTTTTGAACCCAACAAAAACCCTACAGTTTTGCTAATTATTTGTAAATAAAAGAGTATTAATTATGAGATAATTATTATAGACAAAATATTGAAAATAATTAAAATTAGTAAAATATTTATCATTTTGTGTCAGCAAATGGGCGGTGGATCAGTTTTCATGCGATGTTTAGTAAAATTTCTTTTAAAATAAACTTTGATCCTTTGTCAACATTCTGTATATGGAGAGATTTTATTCGGTAATGGTAAATTATTATTCGTTTTAAATTGATTATTTATTTGTGAAGATTAGTGTTTGTTTGTATTTCTACGGAGTGGTGGTTAGACCGGTATTGTTATATGGGGCAGAATCCTGGCAATCAAGAACGTCCACGTTCAAAACACGAAGATAGCAGAGATGAGAATAATCAGATAGATGTGTGATATACAGGACAAGGTCGGAGTGGCCTCCATGCTTTACCTTACATTTACAGTAGGGATATAAACTCGAATAACAAGAGTACTCCTGGTCATGATAGAGCAATTGAAACGGATGAAAGGAAATACACCAAGAATATTTTCTATCAAAAAAGTATAAAGTGAGATACGCTTAAAAATATCACATGTATCTGATTAAACCTTGATTGTTTCCCTTTGTAGAGTTAGATAATTTGTACTTTTTATTTTATAAATAATTATTTACTCAAACTCTTACTTTAATTAATAATATTATTTTACAAAATTATGTGTTATATATGATTCGGCATACACGTGCAATGCAAGTGACGAGAAACTAGTATATATATATAAACTAATATATATTTTAGATGTACAAAGGAATACATACACCTGCGTACATAAAAACCTCGAACTTTTTTTTATTGAAAGTCTTTCGTTTCTTTACAGGAATAAACGAAGTAGTTTCGAGTTTCGACAATGCAAAAAGCATCTTCAAAAGATCAAAAGGTCTTGGGTGATTCACAACTTGAAAAGAATCCTTAGAATAATTTTAGCACTATATAAAAATTGTTTAACAAGGTATTTTATACAAATTCACTAATAAATAATTATTATCCAAGAAAATCGTTGTTTCTTGTGACCCCCTTCACTTCATTCACACTAATTATACAGGTGAAAAAGAAAATCATTTACAACTCCATCTCTCAGTCGTGTGAAACACGCACCACCATTACAGCTCTCTTGGCTTATGATCCCAACAATTATTAGGCTCAGATCTGAGATCTGATTTTGTGAGTTTTGAAATAGGGCAGGAAATATGTATACGGGGTTCACGAGGCTTTGCAAGGGTCTTGCGGTTGTGCTTGTGGGCGGCCACATTGTTGTTCAGATTCTTCCTTCTGCTCTTTCCTATCTTGCTCTCATCCCTGCCAAGTACTCTTTCTATCTCCTCTTTTTAATTACTAGTATTATTCTTTTCTTTGGTCGGATCACGGGATTTAGGATTGGAATTCGAATTGTGTTTTCCTTAAGGTAGTAAATGGTATCTGTAAATGTTTGAATTCATGGATCATGTGCTGATCTAATTTAATACATTTGTCTGGCTGAAATGGTCCTCATTAGAAGAGTAAGGAAAATATTGACCTGAGTATAGGTTACATTTGTCTGCTGATGCTTGTTGTTTCATGTGTACGAGGCAGCTTCCTTGTGCATGCATTACCTTAAGCCTTAATACATGGACGACATAGCTGGATTTAAGGTTGTTAGTGTTGAACCCATTGTATTTCTAACATAAATTTATGTTCCACGTTTAAAGTACTAGGTCCAGATGAAGCCGGTACCTGTATTTTGCAGCCACCACTGATGGATGACCCATCAAACTTGCCTGATTTTTAACACTTGAACTCGAATTAAACTATGTCTATTGAATACATATTTTACAGCAATAAAAAATGCTTGAAGCTTGAGGTTCAAACGCTATGATGTGGCAGTGTAACAAATCATAAAAAGACACATCCGCAGTTTTTTTTTTAAATGGTAAAGGTATTATTAATAAAGGTACTAAGAAGCTACAGAAGTGCAGGACTCTAGAAAGACCAAAATATCCTGATCTCCATCAATTATGCAACTACTTCCTTCCTCCTAACATTTCTAGGAAAATCATAAACTGCTCAATTTGCCAACTCTTACACCAGAAAAAAGATTGCGCAAACATTTGTTCTTAATCCTAGAAATATGACTTTTTTGGCCTTCGAAACACGCTCTATTCCGTTGCAACCATAGAGTCCAAAAGATGCATATAGGAATAGTGAACCAACTTTGTTTTTTGTCCTTTTGAAATTCTTGTCCCTGCCAGCACTCTAACAAACCCCTGATGCAAGGATACCACAAATATTTAGGATTAAGTCCCAACACTGCCTGGAGCACTTGCAATGGAGAAATAGGTGTTCTGTTGATTCTTGATCCTCTTAGCACAAATAACATCTATTGGCAAGAGAGAAACTTCTCTTTTGGAGATTATCTTGTGTCAAACAAGCTTTCTTGACTGCAATCCAACAAAAGCATTAACTTTCCAATAACCTGACATCAACATTTTATAGCAATTATTAACTGAGAATTTTTTATCCTTGCTAGATGCCCATATTAGAGAATCCCTCTTGTCTTGATCAATATGAACTGATTCCAACTGCTGCAACATCTGACAGAATCCCTCTACTTCCCAGTCATTCAGATTTCTTCTAAAATAACACATCAGCAGCAAAAAAGAAGACAAAACTAACAACTTTTCTCCACCCCTCCCTTCATTTTCGTCTTCCCCAAACTCCCTATTTACTTCCTGGTTTGATTTCTTACTCCAGATTTTGGTTCATTCTTAATATGTACATGTTTAATGCAAGATATACATTTCCTTGTGTCATATGTCTTTTGCACAATTATCTTACTTCATCTAGATCCCCTCTTTTCTATGTAATAACTGACAGTAATGGAATTTGTTGAAGGTGCAGTGGTATAAAATGAAAAAAAAGGGGAGAAGACGAGCTTGTTTTGAAGGGAGGGAAATGAGATGTGAGAGATATGGAATCAAGAAAGCTGTAATTTTTGCAGTTGGATACCAACATAGACTATGATAGAAGAAATACTGGACCTTCTTTTACGAAGAGTGTACTGTGGTGGCAGATTTGAAGGGATCTGTCTGGGGGCTGGTCTGTACAGTGGTGGATGCAATGGCTACAATGGTGGTGGAGGTGGCGGAATTGGTGGAAATGGTGCCTGCAGATTAAAGTTGAAGTAGATAAAAAAAGGGACTTTCTACTCTATCAAAGGAGAGTGAATTACACACACTGTGCCTTGTCAACATAGTGTATCTAATTGGTAAATTTTTAACTAACATCAAATGTTTAATAGGTACAACTCTATGTTCAAGTGCTTAAATAAAAATATCGGACAAGTGTGAGGGGCCGTCTATGTATTCAGCCTTACCTTAACATTGTCAAGAACATAAACTATCAATAAAATACGTTTAAGATGAGAATTTCTTTTGATAAGGTAACACTTGTATATATATATATCCAAAAACAGATCTGTCACAAAAACTGACAGAACGCCCTAGTTACAAATAGTATGAAGAAAATCTTCAAACCTATAACAAAAACTTATATAGAACCTAAGACATCTATAAAAGATTCTAGATCTTCCATATATTCTTGTTTAGACCAAAAATAGAATAAAGCTAAGCACTTCATCTTCTGAATAGAATTACACTTGTTTTCAAAACATCTAAGATTCCTTTCTTTTCAAATAGTCCACCAGATGCAAGATGGTATAATTCTCCCTAGTTACAAATAGTATGAAGAAAATCTTCAAACCTATAACAAAAACTTATAGAGAACCTAAGACATCTATAAAAGATTCTAGATCTTCCATATATTCTTGTTTACACCAAAAATAGAATAAAGCTAAGCACTTCATCTTCTGAATAGAATTACACTTGTTTTCAAAACATCTAAGATTCCTTTCTTTTCAAATAGTCCACCAGATGCAAGCTGGTATAATTCTCCATCTCTCTTTGTGGCTAGAGAAACTACCATAGCCATTCCACAGCTCCAGAACTTGGACAATTGTCCCTGGCATAATCCATGAAAGCCCTTTCATATTGATGAATAATCTCCATAATTGATAAGTAATCCTACAGTGAATGAACAAGTGACAAACATTTAAAGCCTCTTCTTCACAAAAGAAGCATCTAGGACAAAGGTGGATACCCCTTTTCATGAGATTCTCCTGGGTCAGAACTGCCTGCTTAGCTAGCAGCCAGACAAAGCATGACACTTTGTAAGGGATTTTTGCTTTCCATATCAGTTTCCAGGGCTAGTCAATCTGGTTCCTGCAAATATTACGTGTCCTATAAGCCTCGCTAATTAAAAACTTGCCTTGGTTGTGATTCTGCCAGAATAGGCAATCTTCAACATCTGTCGGACCTTTATTTTGCTCCAAGGTCAAGTAAAAATCTGCTAAACTCGGATCTCCCAGTCATTTAGGAGTCTTCTAAAACTCAAATTCCATCCCTGATTTGACCATACCTCTGCCACTGTAGCATTTTGTTACTGATTGAGAATGTAAATATCTGGGAACAAAATTTTTAAGGTACCTTGTCCTTTCCGGTTGTCTTCCCAAAAGGATATCTTCATGCCATTTCCAACCTTTAAACTGCAATTTGCCTTGAGTTTAGGCCAAAGGTTCCTAATTGCTCTCCAAAGAGTAACTCCATACGTACTTGTCACAAGCTTAGTTGTCCAATTATTTGGTATTTGAGTAGGGAAGCGTAGAGAGGCATATCCATTATCCACCAAGTTTCAAACCGTGCGCCACTGGCTCTTGAGGATTTTTCAATTTTTTAAATAAATATTTAACTAGAAACACTAGGAAAATCCCATCAAATCTCAGAAATTGCAGCACCAAAAATTGCAGTACATATCAGAAATAGACCAAAAATAGTAGAAACGCTACCTCAAAAATTGTATGACACCAAATATAGCAAAAACTGCACCTCCGAATGTCAGTTTCCATTAAATCATTTTTTTCACCGTTCCAGTTAAATCTAACAACTAGAGTTTGTTAAAATTTGAGAGACAAAAAAATGATTACTTTTGTAAATCTTAAAGGACAAACTGCTCAAGAGTATATTCATGGGGCTATTTTAGACCTACCCCCTAACATAAGAAACCATCTTTGTCATTTTGTCATTATTTTTCTTATGTCAAATATAATATAGAACAATCAAACACAGTGGGTGGGGTGTACCGTGTATGCATGTCATGTCGGAGCTTGAAGTTCTTCTTTATCTAATATTTTTGACAGGAGATCATTATAAAAAGAAAATATTTTGGACGGGAGATCTGGTTGTGCGGAGTAACTTTTCATAAAGTCAGAGACAATTATCCTTTTCTTGTATATTCTTGGAATATTGTGTGAACCTTGTTCGCATAACGACACTATACTCAGCAGATCCAGCCTTGAGCACCTAATTATTGGAAAAGGGATATTTTATTATTTTTTGAGAACTGTAAGTTGAAGAAAGGGATATTTGACGAGTTCACTGAAAGATGGTCATTTGTTCTCTGTGATCCTGTATTAGTAAACCTGGGAGATTTCTAAAACTTGTGACCTGCTGCACCCTATACTACTAGGACATGATGTATACTGTTAGAGTCTGGGAAAACAGTTGTATCCCTTCTCTTGAACTGTTTCTAAAGTGTGATCTCTTGTGTTTATTGCAGGACTGTTCCATTTGCATGGAATCTTATCACAGCTGGTTACACTGAACAAACAGTGTATGGGGTATGCTTCTTGGCATTAAACTAATTTTCTTGGTTCTAGTTTGCATTTAACAGCTTCCTTAAATAGAAGCCTGAGACTCACACTTTTAACAATTCTTTTTTTTTATATTTGTTGAAGTATGTGATCATCTTATTTAAAAAAGATCAAGCTTTTAAGAGAGAACATACATTTTTTACATAATTATGTCGTCTGCACGCTCCTTCACGTCGGGCCTGATTCTTTTTCATTGGCCAAGCACGTGGAAGTTCTTTTCAATAATTGGTGGTGGTCACTTGAACCCAAGACCTCTGTTGGTCTGAAACCATGTTCAACTGTGTGACTATTCCATCTCAAAGTTGAAGCTGTTATAGAGAGTACACTTTTATTACTTAATTATATATTCAACATTATTCTTTGTATCATTCTCCTTGACATCACCTATTATGTCCAGGCAATCATCAGCACTATCGGACTTCTCTTCCTGGGGCAGATGCTTGAGCCCATCTGGGGTTCCAGGGAATTCTTAAAGTTCATCTTTATTGTCAACTTTTTGACATCTGTCTTTGTTTTCATCACAGCCATATCATTATACTACATAACAAGACTGGAAATCTACCTGTAAGTTGCATTGACTTAATACTATCAGTGAATTACTTTACTTGCCTGGTTACTTCCTCCTTCACTGGTTATTATTGTATTAGCTTAGGATGAAGGAGTTAATGGCTCAGGGTAGTTCCCCTAGGAATTAGACCTGCTTATTTTGTTGCTTGTTGTCTTCTACTTATGGATTCCCTGCTTTGTCTCTGCACAACCACAGTTGTTGATGCTTTACTATTGCATAACTTCTGATTTATGGCTCTGCCAATCTTATTTGTTAGCTATATGCCTATTTCCGGCTTCCAAGGAGTTCTTTCTGGTTTCTTAGTTGGCGTCAAGCAAATCATGCCCGACCAGGAGTTGTCTATTTTGAAACTGAAAGCGAAGGTACAAGCACCGGAATTACCAATTGAAGGTATCTCCAAACACTAATATCTGTTAAACCAAAATGTGCGCTAACATCACTTGTGAATGCTGTTTGAGCTCATTGCAGTGGTTGCCTTCTCTTGCACTGTTGTTCTCAATTGCTATAAGCTTTTTCACGGCAGATTCAGTATCATACCTTCCAACAATAGTATTTGGGACATATTTAGGCTGGATTTACCTAAGATACTGGCAGAAGAAACCAGAGACAAAACTAAAGGGTGATCCAAGTGATGAATTTGCCTTCTCTTCTTTCTTCCCTGAATTTTTGAGGTATTTTCCAATTTTCCCTCTTGCTATGGACTACTTTTATTAATTAGTCTGTGTTCCCACAATGACATCTCGTTGGCTGTAATGCAGACCAGTAATTGATCCAATTGCAACAGTATTTGAACGGATGCTTTGTGGTAGAAGATCTGAGATTTCTAATGAGGAAAGGGGCTATACTCTAGGTGGTTCCACATTTCCTGGTTCCGATCCCATTGAAGCATCGAGGAGGAGGTATAGTGATAAATTTTTGTATTACATCTTGCCAGTGGTTTACAAAATTTCACAGTTCCGAGTTGATCATGGTTAATATATGCTCATATTCTAGAAAATTCAGTTCCTTTTCATTGGCTATATGTGTTTTAACATGTAATGATAAAGAAGATAGATTAACATGGGTGCCAGATGCAGTACCACATGGAAATTCAATGTAATCAGACTCTTAGTCTTAGCAAGTTCCCTTGAAGATAAAGTTATCATTTCGATGCACAACTGTGTATTAAATTAAGCAAGTACTTTTCTAAGCAGCCATGCATTCATGCTCTGGTCATTTATGAGAAAGATCTGGTAATATGTTAACTAAGAATTCAAGGATGTCTTGTCATGAATTTTGTTTTCCTGTTAACAAAATCTTCATTATTTTTTATTGCTATGTTTTTGTCGTAAGGAAGAGTTTCTAACATCTATTTGATGATTGTCCATATCTAAAATATTAACACCTACTTAATGTTGGACTTGGTCATAGAAGAGTGCTATCCCGTATGCAGTTAGCCCTCAATGAGAAAACTAAGCCTCATAATTTATTTGAGAATTTCTAACGTTTATTCTATGATTTTTGGGCTTGGAGATAACCATGATGTAGATCCATTAGAGCAGCAGACGCTATTTCTTTTTCTTTGTATTTAGGCTTAACTCGGCTTATTTAATTAAGTTGGATAGTGTAGTGGGTTGGATCCTTTTGACTTGGTTCGTGTTAGCCAATTGTATATAAGGGAACCATGGATGGTTACAGAACTGGTTGGCCTTTTTTTCATTTTTCTCTATTCTGAAATATCTCTTCATTGCTCTCTTTCTCTCTCCTCTCTCACAAAGCCGTATTGCATTTTCTCTGATTTGTCTGATTTCTATGGTTGACAATAACCTTTAGTTCGATACTTAACACATTTCATATCATATGACATGGTCAAATGGTAGTTTATTCAGAGCTCCAATCTGAAGTGAGTGAAGAACACTCACCAACCAATGAATGAGTTGTTTTGGATGCATGGACAAGTGAAAATCACTTTCCATTTAGCTGGAGCTCCAATAAAATGAATATTCTCGTACATATGTTTTGTGGGACATTAGGAATGTTTATTCCATTCCAGTGGACATAAGATCGGTTAGTAAAGGATAGTTTCATATTTGTTGTGATTCTTTTGCTTTTCGTCTTGCATGCTGATATTGTATATTCAGCTGGAAGGATCATTTTTCATGAATAGTACGGAAGTTTATCTAGTTTGTTTAAACACGGTTCACCTATAAATTGCAGGGAAAGAGGTGCCAGAGCACTTGAAGAGAGATTGGCAGCTGAGTGTTTGGCTGCTGGAAAGAAGGCTGAAGAATCAGAAAGAGATGCCAATGATAACGTGTAGAAGCTGGTCAATATATATGTAATGCACTTTCTTTGGCAGTGTACTCTTTTGGATTCTTGACGGAAGTTGTCACCTGTTATTTATCATCCCTATGGTGAATGCACATTTTCCCCCCTTTCCAATTTCCACCACCCTTTCTATATGTTACCATCCTTGATAAAATCTCCATTGAAGATCTGAACTAAGAATGCAAGAGAGAAATAGGGAGCTGCGGGAACTGAAAAACTGTATGGAAGAAGAATGAAGGGTGTATGTGTACAGTAAGCTATACACGTATATAAAGGAAAAAGCCTACCTCCTTTAACTACTTCCTAACAAAGAAACCATTTGATATGGGAATTGTTAATAAGTAGCATAACAATACCTTCACCATTAGCCAAGTAGCTCAAAAATGCTCTCCACACTAACGTTTCCATTTTGCCCCTAAACTATTTGAAATGAGACAGTGGTCTTAATTTTCTTCTATTTCAGCAAAATAATTGGTCCCTTTCTCATTACTCTATAAATGTGACAATCTAATTAAGATAAGTTTATATTCGTAGGGAAACCGAAAAAGGATGGACATGTTGAAAGGTGGAAAAAGTACGATATCTTAGAATTTGGACATAACGCAAATATAACAATTACAATCATAACAACAATGTATCTAAGGGGAATAATTACAAAATTAAGGGAAGAAAAGCAAGAAGTTCTAAAACCTCAAGGAAAAGATATAGAAATATATTGAATGAGAACAAATATTTTATACAGATGTATTTTCTAATACAAATGCAATGAGCCTCAATCTAGTGGTTACTCAATAGCTAAAGTGAAAGCGTTGAGATAGTTTATGTTCATTTAAGTGTGGGTTTTTATCCAATTATACTTTGACGGATCTCTCCTTATTAGCATACATTTGACATTCAATTTAACTTGATGCTATGTGATAATCAAATATTATATCTTTTTATCAGCTGACAACAGAAAAAAGTATTTTCAAAAAGCTGATTTAATTTGTAAATATTTGCAATTAAGAACAAGAATTCAATACTGGTATAATATTTAACTCAATAAGAAAACAAATGAAAAAAGTTATTAGCGATAACTTATAATCCTTTAAAAATGACCAGAGACCAATTTTCATTAACTCCAAATTTCGGGAGATGATATTGATTGAACGGTAGGGAATGGAGGACGAAATTGTCCCATTCCAAATAGTTTACGGGCAAAATTGATCTTTTTCCATTCAAGGTGGAAAAATAGTTAGTGGGAAGGACATTTTTTATCTACTTGACTAACAAGGATATTTTTGAGTACATATTATTGGTAAAGGCATTTTTGTGCAAAAAATAAAACAGATGATAGAATTCTCTCATTTTTATAAGTTGGCTACTGCTCCTTTTAAACATGTTATTCACGCAGAATTGGACATTAGTTACCGTGTAAGGTATTGGCTCCGTTGGAAATATTTTAACGTTCTTTATGTGCCGAATTTGAAGGCTAATTTAGTTTTTGTTGGACAGCTAGTGGATCAAAATTATGTTGTGGAATTCTCGTCTAACAGTTGTGTTGTTCAGAATCTAAAAATCGGGATGATCATGGCCACGAGACATAGATTTGGAATGATGTTTCTCTTACAGCTTACTCATCTTCACTTGCGTCAGTGTTTATTTTTTCAATTTCTACAATGGACATTACTCGTTATAAATTACTCATTGGTATAACAGGACGGATCATTCCTCAGACTTCCTGGCTTCAACATGCTCAAGTATTTCTTTCTAGTAGCTCATCGTATTTATAGCAATAGTTTTTCTTTGGCGTGTGCAAACTTTGTCGCTGCCAGAAGTCACAGGCTTCCATTCCCGTCTAGCTTATTGCTTATGAAGCTCCATTTTGATCAAGTTCATAGCGATGTACGGGTCCTTCACCTACTTTTCAAGGTTGGACTAAGTACTTTATTTTACTTATTGATCATGTCACAAGGATATCTTTTACTCGCAATAAATTTGAGGTTTCTTGCACTTATTATGAATTTTGTTGAGTATGTTCATACACAGTTTCATAAAATCATAAAAAATTGTTAAGATTCTAGGGGGAGTACATTAAGTCTAATTAGTGTTGTTAATTTTGTTTAAGAAAAAAGATATTATAGCCCAACACACTTGCCCTCGCTCCCCAGAAACAAATGGTGTAGTAGAGAGGATTAATCGGCATTTCTTGAAGTCTACTTTAGCTCTTTTAGGAACATCTAAAGAACCTAAGAGTGTTTGCTTCAAAGTTGTGCACATGTATGTATATCTGATTAATCAACAACCATCTTCGGTATTTGATTATGACACTCATTACTTTAAATTGTTCAATGTTAAGCCCGATTATTTTCATTTGTGAGTTTTTGCGTTTATTTTGTGCATCTTCCAGCACACGAGCATCATAAGTTGTCGGCTAAGGTAGCTCAAGATGTTTTTGTAGGCTACAATGATACACAAAGGGTATCTTTATTATGGTGAGACTCATTGCCAAATTAAGTGATGTATATAAGGAGGGGTGTAAGTAGGTAAGTGGATCGGGGCTTGGTTGTAATCGGGTTGATCCAAAAATGGGACTCAAAGTGGGGGTTCTCGGTTTCTGCCAGTAGTGTGGTGGTTATTTCGGGTAGTTTTATGGAGAGTTGGGTTTAGGCGTTTTATGGGGTTATTGTAGACACATTGAGGGTTGTTCTGGTGATCCGGCTTTGTTAGTTTAGTGTTGGAGGATGTCGGAGGTTTACTGAAACAGTGAGGTTCTCGGTTGGGGTGTGTAGTGGGCTGTTATGTGTTGTCGGGATGGGACGGGTATTTGTGGACTGTTTCGGGTGGTGACCATTTATGTGGATGTTAGGGAAGTATTTTGGCATATGGTGGTGGAAGGAAGATATTGGTTTCGACAAGGAATAAACGCGGGATGCTAGGTGCAAACCCGAGTGCAATCCGAGTGTAGGACAATCGATATATCAAGGATAATGATACGAGGGTTTTAATGCTCAAGTAGACACCAAGATGAGTTTGACCAATTGGACAAGATCTTGACCGATGTTGCTAAGTACAAGCCAAGTGAGGGTGGCCGGTAACCTTTGATAGACCCTAGGCTTGGGTTTGGTTGGATCACACATGTTCCAACATCCACTTGCACCAAGGGGGTTCCTTAAGCTTGGGTTTGATTAGATCACAAAAGTTCTAACCAAGACTTACACCGAAGGGACCTTAGCTTGGGTTTAACTAGGTCACATAAGTCCTAGCTTCAACTTACACTAAGGGGTTGGTTCACACAAGAACCGAAGGCCCACACAAGGACTAACTAAGGTAGACATAACACAAGTTGAATACATTAGTGTTTGAGTAAAACTCAAGTTTTTCTATTCATCAACTCTGCCTTTTACAACATCCTAAGGGTCCTATTTATAGTAACATATGGACCATTTTAGAAGAGTAACAAAAGGACACAATCTACACGGCTAAGTGGGGACAAATGGGAAAGGGCTCGGGTTACTTGGGGAGCAAGGATGCTCTCGGCCAAGCTTGAACAAATGGGTTTTGGTTTACTCAGGGGACAAAGATTAATTCTCACTAGACCATCCTCTTATGTTTCCAATGTAGATGAATGCATGAACTTGGTCTTCTTGGAATCACGATTTGAAGCTTCTTGAACATGTGCCTTAGTGAGTTGTTTCGGCCAACTCTTCATCTCCCCTAGGCCGAACTTCAAGTATCCTAGGTATACAAATCCATGAACTAGTTGGTTCATGAATTATGTTCTTTAAATCCTCATCTTCTAGACCATTCTTGTCCTTGCCACCTAGTCCTCCAACTCGCGGCGTAGTCATCCCTTTGGAAGACCTTTTTGCCTAGTCACATTATTACATGGTTTAGTCATCCCTTCCTATTACATGGTTCATTAAATGTGTCCTAAGAAGTTAAGCTAAGAATAAACATAAGATAGAAGAAACAAAAATGGTCTTCGGCCAAGACCTACATACAAAGCCAAAATAAACTGTCTTCTTAAACGTTCACGTGATGTTATCAAATCCACTCCATAAACCATTCCATTTTAGGCAACTAGCCATGGATTGATGGTTCATTGTTGGAAACTTCGGCAACTCACTTATCAACTCAAGTTGAAAGTTCAAGTCCGTGGTCTTTTTTGCATAAATCTCCCCTTCTTTAAAGGAATTTGTCCTGAAATTCCCATTGTTTATATGGATTGATAAGTCTCCACCATGAGACGGTGAACGTCCACACCCCCCCGGGATTTTCTCCTTGTAGAAAAGGATCCACATTCAAGCAAAAGTATTTCGGTTCTAAGTAGTGCCCGCATTGGACCAAAGACCCTACCATATCAAAGTCCTTGTCGTAAGTAGCATAGTCAAACTGTGTTCCCTCGAATTATCCACTAGAAAAAGAAACGGGTTTCTTATTTTGAAGTAAGTGAGTAACAACACTAGTCCCATTATCATATTCACCTTCAAGAAGCACCCCGATGTTCAATGACTTCGTCCAACTCCAGAAAGTTAGCACCGCGATTGGATTATCACACATGCCTTCAGATGACGTGATGCAGTCCTTGGATCGTGGTAGCATCTCTCGTGCATGCGACTCACGGGAGAGCTTGTAGCTTTGCATGATCGCATAATAGAATTTTTGTCCCGTTGTGTTCTTGATGAATCAAGGATGAAATCCAAGTTCACATCTTTCCATGGTTGCTTTGGGACTGGCAAAGGAGTACACAATTCTTGGTGGAAGAATCTTTTAGCCCCTTGATACATGGACTACTTTCTTACTACTCCTTTTACATCTTCGAACTTGGGATTTTTTTCATGATACTCCTTAGCATTTCAAATCCCATCGACCTTTGTTTAAGCATGGTCAACATTATGCGCCTTCGAAGAAGTATATCCGCCACTATAATGAATTTGTCATCTTCATGTCTTGTAGCGAATGTGGGAGTTTCTAAGTATTCTACCCACTTAGCAAACCTTGGATTCAACTTTCTTTGCACCACATCAAATTCCATGTCATAAGTAGAATAAGGAAGCCGTGTATCAACCAATCGTCCACTAGAGGAGGCCATGGGTTCTTGGTCTTGATGTAAGACGACCCCAATATCCTATTCAACTTTAAGGTTCGGAATAGGGGCAATAAGGAAACCATAGTCTTAGATGGTATGAGGATGGGAAGAAGCCGATCCATGTACGCTTCTTACCGCACTTGCATTTGTACACTATGGACAATTCAGATGGTTCCGACTGTGGGTGGATTAGTATGGAGGCCCTCGGGTAATACCTTTTATTCTTGGATCCAACATCCTTTGTGCATGAGACTTATGGAATAGTTTAGGGCATCACAAACTCCGAATGATACCATAAGCCACTCATACACACCACGTTGGATTTTGAAGGTCATCTCCCCTTCAATTCCCTCTCGGGTTCTCATTAGTTGGGAACCGTCCTTCAACTCCATTTTGGAAAGCAACCTATCGCCACTCAACTTAACCCAATAGTCATCTATCCTTGGAATATGAGACTCGTTGTAGATTGCTCGGCCATCAATACATAAGTTCCAAGTTCCATTCTCTTTTGGCATCAATAAGGTAGAACTAAGGCCTATTCGGTCATAGCCTTCGCCTAGCAATTCTTGTTCTTGGCCTTGCAATTCTTTGGTTTATTCCAGATGACATCCATAATCTTGGTGAGTAGGAAATGAATTTCTTGAAAATAAATCAAGAGCAAGTTCACTATCTTTCACCGGTAGTGTTCCGGATGCCATGTCATTCGGAAGTTACTTCACTCGGCATTTTCCACCGTGACTTCGACGGGACGGGGCCTTTCTTGCGCACCAATGTAACTAGATGGCTCCCCTTATTAAATTCTTCTTCTATATTTTGTGCATCAAGCAAGAGGGTCTCGGGTTCCTCTTGTTCTTCAAGTAGTACGGGTTCCTTAATAGCCAAGGAGAACCCACTCTCTCGATATTCTTCTCCAAGCATGATACGGAATTAGGACATTCTTTTACAAAGTGTCCTAACTATTGACATTGGAAGCATCACTTTCTCCGTTTATCTTCCCCTTTGTAACCTGTACATTCACGTGGCTATACAAAGGGTTAGTAAAGGAGGTACTACCTCTTTTTACCTTTCTATTTTCTTCTATACCTTCGTGACTATACAAGGGGTTATCCAAAACGGGACTGCCCATTTTTTCACATTGGTGGGCCTTACATAGTACTTTGGGACGCCATTCTTTTGTGGTTTCTTAACCTTGAGTGTTGAGTGACGTACGTCTTCAAATGTGTTGCATGTTGCAACTCCA
Source organism: Anisodus tanguticus (assembly GCA_034509755.1). Lineage (NCBI taxonomy): Eukaryota > Viridiplantae > Streptophyta > Magnoliopsida > Solanales > Solanaceae > Anisodus > Anisodus tanguticus. The sequence goes on from CM067551.1 coordinate 25,372,653, forward strand.
ACCTTTTCTAGACGACGTTTGGTGGACTTGAAGTATAGTTCTTGTTCACACTCCCTTGGTAAGAACTCCTTCTTCAAATGTTTCTTTATTCTATCCCAAGATTTAATCTTGGGTTCCCATTCCTCTTCCGACTCATTTTGAGGTTTTCATACCACAAAAAAGCGAATTCCTTCAACTTTAATGTAAAAACTTTCAAGCGCTTACGGTCATCATATTGTTTGCACTTGAAAAGCCTCTCAATGGCTCTTAGTCATTCAAGAAACTCTTACGGGTCCTTATTTCTTTCAAAGGTTGGAAGAAAACATTCCCTTCTCAAGATTTGCCCTTGTTCCGCAATAAGTTCACTTACGGCCCTCTGAAGTTCTTCTTTTGTGTAAGCCATAGCGTCAAGGAATGAGGACGGAATTGCATTGCTCTAATACCAATCTGATGTATATAAGGATGGGTGTAAGTGGGTAAGTGGGCGGGGGTTGGTTGTAATCGGGTCGACCCAAAAATAGTACTCAAAGTAGAGGTTCTGGGGTTATCGGTGTCTGCCGGTAGTTTGGTGTTTGCTAGATGTTTCGAGTAGTTTTAGGGAGTCTTGGGTTTAAGCATTTTATGGGGTTATTGTAGACACATTTAGGGTTGTTCTGGTGATCAGGCTTTGTTAGTTTAGTATTGGAGGATGTCGGAGGCTTACTAAAACAGTGAGGTTCTCGGTTGGGGTATGTAGTAAGCTGTTAGGTGTTGTCGGGATGGGACATGTATTTGTGGATTGTTTTGGGTGGTGACCTTTTATGTGGATGTTAGGGAAGTATTTTGGGATATGGTGGTAGAAGGAAGTTAGTGGTTTGGACAAGGATATCGGCCACCCTCACTTAGCTAGGTGCAAACCCGAGTGCAATCTAAGTGTAGGACGGTCGATATAGCAAGGATAATGACACGGGGTTTTTAAAGCTCAAGTCGACACCAAGATGAGTTTGACCAATTGGATAAGGTCTTGACCGAGGTTACTAAGTACAAGCTCGTGAACAAGCCAAGTGAGGGTGACCGATAACCTTATGATAGACCCTAGGCTTGGGTTTGGTTGGATCACACAAGTTCCAATGTCCACTTGCACCAAGGGGGTTCCTTAAGCTTGGGTTTGATTAGATCACAAAATTTCTAACCAAGACATACACTGAAGAGACTTTAGCTTGGGTTTAACTAGGTCATATAAGTCCTAGCTTTAACTTACACTAAGGGGTTGGTTCACACAAGAATCGAAGGCCCACACAAGGACCAACTAAGGTAGACAACACACAAGTTGAATACTTTAGTGTTTGAGTAAAACTCAAGTTTTTCTATTCATCAACTCTGCCTTTTACAACATCCTAAGGGTCCTATTTATAGTAACATATGGACCATTCTAGAAGAGTAACAAAAGGACCCAATCTACACGGCTAAGTGGGGACAAATGGGAAAGGGCTCGAGTTACTTGGGGAGCAATGATGCTCTCGGCCAAGCTTGAACAAATGGGTTTTGGTTTACTCAGGGGACAAAGATTAATTCTTTCTAGACCATCCTCTTATGTTTCCAATGTAGATGAATGCATGAACTTAGTCTTCTTGGAATCACGATTGGAAGCTTCTTGAACATGTGCCTTAGTGAGTTGTTTTGGCCAACTCTTCATCTCCCCTAGGCCGAACTTGATGTATCCTAGGTATACAAATCCATGAACTAGTTGGTTCATGAATTATGCTCTTTAAATCCTCATCTTCTAGACCATTCTTGTCCTTGCCACCTAGTCCTCCAACTCGCGGCCTAGTCATCCCTTTGGAAGACCTTTTGGCCTAGTCACCTTATTACATGGTTTAGTCATCCCTTCCTATTACATGGTTCATTAAATGTGTCCTAAGAAGTTAAGCTAAGAATAAACATAAGATAGGAGAAACAAAAATGGTCTTCGGCCAAGACCTACATACAAAGCCGAAATAATCTGTCTTCTTAAAGGTTCACGTGACATTCTCAAATCCACTCCATAAACCATTCCATTTTAGGCAACTAGCCGTGGATTGATGGTTCATTGTTGGCATCTTCGGCAACTCACTTATCGAATCAAGTTGAGAGTTCAAGTCTGTGGTCTTTCTTGCATCATTAAGAGTATCCGGACATTTTCTTTTCTTTGAGGATCGGTGCTCGTAGAAATAACTTCTCAGTCGGGAGTTAAACTCTAATTCTTTTATGTATAATTTTGATGATAATTCCTAGTGTTGAAATAAATGCAGAGTCTTCGGTTGATCTTGTGGAACAACCAACTAATTCCCAAGGATGAGAACATTCTTGCTCCTGCCATCCCCCTTCAAATATTGATACATCATCTTCTGATTAAGAAAGGGGTTCACAATCTTCTTCTTCTCTTTCCGTCCAGTCCGAAATGACTTCCGGTTGTGCTCAGAACATACTTGATTTTTCTTTTTGGACATTTGGTAAGTCTTATGGTATGCATACCACATTGTAGTAGGTAGATGTTTCAATATCTTACTTCCATGCTAGTACACAATCTTGCCGGTAGGAGGCTATGTCGGAAGAGCTTTGTGCACTAGACAAGAATGGTATTTGGGAATTTGTGGACAAACTCACGGATGGAGTTCTCACTAGGAGTAAGTAGGTGTATTCCATTAAGGTGAATGTTTATGTTATAATTGATCAGTCCAAAGCCCGATTGGTTGATTAGGGTTACAAATAAGTGTATGGAGTGGATTATGAGACATTTGTTCCGGTTTTCAAGATGACCATAGTAAGAATATTTCTGGATATATCTTTGGTAAAAGCTTGGATCTTACATGAGATGGATGTTTAAAATGTCTTCCTCTAGGGATATTTAACTAAAGTTCTATTTATGAAGCCTCCATAGGGATGTATTTTTCCGAGACCTAACACAATTTGTCATTTTTGTATATCATTATGCTGATTAAATCATGCTCCCCATTCTTGGTTTGACAAGTTCATCATTACAATCAAAATGCGAGCTTCTCTTATAGTTCTTTGAATCACTCATCGTTTGTTCATACTTCTTTCCGCAATTCTTCTTATTTATGTTAATAATATCATTATTACTAGAGATGACCCAGTTGGTATTTTTGGGTTGAAAGATTTTCTGCACACCTCGTTTAAAATGAAGAATTTTGGATAAGTCACGACTCAAATCCCAAAGCCGTGAAGGCACCTACCCCCACCCGATAGGCGAATCATCCACAATTGATTAAGTCAATGTTAACAAATATATTATGCGGAAATAAATAAATAAATAATGTCATTTAAGAGTCATAACCAAAGTCTCATATTCATAATTATGCGGAATAAGTACAACCACCCAAAATCTAGTGTCACAAGTACAAAAACCACTAAGAAATTGATCCAAGCCTGTGATGAGTACTACTACACTGTCGGAAACAAGAAGACATGAATGAGTAAGTAAAAAAGGAGAATTCGGTGCCACAGATCTGCAAGTAAATCGCCTCGAATCCTTTGAAATAGCTCCTTAATGGGTAGGGAAGTCTCAAGATCCACTCGTACCAGGGATCGAATTTGCAGACAGTAAGGTGCAGTAAGTGTAGAGCTACAGAGAAACAACGTGTACTTAACAACATCGTCGATCGACCCTAATTATAATGGAGATGAGGGTTGGTCTTCCAATTACTACTTCGACACTTTAACTGTTGTGAGTTCATCTTAGCATAATAATATTTATAAGTTTCAAGCCTAAAGGTAAAAAGCCTCTAAGTCCTCAAGGCCGTTTAAGTAGCCAAATGAACAAGTAAAAATGATTCAACTAATAAATTAGGCAATACATACAAGTCAAATACTAATAAGATGATATGATATGCAAATTTTATTTAATGCGAGGCCTTTCCAACACCGGTATACAAACGTTCAAAAACTATAAATTGTGACCCATGAGAGACTCGTGAAGTCTATATACCACCCGAAATAATTTCCCTTTGGGTTCCTAGACAATATTAGGATTCCAATCATATCACTTAGCCAATTTTAGACTCACATTACATGTCTCTAGCCACTCGGACTCATATCCAATGCATCACTCCGTTCGGAACCATTTTCCCTCGGACATGCATATGTATCTGCAAGTAAAATATGCATGAGATACCATATGAAGCATGAATATGACATGCAGAACAATAAGTAGCCAAGCTATGCAATAAAGACTCAATCTTTAACCAAACTAAGCAATAAATATTCGATCTTTGGCTTCTTTTCCACTTTTAAACGAGTATTTAGGAGTGATGGAAATATTTAATCACAAAGAAGACATGTAATAAGAATAAAAGCAATAAATAAAGGGTCTCATGCCCAATGACGAATCACAATATCAATCTATCCTATCAGCTAGTGCTCAAAGCATGACATTTTAATCGGACTATACAATTGAAAATACGCAAATACCCTTAACATGACACCAGTACATGATACATGTGGTCGCCACCTCACAAGTATCAAGACTCCCTTAGTATCTCCATTAAACCCTCTTAATTAGTTCATGTTAATCAACCATGATGCTTACATTAAGGTACATTCGATGCTATGAACAACACCGAAAGCACCTTATTAATCAATAAATGCCTAACCTTTTCCATTAGTTAATTCAACTATCACAATTAACTAAGTGAAATCATGCTCACATTTATAAAATAAAATCAGCGGAAGTCTAATATAAATATGATGTCATAAAACGTATCAAAACACCCAACTGAGTAAAAAACAACTCCCCATAGGGTCAACGTCTATCTATGGAGCCTCTAAAATGATAAATGAAAAATAATCTAACTTCAGATGCAGTCCGAAAACTATAAGCAACAACAAAAATAGAAGGGTGTCCCACGAACAAGTATTTGGGCCCACAAATAAATCTAGAAGGCAGAAATTTCTCTTATTCCGTGTGTGACTCACGAACATTCTCCTCTGTGTTACCTAAAACACCATAAAAACAATAATGGCATGCCTGAGTACTAGCGACATAGTGAGTGTCTCCGAAACAATAATTAATATAATAGAATAATATAATAAGAATCAGTAAAACAATGTCAATAAAGGTAGTTTGAAATCTAGAGATAGATTAAGTCACCAAACTTAGTAAAATCATTATTGGAAACCATTAAAGAAGAAATAAATCAACTTCAACTCTTTATGCCATTTGTGACATTTAAGTCTCCCATATATGAACTCAAGATCATCATCAAACAACTAATGAACAATCATTGTCATAACAATATAAGCCCAAATCAATATAACGAAGGAATGACCACTTAAGGTTCCCCAAAACTGCGTAGAAGCACCACATCGGGGTTATCATCCATGAAGACTATCATTCATCTCGAATAGCTAGATAAAACACATCGGGGCTACTAACTCTCGATGGCTACTCTTCCTCCCGAATGGCTAGGCAAACCACACCGGGAATATTGACCCTCGATAGCTATCCTTCCTCACCGAATAGCAAGGAAAACCACATCGGGGCTATTGACTCTCAATGTCTATCCTTCCTCCCGAATATCTAGGAAGACCACACTAGGATCTATATTGTCTACCTTTCCTCCTGAGTAGCTAGGCCAAACACAAATAATAGAAATAATGGCAAGTTAGCTGAATCACAATCACAATGTAGAAGCCAAATCAGTCATTATGGATTATGTTTATCATCTCGTTAATAGGGGTACATCAAGTCATTAATAGGTTTAGAAACCATGTTCAAGTCGTTAAATAATTTCAACTTCAACAAAACCATTCATAGGCAAAACATATGCAATATCCATGTTTCCGAAATCAAGTGTAAAACGTCCCTTATAGAGGTAAATCATGTTCAAAGTACAGGGCATTATAAATCTGTTTGAACGAGTCTTTGATATGAAAATCACGACTCATATATAATATAATACAACTAAGGCTACATGAGGGGTTTTCTCTACACACACATGAAACCTTGTCAAAGAAACCATTTTTAAAGGTTGAAAACTATGTTCGAAAAAGTGACACACCTTGATCCCGCTAAAATCTGGTAAATGAAATTTCTGAGGTTCAAAAATCACCCTACAATTGATTTATATGATAAAGATTATAACTTTATTTAATTCTAAGGGGTTTCTCCCTAATTCGAAACCTAGGGCTTTTTCAACCCCTAAAAACGTGTTCTTGAACACTTCGAGAATAATTGATAATTTTAATCCCATAGTATACCGTACACTAGTATAAACCCTTTCAATAAGGTTAGAAAAATCAAGGATCATACATTTTAAAGAATAAAACATCCATTCATCTTCTCTTTCTTGAGTTTCAATAATCTATGGCATTGAACGATGAACTAGTGTTAATCTTTGTTAGATTTAGGTAATAACCATGGGGATTGAGTAAGAACTTACCTTAGAGGTTTAGGTGAAACCTTAGAGTTGTTTTCCTCCAAAGGTCGTCCAAATCGAAGTGGGGAAAAGTTATAACGAAGTTAGGCTTATGTATATTTCGGGAAAATTGCTTCACGCACAAAATGGTCTAGCGTGGTGCGGCCTGAGTCTCGGCATGCATCACACACGGTATATTTTTTATGGTGTCAAAATTTTCTATTTCCTGGAAATTTGGCCTGCCGTGTCTCGGCCCGAGACTTGCCATGAGACGCCCATGCCTTAATTTTCACTAAACTGTCAGTGTTTAGTAAAATGGACATAACTTCTAGAACAAAGGTCCATTTGAGCTGGATCATATATCGTTGGAAAGGTATTTCAAAGGGATTCAACTTTCATGTTTTATGTTTTCACAAATCTTTTCACATATTTTCACCTATAGACTAGAATTTCAGACCTATTTTAAACTTAGTCGATTCTTTTGAATCTTACGCACCTCACTCATCTCATCTAAATCTTAGATAAACTATTTCCACCTAAACACATCTTGGTATGACCTCATATATTTAAAATTTCACATTAATACTCATTTATCACATTCACACCTAATCCTATAACTCCCTCATACGACATCAAAATTCGATGGTTCAAGTTGATAGGGTTCCGTAATTATGATATGGATCTAATGGTTCAATCAAAACACAAATCAAAGGTCATTTCTCAATATGGTACCCTTTATGCCCAAAGAAATGGCTCCAAAACCTCAAATACGATTGCGACACAATCCAAATTCACCCGAAACTCATCGGAATCTCACCAACACTTGTGGATAAGTCCAAAATCATCATACGTACATGTTTGAACTCTCAAAACAACCAAACGGGGCCTTCTTGACCAAATGTTGACCGTTGTCAACTTCAAATCATCTCAAAAGCTAGTTTCTCAACCAACCACCTCAATCACACCCGAACCTCTTAAGAACCGAGCCAATGACTTGACTAAGTTATAAATACCATTCCAGACCTAATGAAATTGATGAAACTTTGAAAAGACTCACTTACCCCCTATGTTGACTTTGGTCGACCATTCTCATTTCTTAAGGTAAGGATTTCCAAAATATGTTTTTCCTTACCTATCACTCGCTCGAAAGATTCGGTAATCGAGCCATCTATTTTAAAAAGTCATAAATATCAATACAAAGATAACATAACCCACAAATTTCCAATTCGGGTCTTATTTCTTTTCGTGACTATCTTTTTTTCATAAATAGACATATTAAATACTAAAACTGACTTAATCATAAAAAAAAACCAACCAAATGAACTCTATAATTAGTTCTGTCAATTTTTATAAGTCATAAATTATATAATAGATCCAAAGAAATCTTCAAATTGCCAGTTAGAGCATGTTTTCCCCAAACTATCAATTAATCCAAATAATTAAATACCGAGATTTTTAAAATGAAATCTTCTTGCAGAGTGGACCAAATGATATCTGTTTGACTTCAAATTTTGCAAGCAAGTCAAAATAAATGGAGCTTCTGGAATAGACGATACACAAAATAGAGATCCGATTCTCAAAATGACCGACCGGATTATTACAATAATTGACATATTTTCTTGTACGTGAGGTTCAATATTTTTCTATAGGAATTATGACATAATAAAATTATGTTAGTGACTTATGCTTACACAACAAAGGTATGTTAGTGATCAAGTCGCTACGACTGCTCTTACAGATGACAAGATCACATACAATCAATGGGTAGAGAACCATTTAGTTATCCTATTTTATATCGGTAGTTGGTAGCTCACTGGTTTATCTCACCATGATGAGGCCAGTCATTTCTTATGCAGTACATGTTCTGAGCAAGTTTATTTTCAATCCTTAATGTGTATACTACTTTGCTTTGTGTTACTAGGTATGTTTGGGCTCTGACTCAAGGTGTTTACTTTCTTTCTGATTGTCCTAGAAGGGAAATGCAAATTGAGTTGGCAGTCCTAATTCTTGACAATCAATTACTAGTTGTTGTATCTCTCATAGAGCTTCCCTGATATTTTTGGAACCGTAAGAAACAATCTCGTGCATCTAAACCCTCTATCAACTTTTTTTCCAACATGCAAGTAAACAAAAATGAATTTGAAAGAGAAATGGATGATTATATTATACTAAATGGTTGTGGATGATACAAAAAACTTGCAATTTAGATTTTGTTGGATATTGTAAAGCGGTACGGGAAGTAAATAAATATTACAAGTGTTCGAAAGGATAAATAAGTAGTCCAAAGTTCAGAACAACCGCAAGCTTGTTGAGTCTTGAATCTTGATAACCTGAAATCAAGAAACACTAAATCTGGATTGTTACAACAATGTGCTAAGTCGAGTGATTGCACTCTGTCCTTAAGACAAGATTGCCCCGTATATATGCTTTTACGTTAACGGGCAATAGTCTCCCAAGATAAAACAACACTTTAATCTCAACACTACAAAGCAAATAGGTTGAGTCTGACGAAGAAAACAAACACGAAATGCCTTGCTGAAGAAATGGAAAAGGAAGGAAGAATTTTTATTTTTCGTCCCAACGTTACTGCTCACATTGAGGACTGTGTTTTACTCTTCTGTTTGTTTCTGTGTATATATTTCTATCTCATTTTTGTTGTGTATATGCCATTGAAGGAGGGCTGATTATGGAGGAGTTAATCAGCCAAGTAATGGCTGGTTAATGCACACTAAAGCCCCCAAAAATCAACTCCAATGGTAGGCAGAAACTTTCTGCCTTCCGTCGTTCCCAAATTCAACTTTCCAAACCAAACTGTAAATATTAAGCAATTTGGGGGTCCAAATAGATAATATCAGAAAGTCCCACGACCCACGACCCGTGACCCGTGACCCGTGACCCGAGCCGGGACGGGTGGGCGGCGGCGGCGCGCGTGTGGGCTTAGCCTTGAACCCAAGCACATCTAGATCATCCCTCCTTTAAACACATGGGATACCCCTTGGGGTCCCAAACTCTTAGCCAATTATGAGACTTTTAAAGAGAGCAATTCTTTCTTTTCCCACCGATGTGGTAGATTTGTCCCACACCATATTTCCATGCCTCAAACACCTTACTTCGTGAACCAATATCTCTTTCTTTTCTCAACAAATTTGACGATTCTTGGCCCTATGGTCACTACTTACTTAGTAGATTATGCACGTGTGAAGAGACAAAGCCTCCAATATGCGGAACACTAGTGTTTAATTCATTAAATATGGGTGGACGCACCTCCCCGCCAAAGGCAAATTTCCAACAATCCCCTTTTGAAAGAGATTTTGGCACACACACAAGGTGCCTACTTTCAGCAATCTTTCAGTGAAAAGATATTGCTTCAGGAGAGGTAGCTTCTGCTTTGAACCTTCCCTAGTTGAATACTACCAGACTTACTTACTGCGCGGTGAACGTGATGTCTTGAACCGTCAATGTTTAGTGTAAGCCAAGACAATGATACCAACACAGTAACTCTCCTTATTCATTTCCATTCTTATGGTTTTGTCCATTGTGGCCGTGTACACACTTGGATTCTTAAGTGCGTTCATTTGAGGTGGCCTGTCCTCGCACTTAAATAGGTGATCTCCTACAAGGTATCCTGCTATACCCCACTTCACGAGTGTTAGGAATCATTAAAAGTTTCCCCAACCTTAACCTCAACCGTTTGAGGATCGTTTAAAGGTTTGGAAGCTTAACCTTTACCCACCATGCAGGTAGCACTTTAATGTCTATCGCGGGAACAACTTTGGATTCATGTTTCTCTATAGAAATCATCATCTGAGGTGCTCTTTCTTCCACCGAATCGCTCAACTGAACCTTTTGCAGCATAGTTTTCCCATTGAACCAAATTTTTAGGATCTCCAATCAGTATGGTTGGGTTACCACCGCAATGGTTCGTATTGTTTGGGTTTTAAGCCCATTCCCCTAGATAGGCAGAACACTTGATCTCCGGGTAGTCCCTTAGTTAGTAATCAAAGAAGTGACACCCGTGATGATCAACTGCCATACGGTCTTTTGTCTCCGACAGATCCTGACAGATATGTCCAGACGCCGTCATCCATGTCCTTCCTGAAGCCGACCGGCTAGCCACAGTGTATAACTGCTGAAGGCACATGTTTCTCCCAATAAGGGACGTCCTCTAAGGAGTCGTGAAGTTACTCAACTTCTTTCATGCTTTGTATAAAGCGATAAACATCGATTCTATCATGAATCGGACGATGCAAGTTTGCTTAGAGGTTTTTCCAAGACCCACCATACACATTTACTTGTGGATTTGGTGTTCTTCATATCTGATGTCTAGTTTGCATCACCGTGTTCTCCCAGAACCGCTGGACATCCAGAATACCATAATCCATAGATAAGCGAATAATTCAGATATCGTCATATCTGACTTAATGCCTTCTATCAATTATTTCCAGAATCACGAGTGATCCTTAGTTCAACTGATCTTATTTGTAGGCAGATACCAGGTCGGTTGTAGTGTGTACAATACATTGAACTACACGTGACCTACGCATATAGTTCCTTGTCTATGGGTGCACCATGATTCCAATCACTTCTATGATTCATATCCATTGGTGGCTTCAACGAGACTGTTAACTATCTCACCACTGAGTTTGGAGTTAGACCAGTTCGTTAGATGTCTTAGAAATCCAATTCCTAAGATGTCATATGTGATACCCATATCTTTCATATCGAGACTTTGTTTCAATATGACTTCCATTCTCAGACTGTTGGTTTTCCAACTGTTGGCTTTCTAACTTCAGAGTCAATGTTTCGTGGTCGATTCATTGTTTCTGTTTTATCTGAAACTTCCAGGACCAAAATGTAAACATTTCAAGGACCAAAATGAAAGTTCAGGAAGAAGCCCAACAGTCCAGCAAACTAACTCTGATTCTCCCCTTCCAACTCTCCGATTAGAAAGACTGTTTCAACATCCATGTCACGCAAGACTGCAATGGCCCTGGATGTTAAGCTATTCACAGGGAAGCACATGTATAAGTAGCCGAGGCCTTATACTCGTCAGTAGATCCATCTACTTTGTACTCACTTTTGAGTATCCACTTTTACAACCCAGATGTTATTTTTCCGGAGGAAGATCAACCATTACACAAGTATGGTTCTATATGATGGAATCTATTTCTCTCCTTAGCTTCTTTACAAAGCAGCGCTTTTGGAGATGACAATTATTTGTTAATTGTCCATGGTTCATTCTCAACCATGCAAGCTAGAAGGTATGGAACAAGTCTTTGTCCCTTCTTTGCTCCGTCTCGGTTCAACATCTAGAATTCCTGAGTTCTGTAGATCTGGAATATTAAGTTTCGGATATACAGTGACTTTCGAGTCCTGTAGATCTGGAACGTGTAGTTCCGGACAGTCAGGCCCTCGCGGGTTCTTGTTAACCTCGAGCAATTACTCCTTTTTCCTTTTCAAGGAAAGTTATCTTCAAAGAATTCAACATTCTTTGACGGCAAGAGGCGATAAGCACTACTGTTATTTACAGTTCCAGTGGATATGCAATTTACAGTCTTAGGTCCAACTTGACTTGTTTCGGTATTCCAACTTCTACCAAACCACCCCACATCACAACATTTGTATGTGAGATCCTTTCCATGTCTCACACGGAGGGTTATCCTTATCCTTATGTGGAGTTCTATTGAGAATCGCATTAGCGGTAAGGATCACCTTGCCCCACATAATTTGGGCGTATGGCTTTGCGCTTGGCTAACATCGCTAGACTGAGGTGAGTAATGAGCAGTCATTTGATGAACGATGCTTCACATTCTCCCCCTCTATCACTACGAATTCCTCAATCCGTAGGCTTTAGTTGATTTTCAACTTCTGCTTTGTAGCGCTTATCCGCTTCAACAACTTCATCTTTGCTTTCCAACAAGCAAAGGATATAATATGTTGTACCATCATCAATGAAGGTCACAACGTACTTGTCTCCCCCCTCTATTTTGTATAAACTTCAAATCACCCATGTAGGTGTGACTAAGTTCTAGAGGAGCGGTGCTTCTTTCGCTATTCCTTTGACAGAATTTGGAAAGGTGATTTTGCCTCTTCTTCTACCTCACATTTATTTTGAGGGTTTATGTCGACAGAAGGCAATAATCTCAACTTCGTTATCTTTTGAATGACTTTCTATTTAACGTGTCTTAATCTATGATGGCATAGATGCACGGATTACAAGTATATCATTCATTTGGCTACATACATATTGTACAATTCTTAGTTATTATAGACCTGTTGGACTACTCTCAAACCAGCTTGACCAACATCGTCTCTTAAACCAAGTTTGGGACATATATCACCTCATTTGAGAGTGATCCCATTCCCTGAAGTCCTATTGAGGACAACCTCTCTAACCCCTTCTACTTTAGAGGTGGCGTTGCTTCACATGAACAACCTCTTGCCCCTGTAGTTAGGGCGTAACCGGATCATATGTGATCTGGATACTCTGGCCCACTCCAGTTGCTTTGGCAGACTGAGTGTCCAATTTTTTTTTGCCTTTCTTTAGGCCTTCAGATCATTTAAGACCTGGAAACTCTGGCCCACCTTACTAGGTGTCCATTACTTTTCCTATGAAATGAATTCTGGCCCCACTCCAGTCGCCCGTAGGCTTTCTATGACTGAGTGTCCAATATCATCATATCAAAGGAATTTTGGCCCACTCCAGTCACCCGGAGGCTTTGTATGACTGAGTGTCCAATATCATCCTCTGAAGGATCTTCTGCCAAATAGTGTGACAGGCTCAACGTCTTTAGCTTTTAGACTTCTTCCGTTATGATTGGTGCCCAGACAATTCTTGGCGCTTACTTAAGAGTGGTAACAGTTTTCGCACAGTTAGTGGATCTTTCTCCCTCGTATGTACGAACATACTTTACACACTTTTAATAATTACACTTAAAAGAACGGATCTTTTTAAGTCGTTTACAAAATCCAATCTTTAAACGGGAAGGAAGATGAGATTAAGCTTCTGATTTTAAAGCGTAAGGATTATAAATTATTTTGTGAAAATATTTTCATATTCCTCCTTACTTTAAGCCCTTTTTAATCAGACATCATTTAATCTTATTCTTGACAAGAAAGAAAAACTACTTATCCCAATTTCGGATTCTGGCCCACTTCATTCACTTCATCGGACTGAGTGTCCATTTTCTCCTTACCATAATTCGGATCCTTTGTCTGGGACAGATATAGGCCTTTTGCTGCAAGATAGAACCACATCTTCAGCCTTCTCCTCTTGTCCCAGTTGACATCGTCAACCTCTCATGGGAGCTTGTTCCTACCACTATCGGGAGCGGTGACACCATGAACATGTTTACCTTCAACAACATAATCATCACTCTCTTCTACCAGAAAACCATATCCAGATTTGGTCACCCAACTTTTGACCGACATCTTTCGAACACTAATACAATCTTGTCTTAAATTGTTGGATATTGTAAAGCAGTACGAGAAGTAAATTAATATTACAAGTGTTCGAAAGGATAAACAAATAGTCCAATGTTCAGAACAACCGCAAGCTTGTTGAGTCTTGAATCTTGATAACCTGAAATCAAGAAACACTAAATCTGGATTGTTACAACTGTGTGCTGAGTCGAGTGATTGCACTATGTTCTTAAGACAAGATTGCCCCGTAAATATGCTTTTACGTTAACGGGCAATAGTCTCCCAAAATAAAACAACACTTTTATCTCAACACTACAAAGCAAATAGATTGAGTCTGACGAAGAAAACAAACACGAAACGCCTTGCAGAAGAAATAGAAAAGGAAGGAAGAGTTTCTGTTTTTCGTCCCAACGTTACTGCTCACGTTGAGGACTGTGTTTTACTCTTCTGTTTGTCTCTGTGTATATATTTTTGTCTCGTTTTTGTTGTGTATATGTTATGTGTTTTTCATGTTACACCATTGAGCAAAACAACTCCAATATATAGCATAAGGGAGGCTGCTTAACTGCCCAAGACATGGCTGTTAATGGCCATTAGGGAGGGCTGTTAATGGCCATTAGGGAGGGCTGTTAATGGTAGGTTTAAGGCCATTAGTGAGGCTGTTCATGGCCATTGAAGGAGGGCTGATTATGGAGGAGTTAATCAGCCAAGTAATGGCTGGTTAATGCACACTAAAGCCCCCAAAAATCAACTCCAACGGTAGGCAGAAACTTTCTGCCTTCCGTCGTTCCCAAATTTAACTTTCCAGACCAAACTCTAAATATTAAGCAATTTGGAGGTCCAAATAGATAATATCAGAAAGTCCCACGACTCGACCTCGGACCGGACAGGCGGCGGCGGCGCGCGTGTGGGCTTAGCCTTGAATCCAAGCACATCTAGGTCCTCCCTCCTTTAAACACATGGGATACCCCTTGGGGTCCCAAACCCTTAGCCAATTATGAGACTTATAAAGAGAGCAATTCTTCCTTTTCCCACCGATGTGGTAGATTTGTCCCACACCATATTTTCATGCCTCAAACACCTTACTTCGTGGACCAATATCTCTTTCATTTCTCAACGAAATTTGACGATTCTTGGCCCTATGGTCATCTACTCACTTAGTAGATTATGCACGTGTGAAGAGACAGCCTCCAACATGCGGAATACTAGTGTTTAATTCATTAAATATGGGTGGACGCACCTCTCCGCCAAAGACAAATTTCCAACAGATTTTCACTGGTGGGTTATATAGGACAATACTTTTGTGAGAATTAGTTTATTGATATTAGTGGATGACAGAAATGACAATATCCTTATAAATTCTTATGTATACCGTTTTTCAAAAGATATTTATAACCAAAGACAGAGCTAGTTGTATCATCTCATTCAGCTTCGCTGGTGCAAAACATTACATCTTTTTAAGCTGAGCATCGTGTGATGTAAGCAGCGAGTTCTGAAATTGTTTAGATGCGACATCTTTTACTTTAGTTCAAAATTGTCATGATTCGATTTCTGATGGAATCGCGATCGACACTCAATGTTTTAACTTGACCGAGCGAATCAACTCATATTTTCTTTCTATCTAATATACAAGTCAATATAGTTAAACAAGAAAAATCATTCTTCTCGAGTTTCAAAAATCTTTAATCTGAAAACATTTCACATGTTTCAAATTTCATCAAAATAAAACATTTGATAAAATCATAGAAATCATCTAAACTAACTTATGACTTTAATTTTGTCTATAAAGCCTCTAACATCAGTAAACCATATGAATGCATGAAATGCATTTTAGACAATAAGAAATTGAGCTTTGTAAGGTTAAACAAAATATCATTCAAAGCACTTTCTATCATTTTAATGAATAACATGATCCCGCTTGCTCCAATCAAAATACACATTAACGTTATATGTAATTTGACCAAAACACATGATATGATTTATGTGATAAGCCAACTTTGGTACAATCATGATCTCAACTCACCTTTGTTCTTATTTCGAGCACCCTTTCTTCTTAAATCCAATATGCTTCAACTCACCAAACCAATCTCTACATAGTTAATTCAAGAATCAATTCTAAAAGTCTCAAAAGTTCCAACTTTAGAAACTCTAGGTGTAATTCTTCTCGATTTTTGAGTTCATAGTTAATATAAATTTTTGTAGTAGTTTCTAGGAAAAAATATCAACCATAGTCTTCTCTAACAATCTTAGTTGAAAACGGGTCACAAATTATATCTTGAACTGCAAAACATACCCTAGTTTGGAGAAAAGCCTTGTTCTTGAATTCTTCTTGATATATAATCTAGTGATTTCCAAATGAAAATTTGTTAGAATCTATGTTGGAGAGAAATAATCTAATTTGAATCGTGTTAAAATTCACCTTGAGAGATGAGGGACACTAGGTCACTTTAAGAATGTTTGGACTTCAGTTTTTGGAACTAACTCTCTTTCCCGACTTTTTCTGTTATTTTCCACATTATAGGATCACACAGGCCAAAATTTAGTCTGCAACTTGTGCCACACATCACAGGACACCTCGTTCCAGGATGGATTTTCAGAGACTTGCATGTTTGCACATATGACTTGAAAATTGCCACTACATTGGCCACCTCGTGCTAGGGTACTTTTTGGTAAACAAAACTACTCTTCTACTCTTTGGTAAATAGTCCATAACTTTATGTAGAAACCTCTAAACCACGAAAGATTTTAACTATTGAAAACCAGACTTCAAGGACTACAACTTTTATAGATAAATCATAGTCAAATTCATTACACATTAAGAGTTGCAGGCCTTAGAAGTTGAGTCTTATGCGACCTAGGGCATCTTCTTTCATGTTTTGTTTCTCTTGCCCCTTTTTACCACTCAAAACTTTTTCTAATGCACATCCTAACTTCGCTAACATACTTCATGATACCTTCGCGTGGGTTTCACACATATCAAGATTATGTATATCATGTCATTAGGCATTTAATGTGAGGTAAGTGTCACGACCCAAACCGGAGGGTCATGACGGGCACCCGAACATTACTTGCCGAGTACCACTAATCATATATTTAACATCTAACCATAATTAATCATGGGCCCCGAGGGCCATCACAAAGTACCCTGCTGACTCATAGAAATGATAAAATGAAAAACTGCTACGTAAACTCTTACAAACAGAATAACCCAACCTATTCATATATACATACTAAGGCTGACAAGGCCATACACGACTACTATACACAGGACAACTGTGTACAAGCCTCTAAAGAGTACGTAACATCATAAGGTTGGGACAGGGCCCCACCATACCCCTATGCATATCCAAATAACGTACCACGACTAGACTACAACTTTGGAACAAATAGAGTGTTCCAATAACTTAAAATGAAGTACAAGTTGATGTCTCTAAGTTATTGTCCATATCGCCTACGTTTTACCTTCAAAGTAGCATTATTCATTGTGAAAACATATTGCTACAATATTTGTTGTTCTTTCATATGAAAGATTCCTAAAAAATGAAATTGGTTTGGCCAAACTTTAGTCTAATAGATATGCAAGGACACGTGACCCCTCCCCCTTCATTAACTAAGCATTAGAATTAGTCAAGTCACCTTTTATAGTGACCAAACTGCTACACATAGCAACCCCAAAACCAAACATATCTCTATCCAAAATTACTTTAAAAGGTGATCATTTCCCTTGTGGAACGACATGCACATGTCTTCCACAAAAAAATTATCCTTATTACATATATCTCTTAAATAAATCCTTCATCTCTTAATTACAAACCAACGATTACTAATTACTTTCATAATTAACTCTAGATCTCAATCGCTTAATATTAAATTACTATTAACACACTTCACTCATTATCATGGTAATGTAATATATCACTAGTCCGTAGCCTCTTTTTTCCATACACAATATCATTCCTAGTCATCGTTGTCACACTTTTAAAATCTTAAATTATTTCGGGACCACATCCTTTTATATACTAAGCTATTTATTTGTGTACGTGAATATGACATAAATCCTCCAAGGCTCGAATCTATTTGCATACGTCTAGCTGCTCAAACCATCGTCCGAAAGTACGGGTTTTTACAGTAAGGCTGGTAAAGTTAGGAAGGGGAGCCTTGAAGTAACTGGTAAAGTTGATGTCATGTGACCAGGAGGTCATATGTTCAAGTCGTGGAAACAACCTCTTGTAGAAATGTGAGATAAGGCTGCGTACAATAGACCCTTGTGGTTCGGCCCTCCTCGGACCCCGTGCATAACGGGAGCTTAGTGCACCGGACTGCCTTTTTTTAGACATTTAATTAGTCTGAAACAAAGTTCTATAACTTACAGGCCTTTATAGACATGACCTCACGACCCCTATAGCATTTTCCCATAAAGATAATACTACTTCTATCAAGATAGCTACAAATCTGGCGCAACATGAAAAGACGAAACACATTATTGAGTTGAACTGCTATTACATATGAGAATAAGCAGATGATTCCAGTTTAACTAATTTTGGAAATGCTACCTCAAGAGAGGGGAGTGTCTAATATCTTTCTCATTAGTTGATACCTCAAGGGAGCTTTAAGAACTAAAATGGAGTCACTCTCCGACACATTTCTTCCCACAACCAACTTGCTCGTTTCTTTACAAATTAAAGGCCATGATGACTATCTTATGTCCAAATTGCTACTATGTGATCACCAGTGGGATGTTAGGCAATACTAAAATATCTGTGAATATACTCTCCTTCTAATTATAATAGAACTTGTATTATGTAATTACAGGCTATAAGTTAGGGATTGCATATATTCCTAAATATACTCTGCTCATTATAATAGAACTTGTATTACGTAATTAAATGGTAATTCTGCGTGATGGTGAACCTGTATATTCTGTACATGTAACACATTGGAATTCATTAAATAAAATTCAGTAAACCTAGAATCTCTGTCTATCATGAAGCAGCCACTTGGAGTAGGAGATATGCTCTCTACAGTAATGAACTCAAGAGAAAGAAAACAATGTTTTTACATATTCAGCCTAAATAATCAATTGATTAAGTTGTTGCCAAAAGTGAAATCTGACGATGTAATCTCAACTTGATGCTGATCAGGATGGGGACGTTGCATAGAGGTAGAGGCATGTGGAATTTGTCCCTCCTGATCATCTTTATTCCCATTCCTTGTATGGGGAGAGGTGGATATTTCATTAGCCCAGCCTTCATTTTCCACATTGGATGTCCGAGGAGATGCTTGAACACTGTCCTCATTATATTGTGGGTAACCACGTAATAAGTGAACCGGGGAGGAACCATGCAATGGTGTGGCCGGTCTGCTGGAGACAGGGGATAGCTGGCCTTGTTTCACACGCTTTTTCGCCATACTGTGCCAACTTCTAAGAGCTGTTGCCACATTATCACCAAAGATGATAGGCTTCATGGATGAACCCATCTACAAATTTCACCATTTCTATAATATGAGTATTGATGCTTTTACTTATTATAACTTTGTTAGGGTTTATTATTGTATTAGATTTTCAACAAGAGATAACGTTTAGAGGCTATAGAGTACCTGTGTAACCAAGGCATAAAGAGGGAGAGTCACATAGCTGCAATGGACCTGTATGATCACCCTGAAACAAGGAACTAAAACGATCAATACAAGAATATGCATCTTGTGGAAGAATAGCATTAATTTGTTTTTAATATCTTGTTACATATCCATGATGTTTGTGGTTTTTCGAGTATTTGATTGACCAATTATTGTAACAGATTTCTTGGAAATTCACGTTTTAGAAAGGGAAAATATAATGGTCATTCATTGATTATCCTTCCTGAACCCTCAAGGAAGAAAGAATATATGTCAAAGTTTGTGACCATAATATGGTTATGTCAATCCAAAGTGTGTTTTTGCAAGTGAAACTCACCCCATGGTTAGCCTTATGGCTAGGTCTGCAGGATTTTTATGAAAGCAAGATGGAAAACCAAATTTCCACTGCAATGTTAAAGGAAAAAAACAGTTCAGGACAATGGATTCGAATTTCTTTCCAAAAGAAAAAAGGAAAATGGAAATCCAACTCCTTACCCAACTCCAAGCAAAGAAAGCAACTTGAAATGCATTCTGAAAAAACAAAATCATTATGGAATTCCAAGCTGAGAGTTTTTACCAATATTATTATTTTAAATACATGATATATATGAAAAGAGGGAATACCTGAAAGAGTACAAAGTTAACCAAGAAAAGCACAAGGCCAGGGCGATTAAACCAGAAAAGATGGTCACCTGTCTCCACCACTGGTACACCTTTCACTATGTCTCCCCTTTCTGAAATCCTTACTCCCATTTCTGTTATGATCATTTGAAGTTTTGTCCCAACTAGCAATATTATCTGCATTTAATTTTCCCAATTTTATGTTAGGAAAAATTATCAATAAGACTCCTATTAATTAAGTGAACGAATGACTTACTATGAGTGGGAGAAATGGCACCCAAAAGTACGAGTACAGTCCTGTCCAAAAAGAGGAACAAGTTTCAATTGGGCATGGTTTCTTTTAAGTAATTAGTTCTTACACATAATTTCAATTACAAGCATCTTCTATGTGATAAAGTCAGTTAGATAGTCTTACTTACCATCTGTAGTGGTTAGAAAATATAGTACTGTGAAGAGCCATAATGCTGGACTGCAACATGAATGATGTTAATTCATAGAATTAATAAAAAGTTTCTGAAAATTTGTTAAGAGGAAAAAGATGTACACCTTATTCCCACAATTACTTTGAAGTCTTTGTCAACTGCTCTATTAATGTATATTTGAAAATCAAAATTCTCTTGATTCTGTGGAGTTAGATGTGCCTACAGGTAGATGGACCAAAAAGAAAAGTTAATTTAGCACCAAACTTAAAACAATTATATATACACAAGGAATTGGGGTGTGTGGGGTGGGAGGGGGGGGGGGGTTGGTAAGGGTTGTAATTATATGCTAACTTACCAAACAATGCGATTATATTTTCAATAATATTCTTTGGGATATTATAGAACTTTATATTGGAAGTGACTTACCATCATGAAACCATGTCTAAGGGTTAGATAGTCAACTTTTGGTACTGATGAGAAGAATTGCCTAAAGAAACTAACCTGTAAATATAACCCCAAAAAATATGAGTTTAATGAAACCTTATATGATAGTAATTCACAAATTGAAATACAGTTTATGTTCTATTCATTGATGATGTAATAATACTTACACAATCAGATAGTGTATAAATGTATTAGAAAATATTTATGATAGGCATTAATTTATTGATAACCTGATAAAATAATAATCATTGTTTAAACTATATAGACAATGTAAAAAAAATACATATAACCACTATATAACTTAAATCCCTATAATCTTTCATTTCCACTTTAAAACTGAAGAGGGCCGGGGGTGGGTGGGGGGGGGGGGGACTCACTATCCAGACCAACACGGGCGACTTGCTCCAGAAATGCAAATGCCTACGTCCAAATGAGGTCTCCCTTGCAAACCTGAACCTCTCAGGATCTGCAACAATCAAATACTAATAATAAAAATCTGAACGGCTCAATAATAATAATATTAATATTAGGAGTAATAACTATGAAGTGTCGGTCAAGTTGGAAAGAATTATTGTCAACTTTTTGTTTGGTATGTACTGCTGTTTGAATTTAGTATCAAAAGATGGCGAAGTTGCAACTAGCAAATGATTTCCTACACACATTATCTATCCAATATCACCAGGGTCCAAGAAGAAATTAAAGCAAATAGTAACAAAATCTTTTTGTTATACTTATATGTCACATCAATTTCAGCGTTGTCTTTCTGTAGCAAGATTGAAATGTTTCTGGACCTACTTAAGATAGGATTTGTTTATATCTATTCAACAAATAAATGAATTCTCATTATCAGTGAAATTTCACATGTTATGGAAGGCTACCTTAGGTTTTAGGTTCTACATATTAATAATTATTGCTAAAGTTGTCTTTTATTATCTTTAATGGCTTGATAGTAATAAAAATATTTACATAATCTATATATAAAATATAATCTCACTTTATTTATTCAGTTTTTTTTAAAGATTACGTCTATATATATATAGTAACAATTTAATTTTAAAAATTTTATTTTACCCTAAATAAAATAATGTATAATCACGTAGATTTTTATGACTTTTATGACTTACTTTAGATCATAAGTTGCAAAAGTTTTTTATTTTCTCTTAAATTCCGTGTCTTCAAACACCTTCACATAATTAACTTGGGACGGAGGGAGTACAACCTTAGACACTAGAGAAATAAAAGAGTACATACTAAGGCGGGGTGGGGTGAAGTATTGAGTTTTATTCAAATTCATGTATACCAACCGTTGTAGAATTGGTACTCAATTGTTTTTGTTTCGTCCTCCCAGGCCCTCCATTTTCTCATCTGCAAATTCAGATAGAAAGTTAACAATGATTTACCAAAGAAAAGTCATGTAAAACTTAAATAACTTCACCTAGAAAATGCCCTCGTGCATAAATGAAAAATATCAGTCTACTACGTTTTTTTGTTGTTGAGAAATGTGGATAAATACCTTTAACCTGCCGAAAGCAAAAGTTGCTATACAGTATAATACATGAGCAACTGCTAACACAAAGATGAAGATATGAAGCTGGTGTATTGCATATGAAGATGCAAATTGGACTTTTCCCTGCATTTTTTAAACCCCGAAAAAATTAAATGTTATGTATAAGAAAGGTAGAAAAAGATAATGCAATCACAATTCCACCTTTACTTAAAAAATATTTTCTTTTTTATAACCTGTTATAAAGTATATTTTATTTTTCTTGTTATTGATTTTCTTTATTATAAACAATTACATGTAGTTATTACTTCCTCGGTTCCAAGTTATGTGATACTATTTGGATTTCGAAAGTCAAACTTTTGTATTTTGATCTTGAATTTAGACATACTATCTTTAAGTTTTTTGAAAAATATTTTATATATTTAGAAAATACATAAAAAATACTAAAGTCACAATAATGAACAATTTAAAATATTTCAAGGATATAGGAATAAATCGCAGTAATTTTTTTTCATGTTTGACTCTCAAAATCCTAACTGTATCACATAAATTGGAAGAAAGGAAGTATTATTTTATGGATAGCACAAGCTTGGTGAGGATTTAGGCTATATGATCCCAACCTGTATTATAGTCTAAAAGTACCAAAACATGAAGTAGTTACAAAATATATACTTATGCACCTTTTCTAGACAAGGGTCATCATACTTAGACTTGTCATCTTCATCAGTTTTACAAGGATGCCAGGAATAACCAACACTCTTAGGTACGCATAAGTTAGAAACTGGGGTTTGTACCACTGTCAACAGCAGTGATATGAATCCCAACAGCATAAGTTCTGTTCCACATATATACAATACACCAAAAATGTCAGTAATTAATCTCTATCGGAAACTATATATGAAGTTACAATTTTCATTTTATTAATTATTTGATGTATATAAGAATATTAAAACTGTATTTTTACCTGCTTTGATCTTTTCAAGTGCTTCGTATAGAGGTTTTTTGTGCTTCTTCAACAACCACTGCAAATGAAAATATCCATAAAGAAAATGGTTCCAACCGTTCACATAGTAAACAAACACTTTGTCATCGATTTATGTCAGCAATGGTAGTTATAGTTACAGCAATCATTCAACGATCTAGAAAGATATTTTCATTTTAGGCAGAATTTTTTTTTCAGAGAACTAAAGGCAGTAACAATTAATAACACTAACAGGTTTCATTACTTATGTGATAATTAAACCGCGAAGCAGTTTAATTTTACAAAACTATAACTCAACCCCAAAAAAAGAAAACGAAAAGTTATACTCCGTAAGTAATATAATATATACGATACCTCTCCAAGGTGATGAAGAATTTGTTCAATGAAAATGGAAATAGCCAGCAAGATGAAGCACACCGCGGCAACCGCCCAAGTGGGGGTTGCCTCCATCGACCGTTCTTTAGCCATCAATTAATCCAAAATAATTCGATGACGGAAGTGCTAAAGGATTTTTTTAAAGAAAAATGGTTTTTTTTTCTTCCTTTACACAATGGTGGAAGTGTCAGTATTTGTTATATGATTATATGGTTATGAAACGAAATTGGATCACATATATGTAGTGTGCAAGAAGAAGGGGATAACGTAAAGAGAAAGGAAATGTCAAATGAATAAGGAAGACTTGTCAAAGTTGCAATACTCAAACCTAAGTCAAATACTGCGTAATATGTGCTGCAGAGTCGCAATAATAATACAGAAAGAGTCGTCTTTTAAAAGGTAAGCTGAAAAGTATTTGCATGGTAGAATTAATGTTCCTAAACCCTAGGACCCCACCTCTTAAGTCTTATTCTTTGGCGGAGTAATCATATAGGGATTATAATCTTTTAACTAATCTATTTCACATGTGGAATAAAATAACATCAAATTTGATGGAATAAGGATTAATATGAATATTGAGGATTAAATTTAAAATTAAATTTATATTTTATTTGGTTAAATATATAAATTATCCCAAAATAAATATATAGCTTTAATCAATATTAATTTAATCTCAAACTTAATCATAGAGATCCCACCTTATCCCATAAACCAAACCCCCTTAAGATTTCTCTTTTGACAATTGACGCATCTTTGGTATTTTTTCTATATGTCGAGTTGTCGACGTCTAAAATATAGTTCGGTGCTCGTCTTTTTTTTTTTTTTTCCGTTTAGATTATTGAAAAAAATTGAAATTGTGTGTCTTTGCTGGTAATTTACATAAGATTTCTCCCATACCATTGGAATAGATTCAAGGAAAAACACAATGGAATATGTCGTTCACCAAATTAATGAATTTATGTGTGTTGTATTTTAGATCCTGACCTTCCATTAGTAATATTCTATTATTATTAGACTAGATTAAAATTGGAACTAACCAAAATTTTCAGAATATATAATAAGATTGGAATTAATCAATTTATCACAATAATAAGTGAAAATTATTTTGGTTTGATACGACATCAGGATACAGATAAATGAAGAGGAAGAGTGTATATAGCACCAATCACCAATGATTGGATGTATAATTTGTATACACGTATATAACACGTGTCATGTTTATGCGATATTTCTTTTGTTTAACATTTTCAAATTCTTTTTGAAGCAGACTTTTTTTCCCGAACTTTTTTGAAGAAGACTGCGCTATATGGTGGGCGGGAAGTTCACACCAGAAGAAATAGCCTTCGGTCTCATTTTATACCGAGGTGATTAACTTGATACGGAATTTAAGAAAGAAATAAAAATTTTAGAAATTTATGATCTAAAATAAGATATTAAAAAATGTGCGACTACAAATCTTTTAATTAAGGGTAAAATGAAAAATTTTAAATTATATTTTTACTAAATATAGAAATGTATCATTCTTTTTTAGGCAAACTAAAAGAGAAAGAATTTCATATAAATTGAGACGGATGGAGTAAAAGGATTAATGTTGTTTGGAAAAATTGTAAAATTGTTATAAACTATTTTGTTAAGTTGTATTTTAATGTATTATAGAAGTGTAAATTATGTCACCTGTACTTAAAAGCGATAATTATAACTTGCATTTGCAAGTTGTATCTTACTAGTATCTTAGTTGTATCCAAGTAGTAGATTAACTTTAACAAATTGTATATTGTAGGCTGAGGCAGAATTCTTCAATAAATAGGGAGCTTTGCCTTCATATTTAGAACACAAAAAAATGATAATACAATCTCCACCTCCTCTCTATAGAGTTATTAGTTTGCTTGTCTTATTTATTTTTAATTATATAATTTTATAACATTTTATCAGCACAGGACATTATCACTAAGTTGGATTCCGCTATTTGGGGTATGCTATTGGTCGATACTCTCTCCACGGAAACCTTTGCTAAGAAAAGGTTTGAACTTTGAATTTATAATTTATTTGCTCACCTTAAAGGTAAGTATGTTTTTGTCGCCTAAATTTATTATTGTATATGTCAAATCAAATCTAGTAGAGTAACTACTTATATATTATGGTTGTAGAACAACAATCTTATAAATTGAATATCTCACATTGGGGGATATACTTGAACTTCTGTAGTGTTAGCAATCAATATATGACTAGTAGTTGCAACATTTCATAATTAAGTTGTGTTATGACTAAATTATATTTACGCTTATAATCACCAGAAATGGTAATATTTTCACACGCTTATTGTGATTACAACTGAAGATATATAAACTTTTCTACATAATGTGTATGCCTCAATTTGCTCGTAAAGTAGCAATATTTTAGAAGAGATTCCGAGCTATCATAATTTGATATGCTTAAGCACATTCAGATATATTCCATTCCTGAAGAATGAGAATTTTTTATAAATATTACAAATACAGATCCATTCCCTGAAGTGAATGTGATAGTATGTGTAAAGCTTATAGATAAATATTACAAATACATATCAATTTCCTGAAATGAATGTGACAATATGTGTAAAGCTTATAAGTATGGACATGAGTTTGGTTGTGAAGTTATCATGACTCATCTCCAGAAGAGGTAGAATAATGGAAAAAAATATTTCAAATATTCTATGATTTACTCCTAAAGTAGTTAACTAAAAAATCTGCTTTCCAAATAGCAAACTCAGATAATCTGCTCCCGAAATAGCAAATTTTGAACTTTACTCCAGAAGTAGTAGAACTTTGAACTCTTCTGAAATAGTAAATATTCTAAAATCTACTCCTGAGATAGTACAACCTTGAACTTTACTCTCAATGTAGTAAAACTTTGAACTTTATTCCCGAGGTAGTAAAACTTAAAACTTTACTCCAGAAGAAGAAATAATTGATAAAATATCTGAGAAATATTATGAAGCAATTTCTTCTTGTGCTTGAGAAAAATAATGAGTTATAGATGAACGTCGTGTATCAAGCACATGCAAATAATCTGGTTTCATTCCCCAAAGAAAATAAACTACTTCCTATAAAGATAAAATAACAAATATGGCATAAAAGTCATTGCAACATGTACCCGTCGTACGTAAAATATCTCGAATCATTTTAAGGCAAAAGAAAGCAGATTAGAATATTTCTACTTTAACCATATTGATACATTATGGTTAGTTGTTATTGATCCTTTCGAAGGAAATAATAATTAATGTATCTTTTCCTGAAGGATGTGATTACTATGTGGTTGCCGATTTGATACAAAATTTTCAGTTGTTAATGACTAATCTCCTTGAATGGAATTTTTGAAATACTGAGGTTTAGAACCTAGCGTTTACTTTCTGCAATTTATAATTTAAAATTATCTTTAAATTTTTATTTGATTACTGTTTCCTTTCATGACACCAGTAGTATCTAACAAAATTTTCTTTCATGATACCAGTAATATGTAAATAATATTTGGTAATACAAAATTAATTATCAAGGGCAACAAAAGAGCTAATTGTTAGTTTACAAGAATCATGACACCAGTAATGTCAAAATAATATCTGATTATGGTAAATATATTAAAATCTCTTGAAGAGGTTATATATGATAGCACCATTCATCCTATATCTTAATTGGTACGATCATAACACAAATTAAAAATGATTGGAATATTGAATATAAAATCACAACGGATAAAAAATATGTATGTGAAACGTTACCCAAGCATGATAAGATCACATGCCATAATAAACCAAAAATTTATGATATAAAATCTCATAATAGTAAATCAAAAGTTTACTAAAATAAATAGCACATGTCATGATAAACTTGAAATTTACTCATACATATAATTTTATCAGTTGATATGACCATTTCAGCCATGTTGATTTAAATATGATGTGCTAATTGATTATTCGGAATATATTAAAGAACTTGAAGATTCTTCAAGAAATATTTTGCTTTGCTTGTTCTCATGATAAGTTGATTATACCAACTAAATTGGGACGAATTTCCTAAATTCTGAAATATATCAAAGGTGAATATGAGCCCATTCACATGCCCTGTGATATCTTAAATAGATGCATCTATGAAATGGTTACATATGCATTTATTGTCAACATGTAGTTTATCATGTGCAGAGTTGTTTTCTCAATATAAATTGAGTTAATAACACAATTTTCAGATTATGCAATCAAGATAATTCATCTTGATAATGCTGATTTATATCCAAGCTGGTCTGGAATTAAATGCCTTTAATAAATGGCTAAAACATCGCTTATGAGAACAAAAAATTATGTGTTAGTTTGAGATATGATATATTGCATACAAAAATACTTCTATGCATCAGACCAATAAATTTTGATTAATTTATCTCTTTTAATTGGTTCATAATCAGGAATCAGACGATTTTCCATATAATAAGTTTTGATGTGCGTTATATGATTGATTAATTTACCACGATGTACATTGATGGATTCCTCAAAGAAGATTCAGGGATATATGTTCATTTCTTTAACATGAGGGAGAGAACAAGAAACTAAGAAATATGTTGTGAATTATCATAAGTATGATGCTCATTCAAAAGATAAATCAAGTCAAATGCTGGAAGCATTTGCTGACCCAAGTAATTTCATATTTCAGCTACAAAATGCTCCTATTAAAATTAATGTTCCTGAAAGGACAAAGTCTATAACATGCATGAAGCGTGGTAGACTAATCAGTTCCAAATACAATAATTTTTGAAAAAAGAGAGGAGCAAATGATCAAAATGGTCATAATAAAGAGGCAATGTCCTCTTGAAGAGCCTACTACATAACACTTTATGAAACATCATGAGAGATTCAAGTACCTGAAAATAATGAGTGATAAGATCTTAGTAAGTTACATCGAATTGTGAACCGATACAAATGGTATCTCATCTATGATATCTTGATACAATATTGTGCAATGTTGTAAAAGATTGCGAGGACCAAAATTCTATGTCTATTAAAGTATGTGTAGAAATAATTACTAAGTGAAATGATGCATCCTGATAAGTGTAAGACTTATTAGACTTGTAGTCCAGACATTAGAAGATGCCATGTCATTTAAATACTGATATTCTACACACCTAGTTATCTATCATACGCGATACCTAATTTTTGCCTATAGGATGGAACACGTACTCTACTTGTTCTAAGCTTGGCATATGCGAAGAGTAAAGAACAGTAAAGTAAGGATACAATACTTTTACGTGGAAACCACCCGACTCACAAGGGTAGAAAAAAACCACGACCTACACCTCTATAGGATTTTACCCAAAACTCCACTACAACGTGAGTCTGTGCAAATTCAGTCACGATTCAAAACAACTAAGCCATGCGGCACCTACCATTTCACACTTGGGTAGGAGAACCCTTCCCTTAATCAGTAATCCATCAATAAATAAGTAAATAAAATAGAATAATTAGAAGTCTAATTCATGTCATAAATACTAAGTGCGGAAAATACGAATACTAATACAACCCAAGGATAGTGGTCTGAACTAGTACAAGAGCCACTAATCAATATGTCTTAATAATACATAAGTCTCGAAAGTAGGAATACTATTTAGAAATCAGGATAAGACAAGTAATAGAGAAGGAGTCTCCGGGCAGCGGATCCATCTAGTAAGCTCACCTTAGAAGAATCAACAAATAGCCTCCGGATCAGTCTCGAGGTGTAAAAGTGGTAGCAGTCTCGTACTCTGCACTAAAAAAGAATGCAGTAAGGTAGTATCATTATAAATACTATGTACTGATAGGTATCATATGCCGACAACAATTAGCTAACATATGTATAAGAAAGACACAAAAAGATAGACATGCTCACAATCAAGTACAAGTAATATCATAGTCCGAGAATAATCAGTCAAGTGTATAGAATCAAGTCAGGATCCAAATATATTAATGAATGATGAATGCAATGCAATGCAGTGGCCATATGAAATATCTGTACATACATGCTGTGAGCAGAATATATCATCGTCCCGGCAGTCATGAACCATGGGGGACTTGCGACGTCCATGTACCAGTCACTTTGTCTCACACAGCCTAGAGATGGCTCTTCCACTGAACGCCCCGCTAGCCACTCCTTATCACATAACATAGATATGGCTACGCAATATAGTATGACATATAAATCATAGATATTTCCTTCTCATTTATCACCGTCACGCCAATCACAAGTCATATCAATATATCTTGGAAATGAGGATGAATGCAATGCAATGTCAATATCAAGTGTAACATATCAAACTCCAGTCGTGCCACACAAGGACACTTATCATAATATCAATATCATATTAGCTCATTTCCTCTATTCATGAACATGCCAAGATAAGTGAGATACAACTACATCATAATTACGATATGGCATTACGTACAAGTCCATTAACCATAAAGAGGCGACAAGTCATAATCAGTCAACATTAACCAACCTAAGTAATCCATCCCAACTTCATACCCGAAGGCTTACATGCTTTCTCCAACATAATCTAACTACACATACGCTCCGCTAACTGAAGTCTAACTAGAAGGTAAGTCGTAACCTACCTGGATGACAAGCAGAAGCCACACACGAGCACAAATGAGCCTTGCCTCTCTGTGGTTTTGATAATACTCAAAGTCTAATAATTAAAGAAATCTATGTTAGAACAAAAACTGACAACACCCATAACACTAGATTGTTCCTCGAATACAACCAACTATGGATAAATAGGGAAAGTGGGCCATGAGGGTAAAACTGTAATTAAAAGATGAAATTGACAAACTAATGTTCTAGAAGTTCAATTCTACTCCCCAATTGCCAAATTAGACCAATAATAGATAAATTACATTATTCAAGTTAAAAGCCACCAATCTACATAAACCCTAGAATTCTCCCCAAATCTTTGCTTCTGGTCTACCCGGAAATGCATAACTTTGCGCATCACCACGACCACTCTAACCAAACTGTGCTCCTCCCCCGAAAACATGAGAACCACCTCTTCCCGACTGATGTATGCCCCTAGAAGACTGGGAACCACCATGACATGACTGAGCACCGCCTCTCACTGAAGAACCACCTCATCTACTAGAAGATGCCGGAGCCTAGGGGTCTGGAACCTAGAATCCTGCTGAGTCCCACTCTATTTAACTCGGGGACAATCTCTCTTGCGATGACCTATATCACCACAATCATAACACACTCTGGGCGCTGGAGGCTGATAGACGGAGGCTAAAGAACCGGATGGACCATCACGGTTGGCTGGCCAGGAGAAAGAACCTCCATGAGATTGTCCAGCCCTATGTCCACACTGCCTAAAAGGGCCACCAGAAGATGTATGCAATGCTTATGGAACCGGATGACTAGGGGCTGAATGACAGGTCCTAGAAGATTGACCCCCACCTCAATGATTGGAAGAACCACTAAACTAAATATGCTAACGGGGCCTCTTCTCACTAGACCTTCCAAAATCCCAAACCGTGGTAGCAGAAACACTCATAGCATGATCCACAACCGTTTGAAAAGAAGACCCCATAGCCACATGCTGAAGATAAGGAACATGAAGTGAAAGAACAAGCCCATTGATGAACCTACAAACTCTCTCAGCCTCTATCAGAATCAAGTGTGTCGCATGCCGAGATAAGAATAAGAATCTGGACTCATACTCAGTCACCGACATATCCCCCTGTCGCAAATGAGTAAACTCATCCATGCGCTGACCTCTCAAAGTATGAGACACGTACTTATCTAAGAAAACCTGATGAAACTGAACCCAAGTAACTGGAGGTGAACCAACTGGCATGCTCTCAATGAAGTACCTCCACCAAATCTTCGCAAAGCTAAAAAGATACATAGTCCATGCCATGAGACTCAATAATCCTTATCTTATACAACCTCTCATGCATGTCAATGATAAACTCATACACATCCTTACTGCAAGTACCATGATACCTAGGCGGCTCCATCTTCAGGAACCTAATAATGAGCTCCTAATCTCTGAGTGTCAAAGCCTGAGCTGCTACCGGCCTAGGAACACCCTCAAGGCTGAAAAAACTATTAATATGTAGGGACATGGCAGCAGTAGGCTGCATCCCCTATGTCTATCCCTTCTGGGAGTATGCAACCCTGCCCTACAATGAGATCCACCAGGAGTGACATCGCCCGCTTCCTGCTGGCATCAAGATGAAAAAGTATATGGGGCAGTGTGTCTTGAAGTTCTAGGTCGAACATAGCCTTAGTGTGAGTCTAGATTGGCCCCAAATCTCCCCCAATTGTATACTCTGCCTCAAGCTCATGCTCTGGAGAAACTGAGCGTGCCCATCTCTTTCTAGCTGCATGAGCTCTGCCTCTAACTGGTTCTGCACCATGACCTCTAGCTCGGCCACTACCTCTCGCCCATCCTCATCCTCGAGCGCCAACGCCAATAGTAGGCTCAGGATTGTCGTCCCTCCAAGATCAACTCGTATCCTCACCATCTATGACATAATAGAAATGAATCAGATGCCAATGCTAACGTTCCAAGTACCAATTTGAATAAAGTAGCATGAAATAATAAAGAAAATTGAAGTTTCCTAAATGTCCCATAGCCTCTCGTAGATAAATACGGAGCTCTTTGTAGCCATCCACAAGACTCTACAAGACATGCTTTTGTACTTATAGATCGGGTAACCTAGGACTCTGATACCAACTTGTCACGATCCAAAACCACTAAGTCATGCGGGTACCTACCATTTCCCACCTCGGTAGGAGAATCCTTTGCTTAATTCTTTTAGTTGATTTTACTCAACGATTGACCAAAATATTAATAATTAATAAATAAATAATAAAAATGAATAAAAAGGACTGACAAAAGAGAAATTGGTGCGTTCTCATTATTTAATTAAGAAATCCAATCGTTGGTCATTAAAGAATACAAAAAATGAATTTCAAATTTACAAGAGTAATCCATCAACAAATAAGTAAATAAAGCAGAAAAATTAGAAGTCTAACTCATGTCATAAATACTAAGTGCAGAAATACAACCCAAGGATAGTAGTCTGAACTGGTACAACAACCACTAATCAATATGTCTGAATAATACATAAGTCTCGAAAGTAGGAATACTTTCTAGAAATAAGGATAAGACAAGTAATAGAGAAGGAGTCTCTAGGCAGCGAATCCATCCAGTATGCTCACCCTAGAAGACTTAGCAGATAGCCTCAAGATCAATCTCGAGGTGTAGAAGTGGTACCAATCACGTACTATGCACTAAAAAAGAATGCAACAATGTAGTATTAGTACAAACACTATGTACTAGTAGGTATCATAGTCCGACAACAGTTAGCTAACATATATATAAGAAATAAGCTGAAAGATTGACATGTACACAATCAATTACAAGTAAAATCACAGTCCGAGAATAATCAACAAAGTATAAAGAATCAAGTCAGGATCCAAATATATTAATGAAGGATGAATAAGTATACAATGCAGTGGCCATATGAAATATCTGTACATACATGCTGTGAGCAGAATATATCATCGTCCAGGCAGTCATGACCAGTAGGGGACTCGTGACGTCCATGTACCAGTCACTCCGTCTCACATAACCTAGAGATGACTCTTCCACTGAACGTCCCGCTAGCCACTCCGTATCACATAACATAGAGATGGCTACACAATATAGTATGTCATATAAATCATAGATGTTTCCTTCTCATTTATCACTGTCACACTAATCACAAGTCATATCAATATATCATAGAAATGAGGATGAATGCAATGCAATGTCAATATCAAGTGTAACATATCAAACTCCAGTCGTGCCACACAAGGACACTTATCATAATATCAATATCATATTAGCTCGTTTCCTCTATTCATGAACATGCCAAGATAAGTGAGATACAACTACATCATAATTACGATATGACAATACGTACAAGTCCAGTAACCATAAAGAGGCGACAAGTCATAATTAGTCAACAGTAACCAACCTATGTAATCCATCCCAACTTCATACCCAAAGGATTACATGCTTTCTCCAACATAATCTAACTACACATACGCTTCGCTTACTGAAGTCTAACTAGAAGGTAAGTCGTACCCTAACTGGATGGCAAGCAGAGGCCACACACGATCACAAAGGAGCCTTGCCTCTCTACGGGTCTTGATAATACTCTGTCTAATAATTAAAGAAATCTATGTTAAAACAGAAACTGACAACACCCATAACACTAGACTGTTCGTCGAATCCAACCAACTATGGTTAAATAGGAAAAGTGGGCCCATGAGGGTAAAATGATAATTAAAGGGTGAAATTGGTAAACTAATATTCTAGAAGTTCAATTCTACTCCCCAATTGCCAAATTAGACCAATAATAAGTAAATTACATTATTCAAGTCAAAAATCCCCAATTTGCATTAACCGTAGAATTTCCCCAAATCTCCAAAAGGTTTAAACATGAAATTGCTCAATAAATTAACATCTACTAGTCAATTACATCACTAATATATAATACCCATTGACATACACCAATTCACAACTCCCATTTCCCCAATTTAAGCCCTCTTATTCTCAACAAGTTAAACCCTCTTTTTGACTTTTCAAATCATGGATTAAAGCTTAAAATAAAGGAATATATTACTAGAATTAATTAGGTTTATGATTTAGAAATTACCTTAGAGAAGAACCTTTAGGGTGTTCCTTGAATTTCCCAAAAACCGAATCAAGAAGTTGGAGGATGAAAAATGAGGCGTAAAACTTGTCTAGGGTTTTTATCCCGCTGCTATAGTGCCTTCTTCGCGTTCACAAAGGATCACTTGACCCGGCCCCTGATAAACTCATCGCGAAAGCGAAGGAGGCCTCACGAACGTGATGCACCGCGACTCATCCCCCAGACATGCATTTTTTCACGAACGCGACCCCCTCATTGCGAACACGATGAAGGAAATGAGAAAGCAGCCGAACTAGATTTTTTTCTTTCTTCCCAACTTCGACTCAACCCTCAAAAATAATTCGGAAGCCAAATAACAGAAACAAAATATGCAAACACATGTAAAAACACACTACATACTCACTCATGGCCTTGCAATTTCCATCGGTGGTCTATTTTACCGAGTCAAGCCCCAACGGTCAAAAACTAACTTTCCTACCAAATACCAAAATGCTCCCAAGTGTCTCTAGAACTGAACTAACCACCCTACCATGTCATAACCGACCCTTCGGACCTCACGGAGTTAACAGAATTAAAAATGGTCTGTTAACACAAAAGTCAACTATTGGTCATCACATCCACTATTTAAGGTTCTAATTTCTCAACTTCTACTAAAATCATCCAATACGTTCGGGAATGGAGTCGATAGGGGTAAAATAGTCAAAATACACATAATGACGGAACATGTAATTACAAATTCAAGTTACAAGCTCTGTAACTTTGGAGCTATAAACTCTAATTCATATCTTACGAATTGCCCTTGACTAGTAAGCCCACTCCAAGTTGATCCCTAACTTGAAGTTGAATTTGACTAACTGTTTATACCTAAACAATATGCTTCTATGAAAATCTATTAAGGTACAACTCGATAAACAATCCTAATACAAGAATCTAGACTGAAGAACTATAAACATAAACTCTGTAACACAACTTTTTTAATCTTCTTCGTAGTATTAGGTCACACTAATGCAATCAGAACTCTCTTAATTATGCTTGGCAAGGTTTGCTCAAGTTTTTGACTTTCTCTCTTTATGAGTGCGTAAGTTTCTTCAAAGCAAGACTTGGATATATATAGCAATTAGTCTTTATCACATCGGCTGACCTAAACTCTACATAATATGACCCATCATGTAAAATAGGGTTTGTGTTGGTTTGGGATTCCTTCACCTTTACATAGCTTTAGTTTCCTTGTAGGACTGTAAAGTATCTTGATAATTATAGCAAGAAATATTGCAACTTTGTACGTCAAGTCTTTACCATAAAAATACAAATCCTACTCGTGGTAGAATTCTTAGTAGGAACACGTTCTTGAACCTGTTCCTTGCATTTGTTCCTATCAACTCTGTCTCGCTTTTGTGTTTGAGAAGGATCATGTTCTTAGACCAAGTTCATTACAATTCTTCTCCATGACATCCACCTTTGTACTGCATATGTCTGTTGGAGAGATTAAGTCCACATACCTGGTTCATTCACCTTGTGCAATCTCTTTGTCAATCATCAAAACATACACCTGTCATTTGTGCTAAAGCCAAAAAATTCTCCCCTTTTGATGATGAAAAACCCATTACTGTGTTGCCACTATAATCATCTCAAAGAAAAAAGTTTGAACAGAACACCACTAGGATGAACTAGGTTAACATACATGGGTATAAACATTACTCAATATTTCTTTCCCCTTTTGGCATCATTAAAAAGTTATTGTTGTTCAATTAAAGCCAAAATATGAATATGACAATATTGAACTCATGGCCACTGAGGCTATAACACATACATCTCACTAGAGAAAATATATCAACCATGTCTAATATAAATAATTAAGGCACAACAAATGGTAAAGGATAAAAGATAAGAATTTTTATTCATTCTCACTTTGAATACATATCCAACCGATGCATTATAAAGTTTAGAATATACCACTTCATTGTGAAATATAGGACTTAACAAGGCATGATTAAGGACTTAGACACACTAGGAGACTACAGGTGTGATCAGGGTGGTGAGTCTAGGACACTTCGCTAGAGACTATGAGAAAGGTTGAAGCAGTTGTTGGACCTTTTCCCCAAGAACCACCATCCTTTTCCACATTCTTACCCCAAGAAGATCTACTATCCCATCCCAGATTTCTCTTCATTCCTACATAACTAGGTTCAATGCGTACGAGCAGTCAACTGCCATCAGTGGCCTTCTTGATTTGTCCTTGAGGATCAAGATTCAGGCTACCCGTCTTTTCCAAGGATTTTGGCACACCAGATACAACACCGAAGTCCGCAATAAGCGGTGTGAGGTGCAGAGGTATTGCACTCATGTTATGATTCGATAATTAACATTGACAAGATGCCTTCATGGCGGGGCTATGGATTTTAGTGAGAGTTGCACAATTTCCATCGAGAGACGAGCGAGAGTCATGAAAGGTGTGATGGTGTGTTGGGGGTTAAAATGGTAAGGGTATTGTAGAGGTTATTTGCAGCAGTAGAGAGTGGATATAGGAATGAAAGATCCCCATTTGACAGAGAATCATACATTGTGGATGGAGGGAATAAATAGAAGAAGCATTTCTGATGTGATAGAGAGAAAGGGTATGCTGGTTTAAGTATAGAGGTAGCAGGTGTGTGAACAAGTTAGAGATAAAGTTATCTTGGGAAGAGGGTGATTTGACAGTTTAGTTTCTTAAGAGACTCCATTTATTTTAAGACGGAAATTTGCAGTAAAACTGATTATTGCATGCCTAAACTCATTTATGTGGCCCAATGTCTTTTTCTAGAACATACGTGGTCCTGGGTATAGAGGAACATGTTGGAGCACCTGTTACACCATGTAGTTTCGCATCCCGCCGTGACATCAGTGGATACCAAAGCCTCGGGAAGAGGTACGGATTTACAAAAGGGTAATGAAGGTTTATGACTTGTTGGTGGGAATTTCGGAGTGTTATAAAGTCAAATGGATTGAAGAAAATACATTTTGACAAAATAAAAAAACTAGGCAGTTTGACGGCAGAAGTGACGGACCGTCAAAGTGCCAACTCAGACCGTCAAAATCCCTGCAGATTTAAGATTCTTAGGAGGAAGATTTACGGTCCAGATTGACGGACCATCGAATATTCGACGGTACCGTCAATTCTACCATCGAATTAGGGCGGTGGCAATTTTTCTCAGATTATAAATGGGTCCTCACGATTTAAGGCTCATTTGTTCATCAAAATCAGTCGATAAATTCTTCTTTAATCCCTCCCCAAAAAAATATATCATCTCAAGACCAAATCCAAGCCAAATTATGCAAGATTACGTGATAAACCCTGTGGTTATCGTGGGAATTATTGTCTCATTGAAGGATTAATTTTGGAAACCCTTGGATGATGAAATAGTTGATTTTTAGAGGGATTTTGATACGTAAAGGTAAATTCTATCCTCTAACTTTTTCTATGATTAATTGATGATTTGAAGCAAGCTATGAAAGGATTTTCATAATCGACACTCATAAACATATGGAATCATTGTACTATGATTTGGGGGATGGTTTGTGTGAAGTATGAACATAATTAATAGGTTAACTAATTGTTTATGTTGTGGAGCTAAGGAAAGTATGGATTAAAGAATGATGGGTCCAACTTGCATAAATAACCCTCATAAAGAAGTCTAAGAACTCTATATGCGTAAGGTTATCGATAAAGTGCCTAAGTGAAGTTCTCTATAAAAATTTAGATTTGATATTGATATCGACCCTTTTATTTAATATAGATAACTATCCATAAGGAGTATGAGGACTTGTAATGCGATTGTAGCATTAAGGACAAGGAATGTAATGGCTATCCCTTCTTTCAATTGGCATGACTTGATAGAAAGCGTATTTTTCTAGCAGATCTAGGAA
This sequence comes from Anisodus tanguticus, assembly GCA_034509755.1. Classification (NCBI taxonomy): domain Eukaryota; kingdom Viridiplantae; phylum Streptophyta; class Magnoliopsida; order Solanales; family Solanaceae; genus Anisodus; species Anisodus tanguticus. Next base: position 25,411,012 of record CM067551.1, read on the forward strand.
ACATAATTGTCATAGGTATTCTACTCTTTAGTTGAAGTTAGTTTTACTATCGGTCGTATGATATATAGTTGGATTGAGAATGCGAGCTATTCTTAAGTTCCATAACCTTCTATTTGGTCCATTGCGAAAGTGTATACTTATAGTTGAAGTAGATTACTCGGCTCATTGGTAGGTGTGTCATTGAGAGAAATCTGCTCTAAACCATTAGATCTCTACTAGACACCGTAGCATACGAAGTGACCATAAAGCATTTGGAATCGTTAGTATTTTCCTTAAAATAAGAATTTGGAATTGATACTTGGTCATTGCATAATTGCTTTGTTAATTGCATTATTAGAAATATCACCCCAATTATACACCTAGGTACTTGGTTGGAAATTCGAGGGGAAAACTAGCCTTAGTTTCATCATTTGTAATAATTGTGCGCACTATGAAACATTCTTAGCAAAGACTAGGTGAAGCAAATGGTAAGGAATGATATTGCTTGGATCTTGAAATCTCAATAATAAGTAATAGTTGTTGGCAGCGATAAGAGTCGAGAACTCGTAAGAATCTAATCTAAATGCTAGTTGATAGTTGCCCTCTCTCATTACACTTGTAACCCTGTCAAATACATATGCCGTCATATAGATGTCTACAGTGATGGCAATAGTAGTTGCTACCTATCTAATTGGATGCCCGTGTATTTGGTTGGACTTAGAAGGTAAATGAGTCCTTAGTTGCATAATTGAAAGGTAATTGTCGGTAAGAATCCAATCTAGATATTTGTTGATAGTTTTACGTGTTGAATTGGACATGTTCCAGTTTAGTGAACTTACATTAGAGATTATGCCTCTTTATGTGTCCGTGTACAATAGTTGGAGTTATTAGTTGTTTTACTGAAATAAAAGTCCTCAGAGGTCGGGTGTAGTAGGCATCGAGTTGCATACTTGCTAGTTGCATATTTGCCCCCTATCAGTTGCACTAGTTGCTCAAATTCCCTAGTTAAATATCTATGCACTTGTGTAGTTGTCAACGTTTGCTGCCTTAGTAGTTATTACTCCTCCGGTTTGAAGCTTGTGTACTTGGTTAAACTCCGAGGACAAGCGAGTGTTTAATTACATTTCTCAAATGTAATTATGGATAATAGGTTGTGTTTCCTATGAAGGGGAATAATATTTGAGTTAGTTGATGTATAAAGAACTTAGTTAAGTTATGCAATATGATTTGTTGGCCTCACGACCTATTTTCAAGCTTGAACTTACTTGCTAGCCATCGTGGCTTATTTGGCGGCCACCAAGGCCTATTTGCTGACCTCCCAAGGTCCATTTGACGCTCTAGTGAGGAATATTTGTGAAACGGAGATTAGTTGTATAAGTAGGCATAACTTGAATTGTTGTAGTACTACAAATTGCAGAGTCAGTAGTAGTTGGTCTATGAGACCTATTTGTTGCTCTAAATGGAGCGTATTTGCGAGATCGTGTTTGGTTTTGTAAGTAGATAAGATTTAAGGCCTATTTGTCACCCAAGCAAAGCGTAGTTGCAAGACAGAAACTAGCGTCCATGTAGATGTAACTTGGACCTGTAGTAGCATTTCAGTTAACATAGTTGGTGTCACACCCCAAAATAGTGTATGTGTGTGTGGTCAGTACCCAGTTCCCTGCTGGCCTGAGCATACCATTCTGATGACCAATCTTCTATGCAAGCAGAACTTCGGGCCGATAAGGCATATATCACCACAACAACTCTGGATAAGGGGGATTAACCTAACACATATATACAATGGGACCTACAAGTTCACAATATGGTTTAACAAAAGATAACTTAGCTGACAAGGCTATACACTACATACCAAAATAAGTATGTGAGGCTCTACGAGTAATTGAACTGACATATGGTCAGGACAGAGCCCCGACCTACCCATACTGTACATAACTTTGCAAATGCTCCATACCTATATGACCAGAACTCATGTATGTGTTGCAAAATGCACAACTCCTTCCATCATATGTATATGTTGCGGAACGTACAACCCGATATAATAAATGTATATGTTGTGGAATGTGCAACCCAATCCAATAAATGTATATGTTGTGAAATGAGCAACTTGATCCAATAAATATATATGTTGTATGCATCATATCAATGCCAATGAAACTATATCAATACCAAAGATGACTTGGGGTGTGAACAATAGACTATGATAAAAATGGCTCTTTGGCCTTCTTAGAGACTCATAAACTCTTTGACTCTATTCTTAGCACGATTCTTTGGTCGACTTGACAACTATATTTTAGAAGCTTCCTTTCGAAGACTTATGATACGCTCAGTAATCAACAACGAGGATCATAAGAACTTGAATAACAGTGAATACTTCTCAATATGAAACTTCGATAGATAATAGAATGGAGTTCTCAACGTTTCTTTTTGAAAACGATAATCTTTTAGATTTTATGCTTTTGAAAGAAAGGATAGCCTTACATACCTTGTCTACGAAGAAGCAGTACGTCGTGCTATTAGTTCTCAAACTCTTCACGACCGATTATCGATAAAAAATAAAGGATCAATATCAACATCTATTCTATATTCAATAAGAAACCTTTCTTAGGTATCTTAGCGATCTCCTTGACTTAAAAAGGTTCTTAGTCTTGTTTAACGAGAGGGGTATTCATGTAATTTGGCTCCACGGTTCTCCAAATCATACCCTCATAGATTTACAATACCAATAATCTGTATATTAATAAATTTTAACTCATAATTTCAATGAAACATCACACAACTCAACATATCACTTCATAGGTTAACGGGTTTCGGCTATGAAAATCCCTTTACAACTAATTACAAATCATCAATTAATCACAATTATAGATGGAGTTGGATAAAGTTTACTTCGATGCATTAAAACCTCCTCAAATCCGCAACTTTCCCCAATTCCTAGGGTTTCCTAACCCAATTTAATATGGAGAGATGATTTCTTTGATTACCGCGGGGACTATCACATTAATATTGCGTGATTTACCTTAGGATTGGTCTTGGGATGTTATACTATGATTGAGAGGGTTAGAGAGAGTCTACGAACTGAGTTTCGTGGATAAATGAAGAGGAAGATGTCAAGACCTATATATAAACCCAAAAAATATTCTCCACCATCGTACTTCGACGGTACACTCGATGGACCGTCAAACTTCCGATGGTCCGTCTATATTCCCTATCAAAATTCATGGAAGATTGACAACTCAGGTTGGGTATTTGATGGTCCGTCATCTGTCTCGTCAAGTTGCCCAGTTTTTTGTTTTCGTCGAAATGTACTTACTTTAATTCATTTCGCTTCCATATACTCCAGAACTTCCATAAGGAAGTTATAAACCTTGTATATCCTTTCGTAAGGTTGTACCTCTTCTCTGGGCTCAAGTATCAATCGACAATGCGATGGAATGCAAAACTACGGGGTGTAACATACTTCCCCCTTAGGAACATTCATCCGCAAATGTTAATGATATTCTTAACCTCTTAGGGTTCTAAAATATTTTGGCAGAGTTTTCTTTATACACAGGACTATCCTAAACCTTGTAAACAACCCAAACATATATCTAACGCCACACAGGGCAACATAATCACAAAAATTAGTTCAAGAGGGTTAGCCATAACTTACCTTAACTATCTTCTGCCATATTATGAGCTGCACCTGTCCCATCTGTCTCAACATCAACACTTGAAGACTGAAATAGATAAGGATATTTGGACTTCATACCCTCTTCGGCTTCTCAATTCATCTCTTCTACATTGTTATTCCTCCACAACACTTTAATGGATGATATCTATTCAGTCTGGAACTTCTGAACTTTAATATTAAAGAACCATATTTGGGACCTCCCCATAGGATAGTTCTTCAGTAATCTGAACACTCCCTACATGCAACACATGAGAGGAATCTCCTACGTATTTTTGTAATATCGTTACGAGAGAAATTAAATAATCTGTCTTTGGCTCCGGAGGTAATCTCAAGCTTAAGGGTCATGTATCCAGGTCTCTAAGTAATACCATACAACTCGATGTATCTGTGGTTTAAATTTGCTTTTATGGTCGAATTCTGGTTACACGCTTTATAAGTAAAATCTTGAGGGATACCCAATCATGAACGATGTTCTTTAAGTCTCGGTATCGCACAACGACGGGTGACTTCTAGAAATCTTGGAATATTAACACTTTATTCTAAAGGAGATTTATCTCTTCCACATTCCGTGGAACTAACAAGACTAACACAGTTTGAAGCAAGTATTATTTATTTATGTCAAGTCAATCCATATATGATCTTTATTCCCAACAAGACTAGGTCTCATAAGAATATGTCCTGATGGTGACGTAATAATCTTTTGAATACACATTTTGTAGTGGGGTAAATGACCATCCCAATTCCCTTTTAAATCAAGCATACCTGCCCGTATCATATCATCGAACGCCTGAATCATGCATTTGGCCTGACCACTTATATAGGAATGAGCTATATCAGGGCTTTCCTTGTGCTTCTAAACCTTCATGGAGAGGTCTTAAAATTTTACTGTATCCAAAACTCTTCACTCTTTATTAGACAATTAAAATGTCCCGAAATCATACCATCCCTTTTAATGTATAGCTATAATCCTCGACTATGCAGATCACTCTATCTTGGCAAGAAGTGGGTCAAACTTATTTATTTATTGACCATTGATTACATGAGCAACATTTATGATAATCTCAGGGATAAACCCATACTGGATTTTATCTTTGAATCATTTTATCCTTTCCAGGTGGAAATCTGTATTTATCTCCACTAGTCCACTGAGCCACTAATGATTTATCGTTACTAGCTAACCATGGGGTATCTATGCCAAAACTTGGAACTGCTTTACTTTTTCATTATTACCTCCATCCATGCCTTGGGTAGGGTGGTACATCTTCGTCGAACCTGAATGAATAGAATACGGGAATAAAACACCTTTACTCTAATCTTGTCCTGCAATCAGTTAGATATAGGACGCATGATAAACCTAGGTATCAGAGAACTCCACCCCCATTTATATTACACATTGGCATTCTTTATCGCAGAACCTTTTCTTTCGGTAGTATTAACTCCAATTTCCCATATTATTACTTTTTTACTTTACCACAGAGGTGATACTGATACTTTTTGTGGTGTAAGTACGAAGGGGTGAGTGAGGGTAAGTAGGGCTGAGTTCAACAGGGAACAAGCTGATGAGACAAATGGTTGGAAATGAGGTTATCGGATTCTTAGTTTCACCGGATAGGGTGGTGTTTGGTGACTGTTTTGGGTGGGTTTAGAAAGAGTTGGGTTAAGGCATTTTGTGGGGACGTCACGGGTGTATTGAATGTGATGTGGATGATCGGGAATTGGCGGTTTGGTGGTGTCAAGGTGGTGGAAATATACTGAAATAGTGAGGTCCGATGATGTAACTCGGTAGAGACGTCAATGTAGTTGGTTGTGTTGTTTGGGTAGTTCAGGTGGAATTGGACTCAAGCATTTTGTGGGGTTGTTTTGGGTATGTTGAGAGTGGCTATAGTGATCGGGGGTTGGTGGTTTGATGATGGAAAGGTATCAGGAACAATTTGAGACAATGAGGTTCTCGATTGGTGTTTATAGTAGCCTGTTTGACGTAGTTAGGATTGGATAGTTATTTACGAGTGGTTTTGGTTAATAACCTTTGAAGGGGATGTTTGTGAAGTACTGTGGGGGTTGAGGATAGTCAGTATATAGTGGGTTGGACAAGGATTAACATGACTTGCAAGATGCAACCTCGAATAAAGGATGGTTGATTTGTTTAAGTATTATTTCAGTTGTTGTGGTAGTAGTGAAGTGCGGTTGATGAGCCTAAGGATAGAGACACGGGGGTTTTACTGCCCGAGTCGACACCGAGGATAGGATGACCAAATCCACAATGTCAAGACCGGGGTTTGTTAAGTGCAATGCCCATGAATTAGCCATGTGAGGGTGATCAAAAGCCCTTTTAGTGACCCTAGGTTTAGACTAGGTTGGTCCACACAGCTCCAACGTTCATTTTCCACCAAGGGGGTTCCTCAAGTGTGGTATTGATTAGGTCACACAGTCCTAACCAAGACTTATACCAAAGGGAAACGTTAGTTTCGGTTCAACGAAGTCACACAATTTTAGCTAAACTTGCACCAAGGGTTTGGTTCACAAAAGAATCGAAGGTACTCTCGGAGCACCAACTGTGAATATCAATCCCAGATTGAAAGACTTAGCTTTGTGAGTAAACCTCAACTTTATATTATCAACCAACTCTAACTTTTACAATGGCCTATGGCCTCTATTTATAGTACAAAATAGACTATTCTAGAAAGCAAATGAAAAAACACAAACTAACATCTAGTATGAAAGCATTTGGATTGAATTGGTTTCCAAGGGAGTTCGGCCACCTCTTCCTCTTCTCTAGGCTGAAATTGTTGTCTCCTATGTAACAATATTCATGAACTTGATTCCTCCAACAACCTCATCTTCTTGGAATGTGTTGGAAGCTTCCATTCCTTGCATTTGAGTGCCTTGGCCGAATGGATAAGGGAGTATTTCTACCAACAATTCATCTTCTTGGTGTCCTCAATTTTGTTCATGAAGTATCTTTTTGGAAGCCTCATCTTCTAGACCATTCTTGTCCTTTCCAACTTGTCACGTTCGGCCTAGTCATCCTTCTTGTCCTTTCCAACTTGTCCTCTCGGCCTAGTCATCCATTTCCCTTACATCCTTGTCCTTGATTAACTTGTCCTATTACGTGGTACATTAAATATGTCCTAAGAAGAACTAAAATCTAAGCTAATAAATAAAGACAAGCTAAAAGAAAAACAAACATGGTCTTCGGCCAAGACCTACATACAAAGCCGAATAAAATATGTACGTGAATCTTTACGTAACAAGTCCAATTCCATTCTATTTTCCATTCCATTTTAAGCATCCAAGTGTAGAATGACGTGCCATTATTGGCACTCTTAGGAAGGAACTTCCCGATTCATGTTTGGAGTTTAGGTTCGCAGACTGATTTATATCAATCTCCCCTTCTTTGAAGGAATTTTCCCTCAAATGCACGCCGTCTAAATGTGATTTTTTTCACAACAAGTGTTGATCGAATATTTTCCCCATTAGATAGGACCGGAAGTTTTATCTTGTAGGTGTCTTCCTTAATTCTTGCCAAATATGGATCCGAATATGAGACCAATGTTTTTGAATCAAAATGTTGTCCATATTAGGTCACGGATCCCATAAGATATAATCCCTTGCCATAAATAAAATAATGGCATGGTACATCATTCAATCTTGATTGAGAGAAAACTATGGCGTTTACATTAGTCTCACGTTTGACTCTTAATGGCCCTCCATGGTTTGGCATAGATTCCACCGTGGTTGGATTATCACATATTCCCTCGGATAATATGGTGCATACCATAGATGGTTGTAGCACCTTGTGTATGGAACTCACGAGGGGTCTTGGAAAGTTGCACAACCCGAATGACATCAAACCCGAGTTGATCTTTAAGACCGTCTTCCATTAACCTACTCCTTTGATTTCCACTTGATGGTAGCCACTTCTAAATTCTATCTTGATGAACAATTTGGCTCTACTTAATCTATCAAAAAGGCCTTTCAACGTCGGTATAGGAAGTTTGTTCCCCATGATGAAGTTGTTGACCTCTCGGCTTTCAACACACGTGTACCAAGTTTCATTTTCTTTTGACTCTATCAAAATCATCTCCTTGGCCGGATTGTGTGCATATACTTGAGGGTTGGGTATTGAACTTCTTGGAAATAAATCAAGAGAGTGTTCACTACATATCATCAGGGATTGTCCGGTTGTAAACCCATCCACACATCCAACCTCCAAAGGCTCCTTTGAGTCGGCACCTATAGCACTCCCCTTCTTAAACTCCTTCTCTATCTCTTGTGCATCAATTAAGGGGGTCTCAGAACTTTTCTTAGCTTCAGATTCCTCCAAGGAGTTCACACCATCTTCATTTGTCACTAATCGGGGGTTAGGACATTCTTTGCCAAAGTGTCCCGATTCTCGACATTGGAAACACCTTTTTCTCTTTTTGTCTATCCCCGCGTGACCTCTACAACTCCTTGATCATATAATGGATTAATAAAAGAAGTATTTCCCACTTTTATTTCGTGATCATACAAGGGGTTGGTAAAAAGGGTACCACCCATTTTCTCAACATTGGTGGGTTTATGTAAGACCTTGGGTACCTCTCCTTTGTGGTTTCTCAACCATGCCTCCAAAGGTGCGGCATGACGCCACTTCAACTTTTTCTTGGCGACGCGTGGGGAGTTTGAAGGGTAGACTTTCGTCATACTCCCTTGGAAAGAATTTCCTCTTCAAATGTTTCTTCAAATTTTCCCAAGAGTCAATCTTGGTCTTACCATTTTACTCTACCGACTTGTTTTTAAATTTTTGTGCCACAAGGGTGGAGAATATTTCAATTCCCGCGTAGCCACCTTAAAGAACTTATGATCGTTGTAATGTTTGGACTCAAAAAGTCTCTCAATGGCCCTTCGCCATTTAAGAAACTCCTCCAGGTCCATGTCATCATCAAACATAGGAAGATCAAACTGTAAGGCTCAGCTCTCTTCCCTTTCTTATCTTGGGCTATTTTGTACAACCCTTGACTTGGTATTTTTACTTACGGTATGTTTTGCAATTTCTTTCTTTAAGACTTGTACATGTTCCGCAAAATGTCGATAATGAGTTTCCGAACTTTTTTATTCGTAAGGGACATTTTTTTGTTGGCCATCATGTAAAGGCGTGGGTAGGGAGCTCCTTGCTTTAATACCAATTTGATATAAGTACGGAGGGGTGAGTGAGGGTAAGTGGGGCTGAGTTCGGCAGGGAACAAGCTGACGCGACAAAGGGTGGGAAATGGGGTTATCGATTTCGCCGGATAGGGTGGTGTTTGGTGACTGTTTTGGGTGGGTTTATAAAGAGTTGGGTTAAGGAATTTTGTGGGGATGTCACGGGTGTATTGAGAATGATGTGGATGATCGGGAATTGGCGATTTGGTGATGTCAAAGTGGTGGAAATATATTGAAATAGTGAGTTCCGATGATGGAACTCGGTAGAGACGTCAATGTGGTTGGTTGTGTTGTTCGGGTAGTTGTAGGTGGAATTGTACTTAGGTGTTTTGTAGGGTTATTGTGGGTATGTTGAGGGTGGCTATGGTGATCGGGGTTTGGTGGTTTGATGATGGAAAGGTCTCAGAAACAATTTGAGATAGTGAGGTTCTCGGTTGGTGTTTGTAGTGGACTGTTTGATAGTCAGGATTGGACGGTTGTTTACGAGTGGTTTTGGTTAACAACCTTTAGAGGGGATGTTTGTAAAGTACTGTGGGGGTTGAGGATAGTCAGTATATAGTGGGTTGGACAAGGATTGAACATGAGTTTCAAGATGCAAGCTCGAATGAAAGATGGATAATTTGGTTAAGTGTTGTTTCAGTTGTTGTGGTTTTAGTGAAGTGTGGTCGATGAGCCCAAGGATGGAGACATAGGGGTTTTACTGCCCGAGTCGACACCAAGGATAAGATGACCAATTCCACAATGTCAAGACTGGGGTTTGCTAAGTGCAATGCCCGTGAATTACCATGTGAGGGTGATCAGATGCTGCTACTGTTTGCGGTGGCAATGGTTTGGCCGAGACTTCTATTGGCGAAACCCTACTCTATCAGTCCCACAAAAACAAATCACCTACTTACATGGTGAGCCAACAATTCGGTTTAGTTCACAAGAAGTTGCAACGTTAATCGATCAACAAGAATTGAAGTATGCCATGGTTGGTAAGTTTAGTCATGGAATGGCCGCAATCAATTTCTTGAGGACGGAAATTCAAAAACAATGTGAATTGAAGGCGGAAGTGAGAATTGGGCTTCTAGACAATTGGCATGTATTTATTCGATGTTCAATCGAAGAAGATTATGTCACGTTGATGTCGAGACCTAGTTTTTGGATTAAGGAGTCCAAAAATTCCTTTTTGATGAGAACGTTTAAATGTGATATGTGGTTTACTCCGGAGCAAGAGACAAGCATGATGGTGATTTGGCTTTCATTCCCGAATTTGCCTCCAAATTTCTATTATCAATCAACTTTGTTCTCAAATAGCTTTATCGGTAGGGAAACCTATTGCAATAGATGCGGTTATTTTGAACAAAACAAGACCTAGTTGTGCTAGGGTTAAGGTGGAGGCCGATTTGCTTAAGGAGCATCCATAAAAATATAACATCCAAATTGTGAAAGGGGAAGAAATTGAAACAATTTCATACAAAATTCGTTATGATTTCTTGCCAAAATATTGTACTACTTGTAAATTACAAGGCCATGATACATATGGATGTTGGAAGGTACATCCGAAATTGCAATCAGAAAAGAAAATCGATGGCACCGTAACAATAGAGGCGGCGACAAAAGGCAAGGCCTCTAACCCTAACCTACCCTCTACAAACCCTAGCCGCCAAAACCCTACTCCTAACCCACCTTCTACAATCCCTAATACCACCCAAGAATGGACCACCGTCTCCCACAAAAAACAAAACCAAAATAAACAAAAATAGCCCATTCAATCGACTGGAAACACTGGTCCGACGACTGAAATAGTGATTCCGATGGCTTTGTCTATCAGAAACACTGCGTCACTATAAAAGTAGCCACTCATCGATCAAAACCCTATTAACAACACTATTCTGATAGCTGAAACAGTGATTCTGATGGCTCTGGCTGCCGAAAACATGGCGTCATCATCAAAACAACCTATCCCCAATCAAAACCCTACCGGAAACCCCACCAGGACACCGAAACCCGCCATAAGCCCTAATACCGCCATAAGCCCTAATACCGCCCTTTCAAACCTGAGCCCAATACCAGGTTTGGGAAACCCTAACCTTAAATAGCCCATCTTGTGGCCAAACCCTACTGAAAATTTGACCCACGAAATCCTAACTCTGACAACTAGAGCTGCCAGAAACCCTACTGAAACCGTGGACTCCTCACCGGAAACCCTTCCGGTATTCGGCACCCACCAAAACCCTAGCCCACCAATACCGCTGCCAAACCCTACCCAAAACCATGCCCAAAACCCCGACTGAGTTCCCTACCCGAAACCAAACCCAAACCCTTCCTAACTCGAAATTGCCCTTTCGGCCCTACAACCCAGTCCACAACCCGGCCCACCTCTAATACCTAACCCAAACCCGAGCCCAACCCCAATAAACCTGAGCCCTTTACCGAAGCCCACCCAATACAATTCGGGACCTACAACCCCGAGGCCAACAAACCTAAACACGAGCCCAAGCCCACCCAACATCTCAAGTTCGAGCCCATCACTAAAGGCCCCAATATTTCTACGTCATCAGATACCGCCCTCATGTAAAGAGTTGGTTGTGCTAAATTAACCATGTTTTGATTTGCCTACCACTAGTAGTGAAAGGAGAAAATGGGGCAATGATGAAGACAATGAACATGTGGAAGAAAATGAAGAAGGTTCCTGGGGCACAGAGGGACATCAAACGGTGCGAGAGCATATGGAGTGTCAGGCAGCTAAGGATATGTCAGAGTCCTCTGCAAACAAGAATGATGAGGAGGCAGCAATTGAGGAGCACCTGACGGCCGAACAAGCCACAGAGGTGGCTACCGCTGATGGCATGGCCCCCACGATCGTCCCAAGAAGAATGCCAAGTAGGAGAGCGAGAAATAAGATAATGACCCGAGCCAACTCACTGACATACGTACGCAAGTAATGATTCCGTTTCATGCATACTTAGAAGATGAGAAAGAAAATATACACCATATTGAAGACTTTATAAGGCCATAGGCAGCTTGCAGCTTTGTTCTTATATATTTCTTTCATTATATTAGTATCATCTTATGTAATATCATCATAGAGTGTTTTATCAACTCTGTGATGATCATAAAACACTTGATTTTAGCTAGTTCCTTTTTCTTACATTCTTATTAGTTGAGGCGTGCCTCAATAGGAGTTGTCTTGTACTTCCCCTTTGGGGCCCCTGTTTCCTTTTTGTTATTAATAAAATACCACAAGCCGCGAGGCTATGGCTTATATAAAAAAAAGCTTGGGTATTGATTATGTCACATAGTCCTAACCAAGACTTACACTGAAGGGAAACCTTAGTTTGGGTTCAACTAAGTCACACAATCTTAGCTAAACTTGCACCAAGGGTTTGGTTCACACAAGAATCGAAGGTACTCCCGTAGCACCAACTAAGAATATCAATCCCAGATTGAAAGACTTAGCTTTGTGAGTAAAACTCAACTTTGTATTATCCACCAAATCTAACTTTTACAATGTCCTAAGGCCTCTATTTATAGTAAAAAATAGACTATTCTCGAAAGCAAATGAAAAGACACAAACTAACACCTAGTGTGAACGCATTTGGATTGACTTGTGACCAAGGGAGTTCGACCACCTCTTCATATTCTCTTGGCCGAAATTGTTGTCTTCTATGTAACAATATTTATGAACTTGATTCCTCCAACAACCTCATCTTCTTGGAATGTGTTGGAAGCTTCCATTCCTTGCATTTTTGTGCCTTCACCGAATGGATAAGGGAGTATTCAATCAACACTTCATCTTCTTGGTGTCCTCAAGTTGGTTCGTGAATTGTCTTTTAGGAAGCCTCATCTTCTAGACCATTCTTGTCCTTGCCAACTTGTCACTTTTGGCCTAGTTATCCTTCTTGTCTTTGCCAACTTGTCCTCTAGGCCTAGTCATCCATTTCCCTTACATCCTTGTCCTTGATTACCTTGTCCTATTACGTGGTACATTAAATATGTCCTAAGAAGAACTAAAAGCTAAGCTAAGAAATAAAGACAAGCTAGAAGAAACACAAAAATGGTCTTCGGCCAAGATCTACATACAAAGACGAATAAAATATGTACTTGAATCTTCACGTAACAAGTCCAATTCCATTCCTTTTTTCATTCCATGTTAGGCATCCAAGTGTAGAATGACATGCCATTTTTGGCACTCTTAGGAAGGCACTTCCTGATTCATATTGGGAGTTTAGGTTCGTTGACTGATTTACATCATTGTGCGCTACCACTCTATTATCATTGGAGTCCTAAAATTGGACCCCTTGATCTTGTTAATTGTTGAAGCTCTTTGGCAGATCTTCTCTCTTCCTGGTCTCTAGATGGCTATATTGCTTTTACCTTTTATCTTATATTGTCCTGAAGGCTGCCACTTTGTTCTATCAAACTTTCTTTTTAACTTGTAATAGGATTGAATCCTTTTATGGTTATTCCTCCATTTTATAACCTAAGGGAGGCATCACTGAGTTTTCGATATAATATTTCTATCTTTATTGATTCCCATACTTGGATTCTCAATTGGTTGAAGGAATAATTCTATACTCTTGCCTTTTCATCTCATTCACGGAATATCCTTCCGTTGAAGTCTAACTTCTAAAACATCTCTCTTTTAAGGAGAATCATGCTATACTGTATCATATGGTATATTGTTTATTTACGTTCAAGCTCGAGAACTGTTATTCTCTTTAATAAGGCTCATAAGTCTTTGTATCACTGCAACTTGTCTATGGAAGAAACTTATCTTTGAATTTGACTATTGTCGTTTAAGGGTGTACCAGAGGTCTTCGTGGTTACTAAAGATATCACGTTGCACCTCTATTGTGTGCTTACTGCTGCTGACCTAGAATCTTAGGTTCGAAACTCTCTTTGGCTTTCCCAACCACTCTTAAGCATAAACAACGTCATCTCTTTGTTTATTTGGAATATGTGCATTACAACACATTTATTTATCTCAACGCCTATTATACTGAAGTTTCTTATCCATCTTGGCTTAAGTCCCACACTGAGGTCAACTCCTGGTGTCTCATTTGACCAACATAGTTGGCAATAAGCTATTGACATCTTCTCTTATTGGGTACACATCCATACTTAAACCTCCATAATCGGAGTAAATTCCTATTTTGTCTATTGTCAAACATCATTTTATCAATATACTTACAACAATTACATCGTCATGTATTCCTACAGGATCTTGCACCCTTTAACTGGCCGCAGTTATCCTTTTTACTCTTACTCTCACTTTTACTCTGGTGGTACTAATGCTGAGCATGACCTCTAACTGCTTGCCTTCATCTCTAGGTTTCATATTTCTTTATCTCTATTTGTTTCATAGTAGTCCTTTGTTTGCCATTACTTTCTATCTAATATACTCATTGAGAGTTGAGATTACTTATGGTGAAATTAGAACTTCAGGCTCTGAGACCGTCCTATAATATGAAATGCTATATCAACTGACGATTCATCTGACCTTCTGGCTAGCCTGCTTCTAGACACACACACATTATCTCTCGATGTAACTCGACTCACCCTTCTATTCGTTAATTCTGAATGACCCCTCCTAGGTTTACATATTCCACTGTCTTAATTACTCCTCATGTTTTCCTTTATGAGTCAAATATGTCTGCCATCTATTATCATTGCTTTAACTCTCCTAATTGGAAGGCTACATCCATCCTTTCGTAATGTTAATACCTATGTACCATTTGATAGTCATAGCATATCCACAACTGGACAACACAATCTTGTTTGTCTGGGAATTCTTCATTGTAACCTCCACATCTGCTTACTAAACCATCATATGAGTCTATGTCGGGTCTTTCCCATACGATATCCCATATGCCACTCTTTTTGCTTGGGGACTTCATTCGTGAAATATCGGATCGTTAAATTGATATTCTCTGTAGCCTGTGATTCTTTAATAACTTATAACTTGCCTTAAAGTAATACCCTCTTAATAGAGACCACTTAATCGGTTGCATACATAAGATGCCACGTGTTCGCATCTAATATGCTCTGTCGCAGTAAACCTTTTATCTTCTAATCAATACGTTAACTCTAAGACTCATTTTTTTGATAACCTTTAAGGATTACTCTTTTCTGTCGCTTATTCTCTTACTATTTTATTGGTTTCTCCATAATTTCTCAATATTTTTTGTTACAGCCGTCCCCCGAGTTTTTCGACACGTGTTTTATTTGACTGAGGAGACCTTTTTTTGTTTGGTATTTCCTGATTCAAGGAGCTATATCATCTGATTAGTATATTTTGTTGACCATTGTCAACTCAAATTCGCTAATATTCTTGGTTTCATAACACATTCTTCTTCTTAACTCAGTAGTTACTTATTCTTACCTTTCTGTCGCTTATTCTCTTACTATTTGATTGTCTTAGCACTTTCTATCTTTATTGGCCACGGTTTTCCATCCTTCTATACTTTATTTCACGACTCTCAATCATTTCATACCTTTATTCTAGTGTTTCATTTACCTTTGCGTCGTTCTCTTACTACCAATATCACCTTTTATCCTTGTCTATACCCTCATAATATAACCTTTCCTATATCTAACTCCCTTTCACCTCTACTTTCTAACAGGAGTCTCACCAAGGGAAAATTTTATCTTTCGCACAAAGGGCTTCATTCCTAGCCCGCTAATCATTAAATTCTTTCAAGGTCATACTTAACTAATGATTCCCAGGTACATCATGTATATGTTCCCAAAAGGGAGGTATCACTACCTAACCGTACTATCCTTTAGTATTGTCTATGATGAGGATCGTGCTAAATCCTTGCTATATCCTAAGGTCCCACTTCCTTTGAAACTACTTCCATTGATGTCAATAGATCAATAACAGAAATAGGTACTTCTTAGAAGGATTCCATCACTGATGAAGGTTGAATAACATTACCTTATTCATTGTTATCTGGATTTCGGCCTCGTTACAATCTTCTATACTTTAGACATTGGGTACCTCCATCACCTTACTACTCCTATATTTCTAAGTCGATGCTTTATCTTTCTGGGCTTACATCGCTTTCTTCATATATAAAAGGAAGGCAATCGCTAATACTCTAAAATTTAAATAGAATACTCGCATATCTGGCATACTAATAATCTGATCAGAATCTTTCGTGGACTATCTTTGAATACGAATTACCCAAGGTCTTTCTATTTATTATCAAAACTGAAAATGGGTGAAGCAAAAGTTAGATTGGAATTTTCACAACCCAACTCTATTGCACGATCTAGGAGATGAAAGAACAGAAACCATCCCTAAATGGCCAACAACTTCTCGCTTATAAGTTTGGTGCACAACACCCATAAATAAGACTCTTCTAGACACGACTCACATATTCCCTAGGACAAACCTGCTATGATACCAAGTTTGTCACACCCCAAACTGGGGTGGGGGTGTATGGCCGGCACTCGGTGCCCTGCTGACCCGAGCGTACCATTTTGATGACCAATGACCTGTGCAAGAAGAACTTCCAGCCGACTAAGCCATACTAAGATATATCACCACAACAACTCTGGATAAGGGGATTAACCCAACACATATATACAATGGTACCTACAAGGTCACAACATGGTTTAACAAAAGATAACTTAGCCGACAAGGCTATACTCCCGTACTATACATACCAAAATAAGTCTATGAGCCTCTACGAGTAACTGAACTGACATATGGTCAAGACAGGGCCCCGACCTACCCTTACTGTACATAACTCTGCAAATTCTCCATACCTATATGACCATAAAGGTTTGGGAAAGTGAAGCACACTTATTGATGGCTAAATTCAACAGCTCCTACTGAGGTATCCTAGTAGAGTCCCTATTAGAACCTGAGGCATGAACATACCGCACCCCCGACAAAAGGAACGTTAGTACGAAATAATGTAATTAGTATGTAAAGCATGAATAATAATATGAATGTGTAAGATGTAAGGAAAACATATAAGCAATATGAAGTGAATAGTTGTAAGGAAAAGCATAAGAAACCTGGGGGCCACATGGGGCAAATAATGAAACTATGAAACTTAATATAACCTGTCTGGATAGGCTTTTACCGTATAAACAATCCTCATCTTATTATGCAAGGTATAACATATCAGTAACCTTGGGTATGGGTATGTATATGTAATGCAATATGCACACCAACTCATGTATATGTTGTAAAATGTGCAACCCGATCCATAATATGTATATGTTGACAAACATGCAACCCGATCCAATAAATGTATATGTTATGGAACGTGCAACCCGATCCAATAAATATATATATTGCAGAACATGTAACCCGATCCAATAAATGGATATTTTGTATGCATGATATCAATGCTAATGAAAGGGGACTCGGGGTGTGAACAACAAACTATGATAACAATGGCTCTTTGGCCTTCTTAAAGACTCATAAACTCTTGGATTCTATTCTTAGCACGATTCTTAGGTCGACTTGACCACTATATTTTAGAAGCTTCTTTCGAAGATTTATGATGCACTCAGTAACGCTATCCCTTTCTTTTAAAATGATAATCTTTTATATTTCATGCTTTTAAAATAAAGGGATAGCCTTACATACCTTATCCACAAAGCAGTACATCGTGTTGTGCGTTCTCGTACTCTTTATGACCAATTATCTATAACAAATAAAGGATCAATATCAACATCTATTCCATATTCAATAAGAAACCTTACTTAGGTATCATAGCGATCGCCTTGACTTAAAAAGGTTTTAGTCTTGTTTAATGAAAGGAGTATTCATGTAATTTGGCCTATGATTCTCTAAAACATACCCTCTTAGGTTTACAATACCAACAATCAGTATATTAATCAATTTCAACTCACAATTTCAATAAAACAGCCCATAACTCAACATATCACAACTTCATAGGTTTACGAGTTTCGGCTACAACAATCCCTTTACAACTTATTCTAAATCATCAATTAATCACAATTATACACGGAGTAGGATAAACATTACCTCAATGCATCAAAATCTTCTCAAATCCACAACTTGCCCCAATTCCTAGGGTTCCCAAACCCAATTCAATACGGAGAGATGATTTCTTCGATTACCGCGGGGATTATCAAGTTAATATTGTGTGATTTACCTTAGGGTTGGTCTTGGTATGTTATACTATGATTGAGATGGTTGGAGAGAGTCTATAAACTGAGTTTTGGGGAAAAATGAAGAGGAAAATATCAAGACTCGTATATAAGCCCGAAAAAAATCTCCACCACCATACTTCGACGGTACACTCGACGGACCGTCAAACTTTTGACAGTCTGTCAATCTTTCTCGTCAAACTTCCTAGAAGATCGATTACTCAGGATGGGTATTTGACAGTCCGTCAAAGTATTTAATGGTCCGTCATATTCCCCGTCAAGTTGCCCAATTTTCCATTTTCATTAAAACATACTTCCTTCGATCTGTTATCTTCCATATACTCCATAACTTCCGTAAACAAATTATAAACCTTAGTTATCTTTCATAAGGTCGTATCTCTTCCCGGGGCTCAAGTATCCATCGACAATGTGATGGAATGTGAACCTACGGGGTGTAACAATTGACAAATGTTTTAGTGGAATACGACCTACAAGTAAGAGACAATCCTTATATATTTGTTGTTACTACCTGACTTGTTTTACTTTAAGTTCCAAAGTTTACCATTTTTTATCCTCCTTTGGTGCATTATTTGTACTGATGTCCCTTTTGTCAGGGGCGCTGCATGTCATGCTGCAGGTCCAGGTTAGCAAGTGGAAGATTTGTGTGTAGATGCTCCAACTTATCATCAGAGTTTTGGTGAGCTCGACTCCCTCCTCGAATAGCCGAGTTGAGTCATTTGTGGTATAGTTATACATGCTAGTTGGGTAGGCCGGGGCCCTGTCCCGACCAAGTTGTTTGTCAAACTTAGAGGCTTTTGTAGACAGATGGACACCTATGGTCAGTAGTGTTATTTGATGTTGGGTTATACAGTTGAGGCCTCGTAGGCCCACATATCTATATACTTGTTTTGGGACTTTTTACTGCAGGTAATTGAACATAGTAAACTACTTGTATTGTCGAGTACACTACTTGTATAGAGGATGCATTAGGTGCTTATCCACCTCACCAAAGTTGGGGTGTGATAGAACTTGTTTCAAGGCATGAACGTATAAGTAACACAAAGGTTAGTAAACACACCTAAGTAGTGAATGATTTCATGCAATGATTAAAATCCAAGTGATGTGGCAAAAATACTTGTTAGTATTTATGAGACCATGACAGTTATGAGAGTATATGACATACAACTGAATGCACAAGATTGGGTAGAATATTTTATTCAATTTAGGAGCTTGGATGAACTAGAGAAACCTTTCTACACAATCATGAAGGGGTACTTACGTGATCTTAATCATCCCAATTCTAACTCGTTTCTCCCAAATTGATCTTTTCCTAAGGCCTTTGTGAAAATATCTGCTATTTGCCTTTCAGTAGAACAAAACTTGATTGAAATAAGAGCTTTTTCAACATTGTATCTCATGAAATTATATCTTATGTCAATGTGTTCGGTTCTCTTATGCTGCACGAGATTCTTTACAATGTTAATAACATTAGTGTTATCACAGAATATGGGAATGCAATAAATACTCATACCAAAGTCCTTTAATTTTGTTTGATCCATAACAACTGAGCACATTAGGATGCAGTTGCCATATATTATGCCTCAACAATTGATAAGGCTACTGAGTTATGCTTTTTGGTAGTTAGAAGACCAAACATGAACCAAGAAAGTGTGCCATACCTAAGGTGCTTTTCCTATCAACCAGATATCTGACATAGTCAGCATTTGCATAACCTACTAAGTTGAAATCGCTTGCTCTTGTATACCATAGGACAAGCTCACTTGTTCCCTTCAAGTATCGTAGGATTTTTTTCATAGCCTGTAGATGAGATTCCTTTGGATTTGATTTAAATCTTGCACAAAGTCACACACTAAACACTATGTCAAGTCTGCTGGCAGTGAGAGAAAGTAATGACCCAATCATGCCTCTATAAAGTTTCTTCTCAATAGGTGAACTAGATTAATCAAGATCCAGCTTTGTAGCAGTAGCAATTAGTGTTTCAATAGGCTTGGCATCTTCCATCTTGACACTTTTAAGGAGTTCCTTGACATATTTTTATTGGTGAATCATAATACGAGTTGAAGTTTGCTTGAGTTGCAAACCTAGAAAGAAGTTAAGTTCTCCCATCATACTCATCTCAAAATCATTTCCCATCATAGTAGAAAATGTCTTGGATAAGGATTCACTTGTGGCTCTAAAGATGGTGTTATCTACATAAACCTGCACAACTAGCAAATTCTTCCATTTGACCTTCAGAAATAGGGTATTATCAATGTCACCTCTTGTGTGGCCATATCCTAAGAGAAACTTCAAAAAACATCTCATACTAGGCTCTTGGTGCTTACTTAAGTCGATTGAGAGTTTTATCCAGATTGTAAACATGATCAAAATATTCTACATCTTCAAACCCAGGAGTTTGCTTCACATACACTTATTATTTCAAATACCTATTTAGGAATACACTTTTCACATCCATTTGATATAATGTAAATTCCATATGAGTAGTGAATGCTATTGTCATACCCTAAACAGGGGGGTGTGGCCGACACCCGATGCCGTACTAGCCCAAACGTACCACATAGAAGCATAACACATGGACCTACAAAAACCAGGGCCGACAAGGCCATAACAATAATGAATGTATGGAGGTATTACCAACATACACGGAGGGCTGATAAATCCACAATCTGGACGACTCAATAAGACGGGTAACAACCCAAATGTGATATATATACATACATATACAAGACCGAAAAGGTCATTGTACAAATCAACAAACTAACATCCAGGCTGGCAGGGCCCGTACAATACATATAGACAAATATAACAAGTGTACAAGCCTCTATGAGAGTATAACTATAAAATGGTCAGGACAAGGCCCTGACCTACCCATCATTTGTATAAACACAAAAGACTCGGCTCATGACCTCTGACTAGGTAGCCTCAGAAGAAGTGAAGCTTACCAACCAAAGGCTGAACTCACAAGCTCATACTGTAGAGGTCTATCTGTACATCTACCTGAACATGAAATATAAAATGCAGCGCCCCAAAAAAAAAAAGGGGTGTAGTACAAATAAAATGTATTGGTATGTAAGACATGAACAATAATATGGAAGAATAAGCTATAAAATAGGGTATAAGAAGCAACCTGATAGCCTGATAACATGTATGCCACTTAGGGCGAACGATGAAACTCTAAAACCCTTACTGATTATCAAGTACATATAGAACTATCCATCACCCACCGTTTATAGTTCGGTGGTAGTCATATATATATATATATATATATATATATATATCCAAGACCAAATAAATTATAGCTCGGTGGTAGTATTACATGTAGGAATGTATGTCGCCTAACAAATGGTATGTAATCAATGCATATATTTATGCCACATAGGGGCCATCGCCCATCAATTATAGCTCGGTGGTAAGTGTAACTCATATATATATATATATATATAGATCCAATATTGTTGGCTCTTTTTATTTTAGAAACATCTTACTTTACTCCTAGACGACATTTAGTCGATCTTACCGATAACCCTTTGAACATGCTTCATTTGGGAGACCAAGAAAGTACAATAAACTCAGAGTGACAACTGACAACCCAAACTAGACAGGACAACCCAAACTAGACAGGATATGATATACAACAGGAAGTTACTCTCAGCAGGGGACAATCAATTCATGAGTGAAATACACTTCTAAAACATGTTTTTTGAGAAAATGTTACATATGACTCATAATTCATGCTTTGAAAGAAATGATAGTCATTACTTACATGCGTTGCTAAGATAACAATGGCTTATGAACCTTCGTACATTCTATGAATGATTATCTATATAATATAGATGATTTGGATCAATATCGAATTAATAATCAAAGAATTGAATCTTACAACATTTCGTCACACTTATAGCGCATATAGCTTCGTCTTACTCTTCAATGGTAATCCAATACATTTACAACATTGATACCTCCTCTTCCTTACTCACACCATACTCAACATCATGAACATGTACAAGTCATAATTTCTATCCATGCAATACCTTAAGAATCTCTTCAAAACATTCCAACAATCATGTACAACAAGACTACACTTTAAACAACATCTCTAGCATCTATCTTGCGATTTTTCATTTCTACAACATAACCAAGACAAGATTTATCTCAAGCACAAGAAAGAGAACACGTTACATACCTTATTCAGAAATTTCAACTTGAAATCCACGCTTTTTGCAGCTCATAGAGCTTTTCTTCTTCACTTTCACAATGTTTTGGAGTTAAATCCTACTCAAATCACTTGAGATATATTATTAGGCCTTGAAGAACAATTAGAGGACTCTTAGGAGGGTTCAGAGACTTAATTTGGAAGAAATATAATGAAACACGAAGCTAGGATCGAGTTTATAAAACTTACTGCTAACAGTTCCAAATGCCCAAATAGGGAAGAAGAAGTGATATCTATTGATGAAATGCCATTGCATGGATCTCCCTCCATAGCTTCTATTCGTAGATGTGGATATTTTCGGGTGATTGAATATGACTCAACAAAATTAGTAAGCCTTAACCTTAGCGGCATACCACCGCCTCAATTTCACAGATAAAAAATGGTCCGTGAAATGTTTGACGGGCCATCAAATTGAGTCATGAAATGGCCCTCTCATAGATGACATTCTAGATAAGTTTAACGGTCTGATCATGACCAAAAAATGGTCCGTGAAACTTTTCACAGTACATGAAATGGTGCCACATAGTCGACTTTCCAACGAACTTATTTTCTTTGATTCATTTGACCCCGAAAGCTTTAGGTACTCTTAACACTTGTTTAAGATCTTACTTAACCTCATATGGATATTGTAACTTCACTAGATTATGCTAGCTAACTTATGATGACTTCGATGTTACGAGGTGTAACATCCCTCCTTCCTTAAGAACATTCATCCTCAAATGTTGGGGTAACATGGCTTAGAATTTAACTGTTACATTTTTCTAAAAATTTCGGTAGAGTTTCCCCTATAAATAGGACTATCCATACCTACCATACAACCAAAAAATATAACAAAGGCCTCACAGGGCTAAACAACAACATATGTGATATCTTATTAGCCTTACAAGACCATTTTCCTACTAAAGGTCAGTAAAGTTAGCCATAACTCACCTCAATTGCCAAGTCTTGTAGTTTGGGCCGTGTCTGTCACATCTGCACCAATATCAATGCCTATACAAGGTATTTAAGGTATGTTTAATATCATAAGATAGGGATAAGGAAATCTTATCGCATGAGGGTCAACATAAACCTGTTGTCTGAAATAAGTGAGGATATCTAGACCTCATGTCCTCTTCAGCCTCCCATGTGATCTCTTCGACATTATTGTTTCTCCATAGTACCTTAACAGAGACTACTTTCTTATTGAACAGCTTCTTTACTTGGCGATCAAGGATAGCAATTGAGACCTCTTCATAATATAGATCTTCTGAAGTCTGAACATCCTCTACAAGAGTAATACAAGAGGGATCTGCTATGTATTTCCGCAACATTGACACATGAAATACTGGATGGACTAACTCCAACTCTGCACGTAACTAAAGGTCATATGGTACTTTTACAACTCTCCAAATAACCTTGAATGGTCCGACGTACCTAGGGCTAAGCTTGCCCTTCTTATCGAATCTCATTGTGCCCTTCATAGCCAATACCTTTAGGAATACCTAATCATAAATGACAAACTCAAAATCTCAATGCCGAACATATAAATAGGACTTCCACTGACTCTGGGAAGTTAATAAATGATCCTTGATAAGTTTCACTTTCTCTACCGCTTGCTGCACCAAATTGAGGCTTAGTAACTCGACTTCTCCCACTTCAAACTAGCCAATTGGAGATATACACTTCCGCTCATACAGGGCCTCATACGGGGCCATTTTTATGTTGGAATTATAACTATTATTATAAGTAAACTCAATAAGCGGTAAGTTATCGTCCCAACTTCCTTTGATGTCCAACACAAAGGCTCGCAAGATGTCCTCGAGCATCTGAATAGTGCACTCCGCCGACCGTTTGTCTGTGGATGAAAGGCTGTACTAAAATTCACCTGAGTGCCCAAATCTATTTGAAAGGACTTTCAAAAGTTAGCTATGAACTAGGAACCTCTATAAAAAATAATATAAACCAAAATCATATGAAGTTGAACTATCTCCTTAACATACAATCTGGCGTAATCTTCTGCCATAAAAGTAGAAAATGTGTCAACTTCGTAAGCATTTCAACGATGACCCAAATAGAGTCGAGTTTTCGATAGGAATGAGGTTAGCCTGTAATGAAATTTATGTTAATCATTGTCCACTTCCACGTCGAAAACTTTATGTTCTGAATTAAGCCCCTAAACTTCTGATGCTCGATTTTAACTTGTTTACAATTCAGACATCGAGCTACATTTCTCTTCATATCATTCCACCAATAGACTTGTCGAAGATCATGGTACATCTTTGTTGAACTATGATGAATAGAATACCTGGACTGGTGAATCTCTGCCATAATCTACTCTAGGAGTTGTCCAATATTTGGCACACATAACCGGCCCTAGTATTTAAGAATGATGTCTTCCGTAATCTCTAGTATCAACTTCTTTTGCAGAGGAATTCCTCCTTTCATCTTAACGAACTCAGGATCATCAAACTGCTGTATTTCCACTTATGCTATTAAAGATGATTCTATGGTATTCTGAACTATAACACTTACATCACCAGTACCAAGTAAGCATACATTTAGACTGACTAATCGACACAAATCTTTGGTGATCTCCATCTTGTCAGCTCCAACATGGCTTAGACTACCCATGGACGTACGACTCAAAGAATTTTCTATAACGTTAGCCTTGCCGGGAGGGTATAAAATATCAACATCATTATCCTTCAATAGTTCAAGCCATTTTCTCTATCTCAGGTTCAACTCTTTCTGCCAGAATATATACTGCAAACTCTTATGATCGGTAAACAGATCAACATGAACTCCATATAGGTAATAACGCCATATCTTCAAGGCAAATACAATGGCCACTAACTCAAGATCATGAGTTGGATATTTCAACTTGTGCTTCCTCAACTGTCTCGAAGCATATGCAATAACTTTTCCATGCTGCATTAGGAAATAACCTACAACAACTCTAGAAGTATCACAACAAACAACATACCCCTCGGTACCTTCTGAAAGTGCCAAGAATGGTGCGGATGTCAACTTATTCTTTAACTCTTGGAAACTTTGTTCACACACCTCTGACTACTGGAACTTGGCTGCCTTATATGTAAGCTTCGTCAAAGGTGCGGAGATAGAGGAAAAGCCTTCCACAAACCTCCGGTAATACCTTGCCAAGGCTACTAAACTACGTACCTCGATAGGTCGTGGGCATAGGCCAGTTATTTATAGCCTATCTTCTGATTGTCCACTTTAATGCCTTCTGATGAAACTATATGTCCCAGAAAAGCAACTGAGCTCAACCAGAACTCGTATTTAGAGAACTTGGCATACAACTTACAATCCTGGAGCATTTCTAATACTTCTTACAAATAATCCGCATGATCTGCCTCCGTACGTGAATAAATCAAAATATCATCAATGAATACAATCACAAAGACATCCAAGAACGGCTTGAAAACCTAATTCATTAAGTCCATGAAGGCTATTGGTGCATTAGTAAGGCCAAAAGACATCACACAAAACTCAAAGTTACAATATCTTGTCGTGAAAGCTATCTTGGGTATATCTTTCACGTGTACCATTCACTGGTGATAGATAGATATCAAATCAATCTTCAAGAAGTACATGGCGCCCTGAAACTGATCAAATAAATCATCGATCCTCATAAGGGGATATTTATTCTTGATAAGAACCTTATTCAGTTACATATAGTCAATGCACATTCTCAAAGAACCGTATTTCGCGTGAACAAACAATACTAGTGCATCTCATGGTGAAGTACTAGGCCTTATAATGCCCTTTTCCAATAAGTCCTACAGATGTTCTTTCAAATCCCTTAGCATAGTAGGAGCCATTCTATAAGGAGTAATAAATATCGGCTGAGTATCTAGAAGCACATCAATGGTAAACTCAATTCCTCTTTCTGGAGGAATACCTGGAAGTTTATCCCAAAATACATTGGGAAACTCGTTCATAACTGGGACAGACTAAAGGGTTAGAGGTTCTACATTCGTATCTCAGACTCAGACTAGGTGATATATATAGCCCTTGAAAATCATCTTTCATGACTTAAGGTAGGAAATAAACCTACCTTTTGGCAATGCTAAATTACCCTTCCATTATAGGGCCTCCTCAATTAGGAAGCAGAACTTGACAGTCTTTGTTTGACAATTGACATTAGTATAATATGAGGCCAACCAATCCATACCCATAATGACGTCAAAATCAACCATTGGAAATTCTACTAGATCAACTGAAGTATGACAGTTACAAATTGTCACTATACAATACCAATAAACTTGTTTAGCCACAATCCTATAGACAATCAGCGTATCCACTTCATACGGCTTAGATAATAACTATGGCTCTATTCCAAACCTACTAGAAATGAAGGGAATAACAAAATACAAAGTAGACCAAGGATCTATCAATGCATAAACATCATAAGTGAAGACGAATAATATAGTTGTGACAACATCTGCAGACGACTCCAAGTCCTATCGACCTGATAGAGCATATATGCAGTTCTGACCACTACCCAAACTAGATACTATCCTTCTACCTCTTCCTCTACCTGCTAGGGTCTGTGGTCTATGGTCCACTACGTGGCAAACATATGCTCGATGAGAAAACTATTGTCAACTCAGTCGGCTGAGCCAAATGACTCATTTCTCTCTTCGGGTAGAATCACATAATGTGTCCAGGACACCCACATCAATAACATGCATTTGAAGCCTAGCGACACAGTACCGAATGTGTCCTACCACAATGGCAACAAGGCGGTAACAAAGGTCTCATCTAACTCGAACTATCTTGTCCCTAAAAACTAGAAGTCATTGAACTCTAACTTGGTCCAGACTATGCATATCTATCATATCTGGGCCCTTGAAACTGAGGTGGAGCACTATTCATAAACTAAGGTGGACGTCTATAGAATAACTTCAGTGAACTTCTAGATGTCTGTCCATATGACCCAGAAGATCTAGCCTTGTTACTCAACTCCCTCTCTGTATGTCTATCAGCTCAAAACTGGCACTTACGATCGTCGACATTTTGAGAATATGCATGTATTCAAAGGATATCCATATCCATATTCAGGGAAGCTGTCATACATTCACAAATCAAGTGTGGAGCAAGACCTGATACAAACCACTGCAATCGAGCACTCATAGTGTCCACAATAGCTGGAGTCTATCTAGCCAATGAATTAAACTGAAGGTTGTAGTTCCACATACTCATACCCCTCTGCTTGAGGTTGAAGAATAGCTCTACCATAGACTTTCATATCTCCATATGGAAGTAATGATCAAGGAAGGCATTTGAGAACTCCTCCCATAAGCCTGAGGTGCATCTAGATCTTTGGACTGCTCCTAATCCTCATAGCATAAGATAGCCATATCTCATAGTATGAAATATGCTAACTCAACTACCTCGGTATATGAAGCATGAATGACCCTCAATACCCTCTGCATCTGATCAATGAAGTCCTTAGGGTCTGCATCTAAGTCAATATCAGCAAACACTAGTAAGCGTAATCTGAGGAACTCTTGTACTCTAGAACACCCAACACCATCAGTAGACTCAACACTCATAGATGCCATTATCTTCCGCTTCAAAGAATCTACTATCTGTGCCAAAAACTGCACGACACTCGCTATACCCTGCTCAATAGACTTGGGTGGAGGAATTAGAGGGATTGAATTCTGAGGAGCTGGTGGCACTGTATCATGAGGAGCTAGAGGTATTGTATCTCCTTTGACCTTCTCTAATAGGGGTGACGTACGTGATATATGAGAATGAGACTCACCTTATGCCTCAAATCTATTTCCCTATTCAGGCGGGGCATTAATAGTACCTTCACTCCTATCTGCACTGGCTCATAACTAGCGATAGTCTTTCTAGTAACCGACATAACTGAAAAGGTATAAAGCATGAATTAGACTCAATCCTTATAACTCAACTCTATAGCAAGATCTATTAGGTGAAAGATCATCAACCATCCCTAAATGCCCGGTAGCCTCTCGTTTATAAGTATGGTGTACAACACACCCATAAATAAGACTTTACTAGATATGTTTTGTAGACTTCCTAGGACTGACCTACTCTGATACCAAGTTTGTCATACCCTAAACTAGAGGGTATGGGCCGACACCCGGTGTCGTATTGGCTCGAGCGTACCATATAGAAGCACAACACCAACACCTATAGAAACTAAGTCGATAAGGCCACAACAATCATGAACGTATAGAGGTATAACCAACATACATGTATAGGGCCAACAAGGCCATAATATGAAGTCACGTTACGTCATTTGGATGACTCAACAAGAAGGGTAACAACCCAAAAAAGATATATATACATACATATACAAGACCGTCAAAGTCATCGTACAAGTCAACAGACTAACATCCAGGCCGACATTGTTGTACAATATATCTAGACAAATACAACAGGTCTACAAGCCTCTATGAGAGTTTAACTGTGAAATGGTCAGGACATGGCCCTAACCTACCCATCATCTATATATACACAAAAGACTCGACTCACAACCTCTAACTGGGTAGCCTCGGAAGAAGTGAAGCTTACCAACCAATGGCTGAACTTATAAGCTCCTACTTTGGAGGTCTATCTGTACCTCTACCTGAACCTGCAGAATAAAATGCAACGCCCCCGAAAAAAGGGACGTCAGTAGGAATGAAATATACTGGTAAGTAAGGCATGAACAATAATATGGAAGCATGAGTTGTAAAATAGGGTATAGAACTATCCATTGCCCACCATTTATAGTTCGGTGGTAGTCATGTATATAAATCCACCGCCCAACTGATTATAGCTCGGTGGTTGTATTATATATAGGAATGTCTGTTGCCCAACCAGTTGTATTTAATCAATGCATATCTATGCCACATAGGGGAGATCTCCCACCGTTATAGATCGGTGGTAAGTGTAACTCATATGCATATATAGATATGACATTTTTGGCTCATTTTCTTTTCTAAACATCTTACTTTACTTCTAGACGACATTTAGTTGATCTTAGCGATAACTCTTTGGACGTGCTTCATTTGGAAGACCAAGAATGTACAATAAACTCAGAGTAACAGGTGAAAACCCAAACTAGACATGATATGTTATATAATATGAAGGAACTCTCGACAAGAGACAATCAATCATGAGTGAAATACACTTCTAAAATATGATTTTTGAGAAAACGTTACAAATGACTCGGTATGCTCATTTGTACGCTCTATGAATGATGGCTTAACTAAGACATACCTGCGTCGCTTAGCTAACAATGGCTTACGAACCTGTGTACGCTCTACGAACGATTATCTAAACAATATAGATGATTTGGATAAATATTGAATTAATAAACTAAGAATCCATTCATTATGACATTTCGTGAAACACTTAGAGCGCATATAACTTCGTCTTACTCTTTAATTGCAATCCAACACATATACAAAATTACTATCTTCTCTTTCTTTCTCACACCATACTCAACATCATGAACAACCAAGTCATAATTTCCAGCCATGGAATCTGTAATGACTCGTTCAATTATTTTTAGTTAAAGACCCTTAATTTACTATTTTACCTTCCCGTAGACTCTGTGTAGGGTTGGGAATGCGCGGGTATGGGTGGCATGGAGCCCGAGGTTCATTTATGTAATTTTCGGATGAAAAGCCCAAAATAGGAATCTTAAAGTTGAATAATTTGACTCAAAGTTGACTTTTGAGTATATGGGTTTATTTCTGGGTTCCATTGCTTCCGATGTCATTTATGACTTAGTCGAGTCATTGGTTTTCTTCCCGAGGCAATCAAATATACTTTGTTATATGGGAAATCTAAGAGTGTGTCTTATATCTGAGATATGGTAAATCTGAGAGTGTGTCTTATATCTGAGATATGGTAAATCTGAAAGCGTGAGTGAGTTTGTAGTACTATTTACCTTGGGTAACATGTTTGGTTTATATTTGGGGGGTTTCGAGAATGTTTTGGGTATTTGGTGGAAATGTTGAATTATTTTAAAGTTGTTGGTGTCTGGTGTCTGCACCAGCGAGTAGTGGGCTGCCTCTATGTATTCTCCTTTGCGGAGGTTGGCTCATAGAAGCGGGCCCTGAGTACTTGGTAAGTTTCTAAACATGTGAAGATTCCTCGCAGAGTCGAAGGCGCCTATGTGGAGTGATTTTTCACTTCTATGTTGATGCGAGGTGTCAAGTGACTGCACCTCAGCGAACCTTTTTTCTGCCGAAGCACGACCGCGCCTACAAAGTCGATTCCGCAAGAGCAAATTCGCTATTTCAGACAATTTTTTAAAAGCCCTAAAATGAATTCTTTTCTCCAAACTTTCCCTTAAGAGTAGAGCTCGGATAAGAGGGGGATTCTGAGTATTCCATCATGGTTCTTCTTTGGAGGTATAATTTGATCCCCTTTCAATTATTACTTATCAGTTAAGTCTTCTATCCTAGTGTAGAATTATATTTGGGGAAAGTGGTAGCCTAAGTTGTTCATGATAGAATAAAAGGTTAAGAATCTTGAATTTGGGGATTATGTAATGATTATATGATTTTGATATTGTAATCCAGTGCTGGGTAATGTTATATGATAATGTTGTGATGATTAATTTCGTATTAGAAACCCTTTTTGATTTGGGGAAAAATGCTAGGGTTTGAAATTGGGGTTTTTGTCTAATATTGCAATTAAGGATTCATTTGTGCTTAGATTTAAAATTAACTTAAGGATATAACTATTTAGTATATTATTATATTTTTTGAGTAATAAAGTTTAGATTTTTGCACTGTGGGCCCGGGGTTGATTTTGGGTGTCCTTTGGTTTGTTTAAGGACTAAGTCCTTGTGTGTGCATTAGCTTAGTTTTCATGTATAGTCTATACGTGTTAGACTATTATTACTACGAGGTGCTCTAAAAGGGGAAGGTCAGCACTAAAGATGGATTGTTCGTGGCTCCTGCTCTGCTTTGAGGTAGGCTACGATTTCTCTTTAGTAGACTTCGATAGAAGTGCGTAGTAGTTATTAATGTTTAGGGATATGGGGTATGTTTGGGTGAGTAGCAGTGTTGAACTATGTTAATGGGTCATATTGGGAATCAGCCTTAAGTTGATTTCGACTGCTATTATTTGGGCTTGTCGCCATTATGTGAGTTTGTCGCCATTGTTGATGTTTCTGTGTTTATTCATCATATTACTTTTGATATGATATCCTTATTTACGTGGATTATGTGTTAATGACTTTCTAAGAGAATGTGATATTCATTCCTTATATTTGATTGCATCTCATATATCCTGATTACTTGCCTTGTATTATCATTTGCATTCGTACACTCATGGTTTTGAGGATATTGAAATGAGAGTGGTATAAAAATATTGCGGTTCCAATGAGACCATGAAAAGAAAGAAAATAATATTATTAATAGATGTTGGCAATACTGAAATGATAATAATATTACAGATGGCTTAAGTTGCACGTCGCAATGGATATAATGATACACGGGGGAACGAGTTGCACGCTTGCAACAATTATTATTCAACCAAGATCTCGACTCTATAGAAAAATTTTGGTAGAGTATATGGACTTCGTGGGTCTCCCATGGGTGTGCAGTACATATAATTTGAACAACTGTATACTGGAGATAAATGGTACCTGGCATTTGCATTTATATTCATATCATACATATATTTACACATTGATTACCAGTTGATTGGTGGCCATGATTGGTCTTGGTCTTTGTGAATACTTGGATATTTAAATTTATTCAATTAAATCAGATTAGTTGCCATGATTGGTCTTTGTCTTTGTGCATACTTGGATAATTGGGTTGGTTCTATTGGATCAGATTGGTTGCCATGATTGGCCTTGCCTCTATGCTAATTTTTATAATTGGATTGATTGTTGTATTTGATTAGTTTACATGATTGGTCTTGTCTCCGTGAATTTGGTTCTATTGTTTACAATTTATGAGTCTAAGTATTCGATGTTAACTACGGTTGTCTTTGGGAACGCTAATATGTTAGGACTATCATCTAGATGAAAGGGAACTACGTGCGTTTGTGTGTTGTCTAATTAATTATTAGCATTACTGGTAATGAGTCTAGTAAGGAACTTGTGTGAAGTGTTGTTATTGTGATTGTGGACTTGTTTGCATGTGTGTGTAGAAGTTTCCTCCTTAATTAAAAGGTGTATGGCGTAGACTTCTACTTAGGGGATAATGTGGATGTTGAATGAACTAATGTGTGTCATACCGTAGTTGTGTAGAGTCTTAAGTCTAAGAATAATAAAGCAGTTAATGTCGTCATGGTTAGCATAAGTATAATACTCTTGGGCAACATACTTAAAAGGTTGTTGTGAACTAAGTGTCGACTTTCTTATTTGATGTGTTAAGTCGGGTAAGTGAGCTAAATTTGAGTATGGTTTAGATAGAGTTTCAAATTGGTGGCTATTGATAGTAAATTCCTTGTGTGTACCATATGAATTCAAGTGTATTTGGTTTGTTGATGAACTTCTGTGTGAATTAGGTGGCCTAGATAATTCATGAACTCTATGTGAATAAGGTGTCTTAGGTGACTATTGAATTGCTTAGAATATGACCTATTTGAGAGTTAACTTGATATTTATTTTTGTTACGTATCTTCCATCGTTGTCGGCCTATGATGCCTACGGGGGTACATTGTGTACTCGTGCTACACTTGCTGTATTCTTTTTAGATGCAGATACAATGCCCTCTACCAGTTTAAGACTTTATGGCTGAGTCTGGGTTGGGGGACTTCTAGTTATCGGGGTGAGAATGCCTCTACTCAACATGCTCGAATACTCATATCTCATTCCTATATTTTATTTATCCAATAGAAATGTTCATACATTCAGAGTTTGTTGTTTAGACATTTGGCTTATGTTAACCTCTTATCAGACTTGTATTGTTGACCAGATTCAAGGGAGTCATATTGTTGTTCTCAGACTTATCTTTCTGTATTTATATTATGATAACACAGTTTTATAAGTACTGTTAATTCCACATTCTTACTTATATTACATTGTTATTTGGGAGTGGTTCGCCTATCGGTGAGGATTATGTAGGTGCCACCATGATTTTTTAAAATGGGTCGTGTCAAATTTGGTATCAGAGCTTTAGGTTAAATGGTCTTAAATACAAGAGAAATGTCTAGTAGAATCTTGCCGACCAGTGCAGAGATGTATGTACTTATCTTCGAAAGGCTATGGACATTTAGGAAAATTCACTTTCTACATTCCTTTTGTGCTACTTCATTCAAATTGGTATCTGAAACTTCTTCATCCTATTATATTGCCGATTGTGGTAACACACTCTTAAAAAAATTCAAGCGTGAGTAGTTTGCTATAACATCGTGCGTTAGGGTGTATGATGTGATATCGTGGTACAGATGCGTGACCAAGTTTATTCTTTAACTATGATTTGAAGGTACAGTTGATTGGGGTTATGATTATGACTCCTCACTTCTGTGATATCCTTGGAAAGTGGGAATGATAATACAGAGGTGCAAGAAAAAGAAATTGGATGGATCAATCTCTGCTATATGAAATAAAAAAATTAGTATCTAACGTGCTCGTTAGGATAAGGTTGCAATATGTACAAGGGTGGATGTAGTATGAGGTTATGAGAAGTTTAGTTTGGCTTCGACTTGACAAATTGTAGTGGCAGAGTAAGAACTAAGGAGTGGTGAGTTCTTTCATGAAATAGCTATCTGTTCGAGATAAGGTGGCAATGTTACTTGTGATGAGTGAATATTAAGGGAATAGACAGTCACATTTCTTTACCTAAAGAGTGTGTTCGTAGGATCACTTGGAGTTTCAAAGTTAATGATAGAAGAGGATTGTTAAAACCACAAAGTTGTCAATTTGTGAATTATTCTGTAGTTACTAGCACAAAGTGAGTTTAAGGGATCATATATGAATTGGTACGTTGAACTACGTCATAGGCTATTGGGATCTAGTGATTGACTAATAGGAATGACTCTAACGCTGGATGAGTGTGGAGTTCTATTTAAGGGATTAGCGGGTGTTACATATAGTCTTGGATAAGCTTTGTGGGCATGGTATATAAAGGTTAATACTTGAGGGGTTCTATAACTATGGGTATAATGACTTTGGAGTTGACGAAAAGACAGGGAAAATTGCACGGTTAGTTGGATTTGTTATAGTTCGGCAAAATAAGGTAAGAGTTATTTTTTTCCACAGGCAAGCATCATATAAGACTCTCGAATAAGGTATTGGTCAATGGGGATATTTACGGTAATATATTGACGATCGTTTGATCTAATTTTAGTTGTGAAAAACTTTGGGTATCGATGATCGGGTCAGTGAACGCATGAACTAATATAGAAGATGGGTTATCTCGATTACAGATTTTATTGCAAGGGTATTTCAATGAAACTATATGAGGATGTTAGCCAGAGTGTACGTTCGGTAATTAAGCATCAACCTTCGGATTATAGACCAGTTGAGTGATGGTTTGGGTACTAAATGATTGTTCGTCAAAGTATCCAGAGTGGGTCGGTACCTTTTCTAGTGGTTGAATTTTATAAAGGATGGTACCTGGTATATGTCGTATAGGGAGGAGCTTCCAGTTAAACGTTCAAGTGAGGCGAGGTAAACTCTCTGTTGTGGGGTATGTAGTGTCCTCCTATTTCCAGGATCAGTTCAATTATTTTGCGAGGCCTATGATATTTCAATACGCTTTGGAGCAGGTTTGAGTAATGATCGGTTGTTAGTGGTGAACGTAATTGAAATGAGAGGTTGAAATGTAAGAATTTCGATAAATGCGTGGTTAATAAAATTTGGAATGAGTAAGGTGCCTCTTTGAGATAGGGAAAGATTTGGATTTGAAACAATGGAAATTCTTGGATTAGATGTGGATTATGACGGCATTATTTTCTCATCTTTTAGACCGGGTGAAATTATTTGGTACGCCACGACGATCGACTAAGCGTTATGACAAATGTTCCATGGGGTCTGCGATTAGCGACTGGTGGTAGACTATGTTGAAGCTTTCTTGATTATTAGCATGGATGAGTATTTCAGGTAATAAAGAACTTGGAAAAAATTGAGCAATGTAAGGTAAATAAAAGGTGAGGTTGATACGTCAGAAAATGGTAAGGGTGGTAAATAGCGAGATATGAGATATAGAGGTTCGATAGGTGTCCAGTGTGTGCGATTTAAGAGAGAGTACAAGGAAGATTTGAGGTATTTACAGTTCATGGGGTTCTATCAGACTCGCGTATTGGGTAGAAGTTGGGAAAACTTGAATAAGATAATCAAGGGTATAGTTCTTCGGTGCTAAATTGATGACATGGACATAATCCAGCTTTTGAGATCGTGGGTGACGACACGTGATTAATTGTTCATGAGAAAAGAGATGGAAGAGGTCATAACATTCTTGTTGAAAGCAGACTAGTTATTTTGGAATCAGGTTGGGTGACTATCGATGATTTAGAAATTGGGCATTTTATTCCGAGTTAGTTTTGTTCATTTAGGGGGCCGGGTGGTCCGTGCTTATATTATTTGGAGGACTTAGAGTATTCTAGTAAACCACTGATAAGGGTGCGTTGGATTTTAATTCGGAATGGAGGTATGAAAGTGTTACTAGTTCTTATTGAAGTTGCCAGTAGGATTGTTGATATTCTTTGGATGACAACGGCTTAGACAGTTCTAATGGTTTGCACAGGTACTTGGTATGCATTGAGGAGGTACAAATGGTTATGAGGAGTATTTAGTGTGATAAATTGATTTTCTACAGATTGGGCACGACAAGGTAATCAATAGGTATGATTATAGTATGGTGATTTGGAGATTCGAGAAAAACAATTGGGCTTGTGGCATGTTTCTATGTGTTTCTAAGGAATCTTGGTGCGAAGGACAACATTGATAGTTGAAAAGCAAAACTAGTAGAATCAGACTATGTTATCGGTATAGATTGGACTATGGTTGTGGCTATAACTAAGGGATGGTAGTTAATATTGCAATAATTATGGATTAAATCGAACACGTAAAGAGGTACAGTTGTGATAAAATTAGGGAATTCGAGCAGAGTCAGTTCGTACATTTGAGAATTAGCTGTGAAGGAAATTTTGGATATGAAGGAATATAAATTTAGGGTGTTGAAGTAAGTTAATAGTAGTTTAGACTAATTAAGTGAACAGGCGGTACCATCAATTTATTGTTGCCCATTGGGGCTTTCATGAGGTTATGATGGGGATTTCTTGGTTACTCATCGACTTCTGTACTTTTCTTGATTTATTCGAGGACGAACATTTGTTTAATTGGTATCTGATGTAACGATCTTATCGGTCATTTTTAGCTAAAGACCCTTAATTGACTATTTTACCTTCCCATAGACTCAGTGTGGGGTTGGTGATGTGTGCGGATGGGTGGCACGAAGCTCGAGGTTCATTTATATTATTTTCGGATGAAAAGACTAAAATAGGAATCTTAGAGTTGAATAGTTTCACTCAAAGTTGATTTTTGAGTATATGGGTTCATTTCCAAGTTTCGTCACTTCTGGTAATTCCGGAGGGTCATTTATGACTTAGTCGAGTCATTGGTTCGCTTCCTGAGGCAATCAGATGTACCCTGTGGCTTTATTTGTAAAATTGTAATACTTGGTTATTTGGGGCAATTCTTCAGAAAAATATGTCTTAGCTCGGGTATATAGGAAATCCGAGGGCGCGAGTGAGTTTTTAACGCTATTTACCTTATGCTAGTATGTTTGATTTGTATCGGGAAGGGGGGGGGGGTTCCGAGAACGTTTTAGGTGTTTAGTGGAAGTGTTGAGTTGGTTTAATATTCTTGGTGTCTGGTGTCCGCACCAGCGGGTGGTGGGCCACCTCTGCGGAGGTTGGCTCGTAGAAACGGGCCCTGAGTACTCTGTGAGTTTCCTCCCCTACAAAGATTCCTCAAAGAGGCGAAGGCACCTATGTGGAGTGATTTTCCGCTTCTGCATTGAGGTGAAGTGTCGGTGACTGCGCCTCAGTGGACCCCTTTCCCCCCAAAGGGAGACCGCATCTGCGGAGTCAATTCCACAAGAGAGGAATTGTTATTTCAGACAGTGTCACGACCTGAAATCACCTAGTCGTGCAGGCACCTACCATTTTCCACCCTGGTAGGTGAACCCGTCTCTAAATCCATAATTCAACAACCATGTACAATAAATCAATTATTAGGAATTCTAAACCATAAAAAAACGTGAGTACGGAAATGCAACAACACCCCCTAGGTTACCCGGACTATAAGTACAAGAGCAATATCTAGTAGTGTCTCTCGGAATGGTACGTAGACGTTCGTACGCATCTATGAGAGGTTATATGGCATTTAGGAAACTTCTCTTCTTTCTTCCTTGTTGTGCCACTTCGATCAAATTGATATATAGACGTGTCCAATTGGTATCTAGTTATGTCCCTGTGACGATGTTGTGTGAGTTGTCTCGTGTGTTAAGAACGGTGTGACGAGACGGATTCAGAAAATCTCCTTAGATTCATCAACTACCCTTTCCTTTAGGGAGTCTCGCTGAAACGAATACTTCTCGCACTTCCGGACTTGCACCCGCGAGTGGGGGGCCACTGGAGCAAAATAAAAGTTCACACCAAAAGCTGCTCCTACGGATCCATGTCCGCGGGAGCGCATCCATAAGAGTGAAGGGACGACCATATTCTTGGATCCGACATCCCTTTTGCATGAGACTTATGGAATAGTTTATGGCATCACAAATTCCGAATGACACCATCGGCCAACTCGTACACACCACGTTGGAATTTGAAGATCACCTCCCCTTCAACTCCCTCTCGGGTGCTCATTAGTTGGGAATCGTCCTTCAACTCCATTTTGGAAAGAAACCAAACGCCACTAAACTTACCCTAATAGTCATCTATCCTTGGCATAGGAGACTCGTTGTAGATTTCTCGGCCATCAATGCATACGCTCCAAGTTCCATTCTGTTTTGGCAACAATAAGGCAGAACTAAGGCCCTTTCGGTCATAGCTTTCGCCTAGCAAATCTTGTTCTTGGCCTTGCAATTCTTTGGTTCCTTCCGGATGGCATCCATAGTCTTGGAGAGTAGGAAATGAACTTCTTGAAAATAAATCAAGAGCAAGTTCACTATTTTTCACCAGTAGTGTTCCGGATGCCATGTCATTAAAAAGTTCCTTCACGTCGGCATTTTCCACCGTGACTTCCACGGGGCCTTCCTTCCGCCCCAATGTAACTAGATGGCTCCCCTTCTTAAATTCTTCTTCTATATTTTGTGCATCAAGCAAGGGGGTCTCGGGTTCCTCTTGTTATTCAAGTAGTACGAGTACCTTAATAGCCAAGGAGAACCCACTCTCTCGATACTCTTATCCAAGCATGATCTTGAAGTGGGATGATCTTAATAACAGTTTGAACTTCAAGGTTTGTATTAGGGGTATTAAGGAAACCATTGTCTCGGATGGTATGAGCATAGGACGAAGCCGAGCCATGTAAGCTTCTTACCGCATATGCATTTGTACACTCGGGCCAATTTCGGATGGTTCCGACCGTGGGTAGATTAATATAGAGGCCCTCGGATAATCCCTTGCATTCTTGGATCCGACATCCCTTTTGCATGAGACTTATGGAATACTTTATGGCATCACAAATTGCGAATGACACCATCGGCCACCCGTACACACCACGATGGATTTTAAAGATCACCTCCCCTTCAACTCCCTCTCGGGTGCTCATTAGTTGGGAATCGTCCTTCAACTCCATTTTGGAATGAAAACAAACACCACTAAACTTACCCTAATAGTCATCTATCCTTGGCATAGGAGACTCGTTGTAGATTTCTCGGCCATCATTGCATACGCTCCACGTTCCATTCTGTTATGGCAACAATAAGGCAGAACTAAGGCCCTTTCGGTCATAGCTTTCGCCTAGCAAATCTTGTTCTTGGCCTTGCAATTCTTTGGTTCCTTCCGGATGGCATCCATAGTCTTGGAGAGTAGGAAATGAACTTCTTGAAAATAAATCAAGAGCAAGTTCACTATTTTTCACCAGTAGTGTTCCGGATGCCATGTCATTAAAAAGTTCCTTCACGTCGGCATTTTCCACCGTGACTTCCACGGGGCCTTCCTTCCGCCCCAATGTAACTAGATGGCTCCCCTTCTTAAATTCTTCTTCTATATTTTGTGCATCAAGCAAGGGGGTCTCGGGTTCCTCTTGTTATTCAAGTAGTACGAGTTCCTTAATAGCCAAGGAGAACCCACTCTCTCGATACTCTTATCCAAGCATGATCTTGAAGTGGGATGATCTTAATAACAGTTTGAACTTCAAGGTTTGTAATAGGGGTATTAAGGAAACCATTGTCTCGGATGGTATGCGCATAGGACGAAGCCGAGCCATGTAAGCTTCTTACCGCATATGCATTTGTACACTCGGGCCAATTTCGGATGGTTCCGACCGTGGGTAGATTAATATAGAGGCCCTCGGATAATCCCTTGCATTCTTGGATCCGACATCCCTTTTGCATGAGACTTATGGAATACTTTATGGCATCACAAATTGCGAATGACACCATCGGCCACCCGTACACACCACGATGGATTTTAAAGATCACCTCCCCTTCAACTCCCTCTCGGGTGCTCATTAGTTGGGAATCGTCCTTCAACTCCATTTTGGAATGAAAACAAACACCACTAAACTTACCCTAATAGCCATCTATCCTTGGCATAGGAGACTCGTTGTAGATTTCTCGGCCATCATTGCATACACTCCACGTTCCATTCTGTTTTGGCAACAATAAGGCAGAACTAGGGCCCTTTCGGTCATAGCCTTCGCCAAGCAAATCTTGTTCTTGCCTTGTAATTCTTTAATTCTTTCCAGATGGAATCCATAGTCTTGGTGAGTAGGAAATGAACTTCTAGAAAATAAATCAAGAGCAAGTTCACTATCTTTCTCCAGTAGTGTTCCGGATGCCATGTCATTAAAAAGTTCCTTCACGTCGGCATTTTCCACCGTGACTTCCACGGGGCCTTCCTTCCGCCCCAATGTAACTAGATGGCTCCCCTTCTTAAATTCTTCTTCTATATTTTGTGCATCAAGCAAGGGGGTCTCGGGTTCCTCTTGTTCTTCAAGTAGTACGAGTTCCTTAATAGCCAAGGAGAACCCACTCTCTCGATACTCTTATCCAAGCATGATCTTGAAGTGGGATGATCTTAATAACAGTTTGAACTTCAAGGTTTGTAATAGGGGTATTACGGAAACCATTGTCTCGGATGGTATGCGCATAGGACGAAGCCGAGCCATGTAAGCTTCTTACCGCATATGCATTTGTACACTCGGGCCAATTTCGGATGGTTCCGACCGTGGGTAGATTAATATAGAGGCCCTCGGATAATCCCTTGCATTCTTGGATCCGACATCCCTTTTGCATGAGACTTATGGAATACTTTATGGCATCACAAATTGCGAATGACACCATCGGCCACCCGTACACACCACGATGGATTTTAAAGATCACCTCCCCTTCAACTCCCTCTCGGGTGCTCATTAGTTGGGAATCGTCCTTCAACTCCATTTTGGAATGAAAACAAACACCACTAAACTTACCCTAATAGTCATCTATCCTTGGCATAGGAGACTCGTTGTAGATTTCTCGGCCATCATTGCATACACTCCACGTTCCATTCTGTTTTGGCAACAATAAGGCAGAACTAAGGCCCTTTCGGTCATAGCTTTCGCCTAGCAAATCTTGTTCTTGGCCTTGCAATTCTTTGGTTCTTTCCGGATGGCATCCATAGTCTTGGAGAGTAGGAAATGAACTTCTTGAAAATAAATCAAGAGCAAGTTCACTATCTTTCACCAGTAGTGTTCCGGATGCCATGTCATTAAAAAGTTCCTTCACGTCGGCATTTTCCACCGTGACTTCCACGGGGCCTTCCTTCCGCCCCAATGTAACTAGATGGCTCCCCTTCTTAAATTCTTCTTCTATATTTTGTGCATCAAGCAAGGGGGTCTCGGGTTCCTCTTGTTATTCAAGTAGTACGAGTACCTTAATAGCCAAGGAGAACCCACTCTCTCGATACTCTTATCCAAGCATGATCTTGAAGTGGGATGATCTTAATAACAGTTTGAACTTCAAGGTTTGTAATAGGGGTATTAAGGAAACCATTGTCTCGGATGGTATGCGCATAGGACGAAGCCGAGCCATGTAAGCTTCTTACCGCATATGCATTTGTACACTCGGGCCAATTTCGGATGGTTCCGACCGTGGGTAGATTAATATAGAGGCCCTCGGATAATACCTTGCATTCTTGGATCCGACATCCCTTTTGCATGAGACTTATGGAATACTTTATGGCATCACAAATTGCGAATGACACCATCGGCCACCCGTACACACCACGATGGATTTTAAAGATCACCTCCCCTTCAACTCCCTCTCGGGTGCTCATTAGTTGGGAATCGTCCTTCAACTCCATTTTGGAATGAAAACAAACACCACTAAACTTACCCTAATAGTCATCTATCCTTGGCATAGGAGACTCGTTGTAGATTTCTCGGCCATCATTGCATTCGCTCCACGTTCCATTCTGTTTTGGCAACAATAAGGCAGAACTAAGGCCCTTTCGGTCATAGCCTTCGCCTAGCAAATCTTGTTCTTGCCTTGCAATTCTTTGGTTCCTTCCAGATGGCATCCATAGTCTTGGTGAGTAGGAAATGAACTTCTAGAAAATATATCAAGAGCAAGTTCACTATCTTTCACCAGTAGTGTTTCGGATGCCATGTCATTAAAAAGTTCCTTCACGTCGGCATTTTCCACCGTGACATCCACGGGGCCTTCCTTCTGCCCCAATGTAACTAGATGGCTCCCCTTCTTAAATTCTTCTTCTATATTTTAT
Organism: Anisodus tanguticus; assembly: GCA_034509755.1. Lineage (NCBI taxonomy): Eukaryota > Viridiplantae > Streptophyta > Magnoliopsida > Solanales > Solanaceae > Anisodus > Anisodus tanguticus. The sequence goes on from CM067551.1 coordinate 25,453,071, forward strand.
GTATCAAGCAAGGGGGTCTCGGGTTCCTCTTGTTCTTCAAGTAGTACGAGTTCCTTACTAGTCAAGGAGAACCCACTCTTTCGATACTCTTATCCAAGCATGATCTTGAAGTGGGATGATCTTAATAACAGTTTGAACTTCAAGGTTTGTAATAGGGGTATTAAGGAAACCATTGTCTCGGATGGTATGCGCATAGGACGAAGCCGAGCCATGTAAGCTTCTTACCGCATATGCATTTGTACACTCGGGCCAATTTCGGATGGTTCCGACCGTGGGTAGATTAATATAGAGGCCCTCGGATAATCCCTTGCATTCTTGGATCCGACATCCCTTTTGCATGAGACTTATGGAATACTTTATGGCATCACAAATTGCGAATGACACCATCGGCCACCCGTACACACCACGATGGATTTTAAAGATCACCTCCCCTTCAACTCCCTCTCGGGTGCTCATTAGTTGGGAATCGTCCTTCAACTCCATTTTGGAATGAAAACAAACACCACTAAACTTACCCTAATAGTCATCTATCCTTGGCATAGGAGACTCGTTGTAGATTTCTCGGCCATCATTGCATACACTCCACGTTCCATTCTGTTATGGCAACAATAAGGCAGAACTAAGGCCCTTTCGGTCATAGCTTCGCCTAAGCAAATCTTGTTCTTGGCCTTGCAATTCTTTGGTTCCTTCCGGATGGCATCCATAGTCTTGGAGAGTAGGAAATGAACTTCTTGAAAATAAATCAAGAGCAAGTTCACTATTTTTCACCAGTAGTGTTCCGGATGCCATGTCATTAAAAAGTTCCTTCACGTCGGCATTTTCCACCGTGACTTCCACGGGGCCTTCCTTCCGCCCCAATGTAACTAGATGGCTCCCCTTCTTAAATTCTTCTTCTATATTTTGTGCATCAAGCAAGGGGGTCTCGGGTTCCTCTTGTTATTCAAGTAGTACGAGTACCTTAATAGCCAAGGAGAACCCACTCTCTCGATACTCTTATCCAAGCATGATCTTGAAGTAGGATGATCTTAATAACAGTTTGAACTTCAAGGTTTGTAATAGGGGTATTAAGGAAACCATTGTCTCGGATGGTATGCGCATAGGACGAAGCCGAGCCATGTAAGCTTCTTACCGCATATGCATTTGTACACTCGGGCCAATTTCGAATGGTTCCTACCGTGGGTAGATTAATAGAAAGGCCCTCGGGTAATACCTTGTATACTTGAATCCGACATCCCTTTTGCATGAGACTTATGGAATACTTTATGGCATTACAAATTGCGAATGACACCATCGGCCACCCGTACACACCACGATGGATTTTAAAGATCACCTCCCCTTCAACTCCCTCTTGGGTGCTCATTAGTTGGGAACCGTCCTTCAACTCAATTTTGGAAAGAAAACTAACACCACTAAACTTACCCAAATAGTCATCTATCCTTGGCATAGGAGACTCGTTGTAGATTTCTCGGCCATCATTGCATACGCTCCACATTCCATTCTGTTTTGCAACAATAAGGCAGAACTAAGGCCCTTTCGGTCATAGCCTTCGCCTAGCAAATCTTGTTCTTGCCTTGCAATTCTTTGGTTCCTTCCGATGGCATCCATAGTCTTGGTGAGTAGGAAATGAACTTCTAAAAAATAAATCAAGCAAGTTCACTATCTTTCACCGTAGTAGTGTTCCGGATGCCATGTCATTAAAAAGTTCCTTCACGTCGGCATTTTCCACCGTGACTTCCACGGGGCCTTCCTTCCGCCCCAATGTAACTAGACGGCTCCCCTTCTTAAATTCTTATTCTATATTTTGTGCATCAAGCAAGGGGGTCTCGGGTTCCTCTTGTTCTTCAAGTAGTACGAGTTCCTTAATAGCCAAGGAGAACCCACTCTTTCGATACTCTTATCCAAGCATGATCTTGAAGTGGGATGATCTTAATAACAGTTTGAACTTCAAGGTTTGTAATAGGGGTATTACGGAAACCATTGTCTCGGATGGTATGCGCATAGGACGAAGCCGAGCCATGTAAGCTTCTTACCGCATATGCATTTGTACACTCGGGCCAATTTCGGATGGTTCCGACCGTGGGTAGATTAATATAGAGGCCCTCGGATAATCCCTTGCATTCTTGGATCCGACATCCCTTTTGCATGAGACTTATGGAATACTTTATGGCATCACAAATTGCGAATGTCACCATCGGCCACCCGTACACACCACGATGGATTTTAAAGATCACCTCCCCTTCAACTCCCTCTCGGGTGCTCATTAGTTGGGAATCGTCCTTCAACTCCATTTTGGAATGAAAACAAACACCACTAAACTTACCCTAATAGCCATCTATCCTTGGCATAGGAGACTCGTTGTAGATTTCTCGGCCATCATTGCATACACTCCACGTTCCATTCTGTTTTGGCAACAATAAGGCAGAACTAGGGCCCTTTCGGTCATAGCCTTCGCCAAGCAAATCTTGTTCTTGCCTTGTAATTCTTTAATTCTTTCCAGATGGAATCCATAGTCTTGGTGAGTAGGAAATGAACTTCTAGAAAATAAATCAAGAGCAAGTTCACTATCTTTCACCAGTAGTGTTCCGGATGCCATGTCATTAAAAAGTTCCTTCACGTCGGCATTTTCCACCGTGACTTCCACGGGGCCTTCCTTCCGCCCCAATGTAACTAGATGGCTCCCCTTCTTAAATTCTTATTCTATATTTTGTGCATCAAGCAAGGGGGTCTCAGGTTCCTCTTGTTCTTCAAGTAGTACGAGTACCTTAATAGCCAAGGAGAACCCACTCTTTCGATACTCTTCTACAAGCATGATCTTGAAGTGGGACGATCCCAATAACATTTTGAACTTCAAGGTTTGTAATAGGGGTAGTAAGGAAACCATAGTCTCGGATGGTATGAGGATAGGACGAAGCCGAGCCATGTAAGCTTCTTACCGCATATGCATTTGTACACTCGGGCCAATTTCGGATGGTTCCAACCGTGGGTAGATTAATATAAAGAGGCCCTTGGATAATACCTTGTATTCTTGGATCCGACATCCCTTTTATATGAGACTTATGGAATAGTTTATGGCATCACAAATTGAATGACACCATCGGCCACTCGTACACACCACGTTGGATTTTGAAGATCACCTCCCCTTCAACTCCCTCTCGTGTGCTCATTAGTTGGAACCGTCCTTCAACTCCATTTTGGAAAGAAAACTAACGCCACTAAACTTACCCCAAATAGTCATCTATCCTTGGCATAGGAGACTCATTGTAGATTTCTCGGCCATCATTGCATACGCTCCACGTTCCATTCTGTTTTGGCAACAATAAGGCGAACTAAGGCCTTTCGGTCATAGCCTTCGCCTAGCAAATCTTGTTCTTGGCCTTGCAATTCTTTGGTTCCTTCCGAATGGCATCCATAGTCTTGGTGAGTAGGAAATGAACTTCTAGAAAATAAATCAAGAGCAAGTTCACTATCTTTCACCAGTAGTGTTCCGGATGCCATGTCATTAAAAAGTTCCTTCACGTCGGCATTTTCCACCGTGACTTCCACGGGGCCTTCCTTCCGCCCCAATGTAACTAGACGGCTCCCCTTCCTAAATTCTTATTCTATATTTTGTGCATCAATCAAGGGGGTCTCGGGTTCCTCTTATTCTTCAAGTAGTACGAGTTCTTTAATAGCCAAGCAGAACCCACTCTCTCGATACTCTTATCCAAGCATGATCTTGAAGTGGGACGATCTCAATAACAGTTTGAACTTCAAGGTTTGTAATAGGGGTAGTAAGGAAACCATTGTCTCGGATGGTATGTGCATAGGACGAAGCCGAGGCATGTAAGCTTCTTACCGCATATGCATTTGTACACTCGGGCCAATTTCGGATGGTTCCGACCGTGGGTAGATTAATATAGAGGCCCTCGGATAATACCTTGCATTCTTGGATCCGACATCCCTTTTGCATGAGACTTATGGAATAGTTTATGGCATCACAAATTCCGAATGACACCATCGGCCACTCGTACACACCACGTTGGATTTTGAAGATCACCTCCCCTTCAACTCCCTCTCGGGTGCTCATTAGTTGGGAACCGTCCTTCAACTCCATTTTGGAAAGAAAACTAACGCCACTAAACTTACCCTAATAGTCATCTATCCTTGGCATAGGAGACTCGTTGTAGATTTCTCGGCCATCATTGCATACACTCCACGTTCCATTCTGTTTTGGCAACAATAAGGCAGAACTAAGGCCCTTTCGGTCATAGCCTTCGCCTAGCAAATCTTGTTCTTGCCTTGCAATTCTTTGGTTCTTTCCAGATGGCATCCATAGTCTTGGTGAGTAGGAAATGAACTTCTAGAAAATAAATCAAGAGCAAGTTCACTATCTTTCACCAGTAGTGTTCCGGATGCCATGTCATTAAAAAGTTCCTTCACGTCGGCATTTTCCACCGTGACTTCCACGGGGCCTTCCTTCCGCCCCAATGTAACTAGACGGCTCCCCTTCTTAAATTCTTATTCTATATTTTGTGCATCAAGCAAGGGGGTCTCGGGTTCCTCTTGTTCTTCAAGTAGTACGAGTACCTTAATAGCCAAGGAGAACCCACTCTCTCGATACTCTTCTGCAAGCATGATCTTGAAGTTGGGACGATCCCAAAACATTTTCAACTTCAAGCTTTGTAATAAGGGCAGTAAGGAAACCATAGTCTCGGATGGTATGAGGATAGGACAAAGCCGAGCCATGTAAGCTTGTTACCGCATATGCATTTGTACACTCGGGCCAATTTCGGATGGTTCCAACCGTGGGTAGATTAATATAGAGGCCCTTGGATAATACCTTGTATTCTTGGATCCGACATCCCTTTTATATGAGACTTATGGATAGTTTATGGATCACAAATTCTGAATGACACCATCGGCCACACGTACACACCACGTTGGATTTTGAAGATCACCTCCACTTCAACTCACTCTCGTGTGCTCATTAGTTTGGAACCGTCCTTCAACTCCATTTTGGAAAGAAAACCTAACGCCACTAAACTTACCCTAATAGTCATCTATCCTTGGCATAGGAGACTCATTGTAGATTTCTCAGCCATCAATGCATACGCTCCAAGTTCCATTCTGTATTGGCAACAATAAGGCAGAACTAAGGCTCTTTCGGTCATAGCCTTCGCCTAGCAATTCTTGTTCTTGGCCTTGCAATTCTTTGGTTCCTTCCGAATGGCATCCATAGTCTTGGTGAGTTGGAAATGAACTTCTAGAAAATAAATCAAGAGCAAGTTCACTATCTTTCACCAGTAGTGTTCCGGATGCCATGTCATTAAAAAGTTCCTTCACGTCGGCATTTTCCACCGTGACTTCCACGGGGCCTTCCTTCCGCCCCAATGTAACTAGACGGCTCCCCTTCCTAAATTCTTATTCTATATTTTGTGCATCAATCAAGGGGGTCTCGGGTTCCTCTTATTCTTCAAGTAGTACGAGTTCTTTAATAGCCAAGCAGAACCCACTCTCTCGATACTCTTATCCAAGCATGATCTTGAAGTGGGACGATCTCAATAACAGTTTGAACTTCAAGGTTTGTAATAGGGGTAGTAAGGAAACCATAGTCTCGGATGGTATGCGGATAGGACAAAGCCGAGCCATGTAAGCTTCTTACCGCATATGCATTTGTACACTCGGGCCAATTTCGGATGGTTCCGACCGTGGGTAGATTAATATAAAGGCCCTCGGGTAATACCTTGTATTCTTGGATCCGACATCCCTTTTGCATGAGACTTATGGAATAGTTTATGGCATCACAAATTCCGAATGACACCATCGGCCACTCGTACACACCACGTTGGATTTTGAAGATCACCTCCCCTTCAACTCCCTCTCGGGTGCTCATTAGTTGGGAACCGTCCTTCAACTCCATTTTGGAAAGAAAACTAACGCCACTAAACTTACCCTAATAGTCATCTATCCTTGGCATAGGAGACTCGTTGTAGATTTCTCGGCCATCATTGCATACACTCCACGTTCCATTCTGTTTTGGCAACAATAAGGCAGAACTAAGGCCCTTTCGGTCATAGCCTTCGCCTAGCAAATCTTGTTCTTGCCTTGCAATTCTTTGGTTCTTTCCAGATGGCATCCATAGTCTTGGTGAGTAGGAAATGAACTTCTAGAAAATAAATCAAGAGCAAGTTCACTATCTTTCTCCAGTAGTGTTCCGGATGCCATGTCATTAAAAAGTTCCTTCACATCGGCATTTTCCACCGTGACTTCCACGGGGCCTTCCTTCCGCCCCAATGTAACTAGACGGCTCCCCTTCTTAAATTCTTATTCTATATTTTGTGCATCAAGCAAGGGGGTCTCAGGTTCCTCTTGTTCTTCAAGTAGTACGAGTACCTTAATAGCCAAGGAGAACCCACTCTTTCGATACTCTTCTGCAAGCATGATCTTGAAGTTGGACGATCCCAAAAACATTTTCAACTTCAAGCTTTGTAATAAGGGCAGTAAGGAAACCATAGTCTCGGATGGTATGAGGATAGGACAAAGCCGAGCCATGTAAGCTTGTTACCGCATATGCATTTGTACACTCGGGCCAATTTCGGATGGTTCCAACCGTGGGTAGATTAATATAGAGGCCCTTGGATAATACCTTGTATTCTTGGATCCGACATCCCTTTTATATGAGACTTATGGATAGTTTATGGATCACAAATTCCGAATGACACCATCGGCCACTCGTACACACCACGTTGGATTTTGAAGATCACCTCCCTTCAACTCCCTCTCGTGTGCTCATTAGTTGGGAACCGTCCTTTAACTCCATTTTGGAAAGAAACCTAACGCCACTCAACTTACCCCAATAGTCATCTATCCTTGGCATAGGAGACTCATTGTAGATTTCTCGGCCATCAATGCATACGCTCCAAGTTCCATTCTGTATTGGCAACAATAAGGCAGAACTAAGGCTCTTTCGGTCATAGCCTTCGCCTAGCAATTCTTGTTCTTGGCCTTGCAATTCTTTGGTTCCTTCCGAATGGCATCCATAGTCTTGGTGAGTTGGAAATGAACTTCTAGAAAATAAATCAAGAGCAAGTTCACTATCTTTCACCAGTAGTGTTCCGGATGCCATGTCATTAAAAAGTTCCTTCACGTCGGCATTTTCCACCGTGACTTCCACGGGGCCTTCCTTCCGCCCCAATGTAACTAGATGGCTCCCCTTCCTAAATTCTTATTCTATATTTTGTGCATCAATCAAGGGGGTCTCGGGTTCCTCTTATTCTTCAAGTAGTACGAGTTCTTTAATAGCCAAGCAGAACCCACTCTCTCGATACTCTTATCCAAGCATGATCTTGAAGTGGGACGATCTCAATAACAGTTTGAACTTCAAGGTTTGTAATAGGGGTAGTAAGGAAACCATAGTCTCGGATGGTATGCGGATAGGACAAAGCCGAGCCATGTAAGCTTCTTACCGCATATGCATTTGTACACTCGGGCCAATTTCGGATGGTTCCGACCGTGGGTAGATTAATATAAAGGCCCTCGGGTAATACCTTTAATTCTTGGATCCGACATCCCTTTTGCATGAGACTTATGGAATAGTTTATGGCATCACAAATTCCAAATGACACCATCGGCCACTCGTACACACCACGTTGGATTTTGAAGATCACCTCCCCTTCAACTCCCTCTCGGGTGCTCATTAGTTGGAAACCGTCCTTCAACTCCATTTTGGAATGAAAACAAACGCCACTAAACTTACCCTAATAGTCATCTATCCTTGGCATAGGAGACTCGTTGTAGATTTCTCGGCCATCATTGCATACACTCCACGTTCCATTCTGTTTTGGCAACAATAAGGCAGAACTAAGGCCCTTTCGGTCATAGCCTTCGCCTAGCAAATCTTGTTCTTGCCTTGCAATTCTTTGGTTCTTTCCAGATGGCATCCATAGTCTTGGTGAGTAGGAAATGAACTTCTAGAAAATAAATCAAGAGCAAGTTCACTATCTTTCTCCAGTAGTGTTCCGGATGCCATGTCATTAAAAAGTTCCTTCACATCGGCATTTTCCACCGTGACTTCCACGGGGCCTTCCTTCCGCCCCAATGTAACTAGACGGCTCCCCTTCTTAAATTCTTATTCTATATTTTGTGCATCAAGCAAGGGGGTCTCAGGTTCCTCTTGTTCTTCAAGTAGTACGAGTACCTTAATAGCCAAGGAGAACCCACTCTTTCGATACTCTTCTGCAAGCATGATCTTGAAGTGGGACGATCCCAATAACATTTTCAACTTCAAGCTTTGTAATAAGGGTAGTAAGGAAACCATAGTCTCGGATGGTATGAGGATAGGACGAAGCCGAGCCATGTAAGCTTGTTACCGCATATGCATTTGTACACTCGGGCCAATTTCGGATGGTTCCAACCGTGGGTAGATTAATATAGAGGCCCTTGGATAATACCTTGTATTCTTGGATCCGACATCCCTTTTATATGAGACTTATGGATAGTTTATGGCATCACAAATTCCGAATGACACCATCGGCCACTCGTACACACCACGTTGGATTTTGAAGATCACCTCCCCTTCAACTCCCTCTCGGGTGCTCATTAGTTGGGAACCGTCCTTCAACTCCATTTTGGAAAGAAAACTAACGCCACTAAACTTACCCTAATAGTCATCTATCCTTGAAATAGGAGACTCGTTGTATATTTCACGGCCATCAATACATACGCTCCAATTTTCATTCTGTTTTTCCATCAATAAGGCAGAACTAAGGCCCTTTCGGTCATAGCCTTCGCCTAGCAAATCTTGTTTTGGCCTTGCAATTCTTTGGTTCCTTCCGAATGGCATCCATAGTCTTGGTGAGTTGGAAATGAACTTCTAGAAAATAAATCAAGAGCAAGTTCACTATCTTTCACCAGTAGTGTTCCGGATGCCATGTCATTAAAAAGTTCCTTCACGTCGGCATTTTCCACCGTGACTTCCACGGGGCCTTCCTTCCGCCCCAATGTAACTAGACGGCTCCCCTTCCTAAATTCTTATTCTATATTTTGTGCATCAATCAAGGGGGTCTCGGGTTCCTCTTATTCTTCAAGTAGTACGAGTTCTTTAATAGCCAAGCAGAACCCACTCTCTCGATACTCTTATCCAAGCATGATCTTGAAGTGGGACGATCTCAATAACAGTTTGAACTTCAAGGTTTGTAATAGGGGTAGTAAGGAAACCATAGTCTCGGATGGTATGCGCATAGGACAAAGCCGAGCCATGTAAGCTTCTTACCGCATATGCATTTGTACACTCGGGCCAATTTCGGATGGTTCCGACCGTGGGTAGATTAATATAGAGGCCCTCGGATAATACCTTGCATTCTTGGATCCGACATCCCTTTTGCATGAGACTTATGGAATAGTTTATGGCATCACAAATTCCAAATGACACCATCGGCCACTCGTACACACCACGTTGGATTTTGAAGATCACCTCCCCTTCAACTCCCTCTCGGGTGCTCATTAGTTGGGAACCGTCCTTCAACTCCATTTTGGAAAGAAAACTAACGCCACTAAACTTACCCTAATAGTCATCTATCCTTGGCATAGGAGACTCGTTGTAGATTTCTCGGCCATCATTGCATACACTCCACGTTCCATTCTGTTTTGGCAACAATAAGGCAGAACTAGGGCCCTTTCGGTCATAGCCTTCGCCAAGCAAATCTTGTTCTTGCCTTGTAATTCTTTGATTCTTTCCAGATGGAATCCATAGTCTTGGTGAGTAGGAAATGAACTTCTAGAAAATAAATCAAGAGCAAGTTCACTATCTTTCTCCAGTAGTGTTCCGGATGCCATGTCATTAAAAAGTTCCTTCACATCGGCATTTTCCACCGTGACTTCCACGGGGCCTTCCTTCCGCCCCAATGTAACTAGATGGCTCCCCTTCTTAAATTCTTCTTCTATATTTTGTGCATCAAGCAAGGGGGTCTCGGGTTCCTCTTGTTCTTCAAGTAGTACGAGTTCCTTAATAGCCAAGGAGAACCCACTCTTTCGATACTCTTATCCAAGCATGATCTTGAAGTGGGACGATCCCAATAACATTTTGAACTTCAAGGTTTGTAATAGGGGTAGTAAGGAAACCATTGTCTCGGATGGTATGAGCATAGGACGAAGCCGAGCCATGTAAGCTTCTTACGCATATATGCATTTGTACACTCGGGCCAATTTCGGATGGTTCCAACCGTGGGTAGATTAATATAGAGGCCCTCGGGATAATACCTTGCATTCTTGGATCCGACATCCCTTTTGCATGAGACTTATGGAATAGTTTATGGCATCACAAATTCCGAATGACACCATCGGCCACTCGTACACACCACGTTGGATTTTGAAGATCACCTCCCCTTCAACTCCCTCTCGGTGCTCATTAGTTGGGAACCGTCCTTCAACTCCATTTTGGAAAGAAAACTAACGCCACTAAACTTACCCTAATAGTCATCTATCCTTGGCATAGGAGACTCTTGTAGATTTCTCGGCCATCATTGCATACACTCCACGTTCCATTCTGTTTTGGCAACAATAAGGCAGAACTAAGGCCCTTTCGGTCATAGCCTTCGCCTAGCAAATCTTGTTCTTGGCCTTGCAATTCTTTGGTTCCTTCCGAATGGCATCCATAGTCTTGGTGAGTAGGAAATGAACTTCTAGAAAATAAATCAAGAGCAAGTTCACTATCTTTCACCAGTAGTGTTCCGGATGCCATGTCATTAAAAAGTTCCTTCACGTCGGCATTTTCCACCGTGACTTCCACGGGGCCTTCCTTCCGCCCCAATGTAACTAGACGGCTCCCCTTCTTAAATTCTTCTTCTATATTTTGTGCATCAATCAAGGGGGTCTCGGGTTCCTCTTGTTCTTCAAGTAGTACGAGTTCCTTAATAGCCAAGGAGAACCCACTCTTTCGATACTCTTATCCAAGCATGATCTTGAAGTGGGACGATCCCAATAACAGTTTGAACTTCAAGGTTTGTAATAGGGGTAGTAAGGAAACCATTGTCTCGGATGGTATGCGCATAGGACGAAGCCGAGCCATGTAAGCTTCTTACCGCATATGCATTTGTACACTCGGGCCAATTTCGGATGGTTCCAACCGTGGGTAGATTAATATAGAGGCCCTCGGATAATACCTTGCATTCTTGGATCCGACATCCCTTTTGCATGAGACTTATGGAATAGTTTATGGCATCACAAATTCCAAATGACACCATCGGCCACTCGTACACACCACGTTGGATTTTGAAGATCACCTCCCCTTCAACTCCTCTCGGGTGCTCATTAGTTGGGAACCGTCCTTCAACTCCATTTTGGAAAGAAAACTAATGCCACTAAACTTACCCTAATAGTCATCTATCCTTGGCATAGGAGACTCGTTGTAGATTTCTCGGCCATCATTGCATACACTCCACGTTCCATTCTGTTTTGGCAACAATAAGGCAGAACTAAGGCCCTTTCGGTCATAGCCTTCGCCTAGCAAATCTTGTTCTTGCCTTGCAATTCTTTGGTTCCTTCCGAATGGCATCCATAGTCTTGGTGAGTAGGAAATGAACTTCTAGAAAATAAATCAAGAGCAAGTTCACTATCTTTCACTAGTAGTGTTCCGGATGCCATGTCATTAAAAAGTTCCTTCACGTCGGCATTTTCCACCGTGACTTCCACGGGGCCTTCCTTCCGCCCCAATGTAACTAGATGGCTCCCCTTCTTAAATTCTTCTTCTATATTTTGTGCATCAAGCAAGGGGGTCTCGGGTTCCTCTTGTTCTTCAAGTAGTACGAGTTCCTTAATAGCCAAGGAGAACCCACTCTTTCGATACTCTTATCCAAGCATGATCTTGAAGTGGGACGATCCCAATAACAGTTTGAACTTCAAGGTTTGTAATAGGGGTAGTAAGGAAACCATTGTCTCGGATGGTATGCGCATAGGACGAAGCCGAGCCATGTAAGCTTCTTACCGCATATGCATTTGTACACTCGGGCCAATTTCGGATGGTTCCGACCGTGGGTAGATTAATATAGAGGCCCTCGGATAATACCTTGTATTCTTGGATCCGACATCCCTTTTGCATGAGACTTATGGAATAGTTTATGGCATCACAAATTCCAAATGACACCATCGGCCACTCGTACACACCACGTTGGATTTTGAAGATCACCTCCCCTTCAACTCCCTCTCGAGTGCTCATTAGTTGGGAACCGTCCTTCAACTCCATTTTGGAAAGAAAACTAACGCCACTAAACTTACCCTAATAGTCATCTATCCTTGGCATAGGAGACTCTTGTAGATTTCTCGGCCATCATTGCATACACTCCACGTTCCATTCTGTTTTGGCAACAATAAGGCGAAACTAAGGCCCTTTCGGTCATAGCCTTCGCCTAGCAAATCTTGTTCTTGCCTTGCAATTCTTTGGTTCCTTCCGAATGGCATCCATAGTCTTGGTGAGTAGGAAATGAACTTCTAGAAAATAAATCAAGAGCAAGTTCACTATCTTTCACTAGTAGTGTTCCGGATGCCATGTCATTAAAAAGTTCCTTCACGTCGGCATTTTCCACCGTGACTTCCACGGGGCCTTCCTTCCGCCCAATGTAACTAGATGGCTCCCCTTCTTAAATTCTTCTTCTATATTTTGTGCATCAAGCAAGGGGGTCTCGTTCCTCTTGTTCTTCAAGTAGTACGAGTTCCTTAATAGCCTAGCGAACCCACTCTTTCGATACTCTTATCCAAGCATGATCTTGAAGTGGGACGATCTCAATAACAGTTTGAACTTCAAGGTTTGTAATAGGGGTAGTAAGGAAACCATTGTCTCGGATGGTATGCGCATAGGACGAAGCCGAGCCATGTAAGCTTCTTACCGCATATGCATTTGTACACTCGGGCCAATTTCGGATGGTTCCAACCGTGGGTAGATTAATATAGAGGCCCTCGGATAATACCTTGCATTCTTGGATCCGACATCCCTTTTGCATGAGACTTATGGAATAGTTTATGGCATCACAAATTCCAAATGACACCATCGGCCACTCGTACACACCACGTTGGATTTTGAAGATCACCTCCCCTTCAACTCCTCTCTCGGTGCTCATTAGTTGGGAACCGTCCTTCAACTCCATTTTGGAAAGAAAACTAACGCCACTAAACTTACCCTAATAGTCATCTATCCTTGGCATAGGAGACTCTTGTAGATTTCTCGGCCATCATTGCATACACTCCACGTTCCATTCTGTTTTGGCAACAATAAGGCAGAACTAAGGCTCTTTCGGTCATAGCCTTCGCCTAGCAAATCTTGTTCTTGCCTTGCAATTCTTTGGTTCCTTCCGGATGGCATCCATAGTCTTGGTGAGTAGGAAATGAACTTCTAGAAAATAAATCAAGAGCAAGTTCACCATCTTTCACTAGTAGTGTTCCGGATGCCATGTCATTAAAAAGTTCCTTCACGTCGGCATTTTCCACCGTGACTTCCACGGGGCCTTCCTTCTGCCCCAATGTAACTAGATGGCTCCCCTTCTTAAATTCTTCTTCTATATTTTGTGCATCAAGCAAGGGGGTCTCGGGTTCCTCTTGTTCTTCAAGTAGTACGAGTTCCTTAATAGCCAAGGAGAACCCACTCTTTCGATACTCTTATCCAAGCATGATCTTGAAGTGGGACGATCTCAATAACAGTTTGAACTTCAAGGTTTGTAATAGGGGTAGTAAGGAAACCATTGTCTCGGATGGTATGCGCATAGGACGAAGCCGAGCCATGTAAGCTTCTTACCGCATATGCATTTGTACACTCGGGCCAATTTCGGATGGTTCCAACCGTGGGTAGATTAATATAGAGGCCCTCGGATAATACCTTGCATTCTTGGATCCGACATCCCTTTTGCATGAGACTTATGGAATAGTTTATGGCATCACAAATTCCAAATGACACCATCGGCCACTCGTACACACCACGTTGGATTTTGAAGATCACCTCCCCTTCAACTCTCTCTCGGGTGCTCATTAGTTGGGAACCGTCCTTCAACTCCATTTTGGAAAGAAAACTAACGCCACTAAACTTACCCTAATAGTCATCTATCCTTGGCATAGGAGACTCTTGTAGATTTCTCGGCCATCATTGCATACACTCCACGTTCCATTCTTGTTTTGGCAACAATAAGGCGAACTAAGGCCCTTTCGGTCATAGCCTTCGCCTAGCAAATCTTGTTCTTGCCTTGCAATTCTTTGGTTCCTTCCGAATGGCATCCATAGTCTTGGTGAGTAGGAAATGAACTTCTAGAAAATAAATCAAGAGCAAGTTCACCATCTTTCACTAGTAGTGTTCCGGATGCCATGTCATTAAAAAGTTCCTTCACGTCGGCATTTTCCACCGTGACTTCCACGGGTCCTTCCTTCCGCCCCAATGTAACTAGATGGCTCCCCTTCTTAAATTCTTCTTCTATATTTTGTGTATCAAGCAAGGGGGTCTCGGGTTCCTCTTGTTCTTCAAGTAGTACGAGTTCCTTAATAGCCTAGCAGAACCCACTCTTTCGATACTCTTATCCAAGCATGATCTTGAAGTGGGACGATCTCAATAACAGTTTGAACTTCAAGGTTTGTAATAGGGGTAGTAAGGAAACCATTGTCTCGGATGGTATGCTCATAGGACGAAAGCCGAGCCATGTAAGCTTCTTACCGCATATGCATTTGTACACTCGGGCCAATTTCGGATGGTTCCAACCGTGGGTAGATTAATATAGAGGCCCTCGGATAATACCTTGCATTCTTGGATCCGACATCCCTTTTGCATGAGACTTATGGAATAGTTTATGGCATCACAAATTCCAAATGACACCATCGGCCACTCGTACACACCACGTTGGATTTTGAAGATCACCTCCCCTTCAACTCCCTCTCGGGTGCTCATTAGTTGGGAACCGTCCTTCAACTCCATTTTGGAAAGAAAACTAACGCCACTAAACTTACCCTAATAGTCATCTATCCTTGGCATAGGAGACTCTTGTAGATTTCTCGGCCATCATTGCATACACTCCACGTTCCATTCTGTTTTGGCAACAATAAGGCAGAACTAAGGCCCTTTCGGTCATAGCCTTCGCCTAGCAAATTTTGTTCTTTCCTTGCAATTCTTTGGTAACTTCCAGATGGCATCCATAGTCTTGGTGAGTAGGAAATGAACTTCTAGAAAATAAATCAAGAGCAAGTTCACCATCTTTCACTAGTAGTGTTCCGGATGCCATGTCATTAAAAAGTTCCTTCACGTCGGCATTTTCCACCGTGACTTCCACGGGTCCTTCCTTCCGCCCCAATGTAACTAGATGGCTCCCCTGCTTAAATTCTTCTTCTATATTTTGTGTATCAAGCAAGGGGGTCTCGGGTTCCTCTTGTTCTTCAAGTAGTACGAGTTCCTTAATAGCCAAGGAGAACCCACTCTTTCGATACTCTTATCCAAGCATGATCTTGAAGTGGGACGATCTCAATAACAGTTTGAACTTCAAGGTTTGTAATAGGGGTAGTAAGGAAACCATTGTCTCGGATGGTATGCGCATAGGACGAAGCCGAGCCATGTAAGCTTCTTACCGCAAATGCATTTGTACACTCGGGCCAATTTCGGATGGTTCCGACCGTGGGTAGATTAATATAGAGGCCCTCGGATAATACCTTGCATTCTTGGATCCGACATCCCTTTTGCATGAGACTTATGGAATAGTTTATGGCATCACAAATTCCAAATGACACCATCGGCCACTCGTACACACCACGTTGGATTTTGAAGATCACCTCCCCTTCAACTCTCTCTCGGGTGCTCATTAGTTGGAAACCGTCCTTCAACTCCATTTTGGAAAGAAAACTAACGCCACTAAACTTACCCTAATAGTCATCTATCCTTGGCATAGGAGACTCTTGTAGATTTCTCGGCCATCATTGCATACACTCCACGTTCCATTCTGTTTTGGCAACAATAAGGCAGAACTAAGGCCCTTTCGATCATAGCCTTCGCCTAGCAAATCTTGTTCTTGCCTTGCAATTCTTTGGTTCATTCCGAATGGCATCCATAGTCTTGGTGAGTAGGAAATGAACTTCTAGAAAATAAATCAAGAGCAAGTTCACCATCTTTCACTAGTAGTGTTCCGGATGCCATGTCATTAAAAAGTTCCTTCACGTCGGCATTTTCCACCGTGACTTCCACGGGTCCTTCCTTCCGCCTCAATGTAACTAGATGGCTCCCCTTCTTAAATTCTTCTTCTATATTTTGTGTATCAAGCAAGGGGGTCTCGGGTTCCTCTTGTTCTTCAAGTAGTACGAGTTCCTTAATAGCCAAGGAGAACCCACTCTTTCGATACTCTTATCCAAGCATGATCTTGAAGTGGGACGATCTCAATAACAGTTTGAACTTCAAGGTTTGTAATAGGGGTAGTAAGGAAACCATTGTCTCGGATGGTATGCGCATAGGACGAAGTTGAGCCATGTAAGCTTCTTACCGCATATGCATTTGTACACTCGGGCCAATTTCGGATGGTTCCAACCGTGGGTAGATTAATATAGAGGCCCTCGGATAATACCTTGCATTCTTGGATCCGACATCCCTTTTGCATGAGACTTATGGAATAGTTTATGGCATCACAAATTCCAAATGACACCATCGGCCACTCGTACACACCACGTTGGATTTTGAAGATCACCTCCCCTTCAACTCTCTCTCGGGTGCTCATTAGTTGGAAACCGTCCTTCAACTCCATTTTGGAAAGAAAACTAATGCCACTAAACTTACCCTAATAGTCATCTATCCTTGGCATAGGAGACTCTTGTAGATTTCTCGGCCATCATTGCATACACTCCACGTTCCATTCTGTTTTGGCAACAATAAGGCGAACTAAGGCCCTTTCGGTCATAGCCTTCGCCTAGCAAATCTTGTTCTTGCCTTGCAATTCTTTGGTTCCTTCCGAATGGCATCCATAGTCTTGGTGAGTAGGAAATGAACTTCTAGAAAATAAATCAAGAGCAAGTTCACCATCTTTCACTAGTAGTGTTCCGGATGCCATGTCATTAAAAAGTTCCTTCACGTCGGCATTTTCCACCGTGACTTCCACGGGTCCTTCCTTCCGCCTCAATGTAACTAGATGGCTCCCCTTCTTAAATTCTTCTTCTATATTTTGTGTATCAAGCAAGGGGGTCTCGGGTTCCTCTTGTTCTTCAAGTAGTACGAGTTCCTTAATAGCCTAGTAGAACCCACTCTTTCGATACTCTTATCCAAGCATGATCTTGAAGTGGGACGATCCCAATAACAGTTTGACCTTCAAGGTTTGTAATAGGGTTAGTAAGGAAACTATAGTCTCGGATGGTATGCGCATAGGACGAAGCCGAGCCATGTAAGCTTCTTACCGCATATGCATTTGTACACTCGGGCCAATTTCGGATGGTTCCGACCGTGGGTAGATTAATACAGAGGCCCTCGGATAATACCATGTATTCTTGGATCCGACATCCCTTTTGCATGAGACTTATGGAATATATTATGGCATCACAAATTCCAAATGACACCATCGGCCACTCGTACACACCACGTTAGATTTTGAAGATCACCTCCCCTTCAACTCTCTCGGGTGCTCATTAGTTGGAAACCGTCCTTCAACTCCATTTTGGAAAGAAAACTAATGCCACTAAACTTACCCTAATAGTCATCTATCCTTGGCATAGGAGACTCTTGTAGATTTCTCGGCCATCATTGCATACACTCCACGTTCCATTCTGTTTTGGCAACAATAAGGCAGAACTAAGGCCCTTTCGGTCATAGCCTTCGCCTAGCAAATCTTGTTCTTGCCTTGCAATTCTTTGGTTCCTTCCGAATGGCATCCATAGTCTTGGTGAGTAGGAAATGAACTTCTAGAAAATAAATCAAGAGCAAGTTCACCATCTTTCACTAGTAGTGTTCCGGATGCCATGTCATTAAAAAGTTCCTTCACGTCGGCATTTTCCACCGTGACTTCCACGGGTCCTTCCTTCCGCCCCAATGTAACTAGATGGCTCCCCTTCTTAAATTCTTCTTCTATATTTTGTGTATCAAGCAAGGGGGTCTCGGGTTCCTCTTGTTCTTCAAGTAGTACGAGTTCCTTAATAGCCTAGTAGAGAACCCACTCTTTCGATACTCTTATCCAAGCATGATCTTGAAGTGGGACGATCTCAATAACAGTTTGAACTTCAAGGTTTGTAATAGGGGTAGTAAGGAAACCATTGTCTCGGATGGTATGCGCATAGGACGAAGTTGAGCCATGTAAGCTTCTTACCGCATATGCATTTGTACACTCGGGCCAATTTCGGATGGTTCCAACCGTGGGTAGATTAATATAGAGGCCCTCGGATAATACCTTGCATTCTTGGATCCGACATCCCTTTTGCATGAGACTTATGGAATAGTTTATGGCATCACAAATTCCAAATGACACCATCGGCCACTCGTACACACCACGTTGGATTTTGAAGATCACCTCCCCTTCAACTCTCTCTCGGGTGCTCATTAGTTGGAAACCGTCCTTCAACTCCATTTTGGAAAGAAAACTAATGCCACTAAACTTACCCTAATAGTCATCTATCCTTGGCATAGGAGACTCTTGTAGATTTCTCGGCCATCATTGCATACACTCCACGTTCCATTCTGTTTTGGCAACAATAAGGCGAGAACTAAGGCCCTTTCGGTCATAGCCTTCGCCTAGCAAATCTTGTTCTTGCCTTGCAATTCTATGGTTCCTTCCGAATGGCATCCATAGTCTTGGTGAGTAGGAAATGAACTTCTAGAAAATAAATCAAGAGCAAGTTCACCATCTTTCACTAGTAGTGTTCCGGATGCCATGTCATTAAAAAGTTCCTTCACGTCGGCATTTTCCACCGTGACTTCCACGGGTCCTTCCTTCCGCCTCAATGTAACTAGATGGCTCCCCTTCTTAAATTCTTCTTCTATATTTTGTGTATCAAGCAAGGGGGTCTCGGGTTCCTCTTGTTCTTCAAGTAGTACGAGTTCCTTAATAGCCTAGTAGAACCCACTCTTTCGATACTCTTATCCAAGCATGATCTTGAAGTGGGACGATCTCAATAACAGTTTGAACTTCAAGGTTTGTAATAGGGGTAGTAAGGAAACCATTGTCTCGGATGGTATGCGCATAGGACGAAGTTGAGCCATGTAAGTTCTTACCGCATATGCATTTGTACACTCGGGCCAATTTCGGATGGTTCCAACCGTGGGTAGATTAATATAGAGGCCCTCGGATAATACCATGTATTCTTGGATCCGACATCCCTTTTGCATGAGACTTATGGAATAGTTTATGGCATCACAAATTCCAAATGACACCATCGGCCACTCGTACACACCACGTTGGATTTTGAAGATCACCTCCCCTTCAACTCTCTCTCGGGTGCTCATTAGTTGGAAACCGTCCTTCAACTCCATTTTGGAAAGAAAACTAATGCCACTAAACTTACCCTAATAGTCATCTATCCTTGGCATAGGAGACTCTTGTAGATTTCTCGGCCATCATTGCATACACTCCACGTTCCATTCTGTTTTGGCAACAATAAGGCGAGAACTAAGGCCCTTTCGGTCATAGCCTTCGCCTAGCAAATCTTGTTCTTGCCTTGCAATTCTTTGGTTCCTTCCGGAATGGCATCCATAGTCTTGGTGAGTAGGAAATGAACTTCTAGAAAATAAATCAAGAGCAAGTTCACCATCTTTCACTAGTAGTGTTCCGGATGCCATGTCATTAAAAAGTTCCTTCACGTCGGCATTTTCCACCGTGACTTCCACGGGTCCTTCCTTCCGCCTCAATGTAACTAGATGGCTCCCCTTCTTAAATTCTTCTTCTATATTTTGTGTATCAAGCAAGGGGGTCTCGGGTTCCTCTTGTTCTTCAAGTAGTACGAGTTCCTTAATAGCCTAGGAGAACCCACTCTTTCGATACTCTTATCCAAGCATGATCTTGAAGTGGGACGATCTCAATAACAGTTTGAACTTCAAGGTTTGTAATAGGGGTAGTAAGGAAACCATTGTCTCGGATGGTATGCGCATAGGACGAAGTTGAGCCATGTAAGCTTCTTACCGCATATGCATTTGTACACTCGGGCCAATTTCGGATGGTTCCAACCGTGGGTAGATTAATATAGAGGCCCTCGGATAATACCTTGCATTCTTGGATCCGACATCCCTTTTGCATGAGACTTATGGAATAGTTTATGGCATCACAAATTCCAAATGACACCATCGGCCACTCGTACACACCACGTTGGATTTTGAAGATCACCTCCCCTTCAACTCTCTCTCGGGTGCTCATTAGTTGGAAACCGTCCTTCAACTCCATTTTGGAAAGAAAACTAATGCCACTAAACTTACCCTAATAGTCATCTATCCTTGGCATAGGAGACTCTTGTAGATTTCTCGGCCATCATTGCATACACTCCACGTTCCATTCTGTTTTGGCAACAATAAGGCAGAACTAAGGCCCTTTCGGTCATAGCCTTCGCCTAGCAAATCTTGTTCTTGCCTTGCAATTCTATGGTTCCTTCCGAATGGCATCCATAGTCTTGGTGAGTAGGAAATGAACTTCTAGAAAATAAATCAAGAGCAAGTTCACCATCTTTCACTAGTAGTGTTCCGGATGCCATGTCATTAAAAAGTTCCTTCACGTCGGCATTTTCCACCGTGACTTCCACGGGTCCTTCCTTCCGCCTCAATGTAACTAGATGGCTCCCCTTCTTAAATTCTTCTTCTATATTTTGTGTATCAAGCAAGGGGGTCTCGGGTTCCTCTTGTTCTTCAAGTAGTACGAGTTCCTTAATAGCCTAGTAGAACCCACTCTTTCGATACTCTTATCCAAGCATGATCTTGAAGTGGGACGATCTCAATAACAGTTTGAACTTCAAGGTTTGTAATAGGGGTAGTAAGGAAACCATTGTCTCGGATGGTATGCGCATAGGACGAAGTTGAGCCATGTAAGCTTCTTACCGCATATGCATTTGTACACTCGGGCCAATTTCGGATGGTTCCAACCGTGGGTAGATTAATATAGAGGCCCTCGGATAATACCTTGCATTCTTGGATCCGACATCCCTTTTGCATGAGACTTATGGAATAGTTTATGGCATCACAAATTCCAAATGACACCATCGGCCACTCGTACACACCACGTTGGATTTTGAAGATCACCTCCCCTTCAACTCTCTCTCGGGTGCTCATTAGTTGGAAACCGTCCTTCAACTCCATTTTGGAAAGAAAACTAATGCCACTAAACTTACCCTAATAGTCATCTATCCTTGGCATAGGAGACTCTTGTAGATTTCTCGGCCATCATTGCATACACTCCACGTTCCATTCTGTTTTGGCAACAATAAGGCGTAACTAAGGCCCTTTCGGTCATAGCCTTCGCCTAGCAAATCTTGTTCTTGCCTTGCAATTCTATGGTTCCTTCCGAATGGCATCCATAGTCTTGGTGAGTAGGAAATGAACTTCTAGAAAATAAATCAAGAGCAAGTTCACCATCTTTCACTAGTAGTGTTCCGGATGCCATGTCATTAAAAAGTTCCTTCACGTCGGCATTTTCCACCGTGACTTCCACGGGTCCTTCCTTCCGCCTCAATGTAACTAGATGGCTCCCCTTCTTAAATTCTTCTTCTATATTTTGTGTATCAAGCAAGGGGGTCTCGGGTTCCTCTTGTTCTTCAAGTAGTACGAGTTCCTTAATAGCCTAGTAGAACCCACTCTTTCGATACTCTTATCCAAGCATGATCTTGAAGTGGGACGATCTCAATAACAGTTTGAACTTCAAGGTTTGTAATAGGGGTAGTAAGGAAACCATTGTCTCGGATGGTATGCGCATAGGACGAAGTTGAGCCATGTAAGCTTCTTACCGCATATGCATTTGTACACTCGGGCCAATTTCGGATGGTTCCAACCGTGGGTAGATTAATATAGAGGCCCTCGGATAATACCTTGCATTCTTGGATCCGACATCCCTTTTGCATGAGACTTATGGAATAGTTTATGGCATCACAAATTCCAAATGACACCATCGGCCACTCGTACACACCACGTTGGATTTTGAAGATCACCTCCCCTTCAACTCTCTCTCGGGTGCTCATTAGTTGGAAACCGTCCTTCAACTCCATTTTGGAAAGAAAACTAATGCCACTAAACTTACCCTAATAGTCATCTATCCTTGGCATAGGAGACTCTTGTAGATTTCTCGGCCATCATTGCATACACTCCACGTTCCATTCTTTTTTTGGCAACAATAAGGCGAGAACTAAGGCCCTTTCGGTCATAGCCTTCGCCTAGCAAATCTTGTTCTTGCCTTGCAATTCTATGGTTCCTTCCGAATGGCATCCATAGTCTTGGTGAGTAGGAAATGAACTTCTAGAAAATAAATCAAGAGCAAGTTCACCATCTTTCACTAGTAGTGTTCCGGATGCCATGTCATTAAAAAGTTCCTTCACGTCGGCATTTTCCACCGTGACTTCCACGGGTCCTTCCTTCCGCCTCAATGTAACTAGATGGCTCCCCTTCTTAAATTCTTCTTCTATATTTTGTGTATCAAGCAAGGGGGTCTCGGGTTCCTCTTGTTCTTCAAGTAGTACGAGTTCCTTAATAGCCTAGTAGAACCCACTCTTTCGATACTCTTATCCAAGCATGATCTTGAAGTGGGACGATCTCAATAACAGTTTGAACTTCAAGGTTTGTAATAGGGGTAGTAAGGAAACCATTGTCTCGGATGGTATGCGCATAGGACGAAGTTGAGCCATGTAAGCTTCTTACCGCATATGCATTTGTACACTCGGGCCAATTTCGGATGGTTCCAACCGTGGGTAGATTAATATAGAGGCCCTCGGATAATACCTTGCATTCTTGGATCCGACATCCCTTTTGCATGAGACTTATGGAATAGTTTATGGCATCACAAATTCCAAATGACACCATCGGCCACTCGTACACACCACGTTGGATTTTGAAGATCACCTCCCCTTCAACTCTCTCTCGGGTGCTCATTAGTTGGAAACCGTCCTTCAACTCCATTTTGGAAAGAAAACTAATGCCACTAAACTTACCCTAATAGTCATCTATCCTTGGCATAGGAGACTCTTGTAGATTTCTCGGCCATCATTGCATACACTCCACGTTCCATTCTGTTTTGGCAACAATAAGGCGAACTAAGGCCCTTTCGGTCATAGCCTTCGCCTAGCAAATCTTGTTCTTGCCTTGCAATTCTATGGTTCCTTCCGAATGGCATCCATAGTCTTGGTGAGTAGGAAATGAACTTCTAGAAAATAAATCAAGAGCAAGTTCACCATCTTTCACTAGTAGTGTTCCGGATGCCATGTCATTAAAAAGTTCCTTCACGTCGGCATTTTCCACCGTGACTTCCACGGGTCCTTCCTTCCGCCTCAATGTAACTAGATGGCTCCCCTTCTTAAATTCTTCTTCTATATTTTGTGTATCAAGCAAGGGGGTCTCGGGTTCCTCTTGTTCTTCAAGTAGTACGAGTTCCTTAATAGCCTAGTAGAACCCACTCTTTCGATACTCTTATCCAAGCATGATCTTGAAGTGGGACGATCTCAATAACAGTTTGAACTTCAAGGTTTGTAATAGGGGTAGTAAGGAAACCATTGTCTCGGATGGTATGCGCATAGGACGAAGTTGAGCCATGTAAGCTTCTTACCGCATATGCATTTGTACACTCGGGCCAATTTCGGATGGTTCCAACCGTGGGTAGATTAATATAGAGGCCCTCGGATAATACCTTGCATTCTTGGATCCGACATCCCTTTTGCATGAGACTTATGGAATAGTTTATGGCATCACAAATTCCAAATGACACCATCGGCCACTCGTACACACCACGTTGGATTTTGAAGATCACCTCCCCTTCAACTCTCTCTCGGGTGCTCATTAGTTGGAAACCGTCCTTCAACTCCATTTTGGAAAGAAAACTAATGCCACTAAACTTACCCTAATAGTCATCTATCCTTGGCATAGGAGACTCTTGTAGATTTCTCGGCCATCATTGCATACACTCCACGTTCCATTCTGTTTTGGCAACAATAAGGCAGAACTAAGGCCCTTTCGGTCATAGCCTTCGCCTAGCAAATCTTGTTCTTGCCTTGCAATTCTATGGTTCCTTCCGAATGGCATCCATAGTCTTGGTGAGTAGGAAATGAACTTCTAGAAAATAAATCAAGAGCAAGTTCACCATCTTTCACTAGTAGTGTTCCGGATGCCATGTCATTAAAAAGTTCCTTCACGTCGGCATTTTCCACCGTGACTTCCACGGGTCCTTTCTTCCGCCTCAATGTAACTAGATGGCTCCCCTTCTTAAATTCTTCTTCTATATTTTGTGTATCATGCAAGGGGGTCTCGTGTTCCTCTTGTTCTTCAAGTAGTACGAGTTCCTTAATAGCCAAGGAGAACCCACTCTTTCGATACTCTTATCCAAGCATGATCTTGAAGTGGGACGATCTCAATAACAGTTTGAACTTCAAGGTTTGTAATAGGGGTAGTAAGGAAACCATTGTCTCGGATGGTATGCGCATAGGACGAAATTGAGCCATGTAAGCTTCTTACCGCATATGCATTTGTACACTCGGGCCAATTTCGGATGGTTCCAACCGTGGGTAGATTAATATAGAGGCCCTCGGATAATACCTTGCATTCTTGGATCCGACATCCCTTTTGCATGAGACTTATGGAATAGTTTATGGCATCACAAATTCCAAATGACACCATCGGCCACTCGTACACACCACGTTGGATTTTGAAGATCACCTCCCCTTCAACTCTCTCTCGGGTGCTCATTAGTTGGAAACCGTCCTTCAACTCCATTTTGGAAAGAAAACTAATGCCACTAAACTTACCCTAATAGTCATCTATCCTTGGCATAGGAGACTCTTGTAGATTTCTCGGCCATCATTGCATACACTCCACGTTCCATTCTGTTTTGGCAACAATAAGGCGAACTAAGGCCCTTTCGGTCATAGCCTTCGCCTAGCAAATCTTGTTCTTGCCTTGCAATTCTATGGTTCCTTCCGAATGGCATCCATAGTCTTGGTGAGTAGGAAATGAACTTCTAGAAAATAAATCAAGAGCAAGTTCACCATCTTTCACTAGTAGTGTTCCGGATGCCATGTCATTAAAAAGTTCCTTCACGTCGTCGCATTTTCCACCGTGACTTCCACGGGTCCTTCCTTCCGCCTCAATGTAACTAGATGGCTCCCCTTCTTAAATTCTTCTTCTATATTTTGTGTATCAAGCAAGGGGGTCTCGGGTTCCTCTTGTTCTTCAAGTAGTACGAGTTCCTTAATAGCCTAGTAGAACCCACTCTTTCGATACTCTTATCCAAGCATGATCTTGAAGTGGGACGATCTCAATAACAGTTTGAACTTCAAGGTTTGTAATAGGGGTAGTAAGGAAACCATTGTCTCGGATGGTATGCGCATAGGACGAAGTTGAGCCATGTAAGCTTCTTACCGCATATGCATTTGTACACTCGGGCCAATTTCGGATGGTTCCAACCGTGGGTAGATTAATATAGAGGCCCTCGGATAATACCTTGCATTCTTGGATCCGACATCCCTTTTGCATGAGACTTATGGAATAGTTTATGGCATCACAAATTCCAAATGACACCATCGGCCACTCGTACACACCACGTTGGATTTTGAAGATCACCTCCCCTTCAACTCTCTCTCGGGTGCTCATTAGTTGGAAACCGTCCTTCAACTCCATTTTGGAAAGAAAACTAATGCCACTAAACTTACCCTAATAGTCATCTATCCTTGGCATAGGAGACTCTTGTAGATTTCTCGGCCATCATTGCATACACTCCACGTTCCATTCTGTTTTGGCAACAATAAGGCGAGAACTAAGGCCCTTTCGGTCATAGCCTTCGCCTAGCAAATCTTGTTCTTGCCTTGCAATTCTATGGTTCCTTCCGAATGGCATCCATAGTCTTGGTGAGTAGGAAATGAACTTCTAGAAAATAAATCAAGAGCAAGTTCACCATCTTTCACTAGTAGTGTTCCGGATGCCATGTCATTAAAAAGTTCCTTCACGTCGGCATTTTCCACCGTGACTTCCACGGGTCCTTCCTTCCGCCTCAATGTAACTAGATGGCTCCCCTTCTTAAATTCTTCTTCTATATTTTGTGTATCAAGCAAGGGGGTCTCGGGTTCCTCTTGTTCTTCAAGTAGTACGAGTTCCTTAATAGCCTAGTAGAACCCACTCTTTCGATACTCTTATCCAAGCATGATCTTGAAGTGGGACGATCTCAATAACAGTTTGAACTTCAAGGTTTGTAATAGGGGTAGTAAGGAAACCATTGTCTCGGATGGTATGCGCATAGGACGAAGTTGAGCCATGTAAGCTTCTTACCGCATATGCATTTGTACACTCGGGCCAATTTCGGATGGTTCCAACCGTGGGTAGATTAATATAGAGGCCCTCGGATAATACCTTGCATTCTTGGATCCGACATCCCTTTTGCATGAGACTTATGGAATAGTTTATGGCATCACAAATTCCAAATGACACCATCGGCCACTCGTACACACCACGTTGGATTTTGAAGATCACCTCCCCTTCAACTCTCTCTCGGGTGCTCATTAGTTGGAAACCGTCCTTCAACTCCATTTTGGAAAGAAAACTAATGCCACTAAACTTACCCTAATAGTCATCTATCCTTGGCATAGGAGACTCTTGTAGATTTCTCGGCCATCATTGCATACACTCCACGTTCCATTCTGTTTTGGCAACAATAAGGCGAACTAAGGCCCTTTCGGTCATAGCCTTCGCCTAGCAAATCTTGTTCTTGCCTTGCAATTCTATGGTTCCTTCCGAATGGCATCCATAGTCTTGGTGAGTAGGAAATGAACTTCTAGAAAATAAATCAAGAGCAAGTTCACCATCTTTCACTAGTAGTGTTCCGGATGCCATGTCATTAAAAAGTTCCTTCACGTCGGCATTTTCCACCGTGACTTCCACGGGTCCTTCCTTCCGCCTCAATGTAACTAGATGGCTCCCCTTCTTAAATTCTTCTTCTATATTTTGTGTATCAAGCAAGGGGGTCTCGGGTTCCTCTTGTTCTTCAAGTAGTACGAGTTCCTTAATAGCCTAGTAGAACCCACTCTTTCGATACTCTTATCCAAGCATGATCTTGAAGTGGGACGATCTCAATAACAGTTTGAACTTCAAGGTTTGTAATAGGGGTAGTAAGGAAACCATTGTCTCGGATGGTATGCGCATAGGACGAAATTGAGCCATGTAAGCTTCTTACCGCATATGCATTTGTACACTCGGGCCAATTTCGGATGGTTCCAACCGTGGGTAGATTAATATAGAGGCCCTCGGATAATACCTTGCATTCTTGGATCCGACATCCCTTTTGCGTGAGACTTATGGAATAGTTTATGGCATCACAAATTCCAAATGACACCATCGGCCACTCGTACACACCACGTTGGATTTTGAAGATCACCTCCCCTTCAACTCCCTCTCGGGTGCTCATTAGTTGGGAACCGTCCTTCAACTCCATTTTGGAAAGAAAACTAACGCCACTAAACTTACCCTAATAGTCATCTATCCTTGGCATAGGAGACTCTTGTAGATTTCTCGGCCATCATTGCATACACTCCACGTTCCATTCTGTTTTGGCAACAATAAGGCGAGAACTAAGGCCCTTTCGGTCATAGCCTTCGCCTAGCAAATCTTGTTCTTGCCTTGCAATTCTATGGTTCCTTCCGAATGGCATCCATAGTCTTGGTGAGTAGGAAATGAACTTCTAGAAAATAAATCAAGAGCAAGTTCACCATCTTTCACTAGTAGTGTTCCGGATGCCATGTCATTAAAAAGTTCCTTCACGTCGGCATTTTCCACCGTGACTTCCACGGGTCCTTCCTTCCGCCTCAATGTAACTAGATGGCTCCCCTTCTTAAATTCTTCTTCTATATTTTGTGTATCAAGCAAGGGGGTCTCGGGTTCCTCTTGTTCTTCAAGTAGTACGAGTTCCTTAATAGCCTAGTAGAACCCACTCTTTCGATACTCTTATCCAAGCATGATCTTGAAGTGGGACGATCTCAATAACAATTTGAACTTCAAGGTTTGTAATAGGAGTAGTAAGGAAACCATTGTCTCGGATGGTATGCGCATAGGACGAAGTTGAGCCATGTAAGCTTCTTACCGCATATGCATTTGTACACTCGGGCCAATTTCGGATGGTTCCAACCGTGGGTAGATTAATATAGAGGCCCTCGGATAATACCTTGCATTCTTGGATCCGACATCCCTTTTGCATGAGACTTATGGAATAGTTTATGGCATCACAAATTCCAAATGACACCATCGGCCACTCGTACACACCACGTTGGATTTTGAAGATCACCTCCCCTTCAACTCTCTCTCGGGTGCTCATTAGTTGGAAACCGTCCTTCAACTCCATTTTGGAAAGAAAACTAATGCCACTAAACTTACCCTAATAGTCATCTATCCTTGGCATAGGAGACTCTTGTAGATTTCTCGGCCATCATTGCATACACTCCACGTTCCATTCTGTTTTGGCAACAATAAGGCGAGAACTAAGGCCCTTTCGGTCATAGCCTTCGCCTAGCAAATCTTGTTCTTGCCTTGCAATTCTATGGTTCCTTCCCGAATGGCATCCATAGTCTTGGTGAGTAGGAAATGAACTTCTAGAAAATAAATCAAGAGCAAGTTCACCATCTTTCACTAGTAGTGTTCCGGATGCCATGTCATTAAAAAGTTCCTTCACGTCGGCATTTTCCACCGTGACTTCCACGGGTCCTTTCTTCCGCCTCAATGTAACTAGATGGCTCCCCTTCTTAAATTCTTCTTCTATATTTTGTGTATCAAGCAAGGGGGTCTCGGGTTCCTCTTGTTCTTCAAGTAGTACGAGTTCCTTAATAGCCTAGTAGAACCCACTCTTTCGATACTCTTATCCAAGCATGATCTTGAAGTGGGACGATCTCAATAACAGTTTGAACTTCAAGGTTTGTAATAGGGGTAGTAAGGAAACCATTGTCTCGGATGGTATGCGCATAGGACGAAGTTGAGCCATGTAAGCTTCTTACCGCATATGCATTTGTACACTCGGGCCAATTTCGGATGGTTCCAACCGTGGGTAGATTAATATAGAGCCCTCGGATAATACCTTGCATTCTTGGATCCGACATCCCTTTTGCATGATACTTATGGAATAGTTTATGGCATCACAAATTCCAAATGACACCATCGGCCACTCGTACACACCACGTTGGATTTTGAAGATCACCTCCCCTTCAACTCTCTCTCGGGTGCTCATTAGTTGGAAACCGTCCTTCAACTCCATTTTGGAAAGAAAACTAATGCCACTAAACTTACCCTAATAGTCATCTATCCTTGGCATAGGAGACTCTTGTAGATTTCTCGGCCATCATTGCATACACTCCACGTTCCATTCTGTTTTGGCAACAATAAGGCGAGAACTAAGGCCCTTTCGGTCATAGCCTTCGCCTAGCAAATCTTGTTCTTGCCTTGCAATTCTATGGTTCCTTCCGAATGGCATCCATAGTCTTGGTGAGTAGGAAATGAACTTCTAGAAAATAAATCAAGAGCAAGTTCACCATCTTTCACTAGTAGTGTTCCGGATGCCATGTCATTAAAAAGTTCCTTCACGTCGGCATTTTCCACCGTGACTTCCACGGGTCCTTCCTTCCGCCTCAATGTAACTAGATGGCTCCCCTTCTTAAATTCTTCTTCTATATTTTGTGTATCAAGCAAGGGGGTCTCGGGTTCCTCTTGTTCTTCAAGTAGTACGAGTTCCTTAATAGCCTAGTAGAACCCACTCTTTCGATACTCTTATCCAAGCATGATCTTGAAGTGGGACGATCTCAATAACAATTTGAACTTCAAGGTTTGTAATAGGAGTAGTAAGGAAACCATTGTCTCGGATGGTATGCGCATAGGACGAAGTTGAGCCATGTAAGCTTCTTACCGCATATGCATTTGTACACTCGGGCCAATTTCGGATGGTTCCAACCGTGGGTAGATTAATATAGAGGCCCTCGGATAATACCTTGCATTCTTGGATCCGACATCCCTTTTGCATGAGACTTATGGAATAGTTTATGGCATCACAAATTCCAAATGACACCATCGGCCACTCGTACACACCACGTTGGATTTTGAAGATCACCTCCCCTTCAACTCTCTCTCGGGTGCTCATTAGTTGGAAACCGTCCTTCAACTCCATTTTGGAAAGAAAACTAATGCCACTAAACTTACCCTAATAGTCATCTATCCTTGGCATAGGAGACTCTTGTAGATTTCTCGGCCATCATTGCATACACTCCACGTTCCATTCTGTTTTGGCAACAATAAGGCGAACTAAGGCCCTTTCGGTCATAGCCTTCGCCTAGCAAATCTTGTTCTTGCCTTGCAATTCTATGGTTCCTTCCGAATGGCATCCATAGTCTTGGTGAGTAGGAAATGAACTTCTAGAAAATAAATCAAGAGCAAGTTCACCATCTTTCACTAGTAGTGTTCCGGATGCCATGTCATTAAAAAGTTCCTTCACGTCGGCATTTTCCACCGTGACTTCCACGGGTCCTTCCTTCCGCCTCAATGTAACTAGATGGCTCCCCTTCTTAAATTCTTCTTCTATATTTTGTGTATCAAGCAAGGGGGTCTCGGGTTCCTCTTGTTCTTCAAGTAGTACGAGTTCCTTAATAGCCTAGGAGAACCCACTCTTTCGATACTCTTATCCAAGCATGATCTTGAAGTGGGACGATCTCAATAACAGTTTGAACTTCAAGGTTTGTAATAGGGGTAGTAAGGAAACCATTGTCTCGGATGGTATGCGCATAGGACGAAGTTGAGCCATGTAAGCTTCTTACCGCATATGCATTTGTACACTCGGGCCAATTTCGGATGGTTCCAACCGTGGGTAGATTAATATAGAGGCCCTCGGATAATACCTTGCATTCTTGGATCCGACATCCCTTTTGCATGAGACTTATGGAATAGTTTATGGCATCACAAATTCCAAATGACACCATCGGCCACTCGTACACACCACGTTGGATTTTGAAGATCACCTCCCCTTTTTGTCTCTCTCGGGTGCTCATTAGTTGGAAAACGTCCTTCAACTCCATTTTGAAAAGAAAACTAATGCCACTAAACTTACCCTAATAGTCGTCTATCCTTGGCATAGGAGACTCTTGTAGATTTCTCGGCCATCATTGCATAGACTCCATGTTCCATTCTGTTTTGGCAACAATAAGGCGAACTAAGGCCCTTTCGGTCATAGCCTTCGCCTAGCAAATCTTGTTCTTGCCTTGCAATTCTATGGTTCCTTCCGAATGGCATCCATAGTCTTGGTGAGTAGGAAATGAACTTCTAGAAAATAAATCAAGAGCAAGTTCACCATCTTTCACTAGTAGTGTTCCGGATGCCATGTCATTAAAAAGTTCCTTCACGTCGGCATTTTCCACCGTGACTTCCACGGGTCCTTTCTTCCGCCTCAATGTAACTAGATGGCTCCCCTTCTTAAATTCTTCTTCTATATTTTGTGTATCAAGCAAGGGGGTCTCGGGTTCCTCTTGTTCTTCAAGTAGTACGAGTTCCTTAATAGCCTAGCGAACCCACTCTTTCGATACTCTTATCCAAGCATGATCTTGAAGTGGGACGATCTCAATAACAGTTTGAACTTCAAGGTTTGTAATAGGGGTAGTAAGGAAACCATAGTCTCGGATGGTATGCGGATAGGACGAAAGCCGAGCCATGTAAGCTTCTTACCGCATATGCATTTGTACACTCGGGCCAATTTCGGATGGTTCCAACCGTGGGTAGATTAATATAGAGGCCCTCGGATAATACCTTGCATTCTTGGATCCGACATCCCTTTTGCATGAGACTTATGGAATAGTTTATGGCATCACAAATTCCAAATGACACCATCGGCCACTCGTACACACCACGTTGGATTTTGAAGATCACCTCCCCTTCAACTCCCTCTCGGGTGCTCATTAGTTGGGAACCGTCCTTCAACTCCATTTTGGAAAGAAAACTAACGCCACTAAACTTACCCTAATAGTCATCTATCCTTGGCATAGGAGACTCTTGTAGATTTCTCGGCCATCATTGCATACACTCCACGTTCCATTCTGTTTTGGCAACAATAAGGCAGAACTAAGGCCCTTTCGGTCATAGCCTTCGCCTAGCAAATCTTGTTCTTGGCCTTGCAATTCTTTGGTTCCTTCCGGATGGCATCCATAGTCTTGGTGAGTAGGAAATGAACTTCTTGAAAATAAATCAAGAGCAAGTTCACCATCTTTCACTAGTAGTGTTCCGGATGCCATGTCATTAAAAATTTCCTTCACGTCGGCATTTTCCACCGTGACTTCCACGGGTCCTTCCTTCCGCCCCAATGTAACTAGATGGCTCCCCTTCTTAAATTCTTTTTCTATATTTTGTGTATCATGCAAGGGGGTCTCGGATTCCTCTTGTTCTTCAAGTAGTACGAGTTCCTTAATAGCCAAGGAGAACCCACTCTTTCGATACTCTTATCCAAGCATGATCTTGAAGTGGGACGATCTCAATAACAGTTTGAACTTCAAGGTTTGTAATAGGGGTAGTAAGGAAACCATTGTCTCGGATGGTATGCGCATAGGACGAAGTTGAGCCATGTAAGCTTCTTACCGCATATGCATTTGTACACTCGGGCCAATTTCGGATGGTTCCAACCGTGGGTAGATTAATATAGAGGCCCTCGGATAATACCTTGCATTCTTGGATCCGACATCCCTTTTGCATGAGACTTATGGAATAGTTTATGGCATCACAAATTCCAAATGACACCATCGGCCACTCGTACACACCACGTTGGATTTTGAAGATCACCTCCCCTTCAACTCTCTCTCGGGTGCTCATTAGTTGGAAACCGTCCTTCAACTCCATTTTGGAAAGAAAACTAATGCCACTAAACTTACCCTAATAGTCATCTATCCTTGGCATAGGAGACTCTTGTAGATTTCTCGGCCATCATTGCATACACTCCACGTTCCATTCTGTTTTGGCAACAATAAGGCGTAACTAAGGCCCTTTCGGTCATAGCCTTCGCCTAGCAAATCTTGTTCTTGCCTTGCAATTCTATGGTTCCTTCCGAATGGCATCCATAGTCTTGGTGAGTAGGAAATGAACTTCTAGAAAATAAATCAAGAGCAAGTTCACCATCTTTCACTAGTAGTGTTCCGGATGCCATGTCATTAAAAAGTTCCTTCACGTCGGCATTTTCCACCGTGACTTCCACGGGTCCTTTCCTTCCGCCTCAATGTAACTAGATGGCTCCCCTTCTTAAATTCTACTTCTATATTTTGTGTATCAAGCAAGGGGGTCTCGGGTTCCTCTTGTTCTTCAAGTAGTACGAGTTCCTTAATAGCCTAGTAGAACCCACTCTCTCGATACTCTTATCCAAGCATGATCTTGAAGTGGGACGATCTCAATAACAGTTTGAACTTCAAGGTTTGTAATAGGGATAGTAAGGAAACCATAGTCTCGGATGGTATGCGGATAGGACGAAGCCGAGCCATGTAAGCTTCTTACCGCATATGCATTTGTACACTCGGGCCAATTTCGGATGGTTCCAACCGTGGGTAGATTAATATAAAGGCCTCGGATAATACCTTGTATTCTTGGATCCGACATCCCTTTTGCATGAGACTTATGGAATAGTTTATGGCATCACAAATTCCAAATGACACCATCGGCCACTCGTACACACCACGTTGGATTTTGAAGATCACCTCCCCTTCAACTCTCTCTCGGGTGCTCATTAGTTGGGAACCGTCCTTCAACTCCATTTTGGAAAGAAAACTAACGCCACTAAACTTACCCTAATAGTCATCTATCCTTGGCATAGGAGACTCTTGTAGATTTCTCGGCCATCATTGCATACACTCCACGTTCCATTCTGTTTTGGCAACAATAAGGCGTAACTAAGGCCCTTTCGGTCATAGCCTTCGCCTAGCAAATCTTGTTCTTGCCTTGCAATTCTATGGTTCCTTCCGAATGGCATCCATAGTCTTGGTGAGTAGGAAATGAACTTCTAGAAAATAAATCAAGAGCAAGTTCACCATCTTTCACTAGTAGTGTTCCGGATGCCATGTCATTAAAAAGTTCCTTCACGTCGGCATTTTCCACCGTGACTTCCACGGGTCCTTCCTTCCGCCTCAATGTAACTAGATGGCTCCCCTTCTTAAATTCTTCTTCTATATTTTGTGTATCAAGCAAGGGGGTCTCGGGTTCCTCTTGTTCTTCAAGTAGTACGAGTTCCTTAATAGCCTAGGAGAACCCACTCTTTCGATACTCTTATCCAAGCATGATCTTGAAGTGGGACGATCTCAATAACAGTTTGAACTTCAAGGTTTGTAATAGGGGTAGTAAGGAAACCATTGTCTCGGATGGTATGCGCATAGGACGAAGTTGAGCCATGTAAGCTTCTTACCGCATATGCATTTGTACACTCGGGCCAATTTCGGATGGTTCCAACCGTGGGTAGATTAATATAGAGGCCCTCGGATAATACCTTGCATTCTTGGATCCGACATCCCTTTTGCATGAGACTTATGGAATAGTTTATGGCATCACAAATTCCAAATGACACCATCGGCCACTCGTACACACCACGTTGGATTTTGAAGATCACCTCCCCTTCAACTCTCTCTCGGGTGCTCATTAGTTGGAAACCGTCCTTCAACTCCATTTTGGAAAGAAAACTAATGCCACTAAACTTACCCTAATAGTCATCTATCCTTGGCATAGGAGACTCTTGTAGATTTCTCGGCCATCATTGCATACACTCCACGTTCCATTCTGTTTTGGCAACAATAAGGCGAACTAAGGCCCTTTCGGTCATAGCCTTCGCCTAGCAAATCTTGTTCTTGCCTTGCAATTCTATGGTTCCTTCCGAATGGCATCCATAGTCTTGGTGAGTAGGAAATGAACTTCTAGAAAATAAATCAAGAGCAAGTTCACCATCTTTCACTAGTAGTGTTCCGGATGCCATGTCATTAAAAAGTTCCTTCACGTCGGCATTTTCCACCGTGACTTCCACGGGTCCTTCCTTCCGCCTCAATGTAACTAGATGGCTCCCCTTCTTAAATTCTTCTTCTATATTTTGTGTATCAAGCAAGGGGGTCTCGGGTTCCTCTTGTTCTTCAAGTAGTACGAGTTCCTTAATAGCCTAGCAGAACCCACTCTCTCGATACTCTTATCCAAGCATGATCTTGAAGTGGGACGATCTCAATAACAGTTTGAACTTCAAGGTTTGTAATAGGGATAGTAAGGAAACCATAGTCTCGGATGGTATGCGGATAGGACGAAGCCGAGCCATGTAAGCTTCTTACCGCATATGCATTTGTACACTCGGGCCAATTTCGGATGGTTCCAACCGTGGGTAGATTAATATAGAGGCCCTCGGATAATACCTTGCATTCTTGGATCCGACATCCCTTTTGCATGAGACTTATGGAATAGTTTATGGCATCACAAATTCCAAATGACACCATCGGCCACTCGTACACACCACGTTGGATTTTGAAGATCACCTCCCCTTCAACTCTCTCTCGGGTGCTCATTAGTTGGGAACCGTCCTTCAACTCCATTTTGGAAAGAAAACTAACGCCACTAAACTTACCCTAATAGTCATCTATCCTTGGCATAGGAGACTCTTGTAGATTTCTCGGCCATCATTGCATACACTCCACGTTCCATTCTGTTTTGGCAACAATAAGGCGAACTAAGGCCCTTTCGGTCATAGCCTTCGCCTAGCAAATCTTGTTCTTGCCTTGCAATTCTTTGGTTCCTTCCGGATGGCATCCATAGTCTTGGTGAGTAGGAAATGAACTTCTAGAAAATAAATCAAGAGCAAGTTCACCATCTTTCACTAGTAGTGTTCCGGATGCCATGTCATTAAAAAGTTCCTTCACGTCGGCATTTTCCACCGTGACTTCCACGGGTCCTTCCTTCCGCCTCAATGTAACTAGATGGCTCCCCTTCTTAAATTCTTCTTCTATATTTTGTGTATCAAGCAAGGGGGTCTCGGGTTCCTCTTGTTCTTCAAGTAGTACGAGTTCCTTAATAGCCAAGGAGAACCCACTCTTTCGATACTCTTATCCAAGCATGATCTTGAAGTGGGACGATCTCAATAACAGTTTGAACTTCAAGGTTTGTAATAGGGGTAGTAAGGAAACCATTGTCTCGGATGGTATGCGCATAGGACGAAGTTGAGCCATGTAAGCTTCTTACCGCATATGCATTTGTACACTCGGGCCAATTTCGGATGGTTCCAACCGTGGGTAGATTAATATAGAGGCCCTCGGATAATACCTTGCATTCTTGGATCCGACATCCCTTTTGCATGAGACTTATGGAATAGTTTATGGCATCACAAATTCCAAATGACACCATCGGCCACTCGTACACACCACGTTGGATTTTGAAGATCACCTCCCCTTCAACTCCCTCTCGGGTGCTCATTAGTTGGGAACCGTCCTTCAACTCCATTTTGGAAAGAAAACTAATGCCACTAAACTTACCCTAATAGTCATCTATCCTTGGCATAGGAGACTCTTGTAGATTTCTCGGCCATCATTGCATACACTCCACGTTCCATTCTGTTTTGGCAACAATAAGGCGTAACTAAGGCCCTTTCGGTCATAGCCTTCGCCTAGCAAATCTTGTTCTTGCCTTGCAATTCTATGGTTCCTTCCGAATGGCATCCATAGTCTTGGTGAGTAGGAAATGAACTTCTAGAAA
The DNA here is from genome assembly GCA_034509755.1 of Anisodus tanguticus. Lineage (NCBI taxonomy): Eukaryota > Viridiplantae > Streptophyta > Magnoliopsida > Solanales > Solanaceae > Anisodus > Anisodus tanguticus. The sequence goes on from CM067551.1 coordinate 25,489,894, forward strand.
ATAAATCAAGAGCAAGTTCACCATCTTTCACTAGTAGTGTTCCGGATGCCATGTCATTAAAAAGTTCCTTCACGTCGGCATTTTCCACCGTGACTTCCACGGGTCCTTTCCTTCCGCCTCAATGTAACTAGATGGCTCCCCTTCTTAAATTCTTCTTCTATATTTTGTGTATCAAGCAAGGGGGTCTCGGGTTCCTCTTGTTCTTCAAGTAGTACGAGTTCCTTAATAGCCTAGCGAACCCACTCTCTCGATACTCTTATCCAAGCATGATCTTGAAGTGGGACGATCTCAATAACAGTTTGAACTTCAAGGTTTGTAATAGGGATAGTAAGGAAACCATAGTCTCGGATGGTATGCGGATAGGACGAAGCCGAGCCATGTAAGCTTCTTACCGCATATGCATTTGTACACTCGGGCCAATTTCGGATGGTTCCAACCGTGGGTAGATTAATATAGAGGCCCTCGGATAATACCTTGCATTCTTGGATCCGACATCCCTTTTGCATGAGACTTATGGAATAGTTTATGGCATCACAAATTCCAAATGACACCATCGGCCACTCGTACACACCACGTTGGATTTTGAAGATCACCTCCCCTTCAACTCTCTCTCGGGTGCTCATTAGTTGGGAACCGTCCTTCAACTCCATTTTGGAAAGAAAACTAACGCCACTAAACTTACCCTAATAGTCATCTATCCTTGGCATAGGAGACTCTTGTAGATTTCTCGGCCATCATTGCATACACTCCACGTTCCATTCTGTTTTGGCAACAATAAGGCGAACTAAGGCCCTTTCGGTCATAGCCTTCGCCTAGCAAATCTTGTTCTTGCCTTGCAATTCTTTGTTCCTTCCGAATGGCATCCATAGTCTTGGTGAGTAGGAAATGAACTTCTAGAAAATAAATCAAGAGCAAGTTCACCATCTTTCACTAGTAGTGTTCCGGATGCCATGTCATTAAAAATTTCCTTCACGTCGGCATTTTCCACCGTGACTTCCACGGGTCCTTCCTTCCGCCCAATGTAACTAGATGGCTCCCCTTCTTAAATTCTTCTTCTATATTTTGTGTATCAAGCAAGGGGGTCTCGGGTTCCTCTTGTTCTTCAAGTAGTACGAGTTCCTTAATAGCCAAGGAGAACCCACTCTTTCGATACTCTTATCCAAGCATGATCTTGAAGTGGGACGATCTCAATAACAGTTTGAACTTCAAGGTTTGTAATAGGGGTAGTAAGGAAACCATTGTCTCGGATGGTATGCGCATAGGACGAAGTTGAGCCATGTAAGCTTCTTACCGCATATGCATTTGTACACTCGGGCCAATTTCGGATGGTTCCAACCGTGGGTAGATTAATATAGAGGCCCTCGGATAATACCTTGCATTCTTGGATCCGACATCCCTTTTGCATGAGACTTATGGAATAGTTTATGGCATCACAAATTCCAAATGACACCATCGGCCACTCGTACACACCACGTTGGATTTTGAAGATCACCTCCCCTTCAACTCTCTCTCGGGTGCTCATTAGTTGGAAACCGTCCTTCAACTCCATTTTGGAAAGAAAACTAATGCCACTAAACTTACCCTAATAGTCATCTATCCTTGGCATAGGAGACTCTTGTAGATTTCTCGGCCATCATTGCATACACTCCACGTTCCATTCTGTTTTGGCAACAATAAGGCGTAACTAAGGCCCTTTCGGTCATAGCCTTCGCCTAGCAAATCTTGTTCTTGCCTTGCAATTCTATGGTTCCTTCCGAATGGCATCCATAGTCTTGGTGAGTAGGAAATGAACTTCTAGAAAATAAATCAAGAGCAAGTTCACCATCTTTCACTAGTAGTGTTCCGGATGCCATGTCATTAAAAAGTTCCTTCACGTCGGCATTTTCCACCGTGACTTCCACGGGTCCTTTCTTCCGCCTCAATGTAACTAGATGGCTCCCCTTCTTAAATTCTTCTTCTATATTTTGTGTATCAAGCAAGGGGGTCTCGGGTTCCTCTTGTTCTTCAAGTAGTACGAGTTCCTTAATAGCCTAGCAGAACCCACTCTCTTCGATACTCTTATCCAAGCATGATCTTGAAGTGGGACGATCTCAATAACAGTTTGAACTTCAAGGTTTGTAATAGGGATAGTAAGGAAACCATAGTCTCGGATGGTATGCGGATAGGACGAAGCCGAGCCATGTAAGCTTCTTACCGCATATGCATTTGTACACTCGGGCCAATTTCGGATGGTTCCAACCGTGGGTAGATTAATATAGAGGCCCTCGGATAATACCTTGCATTCTTGGATCCGACATCCCTTTTGCATGAGACTTATGGAATAGTTTATGGCATCACAAATTCCAAATGACACCATCGGCCACTCGTACACACCATGTTGGATTTTGAAGATCACCTCCCCTTCAACTCTCTCTCGGGTGCTCATTAGTTGGGAACCGTCCTTCAACTCCATTTTGGAAAGAAAACTAATGCCACTAAACTTACCCTAATAGTCATCTATCCTAGGCATAGGAGACACTTGTAGATTTCTCGGCCATCATTGCATACACTCCACGTTCCATTCTGTTTTGGCAACAATAAGGCGAACTAAGGCCCTTTCGGTCATAGCCTTCGCCTAGCAAATCTTGTTCTTGCCTTGCAATTCTATGGTTCCTTCCGAATGGCATCCATAGTCTTGGTGAGTAGGAAATGAACTTCTTGAAAATAAATCAAGAGCAAGTTCACCATCTCTTCACTAGTAGTGTTCCGGATGCCATGTCATTAAAAATTTCCTTCACGTCGGCATTTTCCACCGTGACTTCCACGGGTCCTTCCTTCCGCCTCAATGTAACTAGATGGCTCCCCTTTTAAATTCTTCTTCTATATTTTGTGTATCAAGCAAGGGGGTCTCGGGTTCCTCTTGTTCTTCAAGTAGTACGAGTTCCTTAATAGCCTAGGAGAACCCACTCTTCGATACTCTTATCCAAGCATGATCTTGAAGTGGGACGATCTCAATAACAGTTTGAACTTCAAGGTTTGTAATAGGGGTAGTAAGGAAACCATTGTCTCGGATGGTATGCGCATAGGACGAAAGCCGAGCCATGTAAGCTTCTTACCGCATATGCATTTGTACACTCGGGCCAATTTCGGATGGTTCCAACCGTGGGTAGATTAATATAGAGGCCCTCGGATAATACCTTGCATTCTTGGATCCGACATCCCTTTTGCATGAGACTTATGGAATAGTTTATGGCATCACAAATTCCAAATGACACCATCGGCCACTCGTACACACCACGTTGGATTTTGAAGATCACCTCCCCTTCAACTCTCTCTCGGGTGCTCATTAGTTGGAAACCGTCCTTCAACTCCATTTTGGAAAGAAAACTAATGCCACTAAACTTACCCTAATAGTCATCTATCCTTGGCATAGGAGACTCTTGTAGATTTCTCGGCCATCATTGCATACACTCCACGTTCCATTCTGTTTTGGCAACAATAAGGCGTAACTAAGGCCCTTTCGGTCATAGCCTTCGCCTAGCAAATCTTGTTCTTGCCTTGCAATTCTATGGTTCCTTCCGAATGGCATCCATAGTCTTGGTGAGTAGGAAATGAACTTCTAGAAAATAAATCAAGAGCAAGTTCACCATCTTTCACTAGTAGTGTTCCGGATGCCATGTCATTAAAAATTTCCTTCACGTCGGCATTTTCCACCGTGACTTCCACGGGTCCTTTCTTCCGCCTCAATGTAACTAGATGGCTCCCCTTCTTAAATTCTTCTTCTATATTTTGTGTATCAAGCAAGGGGGTCTCGGGTTCCTCTTGTTCTTCAAGTAGTACGAGTTCCTTAATAGCCTAGCGAAACCACTCTCTCGATACTCTTATCCAAGCATGATCTTGAAGTGGGACGATCTCAATAACAGTTTGAACTTCAAGGTTTGTAATAGGGATAGTAAGGAAACCATAGTCTCGGATGGTATGCGGATAGGAGAAAGCCGAGCCATGTAAGCTTCTTACCGCATATGCATTTGTACACTCGGGCCAATTTCGGATGGTTCCAACCGTGGGTAGATTAATATAGAGGCCCTCGGATAATACCTTGCATTCTTGGATCCGACATCCCTTTTGCATGAGACTTATGGAATAGTTTATGGCATCACAAATTCCAAATGACACCATCGGCCACTCGTACACACCACGTTGGATTTTGAAGATCACCTCCCCTTCAACTCTCTCTCGGGTGCTCATTAGTTGGGAAACCGTCCTTCAACTCCATTTTGGAAAGAAAACTAATGCCACTAAACTTACCCTAATAGTCATCTATCCTTGGCATAGGAGACTCTTGTAGATTTCTCGGCCATCATGCATACACTCCACGTTCCATTCTGTTTTGGCAACAATAAGGCGAACTAAGGCCCTTTCGGTCATAGCCTTCGCCTAGCAAATCTTGTTCTTGCCTTGCAATTCTATGGTTCCTTCCGAATGGCATCCATAGTCTTGGTGAGTAGGAAATGAACTTCTAGAAAATAAATCAAGAGCAAGTTCACCATCTTTCACTAGTAGTGTTCCGGATGCCATGTCATTAAAAAGTTCCTTCACGTCGGCATTTTCCACCGTGACTTCCACGGGTCCTTTCTTCCGCCTCAATGTAACTAGATGGCTCCCCTTCTTAAATTCTTCTTCTATATTTTGTGTATCAAGCAAGGGGGTCTCGGGTTCCTCTTGTTCTTCAAGTAGTACGAGTTCCTTAATAGCCTAGCAGAACCCACTCTCTCGATACTCTTATCCAAGCATGATCTTGAAGTGGGACGATCTCAATAACAGTTTGAACTTCAAGGTTTGTAATAGGGATAGTAAGGAAACCATAGTCTCGGATGGTATGCGCATAGGACGAAGTTGAGCCATGTAAGCTTCTTACCGCATATGCATTTGTACACTCGGGCCAATTTCGGATGGTTCCAACCGTGGGTAGATTAATATAGAGGCCCTCGGATAATACCTTGCATTCTTGGATCCGACATCCCTTTTGCATGAGACTTATGGAATAGTTTATGGCATCACAAATTCCAAATGACACCATCGGCCACTCGTACACACCACGTTGGATTTTGAAGATCACCTCCCCTTCAACTCTCTCTCGGGTGCTCATTAGTTGGAAACCGTCCTTCAACTCCATTTTGGAAAGAAAACTAATGCCACTAAACTTACCCTAATAGTCATCTATCCTTGGCATAGGAGACTCTTGTAGATTTCTCGGCCATCATTGCATACACTCCACGTTCCATTCTGTTTTGGCAACAATAAGGCGTAACTAAGGCCCTTTCGGTCATAGCCTTCGCCTAGCAAATCTTGTTCTTGCCTTGCAATTCTATGGTTCCTTCCGAATGGCATCCATAGTCTTGGTGAGTAGGAAATGAACTTCTAGAAAATAAATCAAGAGCAAGTTCACCATCTTTCACTAGTAGTGTTCCGGATGCCATGTCATTAAAAAGTTCCTTCACGTCGGCATTTTCCACCGTGACTTCCACGGGTCCTTTCTTCCGCCTCAATGTAACTAGATGGCTCCCCTTCTTAAATTCTTCTTCTATATTTTGTGTATCAAGCAAGGGGGTCTCGGGTTCCTCTTGTTCTTCAAGTAGTACGAGTTCCTTAATAGCCTAGCGAACCCACTCTCTCGATACTCTTATCCAAGCATGATCTTGAAGTGGGACGATCTCAATAACAGTTTGAACTTCAAGGTTTGTAATAGGGATAGTAAGGAAACCATAGTCTCGGATGGTATGCGGATAGGAGAAAGCCGAGCCATGTAAGCTTCTTACCGCATATGCATTTGTACACTCGGGCCAATTTCGGATGGTTCCAACCGTGGGTAGATTAATATAGAGGCCCTCGGATAATACCTTGCATTCTTGGATCCGACATCCCTTTTGCATGAGACTTATGGAATAGTTTATGGCATCACAAATTCCAAATGACACCATCGGCCACTCGTACACACCACGTTGGATTTTGAAGATCACCTCCCCTTCAACTCTCTCTCGGGTGCTCATTAGTTGGGAACCGTCCTTCAACTCCATTTTGGAAAGAAAACTAATGCCACTAAACTTACCCTAATAGTCATCTATCCTTGGCATAGGAGACTCTTGTAGATTTCTCGGCCATCATTGCATACACTCCACGTTCCATTCTGTTTTGGCAACAATAAGGCGAACTAAGGCCCTTTCGGTCATAGCCTTCGCCTAGCAAATCTTGTTCTTGCCTTGCAATTCTATGGTTCCTTCCGAATGGCATCCATAGTCTTGGTGAGTAGGAAATGAACTTCTAGAAAATAAATCAAGAGCAAGTTCACCATCTTTCACTAGTAGTAGTGTTCCGGATGCCATGTCATTAAAAATTTCCTTCACGTCGGCATTTTCCACCGTGACTTCCACGGGTCCTTTCTTCCGCCTCAATGTAACTAGATGGCTCCCCTTCTTAAATTCTTCTTCTATATTTTGTGTATCAAGCAAGGGGGTCTCGGGTTCCTCTTGTTCTTCAAGTAGTACGAGTTCCTTAATAGCCTAGCAGAACCCACTCTCTCGATACTCTTATCCAAGCATGATCTTGAAGTGGGACGATCTCAATAACAGTTTGAACTTCAAGGTTTGTAATAGGGATAGTAAGGAAACCATAGTCTCGGATGGTATGCGGATAGGACGAAGCCGAGCCATGTAAGCTTCTTACCGCATATGCATTTGTACACTCGGGCCAATTTCGGATGGTTCCAACCGTGGGTAGATTAATATAGAGGCCCTCGGATAATACCTTGCATTCTTGGATCCGACATCCCTTTTGCATGAGACTTATGGAATAGTTTATGGCATCACAAATTCCAAATGACACCATCGGCCACTCGTACACACCACGTTGGATTTTGAAGATCACCTCCCCTTCAACTCTCTCTCGGGTGCTCATTAGTTGGAAACCGTCCTTCAACTCCATTTTGGAAAGAAAACTAATGCCACTAAACTTACCCTAATAGTCATCTATCCTTGGCATAGGAGACTCTTGTAGATTTCTCGGCCATCATTGCATACACTCCACGTTCCATTCTGTTTTGGCAACAATAAGGCGAACTAAGGCCCTTTCGGTCATAGCCTTCGCCTAGCAAATCTTGTTCTTGCCTTGCAATTCTATGGTTCCTTCCGAATGGCATCCATAGTCTTGGTGAGTAGGAAATGAACTTCTAGAAAATAAATCAAGAGCAAGTTCACCATCTTTCACTAGTAGTGTTCCGGATGCCATGTCATTAAAAATTTCCTTCACGTCGGCATTTTCCACCGTGACTTCCACGGGTCCTTTCTTCCGCCTCAATGTAACTAGAGATGGCTCCCCTTCTTAAATTCTTCTTCTATATTTTGTGTATCAAGCAAGGGGGTCTCGGGTTCCTCTTGTTCTTCAAGTAGTACGAGTTCCTTAATAGCCTAGCAGAACCCACTCTCTCGATACTCTTATCCAAGCATGATCTTGAAGTGGGACGATCTCAATAACAGTTTGAACTTCAAGGTTTGTAATAGGGATAGTAAGGAAACCATAGTCTCGGATGGTATGCGGATAGGAGAAAGCCGAGCCATGTAAGCTTCTTACCGCATATGCATTTGTACACTCGGGCCAATTTCGGATGGTTCCAACCGTGGGTAGATTAATATAGAGGCCCTCGGATAATACCTTGCATTCTTGGATCCGACATCCCTTTTGCATGAGACTTATGGAATAGTTTATGGCATCACAAATTCCAAATGACACCATCGGCCACTCGTACACACCACGTTGGATTTTGAAGATCACCTCCCCTTCAACTCTCTCTCGGGTGCTCATTAGTTGGGAACCGTCCTTCAACTCCATTTTGGAAAGAAAACTAATGCCACTAAACTTACCCTAATAGTCATCTATCCTTGGCATAGGAGACTCTTGTAGATTTCTCGGCCATCATTGCATACACTCCACGTTCCATTCTGTTTTGGCAACAATAAGGCGAGAACTAAGGCCCTTTCGGTCATAGCCTTCGCCTAGCAAATCTTGTTCTTGCCTTGCAATTCTATGGTTCCTTCCGAATGGCATCCATAGTCTTGGTGAGTAGGAAATGAACTTCTAGAAAATAAATCAAGAGCAAGTTCACCATCTTTCACTAGTAGTGTTCCGGATGCCATGTCATTAAAAATTTCCTTCACGTCGGCATTTTCCACCGTGACTTCCACGGGTCCTTTCTTCCGCCTCAATGTAACTAGATGGCTCCCCTTCTTAAATTCTTCTTCTATATTTTGTGTATCAAGCAAGGGGGTCTCGGGTTCCTCTTGTTCTTCAAGTAGTACGAGTTCCTTAATAGCCTAAGCAGAACCCACTCTCTCGATACTCTTATCCAAGCATGATCTTGAAGTGGGACGATCTCAATAACAGTTTGAACTTCAAGGTTTGTAATAGGGATAGTAAGGAAACCATAGTCTCGGATGGTATGCGGATAGGAGAAAGCCGAGCCATGTAAGCTTCTTACCGCATATGCATTTGTACACTCGGGCCAATTTCGGATGGTTCCAACCGTGGGTAGATTAATATAGAGGCCCTCGGATAATACCTTGCATTCTTGGATCCGACATCCCTTTTGCATGAGACTTATGGAATAGTTTATGGCATCACAAATTCCAAATGACACCATCGGCCACTCGTACACACCACGTTGGATTTTGAAGATCACCTCCCCTTCAACTCTCTCTCGGGTGCTCATTAGTTGGGAACCGTCCTTCAACTCCATTTTGGAAAGAAAACTAATGCCACTAAACTTACCCTAATAGTCATCTATCCTTGGCATAGGAGACTCTTGTAGATTTCTCGGCCATCATTGCATACACTCCACGTTCCATTCTGTTTTGGCAACAATAAGGCGAACTAAGGCCCTTTCGGTCATAGCCTTCGCCTAGCAAATCTTGTTCTTGCCTTGCAATTCTATGGTTCCTTCCGAATGGCATCCATAGTCTTGGTGAGTAGGAAATGAACTTCTAGAAAATAAATCAAGAGCAAGTTCACCATCTTTCACTAGTAGTGTTCCGGATGCCATGTCATTAAAAAGTTCCTTCACGTCGGCATTTTCCACCGTGACTTCCACGGGTCCTTTCTTCCGCCTCAATGTAACTAGATGGCTCCCCTTCTTAAATTCTTCTTCTATATTTTGTGTATCAAGCAAGGGGGTCTCGGGTTCCTCTTGTTCTTCAAGTAGTACGAGTTCCTTAATAGCCTAGCGAACCCACTCTCTCGATACTCTTATCCAAGCATGATCTTGAAGTGGGACGATCTCAATAACAGTTTGAACTTCAAGGTTTGTAATAGGGATAGTAAGGAAACCATAGTCTCGGATGGTATGCGGATAGGAGAAAGCCGAGCCATGTAAGCTTCTTACCGCATATGCATTTGTACACTCGGGCCAATTTCGGATGGTTCCAACCGTGGGTAGATTAATATAGAGGCCCTCGGATAATACCTTGCATTCTTGGATCCGACATCCCTTTTGCATGAGACTTATGGAATAGTTTATGGCATCACAAATTCCAAATGACACCATCGGCCACTCGTACACACCACGTTGGATTTTGAAGATCACCTCCCCTTCAACTCTCTCTCGGGTGCTCATTAGTTGGGAACCGTCCTTCAACTCCATTTTGGAAAGAAAACTAATGCCACTAAACTTACCCTAATAGTCATCTATCCTTGGCATAGGAGACTCTTGTAGATTTCTCGGCCATCATTGCATACACTCCACGTTCCATTCTGTTTTGGCAACAATAAGGCGAACTAAGGCCCTTTCGGTCATAGCCTTCGCCTAGCAAATCTTGTTCTTCCTTGCAATTCTATGGTTCCTTCCGAATGGCATCCATAGTCTTGGTGAGTAGGAAATGAACTTCTAGAAGATAAATCAAGAGCAAGTTCACCATCTTTCACTAGTAGTGTTCCGGATGCCATGTCATTAAAAATTTCCTTCACGTCGGCATTTTCCACCGTGACTTCCACGGGTCCTTTCTTCCGCCTCAATGTAACTAGATGGCTCCCCTTCTTAAATTCTTCTTCTATATTTTGTGTATCAAGCAAGGGGGTCTCGGGTTCCTCTTGTTCTTCAAGTAGTACGAGTTCCTTAATAGCCTAGCAGAACCCACTCTCTCGATACTCTTATCCAAGCATGATCTTGAAGTGGGACGATCTCAATAACAGTTTGAACTTCAAGGTTTGTAATAGGGATAGTAAGGAAACCATAGTCTCGGATGGTATGCGGATAGGAGAAAGCCGAGCCATGTAAGCTTCTTACCGCATATGCATTTGTACACTCGGGCCAATTTCGGATGGTTCCAACCGTGGGTAGATTAATATAGAGGCCCTCGGATAATACCTTGCATTCTTGGATCCGACATCCCTTTTGCATGAGACTTATGGAATAGTTTATGGCATCACAAATTCCAAATGACACCATCGGCCACTCGTACACACCACGTTGGATTTTGAAGATCACCTCCCCTTCAACTCTCTCTCGGGTGCTCATTAGTTGGGAACCGTCCTTCAACTCCATTTTGGAAAGAAAACTAATGCCACTAAACTTACCCTAATAGTCATCTATCCTTGGCATAGGAGACTCTTGTAGATTTCTCGGCCATCATTGCATACACTCCACGTTCCATTCTGTTTTGGCAACAATAAGGCGAACTAAGGCCCTTTCGGTCATAGCCTTCGCCTAGCAAATCTTGTTCTTGCCTTGCAATTCTATGGTTCCTTCCGAATGGCATCCATAGTCTTGGTGAGTAGGAAATGAACTTCTAGAAAATAAATCAAGAGCAAGTTCACCATCTTTCACTAGTAGTGTTCCGGATGCCATGTCATTAAAAATTTCCTTCACGTCGGCATTTTCCACCGTGACTTCCACGGGTCCTTTCTTCCGCCTCAATGTAACTAGATGGCTCCCCTTCTTAAATTCTTCTTCTATATTTTGTGTATCAAGCAAGGGGGTCTCGGGTTCCTCTTGTTCTTCAAGTAGTACGAGTTCCTTAATAGCCTAGCAGAACCCACTCTCTCGATACTCTTATCCAAGCATGATCTTGAAGTGGGACGATCTCAATAACAGTTTGAACTTCAAGGTTTGTAATAGGGATAGTAAGGAAACCATAGTCTCGGATGGTATGCGGATAGGAGAAAGCCGAGCCATGTAAGCTTCTTACCGCATATGCATTTGTACACTCGGGCCAATTTCGGATGGTTCCAACCGTGGGTAGATTAATATAGAGGCCCTCGGATAATACCTTGCATTCTTGGATCCGACATCCCTTTTGCATGAGACTTATGGAATAGTTTATGGCATCACAAATTCCAAATGACACCATCGGCCACTCGTACACACCACGTTGGATTTTGAAGATCACCTCCCCTTCAACTCTCTCTCGGGTGCTCATTAGTTGGAAACCGTCCTTCAACTCCATTTTGGAAAGAAAACTAATGCCACTAAACTTACCCTAATAGTCATCTATCCTTGGCATAGGAGACTCTTGTAGATTTCTCGGCCATCATTGCATACACTCCACGTTCCATTCTGTTTTGGCAACAATAAGGCGTAACTAAGGCCCTTTCGGTCATAGCCTTCGCCTAGCAAATCTTGTTCTTGCCTTGCAATTCTATGGTTCCTTCCGAATGGCATCCATAGTCTTGGTGAGTAGGAAATGAACTTCTAGAAAATAAATCAAGAGCAAGTTCACCATCTTTCACTAGTAGTGTTCCGGATGCCATGTCATTAAAAATTTCCTTCACGTCGGCATTTTCCACCGTGACTTCCACGGGTCCTTTCTTCCGCCTCAATGTAACTAGATGGCTCCCCTTCTTAAATTCTTCTTCTATATTTTGTGTATCAAGCAAGGGGGTCTCGGGTTCCTCTTGTTCTTCAAGTAGTACGAGTTCCTTAATAGCCTAGCAGAACCCACTCTCTCGATACTCTTATCCAAGCATGATCTTGAAGTGGGACGATCTCAATAACAGTTTGAACTTCAAGGTTTGTAATAGGGATAGTAAGGAAACCATAGTCTCGGATGGTATGCGGATAGGAGAAAGCCGAGCCATGTAAGCTTCTTACCGCATATGCATTTGTACACTCGGGCCAATTTCGGATGGTTCCAACCGTGGGTAGATTAATATAGAGGCCCTCGGATAATACCTTGCATTCTTGGATCCGACATCCCTTTTGCATGAGACTTATGGAATAGTTTATGGCATCACAAATTCCAAATGACACCATCGGCCACTCGTACACACCACGTTGGATTTTGAAGATCACCTCCCCTTCAACTCTCTCTCGGGTGCTCATTAGTTTGGAAACCGTCCTTCAACTCCATTTTGGAAAGAAAACTAATGCCACTAAACTTACCCTAATAGTCATCTATCCTTGGCATAGGAGACTCTTGTAGATTTCTCGGCCATCATTGCATACACTCCACGTTCCATTCTGTTTTGGCAACAATAAGGCGAAACTAAGGCCCTTTCGGTCATAGCCTTCGCCTAGCAAATTTGTTCTTGCCTTGCAATTCTATGGTTCCTTCCGAATGGCATCCATAGTCTTGGTGAGTAGGAAATGAACTTCTAGAAGATAAATCAAGAGCAAGTTCACCATCTTTCACTAGTAGTGTTCCGGATGCCATGTCATTAAAAATTTCCTTCACGTCGGCATTTTCCACCGTGACTTCCACGGGTCCTTTCTTCCGCCTCAATGTAACTAGATGGCTCCCCTTCTTAAATTCTTCTTCTATATTTTGTGTATCAAGCAAGGGGGTCTCGGGTTCCTCTTGTTCTTCAAGTAGTACGAGTTCCTTAATAGCCTAGCAGAACCCACTCTCTCGATACTCTTATCCAAGCATGATCTTGAAGTGGGACGATCTCAATAACAGTTTGAACTTCAAGGTTTGTAATAGGGATAGTAAGGAAACCATAGTCTCGGATGGTATGCGGATAGGAGAAAGCCGAGCCATGTAAGCTTCTTACCGCATATGCATTTGTACACTCGGGCCAATTTCGGATGGTTCCAACCGTGGGTAGATTAATATAGAGGCCCTCGGATAATACCTTGCATTCTTGGATCCGACATCCCTTTTGCATGAGACTTATGGAATAGTTTATGGCATCACAAATTCCAAATGACACCATCGGCCACTCGTACACACCACGTTGGATTTTGAAGATCACCTCCCCTTCAACTCTCTCTCGGGTGCTCATTAGTTGGGAACCGTCCTTCAACTCCATTTTGGAAAGAAAACTAATGCCACTAAACTTACCCTAATAGTCATCTATCCTTGGCATAGGAGACTCTTGTAGATTTCTCGCCATCATTGCATACACTCCACGTTCCATTCTGTTTTGGCAACAATAAGGCGAACTAAGGCCCTTTCGGTCATAGCCTTCGCCTAGCAAATCTTGTTCTTGCCTTGCAATTCTATGGTTCCTTCCGAATGGCATCCATAGTCTTGGTGAGTAGGAAATGAACTTCTAGAAAATAAATCAAGAGCAAGTTCACCATCTTTCACTAGTAGTGTTCCGGATGCCATGTCATTAAAAATTTCCTTCACGTCGGCATTTTCCACCGTGACTTCCACGGGTCCTTTCTTCCGCCTCAATGTAACTAGATGGCTCCCCTTCTTAAATTCTTCTTCTATATTTTGTGTATCAAGCAAGGGGGTCTCGGGTTCCTCTTGTTCTTCAAGTAGTACGAGTTCCTTAATAGCCTAGCAGAACCCACTCTCTCGATACTCTTATCCAAGCATGATCTTGAAGTGGGACGATCTCAATAACAGTTTGAACTTCAAGGTTTGTAATAGGGATAGAAAGGAAACCATAGTCTCGGATGGTATGCGGATAGGAGAAAGCCGAGCCATGTAAGCTTCTTACCGCATATGCATTTGTACACTCGGGCCAATTTCGGATGGTTCCAACCGTGGGTAGATTAATATAGAGGCCCTCGGATAATACCTTGCATTCTTGGATCCGACATCCCTTTTGCATGAGACTTATGGAATATATTATGGCATCACAAATTCCAAATTACACCATCGGCCACTCGTACACACCACGTTGGATTTTGAAGATCACCTCCCCTTCAACTCTCTCTCGGGTGCTCATTAGTTGGGAACCGTCCTTCAACTCCATTTTGGAAAGAAAACTAATGCCACTAAACTTACCCTAATAGTCATCTATCCTTGGCATAGGAGACTCTTGTAGATTTCTCGGCCATCATTGCATACACTCCACGTTCCATTCTGTTTTGGCAACAATAAGGCGAACTAAGGCCCTTTCGGTCATAGCCTTCGCCTAGCAAATTTTGTTTTGCCCTTGCAATTCTATGGTTCCTTCCGAATGGCATCCATAGTCTTGGTGAGTAGGAAATGAACTTCTAGAAAATAAATCAAGAGCAAGTTCACCATCTTTCACTAGTAGTGTTCCGGATGCCATGTCATTAAAAATTTCCTTCACGTCGGCATTTTCCACCGTGACTTCCACGGGTCCTTTCTTCCGCCTCAATGTAACTAGATGGCTCCCCTTCTTAAATTCTTCTTCTATATTTTGTGTATCAAGCAAGGGGGTCTCGGGTTCCTCTTGTTCTTCAAGTAGTACGAGTTCCTTAATAGCCTAGCAGAACCCACTCTCTCGATACTCTTATCCAAGCATGATCTTGAAGTGGGACGATCTCAATAACAGTTTGAACTTCAAGGTTTGTAATAGGGATAGTAAGGAAACCATAGTCTCGGATGGTATGCGGATAGGAGAAAGCCGAGCCATGTAAGCTTCTTACCGCATATGCATTTGTACACTCGGGCCAATTTCGGATGGTTCCAACCGTGGGTAGATTAATATAGAGGCCCTCGGATAATACCTTGCATTCTTGGATCCGACATCCCTTTTGCATGAGACTTATGGAATAGTTTATGGCATCACAAATTCCAAATGACACCATCGGCCACTCGTACACACCACGTTGGATTTTGAAGATCACCTCCCCTTCAACTCTCTCTCGGGTGCTCATTAGTTGGAAACCGTCCTTCAACTCCATTTTGGAAAGAAAACTAATGCCACTAAACTTACCCTAATAGTCATCTATCCTTGGCATAGGAGACTCTTGTAGATTTCTCGGCCATCGATGCATACACTCCACGTTCCATTCTGTTTTGGCAACAATAAGGCAGAACTAAGGCCCTTTCGGTCATAGCCTTCGCCTAGCAAATTTTGTTCTTGCCTTGCAATTCTATGGTTCCTTCCGAATGGCATCCATAGTCTTGGTGAGTAGGAAATGAACTTCTAGAAGATAAATCAAGAGCAAGTTCACCATCTTTCACTAGTAGTGTTCCGGATGCCATGTCATTAAAAATTTCCTTCACGTCGGCATTTTCCACCGTGACTTCCACGGGTCCTTTCTTCCGCCTCAATGTAACTAGATGGCTCCCCTTCTTAAATTCTTCTTCTATATTTTGTGTATCAAGCAAGGGGGTCTCGGGTTCCTCTTGTTCTTCAAGTAGTACGAGTTCCTTAATAGCCTAGCAGAACCCACTCTCTCGATACTCTTATCCAAGCATGATCTTGAAGTGGGACGATCTCAATAACAGTTTGAACTTCAAGGTTTGTAATAGGGATAGTAAGGAAACCATAGTCTCGGATGGTATGCGGATAGGAGAAAGCCGAGCCATGTAAGCTTCTTACCGCATATGCATTTGTACACTCGGGCCAATTTCGGATGGTTCCAACCGTGGGTAGATTAATATAGAGGCCCTCGGATAATACCTTGCATTCTTGGATCCGACATCCCTTTTGCATGAGACTTATGGAATAGTTTATGGCATCACAAATTCCAAATGACACCATCGGCCACTCGTACACACCACGTTGGATTTTGAAGATCACCTCCCCTTCAACTCTCTCTCGGGTGCTCATTAGTTGGGAACCGTCCTTCAACTCCATTTTGGAAAGAAAACTAATGCCACTAAACTTACCCTAATAGTCATCTATCCTTGGCATAGGAGACTCTTGTAGATTTCTCGGCCATCATGCATACACTCCACGTTCCATTCTGTTTTGGCAACAATAAGGCAGAACTAAGGCCCTTTCGGTCATAGCCTTCGCCTAGCAAATTTTGTTCTTGCCTTGCAATTCTATGGTTCCTTCCGAATGGCATCCATAGTCTTGGTGAGTAGGAAATGAACTTCTAGAAAATAAATCAAGAGCAAGTTCACCATCTTTCACTAGTAGTGTTCCGGATGCCATGTCATTAAAAATTCCTTCACGTCGGCATTTTCCACCGTGACTTCCACGGGTCCTTTCTTCCGCCTCAATGTAACTAGATGGCTCCCCTTCTTAAATTCTTCTTCTATATTTTGTGTATCAAGCAAGGGGGTCTCGGGTTCCTCTTGTTCTTCAAGTAGTACGAGTTCCTTAATAGCCTAGCGAACCCACTCTCTCGATACTCTTATCCAAGCATGATCTTGAAGTGGGACGATCTCAATAACAGTTTGAACTTCAAGGTTTGTAATAGGGATAGTAAGGAAACCATAGTCTCGGATGGTATGCGGATAGGAGAAAGCCGAGCCATGTAAGCTTCTTACCGCATATGCATTTGTACACTCGGGCCAATTTCGGATGGTTCCAACCGTGGGTAGATTAATATAGAGGCCCTCGGATAATACCTTGCATTCTTGGATCCGACATCCCTTTTGCATGAGACTTATGGAATAGTTTATGGCATCACAAATTCCAAATGACACCATCGGCCACTCGTACACACCACGTTGGATTTTGAAGATCACCTCCCCTTCAACTCTCTCTCGGGTGCTCATTAGTTGGAAACCGTCCTTCAACTCCATTTTGGAAAGAAAACTAATGCCACTAAACTTACCCTAATAGTCATCTATCCTTGGCATAGGAGACTCTTGTAGATTTCTCGGCCATCATGCATACACTCCACGTTCCATTCTGTTTTGGCAACAATAAGGCAGAACTAAGGCCCTTTCGGTCATAGCCTTCGCCTAGCAAATTTTGTTCTTGCCTTGCAATTCTATGGTTCCTTCCGAATGGCATCCATAGTCTTGGTGAGTAGGAAATGAACTTCTAGAAGATAAATCAAGAGCAAGTTCACCATCTTTCACTAGTAGTGTTCCGGATGCCATGTCATTAAAAATTTCCTTCACGTCGGCATTTTCCACCGTGACTTCCACGGGTCCTTTCTTCCGCCTCAATGTAACTAGATGGCTCCCCTTCTTAAATTCTTCTTCTATCTTTTGTGTATCAAGCAAGGGGGTCTCGGGTTCCTCTTGTTCTTCAAGTAGTACGAGTTCCTTAATAGCCTAGCAGAACCCACTCTCTCGATACTCTTATCCAAGCATGATCTTGAAGTGGGACGATCTCAATAACAGTTTGAACTTCAAGGTTTGTAATAGGGATAGTAAGGAAACCATAGTCTCGGATGGTATGCGGATAGGAGAAAGCCGAGCCATGTAAGCTTCTTACCGCATATGCATTTGTACACTCGGGCCAATTTCGGATGGTTCCAACCGTGGGTAGATTAATATAGAGGCCCTCGGATAATACCTTGCATTCTTGGATCCGACATCCCTTTTGCATGAGACTTATGGAATAGTTTATGGCATCACAAATTCCAAATGACACCATCGGCCACTCGTACACACCACGTTGGATTTTGAAGATCACCTCCCCTTCAACTCTCTCTCGGGTGCTCATTAGTTGGGAACCGTCCTTCAACTCCATTTTGGAAAGAAAACTAATGCCACTAAACTTACCCTAATAGTCATCTATCCTTGGCATAGGAGACTCTTGTAGATTTCTCGGCCATCATTGCATACACTCCACGTTCCATTCTGTTTTGGCAACAATAAGGCGAACTAAGGCCCTTTCGGTCATAGCCTTCGCCTAGCAAATCTTGTTCTTGCCTTGCAATTCTTTGGTTCCTTCCGAATGGCATCCATAGTCTTGGAGAGTAGGAAATGAACTTCTAGAAAATAAATCAAGAGCAAGTTCACCATCTTTCACTAGTAGTGTTCCGGATGCCATGTCATTAAAAATTCCTTCACGTCGGCATTTTCCACCGTGACTTCCACGGGTCCTTTCTTCCGCCTCAATGTAACTAGATGGCTCCCCTTCTTAAATTCTTCTTCTATATTTTGTGTATCAAGTAGGGGTCTCGGGTTCCTCTTGTTCTTCAAGTAGTACGAGTTCCTTAATAGCCTAGCAGAAACCCACTCTCTCGATACTCTTATCCAAGCATGATCTTGAAGTGGGATGATCTCAATAACAGTTTGAACTTCAAGGTTTGTAATAGGGATAGTAAGGAAACCATAGTCTCGGATGGTATGCGGATAGGAGAAAGCCGAGCCATGTAAGCTTCTTACCGCATATGCATTTGTACACTCGGGCCAATTTCGGATGGTTCCAACCGTGGGTAGATTAATATAGAGGCCCTCGGATAATACCTTGCATTCTTGGATCCGACATCCCTTTTGCATGAGACTTATGGAATAGTTTATGGCATCACAAATTCCAAATGACACCATCGGCCACTCGTACACACCACGTTGGATTTTGAAGATCACCTCCCCTTCAACTCTCTCTCGGGTGCTCATTAGTTGGAAACCGTCCTTCAACTCCATTTTGGAAAGAAAACTAATGCCACTAAACTTACCCTAATAGTCATCTATCCTTGGCATAGGAGACTCTTGTAGATTTCTCGGCCATCATGCATACACTCCACGTTCCATTCTGTTTTGGCAACAATAAGGCAGAACTAAGGCCCTTTCGGTCATAGCCTTCGCCTAGCAAATTTTGTTCTTGCCTTGCAATTCTATGGTTCCTTCCGAATGGCATCCATAGTCTTGGTGAGTAGGAAATGAACTTCTAGAAGATAAATCAAGAGCAAGTTCACCATCTTTCACTAGTAGTGTTCCGGATGCCATGTCATTAAAAATTTCCTTCACGTCGGCATTTTCCACCGTGACTTCCACGGGTCCTTTCTTCCGCCTCAATGTAACTAGATGGCTCCCCTTCTTAAATTCTTCTTCTATCTTTTGTGTATCAAGCAAGGGGGTCTCGGGTTCCTCTTGTTCTTCAAGTAGTACGAGTTCCTTAATAGCCTAGCAGAACCCACTCTCTCGATACTCTTATCCAAGCATGATCTTGAAGTGGGACGATCTCAATAACAGTTTGAACTTCAAGGTTTGTAATAGGGATAGTAAGGAAACCATAGTCTCGGATGGTATGCGGATAGGAGAAAGCCGAGCCATGTAAGCTTCTTACCGCATATGCATTTGTACACTCGGGCCAATTTCGGATGGTTCCAACCGTGGGTAGATTAATATAGAGGCCCTCGGATAATACCTTGCATTCTTGGATCCGACATCCCTTTTGCATGATACTTATGGAATAGTTTATGGCATCACAAATTCCAAATAACACCATCGGCCACTCGTACACACCACGTTGGATTTTGAAGATCACCTCCCCTTCAACTCTCTCTCGGGTGCTCATTAGTTGGGAACCGTCCTTCAACTCCATTTTGGAAAGAAAACTAATGCCACTAAACTTACCCTAATAGTCATCTATCCTTGGCATAGGAGACTCTTGTAGATTTCTCGGCCATCGATGCATACACTCCACGTTCCATTCTGTTTTGGCAACAATAAGGCAGAACTAAGGCCCTTTCGGTCATAGCCTTCGCCTAGCAAATTTTGTTCTTGCCTTGCAATTCTATGGTTCCTTCCGAATGGCATCCATAGTCTTGGTGAGTAGGAAATGAACTTCTAGAAAATAAATCAAGAGCAAGTTCACCATCTTTCACTAGTAGTGTTCCGGATGCCATGTCATTAAAAATTTCCTTCACGTCGGCATTTTCCACCGTGACTTCCACGGGTCCTTTCTTCCGCCTCAATGTAACTAGATGGCTCCCCTTCTTAAATTCTTCTTCTATCTTTTGTGTATCAAGCAAGGGGGTCTCGGGTTCCTCTTGTTCTTCAAGTAGTACGAGTTCCTTAATAGCCTAGCAGAACCCACTCTCTCGATACTCTTATCCAAGCATGATCTTGAAGTGGGACGATCTCAATAACAGTTTGAACTTCAAGGTTTGTAATAGGGATAGTAAGGAAACCATAGTCTCGGATGGTATGCGGATAGGAGAAAGCCGAGCCATGTAAGCTTCTTACCGCATATGCATTTGTACACTCGGGCCAATTTCGGATGGTTCCAACCGTGGGTAGATTAATATAGAGGCCCTCGGATAATACCTTGCATTCTTGGATCCGACATCCCTTTTGCATGAGACTTATGGAATAGTTTATGGCATCACAAATTCCAAATGACACCATCGGCCACTCGTACACACCACGTTGGATTTTGAAGATCACCTCCCCTTCAACTCTCTCTCGGGTGCTCATTAGTTGGGAACCGTCCTTCAACTCCATTTTGGAAAGAAAACTAATGCCACTAAACTTACCCTAATAGTCATCTATCCTTGGCATAGGAGACTCTTGTAGATTTCTCGGCCATCGATGCATACACTCCACGTTCCATTCTGTTTTGGCAACAATAAGGCAGAACTAAGGCCCTTTCGGTCATAGCCTTCGCCTAGCAAATTTTGTTCTTGCCTTGCAATTCTATGGTTCCTTCCGAATGGCATCCATAGTCTTGGTGAGTAGGAAATGAACTTCTAGAAGATAAATCAAGAGCAAGTTCACCATCTTTCACTAGTAGTGTTCCGGATGCCATGTCATTAAAAATTTCCTTCACGTCGGCATTTTCCACCGTGACTTCCACGGGTCCTTTCTTCCGCCTCAATGTAACTAGATGGCTCCCCTTCTTAAATTCTTCTTCTATCTTTTGTGTATCAAGCAAGGGGGTCTCGGGTTCCTCTTGTTCTTCAAGTAGTACGAGTTCCTTAATAGCCTAGCACAACCCACTCTCTCGATACTCTTATCCAAGCATGATCTTGAAGTGGGACGATCTCAATAACAGTTTGAACTTCAAGGTTTGTAATAGGGATAGTAAGGAAACCATAGTCTCGGATGGTATGCGGATAGGAGAAAGCCGAGCCATGTAAGCTTCTTACCGCATATGCATTTGTACACTCGGGCCAATTTCGGATGGTTCCAACCGTGGGTAGATTAATATAGAGGCCCTCGGATAATACCTTGCATTCTTGGATCCGACATCCCTTTTGCATGAGACTTATGGAATAGTTTATGGCATCACAAATTCCAAATGACACCATCGGCCACTCGTACACACCACGTTGAATTTTGAAGATCACCTCCCCTTCAACTCTCTCTCTCTGGTGCTCATTAGTTGGAAACCGTCCTTCAACTCCATTTTGGAAAGAAAACTAATGCCACTAAACTTACCCTAATAGTCATCTATCCTTGGCATAGGAGACTCTTGTAGATTTCTCGGCCATCGATGCATACACTCCACGTTCCATTCTGTTTTGGCACAATAAGGCGAACTAAGGCCCTTTCGGTCATAGCCTTCGCCTAGCAAATTTTGTTCTTGCCTTGCAATTCTATGGTTCCTTCCGAATGGCATCCATAGTCTTGGTGAGTAGGAAATGAACTTCTAGAAAATAAATCAAGAGCAAGTTCACCATCTTTCACTAGTAGTGTTCCGGATGCCATGTCATTAAAAATTTCCTTCACGTCGGCATTTTCCACCGTGACTTCCACGGGTCCTTTCTTCCGCCTCAATGTAACTAGATGGCTCCCCTTCTTAAATTCTTCTTCTATATTTTGTGTATCAAGCAAGGGGGTCTCGGGTTCCTCTTGTTCTTCAAGTAGTACGAGTTCCTTAATAGCCTAGCGAACCCACTCTCTCGATACTCTTATCCAAGCATGATCTTGAAGTGGGACGATCTCAATAACAGTTTGAACTTCAAGGTTTGTAATAGGGATAGTAAGGAAACCATAGTCTCGGATGGTATGCGGATAGGAGAAAGCCGAGCCATGTAAGCTTCTTACCGCATATGCATTTGTACACTCGGGCCAATTTCGGATGGTTCCAACCGTGGGTAGATTAATATAGAGGCCCTCGGATAATACCTTGCATTCTTGGATCCGACATCCCTTTTGCATGAGACTTATGGAATAGTTTATGGCATCACAAATTCCAAATGACACCATCGGCCACTCGTACACACCACGTTGGATTTTGAAGATCACCTCCCCTTCAACTCTCTCTCGGGTGCTCATTAGTTGGGAACCGTCCTTCAACTCCATTTTGGAAAGAAAACTAATGCCACTAAACTTACCCTAATAGTCATCTATCCTTGGCATAGGAGACTCTTGTAGATTTCTCGGCCATCATTGCATACACTCCACGTTCCATTCTGTTTTGGCAACAATAAGGCGAACTAAGGCCCTTTCGGTCATAGCCTTCGCCTAGCAAATTTGTTTCTTGCCTTGCAATTCTATGGTTCCTTCCGAATGGCATCCATAGTCTTGGTGAGTAGGAAATGAACTTCTAGAAAATAAATCAAGAGCAAGTTCACCATCTTTCACTAGTAGTGTTCCGGATGCCATGTCATTAAAAATTTCCTTCACGTCGGCATTTTCCACCGTGACTTCCACGGGTCCTTTCTTCCGCCTCAATGTAACTAGATGGCTCCCCTTCTTAAATTCTTCTTCTATATTTTGTGTATCAAGCAAGGGGGTCTCGGGTTCCTCTTGTTCTTCAAGTAGTACGAGTTCCTTAATAGCCTAGCGAGAACCCACTCTCTCGATACTCTTATCCAAGCATGATCTTGAAGTGGGACGATCTCAATAACAGTTTGAACTTCAAGGTTTGTAATAGGGATAGTAAGGAAACCATAGTCTCGGATGGTATGCGGATAGGAGAAAGCCGAGCCATGTAAGCTTCTTACCGCATATGCATTTGTACACTCGGGCCAATTTCGGATGGTTCCAACCGTGGGTAGATTAATATAGAGGCCCTCGGATAATACCTTGCATTCTTGGATCCGACATCCCTTTTGCATGAGACTTATGGAATAGTTTATGGCATCACAAATTCCAAATGACACCATCGGCCACTCGTACACACCACGTTGGATTTTGAAGATCACCTCCCCTTCAACTCCCTCTCGGGTGCTCATTAGTTGGGAACCGTCCTTCAACTCCATTTTGGAAAGAAAACTAATGCCACTAAACTTACCCTAATAGTCATCTATCCTTGGCATAGGAGACTCTTGTAGATTTCTCGGCCATCATTGCATACACTCCACGTTCCATTCTGTTTTGGCAACAATAAGGCGAACTAACTAAGGCCCTTTCGGTCATAGCCTTCGCCTAGCAAATCTTGTTCTTGCCTTGCAATTCTTTGGTTCATTCCGAATGGCATCCATAGTCTTGGTGAGTAGGAAATGAACTTCTAGAAAATAAATCAAGAGCAAGTTCACCATCTTTCACTAGTAGTGTTCCGGATGCCATGTCATTAAAAATTTCCTTCACGTCGGCATTTTCCACCGTGACTTCCACGGGTCCTTTCCTTCCGCCTCAATGTAACTAGATGGCTCCCCTTCTTAAATTCTTCTTCTATATTTTGTGTATCAAGCAAGGGGGTCTCGGGTTCCTCTTGTTCTTCAAGTAGTACGAGTTCCTTAATAGCCTAGCAGAACCCTCTTCTCTCGATACTCTTATCCAAGCATGATCTTGAAGTGGGACGATCTCAATAACAGTTTGAACTTCAAGGTTTGTAATAGGGATAGTAAGGAAACCATAGTCTCGGATGGTATGCGGATAGGAGAAAGCCGAGCCATGTAAGCTTCTTACCGCATATGCATTTGTACACTCGGCCAATTTCGGATGGTTCCAACCGTGGGTAGATTAATATAGAGGCCCTCGGATAATACCTTGCATTCTTGGATCCGACATCCCTTTTGCATGAGACTTATGGAATAGTTTATGGCATCACAAATTCCAAATGACACCATCGGCCACTCGTACACACCACGTTGGATTTTGAAGATCACCTCCCCTTCAACTCTCTCTCGGGTGCTCATTAGTTGGAAACCGTCCTTCAACTCCATTTTGGAAAGAAAACTAATGCCACTAAACTTACCCTAATAGTCATCTATCCTTGGCATAGGAGACTCTTGTAGATTTCTCGGCCATCGATGCATACACTCCACGTTCCATTCTGTTTTTGGCAACAATAAGGCGAACTAAGGCCCTTTCGGTCATAGCCTTCGCCTAGCAAATTTTGTTCTTGCCTTGCAATTCTATGGTTCCTTCCGAATGGCATCCATAGTCTTGGTGAGTAGGAAATGAACTTCTAGAAAATAAATCAAGAGCAGTTTCACCATCTTTCACTAGTAGTGTTCCGGATGCCATGTCATTAAAAATTCCTTCACGTCGGCATTTTCCACCGTGACTTCCACGGGTCCTTTCTTCCGCCTCAATGTAACTAGATGGCTCCCCTTCTTAAATTCTTCTTCTATATTTTGTGTATCAAGCAAGGGGGTCTCGGGTTCCTCTTGTTCTTCAAGTAGTACGAGTTCCTTAATAGCCTAGCGAACCCACTCTCTCGATACTCTTATCCAAGCATGATCTTGAAGTGGGACGATCTCAATAACAGTTTGAACTTCAAGGTTTGTAATAGGGATAGTAAGGAAACCATAGTCTCGGATGGTATGCGGATAGGAGAAAGCCGAGCCATGTAAGCTTCTTACCGCATATGCATTTGTACACTCGGGCCAATTTCGGATGGTTCCAACCGTGGGTAGATTAATATAGAGGCCCTCGGATAATACCTTGCATTCTTGGATCCGACATCCCTTTTGCATGAGACTTATGGAATAGTTTATGGCATCACAAATTCCAAATGACACCATCGGCCACTCGTACACACCACGTTGGATTTTGAAGATCACCTCCCCTTCAACTCCCTCTCGGGTGCTCATTAGTTGGGAACCGTCCTTCAACTCCATTTTGGAAAGAAAACTAACGCCACTAAACTTACCCTAATAGTCATCTATCCTTGGCATAGGAGACTCTTGTAGATTTCTCGGCCATCATTGCATACACTCCACGTTCCATTCTGTTTTGGCAACAATAAGGCAGAACTAAGGCCCTTTCGGTCATAGCCTTCGCCTAGCAAATCTTGTTCTTGGCCTTGCAATTCTTTGGTTCCTTCCGGATGGCATCCATAGTCTTGGTGAGTAGGAAATGAACTTCTTGAAAATAAATCAAGAGCAAGTTCACCATCTTTCACTAGTAGTGTTCCGGATGCCATGTCATTAAAAATTTCCTTCACGTCGGCATTTTCCACCGTGACTTCCACGGGTCCTTCCTTCCGACCCAATGTAACTAGATGGCTCCCCTTCTTAAATTCTTTTTCTATATTTTGTGTATCATGCAAGGGGGTCTCGGATTCCTCTTGTTCTTCAAGTAGTACGAGTTCCTTAATAGCCAAGGAGAACCCACTCTTTCGATACTCTTATCCAAGCATGATCTTGAAGTGGGACGATCTCAATAACAGTTTGAACTTCAAGGTTTGTAATAGGGGTAGTAAGGAAACCATTGTCTCGGATGGTATGCGCATAGGACGAAGTTGAGCCATGTAAGCTTCTTACCGCATATGCATTTGTACACTCGGGCCAATTTCGGATGGTTCCAACCGTGGGTAGATTAATATAGAGGCCCTCGGATAATACCTTGCATTCTTGGATCCGACATCCCTTTTGCATGAGACTTATGGAATAGTTTATGGCATCACAAATTCCAAATGACACCATCGGCCACTCGTACACACCACGTTGGATTTTGAAGATCACCTCCCCTTCAACTCTCTCTCGTGCTCATTAGTTGGAAACCGTCCTTCAACTCCATTTTGGAAAGAAAACTAATGCCACTAAACTTACCCTAATAGTCATCTATCCTTGGCATAGGAGACTCTTGTAGATTTCTCGGCCATCATTGCATACACTCCACGTTCCATTCTGTTTTGGCAACAATAAGGCAAAACTAAGGCCCTTTCGGTCATAGCCTTCGCCTAGCAAATTTTGTTCTTTCCTTGCAATTCTATGGTTCCTTCCGAATGGAATCCATAGTCTTGGTGAGTAGGAAATGAACTTCTAGAAGATAAATCAAGAGCAAGTTCACCATCTTTCACTAGTAGTGTTCCGGATGCCATGTCATTAAAAATTTCCTTCACGTCGGCATTTTCCACCGTGACTTCCACGGGTCCTTTCTTCCGCCTCAATGTAACTAGATGGCTCCCCTTCTTAAATTCTTCTTCTATATTTTGTGTATCATGCAAGGGGGTCTCGGGTTCCTCTTGTTCTTCAAGTAGTAGAGTTCCTTAATAGCCTAGCGAGAACCCACTCTCTCGATACTCTTATCCAAGCATGATCTTGAAGTGGGACGATCTCAATAACAGTTTGAACTTCAAGGTTTGTAATAGGGATAGTAAGGAAACCATAGTCTCGGATGGTATGCGGATAGGAGAAAGCCGAGCCATGTAAGCTTCTTACCGCATATGCATTTGTACACTCGGGCCAATTTCGGATGGTTCCAACCGTGGGTAGATTAATATAAAGGCCCTCGGATAATACCTTGCATTCTTGGATCCGACATCCCTTTTGCATGAGACTTATGGAATAGTTTATGGCATCACAAATTCCAAATGACACCATCGGCCACTCGTACACACCACGTTGGATTTTGAAGATCACCTCCCCTTCAACTCCCTCTCGGGTGCTCATTAGTTGGGAACCGTCCTTCAACTCCATTTTGGAAAGAAAACTAACGCCACTAAACTTACCCTAATAGTCATCTATCCTTGGCATAGGAGACTCTTGTAGATTTCTCGGCCATCATTGCATACACTCCACGTTCCATTCTGTTTTGGCAACAATAAGGCAGAACTAAGGCCCTTTCGGTCATAGCCTTCGCCTAGCAAATCTTGTTCTTGCCTTGCAATTCTATGGTTCCTTCCGAATGGCATCCATAGTCTTGGTGAGTAGGAAATGAACTTCTAGAAAATAAATCAAGAGCAAGTTCACCATCTTTCACTAGTAGTGTTCCGGATGCCATGTCATTAAAAATTTCCTTCACGTCGGCATTTTCCACCGTGACTTCCACGGGTCCTTTCTTCCGCCTCAATGTAACTAGATGGCTCCCCTTCTTAAATTCTTCTTCTATATTTTGTGTATCAAGCAAGGGGGTCTCGGGTTCCTCTTGTTCTTCAAGTAGTACGAGTTCCTTAATAGCCTAGGAGAACCCACTCTCTCGATACTCTTATCCAAGCATGATCTTGAAGTGGGACGATCTCAATAACAGTTTGAACTTCAAGGTTTGTAATAGGGATAGTAAGGAAACCATAGTCTCGGATGGTATGCGGATAGGACGAAGCCGAGCCATGTAAGCTTCTTACCGCATATGCATTTGTACACTCGGGCCAATTTCGGATGGTTCCAACCGTGGGTAGATTAATATAGAGGCCCTCGGATAATACCTTGCATTCTTGGATCCGACATCCCTTTTGCATGAGACTTATGGAATAGTTTATGGCATCACAAATTCCAAATGACACCATCGGCCACTCGTACACACCACGTTGGATTTTGAAGATCACCTCCCCTTCAACTCCCTCTCGGGTGCTCATTAGTTGGGAACCGTCCTTCAACTCCATTTTGGAAAGAAAACTAACGCCACTAAACTTACCCTAATAGTCATCTATCCTTGGCATAGGAGACTCTTGTAGATTTCTCGGCCATCATTGCATACACTCCACGTTCCATTCTGTTTTGGCAACAATAAGGCAGAACTAAGGCTCTTTCGGTCATAGCCTTCGCCTAGCAATTCTTGTTCTTGGCCTTGCAATTCTTTGGTTCCTTCCGAATGGCATCCATAGTCTTGGTGAGTAGGAAATGAACTTCTTGAAAATAAATCAAGAGCAAGTTCACCATCTTTCACTAGTAGTGTTCCGGATGCCATGTCATTAAAAATTTCCTTCACGTCGGCATTTTCCACCGTGACTTCCACGGGTCCTTCCTTCCGCCCCAATGTAACTAGATGGCTCCCCTTCTTAAATTCTTCTTCTATATTTTGTGTATCAAGCAAGGGGGTCTCGGGTTCCTCTTGTTCTTCAAGTAGTACGAGTTCCTTAATAGCCTAGGAGAACCCACTCTCTCGATACTCTTATCCAAGCATGATCTTGAAGTGGGACGATCTCAATAACAGTTTGAACTTCAAGGTTTGTAATAGGGATAGTAAGGAAACCATAGTCTCGGATGGTATGCGGATAGGACGAAAGCCGAGCCATGTAAGCTTCTTACCGCATATGCATTTGTACACTCTCGGGCCAATTTCGGATGGTTCCAACCGTGGGTAGATTAATATAGAGGCCCTCGGATAATACCTTGCATTCTTGGATCCGACATCCCTTTTGCATGAGACTTATGGAATAGTTTATGGCATCACAAATTCCAAATGACACCATCGGCCACTCGTACACACCACGTTGGATTTTGAAGATCACCTCCCCTTCAACTCTCTCTCGGGTGCTCATTAGTTGGAAACCGTCCTTCAACTCCATTTTGGAAAGAAAACTAATGCCACTAAACTTACCCTAATAGTCATCTATCCTTGGCATAGGAGACTCTTGTAGATTTCTCGGCCATCATTGCATACACTCCACGTTCCATTCTGTTTTGGCAACAATAAGGCGAACTAAGGCCCTTTCGGTCATAGCCTTCGCCTAGCAAATCTTGTTCTTGCCTTGCAATTCTATGGTTCCTTCCGAATGGCATCCATAGTCTTGGTGAGTAGGAAATGAACTTCTAGAAAATAAATCAAGAGCAAGTTCACCATCTTTCACTAGTAGTGTTCCGGATGCCATGTCATTAAAAATTTCCTTCACGTCGGCATTTTCCACCGTGACTTCCACGGGTCCTTTCTTCCGCCTCAATGTAACTAGATGGCTCCCCTTCTTAAATTCTTCTTCTATATTTTGTGTATCAAGCAAGGGGGTCTCGGGTTCCTCTTGTTCTTCAAGTAGTACGAGTTCCTTAATAGCCTAGCGAGAACCCACTCTCTCGATACTCTTATCCAAGCATGATCTTGAAGTGGGACGATCTCAATAACAGTTTGAACTTCAAGGTTTGTAATAGGGATAGTAAGGAAACCATAGTCTCGGATGGTATGCGGATAGGAGAAAGCCGAGCCATGTAAGCTTCTTACCGCATATGCATTTGTACACTCGGGCCAATTTCGGATGGTTCCAACCGTGGGTAGATTAATATAGAGGCCCTCGGATAATACCTTGCATTCTTGGATCCGACATCCCTTTTGCATGAGACTTATGGAATAGTTTATGGCATCACAAATTCCAAATGACACCATCGGCCACTCGTACACACCACGTTGGATTTTGAAGATCACCTCCCCTTCAACTCCCTCTCGGGTGCTCATTAGTTGGGAACCGTCCTTCAACTCCATTTTGGAAAGAAAACTAACGCCACTAAACTTACCCTAATAGTCATCTATCCTTGGCATAGGAGACTCTTGTAGATTTCTCGGCCATCATTGCATACACTCCACGTTCCATTCTGTTTTGGCAACAATAAGGCAGAACTAAGGCCCTTTCGGTCATAGCCTTCGCCTAGCAAATCTTGTTCTTGGCCTTGCAATTCTTTGGTTCCT
The DNA here is from genome assembly GCA_034509755.1 of Anisodus tanguticus. Classification (NCBI taxonomy): domain Eukaryota; kingdom Viridiplantae; phylum Streptophyta; class Magnoliopsida; order Solanales; family Solanaceae; genus Anisodus; species Anisodus tanguticus. The sequence goes on from CM067551.1 coordinate 25,519,599, forward strand.
TCCGGATGGCATCCATAGTCTTGGTGAGTAGGAAATGAACTTCTTAAACATAAATCAAGAGCAAGTTCACCATCTTTCACTAGTAGTGTTCCGGATGCCATGTCATTAAAAATTTCCTTCACGTCGGCATTTTCCACCGTGACTTCCACGGGTCCTTCCTTCCGCCCCAATGTAACTAGATGGCTCCCCTTCTTAAATTCTTTTTCTATATTTTGTGTATCATGCAAGGGGGTCTCGGATTCCTCTTGTTCTTCAAGTAGTACGAGTTCCTTAATAGCCAAGGAGAACCCACTCTTTCGATACTCTTATCCAAGCATGATCTTGAAGTGGGACGATCTCAATAACAGTTTGAACTTCAAGGTTTGTAATAGGGGTAGTAAGGAAACCATTGTCTCGGATGGTATGCGCATAGGAGAAAGCTGAGCCATGTAAGCTTCTTACCGCATATGCATTTGTACACTCGGGCCAATTTCGGATGGTTCCAACCGTGGGTAGATTAATATAGAGGCCCTCGGATAATACCTTGCATTCTTGGATCCGACATCCCTTTTGCATGAGACTTATGGAATAGTTTATGGCATCACAAATTCCAAATGACACCATCGGCCACTCGTACACACCACGTTGGATTTTGAAGATCACCTCCCCTTCAACTCTCTCTCGGGTGCTCATTAGTTGGAAACCGTCCTTCAACTCCATTTTGGAAAGAAAACTAATGCCACTAAACTTACCCTAATAGTCATCTATCCTTGGCATAGGAGACTCTTGTAGATTTCTCGGCCATCATTGCATACACTCCACGTTCCATTCTGTTTTGGCAACAATAAGGCGAACTAAGGCCCTTTCGGTCATAGCCTTCGCCTAGCAAATCTTGTTCTTGCCTTGCAATTCTATGGTTCCTTCCGAATGGCATCCATAGTCTTGGTGAGTAGGAAATGAACTTCTAGAAAATAAATCAAGAGCAAGTTCACCATCTTTCACTAGTAGTGTTCCGGATGCCATGTCATTAAAAATTTCCTTCACGTCGGCATTTTCCACCGTGACTTCCACGGGTCCTTTCTTCCGCCTCAATGTAACTAGATGGCTCCCCTTCTTAAATTCTTCTTCTATATTTTGTGTATCAAGCAAGGGGGTCTCGGGTTCCTCTTGTTCTTCAAGTAGTACGAGTTCCTTAATAGCCTAGCGAACCCACTCTCTCGATACTCTTATCCAAGCATGATCTTGAAGTGGGACGATCTCAATAACAGTTTGAACTTCAAGGTTTGTAATAGGGATAGTAAGGAAACCATAGTCTCGGATGGTATGCGGATAGGAGAAAGCCGAGCCATGTAAGCTTCTTACCGCATATGCATTTGTACACTCGGGCCAATTTCGGATGGTTCCAACCGTGGGTAGATTAATATAGAGGCCCTCGGATAATACCTTGCATTCTTGGATCCGACATCCCTTTTGCATGAGACTTATGGAATAGTTTATGGCATCACAAATTCCAAATGACACCATCGGCCACTCGTACACACCACGTTGGATTTTGAAGATCACCTCCCCTTCAACTCCCTCTCGGGTGCTCATTAGTTGGGAACCGTCCTTCAACTCCATTTTGGAAAGAAAACTAACGCCACTAAACTTACCCTAATAGTCATCTATCCTTGGCATAGGAGACTCTTGTAGATTTCTCGGCCATCATTGCATACACTCCACGTTCCATTCTGTTTTGGCAACAATAAGGCAGAACTAAGGCCCTTTCGGTCATAGCCTTCGCCTAGCAAATCTTGTTCTTGGCCTTGCAATTCTTTGGTTCCTTCCGGATGGCATCCATAGTCTTGGTGAGTAGGAAATGAACTTCTTAAACATAAATCAAGAGCAAGTTCACCATCTTTCACTAGTAGTGTTCCGGATGCCATGTCATTAAAAATTTCCTTCACGTCGGCATTTTCCACCGTGACTTCCACGGGTCCTTCCTTCCGCCCCAATGTAACTAGATGGCTCCCCTTCTTAAATTCTTCTTCTATATTTTGTGTATCAAGCAAGGGGGTCTCGGGTTCCTCTTGTTCTTCAAGTAGTACGAGTTCCTTAATAGCCAAGGAGAACCCACTCTTTCGATACTCTTATCCAAGCATGATCTTGAAGTGGGACGATCTCAATAACAGTTTGAACTTCAAGGTTTGTAATAGGGATAGTAAGGAAACCATAGTCTCGGATGGTATGCGGATAGGACGAAGCCGAGCCATGTAAGCTTCTTACCGCATATGCATTTGTACACTCGGGCCAATTTCGGATGGTTCCAACCGTGGGTAGATTAATATAGAGGCCCTCGGATAATACCTTGCATTCTTGGATCCGACATCCCTTTTGCATGAGACTTATGGAATAGTTTATGGCATCACAAATTCCAAATGACACCATCGGCCACTCGTACACACCACGTTGGATTTTGAAGATCACCTCCCCTTCAACTCTCTCTCGGGTGCTCATTAGTTGGAAACCGTCCTTCAACTCCATTTTGGAAAGAAAACTAATGCCACTAAACTTACCCTAATAGTCATCTATCCTTGGCATAGGAGACTCTTGTAGATTTCTCGGCCATCATTGCATACACTCCACGTTCCATTCTGTTTTTGGCAACAATAAGGCGAACTAAGGCCCTTTCGGTCATAGCCTTCGCCTAGCAAATCTTGTTCTTGCCTTGCAATTCTATGGTTCCTTCCGAATGGCATCCATAGTCTTGGTGAGTAGGAAATGAACTTCTAGAAAATAAATCAAGAGCAAGTTCACCATCTTTCACTAGTAGTGTTCCGGATGCCATGTCATTAAAAATTCCTTCACGTCGGCATTTTCCACCGTGACTTCCACGGGTCCTTTCTTCCGCCTCAATGTAACTAGATGGCTCCCCTTCTTAAATTCTTCTTCTATATTTTGTGTATCAAGCAAGGGGGTCTCGGGTTCCTCTTGTTCTTCAAGTAGTACGAGTTCCTTAATAGCCTAGCGAACCCACTCTCTCGATACTCTTATCCAAGCATGATCTTGAAGTGGGACGATCTCAATAACAGTTTGAACTTCAAGGTTTGTAATAGGGATAGTAAGGAAACCATAGTCTCGGATGGTATGCGGATAGGAGAAAGCCGAGCCATGTAAGCTTCTTACCGCATATGCATTTGTACACTCGGGCCAATTTCGGATGGTTTAGACCATGGGTAGATTAATATAAAGGCCCTCGGGTAATACCTTGTATTCTTGGATCCGACATCCCTTTTGCATGAGACTTATGGAATAGTTTATGGCATCACAAATTCCAAATGACACCATCGGCCACTCGTACACACCACGTTGGATTTTGAAGATCACCTCCCCTTCAACTCTCTCTCGGGTGCTCATTAGTTGGGAACCGTCCTTCAACTCCATTTTGGAAAGAAAACTAATGCCACTAAACTTACCCTAATAGTCATCTATCCTTGGCATAGGAGACTCTTGTAGATTTCTCGGCCATCATTGCATACACTCCACGTTCCATTCTGTTTTGGCAACAATAAGGCAGAACTAAGGCCCTTTCGGTCATAGCCTTCGCCTAGCAAATCTTGTTCTTGGCCTTGCAATTCTTTGGTTCCTTCCGGATGGCATCCATAGTCTTGGTGAGTAGGAAATGAACTTCTTGAAAATAAATCAAGAGCAAGTTCACCATCTTTCACTAGTAGTGTTCCGGATGCCATGTCATTAAAAATTTCCTTCACGTCGGCATTTTCCACCGTGACTTCCACGGGTCCTTCCTTCCGCCTCAATGTAACTAGATGGCTCCCCTTCTTAAATTCTTCTTCTATATTTTGTGTATCAAACAAGGGGGTCTCGGGTTCCTCTTGTTCTTCAAGTAGTACGAGTTCCTTAATAGCCGAACCCACTCTCTCGATACTCTTATCCAAGCATGATCTTGAAGTGGGACGATCTCAATAACAGTTTGAACTTCAAGGTTTGTAATAGGGATAGTAAGGAAACCATAGTCTCGGATGGTATGCGGATAGGAGAAAGCCGAGCCATGTAAGCTTCTTACCGCATATGCATTTGTACACTCGGGCCAATTTCGGATGGTTCCAACCGTGGGTAGATTAATATAGAGGCCCTCGGATAATACCTTGCATTCTTGGATCCGACATCCCTTTTGCATGAGACTTATGGAATAGTTTATGGCATCACAAATTCCAAATGACACCATCGGCCACTCGTACACACCACGTTGGATTTTGAAGATCACCTCCCCTTCAACTCTCTCTCGGGTGCTCATTAGTTGGGAACCGTCCTTCAACTCCATTTTGGAAAGAAAACTAATGCCACTAAACTTACCCTAATAGTCATCTATCCTTGGCATAGGAGACTCTTGTAGATTTCTCGGCCATCATTGCATACACTCCACGTTCCATTCTGTTTTGGCAACAATAAGGCGAACTAAGGCCCTTTCGGTCATAGCCTTCGCCTAGCAAATCTTGTTCTTGCCTTGCAATTCTATGGTTCCTTCCGAATGGCATCCATAGTCTTGGTGAGTAGGAAATGAACTTCTAGAAAATAAATCAAGAGCAAGTTCACCATCTTTCACTAGTAGTGTTCCGGATGCCATGTCATTAAAAAGTTCCTTCACGTCGGCATTTTCCACCGTGACTTCCACGGGTCCTTTCTTCCGCCTCAATGTAACTAGATGGCTCCCCTTCTTAAATTCTTCTTCTATATTTTGTGTATCAAGCAAGGGGGTCTCGGGTTCCTCTTGTTCTTCAAGTAGTACGAGTTCCTTAATAGCCTAGCAGAACCCACTCTCTCGATACTCTTATCCAAGCATGATCTTGAAGTGGGACGATCTCAATAACAGTTTGAACTTCAAGGTTTGTAATAGGGATAGTAAGGAAACCATAGTCTCGGATGGTATGCGGATAGGAGAAAGCCGAGCCATGTAAGCTTCTTACCGCATATGCATTTGTACACTTGGGCCAATTTCGGATGGTTCCAACCGTGGGTAGATTAATATAGAGGCCCTCGGATAATACCTTGCATTCTTGGATCCGACATCCCTTTTGCATGAGACTTATGGAATAGTTTATGGCATCACAAATTCCAAATGACACCATCGGCCACTCGTACACACCACGTTGGATTTTGAAGATCACCTCCCCTTCAACTCCCTCTCGGTGCTCATTAGTTGGGAACCGTCCTTCAACTCCATTTTGGAAAGAAAACTAACGCCACTAAACTTACCCTAATAGTCATCTATCCTTGGCATAGGAGACTCTTGTAGATTTCTCGGCCATCATTGCATACACTCCACGTTTCATTCTGTTTTTCCATCAATAAGGCATAACTAAGGCCCTTTCGGTCATAGCCTTCGCCTAGCAAATCTTGTTCTTGGCCTTGCAATTCTTTGGTTCCTTCCGGATGGCATCCATAGTCTTGGTGAGTAGGAAATGAACTTCTAGAAAATAAATCAAGAGCAAGTTCACCATCTTTCACTAGTAGTGTTCCGGATGCCATGTCATTAAAAAGTTCCTTCACGTCGGCATTTTCCACCGTGACTTCCACGGGTCCTTCCTTCCGCCCCAATGTAACTAGATGGCTCCCCTTCTTAAATTCTTATTCTATATTTTGTGTATCAATCAAGGGGGTCTCGGGTTCCTCTTATTTTTCAAGTAGTACGAGTTCTTTAATAGCCTAGCAGAACCCACTCTCTCGATACTCTTATCCAAGCATGATCTTGAAGTGGGACGATCTCAATAACAGTTTGAACTTCAAGGTTTGTAATAGGGGTAGTAAGGAAACCATAGTCTCGGATGGTATGCGGATAGGACAAAGCCGAGCCATGTAAGCTTCTTACCGCATATGCATTTGTACACTCGGGCCAATTTCAGATGGTTCCGACCGTGGGTAGATTAATATAAAGGTCCTCGGGTAATACCTTGTATTCTTGGATCCGACATCCCTTTTGCATGAGACTTATGGAATAGTTTATGGCATCACAAATTCCAAATGACACCATCGGCCACTCGTACACACCACGTTGGATTTTGAAGATCACCTCCCCTTCAACTCCCTCTCGGGTGCTCATTAGTTGGGAACCGTCCTTCAACTCCATTTTGGAAAAAAAACTAACTACACTAAACTTTCCCTAATAGTCATCTATCCTTGGCATAGGAGACTCTTGTAGATTTCTCGGCCATCATTGCATACACTCCACGTTCCATTCTGTTTTGGCAACAATAAGGCAGAACTAAGGCCCTTTCGGTCATAGCCTTCGCCTAGCAAATTTTGTTCTTGGCCTTGCAATTCTTTGGTTCCTTCCGGATGGCATCCATAGTCTTGGTGAGTAGGAAATGAACTTCTAGAAAATAAATCAAGAGCAAGTTCACCATCTTTCACTAGTAGTGTTCCGGATGCCATGTCATTAAAAAGTTCCTTCACGTCGGCATTTTCCACCGTGACTTCCACGGGTCCTTTCTTCCGCCTCAATGTAACTAGATGGCTCCCCTTCTTAAATTCTTCTTCTATATTTTGTGTATCAAGCAAGGGGGTCTCGGGTTCCTCTTGTTCTTCAAGTAGTACGAGTTCCTTAATGAACCCACTCTCTCGATACTCTTATCCAAGCATGATCTTGAAGTGGGACGATCTCAATAACAGTTTGAACTTCAAGGTTTGTAATAGGGATAGTAAGGAAACCATAGTCTCGGATGGTATGCGGATAGGAGAAAGCCGAGCCATGTAAGCTTCTTACCGCATATGCATTTGTACACTTGGGCCAATTTCGGATGGTTCCGACCGTGGGTAGATTAATATAAAGATCCTCGGGTAATACCATGTATTCTTGGATCCGACATCCCTTTTGCATGAGACTTATGGAATAGTTTATGGCATCACAAATTCCAAATGACACCATCGGCCACTCGTACACACCACGTTGGATTTTGAAGATCACCTCCCCTTCAACTCTCTCTCGGGTGCTCATTAGTTGGAAACCGTCCTTCAACTCCATTTTGGAAAGAAAACTAATGCCACTAAACTTACCCTAATAGTCATCTATCCTTGGCATAGGAGACTCTTGTAGATTTCTCGGCCATCATTGCATACACTCCACGTTCCATTCTGTTTTGGCAACAATAAGGCGAACTAAGGCCCTTTGGTCATAGCCTTCGCCTAGCAAATCTTGTTCTTGCCTTGCAATTCTATGGTTCCTTCCGAATGGCATCCATAGTCTTGGTGAGTAGGAAATGAACTTCTAGAAAATAAATCAAGAGCAAGTTCACCATCTTTCACTAGTAGTGTTCCGGATGCCATGTCATTAAAAAGTTCCTTCACGTCGGCATTTTCCACCGTGACTTCCACGGGTCCTTCCTTCCGCCTCAATGTAACTAGATGGCTCCCCTTCTTAAATTCTTCTTCTATATTTTGTGTATCAAGCAAGGGGGTCTCGGGTTCCTCTTGTTCTTCAAGTAGTACGAGTTCCTTAATAGCCTAGCAGAACCCACTCTCTCGATACTCTTATCCAAGCATGATCTTGAAGTGGGACGATCTCAATAACAGTTTGAACTTCAAGGTTTGTAATAGGGATAGTAAGGAAACCATAGTCTCGGATGGTATGCGGATAGGAGAAAGCCGAGCCATGTAAGCTTCTTACCGCATATGCATTTGTACACTCGGGCCAATTTCGGATGGTTCCAACCGTGGGTAGATTAATATAAAGATCCTCGGGTAATACCATGTATTCTTGGATCCGACATCCCTTTTGCATGAGACTTATGGAATAGTTTATGGCATCACAAATTCCAAATGACACCATCGGCCACTCGTACACACCACGTTGGATTTTGAAGATCACCTCCCCTTCAACTCTCTCTCGGGTGCTCATTAGTTGGAAACCGTCCTTCAACTCCATTTTTGAAAGAAAACTAATGCCACTAAACTTACCCTAATAGTCATCTATCCTTGGCATAGGAGACTCTTGTAGATTTCTCGGCCATCATTGCATACACTCCACGTTCCATTCTGTTTTGGCAACAATAAGGCAAAACTAAGGCCCTTTCGGTCATAGCCTTCGCCTAGCAAATCTTGTTCTTGCCTTGCAATTCTATGGTTCCTTCCGAATGGCATCCATAGTCTTGGTGAGTAGGAAATGAACTTCTAGAAAATAAATCAAGAGCAAGTTCACCATCTTTCACTAGTAGTGTTCCGGATGCCATGTCATTAAAAAGTTCCTTCACGTCGGCATTTTCCACCGTGACTTCCACGGGTCCTTTCTTCCGCCTCAATGTAACTAGATGGCTCCCCTTCTTAAATTCTTCTTCTATATTTTGTGTATCAAGCAAGGGGGTCTCGGGTTCCTCTTGTTCTTCAAGTAGTACGAGTTCCTTAATAGCCTAGCAGAACCCACTCTCTCGATACTCTTATCCAAGCATGATCTTGAAGTGGGACGATCTCAATAACAGTTTGAACTTCAAGGTTTGTAATAGGGATAGTAAGGAAACCATAGTCTCGGATGGTATGCGCATAGGACGAAGCCGAGCCATGTAAGCTTCTTACCGCATATGCATTTGTACACTTGGGCCAATTTCGGATGGTTCCACCGTGGGTAGATTAATATAGAGGCCCTCGGATAATACCTTGCATTCTTGGATCCGACATCCCTTTTGCATGAGACTTATGGAATAGTTTATGGCATCACAAATTCCAAATGACACCATCGGCCACTCGTACACACCACGTTGGATTTTGAAGATCACCTCCCCTTCAACTCCCTCTCGGGTGCTCATTAGTTGGGAACCGTCCTTCAACTCAATTTTGGAAAGAAAACTAACACCACTCAACTTACCCTAATAGTCATCTATCCTTGGCATAGGAGACTCTTGTAGATTTCTCGGCCATCATTGCATACACTCCACGTTCCATTCTGTTTTGGCAACAATAAGGCAGAACTAAGGCCCTTTCGGTCATAGCCTTCGCCTAGCAAATCTTGTTCTTGGCCTTGCAATTCTTTGGTTCCTTCCGGATGGCATCCATAGTCTTGGTGAGTTGGAAATGAACTTCTAGAAAATAAATCAAGAGCAAGTTCACCATCTTTCACTAGTAGTGTTCCGGATGCCATGTCATTAAAAAGTTCCTTCACGTCGGCATTTTCCACCGTGACTTCCACGGGTCCTTCCTTCCGCCTCAATGTAACTAGATGGCTCCCCTTCTTAAATTCTTCTTCTATATTTTGTGTATCAATCAAGGGGGTCTCGGGTTCCTCTTGTTCTTCAAGTAGTACGAGTTCCTTAATAGCCTAGCAGAACCCACTCTCTCGATACTCTTATCCAAGCATGATCTTGAAGTGGGACGATCTCAATAACAGTTTGAACTTCAAGGTTTGTAATAGGGATAGTAAGGAAACCATAGTCTCGGATGGTATGCGGATAGGAGAAAGCCGAGCCATGTAAGCTTCTTACCGCATATGCATTTGTACACTTGGGCCAATTTCGGATGGTTCCGACCGTGGGTAGATTAATATAAAGGTCCTCGGGTAATACCATGTATTCTTGGATCCGACATCCCTTTTGCATGAGACTTATGGAATAGTTTATGGCATCACAAATTCCAAATGACACCATCGGCCACTCGTACACACCACGTTGGATTTTGAAGATCACCTCCCCTTCAACTCCCTCTCAGGTGCTCATTAGTTGGGAACCGTCCTTCAACTCCATTTTGGAAAAAAAACTAACTACACTAAACTTTCCCTAATAGTCATATATCCTTGGCATAGGAGACTCTTGTAGATTTCTCGGCCATCATTGCATACACTCCACGTTCCATTCTGTTTTGGCAACAATAAGGCAGAACTAAGGCCCTTTCGGTCATAGCCTTCGCCTAGCAAATCTTGTTCTTGGCCTTGCAATTCTTTGGTTCCTTCCGGATGGCATCCATAGTCTTGGTGAGTAGGAAATGAACTTCTTGAAAATAAATCAAGAGCAAGTTCACCATCTTTCACTAGTAGTGTTCCGGATGCCATGTCATTAAAAAGTTCCTTCACGTCGGCATTTTCCACCGTGACTTCCACGGGTCCTTCCTTCCGCCTCAATGTAACTAGATGGCTCCCCTTCTTAAATTCTTCTTCTATATTTTGTGTATCAAACAAGGGGGTCTCGGGTTCCTCTTGTTCTTCAAGTAGTACGAGTTCCTTAATAGCCAAGGAGAACCCACTCTTTCGATACTCTTATCCAAGCATGATCTTGAAGTGGGACGATCTCAATAACAGTTTGAACTTCAAGGTTTGTAATAGGGATAGTAAGGAAACCATAGTCTCGGATGGTATGCGGATAGGAGAAAGCCGAGCCATGTAAGCTTCTTACCGCATATGCATTTGTACACTCGGGCCAATTTCGGATGGTTCCAACCGTGGGTAGATTAATATAGAGGCCCTCGGATAATACCTTGCATTCTTGGATCCGACATCCCTTTTGCATGAGACTTATGGAATAGTTTATGGCATCACAAATTCCAAATGACACCATCGGCCACTCGTACACACCACGTTGGATTTTGAAGATCACCTCCCCTTCAACTCTCTCTCGGGTGCTCATTAGTTGGAAACCGTCCTTCAACTCCATTTTGGAAAGAAAACTAATGCCACTAAACTTACCCTAATAGTCATCTATCCTTGGCATAGGAGACTCTTGTAGATTTCTCGGCCATCATTGCATACACTCCACGTTCCATTCTGTTTTGGCAACAATAAGGCAGAACTAAGGCCCTTTCGGTCATAGCCTTCGCCTAGCAAATCTTGTTCTTGCCTTGCAATTCTATGGTTCCTTCCGAATGGCATCCATAGTCTTGGTGAGTAGGAAATGAACTTCTAGAAAATAAATCAAGAGCAAGTTCACCATCTTTCACTAGTAGTGTTCCGGATGCCATGTCATTAAAAAGTTCCTTCACGTCGGCATTTTCCACCGTGACTTCCACGGGTCCTTCCTTCCGCCTCAATGTAACTAGATGGCTCCCCTTCTTAAATTCTTCTTCTATATTTTGTGTATCAAGCAAGGGGGTCTCGGGTTCCTCTTGTTCTTCAAGTAGTACGAGTTCCTTAATAGCCTAGCAGAACCCACTCTCTCGATACTCTTATCCAAGCATGATCTTGAAGTGGGACGATCTCAATAACAGTTTGAACTTCAAGGTTTGTAATAGGGATAGTAAGGAAACCATAGTCTCGGATGGTATGCGGATAGGAGAAAGCCGAGCCATGTAAGCTTCTTACCGCATATGCATTTGTACACTTGGGCCAATTTCGGATGGTTCCGACCGTGGGTAGATTAATATAAAGATCCTCGGGTAATACCATGTATTCTTGGATCCGACATCCCTTTTGCATGAGACTTATGGAATAGTTTATGGCATCACAAATTCCAAATGACACCATCGGCCACTCGTACACACCACGTTGGATTTTGAAGATCACCTCCCCTTCAACTCCCTCTCGGGTGCTCATTAGTTGGGAACCGTCCTTCAACTCCATTTTGGAAAGAAAACTAACGCCACTAAACTTACCCTAATAGTCATCTATCCTTGGCATAGGAGACTCTTGTAGATTTCTCGGCCATCATTGCATACACTCCACGTTCCATTCTGTTTTGGCAACAATAAGGCAGAACTAAGGCCCTTTCGGTCATAGCCTTCGCCTAGCAAATCTTGTTCTTGCCTTGCAATTCTATGGTTCCTTCCGAATGGCATCCATAGTCTTGGTGAGTAGGAAATGAACTTCTAGAAAATAAATCAAGAGCAAGTTCACCATCTTTCACTAGTAGTGTTCCGGATGCCATGTCATTAAAAAGTTCCTTCACGTCGGCATTTTCCACCGTGACTTCCACGGGTCCTTCCTTCCGCCTCAATGTAACTAGATGGCTCCCCTTCTTAAATTCTTCTTCTATATTTTGTGTATCAAACAAGGGGGTCTCGGGTTCCTCTTGTTCTTCAAGTAGTACGAGTTCCTTAATAGCAGAACCCACTCTCTCGATACTCTTATCCAAGCATGATCTTGAAGTGGGACGATCTCAATAACAGTTTGAACTTCAAGGTTTGTAATAGGGATAGTAAGGAAACCATAGTCTCGGATGGTATGCGGATAGGAGAAAGCCGAGCCATGTAAGCTTCTTACCGCATATGCATTTGTACACTTGGGCCAATTTCGGATGGTTCCGACCGTGGGTAGATTAATATAGAGGCCCTCGGATAATACCTGCATTCTTGGATCCGACATCCCTTTTGCATGAGACTTATGGAATAGTTTATGGCATCACAAATTCCAAATGACACCATCGGCCACTCGTACACACCACGTTGGATTTTGAAGATCACCTCCCCTTCAACTCTCTCGGGTGCTCATTAGTTGGAAACCGTCCTTCAACTCCATTTTGGAAAGAAAACTAACGCCACTAAACTTACCCTAATAGTCATCTATCCTTGGCATAGGAGACTCTTGTAGATTTCTCGGCCATCATTGCATACACTCCACGTTCCATTCTGTTTTGGCAACAATAAGGCGAGAACTAAGGCCCTTTCGGTCATAGCCTTCGCCTAGCAAATCTTGTTCTTGCCTTGCAATTCTATGGTTCCTTCCGAATGGCATCCATAGTCTTGGTGAGTAGGAAATGAACTTCTCTAGAAAATAAATCAAGAGCAAGTTCACCATCTTTCACTAGTAGTGTTCCGGATGCCATGTCATTAAAAAGTTCCTTCACGTCGGCATTTTCCACCGTGACTTCCACGAGTCCTTCCTTCCGCCTCAATGTAACTAGATGGCTCCCCTTCTTAAATTCTTCTTCTATATTTTGTGTATCAATCAAGGGGGTCTCGGGTTCCTCTTGTTCTTCAAGTAGTACGAGTTCCTTAATAGCCTAGCGAACCCACTCTCTCGATACTCTTATCCAAGCATGATCTTGAAGTGGGACGATCTCAATAACAGTTTGAACTTCAAGGTTTGTAATAGGGATAGTAAGGAAACCATAGTCTCGGATGGTATGCGGATAGGAGAAAGCCGAGCCATGTAAGCTTCTTACCGCATATGCATTTGTACACTCGGGCCAATTTCGGATGGTTCCTACCGTGGGTAGATTAATATAAAGGCCCTCGGGTAATACCTTGTATTCTTGGATCCGACATCCCTTTTGCATGAGACTTATGGAATAGTTTATGGCATCACAAATTCCAAATGACACCATCGGCCACTCGTACACACCACGTTGGATTTTGAAGATCACCTCCCCTTCAACTCCCTCTCGGGTGCTCATTAGTTGGGAACCGTCCTTCAATTCAAGTTTGGAAAGAAAACTAACACCCCTAAACTTACCCAAATAGTCATCTATCCTTGGCATAGGAGACTCTTGTAGATTTCTCGGCCATCATTGCATACACTCCACGTTCCATTCTGTTTTGGCAACAATAAGGCAGAACTAAGGCCCTTTCGGTCATAGCCTTCGCCTAGCAAATCTTGTTCTTGGCCTTGCAATTCTTTGGTTCCTTCCGGATGGCATCCATAGTCTTGGTGAGTAGGAAATGAACTTCTAGAAAATAAATCAAGAGCAAGTTCACCATCTTTCACTAGTAGTGTTCCGGATGCCATGTCATTAAAAAGTTCCTTCACGTCGGCATTTTCCACCGTGACTTCCACGGGTCCTTTCTTCCGCCTCAATGTAACTAGATGGCTCCCCTTCTTAAATTCTTCTTCTATATTTTGTGTATCAAGCAAGGGGGTCTCGGGTTCCTCTTGTTCTTCAAGTAGTACGAGTTCCTTAATAGCCTAGCAGAACCCACTCTCTCGATACTCTTATCCAAGCATGATCTTGAAGTGGGACGATCTCAATAACAGTTTGAACTTCAAGGTTTGTAATAGGGATAGTAAGGAAACCATAGTCTCGGATGGTATGCGGATAGGAGAAAGCCGAGCCATGTAAGCTTCTTACCGCATATGCATTTGTACACTTGGGCCAATTTCGGATGGTTCCAACCGTGGGTAGATTAATATAGAGGCCCTCGGGTAATACCATGTATTCTTGGATCCGACATCCCTTTTGCATGAGACTTATGGAATAGTTTATGGCATCACAAATTCCAAATGACACCATCGGCCACTCGTACACACCACGTTGGATTTTGAAGATCACCTCCCCTTCAACTCTCTCTCGGGTGCTCATTAGTTGGGAACCGTCCTTCAACTCCATTTTGGAAAGAAAACTAATGCCACTAAACTTACCCTAATAGTCATCTATCCTTGGCATAGGAGACTCTTGTAGATTTCTCGGCCATCATTGCATACACTCCACGTTCCATTCTGTTTTGGCAACAATAAGGCAAAACTAAGGCCCTTTCGGTCATAGCCTTCGCCTAGCAAATCTTGTTCTTGCCTTGCAATTCTATGGTTCCTTCCGAATGGCATCCATAGTCTTGGTGAGTAGGAAATGAACTTCTAGAAAATAAATCAAGAGCAAGTTCACCATCTTTCACTAGTAGTGTTCCGGATGCCATGTCATTAAAAAGTTCCTTCACGTCGGCATTTTCCACCGTGACTTCCACGGGTCCTTCCTTCCGCCTCAATGTAACTAGATGGCTCCCCTTCTTAAATTCTTCTTCTATATTTTGTGTATCAAGCAAGGGGGTCTGGGTTCCTCTTGTTCTTCAAGTAGTACGAGTTCCTTAATAGCCTAACGAACCCACTCTCTCGATACTCTTATCCAAGCATGATCTTGAAGTGGGACGATCTCAATAACAGTTTGAACTTCAAGGTTTGTAATAGGGATAGTAAGGAAACCATAGTCTCGGATGGTATGCGGATAGGAGAAAGCCGAGCCATGTAAGCTTCTTACCGCATATGCATTTGTACACTCGGGCCAATTTCGGATAGTTCCAACCGTGGGTAGATTAATATAAAGATCCCTCGGATAATACCATGTATTCTTGGATCCGACATCCCTTTTGCATGAGACTTATGGAATAGTTTATGGCATCACAAATTCCAAATGACACCATCGGCCACTCGTACACACCACGTTGGATTTTGAAGATCACCTCCCCTTCAACTCCCTCTCGGGTGCTCATTAGTTGGGAACCGTCCTTCAACTCCATTTTGGAAAGAAAACTAACGCCACTAAACTTACCCTAATAGTCATCTATCCTTGGCATAGGAGACTCTTGTAGATTTCTCGGCCATCATTGCATACACTCCACGTTCCATTCTGTTTTGGCAACAATAAGGCAGAACTAAGGCCCTTTCGGTCATAGCCTTCGCCTAGCAAATCTTGTTCTTGCCTTGCAATTCTATGGTTCCTTCCGAATGGCATCCATAGTCTTGGTGAGTAGGAAATGAACTTCTAGAAAATAAATCAAGAGCAAGTTCACCATCTTTCACTAGTAGTGTTCCGGATGCCATGTCATTAAAAAGTTCCTTCACGTCGGCATTTTCCACCGTGACTTCCACGGGTCCTTCCTTCCGCCTCAATGTAACTAGATGGCTCCCCTTCTTAAATTCTTCTTCTATATTTTTTGCATCAAACAAGGGGGTCTCGGGTTCCTCTTGTTCTTCAAGTAGTACGAGTTCCTTAATAGCAGAACCCACTCTCTCGATACTCTTATCCAAGCATGATCTTGAAGTGGGACGATCTCAATAACAGTTTGAACTTCAAGGTTTGTAATAGGGATAGTAAGGAAACCATAGTCTCGGATGGTATGCGGATAGGAGAAAGCCGAGCCATGTAAGCTTCTTACCGCATATGCATTTGTACACTTGGGCCAATTTCGGATGGATCCGACCGTGGGTAGATTAATATAGAGGCCCTCGGATAATACCTTGCATTCTTGGATCCGACATCCCTTTTGCATGAGACTTATGGAATAGTTTATGGCATCACAAATTCCAAATGACACCATCGGCCACTCGTACACACCACGTTGGATTTTGAAGATCACCTCCCCTTCAACTCCCTCTCGGGTGCTCATTAGTTGGGAACCCTCCTTTAACTCAATTTTGGAAAGAAAACTAACACCACTCAACTTACTTCGATAGTCATCTATCCTTGAAATAGGAGACTCTTGTATATTTCACGGCCATCAATGCATACACTCCACGTTCCATTCTGTTTTGGCAACAATAAGGCATAACTAAGGCCCTTTCGGTCATAGCCTTCGCCTAGCAAATCTTGTTCTTGCCTTGCAATTCTATGGTTCCTTCCGATGGCATCCATAGTCTTGGTGAGTAGGAAATGAACTTCTAGAAAATAAATCAAGAGCAAGTTCACCATCTTTCACTAGTAGTGTTCCGGATGCCATGTCATTAAAAAGTTCCTTCACGTCGGCATTTTCCACCGTGACTTCCACGGGTCCTTTCTTCCGCCTCAATGTAACTAGATGGCTCCCCTTCTTAAATTCTTCTTCTATATTTTGTGTATCAAGCAAGGGGGTCTCGGGTTCCTCTTGTTCTTCAAGTAGTACGAGTTCCTTAATAGCCTAGCGAACCCACTCTCTCGATACTCTTATCCAAGCATGATCTTGAAGTGGGACGATCTCAATAACAGTTTGAACTTCAAGGTTTGTAATAGGGATAGTAAGGAAACCATAGTCTCGGATGGTATGCGGATAGGAGAAAGCCGAGCCATGTAGCTTCTTACCGCATATGCATTTGTACACTCGGGCCAATTTCGGATGGTTCCAACCGTGGGTAGATTAATATAAAGGTCCTCGGGTAATACCATGTATTCTTGGATCCGACATCCCTTTTGCATGAGACTTATGGAATAGTTTATGGCATCACAAATTCCAAATGACACCATCGGCCACTCGTACACACCACGTTGGATTTTGAAGATCACCTCCCCTTCAACTCCCTCTCAGGTGCTCATTAGTTGGGAACCGTCCTTCAACTCCATTTTGGAAAAAAAACTAACTACACTAAACTTTCCCTAATAGTCATATATCCTTGGCATAGGAGACTCTTGTAGATTTCTCGGCCATCATTGCATACACTCCACGTTCCATTATGTTTTTGCAACAATAAGGCGAACTAAGGCTCGTTCGGTCATAGCCTTCGCCTAGCAATTCTTGTTCTTGGCCTTGCAATTCTTTGGTTCCTTCCGGATGGCATCCATAGTCTTGGTGAGTAGGAAATGAACTTCTTGAAAATAAATCAAGAGCAAGTTCACCATCTTTCACTAGTAGTGTTCCGGATGCCATGTCATTAAAAAGTTCCTTCACGTCGGCATTTTCCACCGTGACTTCCACGGGTCCTTCCTTCCGCCTCAATGTAACTAGATGGCTCCCCTTCTTAAATTCTTCTTCTATATTTTGTGTATCAAACAAGGGGGTCTCGGGTTCCTCTTGTTCTTCAAGTAGTACGAGTTCCTTAATAGCAGAACCCACTCTCTCGATACTCTTATCCAAGCATGATCTTGAAGTGGGACTATCTCAATAACAGTTTGAACTTCAAGGTTTGTAATAGGGATAGTAAGGAAACCATAGTCTCGGATGGTATGCGGATAGGAGAAAGCCGAGCCATGTAAGCTTCTTACCGCATATGCATTTGTACACTTGGGCCAATTTCGGATGGTTCCACCGTGGGTAGATTAATATAAAGAGGCCCTCGGATAATACCTTGCATTCTTGGATCCGACATCCCTTTTGCATGAGACTTATGGAATAGTTTATGGCATCACAAATTCCAAATGACACCATCGGCCACTCGTACACACCACGTTGGATTTTGAAGATCACCTCCCCTTCAACTCTCTCTCGGGTGCTCATTAGTTGGAAACCGTCCTTCAACTCCATTTTGGAAAGAAAACTAATGCCACTAAACTTACCCTAATAGTCATCTATCCTTGGCATAGGAGACTCTTGTAGATTTCTCGGCCATCATTGCATACACTCCACGTTCCATTCTGTTTTGGCAACAATAAGGCGAACTAAGGCCCTTTCGGTCATAGCCTTCGCCTAGCAAATCTTGTTCTTGCCTTGCAATTCTATGGTTCCTTCCGAATGGCATCCATAGTCTTGGTGAGTAGGAAATGAACTTCTAGAAAATAAATCAAGAGCAAGTTCACCATCTTTCACTAGTAGTGTTCCGGATGCCATGTCATTAAAAAGTTCCTTCACGTCGGCATTTTCCACCGTGACTTCCACGGGTCCTTCCTTCCGCCTCAATGTAACTAGATGGCTCCCCTTCTTAAATTCTTCTTCTATATTTTGTGTATCAAGCAAGGGGTCTCGGGTTCCTCTTGTTCTTCAAGTAGTACGAGTTCCTTAATAGCCTAGCGAACCCACTCTCTCGATACTCTTATCCAAGCATGATCTTGAAGTGGGACGATCTCAATAACAGTTTGAACTTCAAGGTTTGTAATAGGGATAGTAAGGAAACCATAGTCTCGGATGGTATGCGGATAGGAGAAAGCCGAGCCATGTAAGCTTCTTACCGCATATGCATTTGTACACTCGGGCCAATTTCGGATGGTTCCAACCGTGGGTAGATTAATATAGAGGCCCTCGGATAATACCTTGTATTCTTGGATCCGACATCCCTTTTGCATGAGACTTATGGAATAGTTTATGGCATCACAAATTCCAAATAACACCATCGGCCACTCGTACACACCACGTTGGATTTTGAAGATCACCTCCCCTTCAACTCTCTCTCGGGTGCTCATTAGTTGGGAACCGTCCTTCAACTCCATTTTGGAAAGAAAACTAACGCCACTAAACTTACCCTAATAGTCATCTATCCTTGGCATAGGAGACTCTTGTAGATTTCTCGGCCATCATTGCATACACTCCACGTTCCATTCTGTTTTGGCAACAATAAGGCAGAACTAAGGCCCTTTCGGTCATAGCCTTCGCCTAGCAAATCTTGTTCTTGCCTTGCAATTCTTTGGTTCCTTCCGAATGGCATCCATAGTCTTGGTGAGTAGGAAATGAACTTCTAGAAAATAAATCAAGAGCAAGTTCACCATCTTTCACTAGTAGTGTTCCGGATGCCATGTCATTAAAAAGTTCCTTCACGTCGGCATTTTCCACCGTGACTTCCACGGGTCCTTTCCTTCCGCCTCAATGTAACTAGATGGCTCCCCTTCTTAAATTCTTCTTCTATATTTTGTGTATCAATCAGGGTCTCGGGTTCCTCTTGTTCTTCAAGTAGTACGAGTTCCTTAATAGCCTAGCGAGAACCCACTCTCTCGATACTCTTATCCAAGCATGATCTTGAAGTGGGACTATCTCAATAACAGTTTGAACTTCAAGGTTTGTAATAGGGATAGTAAGGAAACCATAGTCTCGGATGGTATGCGGATAGGAGAAAGCCGAGCCATGTAAGCTTCTTACCGCATATGCATTTGTACACTCGGGCCAATTTCGGATGGTTCCAACCGTGGGTAGATTAATATAGAGGCCCTCGGATAATACCTTGCATTCTTGGATCCGACATCCCTTTTGCATGAGACTTATGGAATAGTTTATGGCATCACAAATTCCAAATGACACCATCGGCCACTCGTACACACCACGTTGGATTTTGAAGATCACCTCCCCTTCAACTCCCTCTCGGGTGCTCATTAGTTGGAAACCGTCCTTCAACTCCATTTTGGAAAGAAAACTAATGCCACTAAACTTACCCTAATAGTCA
The DNA here is from genome assembly GCA_034509755.1 of Anisodus tanguticus. Classification (NCBI taxonomy): domain Eukaryota; kingdom Viridiplantae; phylum Streptophyta; class Magnoliopsida; order Solanales; family Solanaceae; genus Anisodus; species Anisodus tanguticus. The sequence goes on from CM067551.1 coordinate 25,539,244, forward strand.
TCTATCCTTGGCATAGGAGACTCTTGTAGATTTCTCGGCCATCATTGCATACACTCCACGTTCCATTCTGTTTTGGCAACAATAAGGCGAGAACTAAGGCCCTTTCGGTCATAGCCTTCGCCTAGCAAATCTTGTTCTTGCCTTGCAATTCTTTGGTTCCTTCCGATGGCATCCATAGTCTTGGTGAGTAGGAAATGAACTTCTAGAAAATAAATCAAGAGCAAGTTCACCATCTTTCACTAGTAGTGTTCCGGATGCCATGTCATTAAAAAGTTCCTTCACGTCGGCATTTTCCACCGTGACTTCCACGGGTCCTTCTTCCGCCTCAATGTAACTAGATGGCTCCCCTTCTTAAATTCTTCTTCTATATTTTGTGTATCAAGCAAGGGGTCTCGGGTTCCTCTTGTTCTTCAAGTAGTACGAGTTCCTTAATAGCCTAGCGAACCCACTCTCTCGATACTCTTATCCAAGCATGATCTTGAAGTGGGACGATCTCAATAACAGTTTGAACTTCAAGGTTTGTAATAGGGATAGTAAGGAAACCATAGTCTCGGATGGTATGCGGATAGGAGAAAGCCGAGCCATGTAAGCTTCTTACCGCATATGCATTTGTACACTCGGGCCAATTTCGGATGGTTCCAACCGTGGGTAGATTAATATAGAGGCCCTCGGATAATACCTTGCATTCTTGGATCCGACATCCCTTTTGCATGAGACTTATGGAATAGTTTATGGCATCACAAATTCCAAATGACACCATCGGCCACTCGTACACACCACGTTGGATTTTGAAGATCACCTCCCCTTCAACTCTCTCTCGGGTGCTCATTAGTTGGAAACCGTCCTTCAACTCCATTTTGGAAAGAAAACTAATGCCACTAAACTTACCCTAATAGTCATCTATCCTTGGCATAGGAGACTCTTGTAGATTTCTCGGCCATCATTGCATACACTCCACGTTCCATTCTGTTTTGGCAACAATAAGGCAGAACTAAGGCCCTTTCGGTCATAGCCTTCGCCTAGCAAATCTTGTTCTTGCCTTGCAATTCTATGGTTCCTTCCGAATGGCATCCATAGTCTTGGTGAGTAGGAAATGAACTTCTAGAAAATAAATCAAGAGCAAGTTCACCATCTTTCACTAGTAGTGTTCCGGATGCCATGTCATTAAAAGTTCCTTTACGTCGGCATTTTCCACCGTGACTTCCACGGGTCCTTTCTTCCGCCTCAATGTAACTAGATGGCTCCCCTTCTTAAATTCTTCTTCTATATTTTGTGTATCAAGCAAGGGGGTCTCGGGTTCCTCTTGTTCTTCAAGTAGTACGAGTTCCTTAATAGCCTAGCGAGAACCCACTCTCTCGATACTCTTATCCAAGCATGATCTTGAAGTGGGACGATCTCAATAACAGTTTGAACTTCAAGGTTTGTAATAGGGATAGTAAGGAAACCATAGTCTCGGATGGTATGCGGATAGGAGAAAGCCGAGCCATGTAAGCTTCTTACCGCATATGCATTTGTACACTCGGGCCAATTTCGGATGGTTCCAACCGTGGGTAGATTAATATAGAGGCCCTCGGATAATACCTTGCATTCTTGGATCCGACATCCCTTTTGCATGAGACTTATGGAATAGTTTATGGCATCACAAATTCCAAATGACACCATCGGCCACTCGTACACACCACGTTGGATTTTGAAGATCACCTCCCCTTCAACTCTCTCTCGGGTGCTCATTAGTTGGAAACCGTCCTTCAACTCCATTTTGGAAAGAAAACTAATGCCACTAAACTTACCCTAATAGTCATCTATCCTTGGCATAGGAGACTCTTGTAGATTTCTCGGCCATCATTGCATACACTCCACGTTCCATTCTGTTTTGGCAACAATAAGGCAGAACTAAGGCCCTTTCGGTCATAGCCTTCGCCTAGCAAATCTTGTTCTTGCCTTGCAATTCTATGGTTCCTTCCGAATGGCATCCATAGTCTTGGTGAGTAGGAAATGAACTTCTAGAAATAAATCAAGAGCAAGTTCACCATCTTTCACTAGTAGTGTTCCGGATGCCATGTCATTAAAAAGTTCCTTCACGTCGGCATTTTCCACCGTGACTTCCACGGGTCCTTTCTTCCGCCTCAATGTAACTAGATGGCTCCCCTTCTTAAATTCTTCTTCTATATTTTGTGTATCAAGCAAGGGGGTCTCGGGTTCCTCTTGTTCTTCAAGTAGTACGAGTTCCTTAATAGCCTAGCGAACCCACTCTCTCGATACTCTTATCCAAGCATGATCTTGAAGTGGGACGATCTCAATAACAGTTTGAACTTCAAGGTTTGTAATAGGGATAGTAAGGAAACCATAGTCTCGGATGGTATGCGGATAGGAGAAAGCCGAGCCATGTAAGCTTCTTACCGCATATGCATTTGTACACTCGGGCCAATTTCGGATGGTTCCAACCGTGGGTAGATTAATATAGAGGCCCTCGGATAATACCTTGCATTCTTGGATCCGACATCCCTTTTGCATGAGACTTATGGAATAGTTTATGGCATCACAAATTCCAAATGACACCATCGGCCACTCGTACACACCACGTTGGATTTTGAAGATCACCTCCCCTTCAACTCTCTCTCGGGTGCTCATTAGTTGGGAACCGTCCTTCAACTCCATTTTGGAAAGAAAACTAATGCCACTAAACTTACCCTAATAGTCATCTATCCTTGGCATAGGAGACTCTTGTAGATTTCTCGGCCATCATTGCATACACTCCACGTTCCATTCTGTTTTGGCAACAATAAGGCAAAACTAAGGCCCTTTCGGTCATAGCCTTCGCCTAGCAAATTTTGTTCTTTCCTTGCAATTCTTTGGTAACTTCCAGATGGCATCCTTAGTCTTGGTGAGTAGGAAATGAACTTCTAGAAAATAAATCAAGAGCAAGTTCACCATCTTTCACTAGTAGTGTTCCGGATGCCATGTCATTAAAAAGTTCCTTCACGTCGGCATTTTCCACCGTGACTTCCACGGGTCCTTTCTTCCGCCTCAATGTAACTAGATGGCTCCCCTTCTTAAATTCTTCTTCTATATTTTGTGTATCAAGCAAGGGGGTCTCGGGTTCCTCTTGTTCTTCAAGTAGTACGAGTTCCTTAATAGCCTAGCAGAACCCACTCTCTCGATACTCTTATCCAAGCATGATCTTGAAGTGGGACGATCTCAATAACAGTTTGAACTTCAAGGTTTGTAATAGGGATAGTAAGGAAACCATAGTCTCGGATGGTATGCGGATAGGAGAAAGCGAGCCATGTAAGCTTCTTACCGCATATGCATTTGTACACTCGGGCCAATTTCGGATGGTTCCAACCGTGGGTAGATTAATATAAAGGCCTCGGATAATACCATGTATTCTTGGATCCGACATCCCTTTTGCATGAGACTTATGGAATAGTTTATGGCATCACAAATTCCAAATGACACCATCGGCCACTCGTACACACCACGTTGGATTTTGAAGATCACCTCCCTTCAACTCCTCTCGGGTGCTCATTAGTTGGGAACCGTCCTTCAACTCCATTTTGGAAAGAAAACTAACGCCACTAAACTTACCCTAATAGTCATCTATCCTTGGCATAGGAGACTCTTGTAGATTTCTCGGCCATCATTGCATACACTCCACGTTCCATTCTGTTTTGGCAACAATAAGGCGTAAACTAAGGCCCTTTCGGTCATAGCCTTCGCCTAGCAAATCTTGTTCTTGGCCTTGCAATTCTTTGGTTCCTTCCGAATGGCATCCATAGTCTTGGTGAGTAGGAAATGAACTTCTAGAAAATAAATCAAGAGCAAGTTCACCATCTTTCACTAGTAGTGTTCGGATGCCATGTCATTAAAAAGTTCCTTCACGTCGGCATTTTCCACCGTGACTTCCACGGGTCCTTCCTTCCGCCTCAATGTAACTAGATGGCTCCCCTTCTTAAATTCTTCTTCTATATTTTGTGTAT